>OX291551.1:23121380-24371380 GCA_946406115.1 Apoda limacodes | reverse complement strand
AGTAAATGAAGTTTGGGATAAACATACAACATTTAAATATAGTAAATTCAGTATGTGTATTTAATATGCCCATGGCAAATGAATTTTTGTGACTGCTTTGCCAAAAAAGCTTAAAATACTCGCATCGAAAATTGGTGTGCTAAAGAGGTACAATGATTCTTTTTTCATAAGATTTAAATTTGGAGCAAGGTAATCAATTTGGAGCAAGGTAATCAAGGCAAAATCCCGTAAAATATAAGAGTTTTCATTTTCCAAAAAAATATCTGAAACATAAGATTCACACTTGGAATGATTTAGAGAAAGATTAATGTCTTGAAATTTGTTGATTATATGCATCAGATCATTTTTTCACATAGCTTACTGTACCTCCCAGGGCGCCGTCATTTAAATGACAAATGTTTAATTTTAAATTTAAATTTGTGATTACAGGATGAAACTAAATAATACTGGTCCTAAAGGATCACTTTGCTGTTCACCGATTTCTGACTCTATTATGGTATATTCGTACAAGAATTTAGAAGATTTGCTGTAACTTTGCCAAACATAGGGATAGGAAACCAACTTGGTGAGTTGGAAATTTAGTTTCCAAGGTGGAGACTATGTGCTTACATACTCATTTTGATGTAAGGCGGCGAAAAGTGCTCCCAATCGCAAAAGGCCAAATACCGCCATCTTATTTAATGAAAAAAAGGTAGCAATTTGAGAATTAACTTTACCGGAAAGAATGAAAAGTTTATTTATGTCACTTAAAAGGACTCCACCAGCGTCACCAGCGAAAACACTACCTAAATCTTTCAAGTTGTTGGTGGAACAGTGATTAGATGTAAGGTATGCTTTAAGCAAAGGCCTTCAAGAGTAATTGTGAGGAGTGAGGGTATCTTCTGAAAAGAAATACGTGCAGCATTTTGTAAACGTAAAAAGGTTTCTCCAACCAATTTCAGAATTTATAAGACAATTTCGAATAATCGAAGAAAAACATTTAGCGTAAGACATCCTTGCAAGACATTCTTCTTGGAATCCATTTAATAATAGGAACATGCCGACGAATTTGGGATAAAGTAGCTTCAAACGTTTAAGCTGTGTTAGAATCAGAAGGTGATTGATTTGAAATTAAATCTCTCGTGTCAACTGGTTGAAAAGATATTAGTTGTTTATGTATTCGGGTAATATGTATTAGTAAACCTCTTCTACTTTTAAAAACTTTTTTATTGTTCGTAAACAAAAATTGCAGTTGAGATTAAGTACCGGTAGGCATCCAAAGTTTTGTTTAGCTATCAAAAAGTAAATCTATATGTAACAATTATTGGGCACTAAAAACAACAAGATGTCCATAAATTATAAATTCTAACAAAATAAACATATTATAAAGTGTTTTTTATGACAGGTATGAAAGTATTTGAAAGGTACGTGTAAAATATATAACGGATACAGCTAGTAACACACAAATAAATAGAGGTAGGTAACTAAATCTTCATAGAGAATCTGTAATTTTTTTTTTCTTCTGGGAATGGTGTTTTTCGCTCGCTGCTTCTGAACGATCCACCGCCTTGTTAATTGATTTGAAACTATGTTAGTCGTTTCAGGGAGCGTTCCAAATCGCGACGAGGAAGTTAAAAAAGGTTTTGGGACGCCCATGGTAGAGTAATTTTCCAACTGTCAAGTTTAATTGTTTACACTGCCATAGTAAAGGTTGAAATCTACCCTTGTCAATGTAAAAATTAACTGTCAATCTCCCGTTCCAAAATTTAATTTATAATTTTTTTCTTTTACTCTGGATTTGGAATACAGCATTATAGTCGAGTATTCCTGGGTAGGTTTCTTCGTAAAATAAAAAACCTTATTTTTCTTACTTGTCTTATCATGTAAACAAATATGGCGTATATTTTCTCATATTAATAAATACCATTGAATGAATGCATAAATTAAATCACGGAGATTAATTCCCTGGCGATAGCAGAACAGGGTTGCCATGTCTGTTTCAGTGTTGGGCGCTTGGTCAGTTTATAAAAAGCGCTAGATTCCGCTAGACAAGTGTGGTTTAAAAAACTCTGAATTATAATATATTTTACATTATATAATCAATTGTTGCTAGTTTGCTATAATAAATAAAAGATATGTAACTTTGAATTTATAATATTTTTTATTATTACTGGCGTAAATTATCAATAAAACTCGTTTTGATTATAAGTATCTACTTACCTTAAGTCGATGGTGGTCGAGGGGTTTAAATTTCACTTCACGTCCCAAGTGGCGGAGGTTCGAACCCTGGGTCGGCGTGTACCAATGAGTCTTTTTTTTATTTCTCAAGTGCACTGAGTTATTTATTCACACCACTCGCTTTTCGGTGAAGGAAAACATCGTGAGGAAACCTGCAAACGTCAAGAAAAAAAAATGACGTATGTGAAGTCCACAAACCGCACTGGGCCCGCGTGTGGTCTATGGCCCAAATCACCCTCGCTTATGAGGGTAGGCCGTGCCCCAACAGTGGGGACGTATGAAGGCTGGCGAGATCTACTTACCTACGAAACTTTACCGTAACTTATACTCTGTTTATATCTTCACATATAATATCAGGAACACCAACATCTTCATCCTCACTGACATCGTTTTTTTTATAATATATAATATTTTATTAATTATACAACTCTACATGTCTTTTGTTTGTTCAAAATTTGAAAAGGGTTGGAAACACAAGCAAGGAACAGAGAAAGTAGATATTTGCACTATGTGATAAAGACGACTAATGCAAGGGATGCGAATGTATTATTTCTTGTGCGTTTTTTTAATGACTTCGATAGTTACAATGTATGCTTATTTTTCCAGTAATATCACATCTGCTTCTTTCGCTTTCTCAAGATTTCGTACAAAATTATACAAGTTTGATAGTGTCTCCGTCCTTCGTACTGAAATCTTTATTTATTTTACAACTTTAGGCGACCGTTGACTTGAGTATTTGATATGTTTTTTTTTTTTTTTCAATTCAATTTTTCAATTTTTTTATATTCAATCAATCTAATTTTTTTAATGTGTTATAACTACAAATTAAGAAATTTCGATTTTTTTCTATATTTGTGATGTAGACCTTGCTTCGTGTCAATTTTCATAATTGTTCAAGACAACTGGAAGTATGGCTGTATTTGTTATTGAGTTGACTTAGAAGATTAATATTTTAACAGCTTCAAGGGGACTTGTTACTACAGGTGGGTATTTGATATTTATTTGACCTTGATACCTTCACGCGTTCCTAAGAAAAAGGGTTTTGACCTGACAGAAGGACAACAAAGTGATCCTATAAGGTTTCCTTTTTTCCTTTTAATGTACGGTACTCTAAAAACTGTTGTTTTTTAAAAAATGATATTTATTTTTATTTAGATTTGTCATCACTTTCATCATCACTGTCTTCTAATTCCGATGCGTTGATAATAAATCGTGGGGTCGGTGCATCAGTTGTACCTAAAAAATAAGTACTTTATTTTCAAATGATTTAATACGGTTATCTTAGAACTAGTTAGACCTAAAGATATCATCATGCTGTAATGAAAGATCATGATCTAAAATCAAAAATCATTCTATTTTATTCGTACGCTCTTCACATTTCTGAGATCCATAGACAACAATGATTTAAGAATAATAAATCTGTTTTACTTCTGTCGTAATGGGTTTTGACAATACTTCGATTTTGTAAAAAAAATTGGATTAAAAAGACAATATGAATTGTTTATTGATGGTGTGTATTTAGTATGTTTTTTTGCCGCAAATGATTAGGTCCTTACATATGAAATTAATGTTTTATAGATCACTTTGATCTCAAAAACACGGCGTTTATTTAAGAATTCTGAATTAAAATTTATTTAAATTTTAAGCTTGTCTATTTGTGTTTCGAATGTAATAATTCATTTTTTTTCGCGTCATTCAATTTTGCTTTAACATCGTTCTGTGCTCAATATGGAAAACATAAAATATCGCATTATTTTCTAATACGAATTTAAAAACGGCACTATTGCTGCAGAAACAGCTCGACGGATTAATAAAGAAGAAGCCACTATAAAACAAAAAACACCTGGTGGACCCGGTTTGGTGTTATCCACTACAACTTCCTAAGATCTGGTCAGACGATTACGGCAGTTCTGTATTGCCGACAATTGGAAACCATGATGGAAAAGCTAGCCGTTAAACAGCCGAGATTGGTCAACCGCTCTAGCCCACTGCTACTTCAAGAGATCGCTAGACCCACACTGCACAACAGACAGTGGCGAAACTAGAGGAGCTAGGATTGGAATGTCTTCATTACCCACCATACTTTTTTCGGAATTTGGATAATTTCTTCATTGGAAAAAAAAATCGATTCAGATGACAGTCCAAAATACCTTCAAACATTTTGTTTAATCTCGCTCCCGCAATTTTTTCAGCAAAGGAATCAATGAAATCCCTATAGAATGGCAAAAGTGCATACATAGATCACAACTTTTTCACACAACACTTTGATTGATTAAATAAAAAAAAATGCAAAAAAGAAATTAGTTTTGCTTTTCCATATAAAACATCAATTTAATATTTAGTAATAGTAACAGAATCTTGAAATTTTGATAAGACGTGGTTTTGTTTACATGATAAGACAAGTAAGAGAAAATAAGGTTTAACTGCTTGCTGGGCTTTCTGTGATACAAAATGTTGCTCGTTTTGAAATATAACGTTGCTTTATATTGAAGGAAATATATTCTTAAAGAAAGTAAAATCCAAAGGTAATTTCAATAAATAGAATGTATCTTCTGTTATTTAAAAAAACACAATAGTTTTAAAATGCAGAATATACTGAATTGCTGAGGCTGGAGGAAATTTCGAACGAACTTTAAACTTTCTTGGAATTGGACGAAAATGTTACTCGCTGGGTCATCTTATATAACGGAATAAGCATTATGACTATAATATTAACAAGAGTCCTTATTGGAACTTGTTTTGGAGAAGTACACTGATAATACTGACTAGTGAATGCACTTCTCCTAATTTAAGAGAATCCTATTGGAATAGGATCTGGACATAGAGCATTTCTTTTCGTTGGCATAGTGTTGCAGTAATTGCTTTAGCATTCTTCATACTTTAATGGCAGTCATATTAACACTTTTCTGGGCAGAGAGCCCTTGGTGGCATGGTTGGCATCTAAAGGAGGATTCGAAGAGTGTCAAGCAGCTTTTTGGCCCTACATGAATGTAGTGATGCCTCTAAAAGAGAATTACAGTCGCTTGTCGAAATTGAAACATCGAAGCGAAAAAAAGGCGTGAAAGATCGAGTTGTTTTCTCTTTAGTTTCTCCGAGATTTAAAATTATTGCTGACCAAAAATATTTTTTGAAAAATTGTTTTAATCAACAGCACAATTGCAGTATACCCGGCCAGCTGGTGGAAAAATGTTGTTCAGTACATTTGCCATTGCAATATTAGAAGATATGACTGCTAGTTACGATATATTACTATTTATATTACTAATAAATGGATGTATCGTGTTGGGGTCTATTATATCTTGTTTTCTAATAAGGAAAATGAAAATGAGAACCCTACTGTTTTCAACAGCAATTATAGCTATCTGGCGGGAGATGGCTTTATATAAGTCCCATTAGTCATAAATACCAGCTTAATAAGTAGTAAAATGAAAGACCAGAGCCAGAATAATATACACATTTGTCGATTCTAGGCAAAATATAAAAACCAAGTCAGGATTGATCATGAAGAGGATTTTTAAAATATCTGCTTGAAAAAGCAAAGACACTAGGTAGGGGTAAACAGAATGGGATGTATCTAAAAATATCATGAATACTTGAAACAAGATTGTGCTACCAATAAACGCAAATTCACGTAGCCTCAAAAATTAAACTCTGTGATTTTCTTTCAGAAGTCTCTCAGTCCATTTCCTAGATCTATACGATATAAGATCTTTGCAAAATGTACGTACCACTACTTACGACACTTGTTTTTCGTCATTTGTTTTCAATGATCTATCAACTAGAAGAAACATAATCATAACATAACATCCCGCCATCGGCAGGGAATTTATTCTCACACTTTAGACCCAAAATGGTCGCATAAGTGCGGTTTCAGAGAAACTTACCCCCGCGAACGCTTGGGTTGTGGAATGAGCTCCCTGCCAAGGTTTTCTCTAAGCACTACAGTATTGGGTTCTTCAAGAAAGAAGTTATTAGACTTTTGAAAGATCAGCAACACGCGAGTGTTGCAAGTATCCATAGCCTACGGTGACCGCTCACCATCAGGCGGACGTTAAGCTAGTTTCCCACCTTAGTTGTATTAAAAAAAAAATAAAGAAAGCCGCACAATAATAATTCCTCATTTGCTACGGGAAAATTCAATTTTCTCACCTGAACATAGTAGAAGCCTTCTAAACGTAACTCACGTCTTTTCAGAGGGTAACTTTTGCCATGGCCTGTAATCTATTATATACATAATTAGGTAAGGTGACCTGGGGCAAAAGAAACTAAAAGGGACAAATCTTTTTTTGATGCTTCTTCTCAACATCTTTATACCCAGCACAAGGAGCACTGGTAGGTTTTTGACATCCACCATTTTCAAGCATGTTCACATGCTCCGTTACAAGAGTTATGGAGCATGGAACATTCTAACTTAAATAATTAGTTTTACGTAATTGACGGGATACATTGAAATCGGAGCAGAAGCTAATATTTTGAATTTATCGAAAATTGTTTTGAACAGAATCTGTACACAGGTTTTTTAGGTATCCATATTTTTTGGTTTTTATTCGAAACAAAACATAAATGTAGCTTGTGGTTTTTAAACGTAAGTATTCTTGATTTTATGACACAATTTATCTTTTCAAAATCAATGTATTTTTTTTTCAGCCTCCATAATAAATATCACCTGCTTTCTTGGACTTGGATTAGGAATACTAATTAGTGCAAAAATCGGACGAAGAAGATCCATAACTATACTTACAGCTCCGATGTTACTTTGCTGGATTATCTTATACTTCGCAAAAAGCGTTATGACTATAATGTTAACAAGAGTCCTTATTGGAACTTGTTTTGGTGGAGTGGTGACTTTGCTTTTTATACTGACTAGTGAATACACATCCCCTAATGTAAGAGGACTATACATGAATATCATATGTTCTGTGGTACCTTCTATTGGAATAGGATCTGGACATATTTTAAGTATTGTTTTTCATTGGCGTACTGTTGCACTTATTGCTTTAGCACCTACTTTAATGGCAGTCATAATAACACTTTTCTGGGCAGAGAGCCCTTCATGGTTGGCATCTAAAGGAAGATTCGAAGAGTGTCAAGCAGCTTTTTGGTCGTTGCATGAACGTTGTGAAGCCTCTGAAAGAGAATTACAATTGCTTGTCGAACTTGAAACGTCGAAGCGAAAAGAAATACCTCAGAATTATTTCTCAAAACTTCAAGATATAAAATCTATGCTAAACAAAAAATATTTTTGGAAAATTGTTCTTATAGAAAGCGCAGTTGTAATGTATCGGACAGCAGGCGGAAAAGTATTATTCATTACGTTTGCAATTACAATATTAGAAGACATTACTGCTACTCACGATGTATTATTATTTACATTACTAATAGATGCACTCACAGTGGTAGGGTCTGTTATATCTTGTTTACTAATAAGTAAAATGAAAATGAGAACCCAACTTTTTCCAACAGCATTTATAGCTAATATTCTGCTTGTAGCTTTAGGTGCAAGTTTATATTTTAAACTAAATGGTGCATACGTCTCATGGATAAATTCTTCTCTGCTAGGATTGTATTTGATTGCTATATATTCAGGTCCGTATCCTGTACTAGAATGCGTAGGTGTTGAAATTATTCCGTTAGAAATTAAAAATGGGTTATTTGCTACACTTGGGTTTATTGGCAGTATTGTAAGTTTTTTATCAATAAAGTTAGCAACATCCATGTTCAGTACTATCGGCTATCATGGTGTATTTTTCTTGAATGCTATGATAATGACTATTTGCCTTATTTATTTTTGGAATGTTCTACCTGAAACCAAAGGCAAAACCTTACAAGAAGTTGAATTGTTTATTAAAACTAATACGTATGAAACAGTAGATGAAATGCTTAATAAAGAACAAAGAAAAGTGTTAATGTAAACATTTAAGTACCTTACTAGTTAAAACGAAACTTTTTATAAAAAAAGTGCTAAATGATTTTCTATTTTGTTTACTCCAGAACAATATCACCGTTTTTTAATATACGATGATAAAATGTTATTCTAATAAGATTATCGACACAAATAATAAAATTTATAATATGTACAAAATTGCGTATAATATTGCCACGGTCGCGGTCGTTGGTCTGCCGTCTGTTCCTGCCTTTTGGGTTTTATAGACGGACATGTTAAATGGGCAAAAATCTTGATGAATGAAGTAGAAGCCACACCAGATACTAGTGATAATAGGAAATCAAAAGCTATCAATTAGTAAATATAAATATTTTGTCAAACAACAACTTTGTAAAAAAGCATACTGCAGAATTTTGGACTGTATGAATGATTTGAATCAATGGGAGTGAAGATGCTCATTTACAGGACGCATAGGTAAACCAAATTTAATTGAAAATATTATAGAATTGTATTGTATTAAAACGTTGATGACTTTATTTTTTATGAAGATATGTACTCTACTACTACTAGTTATGCTGTTAACCCAATTTTTTTTTTAAAGAATAACTATTGAGTTTCTTGCCGAAACTTTCTCGGTAGAAATCCACATAATGAACCAGGTTTCAAAAATAAAAGAGTATTTAATAACTTTGACGATTCAAAAGTGTTTGTAAAAACCTAATTTAAATAAAATAAAATAATTGAGTTTGAGTCTAAAAAAGTAATTGTCATATTATATTATTTTTATATGCATACTTTAAACGGTGCTGCTGAAATTACATTTCTCGTCAAATTGTTAGACTGAGAATAAAAAAATAGAATTATAAAGAATTTAGAAATGTAAGTTTTTATATTTATATTATTATTATATATTATAACGTTTGGCGCGTCTATATTTTAAATTCAGTCAGTGTATATTTCAATTTTTTTACTTATTGGAGCTTAATAACTTAAAGCTGAAGTGTCTATTTAGTGTATTATACGTTTTGTCGGAGTATTCAACTGACTTAGTTTTCAGCATAGGAAAAGTTACGAGTAAAGAGAAGAATATAAGGATTTATTTAGCTTTTCATCTCGATCCTTCTGAAAACCGCAGGCCATTATTTCTTCACATTGCAACTCAAAAAGAACTGACCTAATATTAAGCACAGGTACAGAACTGCACAGGTATAGCAAGAGGGACAAGAAAGGATATAGGACTTAATAGTGCGCATAAAGCAAATAGGCCTCAGTAAAATTAATTTTTAAGTAAGTAAATAAAGTTTAAATAATTAATAAAAAAAAACATGTAGATACTATAAAACATGTAGAAACATCACCTCTAGTTTTTTACAATTTTTGTTTTATTATTACAACGGTACGTATATAATTTAGCTAAAATTTTAAACAAATATCACTTAAAACAAAACTTAGGACTGTTATTAGAAAATTTTTAATACAAGTGATAATCATAACTTATATTAAAAAAAATTCTAATAACAGTCCTAAGTTTTGTTTTAAGTGATATTTGTTTAAAATGTTAGCTATAGTGCAGAGTTATTAACATTGCTTATTGTTCGCCCATACTTCATTAATATTCCGCGGTGTGTGGAAAATATGTCTGGTTTTATGCCCCCCTCCCAATACCACAGCGATAACTAAATTCCTTACTTACAACATTTAATTTACGATTTTATACAAACTATAAAAGAGACAATTTATTTGATATGGGAGACAGGATCACCTCAATTCGAAACGTATATACTTAGATAATATTTCATTTAAATATTCATGCCATTTAGTATAAAGCAAATATGAAGGCAAGTAAGAAATTTGTTTAGATAGTCTAAGTGGAAATATGAGATATTTAGTAAAAGGACCAATTACCATACGTTTGCTATATTGATCATTGCTAACGAAAAACTTGAGAAGAGGGGATTCGTTGGTTCTGGCTCACTACCCTCCAACTCCAACCCTCTCCTTAAAAAAACCATCCCCTGTGTCTGGGGTGTGGCGACTCGCGCTTGACCACTCTCAAAACCACCCCCTCTGTCTGGGGAATGTCGACTCACGCTTGACCAAAACTACCGCGTAACGTCACACTGCAAGTACTCGCTCGAATAAGCCACCCGAACAACTAAGCAGGGCATAGCGAGTACTTGCTCGAATGAGCGGCCCGAACTGGGGAAGTACCTCCACCTTACAGAAAACCGCGGCCATAATAACACTAACATTGAGTAGTGTTGTGTTCCTGGCGGTGAGTAAGGTTGCCAGAGCTCTTTGAGGATTCGCTGCACGGACAGCGGAGGACCGGCGGTGCTTGTTGCTGTCATACTCGGCATAGACGCGGCGTGCTGGTTCGGCGGTCAGGGAGACCTGATGAAACGGCTGACCGCTGGCCGCCCGCAGGTTGAACGGGATCCCGAACCCAGGGATCACTTAATCTCCGCCCTGGGAGGCTGATTCGCCAGCCTGTGTAAAGTATCTGAAGTGGTAGTCGTGCCAGAGAAGGAGACCGGAGTGGACCCGGCTACTACAACAGAGGGGGATCAGGGGCCCTTCCGCCCGCCGTGCCAGCAACCGTATCATCTGTGGCGAGCTTCGGCAGTCTTAGAACCGCACCCTTTGTCCTCTATGCTGTCTGTGCAGTGAATCCTCATCCTTAGTCTTAGTAACTTTTTTTTATATATATTATGGCCAGAAGACAGAAAAAGAAAAGAGTTTGCACAGCGGCTACTCCATCCACATATAATGTGGATTTTTGCAACATCAGGGGTATTCACGCAAATCTTAACGGAGTCCACCACCATCTCGAAACTGCGCAGCCGACCATTCTTTTTCTAACGGAGACGCAGATATCCTGCCCGGCCGACACATCATACCTTCATTATCCCGGCTACAAACTCGAACACAATTTTATGAGTCGTGCCGGTGTATGTATGTTCGTCCGGGAGGATATCTGCTGTCGCCGCCTTCATAGCCTTGAAGACAGGGACCTGTCGATATTGTGGGTGCGCGTAGATTACGGCGGCCACACTCGTATCTATGCGTGCCTATACAGGTCTCATAGCGGTGACACGGACGTAACTCGACTCTTCACGCACCTGAGTTTGACGACTGACAAAGTTCTAGAGCAATATCCCACAGCAGAACTAGTTATTTTGGGAGACTTTAACGCCCACCATCGCGAGTGGCTCAGTTCTCGAACCAATAACTATGCTGGGATATCTGCTCATGAATTTGCTCTGACCTATGGTTTCTCTCAGCTGGTACTTTCTCCAACGAGAATACCAGATATAGAGGAACATACGAGCTCCTTACTGGACCTTCTGCTGACTACTCGTCCGGACGGGTACTCCGTCTCAGTGGATGCGCCTCTTGGCTCCTCGGACCACTGTCTCGTTTGGACTCAAGTGTCATGCACACAACCTGATCCTTCTGGGCCAACTAACTGGCGTCGTGTGTGGCACTATAAGTCGGCAGACTGGGATGGATTGCGTGAATTTTACGCATCGTACCCGTGGAGGCAGATCTGCTTTAACTCAGAAGATCCTGACGTCTGCGCAGCCGCAGTCACTGAGACAATCCTTGCTGGTATGGAATGCTATATTCCTAACCCGCGAGTAGCTGCCGGCGTCAAAAAACGACCGTGGTTTAATAGGTCTTGCAGAAAAGCTAAAATTCTTAAGCAAAATGCATATGAGGCTTGGACCACGGCTCGTTATAATAAGGATCCGAATATTTCTGAGTTAAAACGCAAATTAAATGCTGCCTCGAGGTTCAGTAAGAAAGCAACTGCCAGAGCAAAATTCCAATTCATCGGCAAAATAGGTGGGCGACTTGCGAGCTATCCTTCTGGGAGTCGTGCTTTCTGGTCGCTTGCCAAAGCTGCCGAAGGGAACTTCTGCCAGTCGTCGTTACCACCACTGCGAAAGACCGATGGTGACTTGGCCCATAGTGCTAAAGAGAAAGCCGATCTACTGGGCAGTCTCTTTGCCTCGAACTCGAATATGAACGATGAAGGCGCTGTACCACCTACTATACCGTGGTGCGGTAAGTCCATGCCGGAAATCTCCATAACGCAGCGGGAGGTCAGGCGGGCGTTGCTTTCTCTAGACGTTCATAAGTCGAGTGGGCCAGACGGTATACCAGCAGTGGTGCTTAAGCAGTGTGCTCCTGAGTTATGTCCTGTACTCACGCGCCTCTTCGCGCTTTCCTACCACACTAGGCAATTTCCGTCTACATGGAAGACTGCGAATGTGCACCCGGTGCCCAAAAAGGGCGATAGATCAGATCCATCGAATTACAGGCCTATCGCTATTACCTCTCTCCTCTCTAAGGTGATGGAGCGTGTGATCAACACACAGCTTCTAAGATACCTAGAAGTACACGATCTGGTCAGTGACCGTCAATATGGCTTTCGCCACGGTCGCTCGACTGGTGACCTTCTAGTGTATCTCACACACCGATGGGCACTAGCCATTGAGAGTCAGGGGGAGGCATTGGCATGTAGCCTGGACATAGCGAAGGCGTTCAATCGGGTCTGGCACCGCGGTCTTCTATCGAAGTTGCCATCTTACGGAGTGCCCGAGGGTTTGTGCAAATGGGTGGCTAGCTTTTTGTCCGGCAGACGCATACGAACTGTAGTTGACGGTAGTTGCTCTGATAGCATGGACATTAATGCTGGTGTCCCGCAAGGCTCTGTGCTGTCTCCTACGCTGTTTTTACTGCATATCAATGACATGTTGGACATCAACAACATACATTGCTATGCAGATGACAGTACTGGAGACACTTTTTACACGGGTCGTGCAAACATCCCTCGTTCCGTTGTGGAGGAAAACCGCGGAGAACTTGTGTCTCAAATCGAGCACACTGTCCCAGGTCTCTGACTGGGGACGGGTAAACTTGGTCCGATTCAACCCTACAAAGACACAAGTGTGCGCGTTCACCGCTAAGAAAACTCCATTCATTGTGGTCCCACAATTCCAGAACACTCCCCTCTCCATCTCCAAGAGCATTGGGATCCTTGGTGTCGACATCTTCAGCGATGTTCAGTTCCGAGATCATTTACAAGATAAGGTAAAGCTGGCGTCCAAAAAACTTGGTGTACTCAACAGAGCGAAGCAGTACTTCACGTCGGGGCAAAGGTTGTTACTTTACAAGTCGCAAGTTCGGCCCCATATGGAGTACTGCTGCCATCTCTGGGCAGGTGCACCCGGATACCAGCTTGACCCTTTTGACTCGGTTCAACGACGGGCTGTGAGAATTGTCGAAGATCCCAAACTCACTTGCGGTATCGAGCCCTTAAGTCTGAGGAGAGACTTTGCCTCACTGTGTGTGTTCTACCGCTTGTACAATGGGTTGTGTTCTGAGGAATTGTTCGAAATGATGCCCACGGCTACTTTCTACCATCGCACCGCTCGCCATCGGCAGGGAATTCATTCTCACACTTTGGAACCTAAATGGTCGCGTACAGTGCGGTTTCAGAGAAACTTCCTCCCGCGAACGCTTAAGTTGTGGAATGAGCTCCCTGCCAAGGTTTTCTGCAAGGACTACAGTATGGAGTTCTTCAAGAAAGAAGTTATTAGATTTCTGAAGGGTCGGCAACGCGCAAGTGATACCCCTGGTGTTGCAAGCGTCCATAGGCTACGGTGACCGTTTACCATCAGGCGGGCCGTAAGCTTGTTTGCCACCTGAGTGGTATAAAAAAAATAAAAAAAAAAAAAGACACAGGGGGTGGTTTTGAGAATGGTCAAGCGTGAGTCGTACGGGGCAGAAAAATTGGTTGGAGTTGGAGGGTAGTGAGCCAGAACCAACGAATCCCCTCTACTAACTTGTCGACTGATTTTAATGAAAACGATTTTCTTTGGAAGTATTGATAAAGGCCTATTATTATAGTAATTGTTTTCAAATTGCGGTCTAAAAGACAGATAAAATGTGTCTCTCCGGACACCGTTTTTTAACAATCGAAGCGCACAGCTAACTTATAAAATATTTAAACTCAAGATAAGTGTTCCAATATGGCTTCCAATTTTTTTTCTGAAAATTCTTTTTTATCATGACAATCAAAGACAAGTTGCGTAAGTTGCTGCCGGACAGTTAATTTGTAATTTGTATTTTTAGTCATAAATTTTGATGTATTTTAATATTTATTATTATTAAAGGATTAAAGGTTTTAGAGGTCACTTACGTTAAGACCATCAATCACAATATGCATAGGGATCTTGCTGTAGTAGTTCATACTGACCTACACTCTATGTTCTTGAAAAGAAAGAACTATACCAGGTCACCGAAGGTTATAAACATACTGATATGCAGTCAAGTCGATCAACTGTAAACATGCGTCATTGTGTTTCAGTACACCTTTCGCATTTTCTTTCATGTTTATAAGTCTATTACGATAGCAGATGTAGAGTGCTATTATTAGATTGTAAATTTTTGAAGTTTTGAATAATATAATCAATTTATTAAATAAAAAATATTTTAGCTTTTAAAAAGGATTGGTTTGAATATGCAATTGGATTGACACAATTGCTAATTATTTTTAATAATGTTTCGCCCGGTAACCATGCAGCAGGTGAGTTAATCTTTACAGCCTTTTTGTATATTATTGTATCTGGAAAGTCTCTAGTTGCAGTAAACATTTCGTCTAACACGAAGTAGTAGTAGTAATACTTGCAGAGCACTATATGCCTTTTGTGTATAGTTGACCCATAGACTGCAAGTGTAAAACGATTGGCAGAATGCTCTGAACAAAGTAATTTTAACATTCTGCGTACATCGAGCAAATCTACGTGTCAACATATTACACCTAACAGGCAGTGCTCTGCGCTTCCTTTCAATGTCTAGGTCATCCTTTAGAGTGTCTGAGACCCAGTGCCCCAGGTACTTAAAGTGGGAAACTCTTAAGAGGCGTTCCAGAAAGCGTTACAGAAGGGTCATAAGTTTCATTTTCCGCCTTAAACACCATTATCAGCTCCTCACATACTGTGACCAGTTTTTTCAAGGCGCTAATTGATGGACTCAGCAGCACCATGTCATTAGCATAGCTTGTGTTATTTACACTTTTGCCATCGATAGAGTTTCCGACAGATGAGCTATTGAGAGAGGTAGGGCACTGCAAGTACTCGCTCGAATAAGCCACCCGAACAACTAAGCAGGGCATAGCGAGTACTTGCTCGAATGAGCGGCCCGAACTGGGGAAGTACCTCCACCTTACAGAAAACCGCGGCCATAATAACACTAACATTGAGTAGTGTTGTGTTCCTGGCGGTGAGTAAGGTTGCCAGAGCTCTTTGAGGATTCGCTGCACGGACAGCGGAGGACCGGCGGTGCTTGTTGCTGTCATACTCGGCATAGACGCGGCGTGCTGGTTCGGCGGTCAGGGAGACCTGATGAAACGGCTGACCGCTGGCCGCCCGCAGGTTGAACGGGATCCCGAACCCAGGGATCACTTAATCTCCGCCCTGGGAGGCTGATTCGCCAGCCTGTGTAAAGTATCTGAAGTGGTAGTCGTGCCGGAGAAGGAGACCGGAGTGGACCCGGCTACTACAACAGAGGGGGATCAGGGGCCCTTCCGCCCGCCGTGCCAGCAACCGTATCATCTGTGGCGAGCTTCGGCAGTCTTAGAACCGCACCCTTTGTCCTCTATGCTGTCTGTGCAGTGAATCCTCATCCTTAGTCTTAGTAACTTTTTTTTATATATATTATGGCTAGAAGACAGAAAAAGAAAAGAGTTTGCACAGCGGCTACTCCATCCACATATAATGTGGATTTTTGCAACATCAGGGGTATTCACGCAAATCTTAACGCAGTCCACCACCATCTCGAAACTGCGCAGCCGACCATTCTTTTTCTAACGGAGACGCAGATATCCTGCCCGGCCGACACATCATACCTTCATTATCCCGGCTACAAACTCGAACACAATTTTATGAGTCGTGCCGGTGTATGTATGTTCGTCCGGGAGGATATCTGCTGTCGCCGCCTTCATAGCCTTGAAGACAGGGACCTGTCGATATTGTGGGTGCGCGTAGATTACGGCGGCCACACTCGTATCTATGCGTGCCTATACAGGTCTCATAGCGGTGACACGGACGTAACTCGACTCTTCACGCACCTGAGTTTGACGACTGACAAAGTTCTAGAGCAATATCCCACAGCAGAACTAGTTATTTTGGGAGACTTTAACGCCCACCATCGCGAGTGGCTCAGTTCTCGAACCAATAACTATGCTGGGATATCTGCTCATGAATTTGCTCTGACCTATGGTTTCTCTCAGCTGGTACTTTCTCCAACGAGAATACCAGATATAGAGGAACATACGAGCTCCTTACTGGACCTTCTGCTGACTACTCGTCCGGACGGGTACTCCGTCTCAGTGGATGCGCCTCTTGGCTCCTCGGACCACTGTCTCGTTTGGACTCAAGTGTCATGCACACAACCTGATCCTTCTGGGCCAACTAACTGGCGTCGTGTGTGGCACTATAAGTCGGCAGACTGGGATGGATTGCGTGAATTTTACGCATCGTACCCGTGGAGGCAGATCTGCTTTAACTCAGAAGATCCTGACGTCTGCGCAGCCGCAGTCACTGAGACAATCCTTGCTGGTATGGAATGCTATATTCCTAACCCGCGAGTAGCTGCCGGCGTCAAAAAACGACCGTGGTTTAATAGGTCTTGCAGAAAAGCTAAAATTCTTAAGCAAAATGCATATGAGGCTTGGACCACGGCTCGTTATAATAAGGATCCGAATATTTCTGAGTTAAAACGCAAATTAAATGCTGCCTCGAGGTTCAGTAAGAAAGCAACTGCCAGAGCAAAATTCCAATTCATCGGCAAAATAGGTGGGCGACTTGCGAGCTATCCTTCTGGGAGTCGTGCTTTCTGGTCGCTTGCCAAAGCTGCCGAAGGGAACTTCTGCCAGTCGTCGTTACCACCACTGCGAAAGACCGATGGTGACTTGGCCCATAGTGCTAAAGAGAAAGCCGATCTACTGGGCAGTCTCTTTGCCTCGAACTCGAATATGAACGATGAAGGCGCTGTACCACCTACTATACCGTGGTGCGGTAAGTCCATGCCGGAAATCTCCATAACGCAGCGGGAGGTCAGGCGGGCGTTGCTTTCTCTAGACGTTCATAAGTCGAGTGGGCCAGACGGTATACCAGCAGTGGTGCTTAAGCAGTGTGCTCCTGAGTTATGTCCTGTACTCACGCGCCTCTTCGCGCTTTCCTACCACACTAGGCAATTTCCGTCTACATGGAAGACTGCGAATGTGCACCCGATGCCCAAAAAGGGCGATAGATCAGATCCATCGAATTACAGGCCTATCGCTATAACCTCTCTCCTCTCTAAGGTGATGGAGCGTGTGATCAACACACAGCTTCTAAGATACCTAGAAGTACACGATCTGGTCAGTGACCGTCAATATGGCTTTCGCCACGGTCGCTCGACTGGTGACCTTCTAGTGTATCTCACACACCGATGGGCACTAGCCATTGAGAGTCAGGGGGAGGCATTGGCATGTAGCCTGGACATAGCGAAGGCGTTCGATCGGGTCTGGCACCGCGGTCTTCTATCGAAGTTGCCATCTTACGGAGTGCCCGAGGGTTTGTGCAAATGGGTGGCTAGCTTTTTGTCCGGCAGACGCATACGAACTGTAGTTGACGGTAGTTGCTCTGATAGCATGGACATTAATGCTGGTGTCCCGCAAGGCTCTGTGCTGTCTCCTACGCTGTTTCTACTGCATATCAATGACATGTTGGACATCAACAACATACATTGCTATGCAGATGACAGTACTGGAGACACTTTTTACACGGGTCGTGCAAACATCCCTCGTTCCGTTGTGGAGGAAAACCGCGGAGAACTTGTGTCTCAAATCGAGCACACTGTCCCAGGTCTCTGACTGGGGACGGGTAAACTTGGTCCGATTCAACCCTACAAAGACACAAGTGTGCGCGTTCACCGCTAAGAAAACTCCATTCACTGTGGTCCCACAATTCCAGAACACTCCCCTCTCCATCTCCAAGAGCATTGGGATCCTTGGTGTCGACATCTCCAGCGATGTTCAGTTCCGAGATCATTTACAAGATAAGGTAAAGCTGGCGTCCAAAAAACTTGGTGTACTCAACAGAGCGAAGCAGTACTTCACGTCGGGGCAAAGGTTGTTACTTTACAAGTCGCAAGTTCGGCCCCATATGGAGTACTGCTGCCATCTCTGGGCAGGTGCACCCGGATACCAGCTTGACCCTTTTGACTCGGTTCAACGACGGGCTGTGAGAATTGTCGACGATCCCAAACTCACTTGCGGTATCGAGCCCTTAAGTCTGAGGAGAGACTTTGCCTCACTGTGTGTGTTCTACCGCTTGTACAATGGGTTGTGTTCTGAGGAATTGTTCGAAATGATGCCCACGGCTACTTTCTACCATCGCACCGCTCGCCATCGGCAGGGAATTCATTCTCACACTTTAGAACCGAAATGGTCGCGTACAGTGCGGTTTGAGAGAAACTTCCTCCCGCGAACGCTTAAGTTGTGGAATGAGCTCCCTGCCAAGGTTTTCTGCAAGGACTACAGTATGGAGTTCTTCAAGAAAGAAGTTATTAGATTTCTGAAGGGTCGGCAACGCGCAAGTGATACCCCTGGTGTTGCAAGCGTCTACGGCTACGGTGACCGCTTACCATCAGGCGGGCCGTAAGCTTGTTTGCCACCTTAGTGGTATTAAAAAAAAAAAAAAAAAAAAAAAAAAAACATCAATCAGTCTGTTCATTAAAAGGATGAAAATTCTAGGAGACGTCTACTTTCGTCTCACTCCACACTCCGTTCTGTATATTTTCGCTGTTGCGCCTGCCTATCTCACACAATTAGTCTGGTACTGATACCAATACCAAAATATTGATATTAACTTCTTTGGTAGACTAGTTTCATTGCATAGCTTTCTCTACAGTATGTCACAATTGACCAAATCAAAAGCTTTAGAAAGATCCAAAAAACATGCATACACTGGTGTTTTCCGGCCTGTATAGTACCTGATAGTATGCTATAGTAAATGGTTGTTGCTATTGAAAGACCGGCCCGAAAACCAAACTGTGCGTCATTCAGTTGCATGTGCAGCCATAACTGTCGATCAAGCACACTGTCCAGCACCTTGGCAATAACTGTGGCGAGAAAGATCGGCCTGTAATTATTTATGTCGCAAATGTCTCCAGTCTTGTTTTTAACATTTGGTATAACACCATGAGTTCGTTGGGCAGATAAGCATGACCTAAGCACAAAGAAAATAACATTGCCAGTACACGAGGTAAGTGAGCACCCGCATATTTAAGATGTTCAACGCTGAGGCTATCGTGTCCTAATCATTTATCACGAGACATTTTTGAAATTACTGTTGCAATTTCGTTTGCAGAAACACAAATATAATATTTTAATTTTTTTTTTAGATAATAATATTTTGATATAAGAATTATGATATAACATTAACATCAAATAAAATACTTACGGTAAAACCAGTCTCATTTCAAATTTGAGATATATTGTAACCCATATTATATAGTTCTATAATACGCATCCTCTCTTGAATATTAATATTGGCCTGCATATTATTTTCAGCAAAAAAATTTAATAAAAACACCAAACAACCTTAACAACACAAGCAGTATCATCCACAACGACAAAAATAAAATGGCTACCTATGTATTAGTGACCACATCTAACTTAATAGCTAAATAAAAACACCAAACAACCTTGTCAGCACAAGCAACCCCAGAAACAAATCGGCAACGACAAAAATAATATGTCTACCCACGTAGTGTCCGCTACTAACTTAATAGCTATTAGAAAATTATTCGTAAAATGTAACGAAAACAAAAAAAAGGCACAAGGTGAGGTTCGTATCCACAACTTGCATTGCACTGAGTACACGTATTAGGATCTGATACGTCTATCCACTAGGCTACGGATACGATAATTTTCTTAGTGAAATTATTAAATACAATATTAAATGTAACTAATATTACTCAGGTTCTACAAGACATATTACTTTATTTCTTTCAGTGTGAGTGACTGCGCCTTGCCATTGTATTTTGTTTTGAAATTCTATATGCAGTTTTGCAACTGACCGTACTTGAAAGTGCTTATGTGTCGCACAAGCATTTTGGCGCGGATTGCTCACGCTCTCTATGCTCACCTCCCGTGAACGCTTAGGTTTTGGAATTAGCTTCCTGTCAAGGTTTTCTCTATGGACTATAGTATGGGGTTATTCAAGAGAGAAGTTATAAGATTTTTAAAGGATCGGAAACGCGCGAGCGATACTCCTGGTGTTGCAAGCGTCCATAGGCTACAGTGACCACCTTCCATCAGGCGGACCACAAGCTTGTTTGCCAACTTAGTTGTATAAAAAAAATAGTCTTAGAGAAAACCTTGGCAGAGAGCTCATTCCACAACCAGAGCGTTCGCGGGAGGAACTTCCTCTGAATCTGAATCTATGTTGATTGTGATAACTTTGCAGATACTTGTGAAAAGCGGTTTGATATTATGCAGCTTCTGCAACGGATTCATATTTGGACAAATGTCTGGAATGTTGGCCGCACTGAAGACAAAAGACAGTGACATTGCCATTGACGATGACGACATCTCCTGGATAGGTAAGATATTGAAATATTTTATAGTCTGGTTTTTAAGAGAAGCAGATGGCTCTCTGAATTGTGTTAAATAATTTATATCCACAGACGCTGACAAGAATTCAGGACATCATCATCTGGACGTTATGGAATGAAATTAAGACAAAGAAATTTCTTAAGGCTCTTGAACTCTCCATTTACATCTTATATATACCTTATGCTGGTGAAGCTAAGGGTTAAACATTTTTAATTTGCGCAATCCTTTGAACAGGTTGTCGTTGGATAGACATTTAAGCATGCAGTACACGTTTTTATGTTTTTTTATTCTTTGAACTGTAAATTTTTGCAATTTGTTGGCTTCCAAAGTCATAAATTTTGTATCCCTCCTCCGTATCTATTTAAATATCTATTTTAGAAATGTAAAAAAACACTCAATGAAAATTATTTAAAACTAAATCTGTACACAGTTCTTGAGATATCCATATTTTTAACTATTCGTTCAACGGCTACAGAACTTTAATTGCTACGATTTTTAATTAACTTGATCATTATTTATTTTTCTAAAAACTATTTTCAATTTTTATTTCCAGCATCTATTATAAATGTGACCTGCTTTCTTGGTATTGGATTAGGAACACTCATCAATGAAAAAATTGGAGGAAGGAGATCCACTACTATATTCACAGCTCCGATGTTACTTTGCTGGATTATCTTATACTTCGCAAAAAGCGTTATGACTATAATGTTAACAAGAGTCCTTATTGGAACTTGTTTTGGTGGAGTGGTGACTTTGCTTTTTATACTGACTAGTGAATACACATCCCCTAATGTTAGAGCACTATACATGAATATCATATGTTCTGTGGTACCTTCGATTGGAATAGGATCTGGACATATTTTAAGCATTGTTTTTCATTGGCGTACTGTTGCACTATTTGCTTTAGCACCTAATTTAATGGCAGTCATATTAACACTTTTCTGGGCAGAGAGCCCTTCATGGTTAGCGTCTAAAGGAAGATTCGAAGAATGTCAAGCAGCTTTTTGGTCGTTGCATGAACGAAGTGACGCCTCTGAAAGGGAATTACAATTGCTTGTTGAACTTGAAACGTCGAAGCGAAAACAAATACCTGAGAACTATTTCTTAAAACTTTATGATTTAAAATGTATGCTAAACAAAAAATATTTTTGGAAAATTGTTCTTAAAGACACCGCAGTTATAATGTATCGGGTAGCAGGTGGAAAAGTATTATTCATTACGTTTGCCATTACAATATTAGAAGACATTACTGCCACTCACGATATATTATTATTTACATTACTCATAGATGCACTCACAGTGGTAGGGTCTATTACATCTTGTTTGTTAATTAGTAAAATGAAAATGAGAACCCAACTGTTTCCAACAGCATTTATAGCTAATATTCTGCTCGTAGCCTTAAGTGCAAGTTTATATTTTAAACTAAATGGTGCATACGTCTCATGGATAAATTCTTCTCTGTTAGGATTGTATTTGATTGCTATATAATCAGGTCCGTATCCTGTACTAGAATGCGTAGGTGTTGAAATTATTCCGTTAGAAATAAAAAATGGGTTATTTGCTACACTTGGGTTTATTGGCAGTATTGTAAGTTTTTTATCAATCAAGTTAGCAACATCCATGTTCAGTACTATCGGCTATCATGGTGTATTTTTCTTGAATGCTATGATAATGACTATTTGCCTTATTTATTTTTGGATCGTTCTACCTGAAACCAAAGGCAAAACCTTACAAGAAGTTGAATTGTTTATTAAAACTAATACATATGAAACAGAAGACGAAATGCTTAGTAAAGAACAAAGAAAAGTGTTAATGTAAGTATTGAAGTACCTTACTAGTGAAAACGATGTTTATAATAGTGCTAAATGATTTTCTATATTGTTTACTCTAGAATATTTCTACCATATTTTATTGTTATTCTTATTAGATTATCGACACAAATATTAAAATTTATAATATGTATGAAATTCCGTTACATTTCGCTACGATCTATGATTGACTATGAAATTGAAATCTTTTCTACCGCATAATGTGATGCACTTTAATGCTTCTTTTATACGTGGGATTTGGGGGTTTAGGATTAGGATGAAATTGGTCTGGTCGAAATTCAAGTTAAGACCAAAGAGAAAATAATATACTACGTGTAAAGACTAAACTAAAGCCAAATATTTATGTCTCTTGTTTTTTAAAAAAAAAAATATTATTGATGACGATTTATGTGAAAAATAATAATTGTATTTATCATATCAGCTTATATTGGTCTACTGCTGGACATAAGTCCTCTATGGCGCGCCATAGCTCCCGGTCCTCTACCTTCCGCATCCAGCTACCACCAGCCAGCTTTTTAAGTTCGTCGGTCCACCGGACTGGAGGGCGTACTACGCTTCGCCTTCCCATACGCGGTCTTCACTCTAGGACACGTCTGCTCCATCGGCCATCGGTCCTCCGACAGACGTGGCCAGCCCACTGTCACTTCAGCTTGCGAATTCTGTGAGCTATGTCGGTAACTTTGGTTCTCTTCCGGATGTCCACATTTCGGA
Source organism: Apoda limacodes (assembly GCA_946406115.1). Lineage (NCBI taxonomy): Eukaryota > Metazoa > Arthropoda > Insecta > Lepidoptera > Limacodidae > Apoda > Apoda limacodes. The sequence continues at coordinate 24,348,063 of OX291551.1, read as the reverse complement.
TTCAATCCCTTAGAGACACTCCGAGCATAGCTCGATCCTTTGCGCGCTGTGTGACCTTGAACTTGTGGACCATCCCTGCTGTAAGTGTTCACGGTTCGACGGCATAAGTCCTGACTGGTCAAAGACTTTCGTCTTTAGACTTTGCGGTATAGGCGACGTGAAGAATTGACGAAGTTTACCAAATGCTGCCCACCCTAGCTGGATCCTCCTGACGGCTTCCATCTCAAAATTGTTCCGGCCCAGTTGGATGTTTTGTCCAAGGTACACATAATCCTTGACAACTTCGAGTAAGGTACCCGCCACGTATACTGCCATTGGCACGACGTGTTGGTTGAAAATGACTTTTGTCTTATAAAGTCGAGAGGATTCATCTACGGAGTGCAACATTTCGCTCAGTTCTTCCAATGACTCTGCCATAATGACGATGTCGTCGGCAAACCTTAGGTGTGTGATGTATTCGCCGTTTATGTTTATGCCCCACCCAGCCCAGTCCAAGGTTTTGAATACATCTATTAGCGCATTGGTGAACAGTTTCGGAGATATAAGGTCCCCCTGTGTTACACCTCTACGCAGCGGGATGGCACTTGTCTTATGGTCCTGGAACTGGACGGTCATCGTAGCAGCGTTGTAAAGACAATAAATAAATCGCCAGTCTATACGACATCGCTGCAGAGAATCTAGCACAGCCCAGGTTTCGATGGAGTCAAAGGCTTTCTCGTAGTCCACAAACGCCATACACAGCAGCTGATTATACTCTTGAGTTTTTGTATAATCTGTTGTACAGTATGAATGTGATCTACGGTACTAAAGCCTTTCCGAAACCCAGCCTGTTCTGGTGGCTGAAACTCGTCAAGTCTTCCAGCGAAACGATTCGTGACGACTCTAGAGAACAGCTTATATACGTGGCTTAGAAGGGATATCGGTCGGTAGTTCTTAAGTAGAGTTTTATCTCCCTTTTTAAAGAATAAAACCACCACACTTCCGCACCTCGCCTCCGGTGTAGTTCCGTTAAGGATTACAACATTAAAAAGCTTTGCTAACTCTTTATAAACTGGAGTGCCGCAGGCTTTTAGAAGCTCAGTCGTAATGCCGTCATCGCCTGGAGCTTTGTTGTTTATATGCTGTTCCAGAGCCGCCCTAATCTCACTTTGGTCACGTCCGGGATATCCTTGGTGAAGTGGCGCGTCAGTTTGGCTCTTGGATCTTAGGTTATGAGGGATGGGGGCCTAGCCGCATGTGACGTGTAGAGTTGTTCATAAAACAATTCGGCTTCTGTTGAGATATCTGGTTTGGAGGTGACTATTTTGCCATCTGCAGTTTTCAATCTCGTCAGATGGCTCTTTGCCAGCTGACGCGCAAAAACTTTCGACCCTTTATTCTGCTCAATCGCATGCTCAATGCTGCGTGTGCTGGAGCGTCGAAGGTCACGTCTAGTCCTCTTCCGTATCAGCCCGTTTAGAGATCTTGCATCTGACGAAGACCTTTGGGTAGATGGTATCTCTCGTCTTTTCCTCATAAGTTCCAGAGTCTTAGGCAAAAGTTTGGACTCTCTAGTTTTGTTCTGTGCAGGGTAAAATTTGCGTCCCATTTCTTTTACCGTCTTCACCAAGTTGTTGGTCATTTTGTCAATGTCGCCTCTAGTTTCTAGCAAATCGAATCTATTTTGAAGTTCCAGATGAAACTTGTCGGATCCTATCGTAGCTTGGGACTGTAAAGGTCTAAGAGTAGACTTTATTAGACGATTTCTTTCGGCCTCGTAATTTATATTTAGAGTGCCTCTAACAAGTCTGTTATCACTGCCGGCATTGAACCTATTGATCACTGAGACATCTCTTAATATGTTCCGTCTATCTGCCATAATAAAATCTATCTCATTCCTAGTCACAGCGTCGGGACTTCGCCAAGTCCATCTTCTATGAATACTCTTCTTGTAGAACGAGTTCATCAAAAAGAGCCCCTCCATTTCCAGAAAGTTTACCAGCATTTGTCTCCTGTGATTTTGCTGACCCAAGCGAATAAGGGCCGACTATAGATGCGTCGTGTTCTTGTACTCCCACTTTTAAAATCTCCCATCTCGACGCTGTAGTTAGCCTTGATGGTGTAATGAAGGGCCTTGGTGATATCTTCATATGTGGCTTCGGCTTCTTCATCAGAGTGAGAAGAGGTTGGCGCATACACCTGTACCCCCTTCAGAGAGTATCTGTTGGTGAGCTTTAGGATAAGGTATGCTACCAGAGTCCAAACACTACTGTTTTCCACAACGTTGTTTATGAGCGATTTTTTGACCAGAAAACCAGCACCGCCTTGGGAAGGGTCATCACCTTCTTGAAAGTAGAATAAGTTTCCTGACTCCTGGGCCAGCGTGTCCTCACCCTGTCTACGGACTTCTGATAAACCCAGTACATGCCAGTTTATGTGACTTAGTTCTTCTTCGAGTTCTACAAGGTGATGATCCAACCCCATCGTGCGTCGTCCATTGTACTATGCCAAATGTAGTCGTCGTTTATGGTAGCCGTTTGTCGTAACCCGGAGGTTCCTAGCACCCTTTCCCCACCGTTATACCGACCGCTACCGTAGCCGGGAACAGTGTGGCTGCCGGGAACTGGGAGGGCCGTTTTATTTTCCTGCCTTCACCATATTGGGTTTTGCCCATAGTCACTGCGTTGGGCAGACGGGTTGGTAACCGCAGTTAATTCAGACTACTACTGGATGTTGCTGCTGCCCAACATCAATCTGTGTTTGGGGTTGAGAAATAAGAACCCTTTTACCTCTAAGTTGCTTTTTACGACATCCCAGGAAGATAGGGAGTGGTCCAATTCTATTCTGCCGGGACCACACGGCTAATTGTATTTATATTTATGTGAAAAATAATAATTGTCCCTCGGGAGCAACCAATTGAGATGATTTTTTGCACAGAAATTGTTGAAGGGACGGAAAAGGACGTGAGCAATTTTTTTTTCCGGAATTATCCGGTCCCATATAAATGACTATAACCGATTTGTTCGATTGTTATTGCTTAACTTGCTGCGATGCAACCAATTACTTTGATTTTTGGCTCAGATATTGTTGAAAGGACGGAAATAACATAGACTACTTTTATCTCGGAAAATTCAAGTTTACAATCAATCCATGCCGAAAACCAAATTTAGCACGGGTGGAATCGGGGCGTTAAGCTTAATAAAATATAAATAAATAGTTATGGCAAATAGAAATCATGTTCGTTTGTATCGAGTGCGCTGCGGGAAATATTCTTTTAACACATGGAATACCTTCCCAACAATCATTTTGGCGAAACACATAACTTAATTCAGAACCTGAAGGTATATTAAGATGCTATAACAGTTGCGTTTAAGTCTTCTGATTATTTAAAATAGTTAACTATATCTCTTTAACACATAACACGATATACTAGGTCAATATGAAAGCGAGGATAATAAATTAAAGGTTCGAAGATGTAGTGTAGCAATTACTATGCACCACGATGCAGGCAATTTCTTCAGTCTTATAGCTTTGACTAAAGCCTATAACGATTAGGTCTTAACAGAAAATAGTCAACTATTATTAACTCCTGAAGCTCCTGAAGCTGAACTCCTCATGTATCAGCAAAAAAAATTACAATGAGAATAAGTGAGAGTTATATCTATGTGACATCTATGGATCCTAAGGTGATATTGACCAATATTGTATCTACAAATAAACACCTGTAATTAATTTAGCTTTTCAATGGTGCTAATAAAACCTATCCCAACATTATTATGCTTTGAAGATATTCCAATGTCTCTTGTAACGCCAAAGACAGTACAAACGAAATATTTGAGACGATTGTAGATCCCGAGACGTTCATTACTACTTACTTATCGCCTTTGACAGAGTTATTACAACTATTTTTTTGTACTTATTTACAATTGTACTGTGCTATCGTGATTTTTAACTATACTATCAAAAACTAGCCAAGCGCGAGTCTGGCTCGCACCCCGAAGGTTCCATACAAACTTATTATATGCAGATAGCTCTCCCATCGTGAGATCAAATCTTACAGGTTTATGATCAGTTTTTGGATATTTTACTATATTACCATCTTGCTTCTTGCCAAATTTCATAATTCTAGTTAATTCATAATAGTACCCTAAAGGTTTTAATAAATATGATAATAACATATGAGTGCACCGCGCGTGCTCTACGTAAATAAACAAACCTGTAAAAGAATTGGTCTGTTTTCTCACAAAAATTACAAAAGTAAATGTGTTTGTTTACAATATCACATCAAGATTCGAAACCATTAATCAGAATTTGATGAAACTTTCACAGTTTGAGAGCATATCAGATTTAATTATTTGACAAAATAATGTTTAATTATTTATTTTATTTTATCAAAATCGTTAGAGCCGTTTTCGAGATAGCGACCATAAAACAATAAATAAACAATATAGAATACTACTAGAATAAAATACCAAAAATATTCAAATAAATAAAAAGAATACTTAAATTAATTAATTAACTTACATTGCATAGTTTTATTGCAAATTGTTATGTACACTAGGCGACACATCAAGCTTCCCACGAAAACATACTTATAACTAAAACGTTTCGCTATAGATAAATCGTAGGAAAGAGACACAGCTGCTTCTGCGAATCTATAGATATATGTATACTACAAACATGAATGTAAGCAGGCGCGGCGGGCGGGACGGGGTAAGTATCGAGCGCAATCAACATCTAGGTAAAATAAAATAAATCAAAATTTAGTGTTCTTCGTGACATTGCCACGATGAGGCGCGCGCGCGCGCTCAATCGTTTGTTGCATCGCTACCTATCTAAATTAAAAATGACACCTCAACTTATCCAAGTGCAGCGAAAAAGCGGGCCAAAGAATAAAGAATATTTAGCTACGAACTCGAATAACAGTAAGTAAATTTACTTTGTTAATTACGTATGTTTAGAAGAACATATCCATTATGAATCAAAAGTAGTAACTTAATAATTTTAATCGTTACCAACCTCATATCTACGTTCCGACTGTGGGGCACGGCCTCCTCTTATCGAGGGTGTTTACATGCCTCTTTTTTTTAATTATGCAGGTTTCCTCGACGATGTTTTCCTTCACCGAAGGGTCAGTAGGCAATAATCAATACTAAATATAGAATAATAAATACAATATCAAAGAAAAACATATATAATAAACAAATAATTTTACCGTCGGGTCTTAAATAGGTAACTAAAAGCAGCTTTGCGTATTATTTCGTATGCCCTTTACCATTGCCGCTCGCGTAGATATGTTGTGGTATTGCGTGACACACAAACACGCGCGCGGCAATGGTAACTGTAATGGATTTAAACACCGTTCCCATTATAAGTAGTTAATAAATGTGCCCGCCGCGCCGGTCAGTGTAAAAAAAACTTTTGTTATTTTATAATGTAACTGGCTGCGTCCGCGGTTCCATCCGCGCTAAATTCAGTTATCGAGCCATATCTGATTCCTTGCTCATCCCTCGAAAACACTATATTTTTTAGGATAAAAAGTAGCATATGTTAATCGAGGGTGTCACCTACCTCCGTACCAAATTTCATTAAAATTGGTCCAGCCGTTTGAGCGCGAAGAACACATTCACAAACTTTCGCCTTTATAAAATTATAGTGTCATTAATTATCTAAATAATATGTAACAGGAAGCAATTTTGCTAGACCCGTATTTATGGGCGTGCGAAGACTTAATTGATACACACTCAATCATGCTGTGGGGCCATAGCGGGGTGCCGTGTTGCGTGTGTTGCGCGTGTCAAGTTTCCGGACACTAACCGTGCACCTAGGACCGCCGGAGGTGTCCCTGCATGGCAAGTGCGGATTGAGCGGCATATTAATACGTTTAGGACTCTCATTGCAAAGGTGATCTGGTTATTGCCCCCCCTGAGTTATACGCTTCGTGAACCAGGCCTTCGCGGGTACTGGTGTCAGATCCTACGACTACATGGCCTGTGTCACGGAGCGCATTACTTCCTGAAGCAAAAAATCTATGCATGGGCAGGCCGTATTCGCCGCTACAGAGAACGTGTTGCTCGATACCAACAGGGTCGCCTTTTCCAGAGCGACCAAAGGAAGGTAAACCTAAAGTGGGAGGAAGCTAACCTTTGTGTGCCCCAAGGGCAGCAGCCGGATGCTGATGCCATGATTAAATTCTGGCGTAGTATTTGGTCAGTGCCTGTCGAACACATCGAGGGTGAGTGAATGGGTGTTGTCGAGCGTGCGTGTGAGTTTATCGAACCCATGGGGGCTGTCACCATCAGTCCCGATGATGTAAGTTATGCCATCCGTACGGCTTCAAACTGGAAAAGTCCTGGGCCGGATGGATTGCACAACTTTTGGCTGAAGTGGTTTCGATGCTCACACGAGCGTTTGGCAACGCAGTTCCAGCAAGCCCTCGTGCTTGGTTTCCTGCCATCTTTCCTAACAACTAGTGTAACCGTCCGATAGTGCCACGGAAACAAAGAACCACAGACCTATCACATGCTTGCTTACGATGTACAAGCTCCTTACATCCATTTTGAGTGTAAAAATTAACACGCACATAGTTGCGAACAACGTGTTAGCCCCCGCTCAAAATAAATGTAGGGTTGGATCCCTTGGTACTAAAGAGCTCCTCCTCATAGACATGACCAGTTGCCAACGAGTCCGGCAGATTAAAGGGGCCCTTTCGGCTGCCCGGATTGTCTACAAGAAGGCATATGATTCGGTACCCCATTCATGGCTGGGGAGGATCTTGGAGATGTACAAGGTTGATACAAGTTTGAGATCTTTCTTAAGCGCTTGCATGGGGCAGTGGACCGCAGTTCCACAGTCTGTTGAGATGACCACTTTGGACAGCATGAGAGGCATTTTTCAGGGTGACAATTTGAGTCCTTTGTGGACCTGCCTGGCGCTGAATCTTACATCTAAATAACTTACAATTTCTATTCACTACAAAATTACCAATTACTTTCGTTTGGTAGACAGATACTTTACTATATACCTGTCCCTTGTATGTCAATCGATTGATATTTTTTTTTATTTTTTTTTTTATACCACTAAGGTGGCAAACAAGTACACGGTCCGCCTGATGGTAAGCGGTAACCGTGGCCTATGGACGCTTGCAACACCAGAAGTATCACTCGCGCGTTGCCGACCCTTCGAAAATCCAATAACTTCTTTCTTGAAGAATCCCATCCTGTAGTCCTTATAGAAAACCTTGGCAGGGAGCTCACTCCAAAACCCAAGCGTTCGCGGGAGGAAGTTTCTCTGAAACCGCACTGTACGCGGTTCTAAAGTGTGAGAATGAATTCTCTGCCGATGGCGAGCGGTGCGATGGTAGAAAGTAGCCGTGGGCATCATTTCAAACAATTCCTCAGAACACATCCCATTGTACAAGCGCTAGAACACACACAGGGAGGCAAACTCTCCTCAGACTTAAGGGTTCGATACGGCAAGTGAGTTTTGGATCGTCAACAATTCTCACCAAGCTGGTATCCGGGTGCACCTGCCCACAGATGGCAGCAGTACTCCATATGGGGCCGAACTTGCGACTTGTAAAGCAGCAACCTTTGCCCCGACGTGAAGTACTGCCTCGCTCTGTTGAGTACACCTAGTTTTTTGGACGCCAGCTTCACCTCATCTTGTAAATGATCTCGGAACTGAACATCGCTGGAGATGTCAACACCAAGGATTCCAATGGAGAGGGGAGTGTTCTGGAATTGTCGGACTACAGTGAATGGGGTTTTCTTAGCAGTGAACGCGCAGACTTGTGTCTTTGTAGGGTTGAATCGGACCAAGTTTATCCGTCCCCAGTCAGAGACCTTGGACAGTGTGGTCTCGATTTGAGACACAAGTTCTCCGCGGTTTTCCTCCACAACGGAACGAGGGATGTTTGCGCGACCCGTGTAATAGGCGTCTCCAGCACTGCCATCTGCATAGCAATGTATGTTGTTGATGTCCAACATGTCATTGATATGCAGTAGAAAGAACGTAGGAGACAGCACGGAGCCTTGCGGGACACCAGCATTAATGTAAATGCTATCAGAGCAACTAACGGTTCGTTTGCGTCTGCCGGACAAAAAGCTAGCCACCCATTTGCATAAACCCTCGGGCACTCCGTAAGATGGCAACTTCGATAGAAGACCCCGGTGCCAGACCCGATCAAACGTCTTCGCTATGTCTAGGCTACATGCTAATGCCTTCCCCTGACACTCAATGGCTAGTGCCCATCGGTGAGTTTGATACACTAGAAAGTCGCCAGTCGAGCGACCGTGGCGAAAGCCATATTGACGATCACTGACCAGTTCGTGTTCTTCTAGATATCTTAGAATCTGTGTGTTGATCACACGCTCCATCACCTTGGAGAGGAGAGAGGTTATAGCAATAGGCCTGTAATTCGATGTATCTGATCTATCGCCCTTTTTGGGCACCAGGTGCACATTTGCAGTCTTCCATGAAGACGGAAATTGCCTAGTGTGATAGGAAAGCGCGAAGAGGCGCGAGAGTACAGGGGATAACTCAGGAGCACACTGCTTAAGTAACACTGCTGGTGTACCGTCTGGCCCATTCGACTTATGAACATCTTGGGAAAGCAACGCCCGCCGGACCTCTCCCTGTGTTATCCAGATTTCCGGCATGGTCTTACCGCACCACGGTAAAGTAGGTGGTACAGCGCCCTCGTGTCGTTCATATTCGAGTTGGAGGCAAAGAGACAGCCCAATAGCTTTCTCTTTTGCACTATGGGCCAAGTCATCATCGGTCTTTCGCAGTGGTGGTAACGACGACTGGCAGAAGTTCCCCTCGGCAGCTTTAGCAAGCGACCAGAAAGCACGACTCCCAGAAGGATAGCTCGCAAGTCGCCCACCTATTTTGCCGATGAACTGGAATTTTGCTCTGGCAGTTGCTTTCTTACTAAACCTCGAGGCAGCATTTAATTTGCGTTTAAACTCATTAATATTGGGATCCTTATTATTACAAGCCGTGATCCAAGCCTAATATGCAGTTTGCTTAAGAATTTTAGCTTCTCTGAAAGACCTATTAAACCACGGTCGTTTTTTGACGCCGGCAGCTACTCGCGGGTTAGGAATACAACATTCCATACCAGCGAGGGTTGTCTCAGTGACTGCGGCTGCGCAGACGTCAGGATCTTCTGAGTTAAAGCAGATCTGCGTCCACGGGTACGATGCATATAATTCTCGCAATCCATCCCAGTCTGCCAACTTATAGTGCCACACACGACGCCAATTAGTTGGCCCAGATGGAGCGGGTAGTGTGCATGACACTTGAGTCCGAACGAGACAGTGGTCCGAGGAGCCTAAAGGCGCATCCACTGAGACGGAATATCCGTCCGGACGTGTAGTCAGCAGACGGTCCAGTAAGGAGCTTGTATGGTCCTCTATATCTGGTATTCTCGTAAGAAAAAGGACCAGTTGAGAGAATCCATAGGTCAGAGCAAATTCATGAGCAGATATCCCTGCACAGTTATTGGTTCGAGAACTGAATCACTCACGATGGTGGGCGTTAAAGTCTCCGAAAATAACTTGTTCTGCTGTGGGATATTGCTCTAAAACTTTGTCAGTCGTCAAACTCAGGTGCGTGAAGAGTCAAGTTACGTCCGTGTCACCGCTATGAGACCTGTATAAGCACGCATAGATACGAGTGTGGCCGCCGTAATCTACGCGCACCCACAATATCGACAGGTCCCTGTCTTCAAGGCTATGAAGGCGGCGACAGCAGATATCCTCCCGGACGAACATACATACACCGGCACGACTCACAAAATTGTGCTCGAGTTTGTAGCCGTCTCCGTTAGGAAAAGAATAGTCGGCTGCGCAGTCTCGAGATGGTGGTGGACTGCGTTAAGATTTGCGATAATACCCCTGATGTTGCAAAAATCCACATTATAAGTGGATGGAGTAGCCGCTGTAAAAACTCTTTTCCTTTTCGTTCTTTTGGCCATTTTATTTAAAAAAGTTACTTAGACTAAAAATGAGGATTCACTGCACAGACAGCTTAGAGGACAAAAGGTGCGGTACTAAAACTACCGAAGCATGCCACAGATAATACGGTTGTTGGCACGGCGGGCGGAAGGACCTCTGATCCCCCCCTGCTGTAGTAGCCGGGTCCACTCCGGTCTCCTTCTCTGGCACGACTACCACTTCAGATACTTTACACAGGCTGGCGGATCAGTCTCCCAGGGCGGAGATTAAGTGATCCCTGGGTTTGGGATCCCGTTCAACCTGCGGGCGGCCAGCGGTCAGCCGTTTCATCAGGTCTCCCTGACCGCCAAACCAGCACGCCGCGTCTACGCTGAGCAATGACAGCAACAAGCACCGCCGGTCCTCCGCTGTACGCGCAGCGAATCCTCAAAGAGCTCTGGCAACCTTACTCACCGCGAGGAACATAACACTACTCAATGTTAATGTTATTGTGACCGCGGTTTTCTGTAAGGTGGAGGTACTTCCCCAGTTCGGGCCGCTCATTCGAGCAAGTACTCGCTAAGCCCCGCTTTATTTGTTTATTTGTTCGGGCGGCTTATTTGAGCGAGTACTTGCAATGCCCTACCTCTCTTAAAATATAAAAATATAGTTAATTGCGAATGAAACGTGAGTTACTATAAGTGACTAGCTGTTCACCGGCGGCTTCGCTCTCGTGGAATCGATTAAGGTGCCGCTATAAAACCAAATTTCATGCAGGCCAAGCTACTGGCATACCCTAGGATTACACAAAAAATGAATTAGCATTCTGTAAATAGATGAATATCCAAATAAGTTTAGCTGTTTCGGACGGAACCTATTCAATGCAAACAAACAATAAGATCTTTTCTCTTTATAATATTAGTGGAGATTACAAGGACAAAGTAACTCTTTAAAACTCTGAACCGAATGTGATGAATAGTTGCTTTGCCCTGTAAGGTCTACCTATACTGGTGGCTTGTAGTCTGAACTGTTGCCAACTGTACATACCACAAGTAAAGTACGAAGCGTAATGATTTTACAGCAGAAAATAGAGTAATAAAGGAGTAAATAAATAAGAGATATTAAGACAATACAAGAAGAATATTACAAGGATGAATTTAATAGCAAACAGACTAGTCTCAGCCGGAACCTCGGATTCTTAGTAATACGTCAGACATACTGGATACCTCCGGGTAAAAATCAAGTCAAGAAAATATTTAAGAAATGTCCTCGATGATGTTGGACCGTTTAAGCTGCCATCCACACCTGCGCTACCTCACGAGATAGTTAATTATAGTAAACCATTAACCTTTACGGGAGTTGACTATCTGGGACCAGTTCTTGTTAAAACAGAAAAGGGTTCTTGCAAAAGATGGATCTGCCTATTTACTTGTCTCGCAGTCAGAGCCGTGCACCTAGAAGTAGTTGAGGATTTGTCAGCTAGGCTTACTCGCTTTAAGGCCTTCGAAGGATTAAGGATTTCGATCAGAGGACTTCCAACTCTTATTACATCTGATAATGCCTTGCACTTCAAACTAATTGCAGATATAATGTCTAATGCCTATTGTGTTGTGAATAAAATAAAATGGCGATTCATTCTAGAACTTGCACTATGAGTGTCTGGTAGGAATAATTAAACACTGTATGCGAAGAACACTTCAGATACATCTTTTGAAAGACAGCCAACTGTTTACAACAATAAAATAAATTGAAGCAGTTACCAACACCAGACCGTTAACCTGCGTTGACACTGAACTCGAGCACATTCTGAAACCATCTGATTTCCTTCAACCGGGCACGTGTGCTACACTAGATACAACGGATAAGGATGTGCTTGTTGAAGGTACTTCAGAAAAAATAAATTTAATCATGGATTGGAAAAAGTCACGGATAATATTAAAAGAGTTCAAGGAGATGTTTCAAAATCGGTACCTACCATGCTTGTGAGAGAGATACCAGCATTCTCATAAACAGCCACGTGTGACTTCGGGACTAACTCCTAAGGGAGGTCAAATTGTTCAGATAAAAGGAGAGAAGAATCGCGAAGACTGGAAAGTGGGAAAGATTGTTTCTTTGATAAAAGGCTCTAATGGTTTGGTTATAGTAGCACTAGTAAAAGTCGGAGATAAGATATTCAAACGCTCCATTGCACATTTATACCCTCTAGAAATAGAAGAACATGAACAACAGAATGTAGTGTCTCAAGACGTTAGAGAAAATTCAGATTTTTGTAAGTCACCTGATGCAACTTATGTAGATACAGAAGTTTTAACTCAGATGAGATGGACTGAAATTTCATAAGTAAAGAATCATTTACTGATCAGTAAAGGGAACAGTTAAGTGATGAAGAAATCGTAGATGAAACTGTCGGTGTCATAAGCAAAGAATCATTTACTGATCGGAAAAAGGGACAGGTAATTGACAATGAAATAATACACTATACTGCAGGTTTCACAAACAAAGAACCGGATTCTGAAAACCTAAGGAACACTGAGGTATCAACCGAAGAGGATCATCGACCTAAATGAATGGCTGCAGTCCGAGTCCTGGAACGGATAAGGGAATGGACGCAGAATTTGATGATAACTCTACTTTAAGCTTTCCCGGCGGGAGTGTCGCGACAGCATTATTAGCGGTGCAGAAATATTTTAAACTGCGTATATCCACCTTGGTTGTCAATAACGGCCTGGAGCCGGTCACGCATGGATCCAATCAATTTCTGACATATGTCAGTACCCCTTAAACTTTCCCAGACTGAGTGGCAGTGATCTATAAGTGCCTCTCTAGTTCTTAATGGTTGCATTACCTTGAACAAAATTTATTTTAGCAACTTCTTGTGGATAACATAATCGCAATGTCGGGAGCACACTCTCCTCCAATAAATTAATATAATCCTGAGCAGTGGCTCTGGGTGGTAAATTTACAAGTTCTCCAATGCCTCCTGAACTAATCCAGCCGGACATGTTAGCTGTAATATGACCAGACGCATTGTTAGCTATGACGTGGTCTTCCGCGTATCGCGTGTTGTTAATCCGCCACATATGTAGTCTGCCCGTTTGGGAAGATAGAAAAGTCTTTTCATCGATGAAAGCCGTTATCGTCCAATCAAAATTCAGATATTGATGTGCGAAAATAAGTCGAGCAGCCTTATGGTTGGCCGTCAAAGCAATTTTTTTTCCAGGCTGCCTGTGATGCACTTCCATAGCGTGTAGATGCCTTCTAACTGTCGAAGGGTGCACTTCAAACGTTTCCGCAAAATGACTCGTCGGCGTAAATGCGTCCATCAAGTATTGCCTTTGCATCAGGCGGCTCTGCTCTTGAGTTATAACATGCGGGCGATGGTTGTTTCGCCGTAAGTCAATAAGATTTCCCTCGTTCCCGTAACGTCGAACCCAACGGCAAACTGTGTTTCTTGTCACATTTGTGATCGTGAAAGCCGTTGTGTTCCGTTGTTCGTGTAAATCAATAATTTGAAGCCTCACTTGCTCACGATTAGCCGCTAGCATGTTTATTATTTGCAAAATTATAGTTTTTAAAAATGTTAAGCAGATCAAAATAATTTTCTTGACTAACACTGACACATGTTCGTAATTAGAAACGTGGTGATAGCTTTTTACAAAGAGGTTATCATTTCAGATTAGATAAAATATTTAGATGTCCTAACTTGACATTTCAAGTTTATCGAACCCATGGGGGCTGTCACCATCAGTCCCGATGATGTAAGTTATGCCATCCGTACGGCTTCAAACTGGAAAAGTCCTGGGCCGGATGGATTGCACAACTTTTGGCTGAAGTGGTTTCGATGCTCACACGAGCGTTTGGCAACGCAGTTCCAGCAAGCCCTCGTGCTTGGTTTCCTGCCATCTTTCCTAACAACTAGTGTAACCGTCCGATAGTGCCACGGAAACAAAGAACCACAGACCTATCACATGCTTGCTTACGATGTACAAGCTCCTTACATCCATTTTGAGAGTAAAAATTAACACGCACATAGTTGCGAACAACGTGTTAGCCCCCGCTCAAAATAAATGTAGGGTTGGATCCCTTGGTACTAAAGAGCTCCTCCTCATAGACATGACTAGTTGCCAACGAGTCCGGCAGATTAAAGGGGCCCTTTCGGCTGCCCGGATTGTCTACAAGAAGGCATATGATTCGGTACCCCATTCATGGCTGGGGAGGATCTTGGAGATGTACAAGGTTGATACAAGTTTGAGATCTTTCTTAAGCGCTTGCATGGGGCAGTGGACCGCAGTTCCACAGTCTGTTGAGATGACCACTTTGGACAGCATGAGAGGCATTTTTCAGGGTGACAATTTGAGTCCTTTGTGGACCTGCCTGGCGCTGAATCTTACATCTAAATAACTTACAATTTCTATTCACTACAAAATTACCAATTACTTTCGTTTGGTAGACAGATACTTTACTATATACCTGTCCCTTGTATGTCAATCGATTGATATTTTTTTTTATTTTTTTTTTTATACCACTAAGGTGGCAAACAAGTACACGGTCCGCCTGATGGTAAGCGGTAACCGTGGCCTATGGACGCTTGCAACACCAGAAGTATCACTCGCGCGTTGCCGACCCTTCGAAAATCCAATAACTTCTTTCTTGAAGAATCCCATCCTGTAGTCCTTATAGAAAACCTTGGCAGGGAGCTCACTCCAAAACCCAAGCGTTCGCGGGAGGAAGTTTCTCTGAAACCGCACTGTACGCGGTTCTAAAGTGTGAGAATGAATTCTCTGCCGATGGCGAGCGGTGCGATGGTAGAAAGTAGCCGTGGGCATCATTTCAAACAATTCCTCAGAACACATCCCATTGTACAAGCGCTAGAACACACACAGGGAGGCAAACTCTCCTCAGACTTAAGGGTTCGATACGGCAAGTGAGTTTTGGATCGTCAACAATTCTCACCAAGCTGGTATCCAGGTGCACCTGCCCACAGATGGCAGCAGTACTCCATATGGGGCCGAACTTGCGACTTGTAAAGCAGCAACCTTTGCCCCGACGTGAAGTACTGCCTCGCTCTGTTGAGTACACCTAGTTTTTTGGACGCCAGCTTCACCTCATCTTGTAAATGATCTCGGAACTGAACATCGCTGGAGATGTCAACACCAAGGATTCCAATGGAGAGGGGAGTGTTCTGGAATTGTCGGACTACAGTGAATGGGGTTTTCTTAGCAGTGAACGCGCAGACTTGTGTCTTTGTAGGGTTGAATCGGACCAAGTTTATCCGTCCCCAGTCAGAGACCTTGGACAGTGTGGTCTCGATTTGAGACACAAGTTCTCCGCGGTTTTCCTCCACAACGGAACGAGGGATGTTTGCGCGACCCGTGTAATAGGCGTCTCCAGCACTGCCATCTGCATAGCAATGTATGTTGTTGATGTCCAACATGTCATTGATATGCAGTAGAAAGAACGTAGGAGACAGCACGGAGCCTTGCGGGACACCAGCATTAATGTAAATGCTATCAGAGCAACTAACGGTTCGTTTGCGTCTGCCGGACAAAAAGCTAGCCACCCATTTGCATAAACCCTCGGGCACTCCGTAAGATGGCAACTTCGATAGAAGACCCCGGTGCCAGACCCGATCAAACGTCTTCGCTATGTCTAGGCTACATGCTAATGCCTTCCCCTGACTCTCAATGGCTAGTGCCCATCGGTGAGTTTGATACACTAGAAAGTCGCCAGTCGAGCGACCGTGGCGAAAGCCATATTGACGATCACTGACCAGTTCGTGTTCTTCTAGATATCTTAGAATCTGTGTGTTGATCACACGCTCCATCACCTTGGAGAGGAGAGAGGTTATAGCAATAGGCCTGTAATTCGATGTATCTGATCTATCGCCCTTTTTGGGCACCAGGTGCACATTTGCAGTCTTCCATGAAGACGGAAATTGCCTAGTGTGATAGGAAAGCGCGAAGAGGCGCGAGAGTACAGGGGATAACTCAGGAGCACACTGCTTAAGTAACACTGCTGGTGTACCGTCTGGCCCATTCGACTTATGAACATCTTGGGAAAGCAACGCCCGCCGGACCTCTCCCTGTGTTATCCAGATTTCCGGCATGGTCTTACCGCACCACGGTAAAGTAGGTGGTACAGCGCCCTCGTGTCGTTCATATTCGAGTTGGAGGCAAAGAGACAGCCCAATAGCTTTCTCTTTTGCACTATGGGCCAAGTCATCATCGGTCTTTCGCAGTGGTGGTAACGACGACTGGCAGAAGTTCCCCTCGGCAGCTTTAGCAAGCGACCAGAAAGCACGACTCCCAGAAGGATAGCTCGCAAGTCGCCCACCTATTTTGCCGATGAACTGGAATTTTGCTCTGGCAGTTGCTTTCTTACTAAACCTCGAGGCAGCATTTAATTTGCGTTTAAACTCATTAATATTGGGATCCTTATTATTACAAGCCGTGATCCAAGCCTAATATGCAGTTTGCTTAAGAATTTTAGCTTCTCTGAAAGACCTATTAAACCACGGTCGTTTTTTGACGCCGGCAGCTACTCGCGGGTTAGGAATACAACATTCCATACCAGCGAGGGTTGTCTCAGTGACTGCGGCTGCGCAGACGTCAGGATCTTCTGAGTTAAAGCAGATCTGCGTCCACGGGTACGATGCATATAATTCTCGCAATCCATCCCAGTCTGCCAACTTATAGTGCCACACACGACGCCAAACACTTGAGTCCGAACGAGACAGTGGTCCGAGGAGCCTAAAGGCGCATCCACTGAGACGGAATATCCGTCCGGACGTGTAGTCAGCAGACGGTCCAGTAAGGAGCTTGTATGGTCCTCTATATCTGGTATTCTCGTAAGAAAAAGGACCAGTTGAGAGAATCCATAGGTCAGAGCAAATTCATGAGCAGATATCCCTGCACAGTTATTGGTTCGAGAACTGAATCACTCACGATGGTGGGCGTTAAAGTCTCCGAAAATAACTTGTTCTGCTGTGGGATATTGCTCTAAAACTTTGTCAGTCGTCAAACTCAGGTGCGTGAAGAGTCAAGTTACGTCCGTGTCACCGCTATGAGACCTGTATAAGCACGCATAGATACGAGTGTGGCCGCCGTAATCTACGCGCACCCACAATATCGACAGGTCCCTGTCTTCAAGGCTATGAAGGCGGCGACAGCAGATATCCTCCCGGACGAACATACATACACCGGCACGACTCACAAAATTGTGCTCGAGTTTGTAGCCGTCTCCGTTAGGAAAAGAATAGTCGGCTGCGCAGTCTCGAGATGGTGGTGGACTGCGTTAAGATTTGCGATAATACCCCTGATGTTGCAAAAATCCACATTATAAGTGGATGGAGTAGCCGCTGTAAAAACTCTTTTCCTTTTCGTTCTTTTGGCCATTTTATTTAAAAAAGTTACTTAGACTAAAAATGAGGATTCACTGCACAGACAGCTTAGAGGACAAAAGGTGCGGTACTAAAACTACCGAAGCATGCCACAGATAATACGGTTGTTGGCACGGCGGGCGGAAGGACCTCTGATCCCCCCCTGCTGTAGTAGCCGGGTCCACTCCGGTCTCCTTCTCCGGCACGACTACCACTTCAGATACTTTACACAGGCTGGCGGATCAGTCTCCCAGGGCGGAGATTAAGTGATCCCTGGGTTTGGGATCCCGTTCAACCTGCGGGCGGCCAGCGGTCAGCCGTTTCATCAGGTCTCCCTGACCGCCAAACCAGTACGCCGCGTCTACGCTGAGCAATGACAGCAACAAGCACCGCCGGTCCTCCGCTGTACGCGCAGCGAATCCTCAAAGAGCTCTGGCAACCTTACTCACCGCGAGGAACATAACACTACTCAATGTTAGTGTTATTGTGACCGCGGTTTTCTGTAAGGTGGAGGTACTTCCCCAGTTCGGGCCGCTCATTCGAGCAAGTACTCGCTAAGCCCCGCTTTATTTGTTTATTTGTTCGGGCGGCTTATTTGAGCGAGTACTTGCAATGCCCTACCTCTCTTAAAATATAAAAATATAGTTAATTGCGAATGAAACGTGAGTTACTATAAGTGACTAGCTGTTCACCGGCGGCTTCGCTCTCGTGGAATCGATTAAGGTGCCGCTATAAAACCAAATTTCATGCAGGCCAAGCTACTGGCATACCCTAGGATTACACAAAAAATGAATTAGCATTCTGTAAATAGATGAATATCCAAATAAGTTTAGCTGTTTCGGACGGAACCTATTCAATGCAAACAAACAATAAGATCTTTTCTCTTTATAATATTAGTGGAGATTACAAGGACAAAGTAACTCTTTAAAACTCTGAACCGAATGTGATGAATAGTTGCTTTGCCCTGTAAGGTCTACCTATACTGGTGGCTTGTAGTCTGAACTGTTGCCAACTGTACATACCACAAGTAAAGTACGAAGCGTAATGATTTTACAGCAGAAAATAGAGTAATAAAGGAGTAAATAAATAAGAGATATTAAGACAATACAAGAAGAATATTACAAGGATGAATTTAATAGCAAACAGACTAGTCTCAGCCGGAACCTCGGATTCTTAGTAATACGTCAGACATACTGGATACCTCCGGGTAAAAATCAAGTCAAGAAAATATTTAAGAAATGTCCTCGATGATGTTGGACCGTTTAAGCTGCCATCCACACCTGCGCTACCTCACGAGATAGTTAATTATAGTAAACCATTAACCTTTACGGGAGTTGACTATCTGGGACCAGTTCTTGTTAAAACAGAAAAGGGTTCTTGCAAAAGATGGATCTGCCTATTTACTTGTCTCGCAGTCAGAGCCGTGCACCTAGAAGTAGTTGAGGATTTGTCAGCTAGGCTTACTCGCTTTAAGGCCTTCGAAGGATTAAGGATTTCGATCAGAGGACTTCCAACTCTTATTACATCTGATAATGCCTTGCACTTCAAACTAATTGCAGATATAATGTCTAATGCCTATTGTGTTGTGAATAAAATAAAATGGCGATTCATTCTAGAACTTGCACTATGAGTGTCTGGTAGGAATAATTAAACACTGTATGCGAAGAACACTTCAGATACATCTTTTGAAAGACAGCCAACTGTTTACAACAATAAAATAAATTGAAGCAGTTACCAACACCAGACCGTTAACCTGCGTTGACACTGAACTCGAGCACATTCTGAAACCATCTGATTTCCTTCAACCGGGCACGTGTGCTACACTAGATACAACGGATAAGGATGTGCTTGTTGAAGGTACTTCAGAAAAAATAAATTTAATCATGGATTGGAAAAAGTCACGGATAATATTAAAAGAGTTCAAGGAGATGTTTCAAAATCGGTACCTACCATGCTTGTGAGAGAGATACCAGCATTCTCATAAACAGCCACGTGTGACTTCGGGACTAACTCCTAAGGGAGGTCAAATTGTTCAGATAAAAGGAGAGAAGAATCGCGAAGACTGGAAAGTGGGAAAGATTGTTTCTTTGATAAAAGGCTCTAATGGTTTGGTTATAGTAGCACTAGTAAAAGTCGGAGATAAGATATTCAAACGCTCCATTGCACATTTATACCCTCTAGAAATAGAAGAAGATGAACAACAGAATGTAGTGTCTCAAGACGTTAGAGAAAATTCAGATTTTTGTAAGTCACCTGATGCAACTTATGTAGATACAGAAGTTTTAACTTAGATGAGATGGACTGAAATTTCATAAGTAAAGAATCATTTACTGATCAGTAAAGGGAACAGTTAAGTGATGAAGAAATCGTAGATGAAACTGTCGGTGTCATAAGCAAAGAATCATTTACTGATCGGAAAAAGGGACAGTTAATTGACAATGAAATAATACACTATACTGCAGGTTTCACAAACAAAGAACCGGATTCTGAAAACCTAAGGAACACTGAGGTATCAACCGAAGAGGATCATCGACCTAAATGAATGGCTGCAGTCCGAGTCCTGGAACGGATAAGGGAATGGACGCAGAATTTGATGATAACTCTACTTTAAGCTTTCCCGGCGGGAGTGTCGCGACAGCATTATTAGCGGTGCAGAAATATTTTAAACCGCGTATATCCACCTTGGTTGTCAATAACGGCCTGGAGCCGGTCACGCATGGATCCAATCAATTTCTGACATATGTCAGTACCCCTTAAACTTTCCCAGACTGAGTGGCAGTGATCTATAAGTGCCTCTCTAGTTCTTAATGGTTGCATTACCTTGAACAAAATTTATTTTAGCAACTTCTTGTGGATAACATAATCGCAATATCGGGAGCACACTCTCCTCCAATAAATTAATATAATCCTGAGCAGTGGCTCTGGGTGGTAAATTTACAAGTTCTCCAATGCCTCCTGAACTAATCCAGCCGGACATGTTAGCTGTAATATGACCAGACGCATTGTTAGCTATGACGTGGTCTTCCGCGCATCGCGTGTTGTTAATCCGCCACATATGTAGTCTGCCCGTTTGGGAAGATAGAAAAGTCTTTTCATCGATGAAAGCCGTTATCGTCCAATCAAAATTCAGATATTGATGTGCGAAAA
The DNA here is from genome assembly GCA_946406115.1 of Apoda limacodes. Lineage (NCBI taxonomy): Eukaryota > Metazoa > Arthropoda > Insecta > Lepidoptera > Limacodidae > Apoda > Apoda limacodes. The sequence continues at coordinate 24,327,618 of OX291551.1, read as the reverse complement.
TAAGTCGAGCAGCCTTATGGTTGGCCGTCAAAGCAATTTTTTTTCCAGGCTGCCTGTGATGCACTTCCATAGCGTGTAGATGCCTTCTAACTGTCGAAGGGTGCACTTCAAACGTTTCCGCAAAATGACTCGTCGGCGTAAATGCGTCCATCAAGTATTGCCTTTGCATCAGGCGGCTCTGCTCTTGAGTTATAACATGCGGGCGATGGTTGTTTCGCCGTAAGTCAATAAGATTTCCCTCGTTCCCGTAACGTCGAACCCAACGGCGAACTGTGTTTCTTGTCACATTTGTGATCGTGAAAGCCGTTGTGTTCCGTTGTTCGTGTAAATCAATAATTTGAAGCCTCACTTGCTCACGATTAGCCGCTAGCATGTTTATTATTTGCAAAATTATAGTTTTTAAAAATGTTAAGCAGATCAAAATAATTTTCTTGACTAACACTGACACATGTTCGTAATTAGAAACGTGGTGATAGCTTTTTACAAAGAGGTTATCATTTCAGATTAGATAAAATATTTAGATGTCCTAACTTGACATTTCAACACTATTGAACTGAAGTTTCGACCTTATTGCATTATGAATGTTCTAATGATGGAAAAGGGTCCCAAATTAAAGCTCGTGACTGTACCTAGCCCAGGAGCGGCGCGCCACATTTTGCTAATTTGTCATACAAAATCTTCTGTTTCACGTGTGGAACTGTATCGAGCTTTTTCTTTCACACTCGTTGATTTTAGCATTAAGCGTCTGAACTGAAATTGGTTTCATAGAAGCGCAATCGCCAACGCTCCACCTGACTCCGTGCCATTAGTGAATACTACCAAATCTTGTAATGTGTGTTACTAACTGTGTATGTACGGAATGTTTCTGGTGAGAAGCTATGTCAACATAGCTAATCGAATCATCATTATTTATGGGAGTACGCCGCACCAGCGCTCCTTAGGACAAGCCACCTCTGGTAGGAGGACGGCTCAGTACGAGCATTCCCTGGCTTGTAGATACCTATAACAATTGCATCTTTCCATTGAGAAGGAAAGGTACAATTTTCGATAGCAGCGAGTGAGGCGCTTTGGGATAACGTTAGAGATACCGTCCACGCCGGGGGCTTTACGGGGGCGTAGGTCTTTGATGAACTGTTTGACTTCGTCGACTGTGACAGGGGGCAGAGGATCCTGTGGGAGCAGAGAAGTTCTGCGCTCCACTTCGCACGTGATCGGGATCGAAGGGTTGTGTGCTTAAGGCACAAAAGGCTTGGAGGCTAGATGCAAGGCAATCTACTTTTTCGTCGTGATCGAACGCGGGATCGTTGTTTGGACGAATTAACGGAGGGAGGGAGTTGAAGGTGTCTGATTTCAAAGCTCTAGCTAGGCGCAAATAAGCTTGATGAGAAGGAGAAATATTCTCCATCAGATTACTGAAACGTTGGGCTCGAAGTTAAGCTAGGCGGTTGCTGTTGACCTAAAATGAATACGCAATGACGTCACTTCCGGATTGCATTCAGTGCATTGGCTGCACATGCTCGGGAGGTAGAGCAGAGGATGCGCTGTCAAAATTGTCAACGACCGTATTGTTTGTTTGCATTTGGTGAATAGAACGATTTCGTATGCATATACGTGATGTCATAGCACCCAATGGCGTCAATAGAACGCACCTATACTAGTAAAAAAAATATTAGAGGATTGTTTACCATGGTATAACTGGCCACTGTCATTAAATGGCCACTATTAAGATCAGTTGATCGAAATAAGAGTACCTCTAAAGATACGTCATCTGTGTTCGTTTAATATTGTTGCTTAGCAGTGCCGCACTGGGACTCAAAACCGGCCAGGGCATTTAAAACACAGTTGTCCCTCTCAAACTTTCCAAAAAAGTAAAAATACGATAATAAATTATGCAGTTTAATGCATCATATTTAGTTTCATTTTTAAAAGCTTTCATTTAACTTGCCTTATTGTCTGTCATTCTGAGTAAAATCTTTGTATTAAGGGCTTAATTTAATATCTAGTGCAAAAGGCAGGGGGAGTGGGAAGCTTGGCATTCAAAACGTTAATGATAATTCAGTAATCGGGTTCAGGATGGCCGGGGCCGGCTGCTATAGGCTTTGCCACGAGGCGACACGTGTACCAACATCTTTAATTCTTCGATTCTATCTACACCTACGTAATTAATACTTTGACACTTACTAATTAGGTAGTGTAAACTGTTCAAATGTCGGCCCCTTAGCGTAAAATACAACTTTCAGTTTTAACCACGCCTGAACCTTTAATTTAAGTTATCCACCGATGAATTTGCAATGTCGGACTAAATAACATTTACACATTATGTTCTAAGTCATTTATAAACGTCGGAAATTATGTAATAACAAATTATAAGCGTTCAAAGTTTTTTTTTATAAACGTCGGAAATTATGTAATAACAAATTATAAGCGTTCAAAGTTGTTTAGGGCAAATTTTCCTAATATCAGCCAATTTTTAACTAACTACGGTCTTCATTCATCCTAATGTCGGCCAGTAAAGGATTTTCTTAATCGTAAGCAGGGTATTATATCAATAGACAGTTGATTTTTATCGTAACTTTCATATATGTAACTTTATTTATTTATAATACCTATTAAATAAAAAATATATTCGGCTGTTACCTACACAGTAACAGCCGAAACTAACACTATTTACCTTGTTTTTTTATTAATTTATTTAAAAACAGAAATTGACTAATAATCAATAAAATAAAATAAATTATTAAAATTTACAACAGTATTCACCGTTGTAATGTGACAAACAGCAGTGTGTTTTATAGCAAATAATTATAAACACACTTTTCTACGCAGTTACATGAATAGACTGATTTAGTATTTTGAAAAAACCTGTATTTCATCGAAAAAGTGAAGGTGGCCGAGTTTAGGTTGTTAGAGTAGCCTAATGAATGTTGGCCATGATTTCTATAGTCTATTTAAATAGTTTAACTAACATTTTAAGGCGGCCTAACTTTGGTCATTCAACCTTGAGAGCCCTAACTTTTTATAAAACCGTTTCTGCTGTGAACTTACTTTATTTGCGTAAAAATGACGCGAACTGAAGCAATTGATTAAGCTCTTCAAAGACAAACGAAAATACAGTTTCTCTCACTTTACGCTATGTAGGTAGGTAGGAAGGTGCCGCTGCGCATCGATGCTGCGCCATAGATTAATAAAACTTGTAACTGTGGCTTGTAACTTACGAGCTAATTACGCTGCGCAGTACCTGCTAATTTTTAGTCGACGTATTCGAAGGTATCAGCGGCGGCAGCCGCAGCACGTTAGCGGCAGCGGTCACTTACATAAGTAGGTATTTCGAGAGTTATATCCGTAGGTATATCATACGTGTGCGCGCGTACAGATTCGTATTTATCTTACATACAACGTAGGTACATTCAAGTGCAGAATTGTTTGATAAGTTGACTATTAGTTTGCTGTATTTTTTTTTTGCTGGCGAATATTCTGGCCCATCGGGTATATACTCGATCTGCCCATATGACCAGTTTAGTTTAAAAGTCGTAAAAAATGTCTCAAAACAGCTAAGCGATTTAGTGTTCCCAGGAGTAACAAACGGTTCCAAAATCGGAATCGTAACACAAAATTTAAGTCGGTCCAGAACCTGTACTAATTGAAGCTTAAGAAAACGAGAGACAAACGTAGAGAAAAAAAAAGGAGACTAAAAGTTCATAAAAACAGCTGGGACATCACTTGCGCCTTGCCGACCCTTCAAAAATCTAATAACTTCTTTATTGAAACACCCCAAATTTTAGCCCTTAGAGACAACCTGGGCATGGAGCTCATTCTACTACCTAAGCGTTCGCGGGAGGAAGTTCCTCTGAAACCGCACTATACGCGACCATTTCGGTTCTAAAGTGTGAGAATGAATTTCCTGCCGATGGCGAGTGGTGTGATGGTAGAAACAAGCCGTGGGAATAATTTCAAATAATTTCTTAGAACACATCCCACTGTACAAGCGGTAGAACATACACAGGGAGGCACAGTCTTTCCTCAGACTTACAGGCTCGATACGGCTAGTGAGTTTGGGATTGTTGACAATTCACTCAGCCCATCGTTGAACCGAGTCAAAAGGACCAAGCTAGTATAGTAGTATTCGGTTGCACCTATCCAGAGTTGGCAGCAGTACTTTATATGGGGCCTAACTTGCTACTTGTAAAGCAATACCTTTGCTTCGACGTAAAGCACTGCTTCGCCCTGTTGAATACTTCAAGTGTTTTGAACGCCAGCTTCTCCTTGTCTTGTAAATGATCTCGGAACTGAACATCGCTAGAAATGGCAAAATCAAGGTTTCCAATGCTCTTGGAGGGAGAGAGGGAAGTGTTCTGGAATTGTGGGACCTCAGTGAATGGGGTTTTCTTAGCTGTGAACACGAAGACTTGTTCGTACTTCTGAAGCAGTTACTAATGCAAGCGCGTATGCGTAAGAAAGTGGTTTACAGAAATCAGATAATACTTTGATGAAGAAGATCTTTCTATAGCCATCCACACGTATTTAATTCTGACGGAACGGGATTCAATATATGTCCAAAAACATTCTAAGTTTAAGCGGAAAAAGTAAAAATGTGTATAAAATAGAAAAACGACCCGCAAAGGAAAATATTATAGTTCAGTTTACGTTTCCTGATTTCCTGTACATTTTAATTTAAAAATATTCCTATTTTTAAAGTTTTTTTTTACATAATGAATGTTCCCATGTTATTGTATTAATTTAATTCGTTGTAAACTTGTCTAAGTTGAAAAAAATTGTGTTGCCACTTACTGAATTGACAAATGCCTGTTTCTAAATTTCGTAGCCAGTTACTACTGAAGAACTAAGTTTTTGTTTACATTAAATTAAAAATATCATATGTTATTTAATTTTACACGCAAGCTATAAATTAGTACAATCTTAGAAATCCTCTATACGAATATATTAGAAAAAAGTTGTCTGTATAACCACATCCTGAAAGTGGTGGAAATCACTAAATGGTCAGATACTGGTGGGTTTACCCTACTTTAAGTATTTGAATATTCCACTCACATAATTTTTTATGTGGGAAAACTGAAATTTTTTGGTGTAACTATTTTAAGTCATTGATTGGCAAGCGGATTCTTTGAGAATAGTTTGAATTTTGCTAAGTTAGCATAATAAACATTTTTCGAGAGCTATGCCGAAAAGACATATGTGTTTCAACTGTAATTTGTATTTTTAGTTACAAGTTGTTTTGGATTTATTTTAAATATTTATTATTATGGGAAAGATGAAAGGTTTAAGAGGTCACAAAAGTTAAGATCACCAATTCCACCATGCATAGCCTCCACATTCTTGTATGAATGTATCAACAAGATTATGTTCAAGGTCAGTAATTTCAAAATTATGCTAGGTCACCTAAGATTATAAACATACAAGGTCAAATATGCTTAAAGATGAGTCCTTTGTGTTTCAATAGTTCTTATTGCACTACACCTTTCGTATTTTCATGTTTATTAGTCCATTACGATTATAAATGTAGAGTAAGATTAATATATTGTTTTTATTTGAAGTTTTTATAAAATATTCAATTTATTTTAAGCAAAAGTGGTTTAGTTTTGAAAAAGGATTGATTTAATATATTGGATTGACCAAAAACAAACTATTTTCAATAATGTTTCGCCCGGAAACCTTGCGGCAGGTGATAAATTAAATTTTTAAAGGGTCGGCAACGCGTGGGTGATACCTCTGGTGTTACAAGCGTCCAAAGGCTACTGTGACCGCTTACCATCGGGCGGACCGTAAGCGTGTATGCTACCTTAGTGGTATAAAAAAAAAAGTTAATCTTAACACAGCCTATTTGTAAATGGAAAGTTTGATACTAAATATTTCATCTAACACGTCACACACCACGGTTTGAATAAAGCCCTGCGCTCCGGCTCCACTTACTAGTCCTGTACTTATACGGTCATTGTAGCGACCCCCGAGAGGCGTGTCGGCCCGTGACGAAGTGCGTTTCATCAGTGTAATTCCACCCATTCTAGAGTGGCGTACGAGAAATACGTCGCCCGTCTCTCCTCCCACGGGAACTTCCCTGTAGTGCTACGGAGTCGGGCCCCGCTAAGCATCAACCATTCGAAGCCCCCATGCAGTGGCAGGGGAAGGTTCGAACGACTAAGACTCGGTGCGGGACCGATGGTTTTTTCTAGAGATTGTTTCGTCGCGACCCACGCACTAAAGAGAGGTAGGGCACTGCAAGTATTCGCTCGAATAAGCTGCCCGAACAAATAAAGCGGGGCATAGCGAGTACTTGCTCGAATGAGCGGCCCGAACTGGGGAAGTACCTCCACCTTACAGAAAACCGCGGCCACAATAACACTAACATTGAGTAGTGTTGTGTTCCTGGCGGTGAGTAAGGTTGCAAGAGCTCTCTCTTTGAGGATTCGCTGCGCGGACAGCGGAGGACCGACGGTGCTTGTTGCTGTCATTGCTCGGCGTAGACGCGGCGTGCTGGTTCGGCGGTCAGGGAGACCTGATGAAACGGCTGACCGCTGGCCGCCCGCAGGTTGAACGGGTTCCCGAACCCAGGGATCACTTAATCTCCGCCTTGGGAGGCTGATCCGCCAACCTGTGTAAAGTCTCTGAAGTAGTAGTCGTGCCGGAGAAGGAGACCGGAGTGGACCCGGCTACTACAACAGAGGGGGATCAGGGGCCCTTCCGCCCGCCGTGCCAGCAACCGTATCATCTGTGTTGAGCTTCGGCAGTCTTAGCACCGCAACTTTTTGTCTTCTAAGCTGTCTGTGCAGTGAATCCTATCCGTAGTCTAAGTAACTTCGAACAAAATGGCCAGAAACAGAAAAAAGAAAAGAGTTTTGACAGCGGCTACTCCATCCACATATAATGTGGATTTTTGCAACATAAGGGGTATTCACGCAAATCTTAACGCAGTCCATCACCATCTCGAGACTGCGCAGCCAACCATTCTTTTTCCAACGGAGACGCAGATATCCTGCCCGGCCGACACATCATACCTTCGTTATCCCGGCTACAAACTCGAGCACAATTTTTTGAGTCATGCCGGTGTATGTATGTTCGTCCGGGAGGATATCTGCTGTCGCCGACTTCATAGCCTTGAAGACAGGGACCTGTCGATATTGTGGGTGCGCGTAGATCATGGGGGCCACACTCGTATCTATGCGTGCCTATACAGGTCTCATAGCGGTGACACGGACGTAACTCGACTCTTCACGCACCTGAGTTTGACGACTGACAAAGTTCTAGAGCAATATCCTACAGCAGAATTAGTTATTTTGGGAGACTTTAACGCCCACCATCGTGAGTGGCTCAGTTCTGGAACCAATAACTATGCAGGGATATCTGCTCATGAATTTGCTCTGACCTATGGATTCTCTCAGCTGGTACTTTCTCCAACGAGAATACCAGATATTGAGGACCATACAAGCTCCTTACTGGACCTTCTGCTGACTACACGTCCAGATGGATACTCCGTCTCAGTGGATGCGCCTCTTGGCTCCTCGGACCACTGTCTCATCCGGACTCAAATGTCATGCACACAACCTGATCCTTCTGGGCCAACTAATTGGCGTCGTGTGTGGCATTATAAGTCGGCAGACTGGGATGGATTGCGAGAATTTTATGCATCGTACCCGTGGAGGCAGATCTGCTATAGCTCAGAAGATCCTGACGTCTGCGCAGCCGCAGTCACTGAGACAATCCTCGCTGGTATGGAATGTTTCATTCCTAACCTGCGAGTAGCTGCCGGTGTCAAAAAACGACCGTGGTTTAATAAGCCTTGCAGAGAAGCTAAAATTCTTAAGCAAACTGCGTATGAGGCTTGGATCACGGCTCGTAATAATAAGGATCCGAATATTTCTCAGTTAAAACGCAAATTAAATGCTGCCTCGAGGTTCAGTAAGAAAGCAACTGCCAGAGCAAAATTCCAATTCATCGGCAAAATAGGTGGGCGACTTGCGAGCTATCCTTCTGGGAGTCGTGCTTTCTGGTCGCTAAAGCTGCCGAGGTGAACTTCTGCCAGTCGTCATTACCACCACTGCGAAAGACCGATGGTGACTTGGCCCACAGTGCAAAAGAGAAAGCCGATCTATTGGGCAGTCTCTTTGCCTCTAACTCGAATGTGAACGACGAAGGCGCTGTACCACCTACTTTACCGTGGTGCGGTAAGACCATGCCGAAAATCTCTATAACACAGCGCGAGGTCCGGCGGGCGTTGCTTTCCCTAGACGTTCATAAGTCGAGTGGGCCAGACGGCATACCAGCAGTGGTGCTTAAGCAGTGTGCTCCTGAGTTATGTCCTGTACTCACGCGCCTCTTCACGCTTTCCTACCACACTAGGCAATTTCCGTCTTCATGGAAGACTGCAAATGTGCACCCGGTGCCCAAAAAGGGCGATAGATCAGATCCATCGAATTACAGGCCTATCGCTATAACCTCTCTCCTCTCCAAGGTGATGGAGCGTGTGATCAACACACAGCTTTTGAGATACCTAGAAAAACACGACCTGATCAGTGACCGTCAATATGGCTTTCGCCACGGTCGCTCAACTGGTGACCTTCTAGTGTATCTCACACACCGATGGGCACTAGCCATTGAGAGTCAGGGGGAGGCATTGGCATGTAGCCTAGACATAGCGAAGGCGTTCGATCGGGTCTGGCACCGGGGTCTTCTATCGAAGTTGCCTTCTTACGGAGTGCCCGAGGGTTTGTGCAAATGGGTGGCTAGCTTTTTGTCCGGCAGAAGCATACGAGCCGTAGTTGACGGTAGTTGCTCTGATAGCATGGACATTAATGCTGATGTCCCGCAAGGCTCTGTGCTGTCTCCTACGCTGTTTCTACTGCACATCAATGATATGTTGGACATCAACAACATACATTGCTATGCAGATGACAGTACTGGAGACGCTTATTACACGGGCCGTGCCAGCATCCCACGTTCCGTTGTGGAGGAAAAGCGTGAAGAACTTGTGTCTCAAATCGAGATCGGTCTGTCCAAGGTCTCTGACTGGGGGCGGGAAAACTTGGTCCGATTCAACCCTTCAAAGACACAAGTCTGCGCGTTCACCGCTAAGAAAACCCCATTCACTATGGTCCCACAATTCTAGAACACTCCCCTCTCCATCTCCAAGAGCATTGGGATCCTTGGCGTTGACATCTCCAGCGATGGTCAGTTCCGAGATAATTTGCTAGACAAGGTAAAGCTGGCGTCCAAAAAACTTGGTGTACTCAACAGAGCGATGCAGTACTTCACGTCGGGGCAAAGGTTGCTACTTTACAAGTCGCAAGTCCGGCCCCATATGGAGTACTGCTGCCATCTCTGGGCGAGTGCACCCGGATACCAGCTTGACCCTTTTGACTCGGTTCAACGACGGGCTGTGTGTGTGTTGCAAGCGTCCATAGGCTACGGTGACCGCTTACCATCAGGCGGACCGTAGGCTTGTTTGCCACCTTAGTGGTATAAAAAAAAAAAAAAACTAAAGCCTAAGCCCGCCTAAGTAACTATGCCTAACTTGGCCTACGAACTACAAAGTAAACCGCCTAACATATGGGGCACGATTTTCGACGACGGCACGAAGTTCCTGCCCAGCTGTACAGTAAAGTACCCTCCGACCGCGACCACCTCAGCATCTGCAGATGGACTTGAAAAACAGAGTCCATACGGAGCAACAGCGATGAGCGGTCTGACCTTGGAGGCTTCACTCCGTACAATACCCATCATAAATAAATGTCAACCTCGTCGTACGTTGGTGCCTCTCTGATTCACATTGGATACTAGACAGATCACTCAATCGCGATAGACCAGTTTTTCTGGATTCACTTATATACTTAAGCGCTTTGACTAGTAAGATTTAATAATTTTATAAGCTAGGGCTGAAGAGTTTCTTGCCGTTTCTTCTCTTCAGAACGCCTTCGCTATTCCGATACGGCGGTAAATTTTTAGTCAGATTTAAGAAGTTTTTAAGAGCGGTTGCACAAGCCGAGGTTCGTGTCCAGGACACCCTTGTGCAAACCGCAAGCAGCACCGCAGCAAAAGTTAGTCCGCGTGTAGTTGTCAAAAAAAAAAAAACTGCTGGCAGCGTCTGCTAGAGGCGGTTGTAGTTTCAATAGTCATAAAGAATAATATGATGTGATTAATGTGAATTATTTTTTCGTTTTCTTCCAAATAGTTCATACATTTAGTCATAGACTATATTATAAAATTTGGAAAATCATTCGCCTCATAGCGGTCATTCACATTTAAAAAAAAATTCTAAAACAAAAACTCAAGTTTTTTAAAATAAAATAACAAATAAGGTGAGGAAAAAATACACTATTAAATAAAAATAAAATATATATATATATAGATATACAGTATACAGTGGTATATTAGTTTTTTATAAATTATAATTAAACGACAGTACTTAGAACGCTAATATTAACTAGGAATCAGCACAGTGTAATACTTTATATATTAAAAACAAAAGAATTCCGGTAAGATGAATTTTTCGACCAATTTCTCTGCCACATACATGGTCACATAAACACAGACTCACGGACGTCCAAGAATGATTAGTTTTAATGTTATTATTTATTATATTAAACAAATTAATTGCTTATAAAATGTACCATATGTGCTAGACAGATTATTTAACTTCATATTAGTGCACTCATATTATCCTGTAAGTGTTATATTAAAAAAAAAACGTCATTTAAGTTTCGAAAGACTGGGTTTTTTGACATGTCGAGAGTAGAGCACTACCTCACCGCTCCGCTTATGAGGCGTGCAATAATGGTTTTAGTGTTCATATCCATTACATTATATAATCTGTGTCTATACTTATACGATTGTGCTAATATAAAAAAACATAATGTGTGTTTATTATTTTATTGTGCATATGTGAGGGGTTATCTGTAGAGCTACTGAACAGAATTCACAAATTCTTTAACCGTTTGTAAGCTACATTATTTCGAAATTTTACATGTGGGCTATGTTTTATTCCGATAGCTTTAGGGCTCCGTAAGATATACGAATTCCATAACACAAATGAAGTCACAAAAAAATGCTAGATAACGATACTTACATATCGTTATTACCAAGTCTGTTTCTTAAGTACAATTTAAATAAGTATAGTACCTAAATACTTTAAATAATCAAGCAGGAAGATAAAATAAAACTAAAAATAACCTTAGGTGCCGAAAATACAAGACATATCTTTGACTTTTCCAATGTCTTTAATACTGTCGACCATGACATTCCACTGGCCATACTAAAATATAACAAATTCTCCCATTCAGCTTTAAATTGGTTTTCTACATATCTGCGAGGTCGCCAACAAGTTGCCCGGATTGACAATATAGTCTCGGATTAGTGTGAACTTACCTCTGGCGTAACTCAAGGTGGTATACTCTCTCCTCTCTTGTTCTCCATTTTCATCAATTTCATTTCTCCTAGTCTTGGCTGTTCTTACCATTTATATGCGGACGACTTGCAGCTCTATATGCAAAGTAGAGTCGAAGACTTCGATGGTGCTATACATAAGATCAACATAGAGTTGAATATAATCTTTGAGTGGTCTACACGCTTTGGAGTGTCAGTAAACCCTAATAAATGCCAGACTATAATTGTAGGTAGTTCTCGACAAATGTCTAAATTTGATTTGTCAGCAGACCCACCAATTGTATACAACAACACTAATGTCCCATACTCTGCTAATGTTAAGAACCTTGGCTTACATTTGGATAACTCATTCGATGGATAGTTCAAGTCAATGAAATAACTCGGAAAGTTACCAATAATCTACGTTGTCTTTACAGATACCGCAATTTTCTACCAACCAAATCCAAACTTCTACTGGTACAGGTGTGTGTTATCCAGACTTAAACTCAGATCTCCTTAATAAATTAGACGGCGTTATTAACAATTGTATTCGATATATTTTCGGTCTACGAAAATACGACCATATCTTTCGCCATCGACATCGCAAACACGCAGAACTTTATGTACTCTATACTCTATTTTAAATGTCAGAATCTCATCTTATTTAAAATCTAGGTTATAATATCTTGGTCCTTCGCACAACCGATCACTTCGTTCTTCTGACAGCTTTCTCCTTGCCACGCCTCGTCACCGCTCTTGGTTTGTTTCAAATTCTTTTACTATCCATGCTATAGGGCTCTGGAACGCACTTCCCGAGGACATCCGCTGTGCTAAATCTACACTTGTCTTCCAACGGAAGTTAAAAGATCATTATCTTAAACAGATACAAAATTAAATGTTTCTGTGTACAGTTTCGGGCTTCTAGTTGTACCCATCTGCCAAGCCTACCCGTTTACCAAGCCATCTTCGTCCTTCATAATATAAAATTTTTTAAAAAAAAAAAGAAAAAAAAAATTAAAATAAAATTGTTATATAAAACTAACATAATGATCAAAATAATAGCTCCTTTAAACACACAGAATTCCTGTTATACATATATTTTAACTTTACAGTGCGTAGTTATTAAGTATGTTTGTGCATTTATCTACTAACAATTACAGCTGTATTAAAAATATAAAAATAAAGTATAATAATTAATATCAGATAAGTTTAATCTAGACGTCTAACAGAACACAATATGTACATTTCTCTGTATTTTATTGTTACTCTATGTTCTGTTCAAGCATACTAAATCTGTAATTATTATAGTATGGAGCCAACAAATGTTATCTTTCCGTGATACAGTTTTTGACTAGTACGAAGGGGAGTATAACTCGTATCTAGTAGCTTGCCAAGTGATCAACATAATAGGTGACTAATTATTGAGTATGTAGGTATTTATACTATGAACCAACCAAATATCTACTTAGTGTTAAATACTTAGCCTTAAATCATAACAAATTACTGAAACTGAAATTTTATTTTAGGTTACGCTGTTGTTATACTAATAAATAAATAAATACATAAATAAAAATTCCCACTAAAAACAGAAACCTGTGCGGAGGTTGCTTAAAATTGTGTAGCAAATTTCATTTTAAATGCCGTAAAGGCATATTCACTAACGGTTGCAAATTACTTAAAATAGATACATTACATTCTACTAGTTACAGACATGAAACCGTTGGTGCCTTGGACGTAACTCTCAAAAATTTAGCTTCATATTTACGTATGCAAACTGAAAATAATCCGTTTATATGGTCAGAATGGCTTAATTTTTGGTCATTTCCTTATAATATTACATGTCGTAGTGAAACACAATACTTCCTTTATAAGCTAGTTTTCGGTAACTTACCACTAATCCCGAGCAATTTGTTGAATTGTCATTTTTTTTTTTAAAACTATCCGTCAGAGCTTAAATATCACAAACACAAATTGTGACAGATTGTGACAAACGTCACAAAGGGATAATTTAATTGAATAAAAAAATATGCGTAAAATACAATTATCTATGACAGGGTTTACAAATGTCGTAACTTATTAAAGAAGATTTATGTTTAATAAAATATGAGGCAAATAAAAACTAAGGCGTTTAATACGACGGGCCCTGAAAAAGCAAAGGAAAATATTAATAAAGGGAAAATCGAAGAAATACATAAAAACCAAACAAAACCGTATCAATTGTCTAGTATAAATATTACACGGACCAACATGCAATACGTTTCAAGTTATAAGTATAACATTGGCTCAACGAGAGCAAACATCGAAACAAAGCCTTGTTTGAATAATGTAGTACGAACATATAACAATATAAAATTGTATTACAGAAGCGAGTCCCAGAAATACTCGCCGCGGTAATTTGACGCGGCGAGATAAGCGACCACAGGTAAAGGTATGAACGCATGACTAAATAACCAACCAGACCGATAGCTTTGAACAACGTTTCAAGAATCATACCTAAACTGGTAGGGTTGTCAACTGACACATTTAGTAAATTAAATCAATAAATAGCTGATATCGATTTCATCTCTCAGTTCAATGTATGGAGCTTACCCTAAATATTTTTTCTTAATTTCATTACAAATCTGTTTGGCGGCTTACATAAGACTTTCCAGTAAAATTTCATCACAATCTATGCAAAGATAGCTGAATTATAACGCTGTGACATACGGATAGACGGACGGACATGATGGATTAATAAGGGACCTTCTTGCCATTTGGCTATGGAACCCTAACAAAGATTTCTGATTATATTTGTATTCAGTAAAGAGGTACCAATAATATAATTATGCATATTTATGCGTATTCATTAATATATGCATGTTTATATGTATCTTTATTTTCGTAGGTACCTACCTAAGTACCTTCATTTTTTAAGATTCACCTTCCTATTGTAATTATTTAGCCAACTTAGCATAAAAAATATAGGTATTTACCTGTCAAGATCTTTTAGGTACGTAAACAAGGAAATATCCTTTTTAATTAGAATTGTTTGGCATTTCTAAAAGGCTTTGCACTAATCGATAGCAATCACTAAAGGAACTATAAATTAAATCGCTCGCACACGAAGACCTGAGATGCGCGCGCTCACTGAGCCAGTTGAAACCGGTTTTTACTCTAGCTGGCGCCAGTCCTCGCCCCGCGCGCCGTGTCAGTGACAGGCCACGCACACATACCCGTGCTTGTAGCAGTGCTCTCGCTAGCGCTGGTTGTTTGAAGCTATCAGTCTGTAGGTTATTTAGTCATGTGGTATGAACGACTTTGCCCTATGCATGACTACATGCGACCGCGCGTGATACCTATTTGACGCCTGATGTGTTTTATGATATTATATTAATATGTACTTATAAGAAGTAACTAAGAATATTTAAAGAATTTTACTATAAAGGTAATAACATACTTTTGTGTTCAAGATTTGACTTGATATTTTTTCCAACATTAGACTGCATTTATTGATTTTATTTTCGACATTTATATGTGGGTTTTCATATTTTTTTTTTTTTATTAAATGTAGTAGTAATTGATTATATACATTTTATGTATTTGATTACAAGCTTTATATTAACTTGCTCTGTCCGTTCAAAATTTGCAAACAATTTTTCGACCATTTGTTGGTATCCAATTGAGCTGAATTAAGTTGTAGTGACAATACAATGTGCAATACTTAATATTGTTATAATTTCAAAATGGTGGCCGCTTGTAAGAATCACTTATTGATGAAGTAATTTCAACCATACTAATTAAATCAATGTATACGTAAAGTTATTTATAAAATTCTTTTAATATTTAAAGGAGGCTACATATGGACCAAATGTACTTAACTATTATTATTTTTTTTAATTTTTGCTATTTTTCAAGTTAAACTGGTCGACTTTCATATATGAGTGATTAAAAATTCCTCGCGCCTAGTTAAATGCTGATAAATTATATTTTCTTGTTGGCTACCTGTATTAGGTTCAAATTTGAAGTTAAAGCAGACGGTCCTATAGGGTTGACACAAAATAGAACACAAATGTTATCGATTTAATTTTAAATCTTTAATTAGTTGATGAATACATTATAGTTAAAAATGCTTGGAGAAATTAAAATTTAATTGATTTGTATTTGTATCGGGGTATTTGTAATCTTTTTTTAATTGAAACATTGTATTTTATGTTATAACCTAGTGTTAGGCTATATTGTATTTTAATATGAAGTTGAAAAAATATAAAATTTGAGTTTCTACATTTTAAATTTGTTTTCGGAAACCCCCTGAAAATTGATGTATGTACCCATATAAGTTATACCTTGACTATTACATATATTATAAATTTTATTATAATAATATTATAATATTTACAGTCACAAGTCAGCCATTGTTTGATTCCAACGCCTCTCCGACGTCTCACTGTCAGCGGTTCCGCACGCGCTCTTTGGTGATCAGCGTTTTTCTTTCTTTCTTCGGTTTTTTCTTGATTATATTTGTTTGGTAAGAAAGTTTACTATAGCAAGATAAAGCCGTAGCTATAAATAATCCACGCAGAATTCAGTTATTCCTGCAGAAACATTAAAAATTCCTGATCCTGGCATAAAAAGTTGCCTATGTTCTTTTTAGTCTCTTCATCTATCTCAGTGCCAATTTTTTGCTCCATTATATCCTTCTTTGCGGTGTGCAGGAAGGACAAACAAAATCTAAACCCCATAAAACTAAATATTGCCTAGAGGTTGAAGAGACTATTTTAGTCAGAAATAGAGATTGCCTCACTGTTCAATCAATATTCCAGGCGGCTACGCAGATACTTATTATACTGCATAGTCACTGGTCTGCAATCTCAGAACATGTAATTTTGGCGCATGATGAAATCCAGCACTTAATTTGCGTTGTTGCAGCTACAGCATGCTCTATGCTCTCTCAAATCGAGTTGAGTATCCAATGTCACACCCAAATCCCGTATTTCGTGAACTTGTGACAATGCGGTGTCCATGAGTCTGTAATCTTAGACTATTGGGTTCCTAGATCGTGAAAAGTCATCACTTTACACATGCTATTGCTATTCCTTGATAGCTACAATTGGTAAGACGTTCTGCTCGCTATGCTATCTTTCCTTAATAGCTCGGCAGGAGGAATTGACGGATTACGCCCCCAACATCTTGAAGACCTCTTAAATCAATCATACATCACGTATCTTACGCCCTTGGTATACTAACAAAAGTATGTAATTTAATGTCATCCGGGCGTCTCGTTTGAAAATATAGCGTTAAAAATTTATACGACAACATAAGTACATATCTTCAACTAGTTCAATTGGGCTTTGGAACGAAATTTGGTTGTGAAACGATAGTCCATGCGACTCGTACTTTAATCGCAAAGAGTGAAGACCAAGCTGAGCTTCTCATTAGAATCGACGTCAAGAATGCTTTTAATTCTTTAGATCGCTCAGCCATGTTGAAAGAAGTAAAAGAAAATACGCCCTCCATATACCCTAATATTTAACAGTGTTATTAATCCTCATCTTATCTGATTTAGAATGAACATGAGCCAATTATTTCTTCCACTGGTTGTCATTGGGACCTGCATTATTTAGCCTTGGAATCCATCCAATTGTTATGCATTTATGATCAAACTTAAATCTTTGATATTCAGACGACAGTGTTTTGTGTGGAAGTCAGAGTCGGTTTTCCAATACCTCGAAGTTATTATGTCAAAAATCAGAGATAATAGCTTGGTCTTAAACACAGAAAAATGTGAATTATTTTTCCTTCCTTCAATCAGAGATGACAAAATATCCGAAATTTTAGTAAAAATTATAAATATAGTGCCTGATATCAACATTATTTTAAAAAAAAATCTTACTCTATTGGGTTATAATGCTAGAAGCGTTAGATACCATAGTGAATAAAAAAAAAACGATTTCAGTAAATTATGACAATAATCTAATGGATATTGATCTAATGGAATTGTTTCCTTATACCAAAATTCATTTACCTCATCCGAGTTTCACCACTTTTTTTGTGCACGGACAAGATTTCATGTTTGGATTTAGAATTTTAACGTATACTAAATAAGTTATTAAATATTAATATCTAAAGCTTTGTCTCAAATTACACAGCGTCCGCCAAATCAGGGACGTAGCCTTGCCGGCTTTGGTGTCCTCAGTACACAGCACCTCTGATCATATGATTAAGATCATGTGTTTGGCTGAGGCAAGGGAGGTTTGGCAGACTGCCCTTTCTTCAAGCGTTATTCCAACGAAACTAAAATTACAAAAGTCATGGGATCTGCCCCTGATTAGACTGGCGGCTGACAACCTTTTGCTAAATGGTTCCGCTTTCGACCGTGCACGTATCCTGGCTACGTTTGAGATCGAATCTGGTGCGTGGCTGCAAGCATACCCTTTAACTCATCTGAGCACGCTATAGGATAGAGAAAAGCTGCGAATTGCTTTCTGCCTCAACTTCTGTCTGCTGATTTGCGAACAACACACATGTGCATGCAGAAAAGTTGTGGAAGAACAGAGACTACGGTCAATCTTGTTGCATATTTGTGCTTCCGTGCATATTCCATCTCGCTTGGAGCATCCTGGCTTATTTCGCGACGGTGGGAAAAGGTCGGACGGAATTACTTTAGTACCATACAAGCGAGGAAAAGCTTTGGTCTGGGACGCGACATATGTGGACACTTTAGCCCCCAGTAATGCGGCTCCTCTCGGCAACACAAAAAACACAGCGTTCTCAAAAACTGTTATGAGTTTTGCGCTATCGCCGAAGAGACTTTATATTTGTGTGGCAAACACGCTTACGGTCCGCCTGATGGAAAGCGGTCACCGTACCCTACGGACGCTTGCAATGCCAGGGGTATCACACGCGCGTTGCTGACCTTTTACTTCTTTCTTGAAGAACCCAATCCTGTAGTCCTTAAAGAAAACCTTAGCAGGAAGCTCATTCCACAACCTAAGCGTTCGCGGAAGGAAGTTTCTCTGAAACCGCACTGTATTTAACCATTTCGGTTCTAAAGTGTGAAAATAAATTCCCTGCCGATGGCGAGCGGTGCGGTAATAGAAAGTAGCCGTGGGCATCATTTCGAAAAATTCAACACCAAGGATCCCTCGAAGATGGGGAGGGGAGTGTTCTGGAATTGTGGCTCCACAGTGAATGAAGTTTTCTAAGCGGTGAACGTGCAGACTTGTGTCTTGGTAGGGTTGAATTGGACAAAGTTTTCCTGTCCCCAGTAAGACACCTTAGCCAAAGAGGACTCGATTTATGCACGTTTTTCCTCCACAACCGGATAATTGCACCACCCGTGTAATAAGCCTTTCCAGATTTCGATGAAGACGGAAATTGCCTTGTATGGTAGCAAAGCGCGAAGAGGTGCGTGAGTACAGGACATAACTCAGGAGCACACTGTTTAATCACCACTGATGGTATACCGTCTAGCCCACTTGACTTATAAACGCCTAGAGAAAGCAACGCCCGCCGGATCTCTCGTTGCGTTATTGAGATTTCCGGCATGGTCTTACCGCATCACGGTATAGTAGGTGGTACAGTTGGTGGTCGAGTTTGAGGCAAAAAGACTGCCCAGTAGATCAAACTCGATCTTTAACACGATGTGCCAAGTCATTATCGGTCTAACACAACGACGACTGGCAAAAGTTCCTCTCGTCAGCTTCAGCAGGTGACCAGAAAGCACTGACTCTCATAGAGATAGCTCGCAGGGCGCACTCGCAGTCATTTTGCCGATAAATTGGAATTTAGCTCTGGCTGTTGCGCCCACAAGAGGCGCATCCACTGAGACGGAATATCTGTTCGGACGTGTTGTCAGCAGTATTTCCAGTATGGAGCTCGTATGCTCATATATATCTGGTATCCTCGTTAGAGAAAGTACCAGCTGGGAGAATCTATAGGTCAGAGCAAATCCATGAGCAGATATCTCTGCATAGTTATTGGTTCGAGAACTTAACCACTCACGATGGTGGGCGTTAAAGTCTCCCAAAATTAATAGTTCTGCAGTGGGATATTGCTGATCTAGAACTTTGTCAATCGTCAAATTCAGGTGAGTGAGGAGTCGAGTAACGTCCGTGTCACCGCTATGATACCTGTATAGGCACGCATAGATACGAGTGTGGCCGCCGTGACGTGCCCCCACAATATCGACAGTAGGGATTGCAATCCGGTATCATTTTCAATCCGGCCGGATTTCACCGGATTGACGCCAATCCGACCGGATCCGGTTAAAATCACTTTTAATTATATTTTTTGGTATTAATTGTAATTTTTGGTACTATTTGTACTAAATGAAATTATGAAACTCTATAACAGGACAGGTTAAAGCAGTAGTGCCCTGTTATTGAATGCACCGGCTAGGTGCTCAGAAGGCGGAGAAAAGATAGAGGGAGTTCAAAGGCGAGTAAAGAAACACTTTTCAAGGGAAAGTCAGGTTATATTAGTATACTCTTTCATTATATAGTAACAGCTTTTAATGCACAAAATCCTAATCACATAGAGTGATTCGTAACACTTAAATATCTGGATCTCAGCTACCTCATTCACAATCATAAAGGACTACCTAAATAAATAGAAAGATAGCCAAACGCAAGCCTGCCTACACAGATTTTAAGTGTAGTTTTTAAAAGCTTTTATTAGGGAACTAGTACACTCAGGTCTCTTCGGCCTAGAGCCCGATTTGATGTCTTGCTCGCTGTGGGCACCCCTCAGGTCAGCACCGCCGTAGAAAGAAGACGCGGATGGGACTGATGTTACGTGGCCTAACAGCGCGTGGTGAGTAGTGAATATGCCGCCCGTGGCAGGCACAAGGTAAGGCCGCACGTGGACGTAGCTCGCCAGTAGCTTCGGCGTAGAGCAGGTCGCCCCGTAGCCTTGGTGTGTAGCGATGTGCCAGATAGCACCACTACTGCACAGGCCGAAGTTTTGGAGTCAAGGAGACTCCGGACAGGCCGAGGATTTGGAGTTCAGTAGACTCCGGCCTCCCACAGTATAAGGACAGCAAAGCAGCTGCGGTGCGCCGTCTTTAGAAGACAAACGTGCACCAGCCCACAGAGAAGTCTTCTCGCGGACCTCAGTTACGGCGTAGAGCCGTAGTAGAGTAATATATATACGTTGTATATATAAACTAAGAACCGTACTGTCAAGGAGAAAGATAAATGGATTAGCGACTTACCAATAACTCACGAAACACAGAACGAGAAGAAATAAATATATAAAATTACCGAGGACGGTTTTCTTTTATAGCATAGAAGTAGATATGCAATTAATTTGCAGTTTAGAAGCAGAACGCACAGTTTACTATCCGTAAAAATAATTAGCAGTAGAATTTTTACAACCACGTCAAGCAGAACGTAAAGTAATCTGTTTTTGACTTACCGATGTCAAACATCTAGAGATTCTTTGATCTCTAAATTTAAATTACCACAGTGGTAATGGACCTAAGAGCGAATGCCCAGAAACTTCTTTCGTTTCCTACATCATCCGGTCCTTTACCGGAGACGGACCACCGGAAACGGTCGTTCCGTTAAGTGGTCCCAAAGACCAAGTCTCGTTGAAAATTTTTCTTCTGAAGACACTTTTCTTCAATGATAAGAGATGACTGATGAGTATGTACAACTTCTGGTATCACTCACTTTCATTCAAACAAACAGCAACATTCAAAATCCTTTCAAAGTTCGCTTTTAAATTGTCTGAAAGTCTCATCATGAACTTTCAGACCCTTACGTACGTTGGTGCTGAGCTACAATCGCCAGTCCACCAAGTGAACCCAAAATATTTAATTTATAATAAGTCTCTTTTTTAAGTTTCAAAGACACTATTTAAATATTTACCGACAGAGTTACGAGTAGCCTCTGTATTAACAATAAGTAAAATTAGTTGTTCTAAAGTTCAAAACTTCAGATTGCAGATTATGTTCATATAATAGGAAATAGGAGAGTGTATTTAGAGAACTGACACATCACTACCAAAATATACCGATTAAGCTTTCGAGATAAAGGCAATGGGCCTATTAAATCAGTTGTAATACACTGAAATGGTCTACAACATTGTTTAGGTTTACCCATTAAACCAATAGTTTTAGAGTTTTGATGTTTGTAAGCAAGACAAACATTACATTTTGCTATAAACTTAGCAACGTCAGGATACATTCCATTCCAAAAATAACGTAGGCGTATTCTTTGGTAAGTTTTTTGTATCCCAAAATGAGCACAAGTAGGAGGAGAGTGATTTTCAGAAATCACTTGTTCTCTCACTTCGTTTGGTATGACTTCTTTCCAGTCATATTCAGAGCACAAAATAGAGTTAGTGCGACAATGTTTATACAATTTGCTATCCCTTATTAGGTATTGACGATATGCACTAGGGTTAGCTTGAATATTAGCCTTAAGAGCATTATACCGGGCATCAGTAGGCAATGTGCTGTTGTTATAAGTGACACCATTCACCATGTTAGCACGAGACAAGAAGTCAGGTATCACATTGTCGGAACCTTTTTTGTGGCAAATTTCAAAGTTAAATGCCGACAACCTAAGACACCAGCGAGCTAAACGACCGGTAGGATTGTCTAGTTTTAAAAACCATAACAACGATGAGTGGTCTGTGTAAACTTTGAACTTTTGGCCATTGTCTAAGTAGTAAGACCAGTGTTCTAGAGCAGTAATTACACTAAGTAACTCACGTTCCGTTGTTGAGTAATTTTTCTGAGGAGCAGAGAGTGATTTACTTATGAAAGCGATTGGTTTTTCAACACCATCTAATTCTTGTGTCAACATTGCACCAATCCCATGACTTGACGCGTCGCAGTGTACAGCGAATGGCTTAGAAAAGTCAGGACAAGAAAGAATAGGTGACGAAATAAGGAGTTCTTTTAAAGTTTTAAAAGCTTTGTCCGCCTCGTCATTCCAAGAGAATTTAGGCGTTCCTTTTTTAGTAGAAGTTAGCTTATTTAAAGGAGCAGCAATAGAACTAAAGTTCAGTATGAACCTCCTGTACCAGCTAGCAGTACAGAGGAATCTTTTTAAATCCTTTACAGAATTTGGGGGTTGGATTTTTAGAAGAGAATCGACTTTATCGGGATCAGTATGTAGACCGTGTTTGTCAACTATGTAACCCAAGTATTTAAGCTGTTTACGAAAGAAACAAGACTTTTTAAAGTTTACTGTGATGTTGGCTGACACAATTTTGTCACATAATCTATTAAGTAGACGAATATGGTAATCAAAATTGTCTGTCACGAGAATTACGTCATCACAATACGCGAACACCTTGTTTTGAAGTTCTGGATCGCTATAGAAAAGGCGATCCATAAGACGCTGTTGGGTAGCACCAGAATTAACCAGACCAAATGGCATTACGTTGAAAACGAAGCTGTTTCTACCCGGAACTTGAAAACAAGTCTTGATTTTGTCCTCTTTTCTCAAAGGAACATTCCAGTAGGCCTTCGCAATATCAACAGAAGATAGATATTTAGCATCCCGAAGACTATCTAGAATCTCAGAAATCAAAGGTGGATTATAAGCATCTTTGACAGTTACAGAGTTTAATTTTCGACTATCGATACAGAACCTCCACTGACCATCTTTTTTAGGAGTGATAATCACTGGGCTACGCCATGGACTTTCACCAGGCTCGATGACACCAAGTTCTAGCATCTTATCAATCTCAACATTAAGAGCTTTGACTTTTTCAGGAGATAGTCTATAGCATTTTTGTTGGACTGGAGGACTATCGCCAGTATCAATACAATGCTCGATAAGTTGAGTCCTACCAAGGGGTTGACGTTCATCAGATATTTTGTGGAATCGATCTATGATTGCATCCGCAGTAATCTTTTGAACCTCACTTAACTCATCATAGTGAGAAAGTTTCGTATCAGAAGATACGTTCGCAACAAAAGGAAATTTAGTATCCAAATGCACTAAGTTAGCGTTTATGCAAGAAGGCATAATTTGGAAAGCTTTCCAGAAGTCAACACCAAGTAGTAGAGACTGCTTAACTTCTGGTATAACGTAGAAAGTTAAAAGCTTTCGAATTCTATTGAATTCGGCAGGTAATTCAATCGATCCGATAGAAGACATTTTTGTTCCGTTTGCTACGGAACACTGAATGTTATCGCAACGATTTACACTTAACCCATTCTCGCAGAGTACGAGATGTGAATTATTACCTAAAATAGAGATTGCGCTACCGCTATCTAACAAACCACATAAAGTAAGATTATGTACAGAGATATTTACATAAGGACGTACAAAATCATTTTCTTTAAAGAGAACCGAATCGACTTTGTACGATTTCGAAAAGACTTTTACCGTTTTAAGCCATGCATCCCACTCGCCTTTATCAAAGAAGTTGATATGTTGAGTGACAGATTGCATACAAGATTTCGAATTTTTGTGTGTACTATCTTTAGCACAAAAATCGATTTTCTTAGGCATCAACCTTTCATTTTTCAAGTTTGAAAAACCTTTATTTGAAGTGATTTAAAATCAGTATTAGAAGTAGGGTTCTCTCTTACAAGTTTTTTGGATTTGAACCTTTAGTAAAAGTGACATTTTTTCCACCAGTTTGTGGTTTAAAATGGTTGTACTTTCGAGCAGGTCTAGATGCACTAATTGTTGAAGTAGGAGAACAATTAGGACAATCGATCACACGTACGTCTCTACGGCCACAGCCGAAACATACAATGTCACGGGAGTTACATTGTAACGTAGTGTGCGATTCAGAGTTACATCTAAAGCATAGGTTTCTCTTGTCAGTTTTAGGAGTAGACTGTACGAGACTAACCTTGTTTTCTATAGAAGTAGAAAGAAAATTATTATTAGAAGTATTAAGAGAGCTAGTGCTAGGAATAGAAGTATTCATCGCAATAGACGTTTCTAACCATTTACAAGCTTCAAACAAAGAATCAATTGAAACAACGTCCGATTGTCGCAACTGTATTGCAAAATTAGGGATTAAGTTTCTGCGCAAAATAGAAACAATCTCTGATTCCGACATTGGGGACCTAAGTTTTCTGCAAAGAGTTTGCACCTCAGTAATAAAAATTATGGCCTTTTCATTAGATTATTGTTTTCTAGCCTCAATTTTTTTCCTTAATAAAAAGTCAGCATCAGGAACCTCAAAATCCTTAAGAAAATCTGTTTTGAATAAATTCCAATTTATTAGTACATCTTTTTTGTTACGGAACCATTCGAGTGCTGGACCGCTCAACATTTCAAACAAAAGTGAATACAATTTGTCATCCGAAACAGACTTAAATGAAGCCATTTCAGTAATGTTTCTTAAGAATTCAATTGGACAAGATTGACCATCGTATTTGAACTTTTTAAAATCTAGAAGAGGAGAGCGTTCAATTACAACTATTTTTTCAGTATTAGTAGGAGAAGAAATACAAGGCTTAGGATCAACATTTTCGACAATGCCCTTGCAAAAATTCAAATAACTTTGAGAAATCTTTGTATAGTCTGACGAAAGGTCTGAAAACTTATCTATAAGAGATTCATCCTCATCCTCGTCAATATTGATCCTAGAAAATCTAAGCATTAAGTGCTAAAAATAGCTTCAAGATCAGCTTTAGATACAATTCAACTAGAAATTGTTAAATCAACTTTGGCTTTCCAGATTTTAAGCAATTTAGATATTCGATCGATATCTTCGCCACATTCCAATGGGCTTAGATCAGAAACAACAGTAGTAGAAGGTAGTTTTTCGTACTGATCGCGCATCAGATCGATTTTAGAAGCAGGTTCTACACCTCTGAGTAGCAACTCATACTGTAGAGCCTTTTTATGCAGAAACCTAATTAAATCGCCTGCCATCTGGAATGCCTCTGTTACACAAAGATATCAGATAGATTAGATTTAGTAGTAGTAATCAGTTAAATACAATGAAATAATAAGCAAAAGACGTTAGTAACCTAGTATATGGTACTCGGCTTACCACCGACACGTTCTATAGAAATTATTAACACCTTACCTAGGGTTAGATATACAATGAATGAGTATACCGCTATGCTAAAATACAATTTCATAAGAAGCTGAAAAAAATAAGGATTAGACACCCTAAAATCTCTGAACCTTGCCTTGAAAAATCTCTTTACTTTAAAAAAAGTAGAATACCTCTAAAACCCACGTGAAAGGGCGCCACTATAACAGGACAGGTTAAAGCAGTAGTGCCCTTTTACTGAATGCACCGGCTAGGTGCTCAGAAGGAGGAGAAAAGATAGAGGGAGTTCAAAGGCGAGTAAAGAAACACTTTTCAAGGGAAAGGCAGGTTATATTAGTATACTCTTTCATTATATAGTAACAGCTTTTAATGCACAAAATCCTAATCACATAGAGTGATTCGTAACACTTAAATATCTAGATCTCAGCTACCTCATTCACAATCATAAAGGACTACCTAAATAAATAGAAAGATAGCCAAACGCAAGCCTGCCTACACAGATTTTAAGTGTAGTTTTTAAAGCTTTTATTAGGGAACTAGTACACTCAGATCTCTTCGGCCTAGAGCCCGATTCGATGTCTTGCTCGCTGTGGGCACCCCTCAGGTCAGCACCGCCGTAGAAAGAAGACGCGGATGGGACTGATGTTACGTGGCCTAACAGCGCGTGGTGAGTAGTGAATATGCCGCCCGTGGCAGGCACAAGGTAAGGCCGCACGTGGACGTAGCTCGCCAGTAGCTTCGGCGTAGAGCAGGTCGCCCCGTAGCCTTGGTGTGTAGCGATGTGCCAGATAGCACCACTACTGCACAGGCCGAAGTTTTGGAGTCAAGGAGACTCCGGACAGGCCGAGGATTTGGAGTTCAGTAGACTCCGGCCTCCCACAGTATAAGGACAGCAAAGCAGCTGCGGTGCGCCGTCTTTAGAAGACAAACGTGCACCAGCCCACAGAGAAGTCTTCTCGCGGACCTCAGTTACGGCGTAGAGCCGTAGTAGAGTAATATATATACGTTGTATATATAAACTAAGAACCGTACTGTCAAGGAGAAAGATAAATGGATTAGCGACTTACCAATAACTCACGAAACACAGAACGAGAAGAAATAAATATATAAAATTACCGAGGACGGTTTTCTTTTATAGCATAGAAGTAGATATGCAATTAATTTGCAGTTTAGAAGCAGAACGCACAGTTTACTATCCGTAAAAATAATTAGCAGTAGAATTTTTACAACCACGTCAAGCAGAACGTAAAGTAATCTGTTTTTAACTTACCGATGTCAAACATCTAGAGATTCTTTGATATCTAAATTTAAATTACCACAGTGGTAATGGACCTAAGAGCGAATGCCCAGAAACTTCTATCGTTTCCTACATCATCCGGTCCTTTACCGGAGACGGACCACCAGAAACGGTCGTTCCGTTACAACTCTGACTCTCACTTATTGCTTTAAGTATCTGAAAGAACTTAAGTAATAATACTATTAAACTCTTATTAATAATCTACATAGACTTAAGTTAACAAAACAGTCTTTTAAATTTGTACTTATAAAATCAACTTCAGTTCATAATCCTAAGAAACAATAAAACAAGATGCATTTATTTTTTGCAATGCAAAATGCAAGTGAATATTATTTCTGTGCCTGAAAAAACGATCTAAGAAAACACATAGTGTTGATTGTACTTATCTGCTTCTGATGGCACAAACACAAATATGCAACAGAAAAGGCCCTTTCGGCCTAATTGCCATTAAGTAACTGTAGATCAGCGATAAGTGTTTTCCTTTTACTACTTCTACTTCATACGCAGTCATTTCCTTTTTAAGTATTTTCTCATAATCTGTTTCTTTTTTTAGCTTTAACTTTCCCCCTATACCCTTTTTTTTCTTGCAGGATGTGATTTTTTAGTTCCTCTTTTAATGTAATGTTTTTTTCTATTGGCAATAATGACATGGAATCAGAATCGGAATCGGAATCTATATTTTCGTCTGCTGTTTCTGTCACATTTTCATCACTTAAGAATCGTCTTATTATTTTTTTCATTTCCTGTCGCATGATATTTTTTTAGGCATAAAAAATGTATCGTCAGCTTGCCTCAAATATTCCTAATATTTTTTTGGATTATGTAAGTAAGTTAATATTCAGTCACTATTGTGCGACGTTCTTTTATTTTTACACTTAGTGCGTCAGATAGATCGTTACTTTAAAACAGTATCTTGTTGAACCAACTTATCTATAATAAATTTAAGAATAGTGTCAGCAGTAAGAAGAGTCGATCTCTTCTGCATAATGTCTCGACAGCAAGTTTGAATGGTTGCAAACTGGTGATCAAATCTTTTAAATTTTACTTCAGATTTTATATCTATTAAAGCTTTTTCGATGCATACCTTCATTTATAAAATCTTTCAACCATAGATAAAAGGCTGTTCCAGCGTCTGCGGCAGTCCAAAATAAATTGTAATTCTTTGCCTTTTTCTTCTCTAACATACTTTTGAAGGTATAAATCATCTTTGGTGGGTGACTTTCGAAATAATTTTACCACTTTCCGCACTTTTTGAAGAAGGTCATTGTATGTAGAGACCATTTCGATACAAGCTCCATGATCATCTGTTCCTATTATTACTGACATGCCTGTTGCACCTTGCTTATCATCCAATTCGTCCATGTATTCACTGTCATCATTATTATTATTATTATTATACTTTATTGCATCAACATAAAAAAATTACAAACAAAACATATTTACAAATAGAGAAAAACAAAAGGCGGTCTTATCGCTTTAAAGCGATCTCTTCTAGTCAACCTTTGGGTAGAGGAAATAATTAAGTTAAACAAAGTGTAGTAGGTGTGTTTCTATACAGTTATTAAGAAGTATATATATCATACAATAATGCATATAAAATAAATAGTTACACATAAATAACATATATGAATAATGTATGTATAAATATACATAAATAGAAGTACATATATAAAAACACATGTATAATAAATATAATTATAATAGTACTACGTATAAGTAAATACATATAAACAAATATAGGTAGTGATGTTATTTTAGTTCTTCAAGTAATGAGCAATAATAAGATTTTTAAATATTGCCTTTGATTTTGCTCTTTTTATTTTTAAAGGTAAAGCGTTCCATAATCTAACAGCCTTTACAGTAAAAGAATCATTATAAAATTGTGAGGAATGCAAAGGAATTTTTAGCATCCAGCGTGTAGTCTCTCGAAGAGAAGTATTTCCGATAAAATTAAAATGTTTCTTTAAGTATGCTGGTGTGTTTGTATTGAACAGGGCGTTATACAGAAGAAACAGAACATGAGCATCCCGGCGAAGTCGAATTGGGAGCTACTTGATCTTTGATCTGAATTCTGAAATATGGTCGTACTTACGTAGACCAAATATGAGTCTAATGCAGAAGTTTTGAAGTCGCTCAAGTTTATTAAGCTGCTCTTCGGTAAGGTCAATATAACTAGCATCAGCATAATCGAGAATAGGCAGAAGAAGAGATTTCGCAAGAGCAATTTTAGTGGGAATTGGTAAAAAATTGCGCAATCTGCCTAAAGCTGAAGCAAATATTTTCTTGCTAACTTCCTTTATTTGCGAACCCCAAGATAGTGTTCGATCGATAAATATACCCAGGTTTTTAACTGTATCTTTGTAAGGGATAGAAACTCCGTTCACAGTTACTAATGGGAGTTCGTTCCAGTCAATCTTGGATATAAGTCTCGAACTGCCTATGATGATTGCTTGTGTTTTCGTAGGATTAACAATGAGGCCATAGGATTCACTCCATTTAACAATTTGATCAAGGTCTCGATTAATTATTGAGATAGCGTTTGTCAATTCACTAATAGGAGTTTGTGTGTAAATCTGAAGATCGTCTGCATAGAGATGGTAGAGAGAAGATAATTGAGATGTTATAGAATTAATGAAAATAGCAAACAGGAGAGGAGACAAAACGCCACCTTGCGGAACACCAGCGGCTGTGTTGCACCAGTCAGATAGAGTATCATCGACTTTTATGCGCTGCCGGCGTCCACGCAAGTAACTATGAAACCAATCGATAACGATTGGAGAAATGTTAAGAGAACTAAGAATGAGTAGCAGAATGTCCAGATCCACGGTGTTAAAAGCGTTGCTAAAATCTAAGAGTGTCAGAACCGTGACCTCTTTATTTTCCATGCCAAAACGTATATCGTCAGTTATTTTGATTATGACCGGGACAGAAACCAGATTGTAAGGGATTTAAAAGGTTGTTTCTTGTAAGAAAATGGGACAACTGTTGATATACAAGCCGTTCAAAAACTTTTGACAAGAAAGGAAGAATGGATATAGAACGAAAATCAGAAAAGGAGGATGGATTATATTTCTTTGATAAGGGAATTACATTAGCATCCTTCCAGGATTCAGGAAAAACACCTGTGGAAATGGAATGATTCAGGATATTGGTAATGACAGGAGTTATAATATCAAGGATGGGAACGATCATATTACGACTAATGCAATCTTCACCGACAGCATTGGATGAAATGGCGAGTATGTTCTTAACATCGCAATCAGAAAATCGTTTAAGCAAAAAAGGAGGAAAGTCAGGAGTTGGCAATGAAGAAAGTTGATTAAGGAGATTGATATCAGTATTATTTGAAATAGAAGGAAGTTTCGTTTTCCCAACTCCTAACGACTTAAGAAATTTACAGACTTTTGCTGGATCACCGTTTTCAACGGATTTGTGAATATGGCATCTTTGTGCATCTCTACACATCCTATTCTAGCGATTCCTCAAGAGTGTGTATTTTGTAAGATTACTGTCGCTAGGATTAACCTTGTATTTGGCCTTGGCACGATTTCGTTTTGTCATCAAAGATTTTATTTCGTCCGTAAGCCAGGGTGCCGGAACATGTTTGATTTTAACGGTATGTATAGGAGCATGAATGTTATACAAATCGATAATAAATGAGTTAAATAATCTTATTTTTTCATCAACAGTAGGCGCATTAATGACCTTAGACCAATCGATGTTGCAAGCATCATCAGACAGGAGTTTAATATCCATCCCACTAAAATTGCGTTGCTGAAGCATTCTCGATTTGGATTTGGGAGGACGAATCTTGTATGATAAGTAAACCAAGTCATGGTATGAAAAAGCGTCAGCAGCGCACTGACCATGCTTAAAAACGTGTGTGGGAGAAGAAACTATCATTAAGTCCAGTAAAGAAGGACTGCTATTAGGAAAAAAGTGTGTAGCAGTGAGAAGTAATATGTGCAAGTTGCATCCATCCACAACTGTCCTTAGTTGATGAGCACGGCTGTTATTTTTAACAGACAAGTGTAAAAGTCACCCATAATAATAGTGTGGTTGTATTGAGGTGTTAGGGTTTCTAGGATATTTTCAAAATTATAGAAGTAGTTACTATGAAGATTAGGACTATAGTGTACGCCGAGTAGAATTTTCGTATTAGAAATAACTATTTCGATAAAAAGGTACTCGGCAGTATTCAAAGAAGAAACTTGAGAAGATGTCGCAATAATAGAATATGGAATATGGGAACGGAGATAAATAGCTACCCCACCACCACCTCTGTCTTTTCTATCGTTACGTATTACTGAAAACCAGGTAAGAAATAAGAAGTAAAAGGTAGACAGGGTTTCAGCCACAATTCTGACACAAGGATGGCATGAATATCTTTGTTATCAAAGGATGCTAGCATATCAGAGTAATGAGCTGGGATACTCTGGGCGTTAAAGTGAACGACATTAAAATTTTTCAGTAAATCTGAGAAGGTTGAAGTCAAGTTTGCGCTGAGAGAAGCAGTAAAACTTTAGAAACTAATGTCACTGTTCAATCCGTCTGAAGAACAGGACAAAAAATCATCACTATTATAATCATCATCAACACCTATGTTATACATATATTTAAATATAAATAATATTATATAAATACTAAATACACAATATACTTAACCAACATTAAAATATATAAACAAGGCGTATAACTAAATACTCTACCTGCCAGCTGTCTAAAGAAAGAAAATTATTACAAGTACCTACACTAATTCTTACAAAAATAAAGCAACAAACAAAGTACCTACACTCATTCTTACAAAAAATAAAGTAACAAAAACATACGGCTGAATAGTGTGTATCCAGACCGCAAAAAAAAGAAAAAAAAGAAATGTCAATTAAAAAAGATAACAAAACAGAAAATAACCTGACTAATACAAAACATTTTTAAAAACGAAGGTAATTTTACATTAAAAGAGATATGTTCGTTTAGAGAAAAATTGAATGGCGTGCGACCAGTTATTTGCCAACGTCATTGCAATGAGTTTCGTGACTTGCACTAGAGATAGCGACACCGGCTATTTTTTGGTTGTCCTCCTCGACTTGTTAGCTTTCGTCTCCATGGAAGCTGCAGCAGCAGAGGTCACGGATGTCACTGTAGTGGATGTGGTCTCAGTGGAGATCAGGTCGACTTCATCACAACTGATAACACTGTGCCGCTTACCGTCAGGCGTTAGGATAACAATAGAACCTCCTCGTGTCCAACATTTGGTTACACCGAAGCGTTCTCGGGCAGCCATAAACGCCTCATGCCGACACTTTGTGAGGAATTCGGATAAAGTAATGCCGGTATTCCGTAAACCAGTTAAAGCTAGCGAAGTAGCGGCCAGATCTGAAGATGGAGCTGGGTTTTCTCTGAGCTCAGCTTGGAATTGTGCCATTTGTGTAGTAGACATTTTTGCCATGTCAGATAGATTGCTTGATGGATTCCATTGTACAAATAATATTTAGTTGATACCTTCAAACAACTTGTAGTGCAGCGAAGAGTACTTGGTAACTGAAGATAATAACAGCTGGTGGGTACAGTATCTCAATCTTGCATTTTATGTAGAAAAAAATGTGAATAAATGTGTCAATAAATTTATATTAAATAATTTGTAAAAACAGTTGTGCACCCTACCCACTTTTTTTTTTTTTTTTTTTCAATATCATCATCCATTTCAATAGAAGACCGTTCCATGGGATCAACTTCGCTATCTGAAATTTTGACAACAGCTAACTGGATGCCGTGAGCGACGCACAATTGATGATAGCACGGTACTAGTGCGCCAGCTTTAACCATAACGCTTGCGCCGTCCGTAGTCATACCAATTATGTCAGAATCGAGATAAAGACCAAAAATCTTCAGGCGGTCTTTTACCAAACAGACAGCGTGCTCTGCAGTAAAAGATGCTTTAATTCTAATTAAGCCAAGATTAAAATGCTTTTCTTGGTGATGAACATTTAAGTTTGGATACCTATGGTTTTTTTGGGATGTCCATTCATCGAACGTCAACGCAAATTTTTGATTCTGCTTCTTGAGATATTCAAATTCAATTATCATGTCAGCCCCTACGGTGTTTGCAAAATTATTTACCATAGTTCTTATGGTGTTTGGTGATTGTGGAATTTGAAACCCGCTTTTTTTGAATAAATTCCGTAAGTCAGTAGATGTACAAAAGGTACTGAGGGCCAAACCATCATGGCTTTGCTGTAGTCGTGTAAAAAGAATGAAACAGTGATTGAAATTATTATAGTTAAAAGACACATTTCATTGCATGACAAACAATACAATAAATACCTAGCTAACCTAACCTATTTAACAATTCAAACACAACATAGATCATTCAATGTATGTTTATTCGTCATATAATCATAACCACTAATTAGGTAAACAAAGTGTTTGTCAACTTACGGTTTATCTCGACAGAATAATCTAATCAATCACTCACACACTTTTCGATTAGTTTCATTCGATATTTTCGATGTCAAAGGTCAAGTGGCGACTGGCAAACAAGTGTAGGCAGAGCCGGTGTCGGGGGCGGCAGTGCCGCGGCACGTCTAGCGATCTGGCAACGTCTCGCGCAAGCGCTTCGTTGCATACAGTACAGTTTTCGCGTATTTTTTGCTTTACCGGCTCCGGTAGGTCCAAATAACACGCCAGATCCGCCGGATTACCGGATCCGCCGGACCGGATTGCAATCCCTAATCGACAGGTCCCTACTGTCTTCAAGGCTATGCAAGCGGCGACAGCAAATATCCTCCCGGACGAACATACATACATTGGCACGACTTACAAAATTGTGCTTGAGCTTGTAGCCGGGATAATGAAGGTATGATGTATCGGCCGGGCAGGATATCTGTGCCTCCGTTTAAAAGAAAATGGTCGGCTGCACAGTTTCAATGTGATGGTGAACTGCGTTAATTGAATGTGGACGGTTTTGCCGCTGTAAAAGCTCTTTTCCTTTTCGTTCTTTTGCCCATTTTTAAAAAAGTAACTTAGACTAAAAATGAGGATTTACTACACAGACAGCTTAGAGGACAAAAAGTGCGGTACTAGAAAAGCCGAAGCTTGGCACGACTACTATTTAAGAGACTACACAGTTTGGCGATTCCGCTCCCAGGGCGGAGATTAAGTAATCCCTGGGTTCGGGAACCCGTTCAACCTACGGGCGGCCAGAAGTCAGCCGTTTCATCAGGTCTCCCTGACCGCCGTACCAGCACGCCGCGTCTACGCCGAGCAATGACAGCAACGAGCGAATCCTCAAAGAGCTCTGGCAGCCTTACTCACCGCCAGGAACACATCAATACTCAATGTAAGTGTTATTATGGCCGCGGTTTTCTGTAAGGTGGAGGTACTTCCCGAGTGTAGGCTGCCCATTCGAGCAAGCACTCGCTATGCCTCGCTTTAATTGTTCAGATGGCTTATTCGAGCGAGTATTCGCTGTGCACTACCTCTCTTGAAACTTCGGAGCTCGGAAGCCAAATAATTGATAAGCAAATTGGCAAGATGCTCATTGATGTGTACGGCGACCTATGTGTTTCTAGTTTCTCCAAGCAAAAGATCAGCCTGTCCATTCAGCAGGGGAACGATGCCGAACGTTTCTTTATCTAATATTATTTTTATTAATGTACGATTAAATATTGCTAAATTTTGTTGCATATATTAAGATGAAAAACTACATAAATATTAGTTTAAAATAAAAAAAAACATTTTTTCACCTCACCAGCACGAAAAGGATAGTTTTGCCGTCCAAATTCAGTGAGCAAAATCGAATTTTGCTCACTAGTAAGGCAAAGTAGTTCACTGTTCGAACATTGACGTTTGGAATTAACCCAAATTTCGGGACAAATACATGACCTTGTTCATTTTAATTAGAAAATAACATAGCATTTTTTTCGTTTTTAAGTGAGTTTTTATAAATTATAAGTATTATTAAAAGTTAATACAGCTAACTTAAAAAATATCATACGTTGTTTTGATAGCAATGGCAGAGGTTGTAGTAGGTACAATTCCGAACGCAACCTCAATTTAAAAAAAAAACAAAGCAAAATGGCGGAAAACTAGTTTTTTGAACATAAGATTGTTTATTTAATTAATAATACTGTTTTGATTGAAAAATGAGCGATACAAGCTACAAAGATATTTCTGTGTCACCAGAAGAATTAAGACAACAAGTCTCCAATGCCGAACTTAACTTTTTACCAGAAAAGTCACGTGAAATTATTTTTCTCGCTGGTTGAGGATAAAAGTTGTATGTAGGACTAGTGAGCAAATTTTTTCGGTCTCGTCCCTTTAAATCCCTCGCTATGCTCAGTAGTCTATATTTAAAGTCGGCACTTCTACCAAAAAACGCTTTTATGATAAATAACTATTTCTTACATTTTACGGCTGACGTATCATAGTGGTTCAGCGCTCGATAGCGTGACTCTATTTTCAACATAAAAACGGAGATGGAGTACCATGACCTAGGCCTTTTTATAAGAAATTCCTTCTTCTTTAAAAGTATTTCAGGTTTTTGAGTTGTTTATAAAAAACTACACACATATATATTTTTATTCTTAATGTTTGTTACTGTTTATATAATTTTTAGAATATTCTCAATAATATAGTTTCGATAAAAATTAGTTTTAATGAGTTATGTTAAATTTTATTGCTCCCAAAGTCCAAACCTGTTTTACTATAGCTGATATTTCATAATATTTAGATACTATGTAGGTAAAAAACGTATGTGCACTTGCCAGCTTGGTATCTCGTACAAAAGTTACAAAAAACTTTTTTACGTCAAAGTAGCATAGCTGATTTTTATATATATGTCAGGTAAATAATATTTTTGTTAGAAACTAGCTTCTGCCAGCAGCTCCGCCCGCCCTAAATTTCGTTATTGGCGTAGGTTCTTACGGCAACTCCTGAATTATAGAACAAAACAAACAATCAAATCTTTCCTCTTTAAGGGATACTAATAATATACATAATACAATTGTGTCTGTGAAACCATGGAAATACACATACAAAATTTTAACCCAATCGGTCAAGCCGTTTAGTAGTTGACATACCGACAGCAGCGCCACCTACCGGGTCCAATTGTATTTTTGAATCATCCAAAAAACCGCCGAAATGCCCATATAAAATTTCAACCCAATCGGTTCTGCCGTTTAGAAGTTATGTGAAAAAGATAAGTACGGAAGGATAATTCTTACTACCCGTTGTCCTATTACCCGTTTTTCCGTAGGAATGAAGTTTTCCCGCGGTAAAAAGTAGCCTATGTTTATCAGGGATTATTTCGGCTTCTAATAGTAAAAGAATATTTCAAATTGGTCCAGTAATTTCGGAGCCTATTCAATACAAACAAACATACAATCAAATCTTTCCTCTTTATAATTACTACCAGACGCTTTACACTACCTTTGAAATTGTCTTTTCATTTGTATTAAACAAGGTAGTCGTCAAAAGCTGGCAATAAAGGTTTGAACTGTTCTTCATCTTTTATTTTACCACCTATTCTTTTACAGCTGATAATTCATGACGTATGGAATATAACTAAAGCCACTTTAGTCCACATACGCTGCAACAGAAGAATACAGTGGTCGGTGAAACGTGGCAGTCCCCCACATTATGGCGTGGGTGTGTGTCTAGCCATATACATATAGAATTATTCACCCATGCTATCGAAGCATCTCTGAATTGTTAAAGAAATCAGTTGGATGTGAGACAACAAACTCTTCGAACATTTTGTACTGTCTCTCGTGTATTGAATTACTTTTCCAGCCAAGAAGTTGTCTTAATTTTGGACAAAGTAGCAGTCTGTGCGCCTAAGATCGAATAAGTTAGGTGGATTATGATAACCATCGTCAGTCATTTTTTCAGTGCGTAGGATCGTGCGTTTTTTTATATAACAAGCTTGCGGTCTGCCTGATGGTAGATACGTTTAGCACCTCCACCGCCCAGTACTGTCGTCAAGTGCGGGATATAATGGAACATGTTCCTGGTTGCAACAATGTTACCCCGTTTTTGTTTTTTTTTCTTTCGCGGCCCCCGCCCACTTAACTTATACCCAGTTTACAGTTAGATACTTAATTTTAATACCGTTTGTTACTATTACTTTATGCTTATAAGTTACTGCTTACTAAAGTATCAAACACAAATGGCTCTCTTATTCTTATCCGAACCTTAAAGTATTCACATAAAAAATGACTAATCTAAATTATAATTTCCCGCTTACAAATGTACCTAAGATCTACTTCTAAACTCTATGTTCTTAGTGAGAAATGTAGATAATAACTTTATTCCAGTTATATTTTCGCATTATTGTTCAAAGGTCAAAGTTCTTTATCTGGTTTTCTCCACATAAACAAATTAATAAAAATAAATAAAGTTACCGCAGCCTATGGATGCTTCCAGCACCTGGGGCATTACTCGTGGGTTGCCGACCCTTCATAAATTGTTGTAATACTATAGAACTTGCACTATAATCGAATTGAGTTTGAGGCTTGTATATATTACCATCTGTAAAATATAGGTAAAACATGTTTCTCGTTCATTGTTTTAGTTTAGGTAATCCTTGCTTTGCTGTGTGATGTTTAATCAAGTATGCTCAAGGTCAATAAGTAGGTACTAACTACGCCAATACACCTAAGATTGAAAGAACTAGTAAATGCCATTAAATGAAGTGTTCGTCATTTGTGTTTTAATAGTTCTAAGTGCAATACACATTTTTATATTTTTAAATCGTTAAAACGTAGCATTAAATATTTATTATTTTATTGTTGTAGAGTGCTATAAGGTGGTACAATGTAAATTGCTGCAGTTCAAAAACTACAATCAGTCAATTCAAGCAAAACTAGTTCAGCATCAAGAAAATTTTGTTTTTATTATTTGGATTTACCAAAAAACAAATTAGTTTGAACAATGTTTCGTCCGGAAACCTTGCAGCAGGTGAGATTTTTCTTAGCACAGCCTTTTTTATATTCCAGAATCTATGTTATGAGTAATGGTTTGCAATGGCTAAAAGTCTTAAAATTTATTTAATCTGAAAAATAATATGTGCAAGTTTTATAGCTGTATTAGAATTATCAACAGCGTAAGGTTTTTACTTAAGGTGACGGCATACCCAAACGAGTTAGGTTTGCAAGAATTTGATTAATTTTGTTACAGTCCTGAGTACCCTATTTGAAGTGAAAAAATATGTGTTATATTTCAAACCTTAACTAAGTGGATTGGCTTTTAAAACATATAGAAAAAATTAAAATTCTGACACTCTATTTCCGGTTGTGTTTGGAAAACTGCGAGTAATATTCTTTTGTATCTTTTTTCATAAAATAATAATCAATTTAATTCATAACATATTTATTAATATGACCAAGTGAAATTGCTAATTTTCATTCACAAAAACCGAAAAACTTAGAGCCTACGTACGCGGAATCGTCTCTCTTTGTATGCTTCAATAATGTAATATGGCTTTGTACGCTGGTCGGAACGGCACGCTTTTGCTAGGGTATGCCATAGCCCTAAATTTTGGGTGTATGCTCATATGATTCCGTGCTTAATTTCATGGGTCCGATCGGGTGAACAATGTTCTGTTTACTCGACTGTGTAAAAGAGCAAGAGTTTTGTTATTCACAGTTATTTATCTATTTGTCTGTAGGTAGGCAATTTTTATTACTTAACCATTTCAAATTTTATTGGTGTGCCTATATTCCAGATGCTAGTGATGAGTGGCTTAATAATGTGCAGTTTTTGTGATGGATTTATTTTTGGGCAAATGTCAGGAATGTTATCAGCACTTCAATCAGAGGAAAGTGATATAAATATAAGCGATGAAGAAATATCATGGATCGGTAAGTTTTGTTGTCGTTTAAAGACTTTTTTATGGAAATAAATTATACATTTTTATTACCAAACATATGTTTTACCTAAAGATAGTGCAGAGCAGGTGGGTACATTAAGATCAACAAATATTCAAATAATATGGGCACCGTTTTTAATAAATGGTATTCTTTTTATAGCAGAATTTGGTGATTCAATTACGTAATACAAGTATGTTTTACATCGTATACCAATATCAAAATTATTAAAATCGTCAATTTTCTTGATTTTAATTGTATTGCTATTATTGTAATGCACCCATCACATACTAGTCAGAGACCTATTTTACGTACAATTTTATAAGTTGAAAATTTGTTGTACTTATATCTTGAACTTCGAGGAGAAAACCGATAGGAGGATCCAACTAGTATGGTTGACGTTCGGCGGGATTCATCAAATATTCTTGACGCCTATATTGACCAGACCTGTCATGATAGGTACAGTAAGCGTACAATAGAGTGAGTTTGTAGTCCCTTTGGGATATCGAATGAGGACATCCGTAAGAGAACTGAAGTTACCAACATAGCTTTCAGAATTAGCAAGCTAAGGTAGCATTGGGCAGAGAGGTGAGAAGGACCAACAGCTGATAGAACAGACGTCTCTTAGAGTTGACAACGCGTACAGAATATACAGCGGGTAGGCCTCCATCAATGGATCTGGAATGGAATGGACCTTAAGTAATAGCTTAATGCGAGAAGCAAAGGACCGCAAAAAGTGGCGGAATATGAAGGAGCCCGATGTTCCATTAACTGAATATAACCCTCCAGACATTAAAATTATATAAGTGATATCACTAAGAGATTAATATTTTGTGCATTCAATACAATTTTATTAAAATTAATGTATTAAATTTGCTGCTGGAGAAATGCCTTACGATGTGATGACTTTAAGATCAGGATAAGGTGTTAGGTATCTTATCTCCTAAGAAGTCAACCATATAAGTCGCATCCGTTACCGATTCCGCTAAAAACAACATACTCGGCATATATAAATAATCTCCTGAGAAAAAGAAAATTCTTTCAAAATGTAATTTTCGAACAGAATATAAAGTAAATCATAAGAATCCACACATAGAACCTTCAGTTGACGTTTTTTATAATTTTAAGCAGCTCTACTGCATGTTTCAAATTTGATGTCGAATTGTAGTCTACCTTTAGTTTAATATATTTGTAATTTTTCAGCTTCCATCATCAATGTGACTTGTTTCTTCGGTTTTGCTCTTGCGGTTATCATTGCTGATAGATATGGAAGAAGAATAGCTATATCCTTATTAAGTTCACCTTTAGTATTAAGTTGGATAATGGTTTATTATGCACAAAATGTGACAGTTATTATAGTATCTAGAGTAATAGTTGGAACATGTTTTGGAGGTGTACTTTTCTTATCATTCATAGCGACTGCTGAATATAGTATTGCTGATATGAGAGGTTTATGTTTAAACTTAGTAACTTCAGTAGGACCATCACTAGGATCCGGTGCTGGTCACATTTTGTGCATTTTACTAAATTGGCGAACGGTTGCTTTAATTGGGATAGCTCCGTCTATTATTTCAGTTTTACTACCATGGTTCTGGGTCGAAAGTCCTTCATGGTTAGCATCTAAAGGTAAATTTAACGAGTGCAAAACAGCATTTAGGGCTTTAAATGGGAATAATAATGTTGCTGACCAACAACTAAAATTACTTATTGAAATTGAAAGTTTGAAACGCATAAAAACTGTAAGGGGGAAAGTTTCCGTATTATCTGTGGGGAGAAATATTAGATCTGTAATGCGCAAAAGATATTTTTGGAAACTCATTTTAGTAAGCATCGTTATTGCGAGTTATAGAACAGCCGTTGGTAGGACATTGTTTAATACTTACGCCATTACAATACTTCAGGATATAACTGGTAGTTTCGATGTTTTACTTTTTACATTACTTGTTGATGCACTAATAATCATAGGATCTTGTTTATCATGTGTTTTGATTAACAGAATGAACATGAAACCGCTATTTTTTT
The DNA here is from genome assembly GCA_946406115.1 of Apoda limacodes. Lineage (NCBI taxonomy): Eukaryota > Metazoa > Arthropoda > Insecta > Lepidoptera > Limacodidae > Apoda > Apoda limacodes. The sequence continues at coordinate 24,287,100 of OX291551.1, read as the reverse complement.
CTACTGGAATATTAGCAATAGTATTACTTGCAGTTTTATCTATATGTCTTTATTTTAAACAGAATAATAATTTGTACTTTCCATGGATAAATTCAACACTTTTAGGTCTATATTTTATAGCTATCTGTTCTGGAACATATCCAATACTTGATGCTTTATGTGGAGAAATATTTCCAATGGAACTTAAATGCTTTTTGTTATCTATATTAGGAGTAATTAATGGTGTTGCAATATTTTTGTCAGTAAAACTAGCTACACAGATGTTAAGTGTGATGGGTTATCATGGTGTATTTTTGCTGAATGCATTTATTTCAATTTTGTGTTTAATTTATCTGTGGATTACTTTGCCAGAAACAAAAGGTAGGACTTTGCCAGAAATAGAGCTGTTTTTTAAAAATAATACTTTTGATAAAGTTAATGATTTACTAGCTGGTGAACAAATGAAAGTACTAGTATAATTCAAGAGAGATAATAATTAAATGTATGTTCTTATTGTTAAGGTGCAAAACACTTATCATGTAGAATTTACATAAATGGCTTTATGTTATGTGTGTGAGAAAGGTATGTCTCCATAAAAGTTAATAACGAAAGACTTATAAAATTCGACCGTCCATTCGTCTCACTCTGTCACAGCGTCATGAATTTTACTCATATGAATGAGCTGAAGTATATTTTAGTTGGTTATGTATAATAATGGTGTAATTCTTTAAAAATTTGCAGTGAACCTTAATAATCTTAAGATTTGCAAAAGATTCATTTTATTCCGTATTTGCTATAACTGTTAATAGTGCCATAGCTTAGAAGTTGCGCATGAAGTCTTGTTTCCGTACTGGCCACAGCACAGCAACGGCTCTTCTGAAAGTCTTACAAGACTTCAAATCTGGATTGGAAAACACAATGGTCACTATTCACATCCTTATTGTTTTTTGTAATGCGTTCGATACCGTCAACCATGACTTACTACTTACTACTAGCGTTCATAAAAAGATCTTAGCTTCTGTTGTACGATGGTGAAGTCATTGCAATCTTAGCCGTAGATACTATATTCCTTGCTAGAGCACAATGTGTTAAGAATTGGATGTATCATGATACACAATCTTGTGAGTTTCGGTAACAATGCGATAATAAAAACGATTGTCGGTTATTAGTCACTGAAATGTGACTACTGGTTCAGTTCTTCCACAGTTATTTTACTTCATTAACGCCGAAACTAAACGAATGAAGATAAACACATATTTTTTTACTGTAGTTTCCTTTTATGACGTAATATGACGTAAAGTCTTTTTGCAAAATTCATATCCTAAGAGGATGAATTAGAAGTTATTTATTCGCGCGTATGAACACCCTTGAGAACCAGCTAGTAATTTTTTAGTTTTAAAAAGGTTAGATTAGCACTTATTACTGACTACTCGATCAATTCTTTTGAATTATAGTTCTTCCTGACATAAAAGACCTGGTATCCCTCGGAGTTTTTATTTATTTTTCATTATTATTACTTTTACAATAACAATTTTTTTTAGGCTTAAATAGATGTTTTCACTTCTAAGTGTCAATAAAAAATTTAAAAAATCGAAAAAAAAAATATTCTTTTTTTTATTACAAATGATAGTCATATAAGTTATACGGTTCACCGACAGATCATATTTTTTTTCGAGGCGCCTCTAAAGATTAGTTGCCATCGGCTTAACTATTTATATTTTGCTATCGAAATTTAGGAAAAATTGTTTATATGTTGTTCTATAATATCACAATACAATAAAATAAATTGAAATTACCTGTGGCATCTAAAAAAATTCCTAATAATGGGCCTTTTCTTCGTCGAATTAACGTTACCCCAAACGCGATCACCGACTAAGAATAAAGAAACAATGTTTAGGATATACCACAATATATTTCATATTAAAAAGTAGGTGAAAAAACGATATCTTTGAGGTTTTATGACGTTCATAGACGATAAAATAGTTTTTTTATCTGTTTGTTCTCTAGGTGTAAAAACATAATGAATTGTTATGATTTAATGAATGGTTGTTTTAAAAAGGGTAAATGCATAAAATAATACATAGCTACTTACAAGTATTACTCATTATTCTTACGGTAAAATTTGTTGTAAGACAGTGATTCGCTGTAACTAATGCAAATAATTCTAAAGAAACTTATTTATCTCCTTCTATTTAATTTAGACACGCGGCAGCGTATCCAGCCAAGTTCAAAGAAAAAGGAACTGGCAACACAGAAGCTATGTGTATACGCGAACCATTACGAGCTACTTTTGACCCCTTAACAACTCTTAACCTATTTAACCTAAGTATATGAAATTTGGCACACTAATTAAAGGCCCTTAGCTTGTCTAAAATTTGAAAGGAAAATAGAGTAATTTTACAAATAAAATAACTTAAATACTTATAATTTCTGTACAAAGGCAATGATATCCCATCAAAAATGTCAATGTGAAATAAGAGCCAAGATGAATATTACGAATATACGTCCTTGTCGACTTCGTTGACTAAAAATAGAAAATACTAATATTTTAGTTACAAGAACAACATTATAAAATTAATTTATATAATAATTCCTAGTTTCTTGGTACTACTACAATGTTTCCTACTTAAAAGGTTATAAAAATTCTTAAAATTTAACAGACAATTATTTACACAATGCATTTATTTCACTAAGAATATAATTTAAGCTCAATATTTTAATTGGCTAGTTGATAGGGATGTTCAGGCTTTATTATATTTGTCTATTCAACTTGCTCGCTAATTTACACGCAAGTTACTGTACGTCCTGTTTGTACCCTACTTAAACTGTTAGGTTAAAATAATACCTATGTAACTTTTCTAAAATTTGTTGTTAAACACTTGCCAAGTCAAATCTTGAGCTTTAATCATATCCCAAGTGAAATAAAAACATTGTGTAAATAATGGTCTGTTAAAATTTAAGAATTTATGTAACCTATTAAGTAGGAAACATTGTAGTAGTATCAAGAAACAAGAAATTGTATATTAATTTATTTTATAATGTTGCATGTTCTTGTAACTAAAATTTTAGAATTTTCTACACAGAACCTTGCAAATGTATATATAACTCAATTTGTTTATCGACAACGACGCATATTTGTAATATTGAACCTGGTTCCTATTTCACATTTAGATTTTTGATGGGATAAATTAGTACGGTAACCTGTTACTATAGATTTTTATTCAAATATGTAAAAAAAAATTTTTTGTTACTGCAAAACGCTTTTTTGTAGGCAGGCTCTAATAATATTAGCCCAGCTAGGAGATCTCGACAAATGGAGCTGAAGGAAGAGCATATGAAGGGCTATCATGAATTTTTAAAATCTGTTAAAAGATTTGAAATCAACGCCCTCAAAAATAGGATATGAATTAGTTTTATTATTATCAAAAAAGGGTTTAATTAATAAAAATCCAATCACGCTGCCGCTAGTTCAATATGTCTGAGTAGCTTATTAGTTCATATGGAAGATATTAGTTCATATGGAAGATAAATCAAATTTAAGAGTTTGAAGAAGAAGAAAATGGACTTTTAATAAAACCATTTTATTTATTTGAACGACCATCCTTATGTTATTTTATAAACAAAATTGACAGATCCTATGACAACTACGTACAAAGACCCCTCCTCCCCTCCCCTTGGTATTTTGGAAACCAGAAAGTGTGGCATTGGTATTTTGGAAACCGGTCACGTAGCATGGGTACGGTTCATCCGTATATTTCTCCGTTACTAATCTTGATTGAACCTCTCAGCTTGCTCTTCGCAAAGACTCTAATACATTTCCTCTACGGCTAAGCTAAGTTCAGCCAATAATTTCCTGGGTCCATAAGAGTCTGAGTATTGACGTACAACCTTAAAATTCGGATGCGTTAAACCCGAACTTGAAACATGAAAATACAATTTCGATGATATAATAATTTATCCAATTCCAACACAAACTTCGGGCATATAAGATAGAGCCCCGAAAATATCCGACAGACAGACAGCGTTGGCTTAGTGATAGGGCTCCGTTGGCACCATTTGTGCATAACCGGATTTATATCACAGTTTTCACCTTCAACAAAATATTCCCCAAAGAAGAATTATGTAAGAACTGCCCAATTGAAACTTAGGGTTCAAGAGGTATGCCGACAGAATATACTGATAATACTGTAGATTGTAAATAATACAGACTTTCAAAATAACAATAAATTCTTCACACTTCCTATCTCCTAGTTTTTTAAAAAAGGTAACGAAATCACTGATCTTAAGGTAAGTGATACATACCTTGTAGAAAGTGGGCAGTTTTGCTGTGGTAGTTTTGCTGGTATGTTTCGACAGGAGAATGGTAGAGAGAGGCAGGTAGGAAGCTGGGTGTGTCTGCTGACATATTGTTTTGATGCATTACATCCACCAGTCCGACACGTTATTTATGTCAAATTCCATTGCCTTTACTCTGAAAAGTGGGTCTTAGGAAATTCAAGGGTGCTGGCTAAGGGAAAAGTACAGCTTCAACGTGGGGCGTTGTCGACCGTATTGAGTGAAAACCAGTAATTCGTCTAACTATTGGCTATATATGCATCCTTTTTCCACTACGCAGAACAGTTTACAAAAATAGTATAAGTAAATAAGTTGAGTCTATTTAAGTCTGCTAAGTAAAAAAAAAGGGGAGGTTAATCAATTCTTTTTCATTTAATAAATTTAGGCACTTCTATTACTACTACTCTTTTACTAAAAAAATCATTTTGTTACTTTGATAGGGTATCACCCACGTTGAATTCAGCAAGCCTACGACGTAGATCATTAAATTTGAAACCTAAATGTGCCAAACACCAAGTGGATTTTTATTTTAGTCTGCTAAGTTAAAAAAGGGGGAGGTTTTTTATTAATTATTTTGCATTTAATAAATTTAGGCACTTCCACTTCTATACTACTACTACTACCCTTTTACTAAAATATTAATGTTGTCACTTTGATAAGGTCCTCCATAAGGTATCACCTACGTTGAAACTAGCCTATGACGTAGATTATAACTTCGACAGTTCCTGCTATGAACTTGCAAAGGCTTAGATTGGACTTTGTTGAAAATACGTGATAAAGTCCCTAAATTTTCAAGATAAGAGTGTCGAGGTTGGAATATAATCTCATCCTCAGAGTCACTCCTCACGTAGTGTGAACCGCAACATGCAAGTTCTTTCCCGTATACCAAGAATGAAGGTGAGTAACCTGTTACTTTGTTTACTGACTGTTAATAGCAAATTGTATTTTCGGAATATTCACATCTCATAAGCGGTGATCCTCCTCAATAAAGATAGAAACTGCAGTCATAATAGTTTCATTATAGCGACCTCCTGTATTAACGTCTGATTAGTAGTTTGGAGTAAAACGTATTTTCGGTATCTGGTACTTCGTGAACAATTGCCTTAAGGTAGCACTTACGAATTGTTTTCCATTATCTAATAATACAGTTAATGGAATGCCATGTAATAAAAAAAATATTTATCCATTACTCTAGAAACTACATCTGCTGTGGCACGTTTGATCTGAAATAGAACGTAGCACTTATAAAAACAACAGGTTACAAATAGGAGATAACAATTTTGCTTTTCAGAAGGCAGCAGGGGCCTTCCTAGATTAATACTGAGTACTTAAAACGGTCTAGCGCATAATTTGGGTTTTCCCATTTCCTCTGGCGGACTGGTTTTGGTGCCTATGAGCATACGTCACATAAAGTTACAGCCTTTACTACGTCGGCGTACATTCCTGGCCAGTAATAATTAAGGCTTAAACGTTTATAAGTTTTAAAAATACTCAGATAGCCACCTGATCTCAGTTCCGATGAAACTATTTCTTTCCATTCAAACTCTTTTTTCAAGGCGCATTGTCCTTTCATGAAGCGATACAGACGTTCGTTTTTATTAGGTAGTTGGGGAAGGATATGGGGAAATTTTGGCAACCACTATATATGTTTGAATACCAGACATCGTTAGTACTGCTGCTATTAGTGTGTCGAGGATAACATCAGACCTCGACGGCGATTAATATCAAAACTGAATGCAGCAAATCGTATGCCCTAGCAAGCTTAACGACCAGTAGGATTGTTTAGGTTAAGAAACCATTTAAAGGCAGAATGTAAATGGTTAATGTCTTGCCATCGTCTAAATAACACCTCCGAGCATCCTTGAGCACAAGTGCTAGAGGAATAGCGGGAACTTCGCATTCTGTGATGCTATAATTGCGTTCTTGGTATGTTGGCGATTTGCTCATGTAAGCAACAGGAGGTTCAACTCCTTTTATTGTTTAAGAGAGCAACCCGCCGACGCCATAGTCACTCGCGTCAGTATGCACTTCAATTGGCAAGTCATAATTAGGGCATGTTAGGATAGGAGACAAGTGTTTCTTTGAGGTTAGTAAACGCATCATTAGCTTCCTTTGACCAATTAAAAGTGATAGCTTTAGCTTTTTTAGTAGTATAGGTTAACGGATTAAGGGGGGCTACAGTACGTAATTTAGAGACAAAACGACGGTAACGTGAGGCTGTTCCCAGGAATCTTTTAAGTTCTTTGCGGTAAGTTAGAGTTGGAAAATTCAAAATAGCATCAACTTTACTACTACGAACCTAAATACTAAAGTTCCTGCCGAAAAAATATGATTTATCAAAATGTATTGTTAGGTTTGCCGACTTTAATTTTTCAAGAATTCGACAGAAAAGTGAAATGTGGCCTTCAAAGTCAGATGATGAACTTGATGAAAACCTTTAATCAACCATTGGTTAACCCAAAAGTGGTAATAAAATAGTTATATAAAAAGCCGTCATGTTTTCGTCATCTTCATGAAATAAAATTTGTCAAAAAGTTTTAGAAATATTAATGCTGCTTAGAAATTTAGCGTTATTTCAAATAATCAAGGATCTCAGAAATATATGGTAAGTTGTAGGCATCTTTTTGTGTTACAAAGTTTAGCATTTGACAATCTAAACAGAATCCATCTTTTTTGGTGTCAGAAGGACGGGAGAGGACCATGGACTTTCACATGGCTCAATGACTTCTAACTTGAGCACCTCATCTAAATCCTTACACAAAATATTCTGTTTATCTAGTGAAGTTTAGTAATAACGTGTGTAATAGACAAGAGAAAATCTTCTGTATCAATTCGGTGGATAATTAAATTTGTTCGGCCAAGACCACGTTTCTCAGCAGATATGTTGCAAAACTGTTCGACCATATTATCAGCAGTTGTACGCTGTAATTTATTTAAATAAATGTAAGAAATAATTTTAGAGCTATTGTTTTTAGCTATTTCAACTATATTATACTCACCAGATGCAATTATATCTACAGAGTTTAAATACTTAGGACAAATAATGAATTTTGTCGAAAGTCTATGCCCATAAAAGCAACTTAGGTTGATAAATAGGTAAGTTGATATATCCAATACAAGGCAGTTTTTTGTCCACGGCAGTAACAAATGATCTACAGATAGTATCGTTTATCAAAGTAAGACCTAATTGAATAAAACGCAAGTGTAAATTGTCGCCTAGAAGCGTAACAGCTAATCCTGAGTCTAAAAGAGCACAAACAGGTAAGATATTAATCGTAACCATGACATATGAACGTTTATCTTTAACAGAATTATGGTCAAAGAAAATGTAGAAAAAAAAAACTTTAAGCCGATATTTCAGCCATTACTCATTAGAAAATTTCTTGATTTTCCTTTTTTCAGTAACATTGCAACAAGCTTCAGTAATACGTTTTTTGGACTTAACTCGTGAAAGATTTTGGGGCAGACGAGATACCTACGAAGTGTCCTTCTTCCCACATGTGAAACTTACGGGATATCGCTCCTGGCCAAATTATCTTAATGTGTGGTCATTAGTGCAGATCGCGGGCAGAATATTTTTTTGGTAGTCATAAAGCTAAAAAGCTAAAGGTATTGCATCTGACTTGTATTTACTAAAGTAGGAATTTTGATTGCTCGTGCTGGGCTTAGATGAAAATTGTTGTTGATTATATGATATCCTATGTAGCTACCTATATTTTTTAGAATAAGGTACAATTTATTCTAGTGTGAGTAAGATCAGGAGCTAATGTTTTTAAAGTTACCTTCGGCGGTTCTTGAAACTGTGCAGTAAGACACTGCATGCTTTCATAGCCACTAACACATTTTAACCGAAATCTTTATCATCTGATGGATAAGATGAGGTAAGTTTATTTATTTGCTTGCGTAACCCTAAAACAGTCGATGCCGGGTCACTATAACTATCTACATACACTTGTATTCCCTAAAACAACTTATACCAAAACTACTCATACTAAGTATGAATTGAATGTAAATTTAAAACTTTAAAACTTGGGAAAAATTAAATATATGTATTTAACTATGTACTTTTCTAAATAATTTACCAACAACTTTGTTGTAAGAAGAGATTTATCCTGTTAAGTAACAAATTTCTACGATGTTATAATGAAGTTATTTAATTTACTTATCATGAACAATTGAACATGTAGCGATGATAATAAAAATACTTGAAGGAAGCGTGTAAAATTAACAGCAAGCCCAAATTTACGCTTCTTAATTAGGTAGGTAACATACGTAAAGCAAAGTCATAGGCACTAATCTAATAGGAATATAAAACTACGTATAAAACCTATTTGAAATATTGCGAACTGTTACGTAAAAAAATGTAAGGTATATTTATAAACGGGGTTTATTTGTACACTTCGTAATAATATCTAAAACTTTATATAATTAGTACATTGAAATATATCTCTGAATTGTAAATCTGCCGTTACAGTTAATTACAACATAGTTATTCAAATAAACAGAATAGGCCCTTAAAATACTGTAGGTTGTAAATAATACAGACTTTCAAAAAAAAAACAATAGCTTGCAACCTTGCACTCCATATACAAAAGGTAACGAAATCACTGGTCATAAGGTGAGTGATGTATCCTGTAGAAAGTGGGCAGTTTTGCTGTGGTAGTTTTCCAGCAGATGGTTTTGTTTTTTTTTACAAGCTAGCGGTTCACACGGTCCACCGTTCGTGATTATCGGCCTATGGACGATTGCAAAACCTGGGACATCAATCGCGCGTTGTTGGCCCTTCAAAAATCTAATAACTTCATTCTTGAAGAATCCAATACGTAGTCCTTAGAGAAAATCTTGGCAGGGAGCGTATTCCACAACCTAAAAGTTTGCGAGAGGAAATTCCTTTGAAACCTCACTGTAAGTGACCGTTTAGGTTCTGAAGTGTGAGGATGGATTCCTTGCTGATGGCGAGCGGTGCGATGGTACAAAGTAGCCGTGGTATGTCCCGACAGGAGAACCGACGACCTCATTGAGTGAAAACCAGTAATTCGTCAGGCTACTGGCTATGCAGCCGACAGGCACTACTCAGAACTGTTTACAAAAATGGTATGTAAGTAAATAAGTTGAGAACTCACCCTGAATAATGAGCTGAATATCAATGTTGGAAAGGCAGCCTTACTGATCCACCAAAATTGCAAATATTTATATATGATATTTATATAGAGTTATATATGATTATTGTGAAAATCCCTGAAAGCTTGAAAACGAGCGGCTGATTGGAAAATAGCAATGAGATTTTAATATTCCGAGCTATTTTTAGGATTTTTATTATTGCATGAACCGAGTTTAGCCTTGTTTATTTTATTCTACTTTATTTATTGTTTATTTTTTTTAATTCTACTTTTTTTTGTTTATTTTTGATTCTTCTTTATCTTTTGATAACATAGATACTTACACAAATAATCTTATTACTACTTATAAAAATCTTAACTACGACGACGACTAATGGAACAAATTTAATATTTACAATGTTTTCTTTGATGTTTTCATGTAAGTGATTGTAATCTTTATGATAATAAATGTCTTTAAACCTTAACCGCGTTTAGTTTATATTAGGATTATCGCGAATAACTAGTCACCTTTCGTAAATCGTGAGCGCTGATTGGTTGGTATGAACGTTATAAACTGACAGAAGTGCCTATTGGCTAATGACTACATTCCTGATTTATGATCGACTTCCTTTTTAGTCAAATGGTTCTTTCTAGTGTTTATAGTAATTCAAGCTTATTTTATTAAAAAAGAAAACCGTCTGTTTTTGTAAACATATGCTTTCCTTCGTTGTTTGTTACCACTACAGAAGTACAGGCTTTTTCTTAAGGAGGCTTAGACCATAGTCTACCGCACTGGTCCTATGCAAATTTGAGAACCCTATCGAGCGGTCGCTCAACTTTCATAATTTTTAATCCACCAATAAGGTATCTGACTTAGCTTAACTACTGCTCTTATGAAAACAGCCAGACAGGTTAACGTATGACCTCTCAAACAGGCAGAGCTCAAAAAATATGATACTAGTCGGTCACCCAACCCAACCCCTGATTTTGCTGTGCCCTGAAACAAAAAAAAAGTGTGCCGCTACGCGGTCACCCATCCTAGTACTACTTCTTCTGGATAAAATTTGCCACCTCCTTAATTTTATAACTCTATAGTTCTTTACGAAGAGCCATCTAGGTGCGGACCAATCAGAAAGAAGAGCTGTAAATCGTAACCCAATCAGTACTCAAATTGAGATTCATCCGAAAGCAAACTCGGTTTTTTGCAATAATCCTAATTACAGCTTGGAAAATTACAAAATTTATTCTTATTTTCTAATCATCCGCTCGTTTCCTACCGTCCTAAGATTTTTGCAATCATCCGTTTTCAGGCACACTTCTTCTGCTTCATTCACTCACATTAATGCTATCATGATTGAGCGTATTTTCTCTTGACCTCACCATGTCTGATAACCGGTTCCGGTCTACCTCTATCGACCTTATAATTTACTTTTCTATACTCATATTATAAAGAGAAAGATTTGATTGTTTGTTTGTTTATTCTTTGTTTGTTTATTTGTTTGTTTGTTTGTATTGAATAGGCTCAGAAACTACTGGACCGATTTGAAAAATTCTTTTACCATTAGAAGCCGACATTATCCCTGATGAACATAGGCTACTTTTTACCGCGGGAAAATTCTTTATTCCTACGGGCAAACGGGTAATAGGACATTAATATACTATAATTATCCTTCCGTACACTCCTAATTACTTAATTACGTAATTACTTCCTGGTTTTGTGGATGATTTAAAAATACAATTCTTTTAGTAAAAGTACAGTTAAAAATATAATTGAGGAGATGCCGTAAGAACCTACGCCGATAACGAAATTTAAGGCGAGCGAAGCCGCTGGCAGAAGCTAGTGCTTAATAAATTGGCTAAGTTCATCTTTTAACATTCTAAAGTCAAAAAACACCTTACCATATTCCATTGTTTGGAAATTGACTATCCTACCAATATTATAAATGTAAAAGTTTGTTTTTGACTGTTATTCAATCACACTCCTGAGAAGCATCCGATTCAGCTGAAATTTTGAACAGATAGTTGAAGAGACGTGGATGGGCAAAAGCTGCTTGTTATTCCTGAAATTTAAAAGTTCCTATGGCAATCAAATTCCACTTGAATTAACTATATCTAAAACTTGCTAGTATAATAATAGTATAAGTTAATAGAATCAAGTAGTATGAATCCCACGCTCATTATTTTTAGGGTGTGCGGAGCCACTACCAAACGCTAGTACTATAAATATTCCTTTTCGGAACCTTGCTTGCACATCCCATACAATTTCTTCCATTTTTTCCCTCACTCTTTCAATTAGTACTTTCGCTTTTAATTTACTAATTATGCTGATAAGATTTATTCCGCGCGTTACCTTTTTCACTTCTATTTATCCACCAGACCAGCTTGGCCATTTTGACCCAGTTTAATGACGGGTCAAGAGAATCATCGACGATCCCAAACTCATAAGCCGAAAGAAAGTTTGCCTCCCTGTTCTATGTTATCCCAAATGTATAATAAAATGTTTTCTAAGGAACTGATCGTAATGATGCCCACGGCTACTTTTTACCTTTGCACTGCAGCCCATCGTCAGGGAATTCATCCTTAACATAAGAACCTAAATGGTCATATACTATAACAAGACAGGTTATAGTAGGAGTATCCTGTTACCGAATGCACCGGCTAGGTGCTCAGGAGGTTAGGTAGAGGGAGTTCAGAGGCAAGTGAAGAAAATACTTTTCAAGGGTAAGGCAGGTTGTAATGTATACTCTTTCACTTTTATCATAACAACATTTATAAGACAGTATTAACCTCATTATTTTCACTTATGTTAGCCCCTTAATATCTTAATATATATAAATCTCGTGTCACAATGTTTGTCCTCAATGGACTCCTAAACTACTGAACCGATTTTGATCAAACTTCGTAAATATCTGTTATTTGATCCAACTTAAAAGATAGGATAGTTTTTATCTCGATATGTCAAGTGCGAGCCGGACTCGGGCACTATAGGTAAAAACCAACTTTCGCCGGGTACCGAGGGACGGCAGCGGAACAACGTTTGCCGGGACAGCTAGTATCTATATAGAAACTATCTATTTTACATCAGTAGAGAACTAGTGTAAGGACTGATTTTAAGTGACCTATACCGACGTGTAGTGAGTAGTGTAAGATATTCCGCACGTGGCAGGTACAATTATATGCCGCACGTGGCTGGCACAATGCAAAGCTGCACGTGGGCGAAGTTCGTCCCGTAACTACGGTGTGAGCGGTGTTCAGGCTGAAGCACCGCTACCGCACAGGCCGTGGATTTGGAGAACAGAGTGCTGCAGGCAGGTCGAGGATTTGGAGTCTACAGATCTCAAGGCCTTCCGCCAACCGGCTGACGCGCACCGGCCCTCGCAGTAGATGCAAAGAGAAGTGAATTTACAAGAAAAAAAACTGTCGTTTTCAGCTTTAAATTTTAGTTTACAGCTGGAAGTATTTAACTCCAAATACAATCAAATTGATTTTGTTTTATGTCCGCTCAGCGTACAAACGTTAAGACAACGAAAATGTCACAACCCATCGAGACTTTTTGATCTCGATATTCGCAATCACGACACCACCGGTAATGGACCTAAGAATGGATGCCTAGAAACTTCCACCGTTTCCTACATAATCCGGTCCTTTACCGGAGACGGACCACCTAAACGGTCGTTCCGTTATCATACAGTGTGGTCTCAAAGAAACTTTGTTTCGCGAACACTTGGGTTGTATAATGAGTTCCCTGTCGTAAGGTTTTTCTTAGGACTACAATATGGGGTTTTTCAAGAAAGAAGTTATTTTTAAAGGGTCTGCAATGCGCTAGTGATGACCCTAGTGTAGCAACCGTTCATAGGCTGCGGTTTACAACGGTTTGAACATTTACCATCAGTCCATGTGCTTGATGGCTTGTTTGCCACCTTAGTGGTAAAAAAAATATTGTGTTCACCATTTAAAAATCCTTCTCCCTGACAGTAAGACGAGTGATGTGGCCTGCTCATTGCCATTTCAGCTGGCTTACTATTACAGTGTGCTATGTTATTGCCATCGCCCGCCCCGCAGCTTTATCTTTATTAAGCAGTGAGTAATTGTTATCTGGCTGACGTCCGGGATATGTTAAGTATAGTTAATTTGACTCTGAGTTTTTTCACCGTGATATGGACAGGATAACGAGTTAAGGTCACAGTTAAACATGTCCATAAAAAACTCTCAATATTTCAGATTTTTGTGTAACAATTTTGCCAGATTTTAGCTTTATTAACTGCCGCTGCCTGTATACAGATGCCTGTAACATTTTTAAATCTCATTGACTCGTGATAAATAAAAGTAGCGCATCGTGTAATTTATTAAATATTCGAATATTCGGATATTTAACATAAATTATTCGAATTAAAAATTGTAGCAAATATTTGAATAAATGAATATTCGAATCGAATTGCAAGCCCTACCTCCTTTTGAAATAACATGTACCTAAATTAGGCTATAGGGCTACTTAGCTAAAGAGGTAAAAAGGAATTTTATAAGGTGCAATAAGCCAGTAGCGCGCTACCTTGTGCTGCATTGAAAAAAGATGGTAATTTTTTAACTACTTGTTAACCTCCGCCTTTTTATTACATAGTCGAAAATTCGAATAAATATTAATGAAAGCAGAAAATGCTGCAATGTGCACTATATAGATAACTCATATTATACGGGTGAAATAATATTTATTTGTGTAGTTAATCTCTCCTACTTTGAATTTTTAGGGTTTTGTATTCAAAGGGTGTTTGTTACCCTGCTATTAAACCTACCCTATCTATTTGTCTATCTGTTAGTCTGTCGGGTCCTGATAAAATTCGCACACAATATGGGTTATGATAGGAAATAGCCTAACGAATAATAAAATCAAAAATGGCTACCACAAAAAAAAAGTTTCTTTGTATTTTGTTTTTGCTCTATCGTGAAAACGGTAATATAGTGCAACACTCGGCGCGGTCAAATATCAAAACTACAGTTGCCAAACTGAAATGGTTTGAACTTACACGGACACTAGCGACCAAATACCCACAGTCTGAAGGTCAGAGAAGTTTGTTGCACTGTACCCACATAGAATAGAAGCTTCAACGCAATTAACATTTTTTTTTTCTAACTACTGTCAACTGTTGTTGGCTCCATATGGCCTTTACAACTACACGCGGACTAACTTCTGCTGCTGGGCTGGACACGAACCTTGGCTTGGGCAACCGCTCTTAAAAACTAAATCTGACTAAAAATTAAAAATTTACCGCCATTTCGGAAAAGCAAAGGCGTTCTGAAGAGAAAAAACGGCAAAAAGCTCTTCAGCCCTCGCCTATTATTATTTAAATCTAACTAGTCAAAGCACCCAGGTATATTAGTGAACCTAGTATACCCGGTATGTCGCGCTTGAGTGTGTGTGTGTGTGTGTGTGTGTGTGTGTGTGTGATAAACTGTCTAGAGTTCGGTCGACGTATCACTACTTAGTATAAAACAAAGTCGCTGCTGGCTGTCTGTCCCTGTGTATGCTTAGATCTTTAAATCTATGCAACGGACTTTGATGTGGTTTTTTCTATACTTAGATAAAGTGATTTAAGACGAAGGTTTATATGTATAAAACATTAATAACATAGCAGAAAAACACTGATAATTTAAGAGGTTTCTAATGTGATGTCGTAAATAAACACATTTTTTTGCGCTTACATTGCAAACGCTGGCTGATCCCTACGAGATAGATCAAAATAATATATTATAGTATTATACACCTTAAAAAGATCTACAGAAAAGTCCAGATGGTATATGGCTATCTCTTAAGGATAACCCACAAGAACCATTTTTTATCCTTTACTTTTTACGAGAAAAAATGGCTTATTTACGAAGCGATTTTAAGCGATACAGCATTAATCCTTATCCAATCAGGTACCTTAAATACACTGTGCACTTAATATTTTTTAATATGGCTCTTTACAGCATGTAATTTAAATGAATATTTTTGAAGATATTACAGATTTAAAATATAGGGACATAGCGATTGCAGCGCGTGCCTATAAATAGCGCGCTGAAGGCACCGCTTCGCTCCCCCCCCACAAAAGCGACAAGCCAAGCCAAGCCACGTGTTAGGCGCTATATGGGCTGAGACTCCTTCAGAGTCGAGGAGTAATGGCTGCATCAGCCAACTGCATTGTATTTCTTCTATTAAGATCTTATTTTTGAATTTAGTGTTAAGGCAATTTAGTATTACGGCAAGAATTTTTAATTATCGAAAATCGTTGTTTGAGGTATTTAAGTTCAAAAAAGAACTGAATAGAATAGGTAACTTTTGTTGTTGATAATTGTTGATTATCTTTTATCGAACGAATAGTAAGTAAAATGTTTTTTTTTACTGCAGCACATACAATTATTTCGGCAATTAGTCCATAATCAAACAAATAGTGTTAAGGTGTAAGTTCAAACAAGAACTGAGTAAATTTTATACAGAAATTAGAAAGTCAAGTCTGGAAGACGTCGTCGTTCGAACATAGGTCGCAGTCTCGTAGTACAGTGAATGCCAGAAGAGCACGTTCAGCAAGAGATGAAGAATCGTCAACGGAACGTAAGGCTCGTCTCAGCCAGCTTTGGGACAGATATAGAGCTAAGAGAAAAAGAGAATACTCAGTAGAGCTTAAGGCTCACCCCGGCCAAGATAGGGAGGCACAGACACATAGTAACACCAAACAGCCACAGATCCGAGAGCGTAACTAATTCATGAGTAAATAAAGAAAATTCAGCCATGTATTACGATCCTTCGATTCCTTACAAGGACGATCGTATACTAACGATAGTCACCATGTCAGTAGAGTGTGAACATTGCTTGGCATTGAAATTCAAGGTCGAATCGAAAGGCATGTGTTGCTTACAAGGAAAAGTAAAATTAGAAGAAATTCTTCCTCCACCTGAACCACTTCACTCTCTCCTTATGGATGATCATCCAAAATCCAACAATTCATGCGCAATATACGCCGTTATAATAACGCATTTCAAATGACCTCTTTCAAGTCGTTGAGCGTGGTATTATGCCTACATTTAAAATTCGTCAAGCTTTTAACGTTGCAGGCTTAGATTTGAGTGTTTTTCACATGGCCAATTATTATATGTCGCTCTTTCAAGAGTAACCTCAAAAGAAAACATGTTTGTATTGTCTAATGACACAAAAGTTGAATATAAAGTCATTTTGTGGTATATTTAGTATCTGTCGCGTCATTTATATATGTCGCTAGTTCTGTATATATTTGTGTTAGCTGTGTTCGCGGACGCGGTCGCGGAAGGCGCTTCAGCTGTGAGCCTGCTGGTCATTTCATCATCTGACTCTATCAAAACGTGTCTCGGATATCTAAACGGTCCTAAGGCCCCTCTATTGGGAGCGTATACGCAGTTACTAGCTACTAGGTGGAGGGCTGACGACTCAAAGTCGCGTTTTGACGCATCTTTGATGAAGGCTTTTATGGTCGGTAGCTCGCTATCGCTATGGAGATCGATATTAGAATTCAAAAAGCAAATATATGTATAGTCGGCCTTTTCTCCGGCCAGTAAATTAGTTGTATATATCTAAATAAATTGGGAGAATAACTTTGAAGGATTTTAAGGGTCCTTGAGATCAAAACTTTTCACTGTGTTGCTATGCAAAAAAATAATAATATATATAAACATATTCATCACGTGTATTATATTATAGTACCATACCATGGTAGGACGATACGTAAGTGCACGGAAGTCAATAACATAATCTTAAATTTTAAATACCTAATTAAAAGTCTAATTTTAATTTTAGTTACTTTATCTAAGTATTAATTTGAGGAAATCGCACCGACCTTTTGAAGTGGTAGTTAGTTTTAGACGTTAAAAAAAATAGATAATATAAAACAAGTTCAAGACAAACCACACACATTTGTGAGATTATATTATGAATATGTAATAAGAATATCTTTAAAAAAAAAACTAATCAGATGTTTATTATTCGCAGTTTTATGAAATTGATCAAAGGAAGTAGACTGTTTTTTTTTTTAACCAAAGGTAAATTGTAAGGTTAGTGCGAGACAAAACGTGATTTTATTTAGTCATTCAGTCTTGAGTTCATCCTTAGAAGTGTTTAACATCATAATGCATAATGTGTTAAAGTCTGTGAAAACGACAATAAAAAGTTAAAAAGGTTTCTTTTTCAGGTAAGTACGCAAGTAAGCAAGGAACATCGATTGTAATGAAATTTTACAGTAGTAGTTTTTTTTATTACACCTACTCGTAAACAGTGTCATTACGTGCAGACAAAGCGGGTGCTTAGATCTTAATTACTCTCACTTGCTTTTCTTTGTACATTTTACTTTTCTTAAAGCAAAGCACTTCACTGAACCCACGGGCGGTAACGACGATCTATTAATCAAGTTTGTATAAAATGAATGAACTACGTGCACACTGCAAGCGAGCATTATAAGTTTTAACTTCAGCCAAACTCTATAATTCATAAATTCCCTAGATATGTATTTCTAATTGGCTTTCGAATGTGTTGTGGTGAGTTTATTTATTCACCTTGTATTTTTTTTTATTTACTTGCAAATGTGATAAAAAACACTGTGTGTATAACGGGTGGTACGGAAATTACAAATTCGAGTCATTAAAACCTTTGGGCCTTAGGCTTCTGGAAACCTCTCGTTAATAATATACAATGTACTATTTTGTAAACCACCTTACAGATTTGTTATGGATAATGTAAATAATTTAAAATCACACAAAAAATATATCTGTCACTTTGTCACTTAAGACCCTTCTTCTCAGAAACGCGTATGAAGCTGAATTTAATATTATTATATATACATACGACACGCAAAAAAACCTACTACCATTGATCTAGAATCATGAAAGGCTTTGGAGATATGGGTGATAGAACTCTTTGAAATAATCTTTAAACTTTTAAAAATTCACAGGTCTGTCTATTTACCTATATTAAAATTTTGCGCTTAAATAAACTGAATAACCGTCTGATGTAAAATTAAGTTTTACATGAAAGCGGAACCAGAATTTAGAGATTTTCAGGTTTACAGGGTTCCTTACCTAAAAAAGGAGAAAGGAACCCTTGTAGGATCACTTTGTTGTCGGTCTGTTTGTCTGTCAAGAACCTTTTTCTCAGGAACACGTGACGGCATCAAGTTGAAATTCATACCAAATAGCAAGGTCCCTTCAAGCTGTAAAAATATTAAGCAACACACAGCTTCTAAGATACCTAGAAGAACACGACCTGGTCAGTGACCGTCAATATGGCGGTCGCTCGACTGGTGACCTTCTAGTGTATCTCACACACCGATGGGCACTAGCCATTGAGAGTCAGGGGGAGGAATTGGCATGTAGCCTGGACATTGCGAAGGCGTTCGATCGGGTCTGGCACCGGGGTCTTCTATCGAAGTTGCCATCTTACGGAGTGCCCGAGGGTTTGTGCAAATGGTTGGCTAGCTTTTTGTCCTGCAGTCGCATACGAACCGTGGTTGACGCAAGGCTCTGTGCTGTCTCCTACGCTGTTTTACTGCATATCAATGACATGTTGAACATCAAAAACATGCATTGCTATGCAGATGCCAGTACTGGAGACGCTTATTACACGGGTCGTGCAAACATCCCTCGTTCCGTTGTGGAAGAAAACCGTGTATAACTTGTGTCTCAAATCGAGACCAAACTGTCCAAGGTCTCTGACTGAGGACGGGTAAACTTGGTCCAACTCAACCCTAAAAAGACACAAGTCTGCGCGTTCATCGCTAAGAAAACCACATTCACTGTAGTCCCACAATTCCAAAACACTCCCGTCTTCATCTCCAAGAGCATTGGGATCCTTGGCGTTGACATCTCCAGCGATGTTCAGTTCCGAAATCATTTGCAAGACAAGGTGAAGCTGGCATCCAAAAATCTAGGTGTACTCAACAGAGCGAGGCAGTACTGCACATCCGGGCAGAGGTTGCTGCTTTACAAGTCGCAATATGGACAGGATAGAGTTCTGCTGCCATCTCTGGGCGGGTTCACCTAGATACCAGCTTGGCCCTTTTGACTTGGTTCAACGACGGGCTGCGAGAATTGTGGACGATCCCAAACTAACTTGCCGTATCGAGCCCTTAGGTCTAAGGACAGAGCCTCCCTGTTCTACTGCTTGTACAATGCAATGGGTTCTGAGGAATTGTTCGAAATGATGCCCACGGCTAATTTTTACCATCGCACCGCTCGCCATCGGCAGGAAATTCTTTCTTACACTTAAGAACCGAAATGGTCGCGTACAGTGCGTTTTTAGAGAAACTTCCTCCCGCGAACGCTTGGGTTGTGGAATGAGCTCCCTGCCGAGGTTTTCTCTAAGGACTACAGTATGGGGTTCTTCAAGAAAGAAGTTATTGGATTTCTGAAGGATCGATTTGCCCTAGAATTATGAAACTTGACACACGAAGCAAGGTCTCAAATATAGGGAAAAATCCGAAATTTGTTAATTTGTCAAGAACGCGTAGAGGTATCAAGTTGAAATCAATATCAAATACCAAAGACTATGTTCACGTTCTACAATAAATAACTAGAATTAAATTATTCTCTACAACATTTCTCACTAAGAACACAGTGTTTAGAAATAGATCTTAGATACATTTGTAAGCGGGAGATTATAATCTAGATTAGTAATTTTTTATGTAAGGTAAGTGATTTAATGAGTAAAATTCTGGACTAAATTAACGATGTGAAAGTATTTTGTGGACATTTTTCAAGGAATTAATAACACAGCTTACAGACTTTTGTGCTAGTTAGGCAGTTTAAAAATGTGGCAATGTGTTAAATGTTGTGCAATATAATGGCGACAACACACAATTTGGTATTCATGAAATTTGCAGGAAGTCCACACGCTCGTTGTACTGAACGCAACCTTAGAGGTTATTGCGAGCAGTCTCGAGCTCTCCAGACACTGGAGTTTGAATGAAACATGTATGCCAGTAGGCCTTAGTCAGGATATCTATCTACTGTCGACGCCTTCACGGCTTTGAACAAAGGGGCCTGTCCAACATTGTGGGCGCACGTCACTTAAGTGTGTGGATTTAGGCTTAGTTGCGGACATCGTCGTTTTATGTACGATTTTAATGGGTTTAATTACAACAAATCATACAAAGTAGATATTTTCCTTAAATTAGGAGGTACAAATTGTTTTTTATAAAAACCGGTTTTTCCGAAAAAGAGAAAACTTCCCTTTACAAAGTATGCAAATTGACTGTTAGTCCATTGAAATTTTACATGAGCTTTGCATTTGTTAGAGGACGCAATTTAATTTTTAGAACATGTGTGGGAGGTCAATAGTAGCTTAACCTCAAGTTTGAGGGGTCGCCACCCTTGTCATCCGGACGCCATCTTGGAAAAAGGGGTAAAAACACTTTTTTCGCGATATCTCGGAAACTTTGCGTCTTACAAAAAATTCGTACAGACATAATTTATAGGAAATTGTTTTGTCTTCAAATATGTTTATATAACTTTTTGCCGTGAATTAAAAATTAAAGAAGTAATAAGCAAAAACGTGAGCAATTTCTTAATAAAAATTTTCTGTTTTGCTCTATAACTTTTTTTTATACATTTTACAAAAAAACTACCTCAGACCAATGTTGTAGATGATCTTTTGAGGAATTTTTTTTCTGTATTTTTTTTTTAATTTAATTCATTTAAACGCGCTTACAGACTCTACCTTATAGGTGGCGGGGAAAAGAGTTAGTAATGAATAAGTAAAGTTGTACGAATTTAACAATAGATTTTTAAGAATATATTTACAATAAAAAAAAATCAAAAATAAGTTAAACATTTCGTTTTGACCGGATTCTCATGAGCATTGACGAACCCGGTCAACTTTGGAGCGCTGTAACAGCGTTTAAATGAATGAAATTAAAAAAATACAGAGAAAAATTTTCCTCAAAAAACCATCTACAAGATTGGTAAAATTTATAAAAAAAGTTATAGAGCTACAAAGATTATTTTTATAAAAATTTTCTCACTTTATTGCTTATAACTTATTTAATTTTTAATTTACGGCATAAAGTTATCAAAACATATTTATAGGCAAAACAATTTGCTGCAAATTATGTTTTTACGATTTTTTTGTAAGACGCATAGTTTCCGAGTATCACGAAAAAAGTTTTTTCACCCTTTTTTCCAAGATGGCGGCCGGATAACAAGGGTGACGACCCCTCAAACTTAAGGTTGAGCTTCTATTGAGCCCCACACATGTCCCAAAAATAAAATTGCGTCCTCTAAAAAATACAAAGTTCATGTAACATTTCAATGGACTATTAAATTAGCGTCAAACATAATATTATTCGAAATAATAACAGACTCCTGAAAGACTTTTACTTAAATTCAGGTATGAACACTAGAAACACCAAACTCTATTACAAACTAAAGTCTAAGATGATTAATTTACCTTGTAAATATTACACACTATATCTCTAATGCCTCGTCATCAAAAAGTACGGGTGTGCTAATCTAGGTAAATGTTTACTAAGTAGGTATTGTTAACGTATTTAAAGCGTCTCTAGTACCTACCTAATCTAAACTTATACAATCGAATAGCTCGATCGAACAACGTTTCGACTTTTGTTCAAAAAACATTTTTTTTTTTTTATAATCGTTGAAATTTACACACAAATCAATACGGTAGACATTTTCCGGTTTTAGTGGCAGCAGATATTTTCTTATTCTCTGAATAATCAACCACTATTGTGTAACTATTAAATAGTTAAAAAAACATTATTTACGAGATTATTTAATTTATGTTTTATTTTCTAGGGAAAGGATTGCCAACAAAAGATTATAATAATGGAAATAGACGGCATTGCTCCGTTGATAAAGCTGTTGCAAATCTTTATCGGTATACTTTCATCTCTACGGCTAAATGCCCGAGATTTCCCACAGCAAGCTGTGGTACATGGTAAGAATATTTCTCACCTCATTAATGAAAATTTTTTCAGTGTAAAATTAATGTTCTCGCAACTCTCTGTTGGAATCGCAGAAATGTTGTAGTCACCATTGAAAAAAATAATTTAGAAAGAAATAATTTAGAAAAAAATATAGGTTATTTATTTATTTACACTTCTGAACACATTGATGTAAATGGCGGGCTTAATGCTATATAGCATTTTCTACCAGCCAACCATAGTGCTAAACAGAGAAACTGTTGGCGGCGTAAAAATTTAATTTAAATGTATTTTTATATCATCTGTCCAGAAAAAAAAAACATATACATAGACACATAGAAAAATATTTTACACATAATACTTATCTATACATATAAAATGCTTTGTCCTGAAAGATTTGCTCGTTTAAAGGTATTATATATATATATATATATATATATAGCTAGATAAAATGCTTTGTTCAGCATGACTGACTAACGGATCAACGTACAGCCTAAACCGCTGACCGTAGAGATCTCAAACTCAATAAGGGTAAACCGATTGTAATAAAATATTGGGAAGTTGTTATACACCTGTCGGGGAATGTTTCTGAATTAGTACAACCCTTTTACAATAGGTTGGTGTGGCAGTTGTTTTAAAAAGAGGAAACAACAATAGATACATAAAAATACAAAGATTAGCATATACAAACATAAATTATATATAAGTATATATACCTATATGTTATCTATGTTTATATACTTTTATATATAAATATATATAATCATATGTCTCACATACCTTAAATCTTAACGGTGGATGGTTGGAGAGTCAGTTTTCATTTGTAATCTGTTTAAGATAGAATTCTTTGACTTTAAGCTTGAACAAGTTTCGACTATGTGCTCTGCGAATTTCTGAAGGAAACGCGTTCCAAAGTCCTATTTCCTGGACGGTGTAAGTAATTAAATGGAGTAGGTAGAGGGTATTGAGAATTCTATCACTTCTGCGTTGGCGAATCGGCAAAATATTATAATCAATTTTGATAATCTGACGGATGCTGCCGATTATTATAGTTTGAAATTTTGACGGATCGACTTCCACTCCATAACGTCTCGACCATTCTCTAATGCGACTTAGTACACTGTTGATTTCTTGTTTAGCTGGAGTGAGATCTTCAATTTTGGCTTGAACATATAGCTGCAGATCGTCGGCATATAGATGGTACAGTTTAGTATGGATCAGATTTGATTGATAAGAACAGAAAAGAGAAGAGGTGATAGTATTCCACCCTAATAAGGCACGACAGGAACAAGGTTACACCAGTTTGAGGTGGCCTGATTGGAAGACATAAGAAGAAAACCAATTTAAAGCTGTAGGTGTAAAATTTATCTGTTTGAGAATGGAAAGTAAGATGTCATGTTCAACTGTGCTAAAGGCATTAGAAAACTCAATTAGAACGAGAATTGTGACCAATCTATTCTCGATGCCATCTCTTATGTCTTCTGTGAGGTCCCCAACCCCCTTAAATCCCTAGCCTATAGCTTAGTAAAAGACTTGTGATATGTACGTGAACATTTATTAATATAGATGCGGGAAAACATTACCGAATTTAGCCGTAGAAGTTTTACAAGTCTGTGGATTCCTAGCGCGTTCGCCAGGATCTGAAAATACGACACTTAGAAACAAACAAAAGTTCTCACAAAATTACAATAAGTGTCGAGTAGTTATTTATGTTAATTAAATTACGGGTTAGGATGGGCTCTCCGAGCCTGGAGTAAATAAATGTGTTGCTGAAATAAACGGGGTTAATACATACAATATTTCCAAACAGAGATCTTCTAAGTAATATCTACTTTTATAACACAAATAAGTTCAAGATTTAATGAATTTAAATATATCTTTACTCAAGATTCGAAACCTACGTTATTATTGGAAACTCGATTAGAAACAATTAAGGATTGAGTACATTTCAAACTAGTTTGCCAGAATATTTACAGTTTTACTGAAAATTGATAATGCAGTTATACTTAGCTTTGAACAAAGGTCTCCGTACGTTAACACGTAACACTCTCACAGTTCGCTCCCTCGCTAAAATCACCTTTCGCGTCTTATTCCCCTTTGCCTCTCATCTCGACTGCCCCCGTGTTAGCCTTACTTTAGTATCATCCTCACTCTCCACGTGTTAGCCTTACTATAGTTAAAAAACGACTCTCACGATTCCCGCATTTCTTCTGCAATGCGCTGGCGCACCCTTGTGTCGGAGTAAAGCTGTAACTCTCAATAATACGTAAGTGTTATTCGCCCTTTCGCCTTTTACAATAAGCCGGTAAATCTCTTATTCTTATAACCATGCGAAAACCATCCCTTACGCGAATCGTCTATCTCGTACGCACTTGTACGTCTTTCTCGCTCTTGAATTTTGGCGCGTTGATGCATCATGCCGCGAGCCATAGCGACAACATCTCAGAACCGACCTTCTGTTAATTAACTATTTCTAAGAAAGTTCGCTCGTCCCAAAAGGTTCAAACGCAACAAAAAATATTGTACCTGACCTAAGCCTTCCAGGCAAATGTACAAGTTTTAAATATTTTGAAACCTCGAAGTTATAACTAATTTGTTACATAATTGAAATTTATTTAGGTACACCCGTGTGGACCTGACATCCCCCTCCACGTGGAATCTATGAATCTGCTTTGTGGACTTCACGCACTGAAACCTAATCTCACTACATCGGCTATCTAACAACATATTTAAAAGGTTCAGGAACTCTACACTGAAGTTACAATATTGCACATTCATCTATCAACCTCATGCAAAGTTGAGAAACAAAGCTTTCCCTAACTGCATATACTATCAATTCTAATGCTAACATGCGTTCTCGTTCCTCGTACCAAGCTCGTTCACTCTATCGGCTTCTTCTCGAACACAGCTGAAATATAAAATATTACGCATTGCAAGCAAACTAATTGTATCATCGTGACAAGTTCCTTTACCAGTATCCGAATTAATTTAACTATAAACTTTATTCTAGCCCTTCCTTACGTCTGTGTGTGTGGAAAAATGTTATCCAGTTCCAAATAGTCCACAGTTATAACTGTGCGCACAGTTTCTAAGAAAGTTCGCTCGTCCCAAAAGGTTCAAACGCAACAAAAAATATTGTACCTGACCTAAGCCTTCCAGGCAAATGTACAAGTTTTAAATATTTTGAAACCTCGAAGTTATAACTAATTTGTTACATAATTGTAATTTATTTAGGTACACCCGTGTGGACCTGACACTTCTGTTACTTTTAAAAGGGCTGTAGAAGTACTGTGATCAGTACGAAAACCAGACTAAAATGTACTTAATAGTTGATTTCTGTAAACATAATTAGAAAGTTGCTAATGCACTACCGCTTCCAGAATTTTAGACAAAAAAGATAATATAGTAATGCCTAAAGCTATGAAGTGAAATAGGATTAGGGATTTTGGCTAAGGGAATTACAAATGCTTTACGTCAAAAGTATATTTTCCATTTTGGTAAATAAAATTTGCAGCCAAAGTAACAGGAAAGCTTATACTTAACAATTTGTCTTTTAAAGAAAATTCAAGATTAAGAAAAAAAAATTTTGTTATTAGTTTTTGCCCGCGGCTCTGCCTGCGCTAATTTCGGTTATCGGAGTGTGCAAGTCTTTTGTTCCAGAAGCTTTTTAATTTTTATTCAATAGATACTAAACTCTTTTTATGCTTATCCGACTCACACTTGATGTGTTTCAAGTTCTATTTTGTGAATTTGTTTGAAAAGCTATAAGAAAAATCCCTATAATCCGAAGTAAACTTGTGCAAATTATACGTACTAAATTTCATCAAAATCGGCTAAGGCCGTAAAAAGGTATCAGACAGACAAGCAAGAAAGCAGACACTATCGCATTTATAAAATTTTTAGCTTTTGCTAGCCGCTTCGCTCTTAAAATTTGGTTATCGACGAGGGATTTCTGCGGAAACTCCTCGGTAAAAAGTATTTTTCTTAACAATACAGAGTACTTGTAGTTATAAGTATTTATATATTGTATGTATATGTATGAATGTACCAGTATATCATCTAAATATTTCACTGCACATTCTACACGTCACTCCTTTTGTTTTATCCTCTACCCAAAGGTTGTCTCTACCAAAAAATCGCTCTATAGCGATAGGGCCGCCTAAATTGTATATTATTTATTAAGTTTTAATAATGTTATTTTGTGCAATAAAGTGTTTTACTACTACTTCTAGGTACTACTGTTTAAAAACAATTTTCATTCAAAATATATATTTTCTTAGATTAAAAATATATTTTTGTAATAAAATTTCCACCTGTCTTTGTTCTTATACTATTTTATTCTTTATTTTTTTGTAATTTCAAGATAAATATGCTTATTTTAAGATTTAGTTTTATTTCAATAAAAAAACCTGGACTTTATTTGAATCAAGAATTTAATTCTTTATAAGTTAAATCTTTATAATATCAACAGATAAAGTGTTGTGCAGTTATTGACACTAAGCTAGAACGCGCTATTTACGTAGCATTATTACTTTTATGATATATTGACCGTAAATTGATCAATGAAATCACTGCTAAGGGTCAGCTTATACCAAGACGCGACGCGACGTGAAGTGCCTTGTTGCTTGTAGTGACACGAGATCCTAACGTCGCGCGACGCATCTCCAAGCCGCTTCACGTCGCGTCGCGTCTCGGTCTGAGCTGACCCTAAGAATGGTGTTTTTGGATCCTCGGAACCTTTATTTTTCATTCATATTCTCAAGCAGAAATAATTGCTGAAAACAAGAATATCATTTTCTAAATGGAAATCGAAACCCCTTTCACTTGAAGACTGAGTTATCTCTGTCGATCCAGTTGTTTACTTGCATTGAATATTTTTTCTTGGTACAAAAAGACATCTTCAAACATTTTTTTTATTATTTTTTTTACTAAGTAAATATTCTCTAACGTCTATAGGGAGAGGATCATTTTTATGGAGTTTAAGAATTTGTTTTGATACAGAGCAATTTTTCTTCTTTTAAGTAATTGTTATCACCGTGTAAAAAAGTTATAGTTATATACATATAACTGAAATTCACCAAATTCCTGCATGCTCTTATTCGAGATAAAAAATTGCATTTGAGCTTCTCCGTCCCAACTACCAACCAACTCTACAATATTCGGTTGCTATGTACTAACGTAAGCAAAAACAGACAAACGCATCAACAAACAGACATATTCATTCAAAAATATATATTAATTTGGATAAAAAAACTTCTTGCATCTTAAATGAGTTAAAATACGTACAACACGTCGAAAAGTAACAATCCTTTGAACTTTAACTAGCGCCGCCAAAATATATTTTTTATTTCCACTTTTTACAAAACACATTTCAGAAAATTTTGCAAATCAACTATTTAGAACTAGGCATAAGCTATTTTTAGATCTTTATGTACTGTATCTGGAATATATTCCATTCAAACTTTTGTTAACTTCGAAGACTAACAAGTCTTAGTATTAGTAAGTGTATATTTAGAATTAATATAGAATAATTATTTATTATATTTATTAGTTTCACTGTAAGTATACTTATTAAGTTTCACTGTACTTTTATATAATTTGCAATATTAATTATAACACTGTAATGCAAATATAATGAATTATCGCTTAATTGTAAATGGTGTAGTATACACTGAGGCATAATGATGCCTAAAACCAGTTTGTTACCTTACGATAGGTCCAAACAAGATAACTAAAGATTTTAGACCTTGTTACTACACTAATTAAGTTTTTAATGTCGTTTACTATATAGTATATGAGTGACTAATGAAACCTCTAATAGCTGCTTGTCGTACCGTTCGCCTGCTAAGATATGTTATTATATTACTGACAGCTAATTTACTATTTACACTTAATAGTAAAATTAAATAGTAATGATTGAGAAATTTGTACTCCGTAGCACAGTTTTAAACTAGTACGGAGTGTGGAGAATGATTCTACAACTATATCTTATATGAATTTAATAGATATTAGAACATAAATTGTAACATGTTTTGTTGAATTAAATATGTTATTATTATATCTGTGAGTTTCTGTTAAAAACGGCCACTTTTAGACTTTTTCCCTTCACTAAATATTTGATTTGTAACATGTTTTGTACAAAGAGGAAATAAAAAATATATTTTGTCGGCGCTAGTTAGATAGGTTCTGCGCCTTAAGAGGCTGACGAATGCCAAGTGGCACTTTTTAAAATATCATACTTGTAGTCAGTATTTTAGATTAAAATTTAATCCTATATAGAAGAACATATAACTCATGGCTTTTACTACCAAAACCACGATAGCATTAATTTGCCTAGATAGAAAAAAATCTGTAAAAGACCTCTCCTTTTTTTTAAATGCCTATTCAGTAACTAATAACATTAAAATTTATATTAATGGCTAGCTAACTGGATGGTCCATGGATATTCCCAAAGAATTCTAAAAAAACGAGTTAGTTCCTAAGTTAACACCAATAAATCAATTTGACGCTCACGTTACCTTAAGTATATTGAAAAGCGCTGCGGTTTATTGTCTCGCTCAAGTGCATGTGATATTAAATAGCCGTGTTTCAAATTTTTCATTTCAATCAATTCAAATCCTGAAATTTCCAGTCAGGGTAACGGGTCTTAATATAACGTAAAGTTAAGTACAGTATATTTCTTCTACAGATGGTCAACATTTTGATTTTATTGTGGTTGGCGCTGGGTCTGCGGGCTGTGTTGTAGCCAATAGACTCACAGAAATTTCAAACTGGACGGTTCTGCTGATAGAGGCTGGAGACAATACACCGATGGAATCAATCGTAAGAATATACACATTGTAGTCTAAATTTCACAACTAGAGAAAAATGACGCTTGCGTTTTGTGGCAGTCGGTGTACTGTAGAAAACCTATTTTATTTTTATTAGATTCGTGATTTTAGATGCATTAGTACTAAATTTCAATAGTTGGGCAAATTGAGAGTCCGGGGAGGCATTGGCATCCAGTCTAGACATAGCAAAGGCGTTTCTCTCGATGCTCAATTTTGATTTCATTTTGGCATTAAAAAAACTACTTATAACATCTTTTTAAATCAAACAGCATTTTTAAGATATCTCTTTAATCAATCAATTTTACGAGATACTTTAGAATTACGTTGCCATTGGAATTGGGATTTTCATCAAGAGTATATAATAAGGGGCTCATTCTGGCACAGGGATCTTCCATTGAAGTTACCATTTACAAAGTGCCTGATGGTTTGTGCAAATTGATGGCTTCTGTCCGGCACACGCATACGAGCCGTAGTTGGTGGTAGATACTCCGACAGCTTGGATATTATCTGCTAGGCTGTCTATTACGCTATTTGCTATGCAGATAACAGTACCGGTGACGCTTATAATACGAGCTGCGCTAACATCCCTTGTTGCATTGTGGAAGAAAAGCCAAGAGAGTCAAAAACCAAGACCTCCTGTTAAAGGTTTCTATTCTGAATGGGGATTAATTGGGGAAAAATTGATTCGAAAATACTATTGAATGTGGTTCCACAATTCATAAAACGCCCCTTATTTTCAAGAGCGTTGGAATTCTCGGTTTTGACAATAGTCTCCAGTGATGTCCAATTTCAAGATCATTAAGAAACTAAAGTTGGCATCCAAGAAACTTTGTATATTCAACTGAGGAAAGCAGTACCTACTTTACCTCGAGGCAATAAACACAAAAGCAGTATAGAACCTTTAAGCCTAAGTTGATTCTTTGCCTCCCTGCGTGTTCAACCACTTGTATGTATAATGAGTATGTAATGTTGTTTGAAATGATAAATAAAACTACTTTGTTCCATCTTAATGCTTATCATAACTGTGAAATTTATCCTTTTACCGTAGAACTTAAAATTGGTAACCACGGTTAGTGCGGTTTTAAAGTAACATCGCGCCGCAAACGTTAAGGTTGTGGAATAGTAGCCGGAAGAATATGGGATGTTTTTGCGATTCGTTTTGCAAAAAAAAACAATAAAAGTAAAGTATATTTTCCATTTAAATATTTCTTTTTAATATAATTTTATTTTAATATTTTGCGTGCGTTATTGTTCCACGACAAATAAGTGCCGTTCAGGCAGACAGCCATACACAACACTTCAACTGCTATTACAAGTGGTCTTTACCGCTGAGTATATGTCGGACCATTAGTAGTACGTATATGTAAAAAAATCTTAAAACTATTTAGGATAAGTTCTTTTCGTTTTCTATTCACTATTAGTAAACGTAAACGTTAATTTCAGGTACCTGGTTTATTACCATTGGTGGACTTCGGGAAATCAGATTGGAATTATTATACAGTCAATGATGGGTACTCAAGTCAAGCCCATAAAAGCAAAAATATTCACATGACTCGGGGGAAAATGTTAGGAGGCTCTAGTGGTTCTAATTTCATGTTGTATGTTAGGGGCAATAAGATTGATTACGATAATTGGTATAAATTGGGTAACGAAGGCTGGGATTGGGCAAGTGTACTGCCGTACTTTAAGAAAAGTGAACGCATGAACAGTAAGCAAATAATGGAAAGCGATTCAGCTCCGCTTCATAATACAGATGGGTATCTAGGTATAACACGGCCATCATGGGGCGACAAAACTAAAGATTACTTTGAAGCATTGAAAGAGAACAGTTATGAAATTTTAGAAGACTGTAATGGTTATCAACAATTAGGATACTGTGCTCCATCGTTTACTATCGACGAAAATATTCGGTACAGTACTGCCATAGCATTCTTAAGGCCAATAACAAATCGAAAAAACTTATTTGTATTAAAGAATACACTTGCCACAAAAATATTATTTAATAATAAAAAAGAAGCAAAAGGAATAGAAGCCATCTTACCCAATAACGATATCGTAAATCTTATGTCTAACAAGGAGGTTATTTTATCTGCTGGTTCCATCAACACCCCTCAACTTTTAATGTTGTCAGGTATAGGACCTAAAAAACATTTAGAAGAAATGAACATTGACCTTTTGATTGATTCGCCAAACGTTGGCCAACATTTACAAGATCATGCATTAGTTCCTGTGTTGCTAACAGGAGAGGTAAATCCATCATCTGCTGTGCAAAATTTTGAGTACTTTCTAAATCTTAATACATTTCCTACACCAACGATAATGGGGCATGTGACTCTTAACAAATCACAATTATATCCCGATTATCAAAATCTTTTGTATCCTTTCCCAGCAAGTTCAATTTTGCCAATGATAATATACAGTTATGAATTTGGTTATGATAAGAAAATAGGTATAAGTGTTTCAAAAGCTGTGAAAAACAAAAAAACTGCAGTGGCAATTATAAGTTTATTACATCCGGAATCAAGGGGTCAAATTCGTCTAAAAAGCAAAAACCCTAAAGAGAAAGCGCTAATTTATTCAGGTTACTATTCTAACAAAAATGACTTAGAAAAACATGCCTTGTGCGTTGAAGATTTTTTGAAAATCATAAACTCTACATATTTTAAAAGTGTTAATTCAAAAGTCGTTGATATTCAGATAAGTCAGTGTAGTGATTTAGAATTTGGAAGTCATGATTATTGGAAATGTCATTCGTTGAACACGGCTACTACGTTGTGGCATCCTGTGGGGACTTGTCGGATGGGGCCAGAAGACAAAGGTGTAGTTGATGAAAGATTAAGGGTCAGAGGTGTAAAAGCTCTGAGAATAATAGATGGCAGCATAATGCCTCTCATAATAAGCGGTAACACAAACGCACCCATAATTATGATAGGTGAAAAGGGATCTGATATGATTAAAGATGATCACAGTACATAATTTTTTTATGAAGCCTTTGTATAGTCATTAAAAATAGATTTTCTGTATAGTGTCCAACAGTTGTGTGTGACACGTCTTTCTATCCCAATACACAACCAAGCATAATTTAAAATTCAATATGTAAAATTTCCTTTTTTTAACGGAGTTTAGTCACTTTTGTTACTAAAAATATAATAAAATCATCACTCAACATCATTCATTCGTCTGTGTTTTTTTTTTTTTAGTTGATTATTTTTTAATTTATACTGTTAGGTGTGTGTGTGTGTGCGAATAAACACCACAGTACTTGTGTATCAAGTAAAGTAATCTTTATATATCAAAAAGAAACTGACTGTGTGACTGATATATCAACATTGTGTAGTGCTATGTCAACGCACAGCCAAAACGAATGGGCCTAAGACCGACTGCATAGCGGTTCCTGCTAATAACCTGTTATAACGTGCGCGAGCGAAAGGATTTTGCATAATTCACCCTGGGGGTTGGAAGTTTGTATGAAAATCTGTCATTTTTGAAGCTAAATAAAGTATTAAAATTGTATTGTATTGGTAATTGGCGTACCCGGACATTCTTTAAATGAACATGGATAAGACAAAGAATATTAATGTTGGATCTTTACCTGTTTTTATTGTGAACATTGCTCTCGAATTTGTTGACTATTATGTAACAGTCGAATTGTTTAGTAAGACTGGTATAACATCAAAAAAAAAAGTTTACTGACGAATCGAATTCAGATGTGCAGAAAAACAAGGCTATAGGTATCTACTCATCCAAATTACCTCAGAGATAACAGTCTTTTACCATTGTGTTCAATGATGACTTATAGTTTTGAATAAAATTCAATCATAATATCCTACGGAACAAATTGGTAGTCTTGATCATTGTTATAGCGTTTAATCTTATAAGTTTGCAGTCCGCATTTAATGCATAAGCTGCACACGCTTGAAGGGAGGTAGAGTAGTAATGGATCGCTGTCAAATAGTGAATGGTATACAGTCGGTGGTTGTCCAGGGGTTTCCATTTCACCCTGTGTCCTAAGTGGTAGGGTTCAAGCTAGGCCTTGCAATTTACTACAACCGGATGTCTCGGTAAATAAATTTACAGGTTTTTTATATTTTAGTTCGAAAACAAAATTGGTTAAGTGTAAACAAGATAAAAATGCTCAAATGTAAACTTAAACGATACTTTTGAAAAGTAGAGGTTTTAATTACGTGAGATATTTGGATAAGAAAATCGAAGAAACCAACCCGACTAACCAGCGTTTGGGAAATTGTGTAATATCTTTTTATCCAAAGAATCTCAATAGTCAGTTAGTGTTAAAGTTAAGTATATCTTTGCACAATAAAGTCGTAATGGGGAAATTTTCCTCAGAACAAAAGTCACCGCATATCTTCAATATTAGCAATTCGTAGTGACAATGGGCAGACCACAATACTTGTCAAATTAATAACCGATGAAGAGGAAAGGGTCTCGAGAATCTACCACAAACTCAAACTTAAACTTTATTCAAATTAACAGCACTTTTGAATCGTCAGTTTAATTATTTATTTTGGAAAATTACTACAGACTTGACGTTATAGCGACGTAAGGTGTGGGTATGGCCTATTACGTCAACTACTCGTGAAATAGGGCTTGAAATGTATGCGAGACTGTTCCTAATAAGCTCCCTGGAAGCCACTGAGTGCAGGCAGCTTAAAATTTAGAACAGCGCTGTTTAAACGGTTATCTTCGATATTTGACCGGTTTCAGGCGCTATCAAGTTGCACTGGTCGTCGACGTGTGCGTTCGTATAGTGTTTTTCTAGACTGTTATAGCTCGGAATGTTTGTAAGTATCATCTCAACGTTTAGTAAAAGGACCCAACTTTACCAATGACTTTCTTTTTTCAAGCTGAACATTCATACCTGTTCTTCGCAGTTACGTCCTTGTTGAAACTCACTGGTAAGATTTTTATTTCCTAAGGACTGCTTTAGTTTCAGCCAGCGATGTCTATGTGGACGAAATTTGCATTGGCGCAGCATTGGAAACTCAAACTTATTGAGATTAGTCACGCCGTCAAAATATCTCGATTATCAGGCTCTTTTGGATAGATTAATTGATGAGTTTCAGCAGGACCCTCATTTGTTTTAAATGTAGATAAACCCATTTCTATGCTTATTCTTCAAATAACGTGTCAGCATGTATCAAGAAAGACTAGACCTCAAGACTTGAACTAAACCACGTAAACCACACGTAATACGTAGGGAAACCTCGAAAGATTACTTCACAACCTAAGATTTAACGAGAGAAAACCCTATTTAGGTTCTGTATTAGGCATGGAAAGCTCGTTCAGAACCGTCCTCCTACCGCCCTATAAGTTTACTAAAGGTCCTTGGTAAACTTTACGAACGCCTCCTCCTCGCTCGCCTACGGAACGCTATAGTTTCCGAAGGCATCTTAATCGACGACCAGTTTGGCTTCCACGCCAGACACTCGTGCGTCCACCAAGTCCTCTGCATCACGGAACAAATCCTCACTGGCTTCCAACCAGTATCAGATAAGCCCCGTCACACAGGCGCTGTCTTCTTCGATGTGGCGAAAGCCTTCGACAAAATCGGCACAACGGTTTAATTTATAAATTGTACAACTATCAGTTGCCAGACCGCCTCGAACTCACTATACGAGAGTCCATAGACTCCAGACCCTCCAAAATCGCTTCCTCAGAGCGGCCTACGGAGCTCCCTGTATTTTCCAGAACCGGACCTACATAGGAACTTCGAGCTCCTCATGATTCCCCAATATCTCAAAGACCTGGCAGTCCGCTTTTTCGAGCGTACACAAAGTCACCCGAACCGTGACCGTTGTGCAATCCACTAGCTACCATCCCCCGACCGACCACTGCACGGTCAAAAAACTATTGCTAGGCGGCCTCGGCACGTACTAACTGCCCCAGACGACGATCTTGCTATCCGGATAACGAGTCTTGTCTCAACGACCTCCCCTAAGAGGGCTTCCTCTTTCGCACGACGCTCACGTCCCCGGGTTCATCGGCGAACGCATGGACCTACCTCATATACGAGGTATCAAAGACTGCCGGCTTCTTGCCCCCACTCACTCGTAATCGCGACCGCGTAACGGGGAACTTCCCTCCTGGCGCTAATTCACCTTCGGGTTCGAGGCCCACGCTGGTCGAAGAGTCGACCCCAAGAGCGACAACCCAAGCCGAGGCTCCTTCTGCAAGGAGCCCTTGAGCGTTGGGCCCCAAAAGTCCGGTGAAGCAGTAATGGCTGCAACGGCAAACTGTATAAGTCCGTTCAGAAAAAAAACAAACTCTTTGCCAAATGCAAGCTGGGCGATAGTAGAAAGTACTCGTAAGCGGTTGGGCACACACAGGCAAGCAAAGGCTCTCATCAAACTTAAGCACTGAATACCGTTTGTAAGTTAAGGATCATCTCTTCATGCAGCGCGTGTGCAAAACGAGAGAACAGGACCGAACTGGTACTCACGTGCATCCGCCAAGAAATGACACTTAATGTAGGCCGGACCTTCGACTTGTAATGTAAGTAGCAACGAGGATGATATACTACTTACTTACGCTGAGTGCTTACATCACGTTTTTTGAACTCCTCCTTGACCTAAGACTATAAGTTGTTTTGGAATTGAATGTCGCTGAAGATATCATCAACAACATGGACCAAATACTTGGTCTGGATTTCTTATATATAACGGGTTTCCGGTAGCCGTGTATGTTCGACATACTGTTAAGGTGTCTCCTATTCAGACCAGCCTCATCATTTCCAAAATGAGACAGAGTGAAGCTGGGCCAAGCTACTGAGCCTTCGTTTGCCGCAAGCGATTGAAACCCCTTCTACATGCTTAAGGTGAAATGGTATCAGAAAAGCGCCATCGGTCTGCGAAAAGTTGCATTTAAAAATAGCTTCTGTACTTTTATAACCCAGAAAAATAAATAAAGTCGTAATTCGTTGTGTGTAACACGAAAGCAGGAATCCTATTACTATCACTTACTTCTACCACACTTGTTTCCTTAAAACAAATAGAATCAGAAACCGCAAGATCTTAGAAGTTATACTTGATTTTGTTTTTTAATATGAAGGAAATCATCAAAATAGAAAAAAAAACGCAAAGCCTGGGTTTGTCTTCATGAAATACCGGGTTTCAAAATTCGGTTTATCGTTCACCCGGTTTGCAAGCCCTAGTTCAAGCCCGGCGTGTACTAATCAGGCTTTTTCTTAATTTCTCAAGTACATTGATTATTCGCACCACTGGCTTTTCGGTGAAGGAAAACGTCGAGAAAAATACCTGCATACGTCAAAAAAATGGCCATAATCTCTCACTAGGCCCGCGTGTGGACTTTGGCGTAAATCACGCTCGGTGAGAGTAAGCCGTGCCCCAGAGTGGGGATGTATGAGGTTGATAAAGATATTGTTTGTTTCATATTTGGTGAATAGAACAGTTTCATAATGCCTATGCAATGACAACAACAAAATAGCTGTCAACAAAAATAAAGTTACAGTGGAACAAACTATTCTTTGTAAGGCGTTTTATTGACACGCATTATACGCATTGAACGCGCTCAATGCTCTCTATGCGCACAGTCGATCGTCCTGATGACCAAAAATGAATGCGCTATGACGTCTTCCAGACCGCATTAAACGTATTGGCTGCACATGCTCGAGAGGTAGAGTGGGTACGCTGACTAAACAGTGAACGGCCATATTGTTCGTATACATTTGGTAAACAGAACGATTTTAATGCCTATGCGATGTCATAGCTCTGAATACCGTTAACAGAACGCACCTAATAGTAAAAGATATACTTATCTGTGGTTTGATGTTTTGAAGACAGTGATGACAACTAGGGGGTTTCTACCCTCAATTTCTTTTTGAGTTTTGATAAGTTTATACATCGCACATTTGTAAGTTTCAGACTTGACATAGCTGGAACATGACAGGTTTTTTTCCATCTCATTGTTTATAAATGAACTTTGCAGCAATATAACTCACAAACTTATATAGATGTAACTATTTAAATTTGTTGCAAAACAATAAATGCGATGTTAGAAGCGCAATATCAAAGCAATGTTTATTTTATAAAACACCATAGTATCAAAATACTGTCACTTTGTTAACAAAAGTTACTGTAATGTTTTATACAAAAATAACTACATTTTCGTTTTTGCATTATAATTATTTTAACTTATCTACAACGTTACTAATTTTCTTATTTTTTTAACTAATTTGCTTAAAAATTATTAACAGCAACATCATCTTTTTAGAAAGGTTATGCACAAAAAAAAGTCAAAACTCAATCAATATTTTAATTACCTATTGTTTTTCAGGTTAGCAAAGGGAGCAAGCACACCATGTGCAGCGTCAAAAGTCCTTAATTCTGTGTCGGAATTAGGTATATTCAAATATCTGCACAACCAGAAATACATATATATATATATACATACACATTTATATATAAACATACACATATACCTATACACAGATACACATAGACACAATTAATACATTTATATGTACGTACTAGCTTTTGCCCGCGGCTTCGCTCGCGTTAAATTTGTGGTAATTTAAAATTTAGAAAATTGGAACCTTGTCTGGGCAAAACAATACATATATACAACTCAAGACCCAGCTGAATTTTAAAGAAATCCAGACGTGGCTCATTAATTGGTAGAAATGGTAGGTTTCTGAGTAGAACAAAAGAACTTTGCAAAAGTATTAAGGAAGTTCATAAAACCTAAAATTACTAGCTAAGTAAAAGTACTATAGCAGTAGGTAAATCTGTCTTAGAATGTTACTTTGTCTAAGCCACGACTATAAATCCGGGCCTAAGTGTTATGTCAAGATATAAGCTACCTGCACTTTGAATTTCAGCCAA
Organism: Apoda limacodes; assembly: GCA_946406115.1. Lineage (NCBI taxonomy): Eukaryota > Metazoa > Arthropoda > Insecta > Lepidoptera > Limacodidae > Apoda > Apoda limacodes. Next base: position 24,249,067 of record OX291551.1, on the reverse strand, counting down.
ATCGGTTATTGTTTGAATTTTTTGAATACAAATTTGTAACCCCTATCAATCCCCTTGAGGATGATTTTCACAAAAACAGTGATACCTTTCATTCTTAGTTTTTAACCGAAAGACCATATACCAATTTTCATCCATTTAACTTTAAAAATGACCCCTTTAGGGGGTGAATTTTGAAAAATCCTTTCTTAGTGCACCCCTATACCTGATAATGAACCTACGTGCCAAATTTGGAATCTCTAGACCCAGCGGTTTAGGCTGTGCGTTGACATGTCAGTCAGTCAGTTTCTTCTAATATATATGTAGATATACAAATAAACAAACAGATGTACATATATATATTTAAGAAATAATAAAAATACACATACACACCTATCTATTTATACACATACATATATACATAATTATATAAAGATATACAAATACATATTAAAGTATTAATAAAATAAATAAATTAACTTAGATAGGTCCTATGCGTTGCAATCTTCGATTGGACGCCCGACGTCAGCGACGTGAGTGGGCGCATTACACAAACACGTGCATATACATATATGCATACACACATTCAGATAGATATTGCATACCTGGAAAAATATACAGAGTTTTTTTTTATCGTCAACAGTTTTTGTTATGTTTTTCGTCAGGTTAAGAATGGCATCCTCTGTAGCAATACCTTCTCGGAAGCCATACATATCATATTTTTTTTAAAAATTTAGGAGTCTATTGTTAATTAATTTTTCTATGATTTTGGATACGACTGGAAGCACAGAGATGGGACTATAATTGTTTATATCGTGTCTGTCTCCATCTTTAAAAATTGGGTGTATTATAGACCGTTAAAGTAGATTAGGATTTTTTTTTAATTACTTGATATTATCCAATCACACATATATCGGTTCTCTCTGGCCATTTAAATCTTCTGTCATCAATTTTCTTTGCAAATTTTATATCAAGGCTGGCCAAAGACTCATTAACAACTTGGCCAATATAACGGTGTAACACATTTTTCTGTGAAACAAATTTCACCACCACCCAATCACCTTCATGGACATTATTTTTTTCAGCGTTAATGCTGTCTTCGTTTTCTTCGGATTCACTTTTATCTATTGCTTCATCTTCCATATTATACAAATCAGACTCAGGTGACGGAGGTAAAACCATTTCTTTATCACAACTGGTTAAACGCGATTTTTTCTTTGGTTTTCTGTTTTTGGTTTCTTTCTACTTGTTTCTTGGGTATATTTTTGTACTATTATAGCTGACTTATTGCTATTCTTTTCTATTTTTTTACAAATTTCTTTTATATCCTCATTTTGTTTAGGTGTATGAGTAAAAAAAATTCCTTTTTTTTTCTCTTTGCTATTAGTTTTCGACGGCATTGCTCTTAGATGTGGACGGATGATATCCAGGCTTCGGAGGTTGAAGGTTTAGCAATAGAAAAACATGATGTCTTTAAACAGGTGTCAGAATTTGTTGCAGGCAAAGGATAATCAACGGCATTTCGTCAAACAGAGGTAAGCGAAGCAGCCATGTCATCAGAAGGGGATAGCTGAAAGAGATGTGCGTCGTGAGCAGACCTTGTAGTTACAAGGAAGTCAGCAGACATAGCTAGTCCAGTCAAGTCAGATTGCTGAGCGAGAGGTTCGTCAAGTGCCGATATTGTTGTGTTCTGGTCAGGAACACCGAGAACTTCAACATCTCCTAAAATATCAACTCCTTTGTCAGCCTCTGGTAAATTAAAAGAATTTATTGAAGTAAAATGCTGAATGATAATTACCTCTGGCAAACTTAAATCCGTGCATTCAGATCTCACATCTGACGCTACCACCGCAGTCTCAGCTATAAGTTCTTCCGGGAGATCGGCTTCACTTGTAGCACAAAATGCGTAAGATCTCCGTAAAGGAACCACTAAGGCAGTCATATTTGATAAATTAGAATTCTCAATCACATGGGCCGGGTCAGGGCTAGAAGGGTTTGACAATATTTTGGATCTAAGAACATGCGAGCCGAGATACTTGACGTGACTACAGCAGCGAAGTTCAGTAATACAAGACTTTTCGACACAACTTAGGTTTCGCATCGTCACCTGATACTTATCGCTGTCGTTCCAAATAACTTGGTGGACTTGTTGGATTCCTTTGAAAGATCGTAGATCAGTAGGTAACAGTATGTCTTTTTCTATAATATCGTAATCGGATACCGTTTTAATTACTATGTTCTTCGTATTAGTTTTTAATTGCTTGCTGAGTTTCTTGCCGGTTCTTCTTAGTACAAGATCTCCCGCCCTGTAGACTTACGAACCGATGGCGTAGTGACATTCATAAGTGCTCAATTATTGTAGCCTAAATTGAATAAATTATATTGAATTTGAATTTGAATTCTTCAACAAAGGCGTTGAAATCCGGAATATCGTGGCCACGGGAAACAATCGCATCAGCAGTGCGCTTCAAAGTCCCACCCACACCATCCGGCGCCCCCTTGCCATGACCCTACTCAGTATAGTTCCACGTCAATGAGGCCAGTCTCGTGTATTGCCATTTCAAGGCACCGATAACAAAGAATGTCTTGTAATTTCTATATTGGCTTGTAGCAAAATCAGACACAAAGTGAAGGATTGTGATTTGGGGTGCCTTCTGTTTGAGATATTCAAGGATAGGGACTACATGTGCTCAAACAGCAGCAGCATCATGTCTTAAATTCTGACTTATTGTGGCAAAACATTGGGTAGTTCTGGTAAAGTTGCTGTCAAAGAAATACAATACACTTGTGTGCAATGTCACTTGCTTTCGACTTCCTCCGAAATGTACTGCCTGAATCTCTTTAGTATATTGACATTTGTTATTTTCTGAGAAATCAACATTCGGGTTGCAAATGGTCTTTTAAAGTTTTTATAGCATTAAACTGAGCTGTCATTTTTCCACAATGTTTAGAAAAGTTCTCTAGCTGTTTTTCAAAAGTCTGAACTGCATCTCTTGGCTGGGTCACGATTTTCTCTTTTTTCACTATTCTGAATACCTTTTCTCGTCCGTTTTGCACAATTTGTTCTTGGTTTGAAGCCCACGGCCAATAGGAAAAATCAACTAAATTATCGAATTCTTGATAGTTTGTAACATATTTTGCCTTGCAATCTTTGCATATCCTCAGTAAACATTTAGAACTAAACGGGTCGCAGCAAATGTCCATCAGAACGTCAGTGGCATTTTTATGGGGAATAATGTGGTTTTTATGCATCGCTTCGACTAATAATCCAAAATTTTCATGGGTAACACACAGACATGTCTCCTTAGGCTTTTGCGATGAAAAAAGGATCCAAAATGGTCGAAATCTGCTAGAAGTTGTTAAGCTCAATTTGTAATCGACTTTTTAAAAAAAAAATCTGTGTAAATGATACAAGGAGTTAGTCAAATAGCGTCTCTGTTTTATTACTCCAGCCTTCTTTACAGTTTCTTTTTTTCCAGTAGTTACAGAGCTATTCTCGTCTTCTTCTAAAAATTTTTTAATGTCTTCTCGTATTTTTTTAACTTTACATCCTTTCTGCTCGCTTACCCTTCTTCTAAAAATGTTTGTCAGTTTTCCTAAACGCCCTTTGTTCTTTAATGTAGTTTTTATATTCACTTCAAGATTTCTTGAAAATTCTTGCTTAGCTTTGTGGGTTTTTAGAGCTGTATATGACTGCAGTAATTTGTTATTTACGATATCCATACAGCTTTCTTTTTTATCCTCTGTTAGTCTTTTTAATTTCTTCCGATAATCTTCATTTACTCTCTTAACTCCTTCCAATTGTCTTGTAAGTGCTTTAATTTCTTTGTCCTTTTTGTATCTTAATTTTCTGATTAATTGGGAAGGCGAATTCCCTCTGCTGGAAACTGAAGATGTTTCTAAGACTTGTGAGTCTGATCTTTGATCAGGATGTTGACGTTGTTGCGATCTTGTGGTTCTTGAATTCGGATTAATATTCTCTTATTACCTATTGATATGGATAAAATTGAAGCAGAGGCAAGAATCGAAGGAGAAGAAGAGTCTCTATTTGCTTCATTCATTTCCATAATAGGTTGTAGCTCGTGATTCTCTTCAGCCTCACTATCTGAAGGGCTATGTGACTCCATAAATCTCACTGCAGCGGCTTTGGCATCTTTTTTTCTCTTATAATAGGCATTGAATATTTAGTTTATTTTTAAGTTGATATTGAGCGTATAATACTGGATCTCCCGTAATTTTTTGGTATCTCTTTCGTTCTAGTTCCCTTTTGCGTTTTTTTCTATCCTCTGTAGTTGTAGAAACAGTTTTTGGTCGACCCATTGTTGACCTACAAGCAAAAACACAAGCAGCTTAAATATTGCACGCTGGTACAAGGGTGGAATCTTTTATCCCCTATGCCATAGAAAGTGTTAAAAAAGTTAAGTTCAAAAGACTTCTTTTGTATGCAGAAATCTTAATAAGATAAGTCTTCAGTTTAAGCCGTAAGTGTTAATAGGGCTAAGTCTAGGCATTAATTAGTCTAGTCTTTTTAAAAGGCCTAATAAAAGACTAAGTTTTGATGAACACTACATCGCCTAAAAGGTAAAGCAATCTCATTTACTCGAACACATCTCATTCACCTGTATGGTACTGACAGGTTATTTAGAAACGGGTTAGTGAGAAAATGACCGTTACTGTCGTCGAACTTAAGGATAAGTTTTATTCAGTGAGATTATACCTACTCCATCCTTAAGCTGACACTATTTACTATATAATCCGGTAAAACTTTACCCACAATGGTTAATAAGTGAAAAGTTTATTTTAGACAGAAAAAACAGAACTTACCGTTACAAAAATACGTAGCGACAATTCGATTATTTTTGGTCACAGTAAATACACTCGCACACATCTCACTACTTCCGCCGCTAGCAGACAACTGAGGCGATGAAGTGGGAGGGGAACGGACTCAGTGTTGAATTAGTGTTGCAAACAAATCAAAAATATTTAGGGTGACAGGTTATGTAGAAATTATTGCTTACAAAAACTTTTTCTTTTTTGCTTTCATAATTTATGGATTAAAGAGTCACAAGTTTACAGAGATTGTAGCCTAATTAATTAAGTGTTTAATTATATTTCGTTTACCTTCAATGTATAATATTACATGAATAAAATTCTCAAGCACTCGTTCTTTCGACGCACAGGTTAATTAGAAAATTACATTACAACTTAAATTTAAGTTCTAAATTTAGCTTTAAAAGTGTGTAAAAAGGATTTGCCTTGATGCAGCTAATGTACTTTGCTACGATATAATTGCTTGTGAAAAAAATATAAAAAATTTTGGAAGAATGTTAAGAAACTTAATAATATAATATAATATAATATAAACCGAGTGTTCCTGTAAGCGTGGAGGAGCTTCTAAACCTAAAAAAAATGTCAATTTCTTTAAGGATTGTTTCAAAGTCCAGCCTTCTCTGGCATCACGACTGACGACCACGTTATGCGGGTGGATGACACTGAGGGCCAGCAAATACACGAATGTAATATAAGTTTTTCAGCCCAGAGGTTGATAATGTTATACGAGATGTGAGTCGGGGAAAATCACCTGGAAATGACGGCCTCAGCGTCGAACATCTGCAGTACGCTGTTGTGCATCTGCTGAGTTTTAGCCTATCCGTGTTATATAACTTGTGTATTAGTCTTGTTTACAAAATGACCTCATGAGGACGATTGTTGTTCCCATACTCAACAATAGAACAGGAAATATAGCACATATAGGCCTATATCATTAGCTACCATTTTATTATTGCCCAAGTCTTAGATCGGCTATTGGATAAGCATTTGTCTAACAATCTTCAATTTCATGACGGTCAGCTCGGGTTTCGGTCGGGCTTGTCTATTGAGAGTGCAATGCTATTTCTAAAGCATACGGTAAGATATTATTTAGATAGGAAAACGCCAGTTTATGAGTGTTTTCTTGATTTGTTAAAAGCGTTTGATTCAGTCCGTTATAACATATTGTGGAGAAAGCTTAGAGATACGACTGTGCCCAACGAGATCTGTTCTGTTTTTGAGTATTGGTACAACAATCAACTTAATTAATAAGTTAAAAGGGCGGGAACTTTTTTAGACACATATGGGTTGGAGTGCGGGGTAAGACAGGGTGGGATAACATCTCTGAAGCTCTTATATCTATATGTAAATGACTTGATCAGAGAACTCAGCATCGCAATAACATAAATTGTGCAGATGATATGGTGCTGTTGGTGCCATCTGGTAGTGCAGTACGAAAACTTATATCTGTATGTCAATTCTACACCACCAGTCATGTTCTTAGGTATAATGTTAAAAAGTTAATATATTGTATTTTCACCATCTGGAAAGAGACCGGTTGGGACTCCTAGTATTAGTGTAAATGGCATTATAGAATAGGGTAACCCAGTTTAAATACTTGCGACATGTGGTTTCGGAATACCACTACCAAATTTTAATGAGCGGATGCGGCAAGTTTCTGATAAACGCGTAGAAATTGTGAGCTCTGTCAAAATTGAGTCGTTGTGTCTGAAAGCCGACCGTGGTATCCCTAGCATCCTAGGCCAGCACCAAATTTTAAACGATTCAATCCTGGTCTTAATTGAGACTTTAATGGTCCATGTTTCAGCGCCGTATAGGAATACGGGAAATACAAGTGCACGGACAAGGCGAGTTTTGATTTTCTTGGTTATATTCTTGTCCTTCCAGACACATACAAGTGATGAGTAATACAAGGTAAATGAAAGTTCATATCAAAAGGGGAGTTTAATTTGCACAATATTTAAAAGCGGTCCATTAACATCAATTTGTTCCTTGGTTTTGTTGATTTGCATCCGAATTTCAGATTCGTGTTTTGTATGCGATTGAATAGTTGAGACATTTCCTGCATACAAGTGGCTAATAGGCGTAGGTTGATTAACTTATGGCCACCAATTGATAGGACACCTTCACAGTCAGCCAGTGCTTCACGGATGATGGGCTCACCATAGATGTTGAATAATTTGGGAGGGAGGATGCATCCCGGTCTCACACCCCTTTCAGGACGGAAAGCATCAGAGAAATATTACTCCAAACGTATACGGGCGCTGCTACCGGCGTAAGGATTTCGAATGAGGAAGCCTTTGAGTAATCAGTGAGACAGATTACTAGTGGTTGGTTAAACTTACGGCATTTCTCGATAATTTGGCAAATGTTAAAAAATCTGTCTGAGAGTACCGCGACCGCGAGTTACAAAGCCAGCTTGTTCCGCAGATATTTGCCAATTTAGATAGTTAGCTAGGCGGATCAGAATGATATGGAGCATGACTTTGCTGGCGTAAGATATGATGAATAGCGTGCGGTAGTTGCTGCATAAGCGTGTGTTTCCTTTTTTGTGAAGAGAAATGACAACGGATTGTGTCCAGTCATCAGGCCACTGTCATGTTTACCAGACTTTATTACATAGTAAGTGAAACAGTTTTGTGCCTGAGGGACCTATCGCTTTTAGAAGGTTTGCACATATATCTGATAATTTCCAACTACATTGTTTTTCAGCTTTGAAATAGCTTTTACAAACATCTGCAACAAGGATATCTGGTTCCCTTTCGTCATCGTCCCAGCGACGTTGGAGTTGCTGACCATTCTCACTATACATATAGTTGTTCGGTGTATGAGCGCCACCTATTAAGTACTGGAGCAGGCTTTCCGCTCGCATCACTAAATAGGTCATATAGTACATAGAATACAAACCATTCGTAAATAAGGTTTGATATTCGCGTAGGGACAACAATTAGTAAAATGTTTGAATTTGGAAAAGTAAAATGTTTGAATTTGGAGTAGATCAGAAACAAAAAAAAGATGCGTCGCATGCATTTTTGTTCAGTCTTCAATTGTTCGATGTTCGCTTCAGATGCTAGATTCGAAATGGATAGTTTTGTTTTATACTATGGGCAAATAAAGTAAATTTCAAGAAAAGCATCAACGTTTTGTACAAAAATAGGTATATCCCGCGTGATAACAGGTGTAATATGGTGCGATACCCTCTTATCTCGCATCCACAGCAACAGTTTGGATAGAGGCAAGATCACAATCTTGTCGCTCTCACCAAGGAGCATTAGCATGCCCCGCGAGGTTTTAGGAAGAGTGTAAGGAGCGCACCTGAAACTGTCCCGTAGCCCCACAATAGGACCAGTACGTATGCTGACTAGCGTTGAGGCTGACGCTGAGTTTCAGGAACTCCATTCTGTGTAGACCGCGGAGTTAAGGCTCAGTATATGGCCGTTCAAACGAATAGTCGCTATGTTATATTAAGCAGGCTTATATTTTAGCTTGTAAAATGTACGCACACACATGAGCAGGGATATACCTAAACAGTGATAACCATGAGAGGACCAGGAACTCCGCCCATTACATACATATAATATTGACTCTCGTTGTATCCTTCATATAACCTGGTAAGATCCCGGGGAACGCTGCAGTACCTACTTTTTTTATTTCGGTGATAGGCTGTCCCTTTTCGTCTTCAATTATCCAGGACTTGCATTTGAAGTCAGCAGTGAGGAGCTATTATATGACGGAAGAAGACTTTTGTATGGGCTTTGTTCGAGAGTTGTTCTATTTGTGAGCATATGTTGTTAGTGAAGGTGTATTTTATCAGATCTGCAGCTGTGTTTAATTTTTTTTGTGCAGTCTCCAGTAAATTTGCCTCGTTTCTGCTTGTTTTATGCCGCTTTATTTAACAAATATCTTCTTTTCGATCAAGGAGCAGGTAGGTCAGAGAAACATGGGTTGAGTTTGGAGGAGATTTTCTTTGTGCAGATGACTTAGTTGCTGTGTGAATACTGATTTTAGAGTACTTCAGGAGGTTTCAGTGTCCTCAAAAGGTACGGAGTCTAAGCGCTGTACTAGACTGGTAACTGCAGCAGTGAAGTTCACTAGCTCTGATTTGCTGAGCTTGCTATTTAATTTAGTTAGCCTTCTAGGCACTTTTAAGTGCAACTTGAATTTAGATATTAGTAGTTCATGATCACTACCACAGTCAGCGCCCGGGTAAGTGTTTGTGTTAATTATACAGAAACGCCTTCTAGTATGAACACTTTAATTATATAAAATCCTTGTTTGTATATAATCAAATTATAACCAATATAAAAACAAGAACTCCAAAGGAAAGGTTACCTACCTGTCACTTCTTGATTTCAGGGTTACTAGCTTAAAAAATACGTGTTTTACGGGAGATAAAAAAAAAGAAATCAAACGCATTGTTTTTATTTTTTAAATCTATATTTATTATTTGAAGGAAAAGATTTTAAAAGATCTTTGTTTTGAGATTCAAATATTTTTTTTACATTTTAAGTTAAAGTTAAATTTTATTTGTGCGGAGCTACAAAATATTCAGTTGGTTTCGGCTATCCATCCACGCATCGCTGCACATGGAAGATATTCTTTGCACTAAATGCTGGCTTCTCTTCCATATAGTGAAATAACAGAAAACTTGTTGATAGAATGTTTGTTTAAGTTCACGACACCTCCGACCGTAAATACTATTTATTTATTATATATTTTGTTATGGCCTCAAAAATGGGGTAACCCGTAAAATACAGGGTATCTGGCAAGCCGCGGGTTTGAACTTGCGACTATTAGGATAGGTACTAACTAGATTTGTTAGTTAATCGATATACCAAATTGCTTCGAAAATGTTATACACGGTTACTTTTGTGTACACCAAACAAGCAAAGAGCTCGCCTGATGGTAAGTGGTCACCGCAGCCTATGGACGCTTGTAACACCAGGGGTACCACTCACGCGTTGCCGACCCTTCAGAAATCCACTAACTTCTTTCTTGAAGAACCTCAATACTGTAGTATTACTGTACGCGAGCTGTTAAATTTTGACGACCTGCTCGTCCATTTGATTCAACCCGGTAAAAACCACCTTACACCAATCAACTTAATTCGTGGTTTGTTGAATGTCCCATCCGTAGACAGATTACAAAACTTGAAGTCTATCTATGCTGCTTCCCAAGCACGCAGTGTTGCCAACGCAGGCTATTTTTCGACATTTAGGCTACTCAGGACGAAAAACGGCGATGGAAATTCAGAAAGGCGACTTTTAGGCTTCCTCATACGTACTAAATAGTTTAAGCAAATTCCATTTATTTATTTATTTTACTTACGTTTTGCACATTTTTTTTAACATCTCCATAGTCAATTCAAAGTTATTACAACTTTTGGCTTTGTTTGGACATATACTGTGGCTACGGTCCAGCAAACGACCACAAAATATCACGTACTAAGTTGTATTAAGTTGGTTTTTGTTGTAGTTAAACACCTGGAGTACCGTTGTTGAAATTTGACAGTGACAGTTGAAGTTTATTTACTTTCGTAAACTGCAGATTTCTGCTTGTTCTAAGGTTTTCTGGCTTTTCTTAACTGTAATTTTTAAGCAAAGATAAATGAAACAGAAAAAATAATGAATAATAATAATAATAAATGATATTTGACTGTGACAGATAAAACAACTAAAAAAAAAAGAAAAACCATGCTATGAGCGGTAGTTATTTGTAGTCAGTTGGTTTAAGTTGGATTGTTTTAGATTCACGTCGTGGACCCGTGATTGTGACGTCATATGGTCACTTTGTTCAAATATGATCGTTGTTTATTGTATCGGACCGTACTCACTGTCTGTTATCTGTTGACTTTCATTCAAATAATAACTTCTGAAGTAGGTATTAAATTTGTGGTCCTGAAATTAAATTTACAAAATAAAAATGGATATAGAATATTATGAATTGACTTCAGAAATAGATGCTAGAGAAATATTGCGATATTTAAATAATTTAGGGATTCACAACATAAGCGGAGAAGTGCTCAAGTATTTTATTACAGGTGACTATTATTTTTTAATAACTTGATGAAATTGTACATTCAGGCCCATTAAATTAAGGGCAAAAGTTCGGTATTTTCCCCTTGCATCTTATATTTTAAGTTACTCTGTTCACAACCCTGTGAAAGCGGGCTACGGAAACCCCCCGTTTCTTTTTTGTTTTCATTCCAAGTATTCATACTACTAAAATATTGTGAGTAGGCACGGGTCGAAGGTGGTAAAGGGAACTCCTGTAAAGGCCCCCACCCTGTGCCAACTCCCAATTTTATTTATGATTTTATTTTGAGTGGGTTTTCTGTTGTCTAGTAAGCTAACTAAACACAACCTACACAAGTAGTTCTATATACTGATCGATCTAAGTGACATAGGTGCAATCGGTTTCTGCTACTTACAAAGTTACCCATACCAGTTACTGATTCGCAAAAATTTTTATAGACCTTTTTTCCTCAGCGCCTCCTCTTGTACACCCTAACTAACCCTTTTAGTTGTACTTGGTAAAAATCTTTAAACAAGTTGCAGAAGGTCACTTATATAAGCACATGTAGGAAGGGGGTGGGGAAGTAACCTGTGGGGGGAGAATCTTTTGAAAAATTTGAAATTGTATGAAAATAAGCATATAGTTAGAATGGAATGCAATTTTTTGTTTTAATTTACCTGATATGTATTAAGCACTACCTTCTGTAGGAAGCCCTTGCACTGCTCGGGGGAAAAAAATACATAACCTAACCTAATTATTATTTCAGTATAAACTTTTTATTTTGAATTTTTTTTCCCAGAAAATATTCTTTTCTGCCCTCTTTTATAAATATTTTGTGTACAAGGGGGTGCTACTCTATCAACAAAAAGTTGTCAATCTTAGCTAGCTCAGAGTATAAAATAGACTGATCTTAAATGTTGTCTTTGTTAATACAATAATATCAATAATTCTACAATTAGTATCTCTGAAACTATTCATCACTGAACGTTGAAATTTGGCAAATAATTTTTTTTATATTAGTAAGAACATACAATAAAAATTTAAAACATCCTAGGTTAATGTACAGATATGTAACTAGCTCAAGTTGCCTTGACCTAGAGGGAATGAGGATGGGGGAGAGAGAAGGGATGGAGGGGTAGACTTAATACTTAGCACAAGGGTTGGGCCTTGTACTAAGTTACTAAATGAATGTTAGTAATTAATTTTGAGTCAGTGCATTATGCCATCGAATCAAATTTAATTTATTTTGACATTAACCCTAGAAAATTTCAACAATAGGTCAGTGTATAACCTATTGCTGTGACCTGTTACATCAAATACTATGAATTGCCTGAAGGCTGTTGCCGATAGTGTTAATACCAATGTCGAGACACTAGTTTCTAAACAGATTTCAGCATTGTTCGTTCATAGGGTGCATTTACATACAAAGAAGGCAACCAGGGCAGGTCAGCTCCAGGGTTGAATATAGTATAAAAATGGTTGGTCTCAATATGGAGAATCAACCAGCACTGGTAAAAAAATATCTAGCACCATATAAATATAAACCAGCATTGCCTGCCTGCTGGTTAAGTTCTGAATAACCAGCAGTGCAAAAATTAACTGTAAAACACTTTTTCCAAAACATAGTCCCATTTAGGATGAAGTAGGATAATTTGGGAAGATTTTTCAATAATTTGATAGGATGTTATTCTTTAACCTTTTTTTATTGCTACTAAAAAGCAGAATGAGTAAAATTAAGTTTTTAAGCATTTATTTTGTCCTGTATGGTTCTGCAAACCGTCATAGACTTATGTAACTGAGTTGTAATTAATTTATTTTAATATTGCATCACAAATCACTATAAGGAATCGAAAAATACAACTATTAAGGAAAAGGGGAGGGTGTTAAGTAAAAATTATAATTTTTTGAATAACTTCGATTTTTTTTTTGTTTTAATGTAGAATATGGTAGTTGTGCTGTTTAAGGCTGAGATAAACATGTTTACTACATATTGCCTTGGACCCATTAAATTAAATATTCAATCATTTGCAGATCTTAAAAAATTAATCAAATATGACTTACAAAGGAGAAATAAAGAATTGAGTGGAGAGTCACAGGAATTTCAAATACAGGGTCCAGAAAGATTACATAGTGCTAGTACATTTTCGTCAAGGGTAAAGTCAAAAGTATTAGACGGTGAAGTACTAAAATGCAGCAGAGAATGCCGAAGGATAAGGAAGCCATTACATATCCTGAATACTCATTCTGCACCCAACATTGGAGAGAAGTTGCCTACTGAAAAACCTCTAAGACGAGCCTGCTCTTGCATCAGAATTGAAAAGAAATCTCAAACATCCAACAGTATTAAAACTAATACTGTTTCAAATAACTGTAAGACATTCTATTGTGTTTTCTTATATTTTTTCAGAATTTTGGTGTAGTGGTTAAAGATCATTTTATAACAATACCAAAAAATACTGTATCATTTTCCATGCAGTGCAAGCAAAAATAGATTTCCTGTTTAAGGTATTCACCTTTAATATTCAACATTTTATGAATTAGATTTTTACCACACAACCTTTGGTGCGCTAAATATCCATAACTATAAACATTTTGTTGCTCAAAAATATATTGTTATTTATTGCTCTACCAAGAAGCATATCATATCATGAAATGGCAGTGAATTTAAACTAAACATAATGACAGCTAAAATGTTTGTTGCTTTCATACATTTCATTAATTTGCTAAAAACTTTGATAATAATTTACAGGCATTTCAGGAATTTTTTTTGGATGAATATGAGTTTTGCAACCATGGTAAATAGCTCTTTATGATGATATGTTTTGAGTATTAAATAACCATAAATATAAACTTTTGTTTTTATCATATATTGCTTTTTATGTTTTTATCATGAATAATGCCAGTGAATAATGTAAATAAATTAATAATAAACATTTTTAGACATAACACACAGCACCATCTGGCACTAAAGTAAGCAAAGCTTGTTTTATGGATACCAGACAATGGATACATAAATATTATATATATATATATATATAGTTTTTTTTTTTGTAAGTACTGACAAATACACCTAGACTCAAGACAAACACAAATGTTTATCGAAATCGAACCCACACTCTGTGCACAGCATCCGGCCGCACTACTAACTAGGCCGCGAGGGCTTATACTATATATAATAAAATACATTATACATATATAATAATTTCTAAAACCACATGAGTCTAGGAATGTTTCTAAACAAAGAAATGATATTTGGATTCGCTATGCAAAAATTACAAAATGGTTTGCAATTACATTTAAAAGGGTAGACATTATGTATAGTTCGTAGCTTAAACAGGGAATTTATCATACACATATATCACTATGATTGTTAATGAAGTTGCAGGCAATAGCTAGTATATGCAAAATTGCAATGTTTTATTCTGCTAATTTCTCTTTATGATCTTGCATTAGCTATACTCATATTATACAGTGTGAGTCTTCATAAAGTGTACCTATATATGAAAATGGGTGAAACTAGACCCATTTTTATCGAAGGAAAAAATGTCAAAAAAAGCAAGGCTCTGTGCTGTCTTCTACGCTGTTTTTACTGCATATCCATGACATGTTCATCAACAACATACGTAGCTATGCAAATGATAGTACTGGGGACGCTTATTACGCGGGCCGTGCGAGCATCCCTAGTTCCATTGTGGAGCAAAAGCGGCGACATAATTGTATCTAGAATCGAGACCACTCTGTCCAAGGTCTCTGACTAGAGATGGGAAAACTTGGTCCGATTTAACCCTACAAAGACACAATTCTACGCTTTCACCGCTAAGAAAACCCCATTCACTCAGGTCCCAAAATTCTAGAACACTTCCCTAATCATCTCAAAGAGCATTTGGATCCTTTGTTTTGACATCTACAGCATTGTTCAGTTCCGATATCATTTGCAAGACACGGTGAAACTGGCGTCTAAAACACTTACAGTACTCAACAGAGCGGAGAAGTACTTCACATTGGGGCAAAGGCTGTTGCTTTACGAGTCTCAAGTTCGGCCTTGTATGGAGTACTGCTGCCAGCTCTGATCGGTGAGAATCGTCGAGGACCTAAACTCACAAGAACCTGAGACTGAATCTGAGGAAAGACTTTGCCTCTTCGTGTGTGTGTCCTACCGCTTGTATAATGGGATGTGTTCTGAGAAATTATCCGAAATGATGCCCACGGCTACTTTCTACTATCGCACCGCTATCGGCAGGAAATTCATCCTTAACACCTTAAAACCTAAATGGTCACATACAGTGCAGTTTCAGAGAAACTTTCACCCACGAACGCGTAAGTTGTGAAATTAGATCTTCACGAAGTTATTAATTATTATTGCATTTTTGAAGAGTCGGCAACGCGAGAGTAATGCCCTATCGGCGACGATTGACTGCTTACCATCAGGCGCGCCGGAAGCATGTATGCCAGCTAGTGGTATAAAAAACGAGTTGCACTCCGGGAGTGCCGGCAGAAGTGAAAACCTTTACACACGATTCGCGCTTAACACTCAAATTTGTCAAGAAATAATAATGTTTGTTTATTTAATTTTTTGACGTAGTATATTTGACATTGCAATCTGTCATAGAATTAAAATTCCATATCCAACCTCCCTGTACTACTCATAATCGCGAATACTAAAAATAAAAATTATAATAGGCGTGGCATTACGGTTTCCGTCTTATGAATTTCCACGATTAGGACACGTGACCTGACGGGAGTTTAACATTTTTTACCCATACCAAAAAAAGTGCACAACGCCGCTAAAGAAGTTTTCACTTAAAAAACTAAACAATATGAAACTAACTCATCGTCCATTGTATTTTTTTCAGTGATTAAAGTTCCAAAGCAGCCTCCTGTAAAAAAATGTGATCCAGTATCCCTGTACCATTACTACACTACATTATGGGAGAAATACAAGTCTAATGTGCCTGGTGAAAACAATTGGTCTGACCTGAGGTGGAGTGTTCGACAGAAAATGGCAGGCAATGTGCCAAAACAAAGTAAAGTAAGTAGAAATGACTTATTGAAATAAAGTTTTGAATAAGATGATTTTGAACCAACCAATTGAAATTATCATTTCATATAATTCATTCATTTAACGATAATAAGCTTGTTAATATTTTTATCAAATTTCCTCTTTATAAAGTAATATCAATAGCACCCACATTCGCTTTTCATATCTTACCTGCATTGGGATATGGGAGATGTGTTTTCTTTTTTGCATCTACATCTGTACTTAAGGGTGCGGTATAGGCTACCGCGAAAATGCGCCGTTTTTGTGCAAATTTTGTGGCTAAACTATAGCATCTAAAGCATTGAAAAAAAAATTATGTTATAAAACTGGCTTTTATCTAGTGCATTACCTTACTGAATGATTTTCAGTTATTGTATTTAATGCAATAAAAAATCTGGACGTGACCATTGATCCAACAGTTGTGCAAA
Organism: Apoda limacodes; assembly: GCA_946406115.1. Taxonomy (NCBI): domain Eukaryota; kingdom Metazoa; phylum Arthropoda; class Insecta; order Lepidoptera; family Limacodidae; genus Apoda; species Apoda limacodes. The sequence goes on along the minus strand of OX291551.1, from coordinate 24,232,780 downwards.
TTTTTAAAGCGTGTTTTGCATTCGTTTGTAATGAAAGTTGGTTAAATAATAAGAATAGCTTGTTATCTAGTGCATTGAATCTAAGTTGTAGCAAAAAGTCAATAAATGTGACTACAAAACGGAAATAAAGTTAAGTTCCATACAAATAAATAAAAGTTTCAAGGCGTCATTACGGTATAAATTATTTAAGAAGTATATAACATATATATCTCATAGTAATGTATATGACATTATTTAATGATTTATAGTGCATTTACATACACAACGTTAGAATTACAGAAATAAGCTTTCTGGCCTATATCACCCTCTTAATTACAATAGGTTTTAAATGGAATAACACTTAAAATGTTAAGTTCTAAATGTCTTCCTGGAATGACTTAATCTTTTTCCATGGGAGTTTAATATTATTTTCATTTATGTATTTCAGTTTTATATGTGGTAAAAATAATTTCCAGGTTCCTGAAATGCAGCCAAAAGCTAAGCAAGAGGATATAAGAGAATGACTGTTAAGCGAAGCTTACTGTAAAGATTTGCAATTTAAATTTAGAAATTACTTTAATTTAATTATTGCAACTTGTAAAAACTCAAAGTTTCATTCCTTTTATCAGAATTTATAATAATAGAAATGTGTAAATATTTGTTTTAATTTTATTCTCAAAAGTAAAATGGTCAGCAACTGTTGCACGAGACATAATAAAATGGCGAACATATTATTGATAAAAGAATTATTGCGGTATAGATTTACAGTTTATATTACTATTGAGACATTTTTACGTGGTTGTTACTGTGTTTAGAAGGTATGAGCTCCAGATTTTTTCTATTGTCCCATTTATAAGTTTATGTTTTATCATTATGGAATGTACGCAGTTTATGATGTCTGTTGTGAAGCCGAAGTTAATGTCATTTTTTCTATCAAAACCAAATTATTCTAATCGTGATTCGGTTTCTATACTATATTTGTCTAAAAAGGATGTTCGAAAACCCAGAAAACCTTATCGCCTTAAGATGTAGACATTTAAAGATATTTACTAATATACAAAAGTCAAGCACTTATTTTTGATTCAAAAGTGTAAACACAATACAACATGGACCAGGTAACAGGTGGCCTGACTAGTAAGGCATGTGGTAAGTTGCTCGATAAAAGCAGCTAAGACAAATTTGTTTTAAAATTTCTAAAGAGGACCCTATGTCTAGCAGTGGCAGTCTAATTGGTAATAATTGGTTGTGGTAATAAAAGAGTTTAAGTTTTCAATTCAAGCAGCGATTTATAAATCAAATACAAAATTGAAAATCATCTATTTTATTCACCTATCATTTTACATGTAACAACACAATTAGACTTGATCTAGTTTAAATTCTGCTTGATTAGCTCTGGTATCACTATTAAAGTGGTGCAATATCCTTTCTTCGATTTTCTCTGCTGCTCTTAGTGTCAATACAAGGGTATCATGTTTTAACATGGAGTATACATTAAGTCCATAAACTGGCATTAAGTTGACGTGGGGTAATGAGTCTGTGGCAACAGTTATATTTCTTGGTGCGATATCAGTGCTGGAAATAAGATAAACATACTGTTATTTAAAGATTAAGATAATATAAAGATACAGTCAACACAAAAATAAACACAGACAGGATACAAATTCACAGCAGTGTCACACATCGTGATCTCTCTGCGTAAGGTTCTTTATTAACCGAACCCAACCCAAAGGGTCGTCTGTCACCAGGCTTTATCTTATGAACTGTGATAGACACTTGAAATTGTTACAGATGATGTATTTCTGTTGCCGCTATAACAACAAATAATAAAAAACAGAATAAAATAAATATTTAAGGGGGCTCCCATACAACAAACGTGATTTTTTTGTCGTTTTTATAGATAATGGTACGGAACACTTCGTGCGCGAGTTCGTAACTTCTTTTTTTAGTCACAGTAGAATTTTATTTGCTTTAAATAATTAAATCATCAATAAATGTAAGTTTCTACTGCAAACAAAACAGTTGTAATCCCTACGCTTAATAATAATTAATTATTTGTGTGTTTGTGACAATGTATATGAAGAAAAAGCCGAAGAGGAAAGTGAAACTACACATTTTTATACAAATTGCAATAAAAATACTCAAATTACAGCACACCGGTATGTGGAAGTGTAACTAATCTAATTGTAAATTCTTAACTTAAAAGGTTCAGTATTGTATGCCATTGTGTATCTTAACTGCAGAGGCACAAGCCTCGCTTTGAAAAGAGGGGGCTTATCCATGCTGGCCTAATCTTTAGCAGATGTTATCCGAGCTGATAATTTTGTGTATGGGACCCTAAAAATTTTACTACACAATCCCTTACATATAATTAAAAGAACATAAAAATAACACAAAGACAAGGGCATAAGATTTTGGCCCTTACACTACTAATTTTATTTAAAATATTGGTGCACAATGAAAGTTTATATTTGGACTAGCTGATCTGGCAGACGTTATACTACCCCTTCCGTTGCTGATTCCTCCCGTCGGATCGTTAATAGGAAACATTTGCCATTATTCATATCTATAAGTACCAATACAAACTTACACATTTATTACACAGGTCTTATTTTTTAAACCGATTGCGACCCACTTTAAAAATAAACGCGAGCCCCAGGTCGAGAATCGATGATTTAAGTTGTTGACTCACACTGCAGGCCTGTCTTAAGAAACCCCAAAGGAAATATCACACGGCATATGTATGCATGCGATGAGTGCCATGTCCCCACACCAAACTAGATCCAATGTATTTTATAAACCATTATTGATACCATTGGATAGAGCTTGTGAAGCACTTTCAGGATCAATAATCAGTATTTCGATATCGTGTATGGTTCTGAAAAAATCAAGTCAGATCACTTATCGTTTCCACCCTGTATATATTTCCGTATCTCGAATAAAAAATTGTATTTAGACCTATCTATTATATTTGCTTTTAAAGTTTAACTGTAAAGATTTTAGTCAAAAACACGTGTTTTCTAAAACATACCGAGCTTACCTTGGTGGGCGACCAAGGGACCAAAGATACCTATTATGAGAAAAAGTTTATATTTTTTCAGTTATTATTGGACGAAAAAAAAACCCCAGATATTTGACCTTTTGAGAGTTGTGTCGTTAAAGTATTTATAAAATGTTCTTGATATTTTGATAGTTGAGTCGAAGTAAAATAATGGATTTAAGTGAATATTGTTTAACCCATAATTAGGCGCGGTAAAAAATCACACCATTAGTCGCATGGAGTTTCTAGTGACACCAAACAAAATATTGTATCACAAGAAGAAAATAAATAAAAATACAAAAAAGGAAAAAAAAAATCTTGTCACGTATAATTTGCCAGCCCTGTGGGGAGTTAGGGAGCTAGAAAGAGCGCTTGCACACTCCGAACACTAACACATATTTTTTCAGTTTGAAATTGTGTTGACCCTAAGCGCCTAATTAAGGGTTAAATAGGACGTGAAGGCACAATGAGTTCTTGCAGGTCGGCAAAAAAAAAAAAACAATTTTTAAGTTGTATGGGATATCTTTGTTTTTAAGGCTGCAGTATAGGTCAGACCGCGAAAATACGCCGTTTTTGTGCAAATTTTGAGGCTAAACTATAGCATCTAAAGGATGAAAAAAATATATGTTATAAAACTGTCTTTTGTCTAGTGTGATGTAATGATTTTCATTTATTGTATTTAATGCAATAAAAAATCTGGAAGTGACCATTGTTTCAACACTTGTGCAAATTTTTAAAGCGTGTTTTGCATTTGTTTGTAATGGAAGTTGGTTAAATAATTAGAATAGCTTGTTATCTAGTGTATCGACTCTAAGTTGTAGCAAAAAGTCAATAAATGTGACTACAAAACGGTAATAACGTTAAAATCCATACAAAAAATTAATATTTTCAAGGCGTCATTACGATATAAATTACTTAAGAAGTATATAACATACATATCTCATAGTAATTTATATGACATTATCTAATGATTAACATTTACATACACAACGTTAGAATAACAGAAATTAGCTTTCTGGCCGGTATCGCCCTCTTAAAAGTCGCAGATTCTAAAACTGACTTCACATATAACACCATTACATCCATCATTCATTAGGTATAGATTTTTTTTGCAACAATATTTTGATAACACTTACGAGGGTGCGTTTTTAAGTTTGCGGATGGGTAGTAAGTCAAAGTCAAAATGGTTTATTCAAATTAGGATTTTACAATCACTTTTGAATCGTCAAAGTTATGAAATACGTAACTAGTGGGGGTGTCGCTGAATCGGATACTAATTGAGCAACTCATTATTAGTATAAATACCGGGTTTCATCGTAATTAGGTCATCGGTCTTTGAGCTATTATCGACCAAACAAGTCAATCGGAAAGAAATTGTGAATCATGGGGAAATTCGAGTTCCGCGCTGTTATAAAGCTGCTAACCCAGCAAGGAAAGTTCAGACCATACTGAAAGAGATGTCACCCGTTTACGGGGACTCTTGTCTAAGTAAAACTATAGTGGCATACCCTCTTCAAATAAGGCAGGGAGTAACTTGTAGACGACCTAAGGCCAGAAGGGCGATTGCGGTGACCACTACGGAAATTATTCAAAATGTCGAAACATTAATATTAGAAGATGCCCGAATAAAAAATAAACAGCTTCTAGAAATGGTTGGTGTATCAGATTCAGATACCACCATTTTCAAATTTCTTCACGACCATCTTGGCATGATCAGCGCAAGAAATCCATCTGCCGAGAACGCTCACGTCGCATCAAAAACAACAGCGCGTGGAGTGTTCTCGTGCTTTTTGAACCTCTCTGTAGGGAAGGCAAAGATGGAGTGTTGGATCAAATTGTTACAGGTGATGAAACTTGGGTTCAAAATTATGAACCTGATTCTAAGCAGGACTCTATGCAGTGGCACAAAAAAGGCACACCACTACCCAAGAAATTTAAGGTGTCACCATCGGCTGGAAAAATCATGGTGACAGTCTTATGGGGTTCAGAAGGAATCCTGTTGATAATTTACAAAGATAAAGATGTCTCCATAACCGGAGATTACTCGCTTCAATTCTAGAGCAATTAGAGGAGGCATTCAAGGGGAAAAGAAGGGGAAAATTAACCAAAAGTGTCTTCCTTCTGCATGATGACGCGCCTGTTCACAAAATCTGTGTTGCAATGGCTGCCCTGTACAAGGTGGGCTTTGCAGTTCTGAAGTGGCTCCCAGTGATATTTCTAAGTGATGAAGAAGTGACGGATGCTGTTTAACATATTTGGCAAAAACAAATCATTTTTTAATATATTATTTTTATTTTTTAGTATACCCATGCCTAAGTTAATTGAAAGACCGTATTAGGTAAATGTATTAGGGTAGCATGGGAATATATTGAAAAGCCAGCAAACATAAAAATATTCCCTCGTATATTACTGAACTTCACCTATTAAACATCCGGCCAATAAATTTTTCATGTGGGCAATTTTTTTAGACTGCGGCAGTGCCAGGCTACCAAACCAAAATGATAGGTAACTCCTGCCATATGTATAATATTATATTATAACAATAAAATCAATACAAAAACACACATAAGCAGGTATTAAATTTACTTTAAACATATGAATGATGAACAAAATGACATTTTGATTCCTAGAAAAAATTTGACGGGCACATTTAAATGATGCGGCAGGCCACTCAATAGCCCGCACATGCCTTGGTTTAGCTGGCCTTGCTGTAGCTCATACAATGGCAGCATGTGTGGTACAATAGTAACTCAGGAATTTCCTACCACAGGAATCAGAGACTTCACCGTGTTATTTGCAACATACATATTTATTTGTGAATAAAGATATTTAGTTTATGAAAAAGTTTTGTAGTCTAGGTAAATTCTTGAAAGAGTCCAATGTTTTTTAACTTTTTTACTCTTTAAAAACAAAGAAAATTGAATAAACATTTTTTTTGTTGAAGATATTACAAACTTTCTCTTTTGACTTGGCTTCAGACAGTTTAGACAACTTTGAACATTGATATCTGAAGCAATATCCATCTCTTGGCAGCACCCTTTCTGCTTATCCATGGTTTATAAAACATGGTTTTTATTTGAAAATCTCCACAAATTATATCTTATCTGAGTTCTTCAACTTACTTGTTGAATGTTGATGTCATCTCAACTATAAGGTAACTGTGGAACTGGAATTTAGAACAATGGCACATTGGATAAATAGCTGGGTCAAGGTTAGGGTAGAAATTTTCTTATAAAATACTATAATTTTCATACAAAACAATTAATTGCTTATTTTGGACAGTGGCTACAATGACAAAAAGAAACTACACAACATTTTTAAGAAATATGTTTCAAATAAATATCTGTAGTGTGCAGTTTTCCTTTAAAATTGGTTATGTTTAAAGTAACACAGGGTTCTAGTTTTTTTATACAAATCTATGGTTTGCAACAATAATGCAATTAAATTTTTTATTTTTACAGGACAGTATAGTAAAAAAATGTTTTTATATGATTTCATTCATCTATAATTCAATTGAATGTTTAACCTTTAAGTTTGCCTTTGTCACACGTTGCTTGACTTTGCTTGGCGTGACATTAAATGGGTGGCCTCCAGTTATGAGGATGAAGATCAGATCCAGGCCAGGACATAGACTAGGACCATGACCAAGTCATGAGAGAGAAATCTGACAGTTATAGTTCAGATAACATTCCTCTGTCAGAAAATTTGCTATTTCTACGGGAAAAATAAATACAAATAGGAGATGCCACCTTCTACTAGAGTATGTGGACCAACACATTCCTATGTATAGTATTTACGAGAAGTGGATTTTATGTTTTTTACTTTTTTATATCATGACATTTAAGAAAAAAAAAGTAATTTTCTTATGTTTCAGAAGATTCAGAAGTTTAACCCGTCACGCGTCCAAGGTCCCACAGTGGGACCTAAGCGACTTGTGTCGCGGGGGATTTTTTTCAGGACGACTTTTATCAGACAGACTAATTGTAAGTATTCAGAAGTGAAGCCAATGGCCTGTCCTACGTTCTAGTATTTTTGGGTGGACAATATTTTGTGCGTTTAATATTTTTTTATCAGAAATTGTTTTGGTAATTTGATCCCGCCGCCATTTATATTGCGCCATTTTGAGTTAGATTTTGGATTGTATTAACAGTAGCTTAGAGTTCATTTTGACCCCTGGTAATGTGCTATATATAAAAAAAAATGTATTTTTTTACTAAACTTTATTTTAATAATTTTTGTAATAAAAGTTCATTAAATATTCACATTGTTTTATTAGTCGATACTATAATTATTATATTTATTTCTTTCATAAAAAACATGTGTGTGAACACTAGCAGCCTGTGAGACTGCATGTCCATAGTAGTGTTAGCAAATAATGATGTCCATACTTAAAGGTTAAGTTCAACCTACATCTAATTCAGTGACATTTGGAAAAACATCTAATAATGTCATATTGTAAAGTGGATGATTTAAAATTGTGTTGATGTTCCCGCAAACCAGCAAAATGCCTTAAAACAAATTTCAAGTAAATAAAAACATTTTTCAGAATTTTGGAAAACCACATACAAAGATATTCAACCTGATAACAACAAAATTTCAAATTATTTGATTTGTAGGTATAGTCAAAAACGAATAAGATTTCATTTTTGTATTAAGCATGCCCCAAGGTACCAGGAATCACATAAATAAGTAAAACAATTAGGTAATTACAAATGACTAAAAATTAATACTTACTCATCAACTATTAGAACTGATGGGCCCCAATTTCTTTTTTCTATAAGTTCAGCAAGGTATCCAGGTTCATCTGAAGGTAATTCTAAATCTTTCACAATGTGGAGATCATCTTGTGCCAGTTTTGATGACAATGTTGAAGTAAGGCCATGTAATCTGACATGAAAAGGTAGCATAAAAAAGTGAGGTTTTCCAGACCGTGGTCCATGTGCGATGCCTCCACCCCGCCAAAGTGGTGATCTAATTGAACCATGGCGAGCTCGACCTAGCCCCTTTTGAGGCCATGGTTTTCTGCCTCCGCCACGCACTTCTGCTCTTGTTTTAGTATGTGCCCAAGAAACCCATCTATATTTTTGTTGCCATACAACATTACGGTGAATTATGTCTATTCGAGGCATAGCTGCATAAACAGTTGGGTGTAGTTCACATAACCCTAGTTTCTTTTCTTCAACCGAGTCTAAATTTTCAATCCATACTTCACGAGGCTTTGTGTACACTGGAGGAAATTTCCACTCTTTTTTGTCGACAATTACAGCTGAAAATTTTGGCTCAAATGTAGACTGTGTGCTTGCAGAAGATAGTATTCTGATGTGAGGATTTACTGTAATACAAAGCTTTTTGATTGCACTGATTAGTACGGAGGACATCTTTATAATAACTAAAATAACATACGATTTATAATTCGTATTATATTAACCAGTTCATCAATTAATTTTCCTTGACGCTAAGTAAAATTTTCAACATTTTTTTTTTTTTTTGTGGCTTTAATTAAGTCAGAAGACTCTATTATTTGCCAATGTCAGTTAACACGAAATAAATAAGATGCTAGTGAACGGTTTCTATTGAAGTAAATATTGAGCTTACTCAGTCTATGTTTACTACAAAAACAAAAAACTACTAGATAACTAAAAACAAAATTGAAATACATACGTATTTAAAAATATCATAACAATACATAAACATAGATACAAAACAATACATAAATTTCAAAGTCTAATATTATTAAATGACATGAATTTAGACAAAATTTTGATGACTTTACGTGAATATACATAAGTAAGGAGGCATTTAAGGTTAATAGGACGAGGGATATTACAGGGTAGTAATTCATACAATGATGATGATAGTTTTGGGCATTCAAAAAATATATGATCCATAGTACCCTCGTCCAAGCCACATTCACACAAAGAATTGTCCCTGATCCTGAGTTTAGCTAAATGAACCGGAGTACAAGCATGACCAAAACGAAGGCGACAAATAGTTGTAGTAAACATTCTATTTGTATCACGATGACGGAAAAACCATGGTTTCGATGGGATATCAAGTTGAATGTCACCATAGTGCTTACCTTTAAGTGCTTTGGAAACTTTCCACATCGAGTCCCAAGATTTTATCAATTGGGGTTTTGTTAAGGTAAGAAGGTCATGGGCGTATAATTTATGATGTTCTAAGGAGCCAGAAACAATGGCATCCCTAGCACATGAATCAGCAACTTCATTGCCCTGTATCCCAGAATGTCCTGGTATCCAGGCCAGTACAACATCCATATCTTTACACAGACACTTATATAAGGCTTCTTTTATGTTTAAGATGATTGGAAATGGAGATCTACAACGGAATTGGTTTGCGAGAATTGCCTGTAGACAGCTTAATGAATCGGACAGAATTAAAGATTTATTAAGGGAATGAGATTCAATATAATTTATGGCTTCTAATATAGCAATAGATTCACCAGTAAAGACAGAACATTCAGCTGGGCACTTGTAATTTAGAATTGTATTAAATTTTGGTATCCAAACTGCTGCCCCAACACATCCATTTTCCGACAATTTTGAGGCATCAGTATAAAGAGGAGACCAACCTCGCCAGTCTTTAAACAGTTTTCTTTGTAAGGATAAGTTTGCTTGTAAAGTTTGCTTAGTTATGCCTAGATTCAAATTAACTTTGGGACGAAAAGTCAGAGCTTGGAAATTAGTACAAAAGAGAGGAAATCTGGGAAATTTAGTAGGAGGGCATGTAAGATTGGCAATTTCGAAAAAGCTTTTAAGAATAGGAGGAATATATTTATGAAGCCAGTAAGGGGAGAATTAAACTTGTATAGCTAATTGGTGCAATCGTAATAATAAAGGATGTGAATCAAATTGAAATAATTTATATATAAATCGATCACTAAGAAACTGCCGGCGTAATTTCAAAGGAGGTTCTACACATTCTATTTGTAGACAGTTAATAGGAGTGGACTTCATTGCTCCAGTAATAATTCTAAGGCATTTATATTGAATCAGGTCTAGTTTAGCTAAGGCCAATTTATTACATGGTTCTATAGTAAAGCAAGCATAATCAAAATGACTACGAATTATGGCATTATAAATTAATTTTTGTGTGTATGGATGACTGCCCCACCAAACACCTGCTAAAGCGCGAAGAACATTTACCCCCTTTTCGCACTTTTGAGTGATATAATTTAGATGAGGAATACCAGTCATTCTGCGGTCCAAAAAAACTCCCAGGAATTTTACTGTTTCTACCAATGGGATAGCCTGATTTTTATAAAGAATTTCAATATCTGGAGAAGATCTGCGTCTAGAGAACACTATCACTGAGCTTTTAGGGGAAGACAGCTCTAGCCCATGATTGGAAAGCCAATCTGAAAGATAACTCATTGCTGAATTAAGGCGAGTTCGAGCTAAAGAAATGTCTTGGCTAGGGAAATATAATGCAAGATCTTCTGCATACTGAAGTATACGACAGAAAGAATTGACAGATTGCTCTAAGTCAAATGTGTATAAGCTATAGAGAAGAGGGCTGAGAACCGATCCTTGTGGGAGACCTTTCCAAACATATCTTGCTGGAAGAAGAGATCCCTGAGAGCGAATATGGATGGTCCTCTGCATAAGCAAATTTAAAATAAATTGAATGACTTTTACTGGGACATTTAGCTGTAGTAATTTTTGTTTGAGAACTGGTAAAAGAACACTATCATAGGCCGAGGAGATATCCAAAAAAACTCCAACTAGGAATTCATTCTTAGAAAGAGCAATACGAATGTCTGATGTGAGAATACTAAGACTGTCGACTGTGCCTTTTCCTTTTCTGAAGCCAAACTGTGATTTAGCCAAACTCCCATTGTTTTCCATAAACCATTCAAGTCTATTCTTGACCATATGTTCCATGATTTTGGCTAATGCAGATGAGAGAGCAATTGGTCTATAGGAATTAGGGTCAGAGGGGTTTTTACCGGGTTTTAAAATAGGAATAATGATTTGGCTATTCCATGCTGTGGGGATCTCACCAGTGGAAAAAATCTGATTAACGATTTTGAGAAAATGTTTTTGGGCTGTAAAAGAAAGGTTTTTGATGAACGAGTACGGGATTCCATCTTCTCCTGGGGAGGAGTCATGAAGACCATTTATGGCACAATTAAATTCTTCTAAAGAGAACGGAGAGTCTAACCAATTGGTACTATCTGGGAAAAAAGAAAGAGAAGGGATATTGTCTATGTTAGGAGCTGAGGGGGGAGCTAATTTGCTACAGAAGGAGTCTACCCATGTTGAAGGGTCATAAGAGGTAGGATCATTTGCAATAAGGGAGCCTTGAAATTTTTTAATATTATTCCATACTAATGCTACAGGGGATCTCGGGGATAAACTTTCGCAGAATTTCTTCCAGCTATCTTTTTTTTTCTTAGAAAAAATCTTCTTTGCAGTGGCAGCAATTTTTTGGAAATTCAAAAAATTATCCATGGACATGTTACGAGACAAGAGCGATTCTGCTAACTTACGCTGCCTTATCAGGGCAGTACATTCAGAATCCCACCATGGGGGGGACGATATCTTTTTCCTTGCTGAATTTTTAAGGGGAAGAAAGAGCAGAAACAAATTGTGAGTAGGCTGTTAAATGATGATAGTCATTGTTTTCAAAGGTTCCAGAAATTTTGCTATCAACCGACGAAGAAAAGAGACACCAGTCAGCTTTTCTCAAATTAAACTTGAGTAGAGGAGAAGGAGACTGAACTGGAGTAATACGATGGGGTAAGGTTAGAACAATAGGAAAATGATCACTCCCTAAACATTGTGGAAAAACAAACCAACTCATAATTAGGGCAAGGCAAGGAGAACTACACGATAAATCTACAGCACTTTTGGGGTTTTGGGAGGGAGAAACTCTACGAGTTGGAGATCCATAATTGAGAACACAGACATTCGTTTCATCAAATAAGTCTAGCAATAGAAGAGCAAATGAATCGCAATAGTGTGAACCCCAAGAAGGGTGATGGCTGTTAAAATCACCCATTATAATGACAGGTTTGGGAAGGGATAAAATAATTTGTTTTAGATCAGGAATCAGCGATGGGTGAGGATGTGGAATATATAAAGTAAGAAATGAAATGTCCATGGCTTGTAAAGCTACAACGTTAAATTCATGATGATGGGGGGTAGGGATTTGTGAAAAAGGAGTATAATGTTTAATTAGAAGGAGAGAGCCATCTGATCTGTCGTCCCGAAGACAGGAGTAGCCCTGGACACGAAATCGAGAACCAGGGACTAGCCATGACTCCGAGATGGCGACAATGGAGGGGCAGTATTTATTGAGTAAATATATAAGTTCACTTTTTTTGTGTCTGACACTTTTACAGTTCCACTGTATGAGCCGCGTGGGCTCCATTTGACTGAGCAATATTGGCTATCTGAATTATTTTACTGGCAACGTCGTTCGGTAAGCTATCATTAAATCTGGAAATAAGGCTTAATAAGAAATTTAGAGTGAAATCCAAGAGGTTATCATTTGGTGAGATATCAGACGAAGAGGACAAAGCGCAACCATTGGGAAGGGAAGAGGGTGGAGAACATACAATTTGGTTATGAGCCTGTATATCATAGCTTGGGGAAAGGATTGGCTTGGTTTTAGGACTAATTGTAATAGTTTTCCTGTAAGAGTTGGTCGGAGTGGAGGGGTTTGAAGGAAACCTAATTTGACTATTATTATTAATTTTAAGATTCCTAGAAAATGTGAGAGGTAGGGCAGGGGATCGACTGACTTCAGCATAAGATTTATAAACTATAGCAAATTGAGAGGAGGCATCTGCATAAGAAATGTTATTTTCAGACATGCTCTGCTTTATATTTTTTTGCCTAATGTACTCAGGGCATGATTTGTTTGTGGCAAAATGCTGGCCAGAACAAAAAATACATTTTGCTTGATCCGGAGACACAGAGCAGTTATCACCTGCATGTTCATTACCACATCTGTAGCATCGAGGTTTACTACGGCACTGTATCTTAATTTGTCCGAGTGTTGGAAATACATATGTCTCTACTTTTAATGATGTGTTATAACAGAACAAACGTGGTGGAAGAGCCTGACCCTGAAACGTAAGAACTACTGATCCTGTTGGTATCCATTTAGGAGAACTATCAGTGAGATCCTTACGGTTCAGACGGCGAGCCTTTAAGATTTGGCCGAAGCCGTTAGGAAGTTCAATGGCATCTACAAATTCATCCATGGACCAATCGGTTGGAACATCCCTGAATAACCCCATTCGCGTTATATTATAGGAGGGAATAGATATTTTATATTTGTAAGCTTTTAACAAGTCACTTTAAAGGAACTGATTTGCTTCTTCTGCTGTTGAGAATTGAACTGAAATGCGGTTCCGTCCTACACTCTTAATACCATCTTGCAAAATATTTTTAAACTGATGCCTAAACAAGAACTGACCAAATTTGTTTTCACGCAAAGTCAGTCCTGCCGAAGGGTCTGACTCCTCTCTACTTACATGTACTAGGAAAGGACCTACATCATCTTTGGAATACTGTCGGTCTTGAGCAACCAAACTGGGGTGAATGTATACTGTCTGAATTAACGGGGAAGCTGTATCGGGATTGGTTATAGTTCTTTTACTGGATGATACACTACTTTCATCGTCGGTTCTCTCACGTTTGCGGGGGTTATCATTAGTCTGTGTGAATAGGCCTGGAGAGGGCGCAACGTTTAATACATTGAGTGAAATAGAGGGATCCGGGGGCTCAGGGGGGATGGAGTTGTCCATTGTCCCACAAAAATGGAACAACGAACAACCCAAAGTAAAAAAGTATAGTACTACGTACTTACCAAATACCTATATGAATTGATTACAACTAAATATGTACTAAGATAGCTCAATTTACAAATAAATTGCCGAGAAATCAAAATCCGCGTTCTATGGCGATCACTGACATTTGACAATCTTCCAACATTTTTTATGAGCTAGCAATAACGATTTTTTTTTTATTTATTTTTTTATTTGCCAATGTGGCAGGCAAAGAACTCAGTCCATACAGCCTTTTCTGATATAATATTTTTCTTCTTATAAATTATACCATGTAAAGTTATTGTTTCTTATGTCGAATCCAGTTGAAATAAGGCCTAAGCCAAGTCAACTGTTCGCCCAACCTTTCACGAGTAGAGAAGTAGTTCCATAGTATTTAATAATATAAGGCCGCGTAAAATTCGGTTATCGGTGTTTCCGATTTCAACGGCGTCTTCTTAATTATAGAAAAAATCCGACTCACGCTTGACATTTTCAAGTTACCTATGTCGTTCCCATGGACTTAAACTGTCTCCATGACAAAATTCCCGTGGTTCTACCCGCTCTAAATTCGATTATCGGTGTAGGATTTCAACGGCAACTCCTCAATAATAGAAAAAAAAAACAACTCACACTTGACGTTTTCAAGTAGCCTATGTCAGAAAAATATACAGACAGCATTTATGATATAAGTATGAACTACTTGTCCCAGAACGAGCAGGTAAGAGCACTGCAGTATGGACGACGTAAAGACGTGACGAAGCTTCCTAAATCCTGCCCAACCTAAATGGACCCTCCTTATCGGATTTTTACCCAACTGCACTATAATATCCTTGCCAGAAAATTGTAAATGTGAGATTTACTTATGCCTTGTCCTTTCCAGATATCAAGATTAAAGACTTCAGTGCGATTGAAAAGAGTTTCGGGGCCATGATATCCCCCGTTTCACTCCTTTTTGTAGCTGGATAGGTCATGTTTGACTGTTTTGTAGAAGTGATTTCGTTGTCGTATCACACAAACATCTCAAACACCTCCACGTATTGCCAGTCAACATTCTCATAGTCCACAGAAGCTTAACACATAGGCTGATGTCCGAGGATGTCTTCTGTATAGTCTGTGGTTCATCGTTCAATAAGGGCAAGACGATTTCCAATCTATTCGTGATAATGACCCTCGAAATAGCTTATAAACGTGGCTAGATCTGGCAATAACTTTTCAACTGGGTGTTATCTCCCATATAGAAAAATAGCTTCAAAATGTCATGTATCAAAATCAAGAGCAGAAGTAGCTCAACGCCTATGGAGTTTTACCATATGAATAATAATGAAGTAAAGTACCTACAATGCCATTGTAGCTGTATTGAAAACAACATTTTATACCTTGTCTTTCTTTGATTCATCAGTGTATATGTAGGTGTACTTCGAGTAAGGAGAGATTTGTTCATAGACTTCTGCTTTACATTTAAAATCTTTATGAATAATAAATTTCATTTCCGCAATGTAGGTTTACTGTGTGTTTATTACTCGAGACGCGTCTCTTCGACGACCTCCTCTCCAATGGTACTTGATGACGATGACGAAATTGTCCTTAACATCGACAACCACTTCACTCAGTTCAAAAAAAAAACAATGTCACTACAATATTCTTATCGAAACTTTAAATCCAACGAGACTAACTATACCGCCAGCTGACAAATTCTTATCTAAATCGTGCGCGTGGGTCGCCTCACGATCTGTTTGGCGAGACTGACGAGCGACCGACGCGAGCACCGAACGAACGCGCCATTCATTGGTAACTAACCCGAACGAAACGGGTGAGTCATCATTTTTTCCCGAACGAACCCCCTTCCCACCCAGACCATGTCTGGATGAGGTTAAACCGAGGGCGAGCCATCAATTTACTGGCAATCGAGAAAGCGTCGCGACGGCACGCTTCAGCACTGAATCCCCTACCGTGACCTCTGCGACCCGCGGGATACCGTCCGACCCGGGCAACAATTTTACGATTTGTGCCATAGTCCGATCGCATTAAATGAGGGAGTTCATGCTGACTGACAAACCGCGACAGACATACGACAAAGGCCTCCGTACACAAGGCTGAAACGAGCTCCAGATGCACAGCCTTGGAAAACAAACAGACGAAGACGCATAAGTCGGCCATAACCTGTCGGGCATTGCGTACACTTGACGTCTTTACCAAAAACGGACCTGCTAAATCCAACCCAACCTTAGCGAAAGGTCGAGCGGGCTAGACACGATCTGACGGCAAGTCACCCATTTGTTGCTGGGTCAAGGTTCCCTGTAACCTGTAACAAGGGATACATTTAAAGATAACGCTCCGAGCTGCTCGTCTGGCGGACAAAATCCAATAGTCTCGCTGCAGACACGCTAGCAATGCGTTGAGACCGGCATAACAGTTTCTAACATGGCGGCACCTGATCAGCAACTCAATAAAATGACCGCTCTTGGGCAACAAGAGAGGATGCCGAGCCTCATAGGGCATTTCTGAGTTACGAAGCCTGCCACCCACTCGAAACTTCAACTCGTCATCAATCGACATCGATCAACAAACTCCATAACTGTATGAGGCCAAGTGTCTTCAGGCGAGGCCAGCCAGTCAGGACCCCACCAGAGCGGGTGATTGATGACTTGCGAGGCAACCAGGCCCCGTGAAGCGCAATCCGGGGGATTCAAGGACCCTGGCACGTGACGCCAATCCAGAGACACCGCAGAAGACTGGATTTGGGAGACAAGATTAGCCACAAAGGTCTCTTGGGCATAAAGGGACGCCTTAAGCCAAGACAACACGATTTGGCTGTCCGTCCATGTCGTGACGGAGTCAAATTGGACCTATTGACCCAAAGTGGAGAACAATGTAGCTCCTGACAATTCCAGCTTGGGGATTGTCAATTAGGTCCGCAAAGGTGCTACCTTACTCTTTGCTCAGTCTACGCGCGGACGTTAGACACAGCGAAACGGCCGAGTGCAGAAAATAAAAATAAAAAAATGGCAACAGTTTTATTAAAGTGTACGCAGTGCAATATTGTAATAAACGAATTATTATGTTTTGTGCAGAACAAAATAGATGTCATGGACGAAGATATAAGACTTACCGTAAGTGCCTTTTCTACTTTGGAAATCAGTGTTGCGAAGGAGTTGCTGTTTAAGTCGATTACAACAACGATACGAAAAGTTTCGCGGCGTAAAAATAAGAAACAGAAAGATATAGAAGATATTACCTGTGCTTTTAAAAATACTGACCCTAACAAAACTCCAATTTTTGTCGCAAAAGAATAGCAAAAATTTCCGCCAGTAACCTTTGATCACATATACGTCACAAAAGACATTGTTTTGCTACAATCAGAATTGAAAAACGTAAAAGAAACCTATGCTACAGCTGACCAGTTGGAGTATGTTCGTTCTGAGATAAGTAATATGAAATATGCATCATTGATAAATACCGATCGAAATATAAACAAAATAAGAGGCGCTTGTTTGTTAGACAGTGGACCAGTGGGTATCATGCATTTTTCTAACAATAACTGCGAAAACAGTACGCCTGAGAAACAAATAGGTGCGAACGCGACAACACTGCTCGCTCGACAACGTTCTCTTTTTCACCCGCTTACACCACGTAGTGTGCACAGTAGTGCCGGCTCTTCTGCACTTAGCCCTGTTACGAGACCGTTGCAGTTCGAAATGAATGAGATGCGCGTGGAGGCCAGGCATACTAAAAGTCCCCATCGATACCTGTTGCGCTCGTGCCGCCATTTTGGAAAAAAGGTACCCTTTTTCAGTTTTTTGCTTATATCTCGGCAATAATTATTAATACGATGAAATCGTGTAAGCGAAAACTTTAACTTATTAAATTTCCTATAAAAAAGCCAAGATAGATTATTTATGTATCTCTAATACTTTATACTGCCAAATTGCAGCTTTCTCGTATTAGTAGTTTTTGAACTAAGCCGCCGACAGACGGACGGACGAACGGACATGGCGAAGCTATAAGGGTTCCTTGTTGACTATGGAACCCTAAAAAGGCCCTATACATTGTTCGTTAAATTTACTTTCATATTTTTGAATGTTTCTTCGAACTGCGCTCTTTGTAATTTTGTTTAATTGTTTTTGATTATTTTTTGTGTTTTATTTTTTTTATAAATTTTACAATGTTTCTTTAATCCATAAGACACTGTGAGGTCCCCAACCCCCTTAAATCCCTGGCCTATAGCTTAGTAAAAGACTTGTGATATGTACGTGAACATTTATTAAAATAGGTACAGGAAAACATTACCGAATTTAGCCGTCGAAATTTTACAAGTCTGTGGATTCCTAGCGCGTTCGCCAATATCACCTTTGCTCTGCCACTGTGCCGCGTGTTGTCTACCTTCGTCCCTCCGTTAGTTAGGTTGTCCTTGCGTAAAAGACCTGAAATTGATGAGATAAAGTGTATATATTTTGAACATAAAAGACGTTGTCTGCTGCAAAAGAAAAATCTCCCTTTTGGGAAAGTAGATAGTCCTTTCCTTGTCTCCAAAGTCGTAATTTCTGTTCCACGAAGTTTAGGCTTCAGAGATCAGAAAGTAAGACTTGCCCAATGGTTGACCAAAGATGGTAAAGGTCAATCACCCTCAATCCAGAAAGGCCTTTCCAACAAGCGCTTTCCTTTTTTACACAAGGACTATCTAGACCAAACTACGTTACAGTCTGAAAATACGACACTTAGAAACAGACAAAAGTTCTCACAAAATTACAATAAGTGTCGAGTAGTTATTTACGTTAATTAAATTACGGATTAGGATGGGCTCTCCGAGCCTGGAGTAAATAAATGTGTTGCTGAAATAAACGGGGTTAATACATACAATATTTCCAAACAGAGATCTTCTAAGTAATATCTACTTTTATAACACAAATAAGTTCAAGATTTAATCATTTTAAATATATCTTTACTCAAGATTCGAAATCTACGTTATTATTGGAAACTCGATTAGTAACAATTAAGGATTGAGTACATTTCAAACTAGTTTGCTAGAATATTTACAGTTTTACTGAAAATTGAAATTTGAACAAAGGTCTCCGTACGTTAACACGTAACACTCTCACAGTTCGCTCCCTCACTCTATTCACCTTTCGCGTCTTATTCCCCTTTGCGTACTCTCCCGACTCCCCACGTGTTAGCCTTCCTTTCGTATCATCTTGACTGCCCCGATTCCCGCATTCCTTCTCCAATGCGCTGGCGCACCTCTGTGTCGGAGTAAAGCTGTAACTCTCAATAATACGTTAGTGTTATTCGGCCTTATCGCCTTTGCAATAAGCCCGTAAATCTCTTATTCTTCTGTCCATGCGAAAACCATCCCTTACGCGAATCATCTATCTCGTACGCACTTGTACGTCTTTCTCGCTCTTGAATTTTGGCGCGTTGATGCATCATGCCGCAACATCTCAGAATCGACCATCTGTTAATTAATCATTTCTAAGAAAGTTCGCTCTTCCCTAAAGGTTCAAACGCAACAAAAAATATTGTACCTGACCTAAGCATTCCAGGCAAATGTACAAGTTTTAAATATTTTGAAACCTCGAAGTTATAACTAATTTGTTACATAATTGAAATTTATTTAGGTACACCCGTGTGGACCTGACAACACCTCAGTTTACAGTTTGCCACCATGAAATATGATAAAATATCAAAAATAATAATACCGAGTTTTTCGGACCCTCCAAAAAAATCACCTACTCTCAAATAAAATGTATTTCTACTGACCTTCAACTGTTGCTTGGTTAGGGTAATCTTTAGAGGTTAACCGTAAAGTTGAAATAGCACCGAATATAATTAACAATATTCTCATTAAATAAGGAGTTGTCAGTACTTTAAAAATAGGTATAGCATGTCCAAAAGCTGCCATTCTGAAATAATAAACAAATGTAGTTTAATTTATCTTATTTTTGGATTAAGCTAAAAATATTACCAACTTTAAAACTAAACTAAGAAAACCTGATTTACATTAAAAATAAAGATTTAAATAAAATTTAATTAAATGATTAATTCAATTAATTAATCAAATTAATTTACAATGAAATAAATCAATGAATCTGGGTTGTCACTCCGGCTATTATTTATTTCCTCTTTGTACAAAATATAGGTATTTCAAAAATGTTACAAACTTATTATTTTGAACTAGTTTTGGAGTTTACTCCTTAAGAATCGATTTGCATATATAAGGAGCCCGGTATGAGAAAAATGTGAGGAGTAAAATCTATCGATGAATGACCTCGTTACGTTTTTGGTGCGCATCCTATGTCGCGCAACTTTCTAATTTGGTTGTGAGTGTAGGGTATAGGGACATGTGCATAGGGTATACTGCAAAGCGACTATACCTATATGTTATTGGGTTTGTTTATTTCTATCAGTGTCGACATTTTTATATTGCTGTTTTTATTATAAATATCAATAATTAATATTGTTATTGTGAAGTTTTAATCGTTATCATTGTGTTCCGCTAAAGTGAACTGAAGGTATTTTCAAATAACTATGGCAGAAAGAGGTGTAGATGATATTGCCGGAACATCTAAAAAACAAGTGCAAGGTACGTTGCAATTCATGTATTATATGTATGAGCATGTGCAATTTGTATTTATTAAATATTTTAATAATTATCGAGCGCATCCACATAAAATAGAAAATTTCTAACCTAACCAAAAATTAATTTTTTTGTCGATGTCTATAAATTCTTCCACGTTATTATGATTTATTTTATAAATAATTTTTGAATATTAACAATTGTAGTCAATAATTCGATAATATTATCAGAAAAATCGACAATATTTTTTCATTATAATAATGTTTTTATAAAATTTTCTTTTGAAAGGTTATTTTTTAGCTTATTTAAATAATTTTCATGTACTATTTATTATTGTACGTAAAAGATTTAGTGACATAATTATCTTTTTATAACCATTTTTGTTAATTATTGAGATAATATTATATTTTAAATAAAAAAATAATTATAATAATTTTAAAAAAATGTTTATAAAAACCTTTTTTTATCAATTTTCTTTTTAAAGTTAATTAAAATTTTTATAATTATGCATTTATAAATTTTCTAATTTTTTTTTATATTTTTTTACTAGGAAAAAATCTAAACCTCCAAAAACTCCAGCCGAGAGACAGCGAGCTTACCGATTAAAAAAAAATTAATGAAGGAAGCCCAAAATATTCTGGCAATCAACCAACCCTCAGGGTCCGTCGCACCCGTGCACATCTGAAATTGACTATTGTAAAAAGTTTAATGTAAAATATTTCGTCGATTAGTTATAATAAATGTATATGAAATGAATAAATATATATTTATATATGTATAGTAAACTCCAGTCGTGCGTCGGAGCTGACACACACAATTTTTTTAGCTATGTATCTCTGCGCCGCCAGAGTAGGTTTACGCGGACGGGACTGATTTTATGTGACCTAAGAACGTGTGGTGAGTAATGATAGGCCAGGGCCTTGGAGAGCCGGCAGATAAGCCGGCGGATAAGAATAAGGAAAGTCCCAAAGGAATTCTCTGCGGCAATAGTCAAGCACGACTCCAGGTCACCTCCCCCTAACACATGCTCAACTTCGTGGCTGAGCATCGTCAGTTCTTCGCCGCCCGCCGAAGGGTAGGTCCCACACCTTAAAACCAAAATGAAGTGCACAACCGGGCGCGAAAAATCCCGGTCCGTCTCCATCGGCTTTTTTAACGCCAACGGTCTCCGTAATCAAAGAGAAGAATTGTCACAATTCCTCTCGTCCCAAAATCTGGACGTCTTCCTCATCCAGGAAACGTTCCTCAAGGCCGTTGTCCGCACCCCTACGATCGCGAACTATCGCACCGTCCGTAATGATAGAACTGCTGCCCCTTAGGGAGGCACTCTTATCTATTACAGACGCTCCCTGCATTGCTCCCCTATCGATCCTCCTCCATTTACGAATATAGAAGCATCCGTCTGCCGCTTAGCGATGACCGGCCATCAGCTGATCATCATTGCATCGGTTTATCTCTCTCCCTCAAAAGACTTGCTAGACAGCGACCTTCAGTCGCTCTTAAATTAAGGCGATGCCTTCATTCTTGACGGCGACCTAAATTGCAAGCACCATCGCTGGAACTCTTCAGTAACTTCACGGAGAGGCAGACTCCTCGACGATTTAGTTGACAGACTAAACTTTGACATCATCGCTCCCATGACGCCCACTTACTTTCCCCATAGTACTCGCAACAACCCTGACGTCCTCGGCATAGCACTTTTAAAGAATGTAAGGCTTAGCTTTCGCTCTATAGAGGTGCTTGACGAATTTGACTCGGACCACCGCCCTGTCCTCCTCCGATTAAGTTCCCTTTCGGACCCTCCTCCCGACACTAGAATCGTGACGGACTGGGATAAAATCGGGCAATTGCTTGAAAACCCCAGCTCGCCACATCTAGATAGCGAACTTGCTACGGTTGCGGAATAAGAGGACACATAAAAATTTATTGTCCGATAGGGAAAAGAAGAAGGTCCTCAAATTTCAAGACCAGAGTTGATGAGGAGCTACCGGGACGTATGCTAGCTGGTCAAGACAAAGCCTCTACTATCACAATCACTCAAGTATGTAATGAAAACAGTTTGGTCGTCGAAGGCAGCTTGAACAATAAGCCATGCAGTTTCACAATAGACACTGAAGCATCGAGAACCATAGTTAGACCCGAATTGATGAAGCGGACCATTCAGTGGAAGAGGTTGTCTCCGGAATATCACCTTCAAACAGCTACTGGCAAGCCAGTCTCCGTCTTTGGCGACTCGAATGTGGAGTTGAGAATAGGCGATAGTGTTTACTATCAGCCAGTGCTAATTGCGAATATCGTCAATGATGGCATTTTGGGTTTAGATTTCTTACAAAACCAGCATTGTGCATTGGATATCGCTAGAGGGCTGCTGAAATTTCCTGATCAAGAGGTTTATTTCAAAGGATCACACTCTTCGAATTTCTACATCGAAAAAGATACTGCACGGGCTCTGAAATTACAGAACTTAGCAGAGATTAAGTCTTCAAAGAACATCAAATACGGAGGTTGTGTTATCGATGTTGTGGAGATAGTGATGAATGGACCAGCATGCAAAAGACACAAGAAGAAGATAGTGACCTGCGGCCTATTTTGCGATGGATAAAGAACAATAATAAGCCACAGTGGTGTGATGTATCAGCCTTCAGTCCAGTTACTAAAGGCTTTTGGGCTCAGTTGAAAAACTTGACTTTGGAAAAAGTCTTCTGTGTAGAAGATGGAATTCTAGTGATGGCAAAGCAGTTACTCTGCAGATTGTTGTTCCTCGAAAGAAAGTTGCTTCTTTTCTTCGGCGATTTCATGATTGAGTATCAGGTGGACATCTGGGAGTGAAATGGACTTTTGTAAAGATACGCCAACGTTTCTAATGGATTCGTTGTCGTAAAGATCTAAAAGACTGGTACTGTAAATGTAATGTTTTAATGCCTCGTTAAAAGGATCAAAGTCTAGCGCTGCTTATGTAAGTGACTTTCAAAACCAGTCAGATAAAGTGCACACGATGGTTCGCGAGAACAGTTGGAACTCGTTATGGTGGAAATGCTTTTGAAGAGGGAGCATTGGTATGGCTGCACAACCCATTGAGGAAAAAGGGGAAATGTCCGAAACTTCAAGCAAAATGGGAAGGCCCTCACAATGTGGTTACGAAAATCAATGACGTCACCTATCGCATTAAAAAAAGATCCGGGGGGAAGCCAAAAATTGTTCATTTGGATCGGCTAGCCGTATATCATGGCAACAATAATGCTCGTGACGAGCATGATTGAGAGGGTGGTAGTGTTACAGCCGGTAACTTTCTAGACGTATCGACGACGATAGTCAACAAACAACATTAAAAAAGTTTCGTCCTAATAGGCTTCCATTCCAAATTCCAAGATCTAGCGAGAAGGCTGCTATGCAGGCAAAAATGAACCTAATATTTTAGGCGTAAAGTTTACTTTCCTTTGAGGGACAATATTGTTATTAACTAGAATATTCACGACGGATGGGTTGTTTACGAATTGGATACAAAATAGCTCTCCAAGCGTCTAGAATACTTGAGCGCAAACCCCGCTCTTGTCAGCGAGTATAAAAGGCGCCGCAAGTCCCCGCAGTGAGTGTTCTCGCTGTCCGGATAGCGGGATTCTACGACCTCCCCTAATAGGGCCTCCCCCTAACACGACGCCGACGTCCCCGGGTTCGTCGGCGCCCGAAAGGATACACGAGGTATCAAAGAGTGCCGGGGTGCTTCTCGCCCCCACTCAATCAGAGGCTCTTTCAGAGTCTCACCCCAAAAAGCCCGGTGAAGCAGTAATGGCTGCAACAGCCAACTGCATAGTCTTGAACTACGTTCTGAATTACTTCGGAAAGCGATTACACCTAAATACGACTCCTGTGAGGTTTAAACGGATTACTGAATTTTGGTTTACGAGGATTCTGTAAGTTTGTGTACAGTAAAGTGCAATAAATAATCTTCATCACTAAAACGGCATTTTTAGTTACCCTAGCTCGTAACAACATATTTTTTTCTTTATAGAAGTTGCGTTCGGAAATTTGACTGCATGACATTATAATTAAAAACAAAGCATGATATTTTTGAAGTAAGCTGTTTTATTTCTTACTATGATTAATTATAGTAAATATTTGGGGGGTACGTCAAAACAAAAATGTGTTTTTTATAACTTTAATTAAAAAGAGTAGGATAAAATATTTGTTTCGTTATATCTTTAATAGATCCTAAACTGGTCATCGTATTGAATTTTTCAGCGTCACGTAATTCAAGAAGCGAATTATCGAACTAATGACGAAACCTTCTTTGTCTTATGCTGAGCAAAAATCGATTTTTTAACAAAAATAATATTTAAATAAACCATAACCTGCGGGGATTTTTTGCAAAATTTTAAACCTATATTATAATTATTTAGGTTTTTATTTATTATAGCTCTGTATACATTCATCATGGCCAGACCATTAAGGCGATCTTCTGCCATGTTGCTTCTTAGCCATGTTTTAAGTCTTCTGAGGCTGCTAAAGGATCGCTCTACTGTACAGGTCGTGCAATTGCTGCCAAAGTTCGATTTCATTCTTTATGTTCGGTTATTAATTCATAAAACTGGGCAATGGATTCACAAGTTTGTTTCAGATTTTAAGTTGTCATCTTTTGCATTTACGCCGGGTGTAACTTAGATAATGCGAATGATGGCGTGGTTTCTTCAGTAAAACGTACTTCAAGGGAGTTGATAATTGAATCCAAGTATGGTTTTACTAAAGACCTCTTCCAGTATTCTGAAGGGCTTTCTGCTGGATGCTTGTTTCTATAACGTTGTTTCCCCGTAATACGCGTCATTGATGTAATGTCCTCCTCCAGTCCGACTTTCTCCGCAAAAGCAGTAGCTTCCTTTATAATTTCGTCTGTCACTTTTTCCAGATTTTCACGGTGGTTTTTAATTAATAGTAAAATCATTTTTACGTGTTCCGAGGCTTTGACCACGTCCAAAGCTACACATTGGAGTACGTTAACAACGGATTCCATCAAAGCCGAGAATTGGGCTACCACCATAATCCCGAGAATGAAAGAAATTCTGGAAGTAGCCGCATGCAGTTGGAAGGTACTTTTCCGAGCTGCACTATTTCCTTCCTGAGATAATGTTTGTAAGGCTTCTAGAATTACTGGAAGATTTTCTTTAAAAACTCTTATGTTTTGTGTTTCTCACTCCATCTTGTCTCGCAAAGTCTGGAAATATTAGGTATAAACTTGGAGGAAGTCAATAATCAAAACTGATTCCCGAAAAAAGTTTATAGTATCTTTGGTGGTTCCCATAGCATTTCTAATTTTAGGAAGTGAATTTAGAACTAGATTCAGTTTGTGGGACGAGCAACAAAAGTAGAGGACTGTGGTGTACTTGTTGCGTAAGATCGCTTGTACCCCTCTGTCTTTTCCTGACTTTGTTGAACAACCATCAAAACCAAAACCAGCACATTTATTTATATTCCGATCTTCTTTTGTCAAAAACTCACCTATGCTATGTGCAATCGATTTCGCATCCAAATCTTTTAGCTCAATGAAACCAACAAACATTTCTTGGACTTCCTGTGTTTCTTCATCAAAATATCGCATCCCAATCGATAGGTGTTCAGTGCCAGAAATATCAGCTGTTTCGTCTGCAAGCACACTATATCCTGCTGTTTCTTTCACTTTTTTCATAATAACAGCCTTAAGAACGCTTCCAAAAATACCAATAATTTCATTTTGAATATCCACTGAACGGTAGCTTGCATTCTTTTCCCTTGTTCAATGTGTTTCTTTTAAATCAAATCTCCTGCGTCAATTCGAAGCCTGTATAAATCCTCGAGAATACCTTCACCGTAATGTTTACCTCTCAGTGCTTCGTCCTTAGGCCCGCAAAACGTAATGCAGGAAATAATAGATATTATAATTTTGCGATTTTCTTCAATAATTCCCTGGGAATATTTGTTCAGTTGCAACTCGACAGGCACACCTTTGAGAAAAGATTTAGCAGCTTTCAATGCCTCCTAATAAAAGTGGGTTTTAATGTGCTTTTTGCGCTGCTCGTAAATATCTTTAAACTTACAAAAGGGCCTTATCGTAAATGATCCCAATATGGCTCTAAATGAATTTGGATTTGGTGGGAACAACGTACAATATTTACAAAATGCTCCTCTCTGGCGCCTGGAATATACCAACCATGGAGAGTATGTTTCCAACCGAGAATTATTAAATTTTATCTTTAAATGTTTTGCATCTTCCGCAAAGTTATAGGTCGCGGAAGGGGACCAACAGTTTTCAATCAAATTCTTCTTATTTTCGCTTGATAACATGTGTCAAACATATCGCCCGATATCATTTTCTTTGCACTCATCCTCATCCATCAATGAATCAGGATTCGGCACCAGAGCCAGATATCTAGAGGAACTTGGTCTAGGTAGTTCCTGCGGCTGAATATAGCCTGTTGTGGTTGCGGTGACCGATGAAGACACATGCGATATTGTCGAACTGCCCCTCCTGCCCCCCCCCCCCTTGGTGACGCCTTTGAAGCCCAATTTAGTAGGTACTCGGGGTTTTTTGGGGTTGCTGATCACGAATGCGATGCCTGAAAAGGCCTCGGAGGTGCCTGAGGACCAGGGGTCGTCAGTCATTCCGTCGTTTTACTTTAAAGCCGTTCAAAATTGTTACTCGAAGATTTTCGGTGTCACTAATCTCAAATATGGTGTACAAAAAGATTCTCAAGGTACCTGGCGACCAAAGCGGTCATAGGGTTTTTTTTTATTTCACCCAAAATTGTTACTCGCATTTTTTTGGGTTACTGATTATGATGACCAATAAGACCCAGAGACTTTAAGTAATATAAAAAAGTAAATATGTGTTGTGGTTGAATATAGCACATATGTACTCGTATGTTACGTACGAGTACATATGTGCTATATTTATTGTACCGCTCATCGTCATCGCGATATTTCGAAAGGCGTTCTAAAGGTTTACGCTAGAGGTACATCAAAGGTAAAAGAGGTGTGGTTAGTTGTTACGATGAAAAATTAAGAAAAATTCTCTCAAAACTTCGAAACGCTTTCGCCATTACGTTGCCCCAACTAACCGATCTCGTTGAAAGTTAAACACGGTTAAACTCTTCAACGAATTTGAAAGCAAGCGTTCTTTTAAAAACTAACTACCACGTATAAAGTATGAAACGCGGTGCGCTTTGTTAGCTTAAAGCTATTAACGAAAATAAGCTCAACATATTCAATAAATATAAATAGTCAAAATTACATAAATGTCAAACCTATATTTTAAAAATTATGTTTTACATTTTTAATATGTTTTATTATTAACAACTGTAACTACTAGTTGAACTTAAATAACTTAATTCATAGAAAATAGATATACAGACTCCTAATACATTCACTATCAATACTTAGTCATTCATTCATATTTAATTTAACCAAATTACGATGATCGGAATCCGCTTAGGCAAAAGCCGCGGACAAAACGCGAATAATATATGTATGTTAAAATTGTTGCTTAATATTCTCTGCAGTAAGATCTAGCGAATATAAAGTATGTATATAATGATTATAGCTTACATTTCCCACATATAAAACTTACTTTCCTCCAAGTTAATACACCAGCTAGAATACCTACTATGTCTGCCTCATTGACAATCACAAATCTTCTAAAATGGCAATAATTTTTAACAGCAGACCACACACAGGAAGGCATGGTCTCTCCTCAGACTTAAGAGTTGAATACGCTTGTGAGTGA
Organism: Apoda limacodes; assembly: GCA_946406115.1. Lineage (NCBI taxonomy): Eukaryota > Metazoa > Arthropoda > Insecta > Lepidoptera > Limacodidae > Apoda > Apoda limacodes. The sequence continues at coordinate 24,204,642 of OX291551.1, read as the reverse complement.
CTGCTCGTTAACTAATCTTACAGCTCGTCTCCGACCCTAGTCAGAAGGGCCAAGTTGGTATCCAGATGCACCCGTAAAGAAATTGGGGCCAGTAACGCCACTTAAAAGTAAAGAGCAAAGCAAACTTAGCTGTGAAGTGAGGTAGGTACTGCTTCACTCTGTTGAATGCAATAAGTATCTTAGAGCTTAGCTGTAGATGTTAACACCAAAGATCATAATACTCTTGGAGATGAGAATGGATGTGATTTGAAATTGTGAAACCACAATTTTAATTATAGACGCGGTCAGACTTGTTTAAATATGAAATATCTATAATTATATGTTACTATAATATTCTACGCCAAATATTACTCTGGCATAAACATGGCGGACATGGCCCAAATATATCTACGACTTGTTCGCGCAGTCCACGGTTTTTCTGTGAATACTAAACACTGAATAATATTACCTTATCATTTCAAAACATATTTCATCATTAGTAAAATATCGTTTTTCTCTATTCATGGCAATTCATAACTTTTTTCAAATCTTAAATATTATTCTTGCCACATACTATTTACTTTGGCCTATGTATATCTAAATGTTTATAATCCTAATAAGGCAAAAATCCCATACGCACCCCCAAGTTCCCACTCTCTTATTAACACCAATGTGTTTCAATCTTTTATAGTTTTGACACTAAAAAAAGTAGAATAAAAAGTCTGAATACATCCATATAAATAAGATTCTTTGTATGAATGGTAATCTAGTGCCAAACGTTTCTTTATCCGATGTCACTCTTGCTTACAATGATGGGACACTAGAGGGCTTTCGTGCTAAGCATCTATCACTTGTCTCTACCATTCTTCAAATCTTATATATTTTTTACTGCAAATTCAGATGAGAGATACGTTTGCCGCCGTAATGTCAAAGGGTTCTCGGGCGGCATTGACGTTCTTACTTGACGATGCCAAATTCAGCGCTGTTGAATTTCTTCAGTCTGAGGACACAGATACAGACGAACCTTCTACTAGCTCTATGCACAAGGCGTTTACGTCATATTTTTCTAAACGAGGCATCAGGAAAGGATAACGTACTTGACATCGCCAACCTTCTTCTAGCTCTATGCACAAGGTGTTTAGGCTGTATCGTTCCGTTTTAGGATACAGGGAGGGATAACTTAACACACTAATCTTATCTAACTCTAAGCACATGATTTTTAAAGTTAAAACTTTCGTTATTGCAGTAAACGATATGATCTATTATTACACAGGCTTCTTCTAAAACAGAACAAATTAAACTCCAAAATTTTATCTACATATCTTAAATCAGATTTAGATGTTTTTTACTAAACATGTAATTTTATATATAATAAAATGACGTACGCACATATTAGAACAATTGTTTGAAATGAAAACTGTTCCCATAAATCAGGCGCTTCACCATTAACACTGTCGATCAAACATCTTAATCGGTCAGCGATAACGAAAGATACTTTCGTTACACAGAGTTTTTAAAATCAAACTTACGTTTAGTTTTTTACAAAAGGTTATAGCAAATAGGACAAGTCTTAAAACATCTTTAACCATAATTAACTTTAATTGTAAAAATATAAATGAAGTATGCAGAAAGATTTTTTAAAATGAAAGTTATGCTTTTGTACATAATGTTTGTTTAAGTTTTAATTTTTTTTAATCTAATGAAACCTTAAGCCTGAATGTATGTAAAATTTCACTAATAATTTTGATCAACACTCGATTTCATAAAAGTTTTCGTGGTAAGTCCCCAGTTTTATTGCATATCCAACAAAACGTGACTGCTGTGCAGCGTAAACCAAGTAGCTACCTATTCTACAAATCTTATGGAAAGAAACATTAATGCGGCTTTTCTTTGTGTTACGATATCTAAGCGGCATAATCTGCTCTGGGTTCCTTACGTACCTATTTAATTATTTATGGTTTAGTTTTGTTATTTCTATTGGGTACTATATACTTAGAGCAAAATAATATGATTAAGAAAACAAACATAAACTTTTAAGCGAGCCTTTTGAGGTTTAAAAATTAAAAAACTATAAGTAATTAAGGTAATTGAAAAATATATTTTCGAGTAGGTAACTTGTTTTTACATTAAAGCACAAGACTTTTTATTTTACTAGTTTTACCTTTATCTTATTTTTCCTTACAAACATAAATAAGGTATGCCAAAACAATTAATTATAACATATAAGTAATTTATATTCGCGGACACTGAGTAAAACCATTCTTATATTCAACAATGAACCCCAAACCAAATAGCGGCATATTCTTTGTACTTCATATTTCTGTTATTAATGTAAAATAAAATAGTAATTAAATATATTTATTCTTCAGTCTTTTCTATGGGAATGCCGTTTTGCTGACTTGAAACAATTTAAGGGGTAGAAAACCTAATTGGTATATTATAAATTTAGATGACTTAACAATATATTTGTACTAAACACGTATAACAGTAAGCGTATAAAACTTGAATAATCTTTATTTAGTATGAACGTAAATACCGGTTTATAATAATATAAGTTTGGTTAACCTACACTTCATAGTACTTTATTGTAGGTTAAACTACAATTTATGTTACTTGACTCTTGAACTAAGAAAACCGTGGTCCAAGCCTCATATGCAGTTTGCTTAAGAATTTTAGCTTCTCTGCAAGACCTATTAAACCACGGTTGTTTTTTGAAGCCGGCAGCTACTCGCAGGTTTACTTTGGCCTATGTATATCTAAATGTTTATAATCCTAATAAGGCAAAAATCCCATACGCACCCCCAAGTTCCCACTCTCTTATTAACACCAATGTGTTTCAATCTTTTATAGTTTTGACACTAAAAAAAGTAGAATAAAAAGTCTGAATACATCCATATAAATAAGATTCTTTGTATGAATGGTAATCTAGTGCCAAACGTTTCTTTATCCGATGTCACTCTTGCTTACAATGATGGGACACTAGAGGGCTTTCGTGCTAAGCATCTATCACTTGTCTCTACCATTCTTCAAATCTTATATATTTTTTACTGCAAATTCAGATGAGAGATACGTTTGCCGCCGTAATGTCAAAGGGTTCTCGGGCGGCATTGACGTTCTTACTTGACGATGCCAAATTCAGCGCTGTTGAATTTCTTCAGTCTGAGGAGATTTACTTTGCCTTGAAGAATATTGAAGTTTAAGAAACATAAAATTAGACTACATGATAATATTTGTCAAATATGCAAAAACTCAAAGAATGTTGTTTAAATCCTTGTACAGCAAAAAAAAAAACACTACAGGATAATACTATTTGATTCTCTGACTGGCAAAGATAAACATTGGTGGTATTCCAGCTGCACTCATTGCACACATAACGGTTATGTTCCTACCTCGTTCTCCACTAGTAACAGCTCCGACTCTTTTTTGTCCTTTTCCGCCGAACACTTTTCCTGGGTCAGTCACTGTGGTGATACCAGTCTCATCAGCATTGTAAATATTTATTTATATTCTTTATTGAACACCAAAAGTGTACAAAAAACGGACCCAATGCTAACAGCACTTTCTACCAGTCAAACTATAAATGTTCAAGAAAAAGTGTCGGTAAATGTAAACAAAAAAAGATATATACATATATCACTGTGTATTATGTACATTATATACTTAACTACATAAATTCATATAAACAAACATACACATATACCCATACATATTATACATATATCTATACGAAAACATACTTAAATTTTAGTGTAACAGGATGATAATAAATATTGTACGAAATGTCAGGCGAATCGGGAACAGAGTTAGAAGGACCAAGTGTTACAGATTGTACTAAATAATTAGAAAGAAAAGTTATGATGAGGATAAAAGGAAGTGATTTCGAACAAGCCGTTTGAAAGAATCGCGTGATGTAGCCTTTCTGATAGACTCAGGAAGATTATTCTAAAGTCTAACAGCTGCAATGGCAAAAGTATTATTCAAAAGCCACTATGATGTTCCCATTACATCATAGTGGCTTTTGAATAATAAGTGATAACATAGCAATAAGTGATAGGAAGAGCGAAGATATTTTTTATGAGTATCGGAGAGGAAATGAAAATTAGTTTTGAGATAAATGGGTGTTTTAGGGTCAAAAAGGATAAAGTTTTACGGATACCGAAAATAAATTTAATACATAAGTTTAGTAAACGATCAAGCTTAGACAACAGTTCTTGAGTAAGATCCAAATAACACACATCACTGACGTCAAGAATGGGTAGGAGAAGAGTATTAACGAGAGTGATTTTAGTAGAAGCAGGAAGAAAATGTTTGAAGCGTTGTAACGAATGTAGAGAGGGATAGAATCTGCGAGAATATTGTTTGGAAGAAACTTATTTTTTTCTTATAAGTCTCCAAGTTTTTTATAGAAATTTATTATTTCTTTCTTGTTAAAAGCACAAACCCTATTCAAGCTTGTTGCTTTAGCTTTGCGTACAGAAACTGAGGGGTTGCGTCGCATAAAGCCGTTTACCCAATCCACTCCAGTGGTTGTGCTGTTTTCATTGAAATTGTTTTAAATATTATTGAGCACAGCATATTTATAAACAGCTTTACGCAAGTCTGTGAAACTGAGTCCATAATATAGCGAACCCAGCAGCTTAACTTGTTCGGCAATTTAATGTTCTTGGTGCGGGATGAAAATGGGCCTACGATCTAATCTTGGGCTGCTTATAGTATCGTTTTTTAGTCGATCCCTTAAAGTAGTAAATGGAATGTTATTTTGTTTTGTGGCTTGTCTCTTGGACATCCCATCTTTAATCGCAGTTTTAGCTGAGTTAAGGTATTCGTCGTTTCAAACCGTTTTGACAATGAAAAAAGGAGTCACTAAGGGGTGATGGTCGTTTTGAATTTAACTTTAAATTAAACAAACAATTCTTGAAAATTAAATAATTCATCATTTAATAAAGTACCTAGGAAAGCTATATTAACAATTTGATAAATATCAAAATTCTGAACTTACCGAAAAAAAGATTGCGACGAAAATTAGTTTAGCGCAGCCGCATACAAACAAACGCATTTCACCGTTGTTTGCCACGAGCTGACAAAAGACTGAGCTGACTGCCTCTGCGCGTCGCTACGTGTTAGAGGCTTTTCCCCTCCCCTGTTTTACGGCATGTTGCTATGCACCATTTTCATAGACTTATACAGATGCGCGCCATTACCCGGTGCGCGCCATTCCCCCTGCTTAATATTTAACTGTTTGTGGTATAAAGTCCTACGCTGGCCTGGTTTGTTATTTAAGCATTGATAGCGGTGACTGAGCAACCGTCCATGTGAACAACTTAACATTATGTTAAAGTAATACAAAATATACATCTTATATGAAAAGTCACTTAAAAACCTTTAGAAAGACGTAACGAACGACACAGTAGCGTGCGCTATAAAAATTAGTATCTCTCAGGTTATTTAGAGCTTAGAGAGTTACAATGAGTTATTAAAGATTAATAACGTGCGTGACCGCCTATCTTACGTGGAACTGTGTTTCTTTGCATGCTTCAATAGTGTAATATGTCTTTGTACACTGGTCAAACGGCACGCTTCTGCTAGGGTTTGCCATAGCCCTAAGTGTGGGTTATGTTTGTTCAGATTATTTGTCTCGAGCGTTACAGCCCGAGAGTTACTAAACACTTGCTCAATTTCCAAGTTACAGAATCACTGAAATATTTTTTAGCCCGGATACAGTACTTTATTCATATCATCATAATGAAAACAAAAATAAAACAAGCCATTCGTCCTCGTAACTGACACGTTACCCTGTCTGAATCACTTAACATCGTTCAACTACATTTTCTTTTTTATAAACTGTACATTTATTTGTGCTAAATTTAACGTGATGCATATATCTACATTCATAGTTAAGTATATTTTTTAGATTATTTTTTAAATTTCGGTTTTGGGATTTTTTTAACGAAAATATTAGTTATAAGTGAAGGTCAAACGTTATCAAACGTTACAACGATCGTTATTTAAGAGTGATATATAGGTAAATTAACCATACTACAATTGAATTTTTTGGTGAGTAAATAAAGTTCAAATAAATAATAAAAAACCAGCCAAGTGCGAGTCTTGGTCTCGCACCGAGGGTTATGTACTAACTTATTATACGTAGATAGTTCTTCCATCATGAGATCGAGTCTCACAGGTTTAAGCCTTAATTATCAGTTTTTGGGTTTTATCCTATATTTGTGATGTAACATCTTGCTTCTTGCCAAATTTAATTACAGGTTTATCGGCCTTATTTTTTTATTGCGTTGACTTAAAAATTTGTTTTTTTGAAGCTACAAGGGACCATAGACCTTAGTATTTGATACTAGCTGCTACCCGCGGCGTCGTCTGCGTGAACGCTATACCATTTAATCACTTTATGTGAACGAAATCATAGCGCGGTCTAATTCGACGCTAACGCCATCTAGTTAGCAAATAGGAAAGTATTGAAAAATTATTAGTGAAAAATTATAATACATCTAAGTTATGACTTCACACGATTTGTTAACATAAAATAAATGGCTATGTGTGAGTAGAATAATTAATAATTAAGAAGCAAGTCAAATATGCGTCGCTAGATTACACGTTGTTACAGAATGCGTTAAAAAAATAAAGGTTCACTGCTCGTTCTCCGTAGGTGATAGCATTATAATATGTAGCCTATATGTTGACCCGACTTCTTAATAATATTCGTGCCAAATTTGAAGTAAATCCATGCAGTACTTTTTAAGTTTATCCCGAACATACATACAGACAAACAGACAAAAATTCTAAAAACTATATTTTTGGCTTCGGTATCGATTGTGTAGATCACACCCCAAGTATTCTTTTAAAAAAATATTTAATGTGCAGTATTGACTTTTCTACAATTTTATTATATGTATAAATTAATTTCAACTTGATACCTTCCATTCCTGTGAAAAAGGGTCTTGACAGATAGGCAGACAGACGGACAACAAAGTGATCCTATAAGGGTTTCTTTTTTCCTTTTGAGATACAGAACCCTAAAAACAAGGAAATACATACTATATCATATTTTCAAGGTCTGATATCAGCAAAAACTTAATGTACCTTACTAATAAAATTTTCTGGCTAGAAAAAAATTACAAACTTACCTACCAGTAGTTTTTGCCAATTTTCGATTTATTTTCAAAACGGTTCATATAATTAGCTGAAATTTCATTATACACAACCCAAAACCTAAACTTTTAACGAATTTTCAAAACGAATGATTAGTAATATTCAAGCTATAAATATTTTATGCTTTTTGCCCATACTAAGGTCATATTTTGCGTTGTTTACAAAATTTGTGTGGCTTTATGCTCCCTCCTAACGCCCAGAATATGTTTAAAGTTGGGTATACATGCAAATATTTTAAAAAAGTAAATGAAATAAATAACGCAAAACTTGATAAAATATGATATTTAACGATTTTTCTGTGTTTGATCCTTGTTTTTATTGTTTTCTTTAAAAAATTGACAATAATTAACATTGTAAGTTAAAAAAATATTAAAAGAGAATTACTGTAAAAGTGTGTTTGACATTTTGGGTTTTTAACATTGGGACTATGTACATCAAGTACCGCATGAATAAAATTTTTAGGCTTTAATTTAGCCAGTAGACGCAAATACTTGCCAATGTCAGTATACACGAAAACAAAAAAACAGAAAGATGCGGGTGTTCGGTTTCTAATCTTCCTAATAAATGCATAATGCTTTTTTTGTAAACAAAAGTATGGTGCAATATGCAATACCTTAAATGTGCAGGCTTTGATGAACATTATTTTATGCTTTGACTAGGCATTGTGTACCATGAAGAATACAGAGCTGGCACTGGATTTAGTGGATTATAATATTTTTACCCTTTTTGACCGTATTTTTTCTAATAAGTGCACAATAATTGAAACAAAGATCTAGAGGAACAAATTAAAAAACTGTTTTTTTTTTTTATTTAGTTGGTAATTCAATTACACTTGAAATTTGTCATAATTTAGGACCTAGTCGCATGGAAGAGATAAGAGATAAGTACTGGAAGAGATAAGTAGTAGTAGTATCTTCTTTGAACTCTTCCGTGATTTTCATGATAAAAGTAAAGGCAGTTCAGGCTGTATTGTCATGTGACAGCAGTCGTTAAGGGCCCTCTTACACCCCACTAGCGCCGCCATTAGATATCCTCAATTTTCTCTTCGTACAAAACGAATTTCTAAAATCCAAATGTCGCAAATATAAAATTGCTAGAAGTGGCCGTTTTTAGCAGAAATGCCAACTACAACTCACAGATATTACTTAGAAACTATATAAAACCTTCTAAAAATAGCTTATGACTAGCTTTATATTTGCGACATTTGGATTTAAGAAATTTGTTTTCTACGAACAGAAAATTGAGGATATCTAACGGTGGCGCTAGTTAGCTGCTACATGCGCCTTAAGCCAAGTCAACATCAGAGGCCTTATGGGTGCCTTGAGAACTTCGACAGTTCGCAGTGACCACTAGCTCGACATACGTCCGGTAAATTCTTGCTGTGAACTGAACTATTTCCTAAGCCTATATTTCGCTTCTTGAAGAGGCCTCTACTCCTGTCAGTTGTGGGGCGTATAGTGGCTTAGGCAAAATAAATTAGAACATAACATAACAACCTCTGTCCGTAGCTGATCAGGTCAGTTCTACAAGGTTTTTCTCATCTATACGCTCAGATATTTTATAGTTTACCCATTTTTTAGCACTGATTTAAATCTACCTTACCAGCAATACTTCTTTACAGTTTGGGCACAGCCTTCCCTCACCGACAGCGGTTTGAATAATGCACGACGGGTTCGAGCCTGCAGCCCTGAGGACGCGAGACGAAATTGTAACAAAAATGTTTGTAACAATAAAATTGTAGGTTACTATCGACTCCTAGGTCCAAACATACCACATTCAATCGATCTAAATGTATATTATGATCGTCAATCGTTTTCACTTTTGTGATGTCTCTGACACTACGGGGAACCTTGTTATGCTATGTTGCCTTCATGTTACAATTGTCATTCTTAGCTCCGTAACTTTTGCGGGGCAGCTTTAGTTGTTTTGGCTTGTTCAGCCGCTTAGTTTTCAATGCACCCATTTTTAATTCCGCTTACTCTTTGTGGACGCGGCTTACAAAAAAATACTAGCGGTAAGGCAGGTCAGTCTACGTGAAGTGTAGTGTAGGCTAGTCATTCTATATATATATATATAATATAGGTATAATATATAAAAGAAAAAGAATTAGTTAACCTTTTATACATTGTTTAGCCGATGTTATATAGAGTGAAGGCATTCTATGGAACGCCTGAATTTTATACTTGACCAACACCATGTGTTGCCAACTTGCAAACTTGCCACCGTCTCGGAAAAGGAACCCATGTAGTTTTAGCACAATATTACTTTATTTTGCGCTTCTTCGTGATCTCGTCATATTCTTTGTTCTTTTCTGTCCTATTTGTCGGAAGCTGAATCAAAGCTAAGCGTGGCTAAGCCCTAAATAATAAATTGCTCCGCTTTCCTTCACATGAAAGCTTCCCGGTTCTCAGTATGTTAGGTAAAGATTTTCTCTTTAGCTGTTTTGTTTTGATACAAACTTAAAAGCATATAACTCGGTGGCGGCTTAGGGGTTTCGATTTCGGCTTGCATCCTGAGGGATTAAGGTTGGTGCCCCGGCGTGTACAAACGAGCTTTTTTTAAATTAAATTTCTCAAGTACGCTGATTATTCACTTTACTGGCTTTTCGGTGAAGGAAAATATCGTGAAAAACCTACATACAACAAAAAGAAGGTATGTAAAAGAAAACGAAAAAACTTTATTTGTCGCCAAATTACAAAGTAAAAAAGATTATGAACAAACAAAAAAAAAAACAGAAATATCAATTAAACAATAACAGTCTATTTAAAACTCAGATGTTGCGACAAATAGGTTTTTTTTAAATTTTTACTCGTATTTGAAACCATGACATACACGATTAAAACGAATTATCGAACTTTTGTCGATAAAAAAAATATTTAAGCTATTTAAATAATTGTTATTTGTTATGAGGTTAAAAATTAAAAGATATTGATCTCCCGAGTGTTTTAGGGTACATAAAATTGTCAAGCGCGAGTCGAAAAAAAGTAAAACTAAAAAGCTGTAAATAAATAATAAAAAAAACCAAAAACATTAAGAACTAAAAAGACAAGTGCAATTAAGAGGAAATATCCCCTAAAAATATTTTCCCCATACAAACGTATTCCCCTGTTTCCTGCCTGAATTGTGGCATTAGAGCTGTTATTTTTTTATGTATGATAGATATACGTATTCACTATGTCTGTATGTTTTGCTTTTTTTTAGATGACATTCCTATAAAAAATTGGGGCACTGCAAAAGTCAAAAAAAAATCCTCTTTTTTATGACATCTTTAGACGTGTGCTATACAAATATGACCACTAATTTAAAAAAAAACAAAACATACAGACACGGAATAATTCATGACCTTAAAGTTGAAGTAATTTTTATTAAATTTGGTTAAGATTTGGAAAAGGAAAGTGGGGAATACGATACCTCGATTTTGATGATTACAATTACGCAAATCAGCCCGAGGCGCAGTTGTCCCTATCGCACATCCGTATTTAAGACCGGATCCTAGTGCGACAGCAAGTGTTTTTCAAATATATATATCTGCATTGGCTAGGTTGGGATGTTTCCTCTTAAAATAAACTAAATATTCAACTTTAAGCAGGCCGGACTCATTCAATGTAAGGTCAAATAGTAGTGCACATTGCTTAAACTATAGTAGTTAGCTTAAAAAGAGTTCCAGCTGCTTATAATTAAATATTGGTATGTTTTAGGTGCACCTGTTTCTTTCTTCTTTGTTCTTTATGGTGTTGCAATCGGGTTTTTTTATTTATTCATACCGATACCTATGCAATGGGTAACATGTTAAACCAACTATTTCCGAAAGTCTTAGTTGAAAGAGATGGAAAAAATAAATAAAAACAGAATTTCCTTAATCACTATTCAGCATACGAGTCAGTTACACTTTTAATAAACAATCGTCAATAAGGTGATCGAGTTGCATTATTTTGTTCTCTTCATACAATCAACAACAAAAACACATAAAACTCGACCACTATTGCGGTGTCACCAACTGTAGACACACCAACAATCTGTGTCACTATACAATTATTTAATTTCTGCCATTTTGAAACTTTTGTTATTTCTTGCGACATGCCCCTCGACCTTTGCCCATACTAGTTCTATTGGATTTAATTCATACTCGGCAGCAAGCTCATCAACTACATTCTTTTGGTAATAAGCCTTTTCTTTTTTAACGATTTCCAATAGTTCTGATTTAATTATTGTGTCTTCGAAGTTTAAATTCTTTGAGTTCCACCACTGTTTGTGCTCTACGCCACGCCATAGTGGGAGTTTTTTCTACCTTACTGGAGTGTTTTTTTTTTTTTTTTTTTTTTATACCATTAAGGTGGCAAGCAAGCTCACGGTCCGTATGATGGTAAGCGGTTACCATAGCCTATGAGAGCTTCACTCGCGCGTTGCCGATCCTTCAGAAATCCAATAACTTCTTTTTTTAAGAACCCCATACTGTAGACGTTAGAGAAAACCTTGGAAAGGAGCTCATTCCACAACCCAAGCGTCCGCGGCAGGAAGTTTCTTTGAACCTGCACTGTACGCGACTATTTCGGTTCTAAAGTGTAAGAATGAATTCCCTGCCGATGGCGAGCGGTGCAATGATAGAAATTAGCCGTGGGCATCTTTTAAAACAATTTCTCAGTACACAACCCATTGCACAAGAGGTAGGACACACACAGGGAGGCAAAGTCTCTCCTCAGACTTAAGGGCTCGATACGGCAATGGAGTTTGGAATCGAAGACAATTCTCACAGCCCGTCGTTGAACCAAGACAAAATGCTGGTATCCGGATGCTCCCGCCAAGAGATGGCAGCAGTACTCTATATGGGGTCGAACTTGCGTGTAAAGCAGCAACCTCTGCCTCGACGTGAAGCACTGCCTCGCACTGTTGAGTACACCTAGTTTAATGGACGCCAGGTTCACGTTGTTTTACAGCGACCGTGGCGAAAGCCATATTGACGGTCACTGACCAGGTCGTATTTTTCTAGGTATCTTAGAAGTTAAGTGTTGATCACACGCTCCATCACCTTGGAGAGAAGCGAAGTAATAGCGATAGGCCTTCGATGGATCGGATCTATCGCACTTTTTTGGAATCGGGTGCACATTTGCAGTGTTCCATGAAGACGAAAATTGCCTAGTAGGGTAGGAAGCGCGAAGAGGCGTGTGAGTGCAAAACATAACTCAGGAGCGCACTGTTTAAGCACCACTGCTGGTATACTGTCTGGCCCACTCGACTTATGAACGTCTAGACAAAGCAACGCCCGCCGGACCTCCTGCTGTGTTATGAAGATTTCCGGCATGGTCCTACCGCACCACGGTGTAGTAGGTGGTACAGCGCCTTCATCGTTCATATTCGAGTTTGAGGCAAGAGACTGCCCAGTAGATCGGCGCTTTCTCTTTAGCACTATGAGCCAAGTCACCGTCGGTCTTTCGCAGTGGTGGTAACGACGACTGGCAAATGTTCCCATCGGCAGCTTTGGCAAGCGACCAGAAAGCACTACTTCCAGAAGGATAGCTCGCAAGTCGCCCACCTATTCTGCCGATGAATTGGAATTTTGCTGTGACAGTTGCTTTCTTACTGAACCTCGAGGCAACATTTAATTTGCGTTTTACCCCAGAAATATTCGGATCCTTATTATTACGAGCCGTGGTCCAAGCCTCATATGCAGTTTGCTTAAGAATTTTAGCTTCTCTGCAAGACCTATTAAACCACGGTTGTTTTTTGAAGCCGGCAGCTACTCGCAGGTTAGGAATATAACATTCCATACCAGCGAGGATTGTGTCAGTGACTGCGGTTGCGCAGACGTCAGGATTTTCTGAGCTAAAGCAGATCTGCCTCCACGGGTACGATGCATAAAATTCTCGCAATCCTGAGACGGAAAATCCATCCGGACGTGTAGTTAGCAGAAGATCCAGTAAGGAGCTTGTATGGTCCTCTATATCTGGTATTCTCTTTGAAGAAAGTAGCAGCTGAGAGAATCCACAGGTCAAAGCAAATTCATAAGCAGATATCCCTGCATAGTTATTGGTTCGAGAACTGAGCCACTCACGACGGTGGGCGTTAAAGTCTCCGAAAATAACTAGTTCTGCTGTGGGATATTGCTCTAGAACTCTGTCAGTCGTCAAACTCAAGTGCATGAAGAGGCACGCATAGACACGAGTGTGACGCCGTGATCTACGCACACCCACAAAATCGACAGGTCCCTGTCTTCAAGGCTATGAAGGCGGCGACAGCAGATATCCTCCCGCACAATCATACATATACCGGCACGACTCAAAAAATTGTGCTCGAGTTTGTAGCCGGGATAATGAGGTATGATGCATCGGCCGGGCAGGATATTTGCGTCTCCGTTAGAATAAGAATGGTCGGCTGCGCAGTTTCTTGATGGTGGTGAACTGTGTTAAAATTGGCGTGAATAACCCTAATGTTTCAAAAATCCACATTAAATGCGGATGAAGTGGCCGCTTAAAAAATGTTTATTCTTTTAATTCCGACCATGTTTCTTGAAAGGGTTATTTAGACTAAAGATTTTTACGAGAATTCACTGCACAGGCAGCTTAGAGGACAACAGGTGATGTACTGCAACTGTGTAGCTCGGCACAGATGATACAGTTGCTGGCACGGTGGGAGGAAAGGTCCAGATCCCTCTCTGTTGTAGTAGCCAGGTCCACTCCGGTCTCCTCCGGCACGACTACTACTTCAGAGACTTTACACAGGTTGGCGGTTCAGCCTCCCAGGGCGGAGATTAAGTAATCCTTGGGTTCGGGAACCCGTACAACCTGCGGGCGGCCAGCGGTCAGCCGTTTCATCAGGACTCTCTGAGCACCAAGCATCGCCGGACCCCCGCTGTCCACGCAGGGAATCCTCAAAGAGCTCTGGTAACCTTACTCTCCACCAGGAACACAACACTACTCAATGTTACTGTTATTATGGCCGCGTTTCTGTAAGGTGGAGGTACTTCTCCAGTTCAGGCTCGCTATGCCCCGCTTTAATTTAGGCGGCTTATACGAGCGAGTACTTGAATAACATAAGAATCTTAAAAGATTGTTGCCATATGCACGTATTTCACGGTCAAACTAGCGCCCTCATTAAATATGTGGTCTCTTATGTCAAATTACAATCTATTGTACTTATAGGTATCATTTTTTAACTTTTGCGTTTGCATTCGTGATCTTGCTCTCTTACTGTTTTGTTAAAAAAATTATTTACTTTGCTGCTCTCAGTGTCACACGATTGCTTAATTTGCGAGGCATTGCGTATTATAAAAACCGACCATATATATACATATATCATTTATTTCATTTTTAATTTCTTAAATATAACAAGAACAGCTTATATGGTAAGGTCGTTACAGATGTAGATGTAATCGTTATATTAATACGTGAACTTTGTACCCCTTTTTACAAAAATCACGTGTACGTAGGAGTACCTATAATCAAAAGCTATAATAAAAAGACACAGTTTATATGAAGTTAAAAAATAATATATGAAAAAAAATTAAATAACTTTCGCCGCTGTGCAAACTTTGCTGCAAATTTTTGGCCTTCGACTTTAAGCAGACCACACTCAGGTCAAGGTTCAATGTGTATTAGTTTTATTTTTCATATACTAAAATACCAATGTGTACATAATGAAACAATACTCTACAAGCGAATTTGCGGAACAATCACTTACGGAGATTTACTTTCAAAATAGGTAATGTTAATGGATTAAACTGATTAATGCACGATTGCAAAACAACACATAAAAAACTGTAACCCAAAAAAACAAAGCCTTTTACCCTGGAAAAACGAATGTTTAAATTTCTAAATGTTTGTTATAATTACATAAAAGTATTTCATAGGGCAACCTGCTTTGAGCGGCTGGCTTTGTTGAGGTATTTAGCCTCGGGCAATAAATTGTTAGCTTCCTTAATGTGCTTGTATAAAGCGGTGAGTGAGGCAAAACTAGGTATTACATGACATTTTGAGCATAGAATAAGCAACGGTTTTATTTAAATGCGAATTCCGTTTTAATTACAAATTAAGCAATTTAAGTATCTACCTACTACATTTAAGTTTAACGTATGGTAATTATGGTAAAGCCACATATAAAACCTTTGTTTTTCGAAATTCGAGGTAAGTGTTTTAGCGTTTTGGAAAATCATCCCTTAGAACGCAAAAGGGGGACGAAAATGTGTACGAGAACTCCGATATTTTTATGTAAATATTTAAAAATTTTGTACATACGTTTTCGTTATAGCATACGCGAGTATTAGGAAAAAAAATGTAAGAATGGTCCTTGCATTGTTCCAACGTAAAAATATTGCAGTGATTGCACAACAGTTCAAAGACGATAATAGCTAAAATTAAAAAGCTAAATACATTTTCGATCTATAAAAATTGATGAATTGATAAATCATTTAGCGCCCTTAACTTAGAAATTTGTGCAATATTTTTCTTCACTAAAAACAAATCACAAGATAATTGATGATGGAGCCGGAAGTCGGAAGCCGGACCACTGTAAAGAAATGACACTACCCCATCAAGTTGGTTTGCCGTGACAAGTCTTAGATGATAGCCCGGGTTCAATGATGAATCCTTTAATTTTTTTGTTATTTTGTTAACAATATAAAAGCATGTGAAAAAAAATTACGTAAATTAGGTGGAGGGGATAATCATACGCTATCCCACGAGTAAGACCAGTGTGTATCTCGAACTGACGAACGCAGCGTGTTAGATACGAATTGAACGTTTAGCGGGTTTAGGCATAAAAATGAATGACAAACAACTAATTGATTGGGTCAGGCGATATGAAGCCATTTATAATATTAAAAGCATTAAATATCCCGATGCTATGCTATATTATACATATAATTGTATTAAGCAATGTACAGAATTTCAGTTATTTTTGATGAACAAAAGCTTTCACCAAATCTTTCTTTTCAGTTTTTCCTGGAGACACTTTGGACATTTTGACTTTGTGCCGATCATTTTAGGTGCCAACGGAAACCCTGTTACTAACATCCGCTGTCCATCTGTCTGTCTGTCTCTCAGCAGGCTCTATTTTATGAACCGTAATTGCTAGCCAGTTGAAATTTTAGGTTGTTCAAATTGAAGTGTGCACAGCAACTCTCCAACGTTGCATCGCATATGTTGCGTAGGTACGGGCCTCAGTTTGTCTCTATCTTTATTATTCGTATATTATGCCCACGTTTACTAGTGTAGATGCTTCTTCCCGAACATTCTTACGTATGAAAGAAAGAGCAGTTAATGAAAACATATGTTTCGATTTTTTCGGAAGTAACGGAGAAATTATTTCAGACTGTTAAGTAAAGATAAGTTTAAGACTGGAAAAAAAATACGTGACTTTCTACATTTTTAACTAGTAAGTTACTGCATTTGTTTTAAGTTATCTGTTAAAATAACACTTTTTTTAAAAAAAGGCCTAACCTCTCGTTTTTCTATTTTAAATTCATAATAACTTATTAACTAGTAGCGGGAACATAATTCATTTCATGAAATGTTAAGTAACTATAAAGCTAAAAAAATACTTTTTACGCTAAGCTATAAGCTTATCTATAATATATTTTTGCCACTGAAAAATGAGCTCTAATAGAGATCAACATTGTCGATTTCAGCTTAACGCCCACCAAGCAAATGTATATGTACGTTGTGGGCCCCTTAACACCTAAAACATACGCACGTATGCTGCACGTCCTTGACTTTTACTTTAAAAAACAAATAAAACATAGCTTCATTATTATACGGATATTAGAGATATCATAAAAAAAGGATGTTTACATGTTATAGAATAATTAAATGCTTTTAAATTATTATTCACGTTTAATACTTCTATAAATAGTATTTTTAGGGTTCCGTACCTTAAATGGAAAAAATGAACCCTTATAAGATCAATCTGTTGTCTGTCTGTCTGTCTGTCGTTCAAGACCCTTTTTCTCAGGATTGCGTCAAGGTATCTTGTTAAAATTAATGTCAAATACTAAGTTTTACGGTACCTTGAAACTGCAGAAAATTCAAGCTTCTAAGTCAACACAGTAAATAAATTCGAAATACGGCTATTTTTGTCAAATATTTTGGCATTCACACATAAATCAAAACCTATGGCATACTTAATTTCCGTTCACCAATATAGCATAAAATTTGGCAAGAAGCAAGAAAGATTTTATATCACAAATACGAAAAAAAACCAAAAACTGATAAAAAAATATTTATACCACTAAAGTGGCAAACAAGCTTACGGTCCACCTGATGGTAAGCGGTAACCGTAGCCTATAAATACAACCTTTGGGACTTTTCCTCATGATGTAAGAACTACCTACATGTAATAAGTTTGTACTGAACACTCTGTGCGTGAGCCACACTCGCACCTGGCCGAGACAAATCAATATCTTGCATCTAGCCTCCAAGCCCAATGTGCCTTAAGCACACAACCTTTCGATCCCGAACACGTGCGAGAGGAAGTGGAGCTACGGTGATTTGCAGGGTGGCCTTCACTCCCACAGAGTACGCAAGCGACCGGGTCGGATGCTTTATCGCGGTTGCGATCACAGTCCGGAGTGGCGTGATCGCGAAGATATTACACGCAGCGCGGTCTGCGTGTGCAGTTGCGCTGTGCGTGGCCACATAGCTGGCATCGGTGGCATTGTCCTGGAGTCGACCGCTTATGCGGAGTCTCGACCCGGATGCCTTTTAGGCTGCAAATATTTTTAATGTTAAAGATAGCTTTGCCCTTTTTTGTGAGATCTCTGTAATATGAGCACCATGTCCTAGCATTCAAATCATTCAGGTTACGGCCTGAATGCTCAGGGAAGTACATCGTATATACTTCTGGGAGGCCTTGGGCGATCAAGTCGTCCTTAACGGTTGCCACGGAGAATTCCTTAGAGACTCCCCTTATTACGGCCCTGAGAACGCGCGCATCGGGCAGCGAGTACGTGTGGTATTCGTACCTTTGAGCCGTCAGAAAAGCCGTCTGATTTCGAAAATCTGTTGGCGTTGGGACTTGGACTTTGATGCCGCGTTTGGCATCGTTGCGGGCGTGCGTATAATTGATACGCTTGGCCTTCATCGCGTTTGCGAAGTTTGGCCAGGCCCCTTTGTCTTTCATGACTACAGGGGCCGGAGTTTTTTCCTTCCGTCCTGAAGTGGGATAGTCGGCCTGCGAAGAGGTGGCGGTGGGGGTGGTGTCCATGGCGGCGGGAGTAGGTGTTTATTGGGCATTCTGGCTCACTTTCCGCAGCGCAGATGCTGGCGCATCTTCACTGCTCCAATTGAGCTAGAATTCCCAATAAACATTTTGGAATTGATTACGTGCATCTGCGCTGCGGAAAGTGAGCTAGAATGCCCAATAAACATTTTGGAATTGATTACGTGCATTTGCGCTGCGGAAAGTGAGCCAGAATGCCCAATAAACATTTTGGAATTGATTACGTGCATCTGCGCTGCGGAAAGTGAGCCAGAATGCCCAATAAACATTTTGAAATTGGTTACGTAAAGTTTTCTATTTGGGTGATGTAAACGACACGAAATAGTTTTTTAAATAACCACAGCGAACGATTAATTTACTAATAAAAACTCACCAATAAATATTTTTCATCACTTCCACTTGCACACTATTACACTAGATTTTGTTTAAATCCTAAACCCATATTTATGACATTTAGATAAACATTTGTAATTAGTTTAATTCTTGAAAATATATGTCTGAAGATGAACAAGATAAATAGAAGAACAACTAAATGGAATTGAACCATTTTGTTCTAGGTAAGATCCTATCGTTTACTGCAATGACAAAGGAAAACATGTGCTCCGAGCAGATCGGACTCCTATTTTACAGGAAAGAAAACAGTTTTAACATAGATTAGATACAGACCAACCTTCTTCTAACTCTATGCACAAGGTGTTTAGGCCGTATTTTTCAAAACAAGGCAACAGGAAAGGATAACGTACTTGACATGACCAACCTTCTTCTAGCTCTATGCACAAGGCGTTTAGGCCGTATCGTTCCGTTCTAGGATATAGGAGAGAAAATATGTTTTGACACAGATACAGACAAACCTTCTACTAGCTCTATGCACAAGGCGTTTAGACCATATTTTTCAAAACACGGCAACAGGAAAGGATAACGTACTTGACATGACCAACCTTCTTCTAGCTCTATGCACAAGGTGTTTAGGCCGTATCGTTCCGTATTAGGATATAGGAGAGAAAATATGTTTTGACACAGATACAGACGAACCTTCTACTAGCTCTATGCACAAGGCGTTTACGTCATATTTTTCTAAACGAGGCATCAGGAAAGGATAACGTACTTGACATCGCCAACCTTCTTCTAGCTCTATGCACAAGGTGTTTAGGCTGTATCGTTCCGTTTTAGGATACAGGGAGGGATAACTTAACACACTAATCTTATCTAACTCTAAGCACATGATTTTTAAAGTTAAAACTTTCGTTATTGCAGTAAACGATATGATCTATTATTACACAGGCTTCTTCTAAAACAGAACAAATTAAACTCCAAAATTTTATCTACATATCTTAAATCAGATTTAGATGTTTTTTACTAAACATGTAATTTTATATATAATAAAATGACGTACGCACATATTAGAACAATTGTTTGAAATGAAAACTGTTCCCATAAATCAGGCGCTTCACCATTAACACTGTCGATCAAACATCTTAATCGGTCAGCGA
Organism: Apoda limacodes; assembly: GCA_946406115.1. Classification (NCBI taxonomy): domain Eukaryota; kingdom Metazoa; phylum Arthropoda; class Insecta; order Lepidoptera; family Limacodidae; genus Apoda; species Apoda limacodes. The sequence goes on along the minus strand of OX291551.1, from coordinate 24,184,801 downwards.
TAACGAAAGATACTTTCGTTACACAGAGTTTTTAAAATCAAACTTACGTTTAGTTTTTTACAAAAGGTTATAGCAAATAGGACAAGTCTTAAAACATCTTTAACCATAATTAACTTTAATTGTAAAAATATAAATGAAGTATGCAGAAAGATTTTTTAAAATGAAAGTTATGCTTTTGTACATAATGTTTGTTTAAGTTTTAATTTTTTTTAATCTAATGAAACCTTAAGCCTGAATGTATGTAAAATTTCACTAATAATTTTGATCAACACTCGATTTCATAAAAGTTTTCGTGGTAAGTCCCCAGTTTTATTGCATATCCAACAAAACGTGACTGCTGTGCAGCGTAAACCAAGTAGCTACCTATTCTACAAATCTTATGGAAAGAAACATTAATGCGGCTTTTCTTTGTGTTACGATATCTAAGCGGCATAATCTGCTCTGGGTTCCTTACGTACCTATTTAATTATTTATGGTTTAGTTTTGTTATTTCTATTGGGTACTATATACTTAGAGCAAAATAATATGATTAAGAAAACAAACATAAACTTTTAAGCGAGCCTTTTGAGGTTTAAAAATTAAAAAACTATAAGTAATTAAGGTAATTGAAAAATATATTTTCGAGTAGGTAACTTGTTTTTACATTAAAGCACAAGACTTTTTATTTTACTAGTTTTACCTTTATCTTATTTTTCCTTACAAACATAAATAAGGTATGCCAAAACAATTAATTATAACATATAAGTAATTTATATTCGCGGACACTGAGTAAAACCATTCTTATATTCAACAATGAACCCCAAACCAAATAGCGGCATATTCTTTGTACTTCATATTTCTGTTATTAATGTAAAATAAAATAGTAATTAAATATATTTATTCTTCAGTCTTTTCTATGGGAATGCCGTTTTGCTGACTTGAAACAATTTAAGGGGTAGAAAACCTAATTGGTATATTATAAATTTAGATGACTTAACAATATATTTGTACTAAACACGTATAACAGTAAGCGTATAAAACTTGAATAATCTTTATTTAGTATGAACGTAAATACCGGTTTATAATAATATAAGTTTGGTTAACCTACACTTCATAGTACTTTATTGTAGGTTAAACTACAATTTATGTTACTTGACTCTTGAACTAAGAAAACCGTGGTCCAAGCCTCATATGCAGTTTGCTTAAGAATTTTAGCTTCTCTGCAAGACCTATTAAACCACGGTTGTTTTTTGAAGCCGGCAGCTACTCGCAGGTTTACTTTGGCCTATGTATATCTAAATGTTTATAATCCTAATAAGGCAAAAATCCCATACGCACCCCCAAGTTCCCACTCTCTTATTAACACCAATGTGTTTCAATCTTTTATAGTTTTGACACTAAAAAAAGTAGAATAAAAAGTCTGAATACATCCATATAAATAAGATTCTTTGTATGAATGGTAATCTAGTGCCAAACGTTTCTTTATCCGATGTCACTCTTGCTTACAATGATGGGACACTAGAGGGCTTTCGTGCTAAGCATCTATCACTTGTCTCTACCATTCTTCAAATCTTATATATTTTTTACTGCAAATTCAGATGAGAGATACGTTTGCCGCCGTAATGTCAAAGGGTTCTCGGGCGGCATTGACGTTCTTACTTGACGATGCCAAATTCAGCGCTGTTGAATTTCTTCAGTCTGAGGAGATTTACTTTGCCTTGAAGAATATTGAAGTTTAAGAAACATAAAATTAGACTACATGATAATATTTGTCAAATATGCAAAAACTCAAAGAATGTTGTTTAAATCCTTGTACAGCAAAAAAAAAAACACTACAGGATAATACTATTTGATTCTCTGACTGGCAAAGATAAACATTGGTGGTATTCCAGCTGCACTCATTGCACACATAACGGTTATGTTCCTACCTCGTTCTCCACTAGTAACAGCTCCGAATCTTTTTTGTCCTTTTCCGCCGAACACTTTTCCTGGGTCAGTCACTGTGGTGATACCAGTCTCATCAGCATTGTAAATATTTATTTATATTCTTTATTGAACACCAAAAGTGTACAAAAAACGGACCCAATGCTAACAGCACTTTCTACCAGTCAAACTATAAATGTTCAAGAAAAAGTGTCGGTAAATGTAAACAAAAAAAGATATATACATATATCACTGTGTATTATGTACATTATATACTTAACTACATAAATTCATATAAACAAACATACACATATACCCATACATATTATACATATATCTATACGAAAACATACTTAAATTTTAGTGTAACAGGATGATAATAAATATTGTACGAAATGTCAGGCGAATCGGGAACAGAGTTAGAAGGACCAAGTGTTACAGATTGTACTAAATAATTAGAAAGAAAAGTTATGATGAGGATAAAAGGAAGTGATTTCGAACAAGCCGTTTGAAATAATCGCGTGATGTAGCCTTTCTGATAGACTCAGGAAGATTATTCTAAAGTCTAACAGCTGCAATGGCAAAAGTATTATTCAAAAGCCACTATGATGTTCCCATTACATCATAGTGGCTTTTGAATAATAAGTGATAACATAGCAATAAGTGATAGGAAGAGCGAAGATATTTTTTATGAGTATCGGAGAGGAAATGAAAATTAGTTTTGAGATAAATGGGTGTTATAGGGTCAAAAAGGATAAAGTTTTACGGATACCGAAAATAAATTTAATACATAAGTTTAGTAAACGATCAAGCTTAGACAACAGTTCTTGAGTAAGATCCAAATAACACACATCACTGACGTCAAGAATGGGTAGGAGAAGAGTATTAACGAGAGTGATTTTAGTAGAAGCAGGAAGAAAATGTTTGAAGCGTTGTAACGAATGTAGAGAGGGATAGAATCTGCGAGAATATTGTTTGGAAGAAACTTATTTTTTTCTTATAAGTCTCCAAGTTTTTTATAGAAATTTATTATTTCTTTGTTGTTAAAAGCACAAACCCTATTCAAGCTTGTTGCTTTAGCTTTGCGTACAGAAACTGAGGGGTTGCGTCGCATAAAGCCGTTTACCCAATCCACTCCAGTGGTTGTGCTGTTTTCATTGAAATTGTTTTAAATATTATTGAGCACAGCATATTTATAAACAGCTTTACGCAAGTCTGTGAAACTGAGTCCATAATATAGCGAACCCAGCAGCTTAACTTGTTCGGCAATTTAATGTTCTTGGTGCGGGATGAAAATGGGCCTACGATCTAATCTTGGGCTGCTTATAGTATCGTTTTTTAGTCGATCCCTTAAAGTAGTAAATGGAATGTTATTTTGTTTTGTGGCTTGTCTCTTGGACATCCCATCTTTAATCGCAGTTTTAGCTGAGTTAAGGTATTCGTCGTTTCAAACCGTTTTGACAATGAAAAAAGGAGTCACTAAGGGGTGATGGTCGTTTTGAATTTAACTTTAAATTAAACAAACAATTCTTGAAAATTAAATAATTCATCATTTAATAAAGTACCTAGGAAAGCTATATTAACAATTTGATAAATATCAAAATTCTGAACTTACCGAAAAAAAGATTGCGACGAAAATTAGTTTAGCGCAGCCGCATACAAACAAACGCATTTCACCGTTGTTTGCCACGAGCTGACAAAAGACTGAGCTGACTGCCTCTGCGCGTCGCTACGTGTTAGAGGCTTTTCCCCTCCCCTGTTTTACGGCATGTTGCTATGCACCATTTTCATAGACTTATACAGATGCGCGCCATTACCCGGTGCGCGCCATTCCCCCTGCTTAATATTTAACTGTTTGTGGTATAAAGTCCTACGCTGGCCTGGTTTGTTATTTAAGCATTGATAGCGGTGACTGAGCAACCGTCCATGTGAACAACTTAACATTATGTTAAAGTAATACAAAATATACATCTTATATGAAAAGTCACTTAAAAACCTTTAGAAAGACGTAACGAACGACACAGTAGCGTGCGCTATAAAAATTAGTATCTCTCAGGTTATTTAGAGCTTAGAGAGTTACAATGAGTTATTAAAGATTAATAACGTGCGTGACCGCCTATCTTACGTGGAACTGTGTTTCTTTGCATGCTTCAATAGTGTAATATGTCTTTGTACACTGGTCAAACGGCACGCTTCTGCTAGGGTTTGCCATAGCCCTAAGTGTGGGTTATGTTTGTTCAGATTATTTGTCTCGAGCGTTACAGCCCGAGAGTTACTAAACACTTGCTCAATTTCCAAGTTACAGAATCACTGAAATATTTTTTAGCCCGGATACAGTACTTTATTCATATCATCATAATGAAAACAAAAATAAAACAAGCCATTCGTCCTCGTAACTGACACGTTACCCTGTCTGAATCACTTAACATCGTTCAACTACATTTTCTTTTTTATAAACTGTACATTTATTTGTGCTAAATTTAACGTGATGCATATATCTACATTCATAGTTAAGTATATTTTTTAGATTATTTTTTAAATTTCGGTTTTGGGATTTTTTTAACGAAAATATTAGTTATAAGTGAAGGTCAAACGTTATCAAACGTTACAACGATCGTTATTTAAGAGTGATATATAGGTAAATTAACCATACTACAATTGAATTTTTTGGTGAGTAAATAAAGTTCAAATAAATAATAAAAAACCAGCCAAGTGCGAGTCTTGGTCTCGCACCGAGGGTTATGTACTAACTTATTATACGTAGATAGTTCTTCCATCATGAGATCGAGTCTCACAGGTTTAAGCCTTAATTATCAGTTTTTGGGTTTTATCCTATATTTGTGATGTAACATCTTGCTTCTTGCCAAATTTAATTACAGGTTTATCGGCCTTATTTTTTTATTGCGTTGACTTAAAAATTTGTTTTTTTGAAGCTACAAGGGACCATAGACCTTAGTATTTGATACTAGCTGCTACCCGCGGCGTCGTCTGCGTGAACGCTATACCATTTAATCACTTTATGTGAACGAAATCATAGCGCGGTCTAATTCGACGCTAACGCCATCTAGTTAGCAAATAGGAAAGTATTGAAAAATTATTAGTGAAAAATTATAATACATCTAAGTTATGACTTCACACGATTTGTTAACATAAAATAAATGGCTATGTGTGAGTAGAATAATTAATAATTAAGAAGCAAGTCAAATATGCGTCGCTAGATTACACGTTGTTACAGAATGCGTTAAAAAAATAAAGGTTCACTGCTCGTTCTCCGTAGGTGATAGCATTATAATATGTAGCCTATATGTTGACCCGACTTCTTAATAATATTCGTGCCAAATTTGAAGTAAATCCATGCAGTACTTTTTAAGTTTATCCCGAACATACATACAGACAAACAGACAAAAATTCTAAAAACTATATTTTTGGCTTCGGTATCGATTGTGTAGATCACACCCCAAGTATTCTTTTAAAAAAATATTTAATGTGCAGTATTGACTTTTCTACAATTTTATTATATGTATAAATTAATTTCAACTTGATACCTTCCATTCCTGTGAAAAAGGGTCTTGACAGATAGGCAGACAGACGGACAACAAAGTGATCCTATAAGGGTTTCTTTTTTCCTTTTGAGATACAGAACCCTAAAAACAAGGAAATACATACTATATCATAATTTCAAGGTCTGATATCAGCAAAAACTTAATGTACCTTACTAATAAAATTTTCTGGCTAGAAAAAAATTACAAACTTACCTACCAGTAGTTTTTGCCAATTTTCGATTTATTTTCAAAACGGTTCATATAATTAGCTGAAATTTCATTATACACAACCCAAAACCTAAACTTTTAACGAATTTTCAAAACGAATGATTAGTAATATTCAAGCTATAAATATTTTATGCTTTTTGCCCATACTAAGGTCATATTTTGCGTTGTTTACAAAATTTGTGTGGCTTTATGCTCCCTCCTAACGCCCAGAATATGTTTAAAGTTGGGTATACATGCAAATATTTTAAAAAAGTAAATGAAATAAATAACGCAAAACTTGATAAAATATGATATTTAACGATTTTTCTGTGTTTGATCCTTGTTTTTATTGTTTTCTTTAAAAAATTGACAATAATTAACATTGTAAGTTAAAAAAATATTAAAAGAGAATTACTGTAAAAGTGTGTTTGACATTTTGGGTTTTTAACATTGGGACTATGTACATCAAGTACCGCATGAATAAAATTTTTAGGCTTTAATTTAGCCAGTAGACGCAAATACTTGCCAATGTCAGTATACACGAAAACAAAAAAACAGAAAGATGCGGGTGTTCGGTTTCTAATCTTCCTAATAAATGCATAATGCTTTTTTTGTAAACAAAAGTATGGTGCAATATGCAATACCTTAAATGTGCAGGCTTTGATGAACATTATTTTATGCTTTGACTAGGCATTGTGTACCATGAAGAATACAGAGCTGGCACTGGATTTAGTGGATTATAATATTTTTACCCTTTTTGACCGTATTTTTTCTAATAAGTGCACAATAATTGAAACAAAGATCTAGAGGAACAAATTAAAAAACTGTTTTTTTTTTTTATTTAGTTGGTAATTCAATTACACTTGAAATTTGTCATAATTTAGGACCTAGTCGCATGGAAGAGATAAGAGATAAGTACTGGAAGAGATAAGTAGTAGTAGTATCTTCTTTGAACTCTTCCGTGATTTTCATGATAAAAGTAAAGGCAGTTCAGGCTGTATTGTCATGTGACAGCAGTCGTTAAGGGCCCTCTTACACCCCACTAGCGCCGCCATTAGATATCCTCAATTTTCTCTTCGTACAAAACGAATTTCTAAAATCCAAATGTCGCAAATATAAAATTGCTAGAAGTGGCCGTTTTTAGCAGAAATGCCAACTACAACTCACAGATATTACTTAGAAACTATATAAAACCTTCTAAAAATAGCTTATGACTAGCTTTATATTTGCGACATTTGGATTTAAGAAATTTGTTTTCTACGAACAGAAAATTGAGGATATCTAACGGTGGCGCTAGTTAGCTGCTACATGCGCCTTAAGCCAAGTCAACATCAGAGGCCTTATGGGTGCCTTGAGAACTTCGACAGTTCGCAGTGACCACTAGCTCGACATACGTCCGGTAAATTCTTGCTGTGAACTGAACTATTTCCTAAGCCTATATTTCGCTTCTTGAAGAGGCCTCTACTCCTGTCAGTTGTGGGGCGTATAGTGGCTTAGGCAAAATAAATTAGAACATAACATAACAACCTCTGTCCGTAGCTGATCAGGTCAGTTCTACAAGGTTTTTCTCATCTATACGCTCAGATATTTTATAGTTTACCCATTTTTTAGCACTGATTTAAATCTACCTTACCAGCAATACTTCTTTACAGTTTGGGCACAGCCTTCCCTCACCGACAGCGGTTTGAATAATGCACGACGGGTTCGAGCCTGCAGCCCTGAGGACGCGAGACGAAATTGTAACAAAAATGTTTGTAACAATAAAATTGTAGGTTACTATCGACTCCTAGGTCCAAACATACCACATTCAATCGATCTAAATGTATATTATGATCGTCAATCGTTTTCACTTTTGTGATGTCTCTGACACTACGGGGAACCTTGTTATGCTATGTTGCCTTCATGTTACAATTGTCATTCTTAGCTCCGTAACTTTTGCGGGGCAGCTTTAGTTGTTTTGGCTTGTTCAGCCGCTTAGTTTTCAATGCACCCATTTTTAATTCCGCTTACTCTTTGTGGACGCGGCTTACAAAAAAATACTAGCGGTAAGGCAGGTCAGTCTACGTGAAGTGTAGTGTAGGCTAGTCATTCTATATATATATATATAATATAGGTATAATATATAAAAGAAAAAGAATTAGTTAACCTTTTATACATTGTTTAGCCGATGTTATATAGAGTGAAGGCATTCTATGGAACGCCTGAATTTTATACTTGACCAACACCATGTGTTGCCAACTTGCAAACTTGCCACCGTCTCGGAAAAGGAACCCATGTAGTTTTAGCACAATATTACTTTATTTTGCGCTTCTTCGTGATCTCGTCATATTCTTTGTTCTTTTCTGTCCTATTTGTCGGAAGCTGAATCAAAGCTAAGCGTGGCTAAGCCCTAAATAATAAATTGCTCCGCTTTCCTTCACATGAAAGCTTCCCGGTTCTCAGTATGTTAGGTAAAGATTTTCTCTTTAGCTGTTTTGTTTTGATACAAACTTAAAAGCATATAACTCGGTGGCGGCTTAGGGGTTTCGATTTCGGCTTGCATCCTGAGGGATTAAGGTTGGTGCCCCGGCGTGTACAAACGAGCTTTTTTTAAATTAAATTTCTCAAGTACGCTGATTATTCACTTTACTGGCTTTTCGGTGAAGGAAAATATCGTGAAAAACCTACATACAACAAAAAGAAGGTATGTAAAAGAAAACGAAAAAACTTTATTTGTCGCCAAATTACAAAGTAAAAAAGATTATGAACAAACAAAAAAAAAAACAGAAATATCAATTAAACAATAACAGTCTATTTAAAACTCAGATGTTGCGACAAATAGGTTTTTTTTAAATTTTTACTCGTATTTGAAACCATGACATACACGATTAAAACGAATTATCGAACTTTTGTCGATAAAAAAAATATTTAAGCTATTTAAATAATTGTTATTTGTTATGAGGTTAAAAATTAAAAGATATTGATCTCCCGAGTGTTTTAGGGTACATAAAATTGTCAAGCGCGAGTCGAAAAAAAGTAAAACTAAAAAGCTGTAAATAAATAATAAAAAAAACCAAAAACATTAAGAACTAAAAAGACAAGTGCAATTAAGAGGAAATATCCCCTAAAAATATTTTCCCCATACAAACGTATTCCCCTGTTTCCTGCCTGAATTGTGGCATTAGAGCTGTTATTTTTTTATGTATGATAGATATACGTAATCACTATGTCTGTATGTTTTGCTTTTTTTTAGATGACATTCCTATAAAAAATTGGGGCACTGCAAAAGTCAAAAAAAAATCCTCTTTTTTATGACATCTTTAGACGTGTGCTATACAAATATGACCACTAATTTAAAAAAAAACAAAACATACAGACACGGAATAATTCATGACCTTAAAGTTGAAGTAATTTTTATTAAATTTGGTTAAGATTTGGAAAAGGAAAGTGGGGAATACGATACCTCGATTTTGATGATTACAATTACGCAAATCAGCCCGAGGCGCAGTTGTCCCTATCGCACATCCGTATTTAAGACCGGATCCTAGTGCGACAGCAAGTGTTTTTCAAATATATATATCTGCATTGGCTAGGTTGGGATGTTTCCTCTTAAAATAAACTAAATATTCAACTTTAAGCAGGCCGGACTCATTCAATGTAAGGTCAAATAGTAGTGCACATTGCTTAAACTATAGTAGTTAGCTTAAAAAGAGTTCCAGCTGCTTATAATTAAATATTGGTATGTTTTAGGTGCACCTGTTTCTTTCTTCTTTGTTCTTTATGGTGTTGCAATCGGGTTTTTTTATTTATTCATACCGATACCTATGCAATGGGTAACATGTTAAACCAACTATTTCCGAAAGTCTTAGTTGAAAGAGATGGAAAAAATAAATAAAAACAGAATTTCCTTAATCACTATTCAGCATACGAGTCAGTTACACTTTTAATAAACAATCGTCAATAAGGTGATCGAGTTGCATTATTTTGTTCTCTTCATACAATCAACAACAAAAACACATAAAACTCGACCACTATTGCGGTGTCACCAACTGTAGACACACCAACAATCTGTGTCACTATACAATTATTTAATTTCTGCCATTTTGAAACTTTTGTTATTTCTTGCGACATGCCCCTTGTAGTGGTCCCAAGCCTTTTATAAAGAATTGTAATAATCTGGACCCCACGACACGGTGTTGACATGCTAATTTAAGTTTTAAGAGAGCAGGTGAATTAAAGATAGAATTTATCAATAATAAATATAAATTTGATTAATCACCTTCGTAATTCATACCGATCGGATACTCCTAATAAATGGATAGAAAGGAGATCAATGAAGTATGAAGTAAGTGAGGGGCCCGGATGTCCTCACCGGGGTTCGATTAATATGGTTGTACCTACGTCATAAGGCGTAAATCGCAGTGGGATCCTAAAATCATCAACACAAAGAAAAATAATTACTCGTTAAATACGACCGATTCGTAAAGTAGCAGATAACCAGGAGGTTAAAATATATGGAGAATATCGAACGATTATTTTCAGTTAATTGTTATAAATATCGTAGGGTGCGAGAGGGATAGTAGAGTAGGCTCCGCGCCGCTTACGACGAGCCTTCAATGTGTAAATTAATCGAAGCTGTATAATCGAGTCACAAAGAAGCGGAGAAACTAGTTCGGCAGGTAAAGAGTTTAGTAGAATCGGTTTACGATCTCGATATGATGTCCGATTATTACTATAAAGTAACTGGCCACTAAAATGCGAAGCACGTGGGTACACGTGGAAGTAAAATAAAGAAGAAATTAACTGGCGCCACAATCCCTAGACACGCCACGCGTTCAGGCCGCGTCTATCGGGGGGGAGGGGAGAACGGTTATAAGCGATAGGCGTCAGTTGCGGCACCCTTTTCCACTGTCGTCGTACCGAGAGGCTGGCCGTGCTCGAGATTCCTGAGGAAGTGGGAAGGACAGGACGCACAAAGATTTGAAGAAATTTAATACCGACGCCGTGCACGTTTCGCCTACATCAAATATCAGTAAGTGTCTTTTGTGAGAACTGAGGCTAGCAATATCAACTTATTATTGATGGGTTTGTACTATGGGGCTTGTGAGGGGCTTCCTTTATACGATGGCGTAAGGACTGTGTAAGGGACCGTGTAAGATGCCACCTTGGATAAAGTGAAGGGTTGGTTGGGGAAAATTGAAAGTGTTTGACTTTTTGGTTGGGATTTAGTCCGGGATTTTAGTTGTAAATTTGGGATAGAGAAGAAAGAAACCCTTACTTATTGAGAATGCAGAGGTAATTTGTTGACATTGTTGGCTATGTACTCTCTAAGGAAAAGAGATTGCCGATTTCTGTAGGAAATCTAGTGGAGTAAAAGGTTCCTGCCGGGATCGGTGTCTTTTAACATGATGTTGTAAATTTTGTGATATCTTGTGGGAGGAAAACCCCGTAATTAAGCCCTGATCTGATTAGATAGGAAATCGGCTAAGCCTAGGGTTAAGGCTAGGGTAAATCTTGTGTATTCCCTTTAGAGCGTGTATGTGTATGAGTTTGGATATCCTCACTGGATAAAACCCTACGCGGGCCCCTGGGCCGTGGTTACTCGCACTGATCTGAGTCGATGTGAAGGGACCCCCCAAAGGACTTGCTAGGGTAATCCTTGTGTGGCCCTTTCTGTGCATATATACATGTATAAGTAGTAACCCCTGTGTATTCCCTTTAGAGCGTGTATGTGTATGAGTTTGGATATCCTCACTGGATAAAACCCTACGCGGGCCCCTGGGCCGTGGTTACTCGCACTGATCTGAGTCGATGTGAAGGGACCCCCCAAAGGACTTGCTAGGGTAATCCTTGTGTGGCCCTTGCTGTGCATATATATGTTGAGTAGGTGATCCTTGTGTGAACCTTGTCTTGAATTCCTATTAAAGGAAACCCTACACGATTTAGTAGGTGCTCATCAAAGTTGTACGACTTTGTTGCATGTAATTCGTTATTATGTTAATGGTATCCATATATTCACTATTTATTATCATAACAATCTTAAATTACAATATCGTGCTGCTTTGCGGTATAGTGGCCCCAAAGCGAGCAGACCCTTGGTAGATAGAGGTAGGCGAGGACGGGGCAGTCACAGTAGGGGTTCTTCAAGCGGGGTCTGGCTTGTTATAAGATTAGGGAAGATTGGGGCTTGATGTTAGAGACATACTAGGATAACTGCAGGCGTCAGGAATCTAAGGGTGTGAGGGGGCTGATAAAACCTAAATCTGGGTTGGCTCCAGTTCCACCCTTCACCGGCGTCGAGTGGGGAAGCTGAACTGTTAGATTCCGTTTAGGTAATGGGTGGCTAAAATTTAACGTGGGATTTTTAACCCAATCTCCTTAAGGAATCCATAAATAAATAATACCTCCACTCCACCCATTGCTGCGACGGATAGATTTGGAAAGCTAAGTATTATTGTGCTCATATTTAAATATTTGTTTTCTGTGTAAAAAATAAATAAACGTAAACCTCATATGTTTTTCAGGGCCGCGACATTAATCTAGCGAGTCTAATTTTTAATTAGACTATCTAAGCTTTATTTTATTGCTTTATACTGTTTAAACTATGTTTTGACTAAGCCATTTAAGATAAAGATGACTGAACTTCAACATTGACCAAACTTTATTAACAGGCTATGAGGTGACGTTAGTGGGTCAGGATTTGTTTTATTCTTCACCATGAATCACCCCGTTGAAGACGTATTAGTATAACCATACACAATTCTCTACTAACTGATGAGGCTTTGAATTGTTGTATGGAAAGCCGAAACGTTAAAGTTCTAAACACTCAGAAAAGGGCTAACCCTTACTTGATCTGGCTAATGCGCCAGGTCCTGAGTGCGGATATGTCTTCCTTACAAACCACCTTAAACATACTAATTGTGTGTGTCAAATTAGGTGTTCTGTCGCCTTAATTACTCTGATGAACAATTTACCACTTAACCATGTGCGTAATCGCACACCTATTTTATTATTTTATATGAACTTAGCTTGCACGACACTTGTTTCGGGCGAGTATAGCCTCTCCGGACTAGCGGCTATTTAAACTTAAGAAGCCTCGGGTTCGAACCGACCGATCGTAGGTTGTATTCAAATAATAACGAAATGGTCCCCTTAGTTCCGTAGTTAGTCATAGTAGTAAGGATAATTACATGGTCGCCTGGTTGTTTGCCACCTCAGCAGCGTTATAAATGTAGGAGTTGGTGGGGAGCACTACTTACCTATCCTAAAGAACAGTTTAAGGCACAGCGTACGAAAGACAAATGTTTATACACCTACTCAATTACTAAATGACAGGAAGGCGAAGCCACAAGGTAAGCTAGTTTGATTAAACCTATCTACGAGGCTGTCAGGAGTTGCTCGTTATATACCTTCCTTGTTAAAGGTTCCAAGACGTTAGTCAGATAATAGGTACGATACATTTGACAAACGCTTAAGGCCAGACGGTACCCTAGGCCCTTAAGGCTATTCAAATTCAAGTTATACATAATTAATTTTCAACATTCATTTTAGCGATCAAGTAGGAACAACCTAGGGTATAAGTTAGGCGAGCGTTAGGTTTTGTCTCAATTTTATAGTTTTGTTTTCATAAACTTTATATTCTAGTGTAGATAATCGCCATAGCTTGTAAACATAAACTCAATTCTAGATCTAAGAACGAAATTCGTATTGACCGGGTCGCGAGATACTAAACCAAAACCGAACCAACGTAAATTAGTCGAAGGAAGGTCGAGTAACACGATTAGACTCTGTATCTGCGCAGAAGACTAAAGTGTGAACTCTGCGCACCCACGTGACCACGAGACGCCAGCTGGGCACTTCGACGCACAGGCAAATGTATGAAAAGTCTGACCGTTTAGTCTTTAATTGGCCGAAGGGATAATTCGGTGGCGGGCCCAATAATTCTGAATAGAACAACTTACGAACCCTTAAGGAATGGTTGTATATGTGAATTTTCCTGGATGATTCCCAGTTAGGGTTACCCGTAGAAAACCTGGAAACTAGGATTAGTAAATTTAGATAGACTCTCATACTAAATTTGTTTGTGAATAGCGCCCCCTATAAGCCCTTCTCAACATCCCCAAGATTATTATTAGACAGCTAGCTAAGATATCGATCGACCGAGTAATTCTACGATTGTTACACAGATGGCGTGAGCCACAGTGGTAAAATAATAATCATGAATGTATGAGGATTTCCGGATACGGTTAGAACCATGTCATTACTTTATTCAAAGGTAGGCTGTAGTTGTATTTTAGATCTACATTTACTTCTAATTTGTTAGTTTGTCTTTACGGCGGTTCTCCATATATTATTATAAGATAAGATTTGAAGAGAAGCTAGTAAGGATAGTGGTAGGCTCATTATATACTTAGATTGTCTATTTGTCTTGGGGTGGCTTCTCGAATACCATTACGACTTTATGGTTTCACATAGGGGTTGTTAACGGGTTGTCAACCAATAATTTATGCAACTACTAAACCAGTCGGCCCATCTGTGGTGCATTCTTAGTGTTATTAAGAGGGTTGTGTAATTTACGTAAGGGCCAGGCCGCGAGTATATTCGTGTGTTATCTATATATATATTCAATCTGTTAGTTCATCCGTATGGTGACTTCTCATATTACATTACAGTTTTATAACTTCGCTTAAGGGATCGACAGCTAGTCTGCTAATAATTTATCTATGTACTTAATAGGTCCGCTTGTCTCCCTAATGCCTTATATATGTTGTTATTAGTTCCGACCTTCGCTTAAGCGCAAGCTAGAGAACTGGTGACAGGTTAGTTGTGTAGATTATAGGTTAATTAAGGGATCAATAGCGTATCTGCTAATAATTTATTTAGTTATTAAATAGGTCTGTCTGTCTCTTAAATGATTTCGTTATATTATAAGTGTATAGCTTTAGTTAAGGGGAAGCCAGTGAGTTTATTAGTGGTTAGTACTTTCATATGTCTAAGGGTTCCACTTTAGTTAAGGGGAAGCCAGTGAGTTTATTAGTGGTTAGTATTTTCATATGTCTAAGGGCTCTTCCACTTAAGGTGATTTTCCTACATTACTATGAGGTTACAAGCTTACTTAAGGGCAAGATAACTAGCGTATCGATGGACTACTTACCGTTTAAGAGTTCTCCTTTGAGGCGATTTCATACATTACTATAGGATTACGACTTCACTTAAGGGGTATGCGGTCTTAGTCGTTATAACTTTAAGGCCTATCGTGTTCGAGGGGCAACCGTGTTATTATGAGACATGTTCGGAGCTGTAAGGAGGTAGCTAGGCTGGTGAATAGGGTGACTTAGGCTAGGGTACTTCGACTACGTTAGGATAATAAATCGCATATATTTAATCTGAAACTCGCATTTAGTAATTTAAATTCTGGTCTAATGCTAATCAGGATTTAGTGGTTCTGCGGTTAAGGATTAGTTATAGGCCATTGCTTTTAATGTAGGTATAATGTAAAATTAGGGTTTTGATTTTATTCTTTCACACCTGGGACCGGTTGAATCCATACCTCTTAAGATATTGGGTTATTATCGGTCACAACGAGGGGTCCAAATAGACGATTACGCCACTAGACGATCACAGCCAAATAAAATATTAGCTTTCTTTAATAATAACATTAACGGTTACAAAATATCATTAATATTTATAATAATAAAGGCAATAATAATATGTTAGGATTACGTACGCCATCACGTATTCAAATTGGCGACTACGTCAGTATACTCCACGTGAGTTCAAATTTATAATTTTATTATTTTTTATAAGGGGGGGGTTTCTACATTATGTGTTGCCGTTACCAGGATAGGATAAAGAACTAAAGGAGGCTTGTAAAAGCCTACATTTTGTTGTCGTACAACGGATGGGAGGTCATTAAAATGGATTCCAGAAGAACAGGGGTGACAGAATGAGAAGTAAGGTACATACCTAAGCTTTCACTTTAGTAAAGGTAGACGGAGACCAACGTTATATTGGATCCCAAGGCTAGCCAGCAGGCAGAAATACACAAAGATACTGAGATTAAGGTATGTTTAATAAAAGAAAATCAAAAAATCAAAATGTTATTAAACCTGGGGACGGAGGTATTTAGGTAGTCGCACCACTCCCCGGTGATGTCCACCATTCTTTTTGCGACGACCTCGACGCTTCCGTCGTTTCCTCTTCTCTTGCGGTGCGGATTCCGGTGGCGGTGGCCTACCCTCGGCGTTGTGGTCAGGAGACGCATTGTGATCGACAGGAAGGTCACCGGGATTGACCACGCTGGAACACGTTGGAAAAGAAGGAGCGGAGACTCCGCCTGGGACATCGAGAACGTGGCGGATAACGCCACTGGACATAATAATAAGCTCGGAGGGCCTCCCCTCTACGACCAGACGAGAGCCGGTCTTCGAATACTCCCCTCGGGTCCGGGCCATTTGGGATTTCAGGGGTTGTTATTTTTTAAACAAAATGGGGTTATTAAAGGACGATTTCACGGCCACGGAGTGAATGATACAAATAATGCTGGTATAACATCGAACTATATTAAATTTTCTGGAAGGAGGGTAGATTGGAAATTGGATCGGTAACCTAAGGGGTAGATCGTTTTGTTTTCTCCCTTTTCCATGTGAGAGACCGAAAGGCGGAATAATAGTCTTAAATCCATACTATATCGAGATATCTTTTAGAAGGTAGGTTGTAAATTAGTTGTTATGTAAAGCTAATTATAGACACAAGTTTAGGATAAAACCATGTTAAATTAGTGTAAAAGAATGGTTTTTATTTTTTAGTTAGGTAGTACAGTACATCTATCTAGGTACTAGTATAGTAAGATATATTCTACGACTTAGGCTTAGATATAGGAAGGCATTACTAGTAATATGTAGACATAAAATTACGGCTAATACGCAAAATTAAAATTACATTTATAGAATGGTAGGCAGGGGTATGATCTAATAACCTTATTTATAAATACATACTCGTATATCTCAATCATCCGAAACCTAGGGAACGGTATTCGTAAGATAAATCTTACTAGTCTCGTTCAATCTGAACTTCTATGTGGTAGTACCTATATGCATATTGCCATAACATAGGTTTAAGAAAATGTTTAAAAACTAGATTCGAATAAATTTATTATTGGATAGCACTATTCAATAATTATGGACCTTAGCTTAATGTTGTGAGTACGTTTCGAATAAGCTTGTGAGTGTTGGTTTGTACGTATATGTGTGCGTAAGTAGATGTGGATAAGTATATAAATTCGCAGGTGTTTTATGGAAGGATTCTTGAACTTGTGATTGTCAACTGATAGAGTGGAGGAGTTAGCCGTACTATTTATAAAAAAGGGAACCCCCTTATGGACTTTAGTGGCCTGTCGCGAGGCGTATTACCGTATGGACATAGGTTAGAGATCAGTATAGTTGGTGTGGCCTTAATGAACTGTCTATATACGTAGAATTATTATTTAGAGGGGGGGGGGGGGGCACTGTGGAATAAAGGTCTTATATGCTGGGGGAGGGGGAGGACATAATAAAATAACGAGCACTTAAGAGGGCCCCAACGCACATATACCTTTGCTATACGGGTGTGTAGCGGGAGTCGACAATGTTAGGTTCAGATAGAGCTCGTTTTCCAGTGGCGTAAAAATATTATAGATAGGCCCACAACTTAGCGTAAAGGGGGGGAAATATTTGATTACAGTTACATCACATGCGATATAAAAATTAAATTACAGTAATTTTCTAGCTATGTAGTTATTTAACATGTCATGGAATAAATTATGCTCTCGCTACTTGTTGATAACGAGTTATGAATTAAAAATAGAAAACGGGAAATTCGGCTGTAATTTTCTTAAAAAAAAAAAAAAAAAATTGGTTTGGACAGAAACCGCGCAACCAAATGCAGTAATCTGCTAGTCAAAGAATGTAGAAGGCCATGTTATTTTCGGTTTGGAACTTGCCATAGGACAGCGAAATCGATTTTAAACCCAAGCAGAAACCTGTACATTAAAGTAGGGTGCAGCCTAAATGTATCATTTTACTATTGAAGAGTTAGAGTGAGCTATTTTATGATTAGGGAATGCATTGAAAGGCGGGATAGCGAGCATTTGGAATGTTAATGCAGAAGTAAGGTCATAAGGTCACTAAGATATTAGCTAAAGTAGGCCTCATCCATCTCAGTACTTTAATTTTATACTAAGTAGCGCTGACTTAGTAAGTTGGGATCATCCCCATAGGCCATTTAGACATATCAGTATATATGTGTAATTATCGGTTTATAAGTTTAGTTAAAGGGGTATTCCAAAGTACGAACATCTAATTACTGTTTCACTTGACGGTGACGTCTGTTAAGCCCTTAGACCAGGTGAACTTCCTCCAACGGGAAGATTCATGTCTGGTAGAAGGTAACCTTAACAAAGTAAACAGTAGATGTTAAAACGACTAAATGTACTTTGTAAGTTGTTAGTTTAGGGATACGATATGGTGAAAGAAAATTATATCAAATAATATAAACGGGGGGAGAAAAGGGTGTGCGCTCGAGCGGGGATTTGAACTCGGAGTTTCCCGGGGTTTTGGCGCGAGCGTGAGGTGTTTGGCCGACGGAGCTGTCTGGGGTGATTCTGTGCGATCGAATGTAGACGTTAGGTTTAGGTCATCTTTTATAGATTCGTTGCTACCGTTCACGGGCTATTAGATTCAGATTTTAGGATACTTTTGGATCATGGTTTTGCTTGCCAAATTATATTGATTGTCGATAAATATTTTATTACTAGGCGGACCAGTAATGTGAAAGGGTTTAACCTATTGTGATATTAATTATGAAGGTAATAAATTGGAAGTGTGATACTGAAATGTAAACGGGAAGTGTACTTATGTATATATATATATATATATACAAATCGGATTAGGAAATTTAATGTACTTAAAGGTAAGATAGGACAATGGCAGGTATTAGGTGGTGTTCAGGTCGGGTATGCCTGGTAGCGTGTTCCTTTTGAACTAAATAGGTTATTGTTAATAGGTATTATCTGTTTAAAGGGTTCTGTCGAGTAGGCGATATGTAGCAATTGAGAAATGGGGTTGATGGCTGAGTAAAAACATTGACGTAGGTCAGGGACCGGTTTTGTTAGGGTAGTCATGTTAAGGGCGGTTAGAAATGAAATGTACATTACGAGAGGGGAGGGTACCACAGTATAAATCGCTAAGTTGTTAGGGGAGGAGTCAACATAATAAATGTTTATTAAACTGCATTAACGTTTATTCAGAATTAGGATTCACATGAAATATAAATATATATATAAATTAGGTTCAGCGTAAGGTGAAAGGTGAGCTAGAACGTGGATAGATACTATTATCTGCTATGTAGATGTGAAACTAAGGCAAAATTATTAAACCCAGCCGAGTAGGACAAGGTTATTATTTAGGTTGGTACGAATCGTGAATTGAAATGGTTTTGGATTTTTATACATGGTTAGTGTAACCCCTGAGATTTTTGCCGTGTGAGTTGCAGGGGGTCGTAATGTTTTGGCAGGTGCGATCCCTGAGTGACCGCGGGCGGTGCATGTCTATGTGTGTGTATACATATCAGTATGCATACATGTGTATATGTGTCGAAGTTGAGGTCGGGCCCTGCCTTAATGGTGGGAGAGTCAGGTCCTTAACTGAAAGAGCGAAAAGGGTTATGCTGGGGATGTGTTTAAATCGTCGCGAGTAAAGATTGTAAGTTGTTAGGGCCTGAATTGAAATGATTTTGGATTTTTATACATGGTTAGTGTAACCCCTGAGATTTTTGCCGTGTGAGTTGCAGGGGGTCGTAATGTTTTGGCAGGTGCGATCCCTGAGTGACCGCGGGCGGTGCATGTCTATGTGTGTGTATACATATCAGTATGCATACATGTGTATATGTGTCGAAGTTGAGGTCGGGCCCTGCCTTAATGGTGGGAGAGTCAGGTCCTTAACTGAAAGAGCGAAAAGGGGTTATGCTGGGGATGTGTTTAAATCGTCGCGAGTAAAGATTGTAAGTTGTTAGGGCCTGAATTGAAATGATTTTGGATTTTTATACATGGTTAGTGTAACCCCTGAGATTTTTGCCGTGTGAGTTGCAGGGGGTCGTAATGTTTTGGCAGGTGCGATCCCTGAGTGACCGCGAGCGGTGCATGTCTATGTGTGTGTATACATAACAGTATGCATACATGTGTATATGTGTCGAAGTTGAGGTCGGGCCCTGCCTTAATGGTGGGAGAGTCAGGTCCTTAACTGAAGGAGCGAAAAGGGTTATGCTGAGGGTGTGTTTAAATCGTCGCGGGTAAAGATTGTTATTTGTTAGGGCCTGAATTGAAATGATTTGGATTTTTTATACATGGCTAGTGTAACCCCTGAGATTTTTGCCGTGTGAGTTGCAGGGGGTCGTAATGTTTCGGCAGGTACGATCCCTGAGTGACCGCGGGCGGTGCGTGTCTATGTGTGTGTATACATATCAGTATGCGTACATGTGTATATGTGTCGAAGTTGAGGTCGGGCCCTGCCTTAATGGTGGGAGAGTCAGGTCCTTAACTGAAGAAGCAAAAGGTGTTATGCTGGAGATGTGTTTAAGTCGCCGGGGGAAAAAAAAAAAAAAACGTGGGTGTGGCAGCCCTAACAAATTTGCCTTGTGGGATTCAGGGAGGTTTTAATGTTCCGGCAACTGCTGTTTTGATGGATCGCTTCCGGTGTATGTTTGTATAAGTGTGTGGAGGTATGCGTACATATGTATACGCCGTTAGTGGAAGTTAGGCTTAACGTGAATGAGGGGTGAGTAGTTAAGGGGAGGAGGGGGATATGCGGGGTATGGGTTTAGGCCGCTCTAGTATCAGCATTATTACACAAGGTTCAAATTTTACAACCGGTTCTTATAGTTGCTGATAACAATTTAATATTTGCTTCTTAATATCATTAAATAAACAACCCTCGGACGTCATTGCCCTATTCAGACTTTTATACATCATAACGAGCTGAGGTTGAGTGAGGCCTTTGGTCCTTAACTGAAGCAGATCCGTCATAGCTATTTATTGCTAGAATGAACAAACTCCACCGTTTGCGTCCAAACATCATCGCCATATTCTAACTACTATATCTATCATAACGAGCTGAGGTTGAGTGAGGCCCTTGGTCCTTAATCGAAGCGTATACATTATAATGAGCCTAGATTGAGTGAGGCCTTGGTCCTTAACCGAAGCATATCCGTCATAGCTATCTATCGCTAATATTGGACCAACTCAACTGTCTGTTTCGGAATATCGCCAAATGGAAAAACTCAACTGTTTCCATCATAATTATCTAAAGCCAATAATGGACAAACTCAACTGGTTGTTTCCGAACGTCATCAAAGGGACAAACTCAACTGTTTGCGTCCTAACGTCATCACCATATTCAAACTACAATATCTATCACAATTACCTACGGCTAAAAATGGACAAACTAGACTGTTTGCTTCCGAATGTCATAAAATGGACAAACTCATCTGGTTGCTTTCGAACATCGTCTAAGGGACAAACTTAACTGTTTATTCCTGAATATCATCAAATGGACAAACTCAACTGTTTGCGTCCTAACGTCATCACCATATTCAAACTACAATATCTATCACAATTACCTACGGCTAAAAATGGACAAACTCAACTGTTTGCTTCCGAATGTCATCAAATGGACAAACTGAACTGTTTGTTTCCAAACGTCGTCGCCATATTCAAACTACTATGTCTATCACAATTACCTACGACTAAAAATGGACAAACTAGACTGTTTGCTTCCGAATGTCATAAAATGGACAAACTCATCTGGTTGCTTTCGAACATCGTCTAAGGGACAAACTTAACTGTTTATTCTTGAATATCATCAAATGGACAAACTCAACTGTTTGCGTCCTAACGTCATCACCATATTCAAACTACTATATCTATCACAATTACCTACGGCTAAAAAAATGTACAAACTCAACTGTTTGCTTCCGAATGTCATCAAATGGACAAACTCAACTGTTTGTTTCCGAACGTCATCAAATGGACAAACTCAACTGTTTGCGTCCAAACATAATCGCCATATTGAAACTACTATATCTATCATGACGAGCCGAGGTTGAGTGAGGCCCTTGGTCCTTAATCGAAGCATATACATTGTAACGAGCCTAGATTGAGTGAGGCCCTTGGTCCTTAACCGAAGCATATCCATCATGATTACCTACGACTAATAATGGACGAACTCAACTGTTTGTTTCCAAACGTCGTTGCCATATTCAGACTGCAATATATATCATAATTACCTACATCTAATAATGGACAAACTGAACTGTTTGGTTCCAAACGTCGTCGCCATATTCAAACTACTATATCTATCATGATTACCTACATCTAATAATTGACAAACTCAACTGTTTGTTTCCAAACATCGTCGACATATTCAAACTACTATATCTATCATAATTACCTACATCTAAGAATGGACAAACTCAACTGTTTGTTTTCAAACGTCGTCGCCATATTCAAACTACTATATCTATCATAATTACCTACATCTAATAATGAACAAACTCAACTGTTTGTTTCCAAACATCATCGCCATATTTAAACTACTATAACTATCCCGACAAGCCGAGGTTGAGAGAGGCCTTTGGTCCTTAATCGAAGCATATTCATCATAACAAGCCTAGATTAAGTGAGGCCCTTGGTCCTTAACCGAAGCATTTCCGTCGTACCCGTCCTGATTATCTACGACTAATAATGGAAAAACTCAACTGTTTGCTTCCAATCATATTTCCCTTCTTCGATCTACTATATTCTTCATAACTATCCATTATATCTGGTGTTTCCTATCGTAGCGTTGCAGGGGACTGACCTTGTTTCGACAGGGTGGGTCCCTGAGTAGTCGCTGGCTGAGGTTGAGTGAGGCCAGTGGTCCTTAACTGAAGCTGTGTTCGTCATAGTTATTTGCTGCATTTGAGTAAAGCACGATCTTAAGCACTATAATTTCTTTTTAATCTCTTACGTTCTATTTCGAGTAATTATTATGACGTGTCATTCATTATTATTAGGAGGCTCTTAGGTGATCATCGTAGCTTATTGGGTACAGCCCTTTAAACCAGTTTAGATTAGTGAGGAACATGATGAGACAACTAGTACCACGCTAAACCAGGTTTGATTAGTCATCGTCTTGGTACGGAACTATAGTATGAGATTCATTAATATCTAAATGGAAGCAGACCTTGAACGATGAGATAACCTTGGAGTTGAGGGTGATTATAGGATGGGAGATGTCCATTAAGTTGATTAGTTAGAAATCAGTAGTGTCGAGAGACTGATTTAAGCTTTAGGTGCTGTTGCTAGTTTTAATAGGGTGAACGTATGATTATGTTTTAGGGTGAACTAAGTTGATTTTACGACGGGGGAATGGATGGAAAACCGTCGATAATATAAGCGAGAGGGAATTGGAGGAAATGAAAGATAAGGCTAGGACTGAATGGGTAAAGTGCAGTTAAAGGAAGGGTGATCCTTATGAGAAGACACGTTGAAAGGAACAATTCCGGTCAGGGAATTTGATGAAAGCGCGTAGAACTGATAACTCAAGTGTGAGGGTGAAGTGGATTAAGAAGTTTTCATTGTTGTATAAGGGGCCTTGTGTATTAGTCGCGATACCGCTCTCGGAGGAGGTTACGGGAAATTTCGATGCGATTTCTTTTTTACTGACGGCAGGGCTAGGATTAAGGTAAGGATAATATTAGGTTTATTAGGTTCAGGGCAATTAGGGTTAGGTAAACATGAGGTTTATAGGGTTTAGGTACACATAAAATTTATTAGGTTTAGGTAAACATGAGGATTATTAGGCTTAGGTTACAGATATGTTTAGGAGGTCTAGGTTAACATGAGGTTTATAGTGTTTAGGTTAACATTAGGGTTTATTAGGTTTGGGTGGACATGAGGGTTATAAGGTTTAGGTTACGGTTATGTTTGGGAAGTCCAGGTCAACATGAGGGTTGTTGGATTTAGGTTTATGTAGGGGTTTTTAGGTTAAGGTTAGCGTTATTGCTGAATTAAGGTTAGATTAAGTCTCGAGTAATTTATATGTCATTACTGAACTAGGTTCGAGTTGTAAGTCGAGGTCTTAAAACTTAGGTGTAGAGATCCAGTGGTTAATTAAGAAACAAGTCACAACTGATAAGTGTACATTTATGACTTGTTGGGGAGGATTGTAGTGGTCCCAAGCCTTTTATAAAGAATTGTAATAATCTGGACCCCACGACACGGTGTTGACATGCTAATTTAAGTTTTAAGAGAGCAGGTGAATTAAAGATAGAATTTATCAATAATAAATATAAATTTGATTAATCACCTTCGTAATTCATACCGATCGGATACTCCTAATAAATGGATAGAAAGGAGATCAATGAAGTATGAAGTAAGTGAGGGGCCCGGATGTCCTCACCGGGGTTCGATTAATATGGTTGTACCTACGTCATAAGGCGTAAATCGCAGTGGGATCCTAAAATCATCAACACAAAGAAAAATAATTACTCGTTAAATACGACCGATTCGTAAAGTAGCAGATAACCAGGAGGTTAAAATATATGGAGAATATCGAACGATTATTTTCAGTTAATTGTTATAAATATCGTAGGGTGCGAGAGGGATAGTAGAGTAGGCTCCGCGCCGCTTACGACGAGCCTTCAATGTGTAAATTAATCGAAGCTGTATAATCGAGTCACAAAGAAGCGGAGAAACTAGTTCGGCAGGTAAAGAGTTTAGTAGAATCGGTTTACGATCTCGATATGATGTCCGATTATTACTATAAAGTAACTGGCCACTAAAATGCGAAGCACGTGGGTACACGTGGAAGTAAAATAAAGAAGAAATTAACTGGCGCCACAATCCCTAGACACGCCACGCGTTCAGGCCGCGTCTATCGGGGGGGAGGGGAGAACGGTTATAAGCGATAGGCGTCAGTTGCGGCACCCTTTTCCACTGTCGTCGTACCGAGAGGCTGGCCGTGCTCGAGATTCCTGAGGAAGTGGGAAGGACAGGACGCACAAAGATTTGAAGAAATTTAATACCGACGCCGTGCACGTTTCGCCTACATCAAATATCAGTAAGTGTCTTTTGTGAGAACTGAGGCTAGCAATATCAACTTATTATTGATGGGTTTGTACTATGGGGCTTGTGAGGGGCTTCCTTTATACGATGGCGTAAGGACTGTGTAAGGGACCGTGTAAGATGCCACCTTGGATAAAGTGAAGGGTTGGTTGGGGAAAATTGAAAGTGTTTGACTTTTTGGTTGGGATTTAGTCCGGGATTTTAGTTGTAAATTTGGGATAGAGAAGAAAGAAACCCTTACTTATTGAGAATGCAGAGGTAATTTGTTGACATTGTTGGCTATGTACTCTCTAAGGAAAAGAGATTGCCGATTTCTGTAGGAAATCTAGTGGAGTAAAAGGTTCCTGCCGGGATCGGTGTCTTTTAACATGATGTTGTAAATTTTGTGATATCTTGTGGGAGGAAAACCCCGTAATTAAGCCCTGATCTGATTAGATAGGAAATCGGCTAAGCCTAGGGTTAAGGCTAGGGTAAATCTTGTGTATTCCCTTTAGAGCGTGTATGTGTATGAGTTTGGATATCCTCACTGGATAAAACCCTACGCGGGCCCCTGGGCCGTGGTTACTCGCACTGATCTGAGTCGATGTGAAGGGACCCCCCAAAGGACTTGCTAGGGTAATCCTTGTGTGGCCCTTTCTGTGCATATATACATGTATAAGTAGTAACCCCTGTGTATTCCCTTTAGAGCGTGTATGTGTATGAGTTTGGATATCCTCACTGGATAAAACCCTACGCGGGCCCCTGGGCCGTGGTTACTCGCACTGATCTGAGTCGATGTGAAGGGACCCCCCAAAGGACTTGCTAGGGTAATCCTTGTGTGGCCCTTGCTGTGCATATATATGTTGAGTAGGTGATCCTTGTGTGAACCTTGTCTTGAATTCCTATTAAAGGAAACCCTACACGATTTAGTAGGTGCTCATCAAAGTTGTACGACTTTGTTGCATGTAATTCGTTATTATGTTAATGGTATCCATATATTCACTATTTATTATCATAACAATCTTAAATTACAATATCGTGCTGCTTTGCGGTATAGTGGCCCCAAAGCGAGCAGACCCTTGGTAGATAGAGGTAGGCGAGGACGGGGCAGTCACAGTAGGGGTTCTTCAAGCGGGGTCTGGCTTGTTATAAGATTAGGGAAGATTGGGGCTTGATGTTAGAGACATACTAGGATAACTGCAGGCGTCAGGAATCTAAGGGTGTGAGGGGGCTGATAAAACCTAAATCTGGGTTGGCTCCAGTTCCACCCTTCACCGGCGTCGAGTGGGGAAGCTGAACTGTTAGATTCCGTTTAGGTAATGGGTGGCTAAAATTTAACGTGGGATTTTTAACCCAATCTCCTTAAGGAATCCATAAATAAATAATACCTCCACTCCACCCATTGCTGCGACGGATAGATTTGGAAAGCTAAGTATTATTGTGCTCATATTTAAATATTTGTTTTCTGTGTAAAAAATAAATAAACGTAAACCTCATATGTTTTTCAGGGCCGCGACATTAATCTAGCGAGTCTAATTTTTAATTAGACTATCTAAGCTTTATTTTATTGCTTTATACTGTTTAAACTATGTTTTGACTAAGCCATTTAAGATAAAGATGACTGAACTTCAACATTGACCAAACTTTATTAACAGGCTATGAGGTGACGTTAGTGGGTCAGGATTTGTTTTATTCTTCACCATGAATCACCCCGTTGAAGACGTATTAGTATAACCATACACAATTCTCTACTAACTGATGAGGCTTTGAATTGTTGTATGGAAAGCCGAAACGTTAAAGTTCTAAACACTCAGAAAAGGGCTAACCCTTACTTGATCTGGCTAATGCGCCAGGTCCTGAGTGCGGATATGTCTTCCTTACAAACCACCTTAAACATACTAATTGTGTGTGTCAAATTAGGTGTTCTGTCGCCTTAATTACTCTGATGAACAATTTACCACTTAACCATGTGCGTAATCGCACACCTATTTTATTATTTTATATGAACTTAGCTTGCACGACACTTGTTTCGGGCGAGTATAGCCTCTCCGGACTAGCGGCTATTTAAACTTAAGAAGCCTCGGGTTCGAACCGACCGATCGTAGGTTGTATTCAAATAATAACGAAATGGTCCCCTTAGTTCCGTAGTTAGTCATAGTAGTAAGGATAATTACATGGTCGCCTGGTTGTTTGCCACCTCAGCAGCGTTATAAATGTAGGAGTTGGTGGGGAGCACTACTTACCTATCCTAAAGAACAGTTTAAGGCACAGCGTACGAAAGACAAATGTTTATACACCTACTCAATTACTAAATGACAGGAAGGCGAAGCCACAAGGTAAGCTAGTTTGATTAAACCTATCTACGAGGCTGTCAGGAGTTGCTCGTTATATACCTTCCTTGTTAAAGGTTCCAAGACGTTAGTCAGATAATAGGTACGATACATTTGACAAACGCTTAAGGCCAGACGGTACCCTAGGCCCTTAAGGCTATTCAAATTCAAGTTATACATAATTAATTTTCAACATTCATTTTAGCGATCAAGTAGGAACAACCTAGGGTATAAGTTAGGCGAGCGTTAGGTTTTGTCTCAATTTTATAGTTTTGTTTTCATAAACTTTATATTCTAGTGTAGATAATCGCCATAGCTTGTAAACATAAACTCAATTCTAGATCTAAGAACGAAATTCGTATTGACCGGGTCGCGAGATACTAAACCAAAACCGAACCAACGTAAATTAGTCGAAGGAAGGTCGAGTAACACGATTAGACTCTGTATCTGCGCAGAAGACTAAAGTGTGAACTCTGCGCACCCACGTGACCACGAGACGCCAGCTGGGCACTTCGACGCACAGGCAAATGTATGAAAAGTCTGACCGTTTAGTCTTTAATTGGCCGAAGGGATAATTCGGTGGCGGGCCCAATAATTCTGAATAGAACAACTTACGAACCCTTAAGGAATGGTTGTATATGTGAATTTTCCTGGATGATTCCCAGTTAGGGTTACCCGTAGAAAACCTGGAAACTAGGATTAGTAAATTTAGATAGACTCTCATACTAAATTTGTTTGTGAATAGCGCCCCCTATAAGCCCTTCTCAACATCCCCAAGATTATTATTAGACAGCTAGCTAAGATATCGATCGACCGAGTAATTCTACGATTGTTACACAGATGGCGTGAGCCACAGTGGTAAAATAATAATCATGAATGTATGAGGATTTCCGGATACGGTTAGAACCATGTCATTACTTTATTCAAAGGTAGGCTGTAGTTGTATTTTAGATCTACATTTACTTCTAATTTGTTAGTTTGTCTTTACGGCGGTTCTCCATATATTATTATAAGATAAGATTTGAAGAGAAGCTAGTAAGGATAGTGGTAGGCTCATTATATACTTAGATTGTCTATTTGTCTTGGGGTGGCTTCTCGAATACCATTACGACTTTATGGTTTCACATAGGGGTTGTTAACGGGTTGTCAACCAATAATTTATGCAACTACTAAACCAGTCGGCCCATCTGTGGTGCATTCTTAGTGTTATTAAGAGGGTTGTGTAATTTACGTAAGGGCCAGGCCGCGAGTATATTCGTGTGTTATCTATATATATATTCAATCTGTTAGTTCATCCGTATGGTGACTTCTCATATTACATTACAGTTTTATAACTTCGCTTAAGGGATCGACAGCTAGTCTGCTAATAATTTATCTATGTACTTAATAGGTCCGCTTGTCTCCCTAATGCCTTATATATGTTGTTATTAGTTCCGACCTTCGCTTAAGCGCAAGCTAGAGAACTGGTGACAGGTTAGTTGTGTAGATTATAGGTTAATTAAGGGATCAATAGCGTATCTGCTAATAATTTATTTAGTTATTAAATAGGTCTGTCTGTCTCTTAAATGATTTCGTTATATTATAAGTGTATAGCTTTAGTTAAGGGGAAGCCAGTGAGTTTATTAGTGGTTAGTACTTTCATATGTCTAAGGGTTCCACTTTAGTTAAGGGGAAGCCAGTGAGTTTATTAGTGGTTAGTATTTTCATATGTCTAAGGGCTCTTCCACTTAAGGTGATTTTCCTACATTACTATGAGGTTACAAGCTTACTTAAGGGCAAGATAACTAGCGTATCGATGGACTACTTACCGTTTAAGAGTTCTCCTTTGAGGCGATTTCATACATTACTATAGGATTACGACTTCACTTAAGGGGTATGCGGTCTTAGTCGTTATAACTTTAAGGCCTATCGTGTTCGAGGGGCAACCGTGTTATTATGAGACATGTTCGGAGCTGTAAGGAGGTAGCTAGGCTGGTGAATAGGGTGACTTAGGCTAGGGTACTTCGACTACGTTAGGATAATAAATCGCATATATTTAATCTGAAACTCGCATTTAGTAATTTAAATTCTGGTCTAATGCTAATCAGGATTTAGTGGTTCTGCGGTTAAGGATTAGTTATAGGCCATTGCTTTTAATGTAGGTATAATGTAAAATTAGGGTTTTGATTTTATTCTTTCACACCTGGGACCGGTTGAATCCATACCTCTTAAGATATTGGGTTATTATCGGTCACAACGAGGGGTCCAAATAGACGATTACGCCACTAGACGATCACAGCCAAATA
Source organism: Apoda limacodes (assembly GCA_946406115.1). NCBI lineage: Eukaryota > Metazoa > Arthropoda > Insecta > Lepidoptera > Limacodidae > Apoda > Apoda limacodes. Next base: position 24,155,439 of record OX291551.1, on the reverse strand, counting down.
AAATATTAGCTTTCTTTAATAATAACATTAACGGTTACAAAATATCATTAATATTTATAATAATAAAGGCAATAATAATATGTTAGGATTACGTACGCCATCACGTATTCAAATTGGCGACTACGTCAGTATACTCCACGTGAGTTCAAATTTATAATTTTATTATTTTTTATAAGGGGGGGGTTTCTACACCCTCGACCTTTGCCCATACTAGTTCTATTGGATTTAATTCATACTCGGCAGCAAGCTCATCAACTACATTCTTTTGGTAATAAGCCTTTTCTTTTTTAACGATTTCCAATAGTTCTGATTTAATTATTGTGTCTTCGAAGTTTAAATTCTTTGAGTTCCACCACTGTTTGTGCTCTACGCCACGCCATAGTGGGAGTTTTTTCTACCTTACTGGAGTGTTTTTTTTTTTTTTTTTTTTTATACCATTAAGGTGGCAAGCAAGCTCACGGTCCGTATGATGGTAAGCGGTTACCATAGCCTATGGGAGCTTCACTCGCGCGTTGCCGATCCTTCAGAAATCCAATAACTTCTTTTTTTAAGAACCCCATACTGTAGACGTTAGAGAAAACCTTGGAAAGGAGCTCATTCCACAACCCAAGCGTCCGCGGCAGGAAGTTTCTTTGAACCTGCACTGTACGCGACTATTTCGGTTCTAAAGTGTAAGAATGAATTCCCTGCCGATGGCGAGCGGTGCAATGATAGAAATTAGCCGTGGGCATCTTTTAAAACAATTTCTCAGTACACAACCCATTGCACAAGAGGTAGGACACACACAGGGAGGCAAAGTCTCTCCTCAGACTTAAGGGCTCGATACGGCAATGGAGTTTGGAATCGAAGACAATTCTCACAGCCCGTCGTTGAACCAAGACAAAATGCTGGTATCCGGATGCTCCCGCCAAGAGATGGCAGCAGTACTCTATATGGGGTCGAACTTGCGTGTAAAGCAGCAACCTCTGCCTCGACGTGAAGCACTGCCTCGCACTGTTGAGTACACCTAGTTTAATGGACGCCAGGTTCACGTTGTTTTACAGCGACCGTGGCGAAAGCCATATTGACGGTCACTGACCAGGTCGTATTTTTCTAGGTATCTTAGAAGTTAAGTGTTGATCACACGCTCCATCACCTTGGAGAGAAGCGAAGTAATAGCGATAGGCCTTCGATGGATCGGATCTATCGCACTTTTTTGGAATCGGGTGCACATTTGCAGTGTTCCATGAAGACGAAAATTGCCTAGTAGGGTAGGAAGCGCGAAGAGGCGTGTGAGTGCAAAACATAACTCAGGAGCGCACTGTTTAAGCACCACTGCTGGTATACTGTCTGGCCCACTCGACTTATGAACGTCTAGACAAAGCAACGCCCGCCGGACCTCCTGCTGTGTTATGAAGATTTCCGGCATGGTCCTACCGCACCACGGTGTAGTAGGTGGTACAGCGCCTTCATCGTTCATATTCGAGTTTGAGGCAAGAGACTGCCCAGTAGATCGGCGCTTTCTCTTTAGCACTATGAGCCAAGTCACCGTCGGTCTTTCGCAGTGGTGGTAACGACGACTGGCAAATGTTCCCATCGGCAGCTTTGGCAAGCGACCAGAAAGCACTACTTCCAGAAGGATAGCTCGCAAGTCGCCCACCTATTCTGCCGATGAATTGGAATTTTGCTGTGACAGTTGCTTTCTTACTGAACCTCGAGGCAACATTTAATTTGCGTTTTACCCCAGAAATATTCGGATCCTTATTATTACGAGCCGTGGTCCAAGCCTCATATGCAGTTTGCTTAAGAATTTTAGCTTCTCTGCAAGACCTATTAAACCACGGTTGTTTTTTGAAGCCGGCAGCTACTCGCAGGTTAGGAATATAACATTCCATACCAGCGAGGATTGTGTCAGTGACTGCGGTTGCGCAGACGTCAGGATTTTCTGAGCTAAAGCAGATCTGCCTCCACGGGTACGATGCATAAAATTCTCGCAATCCTGAGACGGAAAATCCATCCGGACGTGTAGTTAGCAGAAGATCCAGTAAGGAGCTTGTATGGTCCTCTATATCTGGTATTCTCTTTGAAGAAAGTAGCAGCTGAGAGAATCCACAGGTCAAAGCAAATTCATAAGCAGATATCCCTGCATAGTTATTGGTTCGAGAACTGAGCCACTCACGACGGTGGGCGTTAAAGTCTCCGAAAATAACTAGTTCTGCTGTGGGATATTGCTCTAGAACTCTGTCAGTCGTCAAACTCAAGTGCATGAAGAGGCACGCATAGACACGAGTGTGACGCCGTGATCTACGCACACCCACAAAATCGACAGGTCCCTGTCTTCAAGGCTATGAAGGCGGCGACAGCAGATATCCTCCCGCACAATCATACATATACCGGCACGACTCAAAAAATTGTGCTCGAGTTTGTAGCCGGGATAATGAGGTATGATGCATCGGCCGGGCAGGATATTTGCGTCTCCGTTAGAATAAGAATGGTCGGCTGCGCAGTTTCTTGATGGTGGTGAACTGTGTTAAAATTGGCGTGAATAACCCTAATGTTTCAAAAATCCACATTAAATGCGGATGAAGTGGCCGCTTAAAAAATGTTTATTCTTTTAATTCCGACCATGTTTCTTGAAAGGGTTATTTAGACTAAAGATTTTTACGAGAATTCACTGCACAGGCAGCTTAGAGGACAACAGGTGATGTACTGCAACTGTGTAGCTCGGCACAGATGATACAGTTGCTGGCACGGTGGGAGGAAAGGTCCAGATCCCTCTCTGTTGTAGTAGCCAGGTCCACTCCGGTCTCCTCCGGCACGACTACTACTTCAGAGACTTTACACAGGTTGGCGGTTCAGCCTCCCAGGGCGGAGATTAAGTAATCCTTGGGTTCGGGAACCCGTACAACCTGCGGGCGGCCAGCGGTCAGCCGTTTCATCAGGACTCTCTGAGCACCAAGCATCGCCGGACCCCCGCTGTCCACGCAGGGAATCCTCAAAGAGCTCTGGTAACCTTACTCTCCACCAGGAACACAACACTACTCAATGTTACTGTTATTATGGCCGCGTTTCTGTAAGGTGGAGGTACTTCTCCAGTTCAGGCTCGCTATGCCCCGCTTTAATTTAGGCGGCTTATACGAGCGAGTACTTGAATAACATAAGAATCGTAAAAGATTGTTGCCATATGCACGTATTTCACGGTCAAACTAGCGCCCTCATTAAATATGTGGTCTCTTATGTCAAATTACAATCTATTGTACTTATAGGTATCATTTTTTAACTTTTGCGTTTGCATTCGTGATCTTGCTCTCTTACTGTTTTGTTAAAAAAATTATTTACTTTGCTGCTCTCAGTGTCACACGATTGCTTAATTTGCGAGGCATTGCGTATTATAAAAACCGACCATATATATACATATATCATTTATTTCATTTTTAATTTCTTAAATATAACAAGAACAGCTTATATGGTAAGGTCGTTACAGATGTAGATGTAATCGTTATATTAATACGTGAACTTTGTACCCCTTTTTACAAAAATCACGTGTACGTAGGAGTACCTATAATCAAAAGCTATAATAAAAAGACACAGTTTATATGAAGTTAAAAAATAATATATGAAAAAAAATTAAATAACTTTCGCCGCTGTGCAAACTTTGCTGCAAATTTTTGGCCTTCGACTTTAAGCAGACCACACTCAGGTCAAGGTTCAATGTGTATTAGTTTTATTTTTCATATACTAAAATACCAATGTGTACATAATGAAACAATACTCTACAAGCGAATTTGCGGAACAATCACTTACGGAGATTTACTTTCAAAATAGGTAATGTTAATGGATTAAACTGATTAATGCACGATTGCAAAACAACACATAAAAAACTGTAACCCAAAAAAACAAAGCCTTTTACCCTGGAAAAACGAATGTTTAAATTTCTAAATGTTTGTTATAATTACATAAAAGTATTTCATAGGGCAACCTGCTTTGAGCGGCTGGCTTTGTTGAGGTATTTAGCCTCGGGCAATAAATTGTTAGCTTCCTTAATGTGCTTGTATAAAGCGGTGAGTGAGGCAAAACTAGGTATTACATGACATTTTGAGCATAGAATAAGCAACGGTTTTATTTAAATGCGAATTCCGTTTTAATTACAAATTAAGCAATTTAAGTATCTACCTACTACATTTAAGTTTAACGTATGGTAATTATGGTAAAGCCACATATAAAACCTTTGTTTTTCGAAATTCGAGGTAAGTGTTTTAGCGTTTTGGAAAATCATCCCTTAGAACGCAAAAGGGGGACGAAAATGTGTACGAGAACTCCGATATTTTTATGTAAATATTTAAAAATTTTGTACATACGTTTTCGTTATAGCATACGCGAGTATTAGGAAAAAAAATGTAAGAATGGTCCTTGCATTGTTCCAACGTAAAGATATTGCAGTGATTGCACAACAGTTCAAAGACGATAATAGCTAAAATTAAAAAGCTAAATACATTTTCGATCTATAAAAATTGATGAATTGATAAATCATTTAGCGCCCTTAACTTAGAAATTTGTGCAATATTTTTCTTCACTAAAAACAAATCACAAGATAATTGATGATGGAGCCGGAAGTCGGAAGCCGGACCACTGTAAAGAAATGACACTACCCCATCAAGTTGGTTTGCCGTGACAAGTCTTAGATGATAGCCCGGGTTCAATGATGAATCCTTTAATTTTTTTGTTATTTTGTTAACAATATAAAAGCATGTGAAAAAAAATTACGTAAATTAGGTGGAGGGGATAATCATACGCTATCCCACGAGTAAGACCAGTGTGTATCTCGAACTGACGAACGCAGCGTGTTAGATACGAATTGAACGTTTAGCGGGTTTAGGCATAAAAATGAATGACAAACAACTAATTGATTGGGTCAGGCGATATGAAGCCATTTATAATATTAAAAGCATTAAATATCCCGATGCTATGCTATATTATACATATAATTGTATTAAGCAATGTACAGAATTTCAGTTATTTTTGATGAACAAAAGCTTTCACCAAATCTTTCTTTTCAGTTTTTCCTGGAGACACTTTGGACATTTTGACTTTGTGCCGATCATTTTAGGTGCCAACGGAAACCCTGTTACTAACATCCGCTGTCCATCTGTCTGTCTGTCTCTCAGCAGGCTCTATTTTATGAACCGTAATTGCTAGCCAGTTGAAATTTTAGGTTGTTCAAATTGAAGTGTGCACAGCAACTCTCCAACGTTGCATCGCATATGTTGCGTAGGTACGGGCCTCAGTTTGTCTCTATCTTTATTATTCGTATATTATGCCCACGTTTACTAGTGTAGATGCTTCTTCCCGAACATTCTTACGTATGAAAGAAAGAGCAGTTAATGAAAACATATGTTTCGATTTTTTCGGAAGTAACGGAGAAATTATTTCAGACTGTTAAGTAAAGATAAGTTTAAGACTGGAAAAAAAATACGTGACTTTCTACATTTTTAACTAGTAAGTTACTGCATTTGTTTTAAGTTATCTGTTAAAATAACACTTTTTTTAAAAAAAGGCCTAACCTCTCGTTTTTCTATTTTAAATTCATAATAACTTATTAACTAGTAGCGGGAACATAATTCATTTCATGAAATGTTAAGTAACTATAAAGCTAAAAAAATACTTTTTACGCTAAGCTATAAGCTTATCTATAATATATTTTTGCCACTGAAAAATGAGCTCTAATAGAGATCAACATTGTCGATTTCAGCTTAACGCCCACCAAGCAAATGTATATGTACGTTGTGGGCCTCTTAACACCTAAAACATACGCACGTATGCTGCACGTCCTTGACTTTTACTTTAAAAAACAAATAAAACATAGCTTCATTATTATACGGATATTAGAGATATCATAAAAAAAGGATGTTTACATGTTATAGAATAATTAAATGCTTTTAAATTATTATTCACGTTTAATACTTCTATAAATAGTATTTTTAGGGTTCCGTACCTTAAATGGAAAAAATGAACCCTTATAAGATCAATCTGTTGTCTGTCTGTCTGTCTGTCGTTCAAGACCCTTTTTCTCAGGATTGCGTCAAGGTATCTTGTTAAAATTAATGTCAAATACTAAGTTTTACGGTACCTTGAAACTGCAGAAAATTCAAGCTTCTAAGTCAACACAGTAAATAAATTCGAAATACGGCTATTTTTGTCAAATATTTTGGCATTCACACATAAATCAAAACCTATGGCATACTTAATTTCCGTTCACCAATATAGCATAAAATTTGGCAAGAAGCAAGAAAGATTTTATATCACAAATACGAAAAAAAACCAAAAACTGATAAAAAAATATTTATACCACTAAAGTGGCAAACAAGCTTACGGTCCACCTGATGGTAAGCGGTAACCGTAGCCTATAAATACAACCTTTGGGACTTTTCCTCATGATGTAAGAACTACCTACATGTAATAAGTTTGTACTGAACACTCTGTGCGTGAGCCACACTCGCACCTGGCCGAGACAAATCAATATCTTGCATCTAGCCTCCAAGCCCAATGTGCCTTAAGCACACAACCTTTCGATCCCGAACACGTGCGAGAGGAAGTGGAGCTACGGTGATTTGCAGGGTGGCCTTCACTCCCACAGAGTACGCAAGCGACCGGGTCGGATGCTTTATCGCGGTTGCGATCACAGTCCGGAGTGGCGTGATCGCGAAGATATTACACGCAGCGCGGTCTGCGTGTGCAGTTGCGCTGTGCGTGGCCACATAGCTGGCATCGGTGGCATTGTCCTGGAGTCGACCGCTTATGCGGAGTCTCGACCCGGATGCCTTTTAGGCTGCAAATATTTTTAATGTTAAAGATAGCTTTGCCCTTTTTTGTGAGATCTCTGTAATATGAGCACCATGTCCTAGCATTCAAATCATTCAGGTTACGGCCTGAATGCTCAGGGAAGTACATCGTATATACTTCTGGGAGGCCTTGGGCGATCAAGTCGTCCTTAACGGTTGCCACGGAGAATTCCTTAGGGACTCCCCTTATTACGGCCCTGAGAACGCGCGCATCGGGCAGCGAGTACGTGTGGTATTCGTACCTTTGAGCCGTCAGAAAAGCCGTCTGATTTCGAAAATCTGTTGGCGTTGGGACTTGGACTTTGATGCCGCGTTTGGCATCGTTGCGGGCGTGCGTATAATTGATACGCTTGGCCTTCATCGCGTTTGCGAAGTTTGGCCAGGCCCCTTTGTCTTTCATGACTACAGGGGCCGGAGTTTTTTCCTTCCGTCCTGAAGTGGGATAGTCGGCCTGCGAAGAGGTGGCGGTGGGGGTGGTGTCCATGGCGGCGGGAGTAGGTGTTTATTGGGCATTCTGGCTCACTTTCCGCAGCGCAGATGCTGGCGCATCTTCACTGCTCCAATTGAGCTAGAATTCCCAATAAACATTTTGGAATTGATTACGTGCATCTGCGCTGCGGAAAGTGAGCTAGAATGCCCAATAAACATTTTGGAATTGATTACGTGCATTTGCGCTGCGGAAAGTGAGCCAGAATGCCCAATAAACATTTTGGAATTGATTACGTGCATCTGCGCTGCGGAAAGTGAGCCAGAATGCCCAATAAACATTTTGAAATTGGTTACGTAAAGTTTTCTATTTGGGTGATGTAAACGACACGAAATAGTTTTTTAAATAACCACAGCGAACGATTAATTTACTAATAAAAACTCACCAATAAATATTTTTCATCACTTCCACTTGCACACTATTACACTAGATTTTGTTTAAATCCTAAACCCATATTTATGACATTTAGATAAACATTTGTAATTAGTTTAATTTTTGAAAATATATGTCTGAAGATGAACAAGATAAATAGAAGAACAACTAAATGGAATTGAACCATTTTGTTCTAGGTAAGATCCTATCGTTTACTGCAATGACAAAGGAAAACATGTGCTCCGAGCAGATCGGACTCCTATTTTACAGGAAAGAAAACAGTTTTAACATAGATTAGATACAGACCAACCTTCTTCTAACTCTATGCACAAGGTGTTTAGGCCGTATTTTTCAAAACAAGGCAACAGGAAAGGATAACGTACTTGACATGACCAACCTTCTTCTAGCTCTATGCACAAGGCGTTTAGGCCGTATCGTTCCGTTCTAGGATATAGGAGAGAAAATATGTTTTGACAAAGATACAGACAAACCTTCTACTAGCTCTATGCACAAGGCGTTTAGACCATATTTTTCAAAACACGGCAACAGGAAAGGATAACGTACTTGACATGACCAACCTTCTTCTAGCTCTATGCACAAGGTGTTTAGGCCGTATCGTTCCGTATTAGGATATAGGAGAGAAAATATGTTTTGACACAGATACAGACGAACCTTCTACTAGCTCTATGCACAAGGCGTTTACGTCATATTTTTCTAAACGAGGCATCAGGAAAGGATAACGTACTTGACATCGCCAACCTTCTTCTAGCTCTATGCACAAGGTGTTTAGGCTGTATCGTTCCGTTTTAGGATACAGGGAGGGATAACTTAACACACTAATCTTATCTAACTCTAAGCACATGATTTTTAAAGTTAAAACTTTCGTTATTGCAGTAAACGATATGATCTATTATTACACAGGCTTCTTCTAAAACAGAACAAATTAAACTCCAAAATTTTATCTACATATCTTAAATCAGATTTAGATGTTTTTTACTAAACATGTAATTTTATATATAATAAAATGACGTACGCACATATTAGAACAATTGTTTGAAATGAAAACTGTTCCCATAAATCAGGCGCTTCACCATTAACACTGTCGATCAAACATCTTAATCGGTCAGCGATAACGAAAGATACTTTCGTTACACAGAGTTTTTAAAATCAAACTTACGTTTAGTTTTTTACAAAAGGTTATAGCAAATAGGACAAGTCTTAAAACATCTTTAACCATAATTAACTTTAATTGTAAAAATATAAATGAAGTATGCAGAAAGATTTTTTAAAATGAAAGTTATGCTTTTGTACATAATGTTTGTTTAAGTTTTAATTTTTTTTAATCTAATGAAACCTTAAGCCTGAATGTATGTAAAATTTCACTAATAATTTTGATCAACACTCGATTTCATAAAAGTTTTCGTGGTAAGTCCCCAGTTTTATTGCATATCCAACAAAACGTGACTGCTGTGCAGCGTAAACCAAGTAGCTACCTATTCTACAAATCTTATGGAAAGAAACATTAATGCGGCTTTTCTTTGTGTTACGATATCTAAGCGGCATAATCTGCTCTGGGTTCCTTACGTACCTATTTAATTATTTATGGTTTAGTTTTGTTATTTCTATTGGGTACTATATACTTAGAGCAAAATAATATGATTAAGAAAACAAACATAAACTTTTAAGCGAGCCTTTTGAGGTTTAAAAATTAAAAAACTATAAGTAATTAAGGTAATTGAAAAATATATTTTCGAGTAGGTAACTTGTTTTTACATTAAAGCACAAGACTTTTTATTTTACTAGTTTTACCTTTATCTTATTTTTCCTTACAAACATAAATAAGGTATGCCAAAACAATTAATTATAACATATAAGTAATTTATATTCGCGGACACTGAGTAAAACCATTCTTATATTCAACAATGAACCCCAAACCAAATAGCGGCATATTCTTTGTACTTCATATTTCTGTTATTAATGTAAAATAAAATAGTAATTAAATATATTTATTCTTCAGTCTTTTCTATGGGAATGCCGTTTTGCTGACTTGAAACAATTTAAGGGGTAGAAAACCTAATTGGTATATTATAAATTTAGATGACTTAACAATATATTTGTACTAAACACGTATAACAGTAAGCGTATAAAACTTGAATAATCTTTATTTAGTATGAACGTAAATACCGGTTTATAATAATATAAGTTTGGTTAACCTACACTTCATAGTACTTTATTGTAGGTTAAACTACAATTTATGTTACTTGACTCTTGAACTAAGAAAACCGTGGTCCAAGCCTCATATGCAGTTTGCTTAAGAATTTTAGCTTCTCTGCAAGACCTATTAAACCACGGTTGTTTTTTGAAGCCGGCAGCTACTCGCAGGTTTACTTTGGCCTATGTATATCTAAATGTTTATAATCCTAATAAGGCAAAAATCCCATACGCACCCCCAAGTTCCCACTCTCTTATTAACACCAATGTGTTTCAATCTTTTATAGTTTTGACACTAAAAAAAGTAGAATAAAAAGTCTGAATACATCCATATAAATAAGATTCTTTGTATGAATGGTAATCTAGTGCCAAACGTTTCTTTATCCGATGTCACTCTTGCTTACAATGATGGGACACTAGAGGGCTTTCGTGCTAAGCATCTATCACTTGTCTCTACCATTCTTCAAATCTTATATATTTTTTACTGCAAATTCAGATGAGAGATACGTTTGCCGCCGTAATGTCAAAGGGTTCTCGGGCGGCATTGACGTTCTTACTTGACGATGCCAAATTCAGCGCTGTTGAATTTCTTCAGTCTGAGGAGATTTACTTTGCCTTGAAGAATATTGAAGTTTAAGAAACATAAAATTAGACTACATGATAATATTTGTCAAATATGCAAAAACTCAAAGAATGTTGTTTAAATCCTTGTACAGCAAAAAAAAAAACACTACAGGATAATACTATTTGATTCTCTGACTGGCAAAGATAAACATTGGTGGTATTCCAGCTGCACTCATTGCACACATAACGGTTATGTTCCTACCTCGTTCTCCACTAGTAACAGCTCCGACTCTTTTTTGTCCTTTTCCGCCGAACACTTTTCCTGGGTCAGTCACTGTGGTGATACCAGTCTCATCAGCATTGTAAATATTTATTTATATTCTTTATTGAACACCAAAAGTGTACAAAAAACGGACCCAATGCTAACAGCACTTTCTACCAGTCAAACTATAAATGTTCAAGAAAAAGTGTCGGTAAATGTAAACAAAAAAAGATATATACATATATCACTGTGTATTATGTACATTATATACTTAACTACATAAATTCATATAAACAAACATACACATATACCCATACATATTATACATATATCTATACGAAAACATACTTAAATTTTAGTGTAACAGGATGATAATAAATATTGTACGAAATGTCAGGCGAATCGGGAACAGAGTTAGAAGGACCAAGTGTTACAGATTGTACTAAATAATTAGAAAGAAAAGTTATGATGAGGATAAAAGGAAGTGATTTCGAACAAGCCGTTTGAAAGAATCGCGTGATGTAGCCTTTCTGATAGACTCAGGAAGATTATTCTAAAGTCTAACAGCTGCAATGGCAAAAGTATTATTCAAAAGCCACTATGATGTTCCCATTACATCATAGTGGCTTTTGAATAATAAGTGATAACATAGCAATAAGTGATAGGAAGAGCGAAGATATTTTTTATGAGTATCGGAGAGGAAATGAAAATTAGTTTTGAGATAAATGGGTGTTTTAGGGTCAAAAAGGATAAAGTTTTACGGATACCGAAAATAAATTTAATACATAAGTTTAGTAAACGATCAAGCTTAGACAACAGTTCTTGAGTAAGATCCAAATAACACACATCACTGACGTCAAGAATGGGTAGGAGAAGAGTATTAACGAGAGTGATTTTAGTAGAAGCAGGAAGAAAATGTTTGAAGCGTTGTAACGAATGTAGAGAGGGATAGAATCTGCGAGAATATTGTTTGGAAGAAACTTATTTTTTTCTTATAAGTCTCCAAGTTTTTTATAGAAATTTATTATTTCTTTGTTGTTAAAAGCACAAACCCTATTCAAGCTTGTTGCTTTAGCTTTGCGTACAGAAACTGAGGGGTTGCGTCGCATAAAGCCGTTTACCCAATCCACTCCAGTGGTTGTGCTGTTTTCATTGAAATTGTTTTAAATATTATTGAGCACAGCATATTTATAAACAGCTTTACGCAAGTCTGTGAAACTGAGTCCATAATATAGCGAACCCAGCAGCTTAACTTGTTCGGCAATTTAATGTTCTTGGTGCGGGATGAAAATGGGCCTACGATCTAATCTTGGGCTGCTTATAGTATCGTTTTTTAGTCGATCCCTTAAAGTAGTAAATGGAATGTTATTTTGTTTTGTGGCTTGTCTCTTGGACATCCCATCTTTAATCGCAGTTTTAGCTGAGTTAAGGTATTCGTCGTTTCAAACCGTTTTGACAATGAAAAAAGGAGTCACTAAGGGGTGATGGTCGTTTTGAATTTAACTTTAAATTAAACAAACAATTCTTGAAAATTAAATAATTCATCATTTAATAAAGTACCTAGGAAAGCTATATTAACAATTTGATAAATATCAAAATTCTGAACTTACCGAAAAAAAGATTGCGACGAAAATTAGTTTAGCGCAGCCGCATACAAACAAACGCATTTCACCGTTGTTTGCCACGAGCTGACAAAAGACTGAGCTGACTGCCTCTGCGCGTCGCTACGTGTTAGAGGCTTTTCCCCTCCCCTGTTTTACGGCATGTTGCTATGCACCATTTTCATAGACTTATACAGATGCGCGCCATTACCCGGTGCGCGCCATTCCCCCTGCTTAATATTTAACTGTTTGTGGTATAAAGTCCTACGCTGGCCTGGTTTGTTATTTAAGCATTGATAGCGGTGACTGAGCAACCGTCCATGTGAACAACTTAACATTATGTTAAAGTAATACAAAATATACATCTTATATGAAAAGTCACTTAAAAACCTTTAGAAAGACGTAACGAACGACACAGTAGCGTGCGCTATAAAAATTAGTATCTCTCAGGTTATTTAGAGCTTAGAGAGTTACAATGAGTTATTAAAGATTAATAACGTGCGTGACCGCCTATCTTACGTGGAACTGTGTTTCTTTGCATGCTTCAATAGTGTAATATGTCTTTGTACACTGGTCAAACGGCACGCTTCTGCTAGGGTTTGCCATAGCCCTAAGTGTGGGTTATGTTTGTTCAGATTATTTGTCTCGAGCGTTACAGCCCGAGAGTTACTAAACACTTGCTCAATTTCCAAGTTACAGAATCACTGAAATATTTTTTAGCCCGGATACAGTACTTTATTCATATCATCATAATGAAAACAAAAATAAAACAAGCCATTCGTCCTCGTAACTGACACGTTACCCTGTCTGAATCACTTAACATCGTTCAACTACATTTTCTTTTTTATAAACTGTACATTTATTTGTGCTAAATTTAACGTGATGCATATATCTACATTCATAGTTAAGTATATTTTTTAGATTATTTTTTAAATTTCGGTTTTGGGATTTTTTTAACGAAAATATTAGTTATAAGTGAAGGTCAAACGTTATCAAACGTTACAACGATCGTTATTTAAGAGTGATATATAGGTAAATTAACCATACTACAATTGAATTTTTTGGTGAGTAAATAAAGTTCAAATAAATAATAAAAAACCAGCCAAGTGCGAGTCTTGGTCTCGCACCGAGGGTTATGTACTAACTTATTATACGTAGATAGTTCTTCCATCATGAGATCGAGTCTCACAGGTTTAAGCCTTAATTATCAGTTTTTGGGTTGTATCCTATATTTGTGATGTAACATCTTGCTTCTTGCCAAATTTAATTACAGGTTTATCGGCCTTATTTTTTTATTGCGTTGACTTAAAAATTTGTTTTTTTGAAGCTACAAGGGACCATAGACCTTAGTATTTGATACTAGCTGCTACCCGCGGCGTCGTCTGCGTGAACGCTTTACCATTTAATCACTTTATGTGAACGAAATCATAGCGCGGTCTAATTCGACGCTAACGCCATCTAGTTAGCAAATAGGAAAGTATTGAAAAATTATTAGTGAAAAATTATAATACATCTAAGTTATGACTTCACACGATTTGTTAACATAAAATAAATGGCTATGTGTGAGTAGAATAATTAATAATTAAGAAGCAAGTCAAATATGCGTCGCTAGATTACACGTTGTTACAGAATGCGTTAAAAAAATAAAGGTTCACTGCTCGTTCTCCGTAGGTGATAGCATTATAATATGTAGCCTATATGTTGACCCGACTTCTTAATAATATTCGTGCCAAATTTGAAGTAAATCCATGCAGTACTTTTTAAGTTTATCCCGAACATACATACAGACAAACAGACAAAAATTCTAAAAACTATATTTTTGGCTTCGGTATCGATTGTGTAGATCACACCCCAAGTATTCTTTTAAAAAAATATTTAATGTGCAGTATTGACTTTTCTACAATTTTATTATATGTATAAATTAATTTCAACTTGATACCTTCCATTCCTGTGAAAAAGGGTCTTGACAGATAGGCAGACAGACGGACAACAAAGTGATCCTATAAGGGTTTCTTTTTTCCTTTTGAGATACAGAACCCTAAAAACAAGGAAATACATACTATATCATATTTTCAAGGTCTGATATCAGCAAAAACTTAATGTACCTTACTAATAAAATTTTCTGGCTAGAAAAAAATTACAAACTTACCTACCAGTAGTTTTTGCCAATTTTCGATTTATTTTCAAAACGGTTCATATAATTAGCTGAAATTTCATTATACACAACCCAAAACCTAAACTTTTAACGAATTTTCAAAACGAATGATTAGTAATATTCAAGCTATAAATATTTTATGCTTTTTGCCCATACTAAGGTCATATTTTGCGTTGTTTACAAAATTTGTGTGGCTTTATGCTCCCTCCTAACGCCCAGAATATGTTTAAAGTTGGGTATACATGCAAATATTTTAAAAAAGTAAATGAAATAAATAACGCAAAACTTGATAAAATATGATATTTAACGATTTTTCTGTGTTTGATCCTTGTTTTTATTGTTTTCTTTAAAAAATTGACAATAATTAACATTGTAAGTTAAAAAAATATTAAAAGAGAATTACTGTAAAAGTGTGTTTGACATTTTGGGTTTTTAACATTGGGACTATGTACATCAAGTACCGCATGAATAAAATTTTTAGGCTTTAATTTAGCCAGTAGACGCAAATACTTGCCAATGTCAGTATACACGAAAACAAAAAAACAGAAAGATGCGGGTGTTCGGTTTCTAATCTTCCTAATAAATGCATAATGCTTTTTTTGTAAACAAAAGTATGGTGCAATATGCAATACCTTAAATGTGCAGGCTTTGATGAACATTATTTTATGCTTTGACTAGGCATTGTGTACCATGAAGAATACAGAGCTGGCACTGGATTTAGTGGATTATAATATTTTTACCCTTTTTGACCGTATTTTTTCTAATAAGTGCACAATAATTGAAACAAAGATCTAGAGGAACAAATTAAAAAACTGTTTTTTTTTTTTATTTAGTTGGTAATTCAATTACACTTGAAATTTGTCATAATTTAGGACCTAGTCGCATGGAAGAGATAAGAGATAAGTACTGGAAGAGATAAGTAGTAGTAGTATCTTCTTTGAACTCTTCCGTGATTTTCATGATAAAAGTAAAGGCAGTTCAGGCTGTATTGTCATGTGACAGCAGTCGTTAAGGGCCCTCTTACACCCCACTAGCGCCGCCATTAGATATCCTCAATTTTCTCTTCGTACAAAACGAATTTCTAAAATCCAAATGTCGCAAATATAAAATTGCTAGAAGTGGCCGTTTTTAGCAGAAATGCCAACTACAACTCACAGATATTACTTAGAAACTATATAAAACCTTCTAAAAATAGCTTATGACTAGCTTTATATTTGCGACATTTGGATTTAAGAAATTTGTTTTCTACGAACAGAAAATTGAGGATATCTAACGGTGGCGCTAGTTAGCTGCTACATGCGCCTTAAGCCAAGTCAACATCAGAGGCCTTATGGGTGCCTTGAGAACTTCGACAGTTCGCAGTGACCACTAGCTCGACATACGTCCGGTAAATTCTTGCTGTGAACTGAACTATTTCCTAAGCCTATATTTCGCTTCTTGAAGAGGCCTCTACTCCTGTCAGTTGTGGGGCGTATAGTGGCTTAGGCAAAATAAATTAGAACATAACATAACAACCTCTGTCCGTAGCTGATCAGGTCAGTTCTACAAGGTTTTTCTCATCTATACGCTCAGATATTTTATAGTTTACCCATTTTTTAGCACTGATTTAAATCTACCTTACCAGCAATACTTCTTTACAGTTTGGGCACAGCCTTCCCTCACCGACAGCGGTTTGAATAATGCACGACGGGTTCGAGCCTGCAGCCCTGAGGACGCGAGACGAAATTGTAACAAAAATGTTTGTAACAATAAAATTGTAGGTTACTATCGACTCCTAGGTCCAAACATACCACATTCAATCGATCTAAATGTATATTATGATCGTCAATCGTTTTCACTTTTGTGATGTCTCTGACACTACGGGGAACCTTGTTATGCTATGTTGCCTTCATGTTACAATTGTCATTCTTAGCTCCGTAACTTTTGCGGGGCAGCTTTAGTTGTTTTGGCTTGTTCAGCCGCTTAGTTTTCAATGCACCCATTTTTAATTCCGCTTACTCTTTGTGGACGCGGCTTACAAAAAAATACTAGCGGTAAGGCAGGTCAGTCTACGTGAAGTGTAGTGTAGGCTAGTCATTCTATATATATATATATAATATAGGTATAATATATAAAAGAAAAAGAATTAGTTAACCTTTTATACATTGTTTAGCCGATGTTATATAGAGTGAAGGCATTCTATGGAACGCCTGAATTTTATACTTGACCAACACCATGTGTTGCCAACTTGCAAACTTGCCACCGTCTCGGAAAAGGAACCCATGTAGTTTTAGCACAATATTACTTTATTTTGCGCTTCTTCGTGATCTCGTCATATTCTTTGTTCTTTTCTGTCCTATTTGTCGGAAGCTGAATCAAAGCTAAGCGTGGCTAAGCCCTAAATAATAAATTGCTCCGCTTTCCTTCACATGAAAGCTTCCCGGTTCTCAGTATGTTAGGTAAAGATTTTCTCTTTAGCTGTTTTGTTTTGATACAAACTTAAAAGCATATAACTCGGTGGCGGCTTAGGGGTTTCGATTTCGGCTTGCATCCTGAGGGATTAAGGTTGGTGCCCCGGCGTGTACAAACGAGCTTTTTTTAAATTAAATTTCTCAAGTACGCTGATTATTCACTTTACTGGCTTTTCGGTGAAGGAAAATATCGTGAAAAACCTACATACAACAAAAAGAAGGTATGTAAAAGAAAACGAAAAAACTTTATTTGTCGCCAAATTACAAAGTAAAAAAGATTATGAACAAACAAAAAAAAAAACAGAAATATCAATTAAACAATAACAGTCTATTTAAAACTCAGATGTTGCGACAAATAGGTTTTTTTTAAATTTTTACTCGTATTTGAAACCATGACATACACGATTAAAACGAATTATCGAACTTTTGTCGATAAAAAAAATATTTAAGCTATTTAAATAATTGTTATTTGTTATGAGGTTAAAAATTAAAAGATATTGATCTCCCGAGTGTTTTAGGGTACATAAAATTGTCAAGCGCGAGTCGAAAAAAAGTAAAACTAAAAAGCTGTAAATAAATAATAAAAAAAACCAAAAACATTAAGAACTAAAAAGACAAGTGCAATTAAGAGGAAATATCCCCTAAAAATATTTTCCCCATACAAACGTATTCCCCTGTTTCCTGCCTGAATTGTGGCATTAGAGCTGTTATTTTTTTATGTATGATAGATATACGTAATCACTATGTCTGTATGTTTTGCTTTTTTTTAGATGACATTCCTATAAAAAATTGGGGCACTGCAAAAGTCAAAAAAAAATCCTCTTTTTTATGACATCTTTAGACGTGTGCTATACAAATATGACCACTAATTTAAAAAAAAACAAAACATACAGACACGGAATAATTCATGACCTTAAAGTTGAAGTAATTTTTATTAAATTTGGTTAAGATTTGGAAAAGGAAAGTGGGGAATACGATACCTCGATTTTGATGATTACAATTACGCAAATCAGCCCGAGGCGCAGTTGTCCCTATCGCACATCCGTATTTAAGACCGGATCCTAGTGCGACAGCAAGTGTTTTTCAAATATATATATCTGCATTGGCTAGGTTGGGATGTTTCCTCTTAAAATAAACTAAATATTCAACTTTAAGCAGGCCGGACTCATTCAATGTAAGGTCAAATAGTAGTGCACATTGCTTAAACTATAGTAGTTAGCTTAAAAAGAGTTCCAGCTGCTTATAATTAAATATTGGTATGTTTTAGGTGCACCTGTTTCTTTCTTCTTTGTTCTTTATGGTGTTGCAATCGGGTTTTTTTATTTATTCATACCGATACCTATGCAATGGGTAACATGTTAAACCAACTATTTCCGAAAGTCTTAGTTGAAAGAGATGGAAAAAATAAATAAAAACAGAATTTCCTTAATCACTATTCAGCATACGAGTCAGTTACACTTTTAATAAACAATCGTCAATAAGGTGATCGAGTTGCATTATTTTGTTCTCTTCATACAATCAACAACAAAAACACATAAAACTCGACCACTATTGCGGTGTCACCAACTGTAGACACACCAACAATCTGTGTCACTATACAATTATTTAATTTCTGCCATTTTGAAACTTTTGTTATTTCTTGCGACATGCCCCTCGACCTTTGCCCATACTAGTTCTATTGGATTTAATTCATACTCGGCAGCAAGCTCATCAACTACATTCTTTTGGTAATAAGCCTTTTCTTTTTTAACGATTTCCAATAGTTCTGATTTAATTATTGTGTCTTCGAAGTTTAAATTCTTTGAGTTCCACCACTGTTTGTGCTCTACGCCACGCCATAGTGGGAGTTTTTTCTACCTTACTGGAGTGTTTTTTTTTTTTTTTTTTTTTATACCATTAAGGTGGCAAGCAAGCTCACGGTCCGTATGATGGTAAGCGGTTACCATAGCCTATGGGAGCTTCACTCGCGCGTTGCCGATCCTTCAGAAATCCAATAACTTCTTTTTTTAAGAACCCCATACTGTAGACGTTAGAGAAAACCTTGGAAAGGAGCTCATTCCACAACCCAAGCGTCCGCGGCAGGAAGTTTCTTTGAACCTGCACTGTACGCGACTATTTCGGTTCTAAAGTGTAAGAATGAATTCCCTGCCGATGGCGAGCGGTGCAATGATAGAAATTAGCCGTGGGCATCTTTTAAAACAATTTCTCAGTACACAACCCATTGCACAAGAGGTAGGACACACACAGGGAGGCAAAGTCTCTCCTCAGACTTAAGGGCTCGATACGGCAATGGAGTTTGGAATCGAAGACAATTCTCACAGCCCGTCGTTGAACCAAGACAAAATGCTGGTATCCGGATGCTCCCGCCAAGAGATGGCAGCAGTACTCTATATGGGGTCGAACTTGCGTGTAAAGCAGCAACCTCTGCCTCGACGTGAAGCACTGCCTCGCACTGTTGAGTACACCTAGTTTAATGGACGCCAGGTTCACGTTGTTTTACAGCGACCGTGGCGAAAGCCATATTGACGGTCACTGACCAGGTCGTATTTTTCTAGGTATCTTAGAAGTTAAGTGTTGATCACACGCTCCATCACCTTGGAGAGAAGCGAAGTAATAGCGATAGGCCTTCGATGGATCGGATCTATCGCACTTTTTTGGAATCGGGTGCACATTTGCAGTGTTCCATGAAGACGAAAATTGCCTAGTAGGGTAGGAAGCGCGAAGAGGCGTGTGAGTGCAAAACATAACTCAGGAGCGCACTGTTTAAGCACCACTGCTGGTATACTGTCTGGCCCACTCGACTTATGAACGTCTAGACAAAGCAACGCCCGCCGAACCTCCTGCTGTGTTATGAAGATTTCCGGCATGGTCCTACCGCACCACGGTGTAGTAGGTGGTACAGCGCCTTCATCGTTCATATTCGAGTTTGAGGCAAGAGACTGCCCAGTAGATCGGCGCTTTCTCTTTAGCACTATGAGCCAAGTCACCGTCGGTCTTTCGCAGTGGTGGTAACGACGACTGGCAAATGTTCCCATCGGCAGCTTTGGCAAGCGACCAGAAAGCACTACTTCCAGAAGGATAGCTCGCAAGTCGCCCACCTATTCTGCCGATGAATTGGAATTTTGCTGTGACAGTTGCTTTCTTACTGAACCTCGAGGCAACATTTAATTTGCGTTTTACCCCAGAAATATTCGGATCCTTATTATTACGAGCCGTGGTCCAAGCCTCATATGCAGTTTGCTTAAGAATTTTAGCTTCTCTGCAAGACCTATTAAACCACGGTTGTTTTTTGAAGCCGGCAGCTACTCGCAGGTTAGGAATATAACATTCCATACCAGCGAGGATTGTGTCAGTGACTGCGGTTGCGCAGACGTCAGGATTTTCTGAGCTAAAGCAGATCTGCCTCCACGGGTACGATGCATAAAATTCTCGCAATCCTGAGACGGAAAATCCATCCGGACGTGTAGTTAGCAGAAGATCCAGTAAGGAGCTTGTATGGTCCTCTATATCTGGTATTCTCTTTGAAGAAAGTAGCAGCTGAGAGAATCCACAGGTCAAAGCAAATTCATAAGCAGATATCCCTGCATAGTTATTGGTTCGAGAACTGAGCCACTCACGACGGTGGGCGTTAAAGTCTCCGAAAATAACTAGTTCTGCTGTGGGATATTGCTCTAGAACTCTGTCAGTCGTCAAACTCAAGTGCATGAAGAGGCACGCATAGACACGAGTGTGACGCCGTGATCTACGCACACCCACAAAATCGACAGGTCCCTGTCTTCAAGGCTATGAAGGCGGCGACAGCAGATATCCTCCCGCACAATCATACATATACCGGCACGACTCAAAAAATTGTGCTCGAGTTTGTAGCCGGGATAATGAGGTATGATGCATCGGCCGGGCAGGATATTTGCGTCTCCGTTAGAATAAGAATGGTCGGCTGCGCAGTTTCTTGATGGTGGTGAACTGTGTTAAAATTGGCGTGAATAACCCTAATGTTTCAAAAATCCACATTAAATGCGGATGAAGTGGCCGCTTAAAAAATGTTTATTCTTTTAATTCCGACCATGTTTCTTGAAAGGGTTATTTAGACTAAAGATTTTTACGAGAATTCACTGCACAGGCAGCTTAGAGGACAACAGGTGATGTACTGCAACTGTGTAGCTCGGCACAGATGATACAGTTGCTGGCACGGTGGGAGGAAAGGTCCAGATCCCTCTCTGTTGTAGTAGCCAGGTCCACTCCGGTCTCCTCCGGCACGACTACTACTTCAGAGACTTTACACAGGTTGGCGGTTCAGCCTCCCAGGGCGGAGATTAAGTAATCCTTGGGTTCGGGAACCCGTACAACCTGCGGGCGGCCAGCGGTCAGCCGTTTCATCAGGACTCTCTGAGCACCAAGCATCGCCGGACCCCCGCTGTCCACGCAGGGAATCCTCAAAGAGCTCTGGTAACCTTACTCTCCACCAGGAACACAACACTACTCAATGTTACTGTTATTATGGCCGCGTTTCTGTAAGGTGGAGGTACTTCTCCAGTTCAGGCTCGCTATGCCCCGCTTTAATTTAGGCGGCTTATACGAGCGAGTACTTGAATAACATAAGAATCGTAAAAGATTGTTGCCATATGCACGTATTTCACGGTCAAACTAGCGCCCTCATTAAATATGTGGTCTCTTATGTCAAATTACAATCTATTGTACTTATAGGTATCATTTTTTAACTTTTGCGTTTGCATTCGTGATCTTGCTCTCTTACTGTTTTGTTAAAAAAATTATTTACTTTGCTGCTCTCAGTGTCACACGATTGCTTAATTTGCGAGGCATTGCGTATTATAAAAACCGACCATATATATCCATATATCATTTATTTCATTTTTAATTTCTTAAATATAACAAGAACAGCTTATATGGTAAGGTCGTTACAGATGTAGATGTAATCGTTATATTAATACGTGAACTTTGTACCCCTTTTTACAAAAATCACGTGTACGTAGGAGTACCTATAATCAAAAGCTATAATAAAAAGACACAGTTTATATGAAGTTAAAAAATAATATATGAAAAAAAATTAAATAACTTTCGCCGCTGTGCAAACTTTGCTGCAAATTTTTGGCCTTCGACTTTAAGCAGACCACACTCAGGTCAAGGTTCAATGTGTATTAGTTTTATTTTTCATATACTAAAATACCAATGTGTACATAATGAAACAATACTCTACAAGCGAATTTGCGGAACAATCACTTACGGAGATTTACTTTCAAAATAGGTAATGTTAATGGATTAAACTGATTAATGCACGATTGCAAAACAACACATAAAAAACTGTAACCCAAAAAAACAAAGCCTTTTACCCTGGAAAAACGAATGTTTAAATTTCTAAATGTTTGTTATAATTACATAAAAGTATTTCATAGGGCAACCTGCTTTGAGCGGCTGGCTTTGTTGAGGTATTTAGCCTCGGGCAATAAATTGTTAGCTTCCTTAATGTGCTTGTATAAAGCGGTGAGTGAGGCAAAACTAGGTATTACATGACATTTTGAGCATAGAATAAGCAACGGTTTTATTTAAATGCGAATTCCGTTTTAATTACAAATTAAGCAATTTAAGTATCTACCTACTACATTTAAGTTTAACGTATGGTAATTATGGTAAAGCCACATATAAAACCTTTGTTTTTCGAAATTCGAGGTAAGTGTTTTAGCGTTTTGGAAAATCATCCCTTAGAACGCAAAAGGGGGACGAAAATGTGTACGAGAACTCCGATATTTTTATGTAAATATTTAAAAATTTTGTACATACGTTTTCGTTATAGCATACGCGAGTATTAGGAAAAAAAATGTAAGAATGGTCCTTGCATTGTTCCAACGTAAAGATATTGCAGTGATTGCACAACAGTTCAAAGACGATAATAGCTAAAATTAAAAAGCTAAATACATTTTCGATCTATAAAAATTGATGAATTGATAAATCATTTAGCGCCCTTAACTTAGAAATTTGTGCAATATTTTTCTTCACTAAAAACAAATCACAAGATAATTGATGATGGAGCCGGAAGTCGGAAGCCGGACCACTGTAAAGAAATGACACTACCCCATCAAGTTGGTTTGCCGTGACAAGTCTTAGATGATAGCCCGGGTTCAATGATGAATCCTTTAATTTTTTTGTTATTTTGTTAACAATATAAAAGCATGTGAAAAAAAATTACGTAAATTAGGTGGAGGGGATAATCATACGCTATCCCACGAGTAAGACCAGTGTGTATCTCGAACTGACGAACGCAGCGTGTTAGATACGAATTGAACGTTTAGCGGGTTTAGGCATAAAAATGAATGACAAACAACTAATTGATTGGGTCAGGCGATATGAAGCCATTTATAATATTAAAAGCATTAAATATCCCGATGCTATGCTATATTATACATATAATTGTATTAAGCAATGTACAGAATTTCAGTTATTTTTGATGAACAAAAGCTTTCACCAAATCTTTCTTTTCAGTTTTTCCTGGAGACACTTTGGACATTTTGACTTTGTGCCGATCATTTTAGGTGCCAACGGAAACCCTGTTACTAACATCCGCTGTCCATCTGTCTGTCTGTCTCTCAGCAGGCTCTATTTTATGAACCGTAATTGCTAGCCAGTTGAAATTTTAGGTTGTTCAAATTGAAGTGTGCACAGCAACTCTCCAACGTTGCATCGCATATGTTGCGTAGGTACGGGCCTCAGTTTGTCTCTATCTTTATTATTCGTATATTATGCCCACGTTTACTAGTGTAGATGCTTCTTCCCGAACATTCTTACGTATGAAAGAAAGAGCAGTTAATGAAAACATATGTTTCGATTTTTTCGGAAGTAACGGAGAAATTATTTCAGACTGTTAAGTAAAGATAAGTTTAAGACTGGAAAAAAAATACGTGACTTTCTACATTTTTAACTAGTAAGTTACTGCATTTGTTTTAAGTTATCTGTTAAAATAACACTTTTTTTAAAAAAAGGCCTAACCTCTCGTTTTTCTATTTTAAATTCATAATAACTTATTAACTAGTAGCGGGAACATAATTCATTTCATGAAATGTTAAGTAACTATAAAGCTAAAAAAATACTTTTTACGCTAAGCTATAAGCTTATCTATAATATATTTTTGCCACTGAAAAATGAGCTCTAATAGAGATCAACATTGTCGATTTCAGCTTAACGCCCACCAAGCAAATGTATATGTACGTTGTGGGCCTCTTAACACCTAAAACATACGCACGTATGCTGCACGTCCTTGACTTTTACTTTAAAAAACAAATAAAACATAGCTTCATTATTATACGGATATTAGAGATATCATAAAAAAAGGATGTTTACATGTTATAGAATAATTAAATGCTTTTAAATTATTATTCACGTTTAATACTTCTATAAATAGTATTTTTAGGGTTCCGTACCTTAAATGGAAAAAATGAACCCTTATAAGATCAATCTGTTGTCTGTCTGTCTGTCTGTCGTTCAAGACCCTTTTTCTCAGGATTGCGTCAAGGTATCTTGTTAAAATTAATGTCAAATACTAAGTTTTACGGTACCTTGAAACTGCAGAAAATTCAAGCTTCTAAGTCAACACAGTAAATAAATTCGAAATACGGCTATTTTTGTCAAATATTTTGGCATTCACACATAAATCAAAACCTATGGCATACTTAATTTCCGTTCACCAATATAGCATAAAATTTGGCAAGAAGCAAGAAAGATTTTATATCACAAATACGAAAAAAAACCAAAAACTGATAAAAAAATATTTATACCACTAAAGTGGCAAACAAGCTTACGGTCCACCTGATGGTAAGCGGTAACCGTAGCCTATAAATACAACCTTTGGGACTTTTCCTCATGATGTAAGAACTACCTACATGTAATAAGTTTGTACTGAACACTCTGTGCGTGAGCCACACTCGCACCTGGCCGAGACAAATCAATATCTTGCATCTAGCCTCCAAGCCCAATGTGCCTTAAGCACACAACCTTTCGATCCCGAACACGTGCGAGAGGAAGTGGAGCTACGGTGATTTGCAGGGTGGCCTTCACTCCCACAGAGTACGCAAGCGACCGGGTCGGATGCTTTATCGCGGTTGCGATCACAGTCCGGAGTGGCGTGATCGCGAAGATATTACACGCAGCGCGGTCTGCGTGTGCAGTTGCGCTGTGCGTGGCCACATAGCTGGCATCGGTGGCATTGTCCTGGAGTCGACCGCTTATGCGGAGTCTCGACCCGGATGCCTTTTAGGCTGCAAATATTTTTAATGTTAAAGATAGCTTTGCCCTTTTTTGTGAGATCTCTGTAATATGAGCACCATGTCCTAGCATTCAAATCATTCAGGTTACGGCCTGAATGCTCAGGGAAGTACATCGTATATACTTCTGGGAGGCCTTGGGCGATCAAGTCGTCCTTAACGGTTGCCACGGAGAATTCCTTAGGGACTCCCCTTATTACGGCCCTGAGAACGCGCGCATCGGGCAGCGAGTACGTGTGGTATTCGTACCTTTGAGCCGTCAGAAAAGCCGTCTGATTTCGAAAATCTGTTGGCGTTGGGACTTGGACTTTGATGCCGCGTTTGGCATCGTTGCGGGCGTGCGTATAATTGATACGCTTGGCCTTCATCGCGTTTGCGAAGTTTGGCCAGGCCCCTTTGTCTTTCATGACTACAGGGGCCGGAGTTTTTTCCTTCCGTCCTGAAGTGGGATAGTCGGCCTGCGAAGAGGTGGCGGTGGGGGTGGTGTCCATGGCGGCGGGAGTAGGTGTTTATTGGGCATTCTGGCTCACTTTCCGCAGCGCAGATGCTGGCGCATCTTCACTGCTCCAATTGAGCTAGAATTCCCAATAAACATTTTGGAATTGATTACGTGCATCTGCGCTGCGGAAAGTGAGCTAGAATGCCCAATAAACATTTTGGAATTGATTACGTGCATTTGCGCTGCGGAAAGTGAGCCAGAATGCCCAATAAACATTTTGGAATTGATTACGTGCATCTGCGCTGCGGAAAGTGAGCCAGAATGCCCAATAAACATTTTGAAATTGGTTACGTAAAGTTTTCTATTTGGGTGATGTAAACGACACGAAATAGTTTTTTAAATAACCACAGCGAACGATTAATTTACTAATAAAAACTCACCAATAAATATTTTTCATCACTTCCACTTGCACACTATTACACTAGATTTTGTTTAAATCCTTAACCCATATTTATGACATTTAGATAAACATTTGTAATTAGTTTAATTCTTGAAAATATATGTCTGAAGATGAACAAGATAAATAGAAGAACAACTAAATGGAATTGAACCATTTTGTTCTAGGTAAGATCCTATCGTTTACTGCAATGACAAAGGAAAACATGTGCTCCGAGCAGATCGGACTCCTATTTTACAGGAAAGAAAACAGTTTTAACATAGATTAGATACAGACCAACCTTCTTCTAACTCTATGCACAAGGTGTTTAGGCCGTATTTTTCAAAACAAGGCAACAGGAAAGGATAACGTACTTGACATGACCAACCTTCTTCTAGCTCTATGCACAAGGCGTTTAGGCCGTATCGTTCCGTTCTAGGATATAGGAGAGAAAATATGTTTTGACACAGATACAGACAAACCTTCTACTAGCTCTATGCACAAGGCGTTTAGACCATATTTTTCAAAACACGGCAACAGGAAAGGATAACGTACTTGACATGACCAACCTTCTTCTAGCTCTATGCACAAGGTGTTTAGGCCGTATCGTTCCGTATTAGGATATAGGAGAGAAAATATGTTTTGACACAGATACAGACGAACCTTCTACTAGCTCTATGCACAAGGCGTTTACGTCATATTTTTCTAAACGAGGCATCAGGAAAGGATAACGTACTTGACATCGCCAACCTTCTTCTAGCTCTATGCACAAGGTGTTTAGGCTGTATCGTTCCGTTTTAGGATACAGGGAGGGATAACTTAACACACTAATCTTATCTAACTCTAAGCACATGATTTTTAAAGTTAAAACTTTCGTTATTGCAGTAAACGATATGATCTATTATTACACAGGCTTCTTCTAAAACAGAACAAATTAAACTCCAAAATTTTATCTACATATCTTAAATCAGATTTAGATGTTTTTTACTAAACATGTAATTTTATATATAATAAAATGACGTACGCACATATTAGAACAATTGTTTGAAATGAAAACTGTTCCCATAAATCAGGCGCTTCACCATTAACACTGTCGATCAAACATCTTAATCGGTCAGCGATAACGAAAGATACTTTCGTTACACAGAGTTTTTAAAATCAAACTTACGTTTAGTTTTTTACAAAAGGTTATAGCAAATAGGACAAGTCTTAAAACATCTTTAACCATAATTAACTTTAATTGTAAAAATATAAATGAAGTATGCAGAAAGATTTTTTAAAATGAAAGTTATGCTTTTGTACATAATGTTTGTTTAAGTTTTAATTTTTTTTAATCTAATGAAACCTTAAGCCTGAATGTATGTAAAATTTCACTAATAATTTTGATCAACACTCGATTTCATAAAAGTTTTCGTGGTAAGTCCCCAGTTTTATTGCATATCCAACAAAACGTGACTGCTGTGCAGCGTAAACCAAGTAGCTACCTATTCTACAAATCTTATGGAAAGAAACATTAATGCGGCTTTTCTTTGTGTTACGATATCTAAGCGGCATAATCTGCTCTGGGTTCCTTACGTACCTATTTAATTATTTATGGTTTAGTTTTGTTATTTCTATTGGGTACTATATACTTAGAGCAAAATAATATGATTAAGAAAACAAACATAAACTTTTAAGCGAGCCTTTTGAGGTTTAAAAATTAAAAAACTATAAGTAATTAAGGTAATTGAAAAATATATTTTCGAGTAGGTAACTTGTTTTTACATTAAAGCACAAGACTTTTTATTTTACTAGTTTTACCTTTATCTTATTTTTCCTTACAAACATAAATAAGGTATGCCAAAACAATTAATTATAACATATAAGTAATTTATATTCGCGGACACTGAGTAAAACCATTCTTATATTCAACAATGAACCCCAAACCAAATAGCGGCATATTCTTTGTACTTCATATTTCTGTTATTAATGTAAAATAAAATAGTAATTAAATATATTTATTCTTCAGTCTTTTCTATGGGAATGCCGTTTTGCTGACTTGAAACAATTTAAGGGGTAGAAAACCTAATTGGTATATTATAAATTTAGATGACTTAACAATATATTTGTACTAAACACGTATAACAGTAAGCGTATAAAACTTGAATAATCTTTATTTAGTATGAACGTAAATACCGGTTTATAATAATATAAGTTTGGTTAACCTACACTTCATAGTACTTTATTGTAGGTTAAACTACAATTTATGTTACTTGACTCTTGAACTAAGAAAACCGTGGTCCAAGCCTCATATGCAGTTTGCTTAAGAATTTTAGCTTCTCTGCAAGACCTATTAAACCACGGTTGTTTTTTGAAGCCGGCAGCTACTCGCAGGTTTACTTTGGCCTATGTATATCTAAATGTTTATAATCCTAATAAGGCAAAAATCCCATACGCACCCCCAAGTTCCCACTCTCTTATTAACACCAATGTGTTTCAATCTTTTATAGTTTTGACACTAAAAAAAGTAGAATAAAAAGTCTGAATACATCCATATAAATAAGATTCTTTGTATGAATGGTAATCTAGTGCCAAACGTTTCTTTATCCGATGTCACTCTTGCTTACAATGATGGGACACTAGAGGGCTTTCGTGCTAAGCATCTATCACTTGTCTCTACCATTCTTCAAATCTTATATATTTTTTACTGCAAATTCAGATGAGAGATACGTTTGCCGCCGTAATGTCAAAGGGTTCTCGGGCGGCATTGACGTTCTTACTTGACGATGCCAAATTCAGCGCTGTTGAATTTCTTCAGTCTGAGGAGATTTACTTTGCCTTGAAGAATATTGAAGTTTAAGAAACATAAAATTAGACTACATGATAATATTTGTCAAATATGCAAAAACTCAAAGAATGTTGTTTAAATCCTTGTACAGCAAAAAAAAAAACACTACAGGATAATACTATTTGATTCTCTGACTGGCAAAGATAAACATTGGTGGTATTCCAGCTGCACTCATTGCACACATAACGGTTATGTTCCTACCTCGTTCTCCACTAGTAACAGCTCCGACTCTTTTTTGTCCTTTTCCGCCGAACACTTTTCCTGGGTCAGTCACTGTGGTGATACCAGTCTCATCAGCATTGTAAATATTTATTTATATTCTTTATTGAACACCAAAAGTGTACAAAAAACGGACCCAATGCTAACAGCACTTTCTACCAGTCAAACTATAAATGTTCAAGAAAAAGTGTCGGTAAATGTAAACAAAAAAAGATATATACATATATCACTGTGTATTATGTACATTATATACTTAACTACATAAATTCATATAAACAAACATACACATATACCCATACATATTATACATATATCTATACGAAAACATACTTAAATTTTAGTGTAACAGGATGATAATAAATATTGTACGAAATGTCAGGCGAATCGGGAACAGAGTTAGAAGGACCAAGTGTTACAGATTGTACTAAATAATTAGAAAGAAAAGTTATGATGAGGATAAAAGGAAGTGATTTCGAACAAGCCGTTTGAAAGAATCGCGTGATGTAGCCTTTCTGATAGACTCAGGAAGATTATTCTAAAGTCTAACAGCTGCAATGGCAAAAGTATTATTCAAAAGCCACTATGATGTTCCCATTACATCATAGTGGCTTTTGAATAATAAGTGATAACATAGCAATAAGTGATAGGAAGAGCGAAGATATTTTTTATGAGTATCGGAGAGGAAATGAAAATTAGTTTTGAGATAAATGGGTGTTTTAGGGTCAAAAAGGATAAAGTTTTACGGATACCGAAAATAAATTTAATACATAAGTTTAGTAAACGATCAAGCTTAGACAACAGTTCTTGAGTAAGATCCAAATAACACACATCACTGACGTCAAGAATGGGTAGGAGAAGAGTATTAACGAGAGTGATTTTAGTAGAAGCAGGAAGAAAATGTTTGAAGCGTTGTAACGAATGTAGAGAGGGATAGAATCTGCGAGAATATTGTTTGGAAGAAACTTATTTTTTTCTTATAAGTCTCCAAGTTTTTTATAGAAATTTATTATTTCTTTGTTGTTAAAAGCACAAACCCTATTCAAGCTTGTTGCTTTAGCTTTGCGTACAGAAACTGAGGGGTTGCGTCGCATAAAGCCGTTTACCCAATCCACTCCAGTGGTTGTGCTGTTTTCATTGAAATTGTTTTAAATATTATTGAGCACAGCATATTTATAAACAGCTTTACGCAAGTCTGTGAAACTGAGTCCATAATATAGCGAACCCAGCAGCTTAACTTGTTCGGCAATTTAATGTTCTTGGTGCGGGATGAAAATGGGCCTACGATCTAATCTTGGGCTGCTTATAGTATCGTTTTTTAGTCGATCCCTTAAAGTAGTAAATGGAATGTTATTTTGTTTTGTGGCTTGTCTCTTGGACATCCCATCTTTAATCGCAGTTTTAGCTGAGTTAAGGTATTCGTCGTTTCAAACCGTTTTGACAATGAAAAAAGGAGTCACTAAGGGGTGATGGTCGTTTTGAATTTAACTTTAAATTAAACAAACAATTCTTGAAAATTAAATAATTCATCATTTAATAAAGTACCTAGGAAAGCTATATTAACAATTTGATAAATATCAAAATTCTGAACTTACCGAAAAAAAGATTGCGACGAAAATTAGTTTAGCGCAGCCGCATACAAACAAACGCATTTCACCGTTGTTTGCCACGAGCTGACAAAAGACTGAGCTGACTGCCTCTGCGCGTCGCTACGTGTTAGAGGCTTTTCCCCTCCCCTGTTTTACGGCATGTTGCTATGCACCATTTTCATAGACTTATACAGATGCGCGCCATTACCCGGTGCGCGCCATTCCCCCTGCTTAATATTTAACTGTTTGTGGTATAAAGTCCTACGCTGGCCTGGTTTGTTATTTAAGCATTGATAGCGGTGACTGAGCAACCGTCCATGTGAACAACTTAACATTATGTTAAAGTAATACAAAATATACATCTTATATGAAAAGTCACTTAAAAACCTTTAGAAAGACGTAACGAACGACACAGTAGCGTGCGCTATAAAAATTAGTATCTCTCAGGTTATTTAGAGCTTAGAGAGTTACAATGAGTTATTAAAGATTAATAACGTGCGTGACCGCCTATCTTACGTGGAACTGTGTTTCTTTGCATGCTTCAATAGTGTAATATGTCTTTGTACACTGGTCAAACGGCACGCTTCTGCTAGGGTTTGCCATAGCCCTAAGTGTGGGTTATGTTTGTTCAGATTATTTGTCTCGAGCGTTACAGCCCGAGAGTTACTAAACACTTGCTCAATTTCCAAGTTACAGAATCACTGAAATATTTTTTAGCCCGGATACAGTACTTTATTCATATCATCATAATGAAAACAAAAATAAAACAAGCCATTCGTCCTCGTAACTGACACGTTACCCTGTCTGAATCACTTAACATCGTTCAACTACATTTTCTTTTTTATAAACTGTACATTTATTTGTGCTAAATTTAACGTGATGCATATATCTACATTCATAGTTAAGTATATTTTTTAGATTATTTTTTAAATTTCGGTTTTGGGATTTTTTTAACGAAAATATTAGTTATAAGTGAAGGTCAAACGTTATCAAACGTTACAACGATCGTTATTTAAGAGTGATATATAGGTAAATTAACCATACTACAATTGAATTTTTTGGTGAGTAAATAAAGTTTAAATAAATAATAAAAAACCAGCCAAGTGCGAGTCTTGGTCTCGCACCGAGGGTTATGTACTAACTTATTATACGTAGATAGTTCTTCCATCATGAGATCGAGTCTCACAGGTTTAAGCCTTAATTATCAGTTTTTGGGTTTTATCCTATATTTGTGATGTAACATCTTGCTTCTTGCCAAATTTAATTACAGGTTTATCGGCCTTATTTTTTTATTGCGTTGACTTAAAAATTTGTTTTTTTGAAGCTACAAGGGACCATAGACCTTAGTATTTGATACTAGCTGCTACCCGCGGCGTCGTCTGCGTGAACGCTATACCATTTAATCACTTTATGTGAACGAAATCATAGCGCGGTCTAATTCGACGCTAACGCCATCTAGTTAGCAAATAGGAAAGTATTGAAAAATTATTAGTGAAAAATTATAATACATCTAAGTTATGACTTCACACGATTTGTTAACATAAAATAAATGGCTATGTGTGAGTAGAATAATTAATAATTAAGAAGCAAGTCAAATATGCGTCGCTAGATTACACGTTGTTACAGAATGCGTTAAAAAAATAAAGGTTCACTGCTCGTTCTCCGTAGGTGATAGCATTATAATATGTAGCCTATATGTTGACCCGACTTCTTAATAATATTCGTGCCAAATTTGAAGTAAATCCATGCAGTACTTTTTAAGTTTATCCCGAACATACATACAGACAAACAGACAAAAATTCTAAAAACTATATTTTTGGCTTCGGTATCGATTGTGTAGATCACACCCCAAGTATTCTTTTAAAAAAATATTTAATGTGCAGTATTGACTTTTCTACAATTTTATTATATGTATAAATTAATTTCAACTTGATACCTTCCATTCCTGTGAAAAAGGGTCTTGACAGATAGGCAGACAGACGGACAACAAAGTGATCCTATAAGGGTTTCTTTTTTCCTTTTGAGATACAGAACCCTAAAAACAAGGAAATACATACTATATCATAATTTCAAGGTCTGATATCAGCAAAAACTTAATGTACCTTACTAATAAAATTTTCTGGCTAGAAAAAAATTACAAACTTACCTACCAGTAGTTTTTGCCAATTTTCGATTTATTTTCAAAACGGTTCATATAATTAGCTGAAATTTCATTATACACAACCCAAAACCTAAACTTTTAACGAATTTTCAAAACGAATGATTAGTAATATTCAAGCTATAAATATTTTATGCTTTTTGCCCATACTAAGGTCATATTTTGCGTTGTTTACAAAATTTGTGTGGCTTTATGCTCCCTCCTAACGCCCAGAATATGTTTAAAGTTGGGTATACATGCAAATATTTTAAAAAAGTAAATGAAATAAATAACGCAAAACTTGATAAAATATGATATTTAACGATTTTTCTGTGTTTGATCCTTGTTTTTATTGTTTTCTTTAAAAAATTGACAATAATTAACATTGTAAGTTAAAAAAATATTAAAAGAGAATTACTGTAAAAGTGTGTTTGACATTTTGGGTTTTTAACATTGGGACTATGTACATCAAGTACCGCATGAATAAAATTTTTAGGCTTTAATTTAGCCAGTAGACGCAAATACTTGCCAATGTCAGTATACACGAAAACAAAAAAACAGAAAGATGCGGGTGTTCGGTTTCTAATCTTCCTAATAAATGCATAATGCTTTTTTTGTAAACAAAAGTATGGTGCAATATGCAATACCTTAAATGTGCAGGCTTTGATGAACATTATTTTATGCTTTGACTAGGCATTGTGTACCATGAAGAATACAGAGCTGGCACTGGATTTAGTGGATTATAATATTTTTACCCTTTTTGACCGTATTTTTTCTAATAAGTGCACAATAATTGAAACAAAGATCTAGAGGAACAAATTAAAAAACTGTTTTTTTTTTTTATTTAGTTGGTAATTCAATTACACTTGAAATTTGTCATAATTTAGGACCTAGTCGCATGGAAGAGATAAGAGATAAGTACTGGAAGAGATAAGTAGTAGTAGTATCTTCTTTGAACTCTTCCGTGATTTTCATGATAAAAGTAAAGGCAGTTCAGGCTGTATTGTCATGTGACAGCAGTCGTTAAGGGCCCTCTTACACCCCACTAGCGCCGCCATTAGATATCCTCAATTTTCTCTTCGTACAAAACGAATTTCTAAAATCCAAATGTCGCAAATATAAAATTGCTAGAAGTGGCCGTTTTTAGCAGAAATGCCAACTACAACTCACAGATATTACTTAGAAACTATATAAAACCTTCTAAAAATAGCTTATGACTAGCTTTATATTTGCGACATTTGGATTTAAGAAATTTGTTTTCTACGAACAGAAAATTGAGGATATCTAACGGTGGCGCTAGTTAGCTGCTACATGCGCCTTAAGCCAAGTCAACATCAGAGGCCTTATGGGTGCCTTGAGAACTTCGACAGTTCGCAGTGACCACTAGCTCGACATACGTCCGGTAAATTCTTGCTGTGAACTGAACTATTTCCTAAGCCTATATTTCGCTTCTTGAAGAGGCCTCTACTCCTGTCAGTTGTGGGGCGTATAGTGGCTTAGGCAAAATAAATTAGAACATAACATAACAACCTCTGTCCGTAGCTGATCAGGTCAGTTCTACAAGGTTTTTCTCATCTATACGCTCAGATATTTTATAGTTTACCCATTTTTTAGCACTGATTTAAATCTACCTTACCAGCAATACTTCTTTACAGTTTGGGCACAGCCTTCCCTCACCGACAGCGGTTTGAATAATGCACGACGGGTTCGAGCCTGCAGCCCTGAGGACGCGAGACGAAATTGTAACAAAAATGTTTGTAACAATAAAATTGTAGGTTACTATCGACTCCTAGGTCCAAACATACCACATTCAATCGATCTAAATGTATATTATGATCGTCAATCGTTTTCACTTTTGTGATGTCTCTGACACTACGGGGAACCTTGTTATGCTATGTTGCCTTCATGTTACAATTGTCATTCTTAGCTCCGTAACTTTTGCGGGGCAGCTTTAGTTGTTTTGGCTTGTTCAGCCGCTTAGTTTTCAATGCACCCATTTTTAATTCCGCTTACTCTTTGTGGACGCGGCTTACAAAAAAATACTAGCGGTAAGGCAGGTCAGTCTACGTGAAGTGTAGTGTAGGCTAGTCATTCTATATATATATATATAATATAGGTATAATATATAAAAGAAAAAGAATTAGTTAACCTTTTATACATTGTTTAGCCGATGTTATATAGAGTGAAGGCATTCTATGGAACGCCTGAATTTTATACTTGACCAACACCATGTGTTGCCAACTTGCAAACTTGCCACCGTCTCGGAAAAGGAACCCATGTAGTTTTAGCACAATATTACTTTATTTTGCGCTTCTTCGTGATCTCGTCATATTCTTTGTTCTTTTCTGTCCTATTTGTCGGAAGCTGAATCAAAGCTAAGCGTGGCTAAGCCCTAAATAATAAATTGCTCCGCTTTCCTTCACATGAAAGCTTCCCGGTTCTCAGTATGTTAGGTAAAGATTTTCTCTTTAGCTGTTTTGTTTTGATACAAACTTAAAAGCATATAACTCGGTGGCGGCTTAGGGGTTTCGATTTCGGCTTGCATCCTGAGGGATTAAGGTTGGTGCCCCGGCGTGTACAAACGAGCTTTTTTTAAATTAAATTTCTCAAGTACGCTGATTATTCACTTTACTGGCTTTTCGGTGAAGGAAAATATCGTGAAAAACCTACATACAACAAAAAGAAGGTATGTAAAAGAAAACGAAAAAACTTTATTTGTCGCCAAATTACAAAGTAAAAAAGATTATGAACAAACAAAAAAAAAAACAGAAATATCAATTAAACAATAACAGTCTATTTAAAACTCAGATGTTGCGACAAATAGGTTTTTTTTAAATTTTTACTCGTATTTGAAACCATGACATACACGATTAAAACGAATTATCGAACTTTTGTCGATAAAAAAAATATTTAAGCTATTTAAATAATTGTTATTTGTTATGAGGTTAAAAATTAAAAGATATTGATCTCCCGAGTGTTTTAGGGTACATAAAATTGTCAAGCGCGAGTCGAAAAAAAGTAAAACTAAAAAGCTGTAAATAAATAATAAAAAAAACCAAAAACATTAAGAACTAAAAAGACAAGTGCAATTAAGAGGAAATATCCCCTAAAAATATTTTCCCCATACAAACGTATTCCCCTGTTTCCTGCCTGAATTGTGGCATTAGAGCTGTTATTTTTTTATGTATGATAGATATACGTAATCACTATGTCTGTATGTTTTGCTTTTTTTTAGATGACATTCCTATAAAAAATTGGGGCACTGCAAAAGTCAAAAAAAAATCCTCTTTTTTATGACATCTTTAGACGTGTGCTATACAAATATGACCACTAATTTAAAAAAAAACAAAACATACAGACACGGAATAATTCATGACCTTAAAGTTGAAGTAATTTTTATTAAATTTGGTTAAGATTTGGAAAAGGAAAGTGGGGAATACGATACCTCGATTTTGATGATTACAATTACGCAAATCAGCCCGAGGCGCAGTTGTCCCTATCGCACATCCGTATTTAAGACCGGATCCTAGTGCGACAGCAAGTGTTTTTCAAATATATATATCTGCATTGGCTAGGTTGGGATGTTTCCTCTTAAAATAAACTAAATATTCAACTTTAAGCAGGCCGGACTCATTCAATGTAAGGTCAAATAGTAGTGCACATTGCTTAAACTATAGTAGTTAGCTTAAAAAGAGTTCCAGCTGCTTATAATTAAATATTGGTATGTTTTAGGTGCACCTGTTTCTTTCTTCTTTGTTCTTTATGGTGTTGCAATCGGGTTTTTTTATTTATTCATACCGATACCTATGCAATGGGTAACATGTTAAACCAACTATTTCCGAAAGTCTTAGTTGAAAGAGATGGAAAAAATAAATAAAAACAGAATTTCCTTAATCACTATTCAGCATACGAGTCAGTTACACTTTTAATAAACAATCGTCAATAAGGTGATCGAGTTGCATTATTTTGTTCTCTTCATACAATCAACAACAAAAACACATAAAACTCGACCACTATTGCGGTGTCACCAACTGTAGACACACCAACAATCTGTGTCACTATACAATTATTTAATTTCTGCCATTTTGAAACTTTTGTTATTTCTTGCGACATGCCCCTCGACCTTTGCCCATACTAGTTCTATTGGATTTAATTCATACTCGGCAGCAAGCTCATCAACTACATTCTTTTGGTAATAAGCCTTTTCTTTTTTAACGATTTCCAATAGTTCTGATTTAATTATTGTGTCTTCGAAGTTTAAATTCTTTGAGTTCCACCACTGTTTGTGCTCTACGCCACGCCATAGTGGGAGTTTTTTCTACCTTACTGGAGTGTTTTTTTTTTTTTTTTTTTTTATACCATTAAGGTGGCAAGCAAGCTCACGGTCCGTATGATGGTAAGCGGTTACCATAGCCTATGGGAGCTTCACTCGCGCGTTGCCGATCCTTCAGAAATCCAATAACTTCTTTTTTTAAGAACCCCATACTGTAGACGTTAGAGAAAACCTTGGAAAGGAGCTCATTCCACAACCCAAGCGTCCGCGGCAGGAAGTTTCTTTGAACCTGCACTGTACGCGACTATTTCGGTTCTAAAGTGTAAGAATGAATTCCCTGCCGATGGCGAGCGGTGCAATGATAGAAATTAGCCGTGGGCATCTTTTAAAACAATTTCTCAGTACACAACCCATTGCACAAGAGGTAGGACACACACAGGGAGGCAAAGTCTCTCCTCAGACTTAAGGGCTCGATACGGCAATGGAGTTTGGAATCGAAGACAATTCTCACAGCCCGTCGTTGAACCAAGACAAAATGCTGGTATCCGGATGCTCCCGCCAAGAGATGGCAGCAGTACTCTATATGGGGTCGAACTTGCGTGTAAAGCAGCAACCTCTGCCTCGACGTGAAGCACTGCCTCGCACTGTTGAGTACACCTAGTTTAATGGACGCCAGGTTCACGTTGTTTTACAGCGACCGTGGCGAAAGCCATATTGACGGTCACTGACCAGGTCGTATTTTTCTAGGTATCTTAGAAGTTAAGTGTTGATCACACGCTCCATCACCTTGGAGAGAAGCGAAGTAATAGCGATAGGCCTTCGATGGATCGGATCTATCGCACTTTTTTGGAATCGGGTGCACATTTGCAGTGTTCCATGAAGACGAAAATTGCCTAGTAGGGTAGGAAGCGCGAAGAGGCGTGTGAGTGCAAAACATAACTCAGGAGCGCACTGTTTAAGCACCACTGCTGGTATACTGTCTGGCCCACTCGACTTATGAACGTCTAGACAAAGCAACGCCCGCCGAACCTCCTGCTGTGTTATGAAGATTTCCGGCATGGTCCTACCGCACCACGGTGTAGTAGGTGGTACAGCGCCTTCATCGTTCATATTCGAGTTTGAGGCAAGAGACTGCCCAGTAGATCGGCGCTTTCTCTTTAGCACTATGAGCCAAGTCACCGTCGGTCTTTCGCAGTGGTGGTAACGACGACTGGCAAATGTTCCCATCGGCAGCTTTGGCAAGCGACCAGAAAGCACTACTTCCAGAAGGATAGCTCGCAAGTCGCCCACCTATTCTGCCGATGAATTGGAATTTTGCTGTGACAGTTGCTTTCTTACTGAACCTCGAGGCAACATTTAATTTGCGTTTTACCCCAGAAATATTCGGATCCTTATTATTACGAGCCGTGGTCCAAGCCTCATATGCAGTTTGCTTAAGAATTTTAGCTTCTCTGCAAGACCTATTAAACCACGGTTGTTTTTTGAAGCCGGCAGCTACTCGCAGGTTAGGAATATAACATTCCATACCAGCGAGGATTGTGTCAGTGACTGCGGTTGCGCAGACGTCAGGATTTTCTGAGCTAAAGCAGATCTGCCTCCACGGGTACGATGCATAAAATTCTCGCAATCCTGAGACGGAAAATCCATCCGGACGTGTAGTTAGCAGAAGATCCAGTAAGGAGCTTGTATGGTCCTCTATATCTGGTATTCTCTTTGAAGAAAGTAGCAGCTGAGAGAATCCACAGGTCAAAGCAAATTCATAAGCAGATATCCCTGCATAGTTATTGGTTCGAGAACTGAGCCACTCACGACGGTGGGCGTTAAAGTCTCCGAAAATAACTAGTTCTGCTGTGGGATATTGCTCTAGAACTCTGTCAGTCGTCAAACTCAAGTGCATGAAGAGGCACGCATAGACACGAGTGTGACGCCGTGA
Source organism: Apoda limacodes (assembly GCA_946406115.1). Classification (NCBI taxonomy): domain Eukaryota; kingdom Metazoa; phylum Arthropoda; class Insecta; order Lepidoptera; family Limacodidae; genus Apoda; species Apoda limacodes. The sequence continues at coordinate 24,116,399 of OX291551.1, read as the reverse complement.
TCTACGCACACCCACAAAATCGACAGGTCCCTGTCTTCAAGGCTATGAAGGCGGCGACAGCAGATATCCTCCCGCACAATCATACATATACCGGCACGACTCAAAAAATTGTGCTCGAGTTTGTAGCCGGGATAATGAGGTATGATGCATCGGCCGGGCAGGATATTTGCGTCTCCGTTAGAATAAGAATGGTCGGCTGCGCAGTTTCTTGATGGTGGTGAACTGTGTTAAAATTGGCGTGAATAACCCTAATGTTTCAAAAATCCACATTAAATGCGGATGAAGTGGCCGCTTAAAAAATGTTTATTCTTTTAATTCCGACCATGTTTCTTGAAAGGGTTATTTAGACTAAAGATTTTTACGAGAATTCACTGCACAGGCAGCTTAGAGGACAACAGGTGATGTACTGCAACTGTGTAGCTCGGCACAGATGATACAGTTGCTGGCACGGTGGGAGGAAAGGTCCAGATCCCTCTCTGTTGTAGTAGCCAGGTCCACTCCGGTCTCCTCCGGCACGACTACTACTTCAGAGACTTTACACAGGTTGGCGGTTCAGCCTCCCAGGGCGGAGATTAAGTAATCCTTGGGTTCGGGAACCCGTACAACCTGCGGGCGGCCAGCGGTCAGCCGTTTCATCAGGACTCTCTGAGCACCAAGCATCGCCGGACCCCCGCTGTCCACGCAGGGAATCCTCAAAGAGCTCTGGTAACCTTACTCTCCACCAGGAACACAACACTACTCAATGTTACTGTTATTATGGCCGCGTTTCTGTAAGGTGGAGGTACTTCTCCAGTTCAGGCTCGCTATGCCCCGCTTTAATTTAGGCGGCTTATACGAGCGAGTACTTGAATAACATAAGAATCGTAAAAGATTGTTGCCATATGCACGTATTTCACGGTCAAACTAGCGCCCTCATTAAATATGTGGTCTCTTATGTCAAATTACAATCTATTGTACTTATAGGTATCATTTTTTAACTTTTGCGTTTGCATTCGTGATCTTGCTCTCTTACTGTTTTGTTAAAAAAATTATTTACTTTGCTGCTCTCAGTGTCACACGATTGCTTAATTTGCGAGGCATTGCGTATTATAAAAACCGACCATATATATACATATATCATTTATTTCATTTTTAATTTCTTAAATATAACAAGAACAGCTTATATGGTAAGGTCGTTACAGATGTAGATGTAATCGTTATATTAATACGTGAACTTTGTACCCCTTTTTACAAAAATCACGTGTACGTAGGAGTACCTATAATCAAAAGCTATAATAAAAAGACACAGTTTATATGAAGTTAAAAAATAATATATGAAAAAAAATTAAATAACTTTCGCCGCTGTGCAAACTTTGCTGCAAATTTTTGGCCTTCGACTTTAAGCAGACCACACTCAGGTCAAGGTTCAATGTGTATTAGTTTTATTTTTCATATACTAAAATACCAATGTGTACATAATGAAACAATACTCTACAAGCGAATTTGCGGAACAATCACTTACGGAGATTTACTTTCAAAATAGGTAATGTTAATGGATTAAACTGATTAATGCACGATTGCAAAACAACACATAAAAAACTGTAACCCAAAAAAACAAAGCCTTTTACCCTGGAAAAACGAATGTTTAAATTTCTAAATGTTTGTTATAATTACATAAAAGTATTTCATAGGGCAACCTGCTTTGAGCGGCTGGCTTTGTTGAGGTATTTAGCCTCGGGCAATAAATTGTTAGCTTCCTTAATGTGCTTGTATAAAGCGGTGAGTGAGGCAAAACTAGGTATTACATGACATTTTGAGCATAGAATAAGCAACGGTTTTATTTAAATGCGAATTCCGTTTTAATTACAAATTAAGCAATTTAAGTATCTACCTACTACATTTAAGTTTAACGTATGGTAATTATGGTAAAGCCACATATAAAACCTTTGTTTTTCGAAATTCGAGGTAAGTGTTTTAGCGTTTTGGAAAATCATCCCTTAGAACGCAAAAGGGGGACGAAAATGTGTACGAGAACTCCGATATTTTTATGTAAATATTTAAAAATTTTGTACATACGTTTTCGTTATAGCATACGCGAGTATTAGGAAAAAAAATGTAAGAATGGTCCTTGCATTGTTCCAACGTAAAGATATTGCAGTGATTGCACAACAGTTCAAAGACGATAATAGCTAAAATTAAAAAGCTAAATACATTTTCGATCTATAAAAATTGATGAATTGATAAATCATTTAGCGCCCTTAACTTAGAAATTTGTGCAATATTTTTCTTCACTAAAAACAAATCACAAGATAATTGATGATGGAGCCGGAAGTCGGAAGCCGGACCACTGTAAAGAAATGACACTACCCCATCAAGTTGGTTTGCCGTGACAAGTCTTAGATGATAGCCCGGGTTCAATGATGAATCCTTTAATTTTTTTGTTATTTTGTTAACAATATAAAAGCATGTGAAAAAAAATTACGTAAATTAGGTGGAGGGGATAATCATACGCTATCCCACGAGTAAGACCAGTGTGTATCTCGAACTGACGAACGCAGCGTGTTAGATACGAATTGAACGTTTAGCGGGTTTAGGCATAAAAATGAATGACAAACAACTAATTGATTGGGTCAGGCGATATGAAGCCATTTATAATATTAAAAGCATTAAATATCCCGATGCTATGCTATATTATACATATAATTGTATTAAGCAATGTACAGAATTTCAGTTATTTTTGATGAACAAAAGCTTTCACCAAATCTTTCTTTTCAGTTTTTCCTGGAGACACTTTGGACATTTTGACTTTGTGCCGATCATTTTAGGTGCCAACGGAAACCCTGTTACTAACATCCGCTGTCCATCTGTCTGTCTGTCTCTCAGCAGGCTCTATTTTATGAACCGTAATTGCTAGCCAGTTGAAATTTTAGGTTGTTCAAATTGAAGTGTGCACAGCAACTCTCCAACGTTGCATCGCATATGTTGCGTAGGTACGGGCCTCAGTTTGTCTCTATCTTTATTATTCGTATATTATGCCCACGTTTACTAGTGTAGATGCTTCTTCCCGAACATTCTTACGTATGAAAGAAAGAGCAGTTAATGAAAACATATGTTTCGATTTTTTCGGAAGTAACGGAGAAATTATTTCAGACTGTTAAGTAAAGATAAGTTTAAGACTGGAAAAAAAATACGTGACTTTCTACATTTTTAACTAGTAAGTTACTGCATTTGTTTTAAGTTATCTGTTAAAATAACACTTTTTTTAAAAAAAGGCCTAACCTCTCGTTTTTCTATTTTAAATTCATAATAACTTATTAACTAGTAGCGGGAACATAATTCATTTCATGAAATGTTAAGTAACTATAAAGCTAAAAAAATACTTTTTACGCTAAGCTATAAGCTTATCTATAATATATTTTTGCCACTGAAAAATGAGCTCTAATAGAGATCAACATTGTCGATTTCAGCTTAACGCCCACCAAGCAAATGTATATGTACGTTGTGGGCCTCTTAACACCTAAAACATACGCACGTATGCTGCACGTCCTTGACTTTTACTTTAAAAAACAAATAAAACATAGCTTCATTATTATACGGATATTAGAGATATCATAAAAAAAGGATGTTTACATGTTATAGAATAATTAAATGCTTTTAAATTATTATTCACGTTTAATACTTCTATAAATAGTATTTTTAGGGTTCCGTACCTTAAATGGAAAAAATGAACCCTTATAAGATCAATCTGTTGTCTGTCTGTCTGTCTGTCGTTCAAGACCCTTTTTCTCAGGATTGCGTCAAGGTATCTTGTTAAAATTAATGTCAAATACTAAGTTTTACGGTACCTTGAAACTGCAGAAAATTCAAGCTTCTAAGTCAACACAGTAAATAAATTCGAAATACGGCTATTTTTGTCAAATATTTTGGCATTCACACATAAATCAAAACCTATGGCATACTTAATTTCCGTTCACCAATATAGCATAAAATTTGGCAAGAAGCAAGAAAGATTTTATATCACAAATACGAAAAAAAACCAAAAACTGATAAAAAAATATTTATACCACTAAAGTGGCAAACAAGCTTACGGTCCACCTGATGGTAAGCGGTAACCGTAGCCTATAAATACAACCTTTGGGACTTTTCCTCATGATGTAAGAACTACCTACATGTAATAAGTTTGTACTGAACACTCTGTGCGTGAGCCACACTCGCACCTGGCCGAGACAAATCAATATCTTGCATCTAGCCTCCAAGCCCAATGTGCCTTAAGCACACAACCTTTCGATCCCGAACACGTGCGAGAGGAAGTGGAGCTACGGTGATTTGCAGGGTGGCCTTCACTCCCACAGAGTACGCAAGCGACCGGGTCGGATGCTTTATCGCGGTTGCGATCACAGTCCGGAGTGGCGTGATCGCGAAGATATTACACGCAGCGCGGTCTGCGTGTGCAGTTGCGCTGTGCGTGGCCACATAGCTGGCATCGGTGGCATTGTCCTGGAGTCGACCGCTTATGCGGAGTCTCGACCCGGATGCCTTTTAGGCTGCAAATATTTTTAATGTTAAAGATAGCTTTGCCCTTTTTTGTGAGATCTCTGTAATATGAGCACCATGTCCTAGCATTCAAATCATTCAGGTTACGGCCTGAATGCTCAGGGAAGTACATCGTATATACTTCTGGGAGGCCTTGGGCGATCAAGTCGTCCTTAACGGTTGCCACGGAGAATTCCTTAGGGACTCCCCTTATTACGGCCCTGAGAACGCGCGCATCGGGCAGCGAGTACGTGTGGTATTCGTACCTTTGAGCCGTCAGAAAAGCCGTCTGATTTCGAAAATCTGTTGGCGTTGGGACTTGGACTTTGATGCCGCGTTTGGCATCGTTGCGGGCGTGCGTATAATTGATACGCTTGGCCTTCATCGCGTTTGCGAAGTTTGGCCAGGCCCCTTTGTCTTTCATGACTACAGGGGCCGGAGTTTTTTCCTTCCGTCCTGAAGTGGGATAGTCGGCCTGCGAAGAGGTGGCGGTGGGGGTGGTGTCCATGGCGGCGGGAGTAGGTGTTTATTGGGCATTCTGGCTCACTTTCCGCAGCGCAGATGCTGGCGCATCTTCACTGCTCCAATTGAGCTAGAATTCCCAATAAACATTTTGGAATTGATTACGTGCATCTGCGCTGCGGAAAGTGAGCTAGAATGCCCAATAAACATTTTGGAATTGATTACGTGCATTTGCGCTGCGGAAAGTGAGCCAGAATGCCCAATAAACATTTTGGAATTGATTACGTGCATCTGCGCTGCGGAAAGTGAGCCAGAATGCCCAATAAACATTTTGAAATTGGTTACGTAAAGTTTTCTATTTGGGTGATGTAAACGACACGAAATAGTTTTTTAAATAACCACAGCGAACGATTAATTTACTAATAAAAACTCACCAATAAATATTTTTCATCACTTCCACTTGCACACTATTACACTAGATTTTGTTTAAATCCTTAACCCATATTTATGACATTTAGATAAACATTTGTAATTAGTTTAATTCTTGAAAATATATGTCTGAAGATGAACAAGATAAATAGAAGAACAACTAAATGGAATTGAACCATTTTGTTCTAGGTAAGATCCTATCGTTTACTGCAATGACAAAGGAAAACATGTGCTCCGAGCAGATCGGACTCCTATTTTACAGGAAAGAAAACAGTTTTAACATAGATTAGATACAGACCAACCTTCTTCTAACTCTATGCACAAGGTGTTTAGGCCGTATTTTTCAAAACAAGGCAACAGGAAAGGATAACGTACTTGACATGACCAACCTTCTTCTAGCTCTATGCACAAGGCGTTTAGGCCGTATCGTTCCGTTCTAGGATATAGGAGAGAAAATATGTTTTGACACAGATACAGACAAACCTTCTACTAGCTCTATGCACAAGGCGTTTAGACCATATTTTTCAAAACACGGCAACAGGAAAGGATAACGTACTTGACATGACCAACCTTCTTCTAGCTCTATGCACAAGGTGTTTAGGCCGTATCGTTCCGTATTAGGATATAGGAGAGAAAATATGTTTTGACACAGATACAGACGAACCTTCTACTAGCTCTATGCACAAGGCGTTTACGTCATATTTTTCTAAACGAGGCATCAGGAAAGGATAACGTACTTGACATCGCCAACCTTCTTCTAGCTCTATGCACAAGGTGTTTAGGCTGTATCGTTCCGTTTTAGGATACAGGGAGGGATAACTTAACACACTAATCTTATCTAACTCTAAGCACATGATTTTTAAAGTTAAAACTTTCGTTATTGCAGTAAACGATATGATCTATTATTACACAGGCTTCTTCTAAAACAGAACAAATTAAACTCCAAAATTTTATCTACATATCTTAAATCAGATTTAGATGTTTTTTACTAAACATGTAATTTTATATATAATAAAATGACGTACGCACATATTAGAACAATTGTTTGAAATGAAAACTGTTCCCATAAATCAGGCGCTTCACCATTAACACTGTCGATCAAACATCTTAATCGGTCAGCGATAACGAAAGATACTTTCGTTACACAGAGTTTTTAAAATCAAACTTACGTTTAGTTTTTTACAAAAGGTTATAGCAAATAGGACAAGTCTTAAAACATCTTTAACCATAATTAACTTTAATCGTAAAAATATAAATGAAGTATGCAGAAAGATTTTTTAAAATGAAAGTTATGCTTTTGTACATAATGTTTGTTTAAGTTTTAATTTTTTTTAATCTAATGAAACCTTAAGCCTGAATGTATGTAAAATTTCACTAATAATTTTGATCAACACTCGATTTCATAAAAGTTTTCGTGGTAAGTCCCCAGTTTTATTGCATATCCAACAAAACGTGACTGCTGTGCAGCGTAAACCAAGTAGCTACCTATTCTACAAATCTTATGGAAAGAAACATTAATGCGGCTTTTCTTTGTGTTACGATATCTAAGCGGCATAATCTGCTCTGGGTTCCTTACGTACCTATTTAATTATTTATGGTTTAGTTTTGTTATTTCTATTGGGTACTATATACTTAGAGCAAAATAATATGATTAAGAAAACAAACATAAACTTTTAAGCGAGCCTTTTGAGGTTTAAAAATTAAAAAACTATAAGTAATTAAGGTAATTGAAAAATATATTTTCGAGTAGGTAACTTGTTTTTACATTAAAGCACAAGACTTTTTATTTTACTAGTTTTACCTTTATCTTATTTTTCCTTACAAACATAAATAAGGTATGCCAAAACAATTAATTATAACATATAAGTAATTTATATTCGCGGACACTGAGTAAAACCATTCTTATATTCAACAATGAACCCCAAACCAAATAGCGGCATATTCTTTGTACTTCATATTTCTGTTATTAATGTAAAATAAAATAGTAATTAAATATATTTATTCTTCAGTCTTTTCTATGGGAATGCCGTTTTGCTGACTTGAAACAATTTAAGGGGTAGAAAACCTAATTGGTATATTATAAATTTAGATGACTTAACAATATATTTGTACTAAACACGTATAACAGTAAGCGTATAAAACTTGAATAATCTTTATTTAGTATGAACGTAAATACCGGTTTATAATAATATAAGTTTGGTTAACCTACACTTCATAGTACTTTATTGTAGGTTAAACTACAATTTATGTTACTTGACTCTTGAACTAAGAAAACCGTGGTCCAAGCCTCATATGCAGTTTGCTTAAGAATTTTAGCTTCTCTGCAAGACCTATTAAACCACGGTTGTTTTTTGAAGCCGGCAGCTACTCGCAGGTTAGGAATATAACATTCCATACCAGCGAGGATTGTGTCAGTGACTGCGGTTGCGCAGACGTCAGGATTTTCTGAGCTAAAGCAGATCTGCCTCCACGGGTACGATGCATAAGTTCTCGCAATCCTGAGACGGAATATCCATCCGGACGTGTAGTTAGCAGAAGATCCAGTAAGGAGCTTGTATGGTCCTCTATATCTGGTATTCTCTTTGAAGAAAGTAGCAGCTGAGAGAATCCACAGGTCAAAGCAAATTCATAAGCAGATATCCCTGCATAGTTATTGGTTCGAGAACTGAGCCACTCACGACGGTGGGCGTTAAAGTCTCCGAAAATAACTAGTTCTGCTGTGGGATATTGCTCTAGAACTCTGTCAGTCGTCAAACTCAAGTGCATGAAGAGGCACGCATAGACACGAGTGTGACGCCGTGATCTACGCACACCCACAAAATCGACAGGTCCCTGTCTTCAAGGCTATGAAGGCGGCGACAGCAGATATCCTCCCGCACAATCATACATATACCGGCACGACTCAAAAAATTGTGCTCGAGTTTGTAGCCGGGATAATGAGGTATGATGCATCGGCCGGGCAGGATATTTGCGTCTCCGTTAGAATAAGAATGGTCGGCTGCGCAGTTTCTTGATGGTGGTGAACTGTGTTAAAATTGGCGTGAATAACCCTAATGTTTCAAAAATCCACATTAAATGCGGATGAAGTGGCCGCTTAAAAAATGTTTATTCTTTTAATTCCGACCATGTTTCTTGAAAGGGTTATTTAGACTAAAGATTTTTACGAGAATTCACTGCACAGGCAGCTTAGAGGACAACAGGTGATGTACTGCAACTGTGTAGCTCGGCACAGATGATACAGTTGCTGGCACGGTGGGAGGAAAGGTCCAGATCCCTCTCTGTTGTAGTAGCCAGGTCCACTCCGGTCTCCTCCGGCACGACTACTACTTCAGAGACTTTACACAGGTTGGCGGTTCAGCCTCCCAGGGCGGAGATTAAGTAATCCTTGGGTTCGGGAACCCGTACAACCTGCGGGCGGCCAGCGGTCAGCCGTTTCATCAGGACTCACTGAGCACCAAGCATCGCCGGACCCCCGCTGTCCACGCAGGGAATCCTCAAAGAGCTCTGGTAACCTTACTCTCCACCAGGAACACAACACTACTCAATGTTACTGTTATTATGGCCGCGTTTCTGTAAGGTGGAGGTACTTCTCCAGTTCAGGCTCGCTATGCCCCGCTTTAATTTAGGCGGCTTATACGAGCGAGTACTTGAATGACATAAGAATCGTAAAAGATTGTTGCCATATGCACGTATTTCACGGTCAAACTAGCGCCCTCATTAAATATGTGGTCTCTTATGTCAAATTACAATCTATTGTACTTATAGGTATCATTTTTTAACTTTTGCGTTTGCATTCGTGATCTTGCTCTCTTACTGTTTTGTTAAAAAAATTATTTACTTTGCTGCTCTCAGTGTCACACGATTGCTTAATTTGCGAGGCATTGCGTATTATAAAAACCGACCATATATATACATATATCATTTATTTCATTTTTAATTTCTTAAATATAACAAGAACAGCTTATATGGTAAGGTCGTTACAGATGTAGATGTAATCGTTATATTAATACGTGAACTTTGTACCCCTTTTTACAAAAATCACGTGTACGTAGGAGTACCTATAATCAAAAGCTATAATAAAAAGACACAGTTTATATGAAGTTAAAAAATAATATATGAAAAAAAATTAAATAACTTTCGCCGCTGTGCAAACTTTGCTGCAAATTTTTGGCCTTCGACTTTAAGCAGACCACACTCAGGTCAAGGTTCAATGTGTATTAGTTTTATTTTTCATATACTAAAATACCAATGTGTACATAATGAAACAATACTCTACAAGCGAATTTGCGGAACAATCACTTACGGAGATTTACTTTCAAAATAGGTAATGTTAATGGATTAAACTGATTAATGCACGATTGCAAAACAACACATAAAAAACTGTAACCCAAAAAAACAAAGCCTTTTACCCTGGAAAAACGAATGTTTAAATTTCTAAATGTTTGTTATAATTACATAAAAGTATTTCATAGGGCAACCTGCTTTGAGCGGCTGGCTTTGTTGAGGTATTTAGCCTCGGGCAATAAATTGTTAGCTTCCTTAATGTGCTTGTATAAAGCGGTGAGTGAGGCAAAACTAGGTATTACATGACATTTTGAGCATAGAATAAGCAACGGTTTTATTTAAATGCGAATTCCGTTTTAATTACAAATTAAGCAATTTAAGTATCTACCTACTACATTTAAGTTTAACGTATGGTAATTATGGTAAAGCCACATATAAAACCTTTGTTTTTCGAAATTCGAGGTAAGTGTTTTAGCGTTTTGGAAAATCATCCCTTAGAACGCAAAAGGGGGACGAAAATGTGTACGAGAACTCCGATATTTTTATGTAAATATTTAAAAATTTTGTACATACGTTTTCGTTATAGCATACGCGAGTATTAGGAAAAAAAATGTAAGAATGGTCCTTGCATTGTTCCAACGTAAAGATATTGCAGTGATTGCACAACAGTTCAAAGACGATAATAGCTAAAATTAAAAAGCTAAATACATTTTCGATCTATAAAAATTGATGAATTGATAAATCATTTAGCGCCCTTAACTTAGAAATTTGTGCAATATTTTTCTTCACTAAAAACAAATCACAAGATAATTGATGATGGAGCCGGAAGTCGGAAGCCGGACCACTGTAAAGAAATGACACTACCCCATCAAGTTGGTTTGCCGTGACAAGTCTTAGATGATAGCCCGGGTTCAATGATGAATCCTTTAATTTTTTTGTTATTTTGTTAACAATATAAAAGCATGTGAAAAAAAATTACGTAAATTAGGTGGAGGGGATAATCATACGCTATCCCACGAGTAAGACCAGTGTGTATCTCGAACTGACGAACGCAGCGTGTTAGATACGAATTGAACGTTTAGCGGGTTTAGGCATAAAAATGAATGACAAACAACTAATTGATTGGGTCAGGCGATATGAAGCCATTTATAATATTAAAAGCATTAAATATCCCGATGCTATGCTATATTATACATATAATTGTATTAAGCAATGTACAGAATTTCAGTTATTTTTGATGAACAAAAGCTTTCACCAAATCTTTCTTTTCAGTTTTTCCTGGAGACACTTTGGACATTTTGACTTTGTGCCGATCATTTTAGGTGCCAACGGAAACCCTGTTACTAACATCCGCTGTCCATCTGTCTGTCTGTCTCTCAGCAGGCTCTATTTTATGAACCGTAATTGCTAGCCAGTTGAAATTTTAGGTTGTTCAAATTGAAGTGTGCACAGCAACTCTCCAACGTTGCATCGCATATGTTGCGTAGGTACGGGCCTCAGTTTGTCTCTATCTTTATTATTCGTATATTATGCCCACGTTTACTAGTGTAGATGCTTCTTCCCGAACATTCTTACGTATGAAAGAAAGAGCAGTTAATGAAAACATATGTTTCGATTTTTTCGGAAGTAACGGAGAAATTATTTCAGACTGTTAAGTAAAGATAAGTTTAAGACTGGAAAAAAAATACGTGACTTTCTACATTTTTAACTAGTAAGTTACTGCATTTGTTTTAAGTTATCTGTTAAAATAACACTTTTTTTAAAAAAAGGCCTAACCTCTCGTTTTTCTATTTTAAATTCATAATAACTTATTAACTAGTAGCGGGAACATAATTCATTTCATGAAATGTTAAGTAACTATAAAGCTAAAAAAATACTTTTTACGCTAAGCTATAAGCTTATCTATAATATATTTTTGCCACTGAAAAATGAGCTCTAATAGAGATCAACATTGTCGATTTCAGCTTAACGCCCACCAAGCAAATGTATATGTACGTTGTGGGCCTCTTAACACCTAAAACATACGCACGTATGCTGCACGTCCTTGACTTTTACTTTAAAAAACAAATAAAACATAGCTTCATTATTATACGGATATTAGAGATATCATAAAAAAAGGATGTTTACATGTTATAGAATAATTAAATGCTTTTAAATTATTATTCACGTTTAATACTTCTATAAATAGTATTTTTAGGGTTCCGTACCTTAAATGGAAAAAATGAACCCTTATAAGATCAATCTGTTGTCTGTCTGTCTGTCTGTCGTTCAAGACCCTTTTTCTCAGGATTGCGTCAAGGTATCTTGTTAAAATTAATGTCAAATACTAAGTTTTACGGTACCTTGAAACTGCAGAAAATTCAAGCTTCTAAGTCAACACAGTAAATAAATTCGAAATACGGCTATTTTTGTCAAATATTTTGGCATTCACACATAAATCAAAACCTATGGCATACTTAATTTCCGTTCACCAATATAGCATAAAATTTGGCAAGAAGCAAGAAAGATTTTATATCACAAATACGAAAAAAAACCAAAAACTGATAAAAAAATATTTATACCACTAAAGTGGCAAACAAGCTTACGGTCCACCTGATGGTAAGCGGTAACCGTAGCCTATAAATACAACCTTTGGGACTTTTCCTCATGATGTAAGAACTACCTACATGTAATAAGTTTGTACTGAACACTCTGTGCGTGAGCCACACTCGCACCTGGCCGAGACAAATCAATATCTTGCATCTAGCCTCCAAGCCCAATGTGCCTTAAGCACACAACCTTTCGATCCCGAACACGTGCGAGAGGAAGTGGAGCTACGGTGATTTGCAGGGTGGCCTTCACTCCCACAGAGTACGCAAGCGACCGGGTCGGATGCTTTATCGCGGTTGCGATCACAGTCCGGAGTGGCGTGATCGCGAAGATATTACACGCAGCGCGGTCTGCGTGTGCAGTTGCGCTGTGCGTGGCCACATAGCTGGCATCGGTGGCATTGTCCTGGAGTCGACCGCTTATGCGGAGTCTCGACCCGGATGCCTTTTAGGCTGCAAATATTTTTAATGTTAATGATAGCTTTGCCCTTTTTTGTGAGATCTCTGTAATATGAGCACCATGTCCTAGCATTCAAATCATTCAGGTTACGGCCTGAATGCTCAGGGAAGTACATCGTATATACTTCTGGGAGGCCTTGGGCGATCAAGTCGTCCTTAACGGTTGCCACGGAGAATTCCTTAGGGACTCCCCTTATTACGGCCCTGAGAACGCGCGCATCGGGCAGCGAGTACGTGTGGTATTCGTACCTTTGAGCCGTCAGAAAAGCCGTCTGATTTCGAAAATCTGTTGGCGTTGGGACTTGGACTTTGATGCCGCGTTTGGCATCGTTGCGGGCGTGCGTATAATTGATACGCTTGGCCTTCATCGCGTTTGCGAAGTTTGGCCAGGCCCCTTTGTCTTTCATGACTACAGGGGCCGGAGTTTTTTCCTTCCGTCCTGAAGTGGGATAGTCGGCCTGCGAAGAGGTGGCGGTGGGGGTGGTGTCCATGGCGGCGGGAGTAGGTGTTTATTGGGCATTCTGGCTCACTTTCCGCAGCGCAGATGCTGGCGCATCTTCACTGCTCCAATTGAGCTAGAATTCCCAATAAACATTTTGGAATTGATTACGTGCATCTGCGCTGCGGAAAGTGAGCTAGAATGCCCAATAAACATTTTGGAATTGATTACGTGCATTTGCGCTGCGGAAAGTGAGCCAGAATGCCCAATAAACATTTTGGAATTGATTACGTGCATCTGCGCTGCGGAAAGTGAGCCAGAATGCCCAATAAACATTTTGAAATTGGTTACGTAAAGTTTTCTATTTGGGTGATGTAAACGACACGAAATAGTTTTTTAAATAACCACAGCGAACGATTAATTTACTAATAAAAACTCACCAATAAATATTTTTCATCACTTCCACTTGCACACTATTACACTAGATTTTGTTTAAATCCTAAACCCATATTTATGACATTTAGATAAACATTTGTAATTAGTTTAATTCTTGAAAATATATGTCTGAAGATGAACAAGATAAATAGAAGAACAACTAAATGGAATTGAACCATTTTGTTCTAGGTAAGATCCTATCGTTTACTGCAATGACAAAGGAAAACATGTGCTCCGAGCAGATCGGACTCCTATTTTACAGGAAAGAAAACAGTTTTAACATAGATTAGATACAGACCAACCTTCTTCTAACTCTATGCACAAGGTGTTTAGGCCGTATTTTTCAAAACAAGGCAACAGGAAAGGATAACGTACTTGACATGACCAACCTTCTTCTAGCTCTATGCACAAGGCGTTTAGGCCGTATCGTTCCGTTCTAGGATATAGGAGAGAAAATATGTTTTGACACAGATACAGACAAACCTTCTACTAGCTCTATGCACAAGGCGTTTAGACCATATTTTTCAAAACACGGCAACAGGAAAGGATAACGTACTTGACATGACCAACCTTCTTCTAGCTCTATGCACAAGGTGTTTAGGCCGTATCGTTCCGTATTAGGATATAGGAGAGAAAATATGTTTTGACACAGATACAGACGAACCTTCTACTAGCTCTATGCACAAGGCGTTTACGTCATATTTTTCTAAACGAGGCATCAGGAAAGGATAACGTACTTGACATCGCCAACCTTCTTCTAGCTCTATGCACAAGGTGTTTAGGCTGTATCGTTCCGTTTTAGGATACAGGGAGGGATAACTTAACACACTAATCTTATCTAACTCTAAGCACATGATTTTTAAAGTTAAAACTTTCGTTATTGCAGTAAACGATATGATCTATTATTACACAGGCTTCTTCTAAAACAGAACAAATTAAACTCCAAAATTTTATCTACATATCTTAAATCAGATTTAGATGTTTTTTACTAAACATGTAATTTTATATATAATAAAATGACGTACGCACATATTAGAACAATTGTTTGAAATGAAAACTGTTCCCATAAATCAGGCGCTTCACCATTAACACTGTCGATCAAACATCTTAATCGGTCAGCGATAACGAAAGATACTTTCGTTACACAGAGTTTTTAAAATCAAACTTACGTTTAGTTTTTTACAAAAGGTTATAGCAAATAGGACAAGTCTTAAAACATCTTTAACCATAATTAACTTTAATCGTAAAAATATAAATGAAGTATGCAGAAAGATTTTTTAAAATGAAAGTTATGCTTTTGTACATAATGTTTGTTTAAGTTTTAATTTTTTTTAATCTAATGAAACCTTAAGCCTGAATGTATGTAAAATTTCACTAATAATTTTGATCAACACTCGATTTCATAAAAGTTTTCGTGGTAAGTCCCCAGTTTTATTGCATATCCAACAAAACGTGACTGCTGTGCAGCGTAAACCAAGTAGCTACCTATTCTACAAATCTTATGGAAAGAAACATTAATGCGGCTTTTCTTTGTGTTACGATATCTAAGCGGCATAATCTGCTCTGGGTTCCTTACGTACCTATTTAATTATTTATGGTTTAGTTTTGTTATTTCTATTGGGTACTATATACTTAGAGCAAAATAATATGATTAAGAAAACAAACATAAACTTTTAAGCGAGCCTTTTGAGGTTTAAAAATTAAAAAACTATAAGTAATTAAGGTAATTGAAAAATATATTTTCGAGTAGGTAACTTGTTTTTACATTAAAGCACAAGACTTTTTATTTTACTAGTTTTACCTTTATCTTATTTTTCCTTACAAACATAAATAAGGTATGCCAAAACAATTAATTATAACATATAAGTAATTTATATTCGCGGACACTGAGTAAAACCATTCTTATATTCAACAATGAACCCCAAACCAAATAGCGGCATATTCTTTGTACTTCATATTTCTGTTATTAATGTAAAATAAAATAGTAATTAAATATATTTATTCTTCAGTCTTTTCTATGGGAATGCCGTTTTGCTGACTTGAAACAATTTAAGGGGTAGAAAACCTAATTGGTATATTATAAATTTAGATGACTTAACAATATATTTGTACTAAACACGTATAACAGTAAGCGTATAAAACTTGAATAATCTTTATTTAGTATGAACGTAAATACCGGTTTATAATAATATAAGTTTGGTTAACCTACACTTCATAGTACTTTATTGTAGGTTAAACTACAATTTATGTTACTTGACTCTTGAACTAAGAAAACCGTGGTCCAAGCCTCATATGCAGTTTGCTTAAGAATTTTAGCTTCTCTGCAAGACCTATTAAACCACGGTTGTTTTTTGAAGCCGGCAGCTACTCGCAGGTTAGGAATATAACATTCCATACCAGCGAGGATTGTGTCAGTGACTGCGGTTGCGCAGACGTCAGGATTTTCTGAGCTAAAGCAGATCTGCCTCCACGGGTACGATGCATAAGTTCTCGCAATCCTGAGACGGAATATCCATCCGGACGTGTAGTTAGCAGAAGATCCAGTAAGGAGCTTGTATGGTCCTCTATATCTGGTATTCTCTTTGAAGAAAGTAGCAGCTGAGAGAATCCACAGGTCAAAGCAAATTCATAAGCAGATATCCCTGCATAGTTATTGGTTCGAGAACTGAGCCACTCACGACGGTGGGCGTTAAAGTCTCCGAAAATAACTAGTTCTGCTGTGGGATATTGCTCTAGAACTCTGTCAGTCGTCAAACTCAAGTGCATGAAGAGGCACGCATAGACACGAGTGTGACGCCGTGATCTACGCACACCCACAAAATCGACAGGTCCCTGTCTTCAAGGCTATGAAGGCGGCGACAGCAGATATCCTCCCGCACAATCATACATATACCGGCACGACTCAAAAAATTGTGCTCGAGTTTGTAGCCGGGATAATGAGGTATGATGCATCGGCCGGGCAGGATATTTGCGTCTCCGTTAGAATAAGAATGGTCGGCTGCGCAGTTTCTTGATGGTGGTGAACTGTGTTAAAATTGGCGTGAATAACCCTAATGTTTCAAAAATCCACATTAAATGCGGATGAAGTGGCCGCTTAAAAAATGTTTATTCTTTTAATTCCGACCATGTTTCTTGAAAGGGTTATTTAGACTAAAGATTTTTACGAGAATTCACTGCACAGGCAGCTTAGAGGACAACAGGTGATGTACTGCAACTGTGTAGCTCGGCACAGATGATACAGTTGCTGGCACGGTGGGAGGAAAGGTCCAGATCCCTCTCTGTTGTAGTAGCCAGGTCCACTCCGGTCTCCTCCGGCACGACTACTACTTCAGAGACTTTACACAGGTTGGCGGTTCAGCCTCCCAGGGCGGAGATTAAGTAATCCTTGGGTTCGGGAACCCGTACAACCTGCGGGCGGCCAGCGGTCAGCCGTTTCATCAGGACTCACTGAGCACCAAGCATCGCCGGACCCCCGCTGTCCACGCAGGGAATCCTCAAAGAGCTCTGGTAACCTTACTCTCCACCAGGAACACAACACTACTCAATGTTACTGTTATTATGGCCGCGTTTCTGTAAGGTGGAGGTACTTCTCCAGTTCAGGCTCGCTATGCCCCGCTTTAATTTAGGCGGCTTATACGAGCGAGTACTTGAATGACATAAGAATCGTAAAAGATTGTTGCCATATGCACGTATTTCACGGTCAAACTAGCGCCCTCATTAAATATGTGGTCTCTTATGTCAAATTACAATCTATTGTACTTATAGGTATCATTTTTTAACTTTTGCGTTTGCATTCGTGATCTTGCTCTCTTACTGTTTTGTTAAAAAAATTATTTACTTTGCTGCTCTCAGTGTCACACGATTGCTTAATTTGCGAGGCATTGCGTATTATAAAAACCGACCATATATATACATATATCATTTATTTCATTTTTAATTTCTTAAATATAACAAGAACAGCTTATATGGTAAGGTCGTTACAGATGTAGATGTAATCGTTATATTAATACGTGAACTTTGTACCCCTTTTTACAAAAATCACGTGTACGTAGGAGTACCTATAATCAAAAGCTATAATAAAAAGACACAGTTTATATGAAGTTAAAAAATAATATATGAAAAAAAATTATATAACTTTCGCCGCTGTGCAAACTTTGCTGCAAATTTTTGGCCTTCGACTTTAAGCAGACCACACTCAGGTCAAGGTTCAATGTGTATTAGTTTTATTTTTCATATACTAAAATACCAATGTGTACATAATGAAACAATACTCTACAAGCGAATTTGCAGAAAATCACTTACGGAGATTTACTTTCAAAATAGGTAATGTTAATGGATTAAACTGATTAATGCACGATTGCAAAACAACACATAAAAAACTGTAACCCAAAAAAACAAAGCCTTTTACCCTGGAAAAACGAATGTTTAAATTTCTAAATGTTTGTTATAATTACATAAAAGTATTTCATAGGGCAACCTGCTTTTAGCGGCTGGCTTTGTTGAGGTATTTAGCCTCGGGCAATAAATTGTTAGCTTCCTTAATGTGCTTGTATAAAGCGGTGAGTGAGGCAAAACTAGGTATTACATGACATTTTGAGCATAGAATAAGCAACGGTTTTATTTAAATGCGAATTCCGTTTTAATTACAAATTAAGCAATTTAAGTATCTACCTACTACATTTAAGTTTAACG
The DNA here is from genome assembly GCA_946406115.1 of Apoda limacodes. Lineage (NCBI taxonomy): Eukaryota > Metazoa > Arthropoda > Insecta > Lepidoptera > Limacodidae > Apoda > Apoda limacodes. Next base: position 24,098,099 of record OX291551.1, on the reverse strand, counting down.
TATGGTAATTATGGTAAAGCCACATATAAAACCTTTGTTTTTCGAAATTCGAGGTAAGTGTTTTAGCGTTTTGGAAAATCATCCCTTAGAACGCAAAAGGGGGACGAAAATGTGTACGAGAACTCCGATATTTTTATGTAAATACGTTTTCGTTATAGCATACGCGAGTATTAGGAAAAAAAATGTAAGAATGAGCACTATATCTTGTAAATTAGAGCTTGAGTTAAGTAACAGGCCTAGTGCTGGGCCGATGTCGATAATTTATCATTAATACCGATTATTGTTGCTATTTTTATATCAAATATCTCAAAGTTATATCGATTTTACCAAAAGCTTCTCGTAACATGTGCCTTACCTCTCCCATATTTTTTTATTATATAGCTGTGGGTTGATGGTTAACAATGTAAAATGTATAAAAATAATTATATCTTGCACACCAAACAACACTTTCTTAATACTTTTTCGATATTTAAACGAGCAATTCTTGTAAATATATATCTATATATTTGCGTATATTAGAAACGCATCTAAAGATTTGATCAAAATTTTGTATTAATTTGCTTTTTAAGTTTATCTATATAGTAACTATAATATATTATATTATAAAACAAACTTTTTTCTTCAATAAAATGCTAGTCGCCCAAATAAGGTGAGTGGGGGAAGATAAAAAACGGGGTAAGTTAGAAAACTAATAAAAGCGACACCGAAACCGGGTAACTGCGCGAAACGTCGTTTAAAACATGATTTTAAAAGTTTATTTAAAAAAAAAATTCTTTTTTGTACCGTCAGTTCAATTTGAAAAATGATAAACCCTAAATATTTACATCTGGTACTACGCAAAAGGCTACCTTTTCCTCTATTAATACAAAACCAGATATTCCAAGATTTTTGGAATGTGTTTCTATAGTAGGTATTATATGTATCTGCTATGTTACATATGTTATGTAAGTAAAGCCTAAAGATATGACATTACTGGTTTCATTAATTTTGTAAAAACGAGTGGTGAGTTACAAAGGCCAAATTGCAATACGTTCATCCATACTAGTCCATATCCATACCAATATTATAAATGCGAAAGTAGCTCTGTGTTGCCTGTCTGTCTGTTGAATTGTGGACTGGTGAAACCGCGGTAAAAAGCTAGTTTCATATAATTATCGGTTAAATTGGAATACTTTTTAAACTTGGAGTTGACAACAAATAAAAATTTAGCACCTTTAATATCAATTGTTGTTATAAAACTATTTTTTAAAACAAGTTGTTCGTTGGTCTTTCATTTTGAAATGGTTTGTATTGATGAATTTATTTAATGGTTTGAGATTAAAAATAAAATGTTTTTGACAATTTGGCTAAGGTACCAGAAAAATACTAGAAATAAATTGGTCTTTGCAAGGCAAGCACTCAGATACGGCACCTATAATAAGTAGTTCATTAATAATGCATTGATGATAATCAACTAATTCTGCGAGTGAGTATGTGGTGCTAGGTGGGATATACTTTTGTACAATGGGCTTAGAAAATGGTATTATATATCCATGTCTAACCCAAGATAAGATAATTATTGGATCGTGTGGGTGGTTGCATAATGAAACACGCATATTTCTGAATTTTAGGGTTCCGTACCCAACGAGTGATTAGCGGAACCCTATTACTAAGACTCCGCTGTCCGTCTATCCGTCCGTCTGTCACCAGGCTGTATCTCATGATTTGTATTTTTTGCTCGATATTGATAACGGCAACAGGTAGACGCTTAAAATATTCATAGAAGATTACTATATATAGTAACTTTAAGAATAAATAATTAAATTAAAATAAAACAAATATTTAAGGGGGGCTCCCATAAAACCATCGTGATTTTTTTCCGTTTTTATTGATAATGGTACGCCTTTGTTTTTGACGTGACAACGTCTTATAAATTGGTTTGCCGGGTGACACTTCAAGAAACTGCGTTACGCTCCGCTCACGTTATGCGCTCACAATGAGAGCGAGTGAGAGGCACGCGCCCGCCTAAGAGCGAGAGAGACAGACATAAAATCATTGTCACGTAAAACTTTCGCCCGTATACCGCCTGATGGTAAGCGGTCACCGTAGCCTATGGACGCTTGCAACACCAAGGGCATCACTCGCGCGTTGCCGACCCTTCAGAAATCTAATAACTTCTTATTAGATTCAATTTCAAATACAAATTCAATTTCGGTTCTAAAGTGTGAGAATGAATTCCCTGCCGATGGCGAGCGGTGCGATGGTAGAAAGTAGCCGTGGGCATCATTTCGAACAATCCCTCAAAACACAACTTGTACAATGTACAAGCGGTAGAACACACACAGGGAGGCAAAGTCTCTCCTCAGACTAAGGGCTCGATACCGCAAGTGAGTTTGGGATTGTCGACAATTCTCACAGCCCGTCGTTGAACCGAGTCAAAATGGCCAAGCTGGTATCCGGGTGCACCCGCCCAGAGATGGCAGCAGTACTCCATATGGGGCCGGACTTACGACTTGTAAAGCAGCAACCTTTGCCCCGACGTGAAGTACTGCTTCGCTCTGTTGACTACACCAAGTTTTTTGGACGATAGCTTTACTTTGTCTAGCAAGTGATCTCGGAACTGAACATCGCTGGGGATGTGAACGCCAAGGATCCCAATGCTCTTGGAGATGGAGAGGGGAGTGTTCTGGAATTGTGGGACCACAGTGTTCTTAGCGGTGAACGCGCAGACTTGTGTCTTTGAAGGGTTGAATCGGACCAAGTTTTCCCGTCCCCAGTCAGAGACCTTGGACAGACCGATCTCGATTTGAGACACAAGTTCTTCACGTTTTTCCTCCACAACAGAAAGAGGGATGCTTGCACGGCCCGTGTAATAAGCGTCTCCAGTACTGTTGATCTCCAACATATCATTGATGTGCAGTAGAAACAGCGTAGGAAACAGCACAGAGCCTTGCGGGACACCAGAATAATTGTCCATGCTATCAGAGCAACTACCGTCAACTACGGCTCGTATGCGTCTGCCGGACAAAAAGCTAGCCACCCATTTGCACAAACCCTCGGGCACTTTAGAAACAAAGTACACAAAAAGGTCAGACTATCCAACTAAAAGGGGGCAAGGGAAAGAAACTGGAGATACAATATATTCACGTTTTTTCCCTTGATTTGATTTCTAAATTTTGTATGAAAATTTTGTATAAAAATTTGTAGTTTCCCCATACTGACATATTTTGATGGTGGGAATCGGTAGATCGTCGGCAGAAACGTTAGTATGGAGCACTTTTTTCTCTAACCCCTCCCCGGACACCTAGGGTGGTTACTATTTTTTTTCAGAAAGGGGGGTGTGTGTTCCTATATCCTAACATTTTGATGATACAAGTCAGTAGAGTAAAAACCAATAACGTTAGTATGGAGTACTTTTCTCTGCCTTTTTATCTTCATTGCCAGGAGCAACGTGTGTACAATCATTTTAGGGTTCCGAAGCGGCGCAACTAGGGACCCCAGAAAAAAGTTTCTCAAAAATTGCTCATAGAGGCGCCTAGTATGGATCAAAGTCAAAAAAAATGGGTATTATAGGGACAACACAATTTTTGACGAAAATTTGTCTAAGTCTGCGCCCTAAATATGGTTATGGGAACACTTCATAGTATATGATTTTGGGGAAACCACAAAATTTCATACGAAATTTCAAAAGAAATTCCTAAAATAAACGTACGTAAAGCGACCTTGGGATACGCCGCGCGGCGCAGCGCGATGTATCGTGGGTCGCTTGTTGCATCTTCAAGCCGCTTCACGTCGCGTCGCGTCTCGGTCTGAGCTGACCCTTATGTTTTAAAAGCAACTTCGCAATCTTTAAGTGTCTTTGCCAAGCCTACCTAAAGTTAAAATAAATTCGAAATGTTTGAACAGCATCGTCTATTGAAAATTTTCGGGAATATTGACAGAAGTTTCGTTATTATATATTTATTATATGTATGCTTACATCTTCCTTATTGGTAACTTAACATCTAAATTGGTATATATGTCGCAGGCAAATCGTATAATTCGCCGTTTTACAATATGCCTAGGCAGATCGTAAAGTATAGAACTTTCGACGCATTTATTATGAATAGAAAATACCAGAACATATCTAATAATATCGGGATCAATATATCTGTTCTTATGCTGTTTAAGCAGTTTTTGTTAAACGTAAGAATACTTACATAAACGAGTTTATATTGTTATGACTTAAGATTAGTCGCGAACTGGCAACCTTTAAAAACTCGAATCACTCCGTTCTTCACGAACCCTATAATTTTTAATTATTCAAGGGGAACTCCGAATGATACTTATATGTGTATGTCAAAGTAACTTTAAAAACAGCCAAGTGCGAGTCGAACTCGCGCACCAAGGATTCCTTGCCATTATCTATAAAAACGGCAACAAAATCACGTTTTTTGTATGGGAACCCCCTTGAATATTTCTTTTATTTTAATTTAATTATTTATTTTTAAAGTGACTATATCACCTAATATTCTGAGAATATTTTAAGCGTCTAACTTTTGCTGTTATAAAAATATATAGCAAAAAAAACACGTTTGTTGTATGGGAGCCCCGTTAAATATTTATTTTATTCTATTTTTAGTATTTTTTGTTATAGCGGCAACAGAAATACATCTTCTGTGAAAATTTCTGTCTTACTATCACGGTTCATGAGATACAGCCTGGTGACAGACGGACGAACAGCGAAGTCTTAGTAATATGGTACGGAACCCTAAAAATTGGTTCGGCAGCAACTGTGTTAAGAGTCACTTCTCTTTGTTATCGAAGAGGTTAAACAAAACCTGCACTTTTAGATCTTGAATTTTGATATACTGACAAAAAATAATTCAGCACGTACAATATCCCGAAAGAAGTCCAATATTTTTAAAAATGCACTTTGAATGTTTTTAAACTGATAAAACATTTGAATCTACGCGTAGCACCATCGAAACTTAACAGATAAATTCTGTTCATCATGGTCATGGAAATAGAAGAATTTATTACAAAACTATTGAGAAACATAAATGTTGTTTATTGATAAAAATTAACCGCTGGTTTCAAATTTCTGAAAAGGAATCACAAATATGTCAGGTAAATCTATTGAGATTTCAATGAAGCAACACAGTCTATTAGTTCTGAAGTGCGTACGATGCGTTGCGATCCAAAAAAAAAAATCGATCAAGTGCGAGTCGAGGGTTCCGTAAAAGGTAAACTATATTGAGGGACAAACTTTACTTTGCCGTTGGACAACTGCTGTATTTTATTATATTTTTTTGAGATGTAACAGCAAATTTACGGTTTTCAGTTTTTTTCCTTTATGTGCTACATGGCCAACGCAAACACAAAATGCGACTAAAATAAACGTATTTTGGGCATATTTTTGTATTACACTGACTTAGAATCTTGATTAAAGTGACGACTTTAAGTGACCGTAGACTTTAGTTTTTGGTATTAATTTCATTTTGATACCTTCACTCGTTATTGAGTAAAAGGGTTTTATCCGACAGACAACTTTTTTTAAAAACTACAAATTAAGCAATTTTGGTATTTTCCTATATTTGTGATGTAAGGACCTTGCTTCGTGTGAAATTCCATGATTCTAGGACAATGAAAAGTACTGCATAGGTTTTGATTTATTTGTGAATACCAAAATATGCAAAAAAAATTCCGCATTTCGGACGTATTTTTTTATTGCGCTGACATATTTTTTCACAGCTTCAAGGAACCGTAGACCTTAAGTAAAAAATAAATTTTAGGCACGTGGAGCATTGAGCTAAGTTATTTCTTCTCCTTAAATTCGAATGGCAAGAAATAACTGTCGCAAATATTTGCTGCATATTTTTGGCATTCGCCTTCAAGGAATGGAAACACGGCGCTTAATATTTTATGCATGTAATATTTTATTTAATTTCATCTTTACTTATTATTTGGTTTTTGGAGGCGGTGTAATTTTGTAATTAAACTTTTTTCTAAAACAATTTTCGATACAAAAATAGAAGGAAATTATAGTTAAATACAAAGTCGTAAAATATTTATATCTCATGTCAAGGTAACTGGCGATGTATTTTTATTTTAAAAGTCCTTGTCATAAGGTAAACTTATCGACCTGGTATGTTTAAAGTTGTTACATCAAGTTACAGTAATTTGATCCTTGTAAATTACTGTTATTCCGTTTGCTTTGTTGTTAAAACAACTAAAGAAATTAACTTACAGATGATCGTGGCTTCTAGTATCCAGCACAATAAAGGTGTCTGCAAATATTACGACTTCAAAAAGGAATAAATCAAGAAACAGAAAGAAAAAACATGAAACGGCTTCAATATCATCCAATCAATCAATACCAAAGTATGTTTTGAAAAACAAAAACGCGCCAAAACTTTTGTCTTCTTTTGGATGACGTAAGCACGCTCACACGCAAATATAGATTATTCAGAGTTTATATTATGTTACTATATTGTAAAACTGTTTTATAATAATGAAATAAAGTGTTTCTTGGTTTTATTTAATTTTTCACTGTCTGTTTCCAGCGGTTTCACCCGCTCCATTCATCTGCTTTGTGCAGTTTGTGTAATTAGACGCTTTACTCTCAGAAACTATCAGTCTGATAAAAAAAGGCACAATGTAAGGACTTACAAGGGTTTCATATTTGCCATGTGACTATGGAACACAGAAATCAGTTTTTTTATAATTTCTGGAAAACCAGACATTTCCGGACGATCTCGAAAATACCAGGCTAAAGCTCGAAATCCTGAGACCAATCTCAGAATTGTCAAAGTAGTGGTTTTGATTTTTTTGTACATAATCCAGATCAGAACTCATTTTTTTTTATTTCCGGAAAACCATGCATTTTCGGGCGATCTCGAAAATATCAAGTGAAAGCTCAATAGAAACTCTAAATTTTGGACTAGTCTGAATTCTATAAGTAAGATAATCTCGGACTGTTATGCTTACTTCTGAGAAGCTTGTCAAATTGTTTTATCTCGGTTTTCAGACGTTCCTTATACTTCTGCAATAGCTCGAGATAACTATTGAAAAGCCTAAAAATGCTCGAAACTGTATACTAGATTTGATTTCTAAATAACAGTAACAACTAGCTTACTCCTGGGACATATCAATATCTATATGTATTGATATTTTCTAACTTTAAATGCGTTATTATTATATATCGCTATATTTACTATAGTGGCAACAAACATATATAACTAGAGTCTTGTTGGTTTCATACATTAAAATAGTTTAATGAAAGCTTTAGTTCACTCATTTACTGTTATTTTTAGGATGATACATCTTTGAATAATGCTAACGATACATGATATTAATAACGCTTTTTAGTAGCAGAATGTTTAAAAACTGCTATAATTTATCCACAAGATACAAGTAACTACACCAGTTACTAAAAAACTTCAGGAGTTCTGTTGTAGCTAATTTTTAAGGTTTTCCTCACCTTGCTTCTGTATATCTTTTAGTTTTCGAAATTAAATGCGCCAAAAGAATATAGCCTGCGCGTCTCAACTTTTTGTTAAACACTCTATGGCTCAGCTTAAGACGTTTCATCAAATCAAATCTTATTCACATAATCAATAGTGAAATTATTCGTCGAATCTGCCTACTTAGTTCAAATCCCAAACGAATCAGTATTATGTTTTATAAGCAACTTCGCAAACTTTGAGTGTCTTTGCTAAGCCGATCTGAAGTTAAAATAAATTGGAAATGTTTGAATAGCATCGTTTATTGAGAATTTGCTGGAACATTGTTAGAAGTTTCGTTATTAGTATTTATTTTATACGTACATATATTCGCAAATTGGGTTATAAATTTAAATATTAGAAATCTTATTGCTACTATTAATTGTTAGAAATGTTCCTATTCCGTCCTACAAAGATTGTGATGTTAGGTAATTTGTTAATTTAATATAGGTACTTAAATGACTTTACAAATGATTAAATTTGGCACATAAATAGATCTTGTCCTGGACACAAACCGGAACATATGGAACAACTGTTTGAAACACTTCATATAGAATTCTTGATCGGGCTTTACTAGATAAAATCGATAAATAGTTTCCACGGGAACTGGTTTTTCTGCGGGAGACGCGGTAACAGCTTACTTAGGGTGTCATAATATTATATACATAGGCAAAATGCCGAATAGATATAAAACTTAAAGAAATTGTTTATAATACTATTACGTTACACAAATACGTTATTTTAGAAAAGCGGTGTTCTATTTTTGCCGCAGATGTGGGTAATAGTTGATTATGAATAGATACCACCAGCACATACCTAATATCAGGATCAATATATCCGGCCTTGTGCTGTGTTATTTATGGTTAATCATCGCAGGGTCACGTTTAATCAGATTTCGGCAAGAATCAGATTAGGTAGATATTAACGTAAGACACTGTCACAACGCCTTTTGTCTGAGTATTATGTTACTTCTATGTTTTTATTGTCTTATTTTATAAACAATAATCTACACTTAAAACAAAGAAAACTATGATTCTTACTCAAACAGGAAAGGCCTCTTGGTGAAATATTAAACTCCCTTTTTTTAAAATCAATCGTGATTTTCGCCTTTCTCACGTTTTCTTAAAAAAAATTTCGTTGTTTTTAATGTTAGAATTTTGTTAACAAAATAGGATAATTTAGTTTAAATAGAGTTAAGACGATTCTAAATAATCCGCCGTTTCATAATATGCCTAGGCAAATCGTAAAGTATGGAAACGAAAGGAACAGAAATCAATGTATCAGTCATGTATGTTAGGTTAGGTTCAGTTTCTCTTTTGTAAACGTAGATGCGGAGCGTGCCAGCCAAGCTTCATATAATAATCTGTTCAGTTATTTGATAATAATTTCTATTCCATACTTTACGATCTGCCTAGGCATATTATGAAGCGGCGGATTATAGGATTTATCTGCGACATATACATAACAATTATGTTCAATAAACATACATATTATATACAAACAACTTCCTAGTACAGCAATCTTACACATACACAAATCTTCATACAAATAATATTACTTTGTTTTTAACGTTGGTACTAACATTTCTACTTTTAACTACAGAGGATAGTTAGTATCGACAGTGGAATTTTGTTGTAGGTATTAAATAATTATAAATGTCACTTGAGATTTAAAAACAAGTCAGTTCTATCATGACTTTAATATGTGTAAAAAATTGGGTGTTTTTTTATAATAAAATGCTGCATAAGTCATCGTTTGGAATACTTGGGAATATTATTGATACTAAAATAGAAGAAAGCTTTAGTTAAATACAAATAAGTAAATTATTTTTATATTAACTTGAATGACTCATGTTGAAATTATTGATTAAGTATTTTGATAGTCCTTGCCATAAGGTGAACTTATCGACCAGGTAAGTGTAAGGGACTATTGTTGTTACCTGGCATGAAGTTGTTACATCAAGTTTCAAAGAAATAATAAAAATATATTTTTTTAAGTTTTAAAACTTAAAACTGTCCAGAATCGCCCTTTTAATAAAAACGTTACACGTTTTGATCTAGAGCACTTCCAAAAAAGTTTCAATAACTTACTCACATTGTAGGTAGGTAAATTTATTGATATTAAGACATTTTTTTTTATTGTAACTTACCTACTTTTTAAAGCCTCATATCACACACAAAATAGTAATGCATGTAACTTAAGTTTTTATTGTATCTGTTCTATTCAGCTATGTCATGACGTTGCGGGGCACAATCGAGACACGCAGCCTATTAATTTCCAATTAGGTACTTACAAGTGAAGGTACTCCAAGCCAATTCAACCGTACATAAGCTTTGTTTATAGTGCGCTTTACTAAAAACCTTAAATAGGCTTTACTAAAATGTAAGTGTACTAGGTATCTCTAATAAAATCTTTGTAACGCTGTCGATTTTTTTATAAAAAAAAGCCAAGAACCGGCAAAGGTTGTAGTATTCTGTCTCTGGTCTCCTTGGTCTTTTTTTACTGCGTATTACCATAAATCAGGTTATTTATAAGTCAGATACACTGAATCAGAAGCAGTGTTGCGGCAGCCACTGGTCACCCCTTCTAGGGCATAAAACTGTTATGATATACATTCATATTTTATTTCACCCTTACCTTCCAAATTGTTAAGTATTTGTCTTCCTATTAAAATACGTAGGTGAAACCGCAGAGCAATTAAACAAAATAAAAAAATAATTTTAGACGTTACACACAGCGCCGTCAGGCCCCAAAGTAAGCAAAGTTTGTGTTATGGATACCAGACAACGGACACAAATACATATATATGTATATATTCCTTTTTTTTGTAAATGCATACATATCATAAACAAATACAACCAGACTCAAGCCAAACACAAATGTTTATCACCTAAATGTTTGTTCAGTGCGGAAATCGAACCCTCACCCTCTGCTAAGCAGCCGGCCACACTAGGCTGCGAGGGAGTCATATCTCACATATACCTAGTGTCGTAATATAACTGCCAAGGTAGATAGTCTCTACAACATGGAAAGTTCTGTTTGAATAGTTATATATCAATCGCATATGTATGAGTGAGCTACCGTAGTGATATTTAAATGAAATGGGTATGATTGTTAAACATAATAGAATAATTTTACCATGACCCCTGACAAACATACCTCACATTATTTACCTCCATTGGAAAGCTCATTCTATTTCGACGGTCTAATCTTATAGCAAACAAACGGGTTATACATGTCACAAAACCATAAAGGAGAAATAAAAAAGCTATTTTTTTAAGAACTTGGCTCTTTTCATATACAATATTGTTGTAATATTACGCCGCAAAAGGACACGTAGCTCTTTTCATTCGAGTTTTCAAAGACAACACGTGTGTGAAAATCAACATGAAGTTTTCTTTAATAAAAGCCATTTTAAACACCAGGTTTATATTTGGGTATTACTGCGAATTTAGTAAGAGTAGGTTAGTGATCCTTGCATCGCAGTTATATTGTGTCACGACGTCTTTCATTGTTGTGGGCAATCTTTATTACAAAGTTGGTCTATTGCCCATCTTCATTCAACTTATAACCGAATACAACCTACAGATCTTGCTGTCAGTATTTACTAAAGAAGAATATCTTTATGAATATCTGGATGGGTTGGAAACAATTGATTCTTTGATGGGAAGTGAAACGAAACAGTTTGAGACAAGCTCTTTTCTTATATTTATCGGTTGCATTTTGATAGAAGTCATTACTAGAAGTAAATCGTGTTTTAATTTCGGAAATGATTGCTTAGGTATACTTTCTTTATTAATGTCGCTAGCATGGATCTTAATTGGTATGAGAATAAATAAATGCATTAGAGTGTTTGTATTTGAATCGTTGCATCACAGAATAAAGAAAATAAGAAGACATTTTGAAGAAAAACTAAAAAATTTAGTTATTCTGGAAAATAATCACGATTGGAATAAATTACTGATCATTAAAGAATTCATGTTTTATTACAAAACAATTCGAAAGAATTTTAATTGTGTGTGCAAATATCTCAAAGTACAGGTAAATATGGTTTTTATTTTTAAAAGTGCAGTAGCTAAATAAGATTAGTGCGTGATACATTTCAATTAATGACAAAGCTATTAGGTTAAAATATTCTATTACAATTTGTGGAATTTTAAATATCGGCCGCTGATGCTAAAAACCTAAGCTCAGAAAAACAGAAGTGATTACTGCAACATTTTAATGGCACAAGTACATTTAAACATATAATTAGGCGTAGTACATTTTAAAGACTGGAATTGTACGAGTAAAAGATTTTAGCAAAAATACAACTTTTTTATATCCACGTCCTAGACAGAGCTGCAGTTTTGAACCAAATTAAATTTGCAATTAACAATTATTTTTAGTTGATTGTGACTGCAGTCATTCACAATTAATAAGTTGTTGATGCGATAGCCATAATCAATAATAAAGTTACCTATTGTTAAGTTGTGACTGCAGAAGTAAGAGTATCCTATAAATATTATAAATGCGAAAGTTTGTTTGTCTGTTTGTTACTTCATAAGCTATTCATACATGGACCTAATTGGTCCATGTATAAGTGGTTTATGAAGTAGGTGAAATTTGGTATGGATATAGTTTGAGTCCCGGGAAAGGACATAGAATATTTCTTTAATCCAAAAAATTTCTAAGTTCCCGCAGGAATTTTGCTCAACACTGCTTGGCTATTTATGAGATTTCACAACTTTTGATTTATAAATTATTTCGACTTGGCAATCGAGACTTGGCACGTTTTTTACAGCATTTTTTAGTTGGGAATGAAGCCAAACTGCTAGATGTTTTATTTTTTTAAAGTTTGGGATTAAATAAAAAAGATTTCGAAATTGTGCTTGCTTAGTCCTTACTTCTGCTTTTACTTTTTGTTGACATTTGCTGCACTTATCTGACAGAGGAACAACTCAATAAACTTGAGTCTACAAAATCTCTTCATTCGCTTCATTTTTGGGCTTCGAAAACTCCAGTGGCTTCCAATCCGACTTCGCCGGAATGTACATATTATTTCACACCTCTATAACGTGTTATTCAATCCATCTACACCATGTTAGCTAAAAGAGTGGTTTCGCTCGTCTACTAGTCTTATTATTAAACCACCTGGACACAGTACTAATTTTTACAGACACTGCCTGATTTTAAGAATGCATTAAAATCTTATTACTTACGTACTACTTAATTTTGACCAAACTCTGGTTTTTCAAACATATCTATCTTTATTACTTATTTATTATATGTATGTTTATGTATTTTATCTGTATAGTAAGTATATAGCTATATATGTATGTATATTGTAATATTCTTTATTCGTATCACCTACCTCTTCCTGTCAATACTACTCTACCCAAAGGTTGCCTGGTAGAGATCGCTGTTTAGCGATAAGGCCGCCTTATTGTGCTATTACTTTTATTATTATTTTTTTGTGTATTTTTAACTGTGCAATAAAGTATAATAAAGTGTTAAATACTGACATGCGCATAACACTTAGTAGAGATACCCTGTTTGAATCGGTATAAAAAAATATCTGCAACTAGGTCAAAAGCTTTGATGCTTTACCAACTACTACTAACATTAAAAAAATAGTTGCCCGTCACGGGACGCCCAGCAGATGTGAAAAATTGTCGAGTACATTACAGTCGGATAGATATAGTTAACACAGAGAAGCAACGGATTATCTAGTATGCATACATACACGCGCAAGGGAGTCGAGAGCGGCGGCGGCGTAGAGGGGTGCGTGACGGCATGAGAGAGCGTCGTGCCGTTTGCCGTCACGGCATACGGTTCGATTTTACTGCCAAGGCACGTCAATTGATGTTATATATATTCCATTATTTCGTTTCAGATGGTCATGAGTTTCATTATTTATGGTCCTGTCATGGTATTGGCACTTTATGAATTTCTAATTCATTATAAAAACAGCGTAAGTTTTATGAGAAGTTTTGTTTTTTTTAGTTTAAATGGTTTTTACACTGGTTGGAATAAGTAAAACTTTACAGATTATGTATAAATTACATAGCTACTACTTAAAAGAGACCCATGATAAAAAACAAAAACATAATGCGCTATAATTATTTAAAAAAAATATAGATAAAGATATAGATTTAAAACTGTTATTGTAGCCTGTGCGTACGAAGATATCAATGCTTAGTAACACATCAAAGTTTTCTGACCCTCTGACCAGTGACCGAACGTCACTGGTGTCGTTTTAAGTTCAAACCATTTCAATATGGCTACTGTAGTTTTGATTTTTGACCACCGGGTCAGAAAAGTTTCTTGCACTATTCGTACGCGTACATGTATATTATTATATTCTATAGTCTGTGGTTTTGTGGTACGTTTTTAATTATGCACAATGCCGATGCCGACTGATTCAAATTTGATCATTTCATTTTTCAAGAACCCCTTTCAATATGTAGGCACCTAGGAAATATACCTATAAGGCGAGACTATAAAAGTAAGCCTTTGCTGGATGAGTGGGGATGAAGGACGAACCGTGAGGTGAGTCCGTCAATAATACGAACAAGCCGCTGAGTTTTGTATAGAGCTTTAAGTACTCTTTATAATCAAGAAACAGAAATTGATACACAGAATTAAATTGAAAATAAAAAGTTGAAAAGCATGATATCCCGCCTTTATTTTTTTTTATTTAGTGACGCGTGGCGGCTGTGGTATCGCGTTCTGTGGTCGATCACTGGCTAGTAAGATATTTAAAAAAAATATAAGAATTATTTTTTCACTACCTACTTGCGTGTTTGTTTATCATTATAACAGGCCATGCAAAAAAAATAGTATAGGAATTTATTGTCACCTATTCTGTTTTAGGAACCCAGAATCGATCGAATGTAATTTGAACTTTTCTGAGTAAAAGTATTTTATATCCTTTTTGGTCCTTCCAGCCATTTCTGTCCCAAAAATCAAATCACCCACCACGTTGCTTCGTGCTCCTTTTCTTCCAACTTGATTTACAAATATTGTTATTTCTGACCTATGATGGTGATGATAATGTCGATGACTATTTTGATCATTATAACATTTATTTTCTATTATAAGCATACTATACTGTAGCTTTTATTAGTTAACAGAATAATTTTTTTTTGATAATATTAGTGTAAAGATAAGCATAGAGACGTTTATAGGATAAAACAGCATTAAACTGGTTTATATAGCGTTTGATAATTGTTATAATTCTGGGTCTTAGTGTATAAGATATTATTATATGAAAAAAATAATTGCTGGCCCGAAACCTACAATGACGTATATCATCTTTTAAAATAGTTTTTTCAACACTCTACTTAAAGTGAACATGTTTCAACAGAGCCCACCTCTAAAGATGATAGAATTTTTAATAGAAATATTTATACATTTTCTACTGATGTGGTTACCATCATTGCTGCTACATTACTCAAAGAACGAAGTCAAAGCAGTTGAAATCATGATCGCAGATCTTTTGCTTGAGTGTCCAGGTAAGATAATCAATGCATATCATAAAACTCAACGCCTCTCTGTCTGTCCGTTTGTCTTTTCAACTAAACAAATCTTGATGAAATTTGAATGTGTGACAGCTTGCAACTTGGAAAAGAACAAAGGCTACTTAAAAAAAATCTAGAGTGAGTCGAATTGGCGCGTAGAGGGTTAAAAGGAATTGGGATAAACCACTTAACCGATTTGATTGAAATTTTGTGGAGGATGGAGAGAGACAAAGCTACTTAGGAAAACGTGAATTGAAAATCGGATAATAATGGAGAGAATAACCAAAACTACAGCAAATTTCCTTTCCAAATGGAATAGAAATTATCATATAACTGAACAGATTATATATATATATAAAGCTTGGTTGGAATTCTTCGCTCGCTTCGCTCGCTCCGCATCTACGTTTACAGTGCGATTTCTGTTCCTTTCGTTTGCATACTTTACGATCTGCCTAGGCATATTATGAAACGGCGGATTAAAAGATTTGCCTGCGACACATACTCAAACACAACACCACACAATTTAAAAGCGCTCCTTGTCACCTGTAATAAACACTTTGAAATGTTAATTTTTTTGACGTCGGTGGTTTCGGTGGCTGCTGCGCGTTCAGAGTGGCCGTGGTTCGAACCACTCGCTTTTCGGTAAAGGAAAATATCGTATATTATGTCCCTAATTCGCACTCTGCATACACCTGCCCCGAGTGACGGTAAGCCTTGCCTCAACAGTGGGGTCGAATGTGGCTGGTAAGGCCACATGGCTTATCCTGTGCGGTTATCGAACCCGCTATTACATATCCTTTTAACTCAGGGACAGCGTTGTTTTTTTAACAGTAAACAAATTCATACACAGTTTATCTTGTAGTTGCTGAGATTAAAACTACAACAATTTTAGTTTTATTCTAACTTAGTGAAGATAATAGTATAGAAGCATAGATGGATGTTTGTAAAAATATGGCCATTATGTGGCTGTTTTATTTGTTTTTTTTATTTTTATAAGATGCAAGAATACTTTCAGCTGAAGACTTGCGAGCCTGTATATATGATGCACTGGAGTATTTTCAAGAGCAACCCTTCACTTTCTCAGTATGGGACCTGTTTGAGTACAACAACAAACTTCTGCTGCAGTGTTGGGGCACCGTCACGACCTACGTCGTATTGTTGGTACAGTTGACCAAACTCTACAAATAAGTCAGAATACTAGTATACTGCAGGGGTTAACCCTTAATTATTTAAATCGCAAGAGTCGCAAGCCGCAATACTGTACACTAAAAACAGAAGTTAAACCTGTAGTTCTTACTTTGCTGTAAAAGATTTTGTTTTTCAATAAATACTAAATATTCGTTTCTTTCGGGTTATTAGTAATAAAGTCATTCAATGGGGTTTCTCAAAAGAAAGTGAAGTTTAATGATTATTTCATTAGACACATTTTTGTAAACTTTATATACTACAATTTCTGTGAAGTAAATATTTTAATTGTTTCATGAGTACAATTTTTTTGCCACATCAATACTTTTTAACATAAAAACGAATTCTTTCTTGTGACACCTATAGGTTTAACAAGGTATAATTTGGTGTAAGATTTTAAAATACTTCTTTATTTAAGAACGCATGATTGTTTTGACATGTCTAGTTTTATATGTATTGTAGGTACTAAACTTTTTCATTGGAGACTGAATTCTCTCCAATCCTTTTTGTAGCTGAGTTCTAGGTTTCTTGTAAGTCTTAGGTTTATTTGTTCTCTTTGCTGACTATTGCACTTATTGCATTTTAATGTTTTTTTATTTAATTGTGTTGCATTACTAATAATACGAGAGATGACGACCAAAATCATATATTATCGTTTTACCCCAGTGTGATATTCTTAGATTAGTCATGATGAACCCGAACTGCTAAAAATGTCAAATGCAAATTTTCATTTTTGCAGTTGTAGGTGACATTTGAAATATCTGTAAATGGTATTTTGGTGATCTTGTAGGTCATAAAAAATATTAAAAAAAACAAATGAACCGGGTTGCTATAGCGTATATAACGTCGGTTAAAGAAGAACGGGCAAAAGTCTGTGCTAATTGGTTAAAAGACATTAAAGTCTGTCCCCAGGACTTATAGTAGTTTCATAAAATTTTTTTTTTTTGTATGGGCCCGTAAAAATTTATCCCACTGGAAATGATTTCATTGGAAATGATACTATATTATTCACCTAAAATTATAGTAAATATAAAATCCTTTGATTGGACATCTTTATTCTATGTAGTATACATATAATAAAAAAAAATACCTTATCCATCATATATTATGTCCAGTCAAAATAGACATTTGACTTAGTAAAATTCGCATAGAGCTAAAAATTGGCACAGACGTTAAATACATCATTATAAATAAAATGTCAAAAGTCTCCATCGATCCGACATATTTTTATTCAAGGTCAAACGTAAAAATTAAGGTTTTTCTATTTTTCTCGATTACGGTAAGTTTTATCGTGAAAACAGGTCGGACAAAAAGTTGTTGATCATACAATTCTCTACAAAATTGGTCCAGTAATTTTTTGGGTAAGTTTATGAGGTAATTTACTTGGCGCATTTTTTTTAACGTGGTAGTGGTAATAAATAAAGTTTGATCAGATCGTATCCTATTGATTGAAAGAATGGTTATAATGCTAATGATCAAAGTGGAATAGGTTGTTTTCTTCTAAATGTTATTATATTAGATAATTGTTTAATTCTACTTCGACAATTATTTCTTCGTCTTCCGTCCTTCCTTCCTTCCTTCTTCGATGTGGAGACCAGATTTCGCATTATTGCATATAATTTCTCCAGAGTCACGTATTAATATAGTCCTGTGCTTTTATCTAGTTTGGCGAAGCTCCATATTCAAGTTTTATCGCAGCGTCGCGCGTCATCGTTTTCGTGTCCCAGGCTAGGGCGGGGCATTTGGTGTGCATCCTTCAGAAATTGCGCGTCATGTCCTGCCTATTTCTTCATAATTCGCTATTCATGAGCGTTCGCTGCACAATTTTTAACACGTTTTTGTAAAACACTGCTAACATTCCATTAATAGTTTCATTTTCTTCTTCTTGCAGAATTTCTGTTCGCTGTTCTAAGAAAAGGCATGCATCAATTGTCTCTTCATTATTATCATAAATATTGTCATCTGTTGTATTTGTTTCAATATTGGAGCAAGTCTGACCCTGACAATTGATGCATACTGGCGAACAAAATAATCCCACTTTTTGACAGCCACAATTCTTACTTCAATCCGTCTTGCATTTACAAAAAATAGTTTTAAGCAGTTTTTCTGGAGTATGTGAAAGTAGAGTTTAAATTGGCTCAAAATAATTATCTGTTAATTTCCAACCCCATCCTTCTGGATCCAGCTCATTGCCTAGCCACACTTGAACTTGATAATACACACGATACAAGTATTGAAAGGCAGAAGCAGATGTTGGAGGCAGACAACTGTACTGTTTTATTGTTCCATGCAGATTTTACAAACCTTAAATAACTATATTTGTCTATGGAATCAATTTGATTTGGAGCACCATACATTGCAAGAAAAAAAGGAATTCCATTTGTAACGATGTCGTGTGGAGAAGAGTAAATCTTTGTAAATACTTCTGCGCAATAATAAATACTGCTAATTTACCTCTTTTAAAAATTGGTGATGTAGTATCGCATTCAGTTATTGCATGTAAAAATAAAATATGAGCTTGACATTTCGGATATGGAGTCAGACTTTGTGATAAATATATTGTTGATTGTACTTGAGCTTTCCCAGGTTTCAAAAAGTAAATAATTTTATCATTTGGAGTCAGTTATATCAACAAATCAACATCTTCCCCAACAACGACAGTTGTATTTGAGCTTTTCCATTGTTCTGTTGCTGTTTAAGTTATAAGGACATCGGCGTCATTATCAGCTTATTTTATTAGAATACCAGCAGCTGTAAATTCTTCACATAACATTGAAATAAAGCGAGACTTGTTGTGAGTCGTCGTTTCAGCCGAAAGACGTCCACTGCTGAACGTAGGCCTCCCCCATATGTCTCCACAACGGCCGGTCCTGAGCCGCCCGCGCCCATCCGCTTCCTGCGGCTCTGACCAGATCGTCTGTCCACCTGGTAGGAGGCCGACCCACGCTGCGTCTTCCGATCCGTGGTCGCCACTTGAGATCCTTTCCTCTCCATTGGTTGTCGGTTCGACGAGCGATGTGGCCTGCCCATTGCCACTTCAGCTTGCTAACTCTTTGAGCTATGTCGGTAACCTTAGTTCTTCGGTGAATTTCCTCGTTTCGGATTCTATCGCGCAAAAAAACACCAAGCATAGCTCTTTCCATAGCTTGCTGAGCGACTCTGAGCTTATTTAAGAGGCCAACAGTAAAGGACTACGTCTCTGTACCATAAGTCATATTATTGTAAGTATTTGCAGGAAATTGTTGTTGGTTTGTTGGAACTTTCATAGATCGATCAAAAACGATATCAACAGATGAAGATGTTTTTGTAGTCCGACGACGTTGTTCTGCAGCTTTAATATTTTTCGTATGAGTAGTATAACCATCAAATACAATCGTACTGTTATGACCAAAATGTTTTACAAAATCAAAATTTCTCTTCTTTTTATTTATATTGGACGTCCGATGACGTGTACAGGCTGCGTTTTGGCGCATATTATGTAAAATATAATTTTCTAATTATTAAAACCGCGATTTCTCACGAATGGTGAGTCGTAAGAGAAAAAGTGACTGGATCATTTTTGTACAGAATTGTATGATCTACAACTATTGTTTGACCTATTTTCACGATAAAACTTACAGTTTTCGAGAAAAATTGAAAAAACCTTAATTTTGTACGTTTGACCTTGAATAAAAATTTTTGCAGATCGATGGGGAATTTGACATTTAATTTACAATGATGTATTTATCGTCTCTGCTAATTATCAGCTCTTTGCGAATTTTGGCTAAGTTATGACTTATTTTCGTCTATTTTTACTGGATCAATAATCAACAACAGCTTCATACAAGACTAATGGTAGGAACAAGAAAACGAAAACACGCGTCATGATCGATAAATATTTTTAATGACATAGCTAAAAAATATCAAGCTCCCGTGTTTAATTGTTGATGTTAATTACACATACACATACTAAACAAGAATCTAATCAGGCATCTGAATAAAATCATGAATAGCTTTATTGTATACTAACTGGCCCGGCCGACGTTGTTCTGCCCTTAAAGTTGATGCGTTGTAGCGCCACCAGATGTTACAACAAATACTTGTTTCTATTCTGTTGATTTTCATCGAATACTTACCCAATCCGGAAATGTTCATGACGATAAACTAACTTACACTGCCATCTGTCAGAAACGTATGGAACCAGAACATGTTTATGTCGATAAACTAACTTACACCGCCATCTATTAGAAATGTATGGAAATCTTAAACAGCGCACGCCATGTGAAGCTCCCAGTCGGCATGATTTTTCCGACATCTTGAACAATTCTTGTCATATTTAAATATATGTATGTATTTACACAAAACAATATTAAAATATACGTATAAGTCATCCTCTTGAATCTCTCTACCTATTGATGTAAACTGCATTAAAATCCGTTGCGTAGTTTAAAAGATCTAAAATATATAGATAAAAATCTTTGGAAAAAAACTGGTTGCCTGTAAAGTCGGTATACGGGCGAAAGTTTTACGTGACAATGATTTTATGTCTGTCTCTCTCGCTCTTAGGCGGGCGCGTGCCTCTCACTCGCTCTCATTGTGAGCGCATAACGTGAGCGGAGCGTAACGCAGTTTCTTGAAGTGTCACCCGGCAAACCAATTTATAAGACGTTGTCACGTCAAAAATAATTCCAAATGCACTATGCGTCAACTCTAGGGGCAGACTTTATTTTTCTTAGACTAGATTGCCCATTCTACTTTTTTTATTAAAACTAGTACTTAACCCCTAATTATTCAAATTTATGCTATTCATAAATAGTAGCTATAGGTACTCTGATCAAAATTTCGTGTCTCTACCTTTAGTTGTTTGGACTCGACATTGATGAGCCAAGCTCGACATGTTATTTTTTATATTTGGCAAATTGGATAAATGTTTATATACTGATTAGGCAAGAGCAACTTTCGCATAAAAAAAAATATCGACGAAGAAGCATCCAGCGGAGAAGATCCACAACTTAAGCGCAAGCAGTATAACACACACAGTAAGGCAAAGTCTCTCCTCAGACTTAAGGGCTCGATACCGCAAGTGAGTTTGGAATCGTCGACAATTCTCACAGCCCGTCGTTGAACTGAGTCAAAGGGGCCAAGCTGGTATCCGGGTGCACCTGCCCAGAGATGGCAGCAGTACTCCATATGGGGCCGAACCTGCGACTTGTAAAGTAACAACCTTTGCCCCGAAGTGAAGTACTGCTTCGCTCTGTTGAGTACACCAAGTTTTTTGGATGCCAGCTTCACCTTATGTTTTAAATGATCTCGGAACTGAACATCGCTGGAGATGTCGACACCAAGGATCCCAATGCTCTTGGAGATGGAGAGGGGAGTGTTCTGGAATTGTGGGACCACAGTGAATGGAGTTTTCTTAGCGGTGAACGCGCGCACTTGTGTCTTTGTAGGGTTGAATCGGACCAAGTTTACTCGTCCCCAGTCAGAGACCTGGGACAGTGTGGTCTCGATTTGAGACACAAGTTCTCCGCGGTTTTCCTCCACAACGGATCGAGGGATGTTTGCACGACCCGTGTAAAAAGCGTCTCCAGTACTGTCATCTGCATAGCAATGTATGTTGTTGATGTCCAACATGTCATTGATATGCAGTAGAAACAGCGTAGGAGACAGAACACCAGACGGGACACCAGCATTAATGTCCATGCTATCAGAGCAACTACCGTCAACTACGGTTCGTATGCGTCTGCCGGACAAAAAGCTAGCCACCCATTTGCACAAACCCTCGGGCACTCCGTAAGATGGCAACTTCTATAGAAGACTGCGGTGCCAGACCCGATCGAACGCCTTCGCTATGTCCAGGCTACATGCCAATGCCTCCCCCTGACTCTCAATGGCTAGTGCCCATCGGTGTGTGAGATACACTAGAAGGTCACCAGTTGAGCGACCGTGGCGAAAGCCATATTGACGGTCACTGACCAGATCGTGTACTTCTAGGTATCTTAGAAGCTGTGTGTTGATCACACGCTTCATCACCTTAGAGAGGAGAGAGGTAATAGCGATAGGCCTGTAATTCGATGGATCTGATCTATCGCCCTTTTTGGGCACCGGGTGCACATTCGCAGTCTTCCATGAAGACGGAAATTGCCTAGTGTGGTAAGAAAGCGCGAAGAGGCGCGTGAGTACAGGACATAACTCAGGAGCACACTGCTTAAGCACCACTGCTGGTATACCGTCTGGCCCACTCGACTTATGAACGTCTAGAGAGAGCAACGCCCGCCTGATCTCCCGCTGCGTTATGGAGATTTCCGGCATGGTCTTACCGCACCACGGTATAGTAGGTGGTACAGCGCCTTCATCGTTCATATTCGAGTTCGAGGCAAAGAGACTGCCCAGTAGATCGGCTTTCTCTTTAGCACTATGGGCCAAGTCACCATCGGTCTTTCGCAGTGGTGGTAACGACGTCTGGCAGAAGTTCCCTTCGGCAGCTTTGGCAAGCGACCAGAAGGATAGCTCGCAAGTCGCCCACCTATTTTACCGATGAATTGGAATTTTGCTCTGGCAGTTGCTTTCTTACTGAACCTCGAGGCAGCATTTAATTTGCGTTTTAACTCAGAAATATTCGGATCCTTATTAAAACGAGCCGTGGTCCAAGCCTCATATGCATTTTCCTTAAGAATTTTAGCTTTTCTGCAAGACTTATTAAACCACGGCCGTTTTTTTGACGCCGGCAGCTACTCGCGGGTTAGGAATATAGGGTTAGAATAAGTAGGTATGTACTATAAAATAAATTTGATGATAATGATGTTTGATTTATCCTTGCAAAAATCAAGGACTAAGCCATACATCCACATCTTCAGTTAGTATATTGTATATATACGTAAATACGATTTTTTTTTAATTTTAGATGATAGTTAAACATTCCACTTTGTAAAGTATAAAACAGAAATTTCAGCTAGTTATAATTTTATGTAAGAAGTTAAAATAAGTAAGAATTGTACAAACAGTACTAAGTAACATTTGCCACATTTGATTATGGCACCCGCTAGTCGCTGCCGAGGCATGCTTCGCTCGGCTCGTGTGCTAGTCATAAAATACAACCCAACAGCTCAATGCTACGCTCCTCACTACCTAGCGGACGGCAAGTGCTATAATCGGATCGCTTCTGTGAAACTTGGTACAGTTACGGTACGGTTTTTTTATACCGCACCGCCAAAATATTTTATTGCTATATTTTTCTATACAAAAAAAATCATACAAAAAGTACTAAGTAACTTTGGCAACATTTAATTCTGGCCCTCGTCGGCCATTGCACGCTTCGCTCGGCTCGTGCGCTATACACAAAACACGACCTAACAGCTTTTTGCATTTCATTTGTGTGTGAGATATGCTTATTTATCGCTTAAGATTCTTTCATGCAAAAATAGCTCGTGCCCAATAAGTAAATATTTACCGCAAGTTGATTTAACTTACGTATTAGTTGTTTGATCTGTTATAGTTAGTGATTTTGAGTGTCTAATAATGTTGTATTTCAACTTAATGTACTGTAGGCACCTATTAATCATTTCATGTTAAAAAATAAAGTGTTACTCACTAATAAACTGTGTTTTTCATCATCTGTTTTGTTAATACGAAAAATTTACAAATCGAAATCATCTACTATTAAAGAAACGGTCAATTGTAAAGCAAACATGGACAATTAGTACACGCTAACAAAGCGTTATGTTTGAGGTAACACCGAGCTTTCCTGTTTTGTATCATAATAACATATAACCCATAACAAGCATTTCATATTTTAAACCGTTTGTAAAGTTCTTACTTACCCTTTTTTATTTTATGCAAAAAACAAATCGTGATGATATTAGTGACTTACATAACAACCTAACGCAATAAAAGTTAAAAAAAATTGCACAAGAGTTGAAAAGTCTCTAAGATTTTTTAGCACAAACAATTCTTGAAAACCACTCAATAAGCTTGAAAATGACTTTGACTCAAGGTGAGGGTATGCCGTTGCCCCAACAATGGGATTGTATGAATGGTAGCAACGTTGTATTTAAGCAAAGCAAGTATATGTAGTTGCTTTTTTTGGCAAGTATAACACAAAACATTTTAATTGTTTTTTATGCGTTATATTCTAATACATATAACTTCAAATCACTATCAGTGCAGTTAAAATTCAAACAAATCGGTTTTTGTCGTTCATTGCAAAGGTCAATGTATAGTCACAACATGTAAGTTTTGTATCACATTTCCCCTATGAAGTTCTATTCTGAAAACCCTATTGATCCAGATCTTCAACTTCCTTATCAGCCTCTTACGTCCCCATTGCTATGGCACTGCCTACGCCGCGGGTGATTTGGCCCATAGTCCACATACGGGCAATGCAGATTGTGGGCTTTACATACGTTATGTTTACGTTTTTGACATATGCAGGTTCCCACACGATGTTTTCTATAATATTAATGCCAGTGGTGCTAATAATCAATGTACTTGAGAAATTAAGAATAACACTCATTAGTACACGCCGGGCTCAAATCTTCGTCCACTCAGGACAGAAGGTGAAATCGAAACCCCTGGGCCACCACCGACTTCAGTTCTTTACCTAATCTATTTAAATTCGACTATACCATCTATGCTACAGTACACTACAGCTACAATCCCAACTAATAAAAATCAGTCTTATAGACTACTTTTTTTCAGTCTTATATCAGTCTAGTATCATCGTATAAGCCTTTGGGTACAATTATAAGCACGTTTAGTTTTATATCGTTCTAATATCAGTCTAGGTAAATGTCGTTCGTACTTATATTGGTCTTCCAATACGAATTGTAAGACTAAATAGGCTAATATTAATCTTACTGTAGTAGCTTTTTAGCCCGTTTAGGCTAATATTGATCTACGTGCTTCATCTTATTGGCCTAATCAAGCTTATATTGTTTTTACGTAAGATCAAACGAATACCGATGGCCAGCGACAAGCAGTTTACACGCATTTTCATACATGACGTATGGATTTACCGCACACCGGCCACTCGCTACAGCAGTGCCGACTTGCCACTTAAGGCCCCTAGGACCACACGAGCGAGACACACTGTAGGACCAGTAAAATTGAATGTACCCAATAGAGGCAGCGACGATGTCTTCTTCGTCGTCTGCCTAATAACAGTAGCGCGAGCAAACTTTCCAATCAATGACTTTTTTCATAGTCAGTTGATTCTTTATCAGTAGAAGTTTCACATTCAATAAAGTCATTTAAGAAATGTTTTTCTTCTAGAATTATACTCAAACCTGCGGAACCCTCAACGACTTATTGAAGTCACACTGTCTTGTCGTTACAGCGACACTAGAGTTGTATTTTTGATCACGTCTTGGAACTTCTATTTATCTTCCGCCTGTTCTCTTTAGGTTTTTCTACTTGCTTTAATGTGTGTGTGTGTTTTCTGGGGTGTATTTCATGCACATCAGTGGTGCCCCTTTTTTCATAGCCCAGTCTCTATCTTTGTTTAATTTAAATATGAAACACTCATTGTGTTTTTTTCGTTGTTTATAAAGGGTGATATTATAAAAATTCACATAAGTTGATTGGTTTACTATGTCATCAGATTTTTAAGTCCGATATCTGATACAGCTTATTACGATTTTTATCGTGCAACAACCGGGGCCTCCACCATTGTGATTTCCCATCCCCATAGAAGTTTTATTTTCTAAATAATTGTCACCACATTTTAATTTTTAACGAAGAACATAAGTATAGTAATATTATTCGTATAATATAAGTATAATAATGTAGTACAATTCTGAAACCTGACAAAAGCCCAATATACACTTTTATCCATAAACTTAAGGGGATGAGGGATATTTTTACGTACGTAGGTATATACATTCCTACCTCACGGACCAAGAAGCTTATATATAAGCTAATTTTGCTTAGAGCTCAGTGTCTCCCCACTGCCAGCTAAATGGCTATTCTTGGGTGTGTGAAGAAAATCATGAGAGTAGCAATTGATTTTTTTTTAATTAACTTTTCAGTTACTACGGTGAAAATCTCTGACTGCGTGAACCGACACACACTTGGCCGGTTTTCCTTTATTTATTAATAACAATACACACAGTCTACAAAATTTAACATAAAAGAATTTAAAAATATGTGTATTACAGAGACATAAAATGTTCACCGGTAATGCAGTATCATAAAACAACAAATAACACGACATAATTTGACATAATTTGCTGGCTACAAGCTCAGGATATAAAAATGTACAAATACATAAAAATACATGTAAAAATACACTAATACATATATATAGTTAGATATAATAAATTTATAATTTATACCTTAAAGAAATCTTATGCTTAATTTTTAATTTATAATGGTGGGTGATATACTTATTAACAATTATAATAATAATAAACTAAATGACAATTATCAACAATGAATGACATTGTCAAAACATTTCTTTACTTCTATTCTATACATATTTATATTCATGTTACACAAATCTAACTTATCACTTAGAAATCTGTCATGGGATTGACAAGCATGTGAAACAAAACAATTTTTCGTAATATTAGTTTTATATGAGGGAATATGGAAAAGTATGGATTATGTTAGTATGTTAGTCACCTTCCTGTGAAATTTCATTAGAATCAATACTGACGGATAAGACGGACTGACGGATGGAGATAAAGAATTTATAAGGGTTCCGTTTTTGCCGCTTGGCTACAGAACCCTAAAAAAGAATATTAACCACGTATGCTCTAGTAACATTTAGTTGTTATTTTGCTCCTCTGGATGTAGATAAAGAATTACCTCAAAAAGTATCGATATACTGATACTTATAATGTCATCGTTTTGGTAAGCCCTAACGAAACATCTTACTATTTTACTTAAAATATCATTAATTAGAACTTTTCTATATTAAATAATACCACGTTTTACAAAGAAAAGCAATATAATTACGTAAATACTGTTTTTTGAAACAATTTTAACAGAAATTCGATAAAATAGGGTTTGAAAAAAATACGTTGAAACTTCGTATTTATGTGTGAAACTTATGATTCCCCGGGTTTTTTCTTTCTGTGACGTAACACTTAGCTTAACAACAAGACACTATGGCTGAGCACTACACTTTTAGTCCTTTGTAATCAGGATTTTCGTTAAAATTGGGAAAACACGTGATGTCACAAGAACAAGCGGGCTGCTACGGGCTTCTATACTCAAAACATATAATAGACATATACGTACATGGCTATCTGTCCCTTTCTTCTATAGGAAGAACGGATGGACATGACAAAATTCGCATTCCTTTTTTTTTAGGTGGCAAGCAAGCTTATGGTCCGCCTGGTGGTAAGTTTCCTATATGGATGCTTGCAAAACTATTCTAATAACTTTTTTCTTAAAGAACCCCATACCCTTAGAGAAAACCTAGGCTCATTCCACAATCCAAGCGTTCGTGGGAGGAATTTTTTCTGAAACTGCACCGTACGCTACCATTTCGGTTCTAAAGTGTGAGAATGAATTTTCTGCCGATAGTGAACGGTGCGATGGTAGAACGTAGCCGTTGGCATCATTTTGAACACTTTCTTAGAACACATCCCATTGTACAAGCGGTAGAACACACAGAAGGAGGCAAAGTCTTTCCTCAGACTTAAGGGTTCGGTACGGCAAGTGAGTTTGAAGATCGTCGACAATTCTCATAGCCCGTCGTTGAACTGAGTCAAAAGGGCCAAGTCGCACCCGCCCAGAGATGGCAGCAGTACTCCATATGGGGCCGAACTTGCGACTTGTAAAGCAGCAACCTTTGCCTCGACCTGAAGTACTGCTTCGCTCTGACGAGTACACCAAGTTGGACGCCAGCTTCACCTTGTCTTGCAAATGATTTCGGAACAGAACATCGCTGGAGATGTCAACACCCATGGATCCCTTGACAAACACGCACAGATATGACGAAACTATAGATTAACTACATAAAATTCAGTTTTAATTACGGACCTCTAAAAAACAAAAACATCAAAATCAGTTTTTTCTTGCAATGTCAAATGCATAAAATGACAAAACGTCAACAATTTTGTTAGGCCTACCGTGCACTTCGATAAAATGCTGTGCGTTTTGTTTTTCAAAATTTGTAAGGTGTGAATGACACAACAAAATTGCGCGCATTGAAAGCGAAGAATCGTATGCGGATTTCTGTGGTTTACTGCAGATTTATTGTGTTTTGTTTCAGCACGAATTTTTTACATACTATGCACCACAGTATATTACACCCCACACACTACGCAAAAACATCCGCAGATCGCAGCAATAGTGCTCAATTCGCGGTGAAGAAATGTTGTCACTACGCGTTTTACAGATATAGGGATTTTTTATTTTTACTGATAGCCTCCATCCAACTCGTATTCCAATTTTAAGGCCAATAATCCCTATTAAATTCAGTACAACTCAAATTTAAAGCACGCACCAAGCCAGCCTTAGAATGTCGAGTTGACAACTCGAATGCGCGTCATATAAGTTTGCAAGTTTTTAAGATGATAAAATGCGGAGCGATTATTCTATCGTATATTGATCAGTGGTGCCTCCACCACACAGAAACATACATGGCCAGTCTAGACGAAAGAGCGAGTTAGGCTCGTCTAAACAATCAAAATTATGCAACTTAAAAACATTTTCTCACCTAACTTACAACCGAATTAAGAACCTCCTCCTATTTTTAAGTCGGTTGCAAATTATACAACTTGATTGAAAACTTCTTCCCACGGATGAATTAAGATTCACATGGACGCTAGATATCCACGTCCACCGCAGACGTAGATTTTCGGCACGCACAGCACGCTCTCCCTTACTGTAAACGGCGCATTTAACGTGGCAATCGTAGTTCGTACGCAAGCATAGTGATGCAAGAAGTATCGACCTTCGGTCTGGGAAGGGAGTGGGCTATCCCAGAGGGAACTGAACCCGAAGGGTGTCGATGGAGTGAAATTGTGATCAAATACTTTAGCCTTAACTATTTAAAACTTAAATGGGGTGTCAATTAGTTTAAGCCCGATTTTATAGATATTTATAAGAATTTACTCCGGCCAGCACGACACCTTCCTGCAAATTCCCAACTAATATTATAAATGCGAAAGTGAGTTGTTTTGTTTATTTATAAATTTATTATTTAATTTGTTCTTGTTACATGTCACAACGGAGCATCCGATGTAGCTAAAATGTACAAAAATAGTGAAAAGACAGAGAAGGACATAAGCTACTTTATATTAAAGAAAATTTAAAAGTTCCTGCAGGAATAAATATAACTATTTCCTTTGAATTAACTATATATATACAGCTATAGTTAGCTATGGCAAACATATCTACAGAAATCAAGTAGTTGCCACCCGCGCCATTAGTCGAATTTAGCGCGGGCGGACCCGCGGGCAGAAGCTTAATATATCACTGACTGATATAAATAGGAAATCTCAAAGCCCAAGTGGCGCACTTGTAGAACGTGCGGCTGCCATGTCAAAGGTCCCGGGTTTGATTCCCGATAAGGGGCAGTCAATAGTGTTATAATTTGTTAATTATAAGGTGTCGTGACCTATTGCGTTTGTGGAACGGAATACCATCGGTGAAACGTGGATGTTACGGGTAATGTTTGTTAATTCCCTGACCACCCATTTGGGGATAAGTGTCGTGATGGTATTATTTTTTTGTTGAATTAGTTTTCATATAGATTATTATAATATTTTAGGATGAGGAGGGCTTAAAGAGGGTTGAACATTTATACATCATCAGGTACTATGGTTGTACCAGATCTTTACTTATTAGCCCATTTTCTCAAACAGAGAACTCTTAATGACCGAGCAAAAATGTTTTTGCCAGTAAAATTGAGAAAAAGATTGAGTTACTAAAGATGAATCAGCAGAATGAAATTAATTATCTTCCATTAATTGAATATCTTTAGGAAACAAAACAAAGTTCAGCGAAAAGTTCCCTAGCAGTTGTAAAGCCCAGATAGAATTAGTTGCAACTTTAGTCTTTTTCATGTCAGCTACAAGTACAATAAATAGTTTCCCACGTCCTCTATGAACGATTTCAAATTATGATAATTCTAAAACACTCACTCACTCACTGCTAAAAGGCTCTGTCGGTAAAACATGAGTAATTAATACCCCAAGAATCCTATTCTATTAAGTCTGTTATATTTTTTCCGTATTTTTGAGTAAAGCTCCTTAATAGTCTCGGCCGTGAGGCAATTGCTAAGTTCGTATTATTAACTTCCTCACCTTTGGGTTCGGCCTTCAAACTCTGCTCATCTAGCAAGGGCTTACATTTTCACGCCCCCAAAAGTAATGTAAGTACTATTTTATTGCCACCAATAGTGCGAACGTGAACAGATTCTCTGTGGTTAATATCGCCACACTATTATTTACTTCGCAACAGATCAACATGTTAATTTTATTTATGGCACACGAAAAGCTAAGTGTAGTGCAACAAACTTTTCTGACCCGGTGGTCAAAAACCAAAACTACAGTCGCCATATTAAAATGGTGTGAATTTACAACGACACTAGCGAATTATCAGCCACTAAAACACATCTGCCTATCTAAAAGATAGATCCTTTATTAGTCGGACAGACAGCCAGACTGACAGCGTAGACTTTTGGGTACGAAATCCTAAAAACTTAGTCGCTAAGCCAAGTTAGAGGTATTATGAGCAAATTGAAATCTCTGACGGTAATGTGGCCACTAGCTCGACAAATGCCCGCTTATTCACACTGGGCAAGCGCGGTGGACTATGCCCTAAGCTTCCTTTCTCCAAGCCTATGCCATTTTAGTGGGGCGTACAATGGCTGAGCCATCACTTGTATCTCTAAGTACTTTGTTACGAAATATATTCATAAAGCAAATCGAATCCTAAAATAACCCTGATATCGATATTATTACAGGAGCAATCACAGTTAAGAGGTTTAGGAGAGAGAATTTCAGCTGTAGATAATGTTGCCTTTGCGAAATCAAAACTTACTTAACTAGTTTTTTACTTAAAAGATAAATAATCATAAAAATCGAAAATTTTATTTTAAACTAGATTTTACGCGCGGTTTTGCCCGCCGTGGGATTACTGAAATAAGAACTGGGATAAAAAGGATTTTGTGTTATTTTCTGTTTGTCTAGCTATCTTTGTGTATATTATCAAATTACCAAGATTGTCCGAAATTATCTTGGTTTAATATTTAATTAAAATACTTTATATTTATCATTTTAATTTCCAAATAGATGACCATAATCATATACATGAATCCCCGTTACCGTAATTGCTTCAATTTATAGCATTTTATAAACAAGAAAACAAAAGCAAAACGTTCTAATGACTGCTATTTGGTTATATAATGACCCCTATTCTTTAGTGAAATTTTCAAATGACTAGCAACCCCAGCCGCTTGCGTCAAACAAATTAAGGATATTCACAGCCGACGTTACAACAAATTACATTCAAACTAAAATTAGCCCTAGAGCACAGAGTAAGTAAGGAACATAGAGGAATATCACCACGTAGTATAAAACACAGTCCAAGGCTCGTGGCCCAGTACCATTTGTCTATCGGAATTTATGTGGAAAGTCAAAAACCGGTAAAGGGCAAGTCAGACTCGCGCACGATGGGTTCCGTTCCGTTGAGTCATAATATGTGACGAAAAATACCGTATTTTAAAAATATTTATTATTGAAATGACTTGCTTGATGAGCTTGATTTTTTTAAAACTTCACTAAGTGAACGTTGACTTTAGTATTTGATACCTCCACGCGTTCTCCAGTAAAAGGATCTTAACAGACAGACAGACAATCTTTTTTTAATGTGTTATAACTACAAATTAAAGAAAAAATATTTTTTTAATATTTGTAATGTAAAACTTTGGTTTGTGTTAAATTTCATGATTTTAGGATAACGGGAAGTACCCCATATGATTTATTTGTGAGTTCCAAAATATGCGACAAATAATAGCCGTATTTCAGGCGTATGTTTACAGCTTCAAGGGACCTTAGAACTCAGTATTTGATATTCATTTCAACTTGATACCTCCACGCGTTCCTGAGAAAAAGGGTGACCGACAGACGGACAACAAAGTGATCCTAAAAGGGTTCCTTTTTTCCTCTTGAGGTACGGAACCCTAAAAAAGTATTAAATAAAATCTGTAGTAGTGTCTATTTCTTTGATTTTCTGTGTAAATACTGAAGGGATTAAATTTGGTTTTTCACTTGCAAACGGAATGTTTAAAAACAACGTTTAGTTTTATATTTTATGGCCATCTTTAAGTATAGACCATTGTAAAACTTCGTCGCCAGATCAGTTAGCATTTTGTAGAGAGTTGAAACGTCTAAAAAATTAAACTTTAGATTTTGATTACAATTTCTTTTAAATCTGACGTCTGCAATACTTGAAATTAAAAGATGTAATGGAAAAAACCAATTACAAATATTTTATGTTTTGTAACAAATATGTTGTTGTATTGGATCACTTTATTATGGCTGTGAAATAGCGGTGTCGCAAAAAAAGTCGCTTTTTCGGATTATTCCTCATATCCTAAGTCCTAAACCTTTAAATATCCTAAGAATAAAATTATTCATTTAAGTATAATATGAAATTACCAGTTGTGACAAACTGGTCTAAATATTCTACGGCATTGTCAGCTGCGCACTTCCGCTCGATGGCTAAGTTTTCGTAAGGAACTAAAGGTTAGGGGGGATTAGTTGGGAAAGGGGTAACACAAATACTCAAGGCTATTGAAAAGGGGAAAGCTCTTAATATGTGGAAAAAACTTAAACATTTAATATAATGGTCTTTTTACTGTCTATTTTAATTTCTTATAATTTTGACTATCCGGTTGTTAATTTTTTTTTTATTAATAATTTTAGCAAAAAATGGCTACGTGCGTGTTATAACATGCATTAAATAAGAGTTCCATAGAGTTAGAATTTTTGCAATTATCTCAAAAACCGATTTTCATTGACTCAAGTATCTACAGTACCTACCTTATTATCGTTTTTTTTTTTAGTTTAGTTGGATTGGGTAAAAATTTTCCACTTTTCCAAAGCTAAACACTCACAAAATATACACCTCAGAGAAAAAAATAAAAAAAGCCCTATCCTTCGACACCGAACACTATTGAGATACGCGCAAAACAACTCCACGGGATGAGAATTGTCAGAAATTTTCTAAAAAACTTTTGTTGAAAGTATATATAAACCTATATTTTCTCGATTTAAAAGCTATACATCTCAGAATTTTTTTTCCTAAAAACCTCAATTGCATTTTTAATGCCCTAACCATCGACACCCCATGCGATAATAATCACTCATTCAATGTATGAAGCTACTCCTGAAAATTATTTTTTGCCATTTTCAAAACAAATCTGTATAGCTCATGGTTTATAAAACATTTACATCTTTCTGTAAAATTTCATTGTTGTTAATGCAAAGACTGTGACATACGGACGGACAGACATGAGAGACTATTAAGCGACGTGTTTTATACACAGTGTAAAAAAAAAAAAACAATTAAAGAAAACAAGGTAGTATAAAACAAGTTTTTATTGTTTTTGATCAATTAGCTATTGTCCCAATGCTTGCATTTCACGAGGAAAGTTGCGATACGAGTTTTGAATCTTAAATATCCTCTATGTGGACTATCTAAAGGTCACAAAACGTACAAACAAAGCTAAATACGTGACTCGTCAATAAAAATAAATTTTGGTGGAAGCTAAATTTTTACCGATATGTCGAAACACATCTATCTGGATACGATAGTAAACTCATCATTCCAAGACAAATTCCTGTGTTACTTAGTCCTTTGTGGATTTGTTAATGTTTTGCAATACAACCCATACAGATGAAACTAATTATTTTTGATATTTAGATGAGAAAGTAACAAAGACCTTTGTACTGTTGCTATCGGGGCCATGCCTTAACAGGAAACGAAGGCAACCTGTGTTTTGTTTTCTGGCAAGATCCTTTTTTTGGTTGTAATTAGTCTACAGAATTAAAATATCCTAGTTTTGTTAAATATATAAAAAATTGTTTAGTTTAAAAGTGCTTTGTGCCAGTTACATTGAAGTAAGGACAAACTTACAGTCCCTCCAGCGGTGCCACATTTACTATCGGTACATCGAAGTGCTAAAGTGTTTGTATAAAAGAGCCACGATGTCAGTCCGACTACATGACCAGAACCGAAACCAATAGATTGTATTGGATTCGCCAGCTTGAATTTTTAAAACCTGATAAATTATTTATATTTTGTATCCTCAAAAATCAGATGAAACTAAGTTTCATAGAAATAAATGGCTTTTTTTAAAAAAAATTACACCATATGTGTTTAAAAATTCGCAATTTGTGGTTAAAAAAAAACTCATTAAAATATAGAATATAGTTTCATTTGAAAGAAGATTTTTTTTAGAAAAACATGGACTAATCAGTTGCATTCCAGGTGTCGATTGGGATTTCGATATAAAAAAAAACGGTCTTTTTGTTCTCAAGTTATGCGGTCCCATAAACAACATAAACAAACACACACACACACACACACACACACACACTCACAACACATCTACCCAGGTCTCCAAACGTAAAGAAAACACAATTTCAGCAATTCCGTTTTTCGGACCTATTATAGTAACTTAGTTCAAAGAGAAGTTGAATATATTCCGAAATAGGTATTGGATTTTAAATTATCCAATTTCATATTCATTGAAATGTAGTTTTGTAATACAATCAATGCATGCTCCAAAAACAAGGACAAGAGGCTGGAGCTGTACCTAATCCGTAACTAGTACATTTCATGTATTATTCATAGAACTAAGTAAGACGTTTTAACAAGATTGAAACTGAAGTGTAGAAACAACTATTTAATGAAGCATTCACATCTAGATATCCTTTATGCAAATTCATCGTCTTAAATGTTACAAAATTTATATTTGTTATGAATAGATAACAATAAGGGTTCTTAGCATCGATATTGTTTAAACTCAAAGAGCATTAATTGATTGTCTGCATTGAGCCATTAACTTGTACCATAAAGGAAACAAATATAACGTAAGAAGAGACGGAACTATAAGGAGATGGCATAAACAAAAGAGTTAAGTTTGCAAGAATTTGATTACACTCTATTTTTGGGCTTCAAGTGAAATTGTTTGCAAAACTACCAGTGATATTTCTTTAAAAATAAAAGGGTATTATACGCGTCGTTATTTGGCAGAGCATCGAAAGCAATAGTGCGCCATAGAGGAGGCTTATGTAAGGCAGTGGACCAATATAAGCTGATATGATGATGACATGTACACGGACTACAAAGCAAGAAAAAAAGTAGTTAAAATAGTTCAGTAGCTAGTACTGCAAGAGCAACTTTTCTTAAGAATATTTTTTTTATATTTGAGAATTTATACATGAAGATTAATATTGCGTCTTTAAAGAAATCCGTGTTTTAGCATTAAAAAACGAACCGCTGGACCGATTTTGCTCCAACTATTTTCAGATCTAAGTCATGACGTGGCGTATTGATATGACCACGAGCCAAACTGGTCTATTGGTTCTGGTGTGTCGATTAAGTAAAGTTGTTGCTCACAATTCTCGTTTGAATTCCATAGAAATAAGATATAATTTGCGCATTTGAAATTACGTATGAAATTCATCGATTGTCGCGAAACCGCAATGTATATCTTATATCTATCGAGAATTGTTAGCAACAACTTACATAATGGAGGCCCTGATATATCGAGGGGCAAAACAACAAACATACATACACAGACACTTTTCAAAATGATGGCAATCGTTTCTCCAGGTCTCAAAATGTAAAAGAAAGGAAACTTAGCAATTTCGATTTTTGGACCTATTATTAATATAATGATGGAATATTTTTTCACAAAACTTTATAAAGTCCAGACCACTAATATACGAGCAGTATAATGGACACTATTTCCTAATATTTCTTCCTATTCAGAGAATCAAAATGGTTCTACAGTAATCTCCCCTTAGGATCACTGTGAATAGGCGAGCCACTGTGCGGAGTAACACCAAGTCATTTATTATTTAAGTCTAAGCCGAGCTCAGCTTTGATTCAGCTCGTTTCAAATAAGACGGAAACGGTAAAGGGAAAAGGACAAACAAGATGTGGTAAGAAACACAAAACAATGGTTCTAGAATAAACCACATTAATATAAAGTACTAGATTTTGCTCGCTACTCCGCATGGGCTTTTAGTAAAAAAAACCGGCCAAGTGCGAGTCTGGCTCAGAAACCGAGGGTTCCGTATAAACTTATTATATGTAGATTGTTCTTCCATCATAAGATCAAGTCTTACGCTTCAATAACCAGTTTTTAATTTTTTTACTATATTTATGATGTAAGAAGACCTTGCTTCGTGTCAAATTTCATGATTCTAGGAGAACAGAAAGTACCCCATAGCTTTTGATTTATTTGTGAATGCCAAAATATGCGACAAAAATGGCCGTTTTTATTTATTGCGTTGACTTAGAAGCTTGCTTTCTTTACAGTTTCAAGGGATTTTAGACCTTAATAAGGTTCTTACATATGAAATTGATGTTTAATATGGAAAAAGCAAAACTATTTTTTTTTACATTGTTTTTTATTTAATCAATCAAAGTAGGTACCGTTGTGATCTTTACACTTTTGCCATTTAATATTCATCGATTCCTTTGCTGAAAAAATGCGGGAGTGAGAATCAACAAAATCTTTAAAGGTGTTTTAAACTGCCTCACCTAAATTTTTTTTTTTCCAATCGAGAAATTATTCAAATTCCGAAAAAAGGGGTAATCGGTTGGAGTAAGGTCCGGGTAGTATGGTGGGTGACGGAAATATTGCTATCCTAGCTGCTCTAGTTTCGCCACCGTCTGTTGTGCAGTGTGTGGTCTAGCATTGTCCTGAAGCAGCAGTGGGCTAGAGCGGTTGACCCATCGCGGCTGTTTAACGGCTAGCTTTTCCATCATGGTTTCCAATTGTCGGTAATACAGATCTGCCGTAATCTTCTGACCAGATCTTAGGAAGCTGTAGTGGATGACACCAACGCTGGTCCACCAGACACTAACCAGTTCGTTTTATTAAGTCAACTTTCGCTTGGGGCAGGATTTAGCCGGTTCTCCTGAATTAAACCACTGTGTTGAGCGTTTTCGTTTATTCCGTTTCCGATTCAAAATCCCCTCGTTATTGTGACGGTTGAGCAACGTGACGCGACAGTCGACGCGTGTTTGTTGGTTTGCTTCACTTAGTTCATGTGGTACCCATTTTTCAAGATTTTTCACTTTTCCAATTTCAAAATGTTTTTTTTTCACTCGCACCGAAGCCTGCAGTTAACTAAGACGTGGTTTGAGATGGATCCGATTCCATGGTCACTTTCAATTCCTCATTGACAACTAGGGTCTCCGGCCGTCCACGAGGTTTGTTCTGGAGGTCAAAATATCCAGAACGAAAGCGTTGAAACCAAAAACGTACTGTGTTTCCTTTTTAGTGGTTTCTCCGTACACATCATTAATCCTTCGAGCGGTTTCTGCAGCGCTAGTGCCACGATAGAATTCGTATTCGAAACTAATGCGATATTTTAAGTTTACCATATTGAGCACAGAACGATGTCAAAGCAAAATTGAATGACGCGAAAACAAATGACTTATTATTTGAATAATAAATACACAAGCTTAAAATTGAAATAAATTTGAATTTGGAATTTTTAACCAAACACCAGCTTTTTGAGATCAATTTCATATTCAAGGACCTAATGATACCGTTACGCGTTTCCGAGAAAAAGGGGACAGATAGACAGACAACAAAGTGATCCTTGTAGGGTTTCTTTTTTCCCTTTTAAAGGACGGGACCCTTAAAAGTAGGTTTTATCATTATATCTTCGGTTTTTGTTAGCTAGAAGGAATAGACTTACTAATATAACAGTTTTAAAGACTAATCATAAACTTTTGAATACAAAAGATGGATAGATTGATAATTTGTGCGTGATGTCCGAAAAAACAGAATGACA
Source organism: Apoda limacodes (assembly GCA_946406115.1). NCBI lineage: Eukaryota > Metazoa > Arthropoda > Insecta > Lepidoptera > Limacodidae > Apoda > Apoda limacodes. The sequence continues at coordinate 24,059,969 of OX291551.1, read as the reverse complement.
AAATGTTCAAAAATCGGTGTTTCGGAGTTAAGGACCACTAATCACCAAATGCCTTTTTTATAAATATCTTTAACTCAATGAGACAGAGATGTTACAAGTTTTGTAACAAAGAAAATAAAAAGCAATTTTTTTTGTACCACTTTTTTGTAGTCAGAAAACTGCACTTATTATATGAATATATAAATCATAATCATCCCGCACTTACTATCTATTTATTTTCTAAAATTGTAGAACATTAGCTGGAATCACATACACTTGTAACGTACTTACTTTTTTGTAAAGAGTTTTTGGTCGATTTACGTAATAACTTAATCAAAGCCTAAATATATCGTAGGATAATCGAAAAATACGAATTATTGCTAAAATCTTAGGTCGTTTGCAAACCCCATACTGTAGTCCTTAGAGAAATCCTTGGCAAGCTCATTCCACAACCCAAGCATTCGCGAGAGGAAGTATTTTTGAAACACTGTACGCGACTATTTCGGTTCTAAAGTGTGAGAATTAGATTAATTAATTAAATTAGCCTATAGGCTAATGACTTCATTGCTGATTCATAATCGACTTCTTTTACGGTCGAATTGTTCGTTTTAAGTTGGATCTGGTGTTCATAGTTTTTCAAGGTTATTTTATTCTGAACCATCTGTTTACCAAACTGTTGCCTGCGTCGATTGCAATTTGGTATACGCTGTCGAGCTAGTGGTCGTTCGACTTTCAGAAATTTTTAATCCACCCATAAGGTCTCGGTTTTTTACAATGATACTGAATTTAGCTCGAAAGATTATAAAATTCATTCTTATTTTCCAATCATTCGATCGTTTGTAAACATCCTAGGATTTCTGCAATAATCCGTTTTTTTCCATTATTGTACGACTTATCCATCGTAGTTATACCTAATCATACATTTTGCAAATACAAAAGATTGATCGAATTGGTGTTGTTGTTCGTGATTGGTATCAAAACAAACATACAAAAATCGGTATTTAGAGATGAGACAACTAAACACCATATTAAGGCTTTTGTAAATATCTTTGATGTACAAAAACATTTCCATCACAGTTATATAAAAGTGTTAAAGAGAGCAGATTGCGAGTTGAAAGCAGACTAACTACATTCCGGCAATTCAACTTAGTACCTTTGCTTCGTCAGAGCAACGCCCTAACTTTGCACCACTTCACCGTTTCTTCTTGCCAGAACACCATTTTGAGAAACGGCAGTAATTAGTATATTGTATTTATCAACTCCACATAAGTGATATGATTATTTCTGAAAAGTATAGGATTGAGTATAACTTAAGTTTGGCGACTAAAGCTTATAATGTTAGCGCGAAGGTTTGCGATATTCTCCACGGCCGTAAAGATTTTATTATTTAAAACCTATACACTTTCAGCCTATGGATAAATTACAACTCCGTAAAATACAGTACAATAATGCATTCAGGGCGGTGTTGGGGCTGCCCCGCAGTTGCAGCGTGTCGGGGATGTTCGCAAAAGCTCGCGCCGACTGCTTTTACGTGATTTTACGCAAGCGAGGTGCATCCTTGGTACGCAGATTGCGGGCCAGCTCTAACATTGTCCTGACAATGATTGCTAGCAGACTGCTCGGTATATCAGACACTGTTGTGAAAAACATGTAAAATACAGTACAGGATATATTATTATATTATTATTATTATTAACAATTGTATCCTTTGTCTTAATCATAATGTTTTAAAAATGAATCTTGTAACTTAAATTAAATAAATTATTATTGCTTGGTAAAGATAAGCGTTGTCTCGCCATTCCCTTTATGTGACATTGATCCTGGCGTCTGGCTAGCGCACGACACCCGCGTATTGCGTTCTTAGTGGTGTTTGCCCGTTATTAAATTTTGTGGAGGACTACGGAAAAGTCAGAACACATTAAATACTGCGTTCGGTTCGTTTGTTTCGACGCGAGTTGGTTAGAAAAAGTGTGATATAGTGACGTGATTGAACATTTAAGTGTACCAGTGATATTCCGACGGGTGATGTCGTCGCGACCCCCGGGGACCTTTCCTTCTGCGCACAGTACTAGGAACCGCGACGGTGACACACTCAAAGTTATAGTTACAAAGTCGCTTGTCTATTTTAAGCAGATTCCTAATGTTTTAAAAGTAAGTTTTCTTCCCTTAGGGTAGGCTCCTTTGTAGATAACATAAGCACATACTGACGTCTAGGTTCCTACCACCAGTTCCGCCGCGACGCACCCTACTCACTGCGCTACAAGGTGAGTAATATACTTATACGGATTGTAAAACAATTATAATATAAGTCGTCTAAAGCCTGTACCTGATTGATTAACGCTGGGTTGCACTAACTAACTTTGACGTTAACCAGTCGTCAAAAAAGGAGATTGTATGAAATTTTCTAGCGTAAGCTTTTTTTAAAGTTAACCAGCTAGTGGTTTGCTGAACTCTGACGGGCCCCCAGTTAAGTTTAAAATAGGTTAACTATGCAAATTTTGTCCACTTGAGTCTCGGTGTATTCATGAATGATGTATATGTATTCACAAAAAAAATCTTTCCATTATTTCTATGTCTTAAATGGCTTAAAACAGCAAGAATTGGTAAGTATTAAGTTCAATTCTATATTTCAATTCAATACTGAGTTTTATATTTATTAACCTAAAATTGTCTTACTCAAAACTTTTACACGAAAGCTCAAGACTAACAGAGGTAGGAATTTGATAAACCTGTTTAATTTGATACCCAGCTGAAGGTGGGGATAACTAATGACTCGACGACTCCCACGTGATCGAGGAATACACAATTTGCGCTTTCTTGGAAAATGAAGTCGTTACTCTTTACATTCGGGCTTTCATCGTTATACGTAACAATACTGCGAATTCAAGATTTTTGTATTTATACCATTTGTATTTTAATTTAAGGTTTTAGATCCCGACCCTATTTATTTTGTTCCTCTCATACTTATTAGCTGTAATTAGGTCCCCTTAGTGGTCCGTGTAAGTGCAACAAACTACAAATTTGAGGTAGGTAATAGTCATTCATCTAACGTTATATTACGAGTAGGGTTTTACCCGTCAATAGGACGAAACAAAATCCTTTTCTATAAATGCAAATAAGGTGATATTTGCTCAATAAATATCATGACTATTCTCGTAAGTAAGTATACTTTTGTAAAAAGTAAGCAGAAATAAACCAATAATTTTTCACTTGAAACTGTCACAGATGTTTCAGTTGGCGTATAGAACATAAAACAACAATTTCGTTTTTCCCCCAGGGCCAGTGTAAAAGGCAAACATTTTTGTTTAAGTAACATTTGTGACCTTTTGTCTGGGACGATAAATCGTCGCAGTTTTCTCGTTTCTTTCCCTAGACACAAATACGTGGCACTACTAGTAATGTCGTGGAAGATTTTTCTTTCCCATGACTCTGTAGTCCCGTGGGTAAAATTGTATCTCCTGTGACACTACCTATTCTAAAGCCAGTAGTATCAAAGGAAATTTATTGACTAGTGATTTGATAAGTTACGAAGCCTAGAATCCCATCATTTGCAAATTGAAATTTCTACATTTTTATCATTTTAAGAAATTTTTTTACTTAAAATTTGTATTTATTATCACAATCAGACATATTCTTTAAGCTAAAATTCAAACTTATTATCACAACAAAAAAATTGATTTCAAGTTAAAATATTTGTCACAGTATAAATATTTCTCTTCCTCGCAGCCTAGTTGGTTGTGTGGCCTGCTGTTGTTTTTGTTGGGTTCTATTCCCGCACTAATCAAACATTCATGTGATTAATATTTGTATCCGTTGTCTGGTTTTCATAATACAAACTTTGCTTAATTTGGGACATGCTGGCGCTGTGTGATATGTCCAAAATTATTATTATAATTGTAAATTTGATTATTTCTCAAGTAGCTCCTCAGTAATATGTAAAATTTATACTAATATAGCTAACTTTAAGTGTACTAAAGATTTTCATTACAAATACACATAAAAAATAATCTTTGTTAAGGAGAAGTATTATCCGTTTACCTTGAAAAAGATTAAGTGTTTTTTTTACTCTTTTCCTCAATAAAGATTATTTGTTTCAAAAAAGTGAAATTTTTATACACGTATTATTACTTTATGATTTAATATGTATTTACTTATTTCTCTTTCATGCAGAATCATCAGACCCTTATCACTATTTACATATTCATAACCTATTCATTCAGACAATTTCAAACGAGCCTAAACATGTTATCTCTTTTATTAATTGATAAGGAGTTGTATATCCTGCAGATTCCAGGTAATGCTGCGGAATAAGGTTTGAGTTACCGTGTTTTTGCAATATCATTAAAGTAATAGAATACCAAATTTCGAATCATAGAGACCCGTAGAAGTTGCTCATATCCCTTCATCTTTACTTATAATATCATAAAGAAAAAGAGCTTGTTTATGTTGAAGGTAATTTCCGGAACTACTCCAGATTTAAACAAAAATTTGTTGCAATGGGTGTTGTCTGGGTTAAAAAATGTATGGCCAACAAACAGGACATGTAACAAATTATTCTAAAGAAGATTGAGTATAATCCAAATCACCTATAGACAAATGCCTACTTCAGTAATACTAAATAAAGGCATTTACGTGCAGTTTCTGCAATCACGAAGAACATTCTTTTATCCTGATCAAGGGCTCCAACGAGAATAGACTATTCCGCGGATGAAAGTATAGCTGTTACAGCTGAACAGTGGGATGAACTTATTTATGTGCCGTGTGATGGATAAAGGGTCGGTTAGGGTCGGATCAAACCGAGACGCGTCGCGTCTTGACATATCGCGTCGCGTCTCGGTATGAGCCGACCCTTAGGCAAATAGATACTTTTTGCTCCGATCCAAAGCTTCTGTCAGTTCCCCGATTTCCAAATCCTGATCCTCCATTATAACCGGATTATGTGCAAGCGAAGCCGCGGCTAAAAGATTTTTTCACTACTATAGGTACATGACCAATAGAATGGTGCCAACGGAGCCCTATTACTAAGCTTACGCTATCTGTTCAATCTTTTAAACCGAAATAGGTTAAAGCCAAAAATGTAGTGTTCGTGAAATAAGTAAATGGTGGTACGACTCGCACTTTTTCGTCACACGACCGATTTCTTATTTTATTATGTATTCAAACAATACCTACTAACATACTATAAAAAACTCGTCACGTGCGTATTGAAGAGCTAATAAAATTTTCTTAAACCTTCTTTCATTATAAGTTGAAAAGTTTCAGCGGAGAGCACTTGTTTATATCCCAAAGGAATTGCTATTGTGTTTATATTTTGAAAACAACCTTGCAAACTTTGAGTGTCTTCGCTAAGCCGCTCTGAAGTCAAAATAAATTGGAAAATCTTCGAAAGCGCCATTACTTTAGAAAATTTCTCTTGGATTTACAGGAAATTTTCTATTGAAATACTAAAAAATATTAAATAAAGAAAATATTTAGTAATTACAATACAGTGGTATATGGCGGCGGCTCAATTACCCATGGCATGGGGAGGGATATGTTTGGGAGCTCGTACGGAGAAAGATAGTCGGTAGATGGAACCAACTTGCAATGTCTGTTTATAAGAGACATTTTAGAAGAACACGTTATGCCATTTGCCTCCTTTTTTGATGACGGATTTGCTGTAATACAGGAAAATACTCGTGCTCACAGTGCTTGCTCAGTACAGGCACATTTAAACCATGCCGATATACCAGTGATACAGTGGCCAGCAAGATCCCAGGAATCTAATAAACCATGTCTCAAACTTTCTGAAAAGAAGCGTAAAGTTCAGAACTCTATCCCCAACAATCTGGTTGAAATACAAAACTCGTGACTTGAGAAGTAGCAGAGGTTGCCCCAAAAAAACTAAAGATAACATTAAATGCAGCATGTCCATGCGAATGAACAATGTAGTCAACCGTTATTAAACGTACATTCATTAAACGTTAAAATAGTGTTAAAAGTTTTTTGTTACTTAATGTCTATTATTATTTTTGTTATTTTATAATCTTACTTTATTTTATGTTCCGCTTATGAAGCCGATGTGTAAATATTTATTTAAACACTATATTTTATTTATGAATATAATATATATTTTTTATAGTATTTGCATGTAAGATATATATATATTCTATATTATTTTAATCTTTATTAGTTTCTTTACCAAAAGTTTGTCTCGCGAAGGTCGTGATCTGACCTATTATCTATGCACCTGTATTAATTATCCAGTTGATGATACGGCTAAACAATTATATGTTTCAGTGCCGCGATGAATAATAAAATAACTGACCAGAATGGAGTGCATATACGTACATAATTCATGAAGTCTCACTTGAATTGTGCCATTTCCTAAACTGACATAACATTGCCTTTGTTTGTGTAGTTGCGGGCCGGGGGCGCCGTGAGCAGGGGCCGCGCGCGACGTATAGGGCCCAGCTGACCAACCCTTGCTACCACCACGCCACAATATTCTAGCACGCTTGGGCTATCTATCGTGTTATGAAAAACAAGGTAGATGTGCTCAAGGAGTGCCATAAAGCAAAAAGATTCATTGTAACCAATGTATCTTTTCAAAAATTTAACAAGCCCCAGCTTGGGTTGTCGGTGTGTATGTATATATGTTTTATGTTTGAGAAAATACTTAAAAAATATATTCTGTTTGAAAGATGTATCTTCACACCCAGTCCTGTGGCATTTTATAAAAAGAAGTGAGTAAATTTCTAAAAGAAAAATATTGCTAAAAAAATATATTTTTAAATTTTTCAAAATATAATTTTAGGTGGAATTTAATTTCATAAGTATAGGTCGGTGGTGGTAGATGGGTTCCGATTTCAACTTGTGTCCTGAGTATTAGGGTTGTATTTCTAAATTATATTTTTCGGCTATTAAATTATGGGTAAAGCCCTCATTGACTTTAGCGCGAAGTTTGATTTTGTATGGCCACAATTACAACTAAACTTACTGAACCAAAGATTTTTTTTTCTTTGCAAACATAAATATAGCGGCAATACAATAAGATAAAACTTCGGGAAATCTTATAAGAAATACTAAGCGGTATAACAAAATTTCAGAATTCATATGTAGGTACTAATATATAACTTTGGAAAAATGTACATATTTCCAAATTTATAGCATCTACTATGGTTCAGATGATATTTTTTAAATTTCAATGAACCATACTAAAAATGAATTATTACTGCTTGCATGTGCTGTGACATAGCGATAGATAACTCATTATCTGTCCATAGCTTATCGCTACATCGCGATTCAGTAGTATTTCAGTACAAATGGCAAAGGAGGTATATTATTCTGTACTTAATTGTTTAATTTACTTATAATTTTTCTAAAGCTGGTGATTTGAGTTTTGGGACTTATTTATGTATGTATATAAACCCACTTTATATACTGTATCAGAAGTTATGTTGCTTCAATGGGCTCACCACCTGTCAGGCAGGACTAAAGTGTTTGGTGACACGAGTCTGTCCCCCACATTAGGTAAGATATGGGTGTATGTGCAGCCAAATGATCTAAGCCGTCACGATAATTTTTGCAATCAGCTTAATATCTGATAATAATTAGCTATATAAGTATTTATTATGAGTTGAAATACGTAGCAAACAAAGATGCTTCAAATTTTAATCAAGTTTGCTCAAGTTGTGGTCTCATCCTCGATCCTAATGACCCTCGGGAGTATCTAGTTTTAAACACTTCAAAATAAACTTTTTTAATCTTAGCCTTATTTACAATTAAGCTTTTTAGGAGATCCGCCACCTTCGCTCCTAAAAAAATAACTATTTGCTGTTTTCTTGTTTCCGAAATATGGTAAAACACTTATGGTTTTTCTTACAAGTATTTTAATCCTTTCTGTTGAAATGTATATGTGTTTGTATATATCACGGTTTCAATCCTCCAAAGGGTTACCTTGCGTGTTGTCTACGCGATTATTGCGGATGTCAGAAATACTTGTAAATCAATAAATATTTCCCTCGCGATCATGGAAGGTTAGATCGCGAGGGTAACACTTCAGGGCACCAGCTATTTAGGAGACCCCTCTAACCTTCAGTGTTTGGTCGCTAGTGTCGTGTAAGTAAGTTTCGATGTTTGACCACCGTGTCAGAAAAGTTTGTTGCACTGGACATTGATCGTCTGACAAAGTTTATACATACGCACCTCTCTGCAAGCACGGGTTCCGTAGAATAATTATTATTGCGGATATCTAAATAAACTTGTGAAGCGACTTTCTTCAAATAATTTTTCGAATTTAGTATTAAGACTTAAGACCACTCATTTTAAAGTTTCAAAATTCCACTTTTGTTGTGGTTGAAATCAAAACAATCATCTTAAGAACTATAAGGGTTTTTGCCATTTGGCTACGGAACAAAATATTAATTTAGTGACGAAAGTTATTCAAATGTTTTAATTAATTTGAAAATAAACGTACAAACACTTTCGTTCTTTACAAAGTACAAATTATTTTACAAATAAATATCAAACAGAATTACATCAAAGCAGAGTTTCAATTATCAAAACCACAGTCGAGAGCTAACGAGAGCTTCTTCGAAGAGGCTACACCGACAGTTTGTTTGTGTGTGTAATTTTTTATTTTATGAAGATTGAAGATATAAAAATGTGAAGGTAAATCTTATATTTTATGATAGAATTTTTAGCTGTTCTAAGCAGTTACACTTGTTTCATAAATGTATTTTAAAGCAGAAAAGCTACTGGTCTTATTTAAAAAAATGATTTTTTATTAGACTTTAATTTAGATTACTATGTAAATTTTAATTTTTCTAAGCATTTTTATAGCTTTAAAGGTGTGATTAGGACAGCATAATCTTGCGTCCTGCTACATGTAAACTGTAATCGTTTTCGGGAGAGATACGAAGTATAATTTATTTTATAAAAACTATATTGTTTACGTATACCTACACAGTTTTTACCAATTTAGTTAATTGTAAATCTTAAGTTAAATGTAGTGATGTATAAACATGTATTATAGCTCTTCTCGCCTGAAACGCAGGATTACCTAGTTCAGGCACCCGTCTTATCCATGTCTAAGCAAAAAAAAAAAAAATTTTCAGCTTTATTTTGTGGAACCTCATTTTTATTTTTATCATTTTTTTAGTATCAAAGTACTTTAGAGCGCGCACGTCTCGGGTAGCGGTCCATTACCAGGACCACAAGAAACCAAGTATTGAATCAAGTGGACCGCTCAAAATTTGACATTGGCAGCTCGCGTACAAACTACAAAAAAAAACAAAATACATTGCTATGATTTATGGTTGTTTGTGGTGAGTTGGTTTTAGTTAGATTATTTTAGATTGAAGTTCATGAATCTTGATTGTGACGTCATTTGGTCATCTGTGGTCGAATGTTGTCGTTGTTAATTGTACCGGGACCGCACTCTCGATAAGTACATTATGTCATCTTACATACTGGCAACTGTTACTGATAGTTGAAAATACAGTTAGGGCTGTCGAATGTTTGTATGTTGTCTTGATATTATAAAAAAATCGGTCAAGTGTAAGTCGGACTCACGCACCGTGGGTTCCGTACCACCATTTACGTAACTTGCAATTTTAAAAAAAGAAACTTAAAAAATTGTACCATTACCACATACTAGATTGCTTGTCACAAACAATCAAATGAGCCAAACTCGATGGAGTTGCGTTGTTTCCTTACAGAGTTTCTGCGGTTACCTTTTGGCTTATATCAGACCTTGGATATAATCTAAGACCAGAGTACATGTCACAACAAATCCAATGAGCCCAAACTTAATAAGGTTGCGTTTTTTAATTACTGAGTTCCTGTAGCCACCTTCCAGCTTCATCAACAGACCTTCGATTTTTTATACTAGAGTACTTGTCAATTGTAATTGTTAGTTATAATTACCTATTCCAAAAACTCTTAATCATTAACAATTACATTTCTTTGTATACTCAATTACTCTTTCATAAAAAAAAAACAGCATTTGAATAATTTAGCGTTTTGTAAAATCTTGCGTAAAAGCTAAGTATAAGCACAGATGGTAGCTTAGTTCTTGAGTTAATTGACGTAAATCCTAAGTAACATCTTTTACTTAAGTTAAAAGGTTTTCTCATAATATTAGGTACAGTAAATTGGAAAATATCTTATTCAACAAATGCGACTGGGTTTTGATAGGGCACTCAGATGTTAGCTTATAACTTATTGTCTCTATCTTTGTATTCATCAGTCGTAACACGAGTAGTAGGGAAATTGCGATTACCAGTGTAAAAGATGTCATAGATTGTTGTTATTTTTGTGTAGAGTTTTCTTTTATACCACTAAGGTAGCAAACAAGCTTACGGTACGCCTGATGGTAAGTGGTCACCGTAGCCTATGGACGCTTGCAACACCAGGGGTATCACTCGCGCGTTGCCGACCCTTCAAAAATCCAAGAACTTCTTTCTTGAAGAGCCCCATACTTTAGTCTTTAAAGAAAACCTTGGCATGGAGCTCATTCCACTACTCAAGCGTTCGCGGGAGGATGTTTCTCTATAACCGCACTGTACGTGACCATTTCGGTTCTAAAGTGTAAGAATGAATTCCCTGCCGATGGCGCGCGGTGCGATGGTAGAAAGTAGCGGTGGGCATCATTTCGAAAAATTCCTTAGAACACATCCCATTGTACAAGTGAAGGCAAACACAGGGAGGCAAAGTCTCTAGTCAGGCTCAATACGGCAAATGAGTTTGGGATCGCTAACAATTATCACAGCCCGTCGTTGAACAGAGTCGAACGGGTTCATTTTTATAAAGCCTATCACAAAGTTTTACAAAATTTAACCTGTAAATTTTTTTTTATAAATGTCGGTGACGCACCATTATGTTCTAAAAAAGTAGGCAAATTAAAAGTAATTTCAATAAAAGAAATAAAAATACATGGTATGGAAAGAACCGTATCTGAGCATGTGTATTCTCGTAATTGTATATGTGTGTGTTTATGTATGTGTGTGTGCGTGTTCTGCCCTGTTAATTGTTTGGATTTAGTTTAAGTAGAGACTTCACAACAGAGTGAATAAAAATATTGCGAGAGAGAAAAAATTAACGCCTCTGATTTTTTTTTCATATGCTAGAGCTATTCTTTGTAGAACAGAGTGTCTGTGTAATTTGTACGAATGTACGTGCCAACCCAACGTCCAGGTAGCCTCGTACGAATTAAACTAGCCCGTACACCAACACGTTCTGTAAGCTCAAGACAGTCTAGGACTGCGTCGACTACATCGAACAATAGTTTCATGTCGGAAACTAATCGTCTATTCTCGAGAGAAGGCAGATGAAGAAAAATTTAGCCTATCAGCGTAAACTCCCTGCTTTCCTAGGCGATCTTATAAGCGGCGTTTAACATTCCGCTGCACAGATTCAAGCTGGGCAATATGGGATACATAAAAAAAAAACCCGGCCAAGTGCGAGTTCAACTCGCGCACCGAGGGTTCCATACCTACCACCATTTATGTAATCTACAAACACAAACAAAAATATTTTTATATTTGAGTTGATTGAATGAAAGGTAAATTGCGGTTTACGATTTATGACGTATTAAAGAAAACTACATACTAGATCTCGTTCAAACCAATTTTCGGTGGAAGTTTGCATGGTAATATACATCATATATTTTTTTTTTAGTTTTATCATTCTCTTATTTTAGAAGTTACAGTTAAAACACACATTTTACCACTTTCGAAGTGGATTTTGCGCAAACTATTCAGTTCAGAAAAAAATGATACTCAATATAATTTTTGAAAACCTCGAAAAATCGAGTTTCAGTTTTAAGTATGGGGAACCCCAAAAATTTATTGTTTTTTTTCTATTTTTGTGTGAAAATCTTAATGCGGTTCACAGAATACATCTACTTACCAAGTTTCAACAGTATAGTTCTTATAGTTTCGGGAAAAAAGTGGCTGAGACATACGGACGGACAGACAGACAGACATGACGAATCTATAAGGGTTCCGTTTTTGCCATTTGGCTACGGAACCCTAAAAAGGTGACCAGATCGACAAGGAAAATTCCATAACGCTCCGAATATATGCAAAATACAGCTTCTTTAAAGCTTCTACTTAAAGATTTATTAGTTCTATATAGAAACTCAAACATTTTATGGGCTTTTCTACATTTATACTGGAAGTGAAAAGTGTATAGTAGTTTACTATCTAGCATGACGCCAAGTTCTACTCTAGAAAATAGAGTGCCATTAAAATTAGAATTATGGAATTTAAAGTTACATTTTCCAGTAAAGGTAATAATTTGACATTTGTTAATATTTAAATCAAGCCGAATACGTACCCAGTGTTCCAGTATTGGATATACTAGATTTTGCCTGGGGTTCAACCCGCCACAAATTCGGTTATCGGTGTAGGATTACAACGGCGACTCCTCAATAGTAAAGAAATCTGACTCATACAAGTTGTTCGTGCGCTATACCTGTTTACAGCAGTTTAAGCGTGAAAAAGTAACAGACAGACAACCAGACACAAGTTACTTTCGTATTTATTATATGGAATATTTTATATAACATAATCTGCATATACTTGATAGTCTTTGTTTGTTTGTATGATGTTTATTGTTGTGTGGCTATGTTGGTAGTAGTGACTGCTTGCCGCACCGACGGGCTTTGGTTCAATCCCTGCAACATTTATGTGATAAAAATTGTCTTATGTCATAGTTTTCTACGTATAATATAAATGTAGTTACAAAAAAAGTATGTAATTATTGGTGTTCATTGTCAGGGATACCTGACTGATGGATACATAGTACAGGCATATTATTCAAAGTCAAAGTCAAAGTCAAAATGGTTTATTCAAATAAGGATTTTACAATCACTTTTGAATCGTCAAAGTTATAAAATACCCACCCCACCTTTCCGCCGGTTCACTATGTTGTTGATTTCTACCGAGAAGAATCCGGCAAGAAACTCGATAGTTACTCTTTTAAAAACACTATCAATAATACAAATAAACTAAAAATACAATTAATGTTTTAAATGAAAATTTTTTAGTCGTACAATTTTATGTCATTTCCATTTTAATTTGGTTTACCTATGCATCCTGTAATTGAGCATCATCAGTCCCAAGGATTTTTATTATTTACATAGTCTGAAATATTTTAGTATGCCTTTTTACAAAGTACCTGCTTGATAAAAGATTTAAATTTTCTTATTGATAGATTTTGAATTTTATTGGGAACTTTGTTGTAAAAGTGTATACATTGCCCCATAAAAGAGTTACTTATTTTGTGTAGACGTGTATCAAGCACCAACAGCTTATTTTTACTTCTAGTATTTACTTTGTGAACGTCACTTTTCTTGCTGAAACTATTGATATTTTTATGATTATTTTATGATTATTAATAGTTTCTATTGATATTTTTATGTACATATAAAAGATTTTCATATATGTACTGCGACACTAAAGTTGAAATTTTTACTTCCCTAAACCTATTCCTCAGAGATATCCTAGATCCTAATTTATAAATACACGAATTGCCCTTTTTTGTAACAAAAATATTGTATTTATATCAGCAGCGCTACCCCACAATAGGATACCATATGTCATTAAACTATGGAAATAGCTAAAATATACTATTTTTGCAGTGTTGACATCGGTCAATTGTCTTATTTTCTTGATCGCATACACAGCAGAGCTAAGTTTTTTGGCTAGGTTATGAATATGAGGACCCCATTGAAGTTTGGAGTCCAGCGTTATGCCAAGAAAGACTGTTGAATTAACAAGTTCTAATTGCTCGCCATTAATATTAATACATGTCTGTCTCTGACTAACATTTGGTAATGTAAATTTAACACATTTGGTTTTTTTGTCATTAAGTAAGAAATTATTAACGTTAAACCAATTTACAATTTTAGAAAGGGTATTATTTAATTCATTATAATATGTCTGTCGTCTCTTAACTTTAAAAAGCAAAGAGGTGTCATCAGCAAATAAGACAATGTCATGGTTTTTTACATGATATGGGAGATCATTAATGTAAATAAGAAATAGAAAAGGACCTAAAATTGAGCCCTAAGGGACTCCCATAGTGACTGCTGATCCCGGAGATCTTTCACCGTTGACATCTATTTTCTGTACTCTCCTACTCATATAGGATGTCAAAAGGTCAAAAGCTTTGCCTCTAATACCATAGTGATGTAGCTTCCTGATGAGATTTTCATGTTGAACACTGTCAGATGCCTTAGATAAATCACAAAACACTCCAAGGGCGTCATACGAATCCTCCCAGGCGTTATATATATTTTTTAATAGTGCTTCTCCTGCATCGGTTGTGGAACGACCTTTCATAAAGCCAAACTGTTTACTACTAAGTAGCTCAACAATAATTAATTATATTTAATTAATACATGTATATATAATGTTACTTATATGATTTATTATTCTCTTGAATGTATGCCTGATGTTTCAAAGAACGCGACACGGTTCAAGGTAACAATTTCAACAATTTAACTAGGACGGACTCGTTTGTTCAAAATAACGACTTAATGACAGTCGTTAGAAGGTTTTGTCTGAATTTTGCGTTGACATTAGAATTACTGTGGGTTTAATGACAACAAATAAATAAATGGTAATGACAACAAAAAAATAAATGTGAGAATACTACCTATATTAAGCTTAGGTTAGATGTGTAAAATTATATCCTCTTTAGTTTTTTAGGTATTGATAACAATAACTGAGATACACTCGTATAGTCGACATTGAATTAGCTCTGGTGTGTATGTTTCATATTTATTAATTTGACTATAACTTCAGTATAGAGTGGCCATACTATGTCACAGTATATATAGTAGAACTGCGTGTAATATGGCTAATTTCTGCTGCTCTCTAAAGTCGGCATTACCACCCTTCTGTTACGATACTGTGACCGCTTGCCATAGAACACTCACACATTTGCATTCGTGCATGACATTTGTTTTCGTAAAGTTATATATTTTTTGTTTGAAGTGGTCAGGGTGAATGCGTAGTGCACTATTAGGTGTACTGGTTATACCGTATGTATTTGTACTATGATAGCGCCCGACAGCGATGTACGGAGCTACAGTAGGCAGAAGGAAATCGATTTGAATCATTGTTAGACTTTCTTACAAACAAACCTTCTGCTTTCTTCATAATGCTGCGCCACGTTGACTGATCACCGTTCTTTAGTAGTTAGTGCGTACATTTTATTTATATACATATTGCATTAACAATCAAATAAGGCCAGAAGATTTGTAAGTTAAATTTGAGTAGAATGTTTTAATTTATATTTCTTTTTATATGAAAACTAGTTAAGTATTAAATTTACATTAGTACGGTAATTAGTTAAATTTAGTATGGCTGACCCTGTTAGAAAGAACTTTCTAATATTTTGTTACATTGTATATATGTAATATTGTCGCATGGAGGGTAGGCTTGCTGTAGGTTTGGATGCGACTTTCTTAATTAAATGAACAACACTTTATAACACGAATAATTTAATTAGTTGTCTAGTGCAAAAAGATTGATAGAAAAGGCCCTAGGACATGAAACTATATATATTTAATCAATTACTGTTTCCAATGCAAAATTCATGAACTGACTGACGCCAGGACAAAAGCATCGCTGTTCCTGACGCCAAATCATTTTAAATTTGACAATTAGTTCAAAATGTAAGTGGAAATTAAAAAGTCAACCTTGTAGAGGTTGGCACATACCTCTACAAGGTTCTATGCTACAATACCCCGCTCGCCCTGTGAGGAAAAAACCTGAGGTCACAAGGGCGAGGGATTTTTCCTAAATATTACTATACAAAATACAAAGATAAAAAAAGTAAATAAATAAAAAAAAGTCAGTATGTCATACCTCTACAAGGGTCTATGCTACAATACTAAAAATTACCACTATAATATGTGATTACCTTTTTTTAAAAAAATATTTTTTATTTTGTATTTTTTGTTATTACTGACATTACTTTGATTTATCCATACAATTTTAAGTTAAGAATAATAATGGTCTATGGTATATAATGTATGGTAAATGTTATGACATGACTATGTAATTGTTGCGATTTATAGTAAGTAAAACGAGGCGCAGCCGAGTATCACAATAGCGCACAGCAGGAGTGTCAAAAAGCAAAATATCATACAATTGCATTAATTGCTTTTAAAACGACCAGGAAAAAAATATAATATTACTAGCTGTCCCAACGAACGTTTTTCGCGATAGCTTACACTTAAAAAATTAACATGGACGTCAAAGGTAGTGGTTGTATACAATTGTTCAAACTTAGAATAATGTTTCCCATCCCAACCCATACAAATGTAGACACTCTCTTTTTAAATGAAACCGCAGCACAAGCTACTTTTTTTTTTTAGTTTTAGATTTTGCTATTTACTTCTTCGGTACTAAACCTAAATAATAAAAACAATATATTCTTCTACGTATATTTCGAATATGAGTTATTTTGCTCTATAAATACAAATTTTATAATAACTCGACCCGCTACCGGATTCAATTGTGAATATCAACCTATTCAAACATACATTTGCAGCCGTTTAGGTGTAGTTCAGTGACGTACACACGTACAGCAGAATAAATTATATACATACATATGTAATGATTATTAAAAATATAGTAAGAACCTACATGTTTTTGACTTTTGATATAATAATATTGACATTGTTTATTTTTTTAAAGAATAATTTAAAAATATTATTGAGAGAGTTTATCGGCCAGAAAATTATGTTTATTATGAAAACATTTTACCAGAATGAATCGTAATCGTAAAAAAAAGATTTTCTACAGCCTTATTAAAATTTTGCAGTAACGTAACTTTTGCATTTAAATCCATAGCGGGGGGTTATCAGTGGCTGGATACACTCTCTTATTATACTTAAGGTAGAGAATAGCCTCTTTTCACCAAGCACTTTAGCGTAACAGCCAGTAGCGGGTGGTAAGCCCATAACCGAAACATTGCTTCTCGTTCAGTGTATCCGGACAAATGTAGCTCAAAGGTCCCATTAGCTGACCCGCGCAACATCGTCTGCGCCACATTTATGAAATAATAATAAGTAGGTTTTCATTTTTACACCTTAGCCGCGCTGAACCAGTTGCATATAACTTTAGTCCTATATATAGCAAAATATCCAAGACAATACTTTCAGATATTATTTCGTCAAAAAAATAAACATCATCGTGATGTAGGTACATGGAGTAGCGCGCCATCTATAAGCAAAATGTATTAGCTACAGTTTATTCCTTGGAGTACAAAGTCTTTGATAGATACCTTATATTTCTATCTATGATATTTCCTAAGATATTATTTTAAATTGAATAGTATAAAAAGAAATTTTAATCTACATTAAATACGTAAGATGAATAATACGTATTCATTTAGATAATTACCCATTATGAAGTATTACGAACAAACGAACCCGCCATAATAAATAAATAATAAATAGGTCAAATCTTGTTAACTATTCATTTAAATCATTTGTAATGTAAAAAACCATTTTTAAGCAGCATTACATAACCAATTGAACTAACATACTTATTTGAATAAGAATTGCTAACTAATAAGAGAAAACGGCTTTGCAAATCGCGTAAAATTTTCAATCAATAATTTAAATATAAAAATATAAAAAAGTTATTGTGAATCCACATAGATATTTTTTCTATCACAGACTTTTTTATAGAACGTTTAAGGAGGAACAATCGCACTTTTTCGAGTTTTTTTCGCACTGTTAAGGCAGCACACGTCACGAAAGGTTTCAGAAGGGACAATTTCGCCCGTGTTTTTAAACCTTTTTTATTTTATCGCTCCTATTAGTCGTACCTTGATTTTACATATAGCCTATATTTCTTCTAGAAAAAATAGCCTTAATACGACGGGGTTGCGCTATTTCGTTATAGAGTTTCTGTGGCCAACTACCAGCTTCTGCATTAGACCCTATATATAAATTTCAGATTACTGGCCATGAAAAATCAATCTCAGAAACCTAAAATACATTTTTAAAGCCCTATACAACGGTACCCCTCACGACAGGATGCGTAAAATAAAATAACAAAATTAAAGCCCACAAACTACAAATCCAATAACAAGGCCCAAAGTTTCTTGAAGATGAAAAGTCCAAACACATTGTAGGAAAGGAAACGGAAAACCGTTAAGGAATTCGTAATTCCTCCGACTGCTATCCACCTCCATCATCTGATCCTTTACTTAATTCTTTATTATGTTGTTGTATGTCATCATAACAAACTGTGTGTTAAGTTAAGGCAGAATCAATGAACAAGTGAAAATTCAGTAGGTGAAAATCAAACATTATCTATATTTTTCAAACGCGGATTTTTTTCAAATTAAAATAAAGCAACTTGTACCACTATGTACCAAAACAGAATCATCAAAATCGAACTACTCAGTACAACGTTTTGCCCGAACATTCTTAAAATATTAACATGTACTAGCTGACCGGGCAGACGTTGTCCTGCATGATACCGACTGCAGCACCAATTGACGGGCTGATTTGTGAATCTAAACCATTCAGGGCGCTACCCAAATGTGTACACAAAAATAAAGACACGTAAAGATAGGTATAAAGGCATCAGACATTAAGTTTTATACCTTAGTGGTATAAAATATATATATATACATATTTATTTGTATATACGATTAGGTGGAGTACTTCTTCTTTTTCTTTTTCTTTTATCGGTTAAAGATGGCTTATGTATGTCCTACTCGTTAAAAATTGCCAGTTTTATATAATAAGCGGTAAATTAAAACACCTAGGACAAAATAATATACACCTATTGCTAGTTACTTACGAACTATAAAAAGTGAGTTAGGATTGGGCAGGGGGCTTAGGGGTTTAGAAGGTTGGTGGTGGCCTAGGGGTTTAGAATTTACTTTTCTTCCTGAGGGGTGGAAGTTGTATGAGTCATTTTCTCAATTTCTTAAGTACATTGTTAATTCACATCACTGGCTTTTCGGTGAAGAAAAACATCGTGAGGAAACATGCATACGTCAAAAATATAACATATGTGAAGTCTACAATCCGCATTGGGCCCGCGTGTGGACTAAGGCCTTAATCGAGGTTAGGCCGCGCCCCAACAGTGGGGACGTATGAGGCTGAGTAATGGGCAGCGGGTAATACAGTCAACGTGCGGCCTGTTTTTTAGCCTCATTATTAATGTTTGCCATTTTTTCAAAAACCGAATCTCTTATCAATAATTAAAAAAAAAACATAAGCAACTCAGGCTCAAAATATGTGATGATGGTTTAAGTTAAAGCACGAAATAAGTAATAGTACTCACGTATACCACTTACTCTCTTACAACTACTAGATAGTCGTATAAAATAATGTTGATTGCTTTTTGTAGCATTTAGGTATACTACTCATCAACGAATTTAAAGCATAAAGATATCTCTTGATTACTTTATATTTTTATAATAGTTCCTTATATAACATTGTAATACCTAAATTGTGGATTCATTTTAAAATAAACTTCCATAGAAGTCTAGACAGAGCAATCGGAGGTAAGATACACGGTAAGACAGTGCAGTGCCAGGACTGTCTCGACTTGTCGGATGATTTACTGTATTAATTGAATAATTGTCAACTTAACTTGTTTTTGTTGTTAAGATCTGAGCTAACGATAAGCAGAACCAACAATGGCTCCATATTATTATCTGCCTAGGCAGATCGTGATCAGACAGATTATACGGTTGGGCGCCGACATTTTAGCTGTAATACTGCTGCGATTAACATTCGATGCACTGTTATTTGGCATAACATTATTTCTGAACACTGCTTAGATACATAACGAATTCGGCTCTCAAGGCTTAATCACATAATTTAATATCGTATTAAAAGCTTTCTTAATGCCTTCCAAATAACCTTTTTATTAGGCAAATCTAAGTCATATAAGTTCTTGAATAAATAAACTTTAGGAATTTGAATAAAGTGTGTTTTGTATAATTGAAGAAATGGATTGAGTACTAATTATTAAAGAATATATATACCTATATATGATGCTTTGAAATGACCAGGATACCTGACACCCTGACACGTAGAAGTCTGCAATTAGAGTGAACACTGATTTAGTTCATACACATCAGAGTATACTGGCTCATTTTAAGTTAAGGACTTTTCAAGTAAAAAATACTTGAAACCTCTCTAAATTTAATTAAGATTGCGTAGACTCTTACGTTGTTGCAATGATTTGGTGAGGTAGAAGGTTTGTTAATATAAAAGCTTAAAACCAGAAGACACGAACGGAAAAGTCTTTTGCTCAGTCCAAACTTTTTTTGAACGAGAGACTCTGTTTTGAACAAAACACTTAGGTTGGAAGAGTAAAATAACATTCAGTCACTCAATAATGATCTGACAACTGAGTGCGGTCTTATTTCAACTCTGATTACCAATGCTTAAAAATAATCTAACATCTCTCGACACTAGCGTTAGATTAGTCATCAGTGTGAACTCTGGCAGACAGAGTGTACTTTGATCGTGTAAGCGCGGCCTTAAAGAGGAATTAATTATAAATGTAAGTAATATCCCTTAAGACCAACTGCCTATCAAATCTCACCACCCGTGGTAACTTAGGACTTGAGTTTCCCAATTGTTCACAGTGACCAAATATCAGGATAATACTACCATAACACCACACGCAAGTCGTCAATACCGGATGAGGGCGAGAGCAGCAATGAGAACATTCGTGAGTTTTGGCGAGTTTTCTCGCTCTGAGTCTGGACAGGTTATATTACTTCCTCATTATGCCCTCGATCACTAATATATATAGTTTATATCTACACCTTTATCTTCGTACTCTCTCTAACTTCTCGAAGGACTATAAAGGGAAAATGAAAAAAAAAGCATTGGACATACATAACCAACCATCTAACCAAGGAATGCAGAAGTTACAAATACCAAGTGCCAAAATACTCTTTGTTAGCTTTTATAAATACCGTATAAAAGTACTTTGCCGCTACATTAAAACTCATGTAGTTCCGATAGTAACCCTTTTATTGTCAAATGCGTTAATTGCTACAGTAGCTATTGAACTTCAATATTAAAGCTATGTATAAAATACATTGCCAAATCGACATGGTTTCAAGCATCCTAAGTTGTCGAAGTGACCATAAACAAAATGAAGATCAAAACAAAATTTGTTTTGTTGGTTCGACAATCGTTAGTTGTCAGCATACTTATGGGCAAATTGAGATTACAACAAAATATAATTTATAGAGCAAATTTGTTAGTACACTTTGCTATTTACACAAAGTTTCAATAAATTGACTAAATAAAACGTTGTCGCATGGAATAAGTGAGTTGATAGGGTGGCAACATTGCGTTGCGACTTGAGCGAACGTTTGTTTCGTTCACTTTCACTCTGGTTCAAGTGGGTAGTGGACGTTTATCAATTTTATTTTGTTTTTTTCTTTTTAATGTTTGTAAAAGTATACCTACACGTGCTACAGCCATGGATCAAGGATTGAGAAAATTTCTTGAAGAATATTAGCCGGTTATGTGGTTATAGCTTACTTTTCGAAATAGGAACAGTTTTCAAGTTCATTACCATAAGTGCGCGTATATATGTGTTCAATGATGGGTAAACAACACGTAAGCTTGCGGGAATGGAAAGGCAATGATACCAGTTAGAGTGTACAAAAGGGCACGTGATTGAGGTTATAGGCACTATGCGTAGTCGAGGGTAGATCATGACAACAACGTAAGCTTTGTCACAATAGCAAATTACATAGTCAGAGTGACAACATTAACATCGTTGTAAAATCAAACTTGGTCATGAGAACAGCGTAAGCTTTGTCACTATAGCAAATTACCTACTCAGACTGACAACATTAACATCGTTGTAAAATCAAACTTGGTCATAAGAACAACGTAAGCTTTGTCGCTATAGCAAATTAACTTGTCAGGGTGACCACATTAACATCGCTGTAGAATCGAACTTGGTCATGAGGACAACATAGGCCATGTCACTGCAACAAATCTGCATGGTCAGGCTGACAGCAGTAACATTGTTGTAGCATTCTTCGACAGCATTGTTGAATTATCCAAGTATAAAGTGACAATTAAAACGTTGTCATTCCATCTATGGACTTTGGTGGGCTCCACAGTAACAAAGTTTTTTTGTCAATTGAACAATATTTTTTTCTCAGTGTAGGTGACGTTGGCTGGAAAAGAAGTGTTTAATAGTACCATGTATTCGCGAATTTAATTATTTATTTATAAACATTATTACAGACTGACATAAACCCCAAAGCGTGTATAATCAAGTAACATTACTTATCTTAACTATATATACTAACTTACTAAAGCAAATTCCTCGAAAACACAAGAATAAAAGAAAAAAAATAAAACATATAAAATAACAAAAAGAAACAGGCATAAGTAACTAACTACATGGTAAATTATAAATTTACAAAGTTTTGTACATTTGATGAGAAAAATTAAAATAGTAAAAGCTTAAAATTATTGATGGCTTTAGCTAGCGCCATAGTAGAAGGTATCAAAATAAATAATAAAACGAATAAACCCCCCCCCCCCCCATTTTCTGCACTAGTTACCATACTTCAGCGGTAGCGTAGACGAATGGATAGCATTCAAGTCAGTTTTTAACGACACGAAGAGTCGTAGGCTTCGTTGGGCGATCCGGGGCCCCGCTAAAAAAACCATAAAGGCATTATTATACACTAGTGTAGACCCAAGCGCAATAATGGATACATGAGAACGCTGTTACGGTAGGCCCGAGACTATAATGTTGTCCGAATTAGAATCGATTAAAAACTTGCCGCGCATGTCAGTAGGCGGTAAAAATATATCTTTATATGCTAGCAAGGTATCAAACACCGTCGCGTCAATTAGCGCTTTTTATCAACCGCAATACCTATATTCGCCAGAGCTACTGAATAGAGTCGTTGATAAGCTAAGCATTATTTTAAAATGTAAATGGTTTGAATACAGAATGACGCACACGGCGCGCCAGAATTAATTTTACTGTCGAAGTTTTTAAAGGCCATAAACGACCAATGTAGTGCTATGTTCGCGTACGAGGTAGCCAAGGACGATAGAAAGTCAAATAGGAAACCGAAGCCGGTACACGTTACCACGTATAAGCAGTGTAGTAGGTCGCATAGTCAGCGAAAAAGCGTCTTCTAAGTCGCATTCGTACTCACCAAATGGAAGCGAATACGAGCGCAAGTCACATAGAACGGGTACGATCGCCGTAGCGCGTAAAAAAGGCGTCTTCAAAGTCGCAGCAACCAAAGAGCGACAAACTAGAAAAACCCCAGAAAAAAGTGAGCAAGTTAGCATGTTCGGTTTGCGGCGGAAATCACTCAATAAAGATGTGTGCCAATTTCGCGAAGTTTAGTGTGCAAGATAGGTGGGCTTCTAGTAAACAAAACAGGCTATGTTTTAGGTGCGACTGACAAAAAAATATTGTCAAATTGACAAAAACTTGTTACTATGGAGCCCACTAAAGTCCATAGATAGGATGACAACGTTTTTATTGTCACTTTGTACTTTGATAAATCAACAACGCTGTCGAAGTTTAATGCTATAACAATGTTACTGCTGTCTGACCAAACAAATTTGTTGCAGTGATAAAGCCTATGTTGTCCTCATGACCAAGTTTGATTCTACAGCGATATTTATTTTGTCACTCTGACTGAGTAATTTGCTATAGTGACAAAGCTTACGTTATTCTCATCATCAAGTTTGAATTTACAACGATGTTAACGGTGTCAGTCTGACTAGGTAATTCGCTATAGTGACAAAGCTTACGTTGTTCTCATGACCAAATTTGATTTTACAACGATGTTAATGTTGTCACTCTGACTAGGTAATTTGCTATTGTGACAAAACCTACGTTGTTCTCATGAGCTACCCTCGACTACCCCTAATGCCTATAACCTCAAGAATTTTAGTCAAAGTAACTAATCCAGCAAGGGAAATCATGCGCCCTTTTGTACACTCCAACTGGTAACATTGCGCCTTTCCATTCCCGCAAGCTTACGTGTTGTGTATATTTACCATTGAACACATATATACGCAGCTATGGTAATGGCCTTCAAAACTGTTCTTATTTCTAAAAAGGAAACTATAACCACATAAAGAAATTCACTCAATCCTTGATTTATAGCTGTAGCACGTGTTGGTATACTTTTGTAAAAATTAAGACCAAACTCAAAATAAAATTGATAACCGTCCATTACCCACTTGAACCAAAGTGAAACTGAACGAAACAAACGTTCGCTCAAGTTGCAACGCAATTTTGCCACCCTATCAACTCACTTTTTCCAAGCGACAACGTTTTATTTTGTCAATTCATTGAAACTTTGTGTTATTAGCAAAGTGTACTAACGAATTTGATTTGTAAAGTATATTTTGTTGTAATCTCAATTTGTCCATTAGTACGTTGACAACTCACGATTGCCAAACCAACCAAATATATTTTGTTTTGTTTGACTATGGACACTTCGACAACTTAACATTGTCACTTCAACAAATTAGGATGCTTAAAACATTGTCGATTTGACCACTTAAGATTGTCAATGGAACAATTTATTTTATACATAGCTTTAATATTGAAGTTCAATAGCTACTCTAGCAATTAACTCATCTAACAATAAAAGGGTTATTGTCGGAACTACATAAGTTTCAATGTAGGGGCAAAGTACTATGTAAGTACGTATCGTGTGGCGTTAACGGCTGTGAGGCGACGCACCATAAGTTATTACATAAAACGGACAGCCGTAGGGAGCAGCCTGAGCAATAGTCCAACGGGACATTTTTAAGTTCAGTCATTAACATAAGTAGCACAAAAACGTACTTAAAACTCGTACCAATCGAGTTAAGCGGTTTTTTAGGTACAATCACTACTAACGCGCTTTTAGACGAAGGTTCCACGATGACGTTTATAGAACGCGACATCGCGCACGAGATAGCACGACTAGGCAGAACGTCGCACTTATCTTTAGAAGGAGTAGGTGGAAACCGTGTTGACGACCACGAGTCTACTCAGGTCGAGCATAACATCCGTGGTTATTCTAGTAGAGAAATGGGCACCATTACCACGCATACGCGGGCGAAGGACCCCGAGTGCAGAGCGCTAAAGTTGTTAGATTCTACGTGCGCAAAGATACCTACTGAAAATCGGTACGAAGTAGGTTTGTTATGGCGTTCAGACGACGAAAAGGTGCCAGACAAACGTAAGCAAGCCCTCAGCCGACCATATAATCTCGGAAAAAGTTAGATAGAGATGAAAAATTAAAAGCCGAATATACAAATCAAGTCTATAACCTCTTAAGGCAGGGTTACGCAGAAAAGGTAGAGACGCGCCGTGCTTATCACGGCGGTCATGGTACCTACCACATTTTCCCGTCTGTCATGCGCAAAAGAGCAAAATTAGATTAGTGTTTGACGCCGCGAGTAAAATAGAGGTAAAATGCTTAAAATACGCGCTCTTATCGGACCCTGACTTGCTACAATCGTTATTCGCATTCGCATAGGTTTAGATGCCGTTAATAAAGAGATGTTTTTACAAATAAAAATAGTAGAGATTGACCGCGACAGTCTACGTTTTTAATGGAGGGGCGAGGATCGCAAACAACCACCAACAGAATTTCGCATGAAATCGTTAATTTCAGTGCTACGTGTTCGCCTTGTACTGCAATATACGTAAGAAATAAAAACGCTGACTGTCACAAATCTCAGTACCCGGTAGTCGCGCGCGCGTCAGTGAGAAAATTTTACATGAACAATTACTTAGCTTCATTCGATGACGAAACGGAAGTAAAAAAGCATAGAAACGAAAAGCACAAAGTGCACTTGTCCACGTCATTCGAACTCCGAGGCTGGGCTTCTAACGTTCCCGAGGTTGTAGAAAACGTCACAAATACACCCACAAACGAGCGCGATACGTTAGGGTGAACCGTAAAACGCCGCAGTACACCCGAGTGTAAAATAAACGGTAGTACCATACCTATATGTCAGTTTTTGAACCGCCATGTCCAGTCTCGCCGATCACGATGGTAGGTAAAGTGCTCATACAAGAGGTATGGCGCAGTGGCATCGGCTGGGACACAGTGGAGCTTCACATAGCCTGGCAATCATTTGTGGATTACTTAAAGTTGCTCAAAAAGTGAGAAATATGTAGGCATATACCTGCTTTAACTCGTCGCGAAGTAGAAATGCACGTTTTTGCGATGCAAGCGAAAAGGTATATGCGACCTCGGTTTTTTTCGCATGTAATAACGGCAACGGGTCAAAAACGTCTCACTTAGTTGCCGGCTTTTTTTTTTGCCCCGTTGAAGCCTATATCGATACGGCGTTTAGAGTTGCAACCCGCACTGTTAGGCAGCCGGTTAGCCGATTCGGTAAAGCGTGATTTGGATTACTCAGTTATAAAAAGTCATTATTGGTCAGACTCTAAAAACGGGTCAGGGTAGCGCACGGATTGGCCGAGATAGATACCTTAACCGCGCCAATAGACTGGCACTGGCTACCCAGTACACAAAACGTTGCGAACAACGCAACAAAAGGCATACCATCCAATTTCAATGCGAACCACGGATGGTTTTGTGGCACTAAGTTCATTAGGGGCGACCCCTCGACTTGGCCAAAAGAGAAGCAGGTCCAGGAGCCGTCAGTACCAACAGGCGAAGAAAGAGTTGTCAAGCAGGTTCACGTAACGGTTAGGCATAATATTTGCGACTACTTACCTAGGGTCGAACGTTTTTCTAAATACCTAAAACTGTTGCGCACCACTGCCTATGTTATTCTCGTCGCAGAGGTATTCAAAATCAAGCCACACGAAAAAAAGGTGTCAAACCTGACCTGACACAGAAGTACGTCAGACTTGCAGAGTTATTGCTTATACGCAGAAGTCAGCATAATTCGTTCTATGAAGACATCACGCTTCTAGAGCCCACCCTCAGAAAGCCCTATAGGCGACTTGTCGTCAGATAGGCTAACCCAAAATCAACCGCCATTTACCTCAACCGCAGTTGATTATTTTGGGCCGATGCAAGTTACAATCGGGCGCAGACATGAGAAGCGATGGGGCGCACTTTACACTTGCCTCACCACATGATCAATACATTTAGAGTTGGCTGCATTTCTCTCTGCCTCCTCTATGATAGTGAGCTTAAGCTGAATGATGGCACGCCGCGGTACCCTGACCGTAATTACAGTTATCACGGTACATGCTTTGTGAGGGCCGCACGTGAAATCGAAGAAGTGCTGCAAAACAACGAAACTGATTTGAAAGAATTCGCAAGTGATAAGCTATCTGTTGGAAAAGTTTTTGCACACGCTTTTGTTAGAAGCTGAACACATTATCAACTCTATACTTTTGACTCCAGTGAACCCTGACTTGAGCCAAGAAGCCTTGACTTTCAACCATTTCCTTGTTGTGCAGTCCAGCGCAATGTCACCGTTTGGTTCCTTTAAAGAAGGCGAAGTTAACCTAAAGACTTGGAAAGCTGCGCAGGCACTAGCCGACTTATTTTGGAAACGCTAGTCGATGGAGTACAAACCTATTCTGATGCCTCGACCCAGCCCCAGTAAGCAGCATGAAACTATAGAGATCGGCGACATAGTGCTTAAATTAAATTATCGTGTCTCATTTAGAAATGGATCTGCATCGTGATCATTTTCGTGTGATGATTATCTACGATTTTAAATGTGGCCTAAAACGTGATGAGTCATTTGATTGACTTCAAATGGCGTATATGGATGCAGGACCTTTAAAAGCAACCATCTACCGTTGCCATAGCGAGTACAAGCTCGGTCGCCTCACTTTGGGAGATGAACAAAGGAGTGGTCGTCCTACGACTACGACGACTGTCACGGAAAAAAGTATGCTGGCAGTAAAAAAAAATTCATGAAAACAGGCGAATTACATACGAAGAAATTCAGCATATTATATTGCAGATTGGTTCGGGAAGCGTTCACAAGATTCTAAACGAGCACCTTCGCGTGAGGAGGATAGTTTCAAAGCTCAGAAGCAGGCCCGTGTGGAGTGGTGCCGTGATGTAATTCAAAAATTTGAAGCAGGCTCGTCTCGGCGCGTTTACGACATGGTGACAGGTGACGAATTCTGGATTTATCAACACGATCCAGAAACAAAGCGTCAGTCGACCGTTTGGCTGTTTTAAAACGAACCAACGCCTACGAAAGTGAAGCGATCGAGCAGCGCAGGGAAAACTTCACTTTGACGGGGTGTCTGGTTTCAATTCCATTACGAGACCAAAGCAGCATCAATGCCGAATGGTATACCACAAAATGCCTGCCACCGAACACCGGGCTTCGCGGGGTACTGCTTTACCAAGACAACACGCCCGTGCACTCAGCGCTCAAAACGAGGGACTTCCTGGACATCAAACCGGTCAGAGTCTTGGATGACCCTCCTTACAGTCCTGATCTGGAACCGTGTGACTTTTTTTTATTCCATAAAATAAAAAATCAGATGAAAGAGATACAGTCTTCTTCTCGCCGGAAGACGCGCTATAAGCGTTCGAGAAGGCCGTGGACGTGGTTCTAAATACTAAGATAAAACTTGTAAGAGATTTTTTTTCCAACATTAAACTGCATTTATTTAACAAGCTTTCGGTCCAGCTGCAGGTAGATACGTTTAGCACCTTTACCGCGCAGTACTACCGTCAAGTGCGGGATATAATCAAACATGTTCCTGGTTGAAACAATATTACCCCTTCCTTTTTTTTTTCGTTCGCGGCCGTCGCTTACTTTACGTATACCCAGTTTAAATTTTTAATTAAATACCCTTTGTTACTATTATTTTATGCTATATAATTAACTGCCAACTAAAGTATCAAACTCAAATGGCTCTCTTATTCATATCCTAACCTTAAAGTATTCACATAAAAAAATATTATTATTTAATTGTTAAAATGGTTCATCTGTATTTCTCCACATAAATAAATAAATGACAAATGGTAAGCGGTTATCGCAACCTATGGACGCTTGCAACACCTGGCAATCACTCGCGCGTTGCCGACCCTTCATAAATTGTTGGAATACTATAGAACTTGCACTATAATCGAATTGAGTTTGAAGCTTGTATGTATTACCATCCTTAAAATTCATTGTTTAAGTTTAGGTAATCCTTGGCGTCTAATCAGGTATGCTCAAGGTCAATAAGTAGGTACTAACTACGCCAATACACTACTAACTAGTAAATGCCGTCAACTGAAGTATTCGTCATTTGTGTATTAATAGTTCTTAGGGAAATACACATTTTTGTATTTTCAAATCGTTAAAACTTAGCATTAAATATATATGGTTGGAAAGTGCTATAAGCAGGTACACTGTAATTTGCTGCAGTTCAAATACTACAATCAGTCGATTCAAGCAAAACTAGTTTAGCACTAAGAAAATATTGCTTTTATTAATTGTATTGACCAAAAAACTAATTATTTTAAATAATGTTTCGCCCGGAAACCTTACAGCAGGTGAGATTATTCTTAACACAGCCTTTTTGTATATTCCAAAATCTAGTTATGAGTAATGGTTTGAAATGGCAAAAAGTCTATGAATTTGATTAATCTGAAAAATATCAGAAATATCAGCAGTGTAAAGCCTACTCCGCACTTCGAATATACATCGCGCGTTTTTACTTAAGTTGATGGCACACCCCATACCCAAACGAGTTAAGTTTGCAAGAATTTGATTAATGTGATATTCTTTTGTATCTTATTTCATAAAATATAAATTCATTCAATTCATAACATATATTATCGCATAATTTGACCAGTTGAATTTGCTATTTTCATAGATATATTTGAATTTTACACCGACAAAAACCGAGATTTTCAATGTGCTAGCGCATATCGTACGCGGAACCGTGTCTCTTTGTATGCTCCAATAGTATAATATGTCTTTGTACACTGGTCGAAACGGCACGCTTTTGCTAGGGTATGCCATAGCCTTGAATTTTAATGTGCGTGGACGCTCATGTGATTCCGTGTTTAATTTTATGTGTCCAATTGGGAGAACTATGTTTTGTTTACACGGCTGTGTAAAAAGAGCAATAGTTTTGTACAGTTATGTATCTATTTGTATGTAGGTATGCAATTTTCATATTGTATGCGTAGTTGGGTGCTTTATTCCCATTGAGCCACAGAGCAAACAAGTTGTGGAGTAACCTCCCCGTCAAGGTTTTCTCTATATAACAACTACAGTATGGGGTTCTTCAAGAAAGAAATGATTAGATTCCTACAAGGCCGACAACGCACGAGTAATGCACTGCAGTACCACCTTAGTGGTACAAAAAATCAATCGATCGTAATAGTAGGGACACATTAAGGCACCTAATGCCGTTAAAAATTACGTTAATAGAAACTAAACACAGATGTAGCCATGACTTATAACCACTTAAGTAAATAAGTATAATACTTGTATACACCATTTACAAAAAAATACACAATTTAGCGTGCTTATAAATTAAAATAGTGCACTAAATTGTGGCTAAACATATGATTTGTATCTTCTAACGTGTTATTTACGGCAATAAACTATAGTGTGGTAACCGTTACTCGTAATCCGAACTCAGTAAATCGACTGTCTAAAAATGAAAAGGACAAAACAAAATTAAAACGGTTGATATTATTAAGTGTCTCTTGTATACATACAATCTTGTTTTTTAATTTTTATTCAATTGTATTCCTAGTTTTTAACATAGTTTTAAAATAATAATTATTTAATATTTTACAACCATTTAAAATTTTGTTGTTGTGCTTATATTCCAGATGCTAGTGATGAGTACCTTAATTATGTGCAGTTTTTGTGATGGATATATTTTTGGGCAAATGTCAGGAATGTTATCAGCACTTCGATCTGAGGAAAGTGATATAAATATAAGCGATGAAGAAATATCATGGATTGGTAAGTTTTGTTGACGTTAAAATACTTTTAATGGAAATACATATGTTTTACCTAAAGATAATGCAGAGCAGGTGGGTACATAAAGATGAACAAATATTTAAATAATGAATGGTATTATTATTATAGCAGAACTTGGTGATACAAGTACGTAGGTAGCTGTATATCGTATACCAATAACATTTTTATGATCGTCAATTTTCTTGATTATAATTGTTATTATTATTATTGATTACTATTGTAAGGCACGGAAATTGGTTGTACTTATATCTTGAACTTCGAGGAGAAAACCGATAGAGGATCCAACTAGTGTGGGTGACGTTTGGCGGGCTTTATCAAATCTTCTTGCCGCCTATATCGACCAGACCTGTCATGATAGGTACAGTAAGCGTACAATAGAGTGAGTTTGTAGTCTCTTTGGGATATCGAATGTGGACATTCGGAAGAGAACTGAAGGTACAAACATAGCTTACAGAATTAGCAAGCTTAGGTAGCATTGGGCAGGGGATGTTTGGTGAAGGACCAATAGCTGATAGAACAGACGTTACAGCGGGTAAGCCTCTATCAATGGATGGATGACCTTAAGTTATAGCTGAATGCGAGAAGCAGAGAACCGCAAAAAGTGGCGCGATAAGGAGAAGCCCGATGTTCTTCTAACTGAACATAACTCTCCAGACATTAAATTATATTAAATGCGAAGTGATATAACTAAGAGAGTGATATCATTAATATTTCGTGCATTCGATACAATTTTTATAAAATAAATGTATATAGTTTGCTGCTGGTGAAATGCCTAGCGATGTGACAACCTTAAGATCAGGGTAAGGTGTTGGGGTATCTTATCTCCTAAGAAGTTAACCATATATTTCAGATCCGTCACCGATTCCGCTGAAAACAACATACTCGGCATATATAAATAAAAAAAAAGGTTCCTGAAAAAAAAGGTTTCCTTTTACGAACAGAATAAAAAGTAAATATAATAATAATAACCCACATCAAAACCTCCAGTTGACGTGTTTTATACTTTTTAGTAGCTCTTCTGCATGTTTCAAATTTGATTTCTAATTGTAGTTTATCTTTAGTTTATTTTATATGAATTTTTCAGCTTCCATCATCAATGTGACTTGTTGCTGCGGTTTTGCTGTTGCGGTTATCATTGCTGACAGATATGGAAGGAGAATAGCTATATCTTTATTAAGTTCACCTATATTATTAAGTTGGATAATGGTTTATTATGCACAAAGTGTGACAGTTATTATAATATCTAGAGTAATAGTTGGAATATGTTGTGGGGGGGTATTTTTCTTATCATTCATAACGACTGCTGAATATAGTATTGCTGATATGAGAGGTTTATGTTTAAACTTAGTAACTTCAGTAGGACCATCACTAGGAGCCGGTGCTGGTCACATTTTGAGCACTTTACTAAATTGGCGAACGGTTGCTTTAATTGGATTAGCTCCGTCTATTATTTCAGTTTTACTACCATGGTTCTGGGTCGAAAGTCCTTCATGGTTAGCATCTAAAGGTAAATTTAACGAGTGCAAAACAGCATTTAGGATGTTAAATGGTAATAATAATGTTACTGAACAACAACTGAAATTACTTATTGAAATTGAAAGTTTAAAACGCATAAAATCTGCTAGGGAAAAAGTTTCTGTATTTTCTCGTGGGAGACAAATAAGATCTGTAATGCGCAAAAGATATTTTTGGAAACTCGTTTTAGTCAGCTTCGTCATTGCGAGTTATAGAACAGCCGTTGGTAGGACATTTTTTAACACTTACGCCATTACAATACTTCAGGATATAACTGGAAGTTTCGATGTATTACTTTTTACATTACTTGTTGATGCGCTCATAATCATAGGATCTTGTTTATCATGTGTTTTGGTTAACAGAATGAACATGAAACCGCTTTTGTTCTCTACTGGAATATTAGCAATAGTATTACTTGCAGTTTTATCTATATGTCTCTATTTTAAACAAAACAATACTTTGTACTTTCCATGGATAAATTCAACACTTTTAGGTCTATATTTTATAGCTGTCTATTCTGGTGCATCTCCAACACTTAATGCTTTATGTGGAGAAATATTTCCAATGGAACTTAAACGCTATTTGTTAACTATATTAGTAGTAGTAAATGGTGTTGGAATATTTTTATCACTAAAACTAGCTACACAGATGTTAAGTCTGATGGGTTATCATGGTGTATTTTTGCTGAATGCATTAATTTCAATTTTGTGTTTAATTTATCTGTGGATTACTTTGCCAGAAACAAAAGGTAGGACCTTGCCAGAAATAGAGCTGTTTTTTAAAAATAATACTTTTGATAAAGCTAATGATTTACTAGCTGGTGAACAGATGAAAGTACTAGTATAATTTAAGAGAGATAATAGTTAAATGTATGTACTAAATGTTAAAGTGTAGTAAAAAACACTTATAATGTAGAATTTACATAAATAGTTTTATGTTATGTGTGTGAGAAAGGTATATTTAGTGCATAGTTTAGAGATAGTGTGTATACCGTACCATAAAAGGTTATAACGAAAGCCTTATAAAATTCGACCGTCCATCCGTCTCACTCTGTCACAGCGTCATGAATTTTGCACATATGAATGAACTGTAGTGTATTTTAGGTGGTTATTAATTATATTCCGTATTTGCTAAAACTGTTCAAAGTGCCATATCTTAGAAATTGTGCAGGTAGTCTCGTTTTCGTACTGGCCACAGTACAGCAACGGCTCTTTTGAAAGTCTTACAAGACTTCAAATCTGGATTGGAAAACACAATGGTCACTATTCACATCCTTATTGTTTTTTGTAATGCGTTCGATACCGTCAACCATGACTTACTACTTACTACTAGCGTTCATAAAAAGATCTCAGCTTCTGTTGTACAATAGCGAATTCATTGCAACCTTAGCCGTGGATTCTATATTTTGATGAGCTCAGAATTGGATGTATCATGATCCACGATCTTGTGAGTAACATTGAGATGATAAAAACAAATGTCGTTTGTTAGTCACTGAAATGTGACTACTGGTTCAGTCCTTCCACAGTTATTTTACTTTTAATTGCTTTACTGTAGTTTCCTTTTGTGACGTAAAGTCTCACTTAATTTTTTTTTGCGAAATTCATACCCTAAGAGGGTGAAAAATAGGTTATTTTTAGGGGTAAAGTCATTTTAAAACTTTAATCCATGAAAATTTATATTTGGCCTTTTGATTAAAAGCTAATGATGTGTTTTAGAGTTTTTGGAAAATCATGTCCTAGTAGGTAATAAGGGTTCAGTTTCCAATTGAAAATACTGTGTCCTATCAGTTTTGGAAAATCATACCCTAATAGTTTTAGATATGGCTTGGAAGTTTGTATGCAAAGGGAAGATTTAAATCCCACGGATAACACCCCTGAGAACCAGCTAGTAATTTTTTAGTTTAATAAGGGGTTACATTAGCACTGATTACTAATTTCTCGATTAATACTTTTGAAGTATAAGTACTTCCTCACATAAATATCTTCTGATCACTTCCTGGGAGTTTTTATTTATTTTTCATAATTATTAATTTTACAATTACAAATTGGACCATGTATTAGGCGAAAAAGGATGTTTTCACTAAGTGTCAATAAAAATTAAAAAATCGAAAAAAAATATTTTTGTTCTTTTTTGATTTCAAATGATAGTCATGAGTTATACGGTTCACCGGCGGATACCCTTTTTTGCGAGGCGCCTCTGAAGGTTTGTTGCCATCGGGAAAAATGCCAAAAATTAGGGAAATTTTGTTTATATGTTGTACTATAATATCACAATCAATAAAATAAATGGGAATTACCTGTGGCATCTAAAAAAATCTTTAAAATAAGCCTTTTCTTCGTCGAATTAACGTTACCCCAAAAGCGATGACCGACTGTAAGAATAAAAATAATGTTTAGGATATACCACAATATATTTCATATTAAAAAGTAGGTAGGTGAAAAAACGATATCTTTGAGGTTTTAGGTCGTTCAGAGACGATAAAATAGTTGTAATATTTTTTTATCTGTTAGATCTGTAGGTTTGAAAAACATAATGAATTGTTATGATTTAATGAATGAATGTTTTAAAAGGGTAAATGCATAAAATAATACATAACTATTTACATGCATTATTTATTATTGTTACGGTAAAATTTGTTGTAAGACAGTGGTTCGCTGTAACAAATGAAATTTATTCTAAAGAACCTTATCTACCTCCTTCTATTTAATCTAGACACGCAGCAGCCTATCCAGCCAAGTTCAAAGAAAAAAGAACTGGCGACACGGCAGCCATGTGTAATATTAGACGAACCATTACAAGCTACTTTTGACCTTTCACAACTCGATACTTATTTAATCTACATATATGAAATTTGGCACACTTATTAAAGGCACTGAGCTTGTCTAGAATCCAAAATTTCATAAATGTAGGTTTTAAACTTTAGTATATTAATGACTTGCATTTATAAAAAATAAATTTTAGACAAGCTAAGGGCCTTTAACGACTGTGCCAAATTTCATATATGTAGGTCAAATGTGCAGTAAAGGTGCGGTTTTAAGTTGTGAAGGGGTCAAAAATAGCTCGTAATAGTTCATGTAATATTATACATGGCTGCCAGTTCCTTTTACTTTGAACTTGGCTGGACACGCTACCGCGTGTCTAGGTATAAACGTTTAAAAACCGCCATTTTTGTGACTGACTGACTCACTCACTGAGTGACCTATAGATCAAAAACCAAACCCACTTCCAGATGACCTAGAAATTTGATATTTGGCATAAAGATAGACGCAAAGGAAAAAAATCTGAAAACTGAAAACTATAAGTAATTAGTATCAACAAAGTATAACAAAGTGAAGAATGAAAGTAGGTGGATATAAATATAAAATTTTGTTATCATATAGTTTAGACTGTTTAGGTTAGATTTTATGCCGGCTGAATTCCGGGCGGGCAACATAGTACAAAAAAGAAAACAATACAGCGTAAACGTAAATAAATAGAGTCTTTTACAAATTAAATTATTTTATTTACTCTGTATTCAACAATAACTTTGTCTTTGATATTAATGTTCTCAATAAGCATTTTTCAGCCTCTTCTGTTTCTTTAAATAGTAAGATTAAGAGTAGAACACTAGATCAGCTTTTAACACAGTCTGCACCTAAGTGTAGTCCGTTAACTTTTAAAGAGATCACCGAACATGACGTAAAAAAAGTTTCCTTTCTATATCTTCCAAGGCTGTAGGTTGTGACAATTTATGCTGACAAATGCTTACTCCTTCCTATTTTAGAATTTATTGCACCCATTTTAACTCACATTTTAAATTTTTCAGTAAAAAATTCCCGTCCTCTTGGAAAAAGGGACAAAAGGGAAAAATTTGTTGTAGCACAGCCAAAAATATCAAAACTTGTTTCTTGCACTAATTTCAGATCGACAACAATTTTACCTATTCTATCGAAGGTATTTAAGAATATCGTCAGTAAACAATTGTCTAATTACTTACACCTTAATTAACTTCTTAGTCCACTACAATCTGGTTTTCGTCCCGGCCATAGCACAGTTACGGCCTTAATTAAAGTGATGATAAACGCTTGGCTATGGACAATAAAGTCAAAAAAAAGTCAAAAGTCAAAATGGTTTATTCAAATAAGGATTTTACAATCACTTTTGAATGGTCAAAGTTATAAAATATTATTTTTTGAACACTCCTACCTTCCCGCCGGTTCACAATGTTGTTGATTTCTACCGAGAAGAATCCGGCAAGAAACTCGATAGTTACTCTTTTAAAAACACTATCAATAATACAAATAAACTAAAAATACAATTAATGTTTTAAATAAAAATTTTTTAGTCGTACAATTTTATGTTATTTCCATTTTAATTTGGTTTACCTATGCATCCTGTAATTGAGCATCATCAGTCCCAAGGATTTTTATCATTTACATAGTCTGAAATATTGTAGTATGCCTTTTTACAAAGTACCTGCTTGATAAAAGATTTAAATTTACTTATTGATAGATTTTGAATTTTATTGGGAACTTTGTTGTAAAAGTGTATACATTGCCCCATAAAAGAGTTACTTATTTTGTGTAGACGCGTATCATGCACCAACAGTTTATTTTTACTTCTAGTATTTACTTTGTGAACGTCACTTTTCTTGCTGAAACTATTGATATTTTTATGTACATATAAAAGATATTCATATATGTACTGCGACACTAAAGTTAAAATTTTTACTTCCCTAAACCTATCCCTCAGAGATATCCTAGATCCTAATTTATAAATAGCACGAATTGCCCTTTTTTGTAACAAAAATATTGTATTTACATCAGCAGCGCTACCCCACAATAGGATACCATATGTCATTAAACTATGGAAATAGCTAAAATATACTATTTTTGCAGTGTCGACATCGGTCAATTGTCTTATTTTCTTGATCGCATACACAGCAGAGCTAAGTTTTTTGGCTAGGTTATGAATATGAGGACCCCATTGAAGTTTGGAGTCCAGCGTTATGCCAAGAAAGACTGTTGAATTAACAAGTTCTAATTGCTCGCCATTAATATTAATACATGTCTGTCTCTGACTAACATTTGGTAATGTAAATTTAACACATTTGGTTTTTTTTTCATTAAGTAACAAATTATTAGCGTTAAACCAATTTACAATTTTAGAAAGGGCATTATTTAATTCATTATAATATGTCTGTCGTCTCTTAACTTTAAAAAGCAAAGAGGTGTCATCAGCAAATAAGACAATGTCATGGTGTTTTACATGATATGGGAGATCATTAATGTAAATAGTGACTACTGATCCCGGAGATCTTTCACCGTTGACATGATTTTCTGTACTCTCCTACTCATATAGGATATCAAAAGGTCGAGAGCTTTGCCTCTAATACCACAGTGTTGTAGCTTCCTGATGAGATTTTCATGTTGAACACAGTCAAATGCCTTAGATAAATCACAAAACACTCCAAGGGCGTCATGCGAATCCTCCCAGGCGTTATATATATTTTTTAATAGTGCCACTCCTGCATCGGTTGTGGAACGGCCTTTCATTGAGCCAAACTGTTTACTACTAAGTAGCTCATTAATACAGAAATGGCTTAACATTTGACAAAGTATGATTTTTTCAAAAACTTTATTGAGTATAGATAGTATTGAAATAGGCCGAAAATTATTAGGATCTGTTGAACTACCTGATTTCAAAAGAGGTATAACTTTGCTAAGTTTCATCTCATCAGAAAACACACCACTATCAACACAACTATTAAAAATTATGGCTAAGGGTTGTGCCATAATTTATAGTTTTTACAGAAAGTCCCCAAAGGTCTGTGGTGTTTTTAATTTCTAATGTTTTAAATGTATTAATGATATCCGTAGGACTAATGTTTTTAAATACAAAGGGAACGTTACATTCAAGAACACTAGTTTTAAATAAATTTTCTGCTAAGATTGGACTTGAGTTTAGATGTTCAGTTGTTTTGAATGGAATATTCCTAAAAAACTGTTCAAAGGCAACTGCTACCTCAGAATTGGTTTTAAAACTAGCATCATCTACAATCAACTCAAAGTCCTGACAAGAATTCCTAGCTTTACCAGTTTCATTATTTATTATGTTCCATGTAGTTTTTATTTTATTTGTTTTTACTTTATGTCTGAGGTGAATTGCTTTTGCAACAAGACAGACCTTTTTAAAGGTTTTTGAGTATTTTTTTAAATATTCCCTAAATATTTGGCTATTATTATATGTTTTTTCTTTATATAATTCATACAGTTTACGCCTACTTTTATGAATACCTGGGGTAGCCCATTCACTAAAACTACTATATACTACTGTACTGTACTATATACTACTGTACTGTATAAATTACTTACTCTCTTAGTCCATTTAGATTTTACTAATGCTTTTAACTCAGTGGATTTTGACATTTTATTAGGTATAATACAATTTATAAACTTATCTCCGCCGGTGGTCTCTTGGTTTGATTCCTATTTCAGAGGGCGATCACAGTGTGTTCGAGCAAATGAAAAATTATCTGATTGGTGCGACTTAGCTGCCGGTATCCCTCAAGGTGGCGTTCTCTCTCCTCTTTTGTTTTCTGTATTTATTAATGCAATTACTCCTATTATTAACTCAATCGACCATTTGTATGCAGATGATTTGCAGATATATCGTCATTTTGCAGGTAAAGATATCAACGCTGCTGTAGAAAGTATAAATAGTGACCTGAAGAAAATTTCTGATTGGGCTAAATTTCTGTTGGACTAGTGGTTAATCCAGTAAAATCGCAGGAAATTATTATTGGTAGTAGGTACATGTTTAATCTAATCTGTCACTATATTATACCACAAATAGTTTATGATAATGTACCAACTATATATACAGATGTATTAAAAAATCTAGGGGTGACCTTTGATAGCCACTTATCCTGGTCTAACCATATCAACGACATAAGTCGAAAGGTACATTTTAGTTTGCATTCCCTTGCATAATTTTCTTCCATTTGACCAAATTTTCTCTTGCCCAATCCTTATTGCTCCCTATTTTAGACTACGCTGACACTTGTTACCTAAATGCCAATGAAGAACATTTAGACACATTAGAACGTCTACAAAACTTGTGTATTCCATTTATCTTTGGCCTTTGTAAATTTGATCACGTTTCCTGTTTTAGGTCTAAGCTAAAATAGCTTCCTATCCGACTTCGTCGTAATGTATACAGATTTTGCTGTGTTTATAATATCCTTAACACTTCCTCCTCCTCTCTATATCTTAGATCGCTTTAATTTACCTAGAAACAGACCTCTTAGATCGCATATTACCTCACTTGAAATACCAGCATATAACACTCAGTTTTATGGTGACTCTTTTGTTGAATAAAACTTTGGAACACGCTTCCCGGTTTGATACGTGACAGCACATCACTTAATTTTTTCAAAAATAGCTTAAAAGAACATTATTTATCTCTATGAATTGGATATATATGTGTATATACATGTATTTTGAGTATTTATATTTATGTTTTATTATTATTGTATAATATATGAATGTTAATAAGTAATAGTAATATTATTTATATATTTACTCTTTTTTTATAAATATTTACAATGTTTATTATTTTTAATTTAAACTAGCTTAGGAATAATTATGTACTTACACTATTTGCCTTGTATTATCTCTTACACACTTAGTCTTGCTGTAAGAAATCTCTTTTAAGGGATAAGCTCGTCTTTGTACTTATAAGTTTTCTTTTGTTTGTGTGTTAATATGTGTTGTATTGTACAATAAAGAATTAAAGAATA
Organism: Apoda limacodes; assembly: GCA_946406115.1. Classification (NCBI taxonomy): domain Eukaryota; kingdom Metazoa; phylum Arthropoda; class Insecta; order Lepidoptera; family Limacodidae; genus Apoda; species Apoda limacodes. The sequence goes on along the minus strand of OX291551.1, from coordinate 24,019,752 downwards.
AAAATACTCATAATTTCTTTACAAAAAGCAATGATATCCTATCAAAAACATAATTGTGAAATAAGAGCCAAGTTCGATTATTACGAATATGCCGTTGTCGACCTCACCGACAAAAAAATTGAGATCTATAAATAGGCGCCAAGTTTTAATTTTAGCTACATGCAACATTCAACATTTAGGTTATTGATGGGATAAATTAGAACCGTTACCTGTTATTATTGATTTTTATTTAAACTGGAAAAAAAATATTTTTGTTACTGCAAAACGCTTTATGGTAGGTAGACTCTCATAATGTTAGCCCAGCTAGGAGATTTCATAGAATGGAGCTGAAGGAAGGGCACATGTAGAGCCATCATGATTTTTTAAAAACTGTGTGTTGATGTTTTACATCTGAATTTAACGCCCACAAAAATCCGTTATTACTTAGCTTCATTGCTATCAAAGAATGGTAAAATGTTTTTGTAGCCGGTAGTTTTATATATCTGAGAATTAGTTATTTAGCTAATTAGTATCAAATATAAAAGAATAAAAGAGACGAGAATGGTTATGATAAAACCATTTAAATGACTTGAACGACCATCCTTGTGTTATTTTATAACCAAAATAGACAGATCCCATGACACCTTCGTAACAAAGACCTTTCCTCTATAGTATGGTATGTATTGGTATTTTGAAAACCGGAAAGTGTGGTATTGATATTTCGGACACCGGTCACGTAGCATGGGTACAGTCCCTTATCTCTGCCAAAATTATATGTTCATGCATATATTTCTCCGTTATCAACATCTTGATTGAACCTTTCAGCTTACTCTTCGCTAAGACTCTGATACACTGCCTCTGCGGCTAAGCTAAGCTCAGCCAATAAGGTCCTGGGTCCAATAAAAGTCCGAGTATTGAAGTACAACCTTAAAATTCGGATGCGTTTAACCCGAAGTTGAAACCTGAAAATACAATTTTGATGATATAATAACTTATCCAATATTAGGGAAACTTACTGAGAGAAAAACGATGAAAAAGCTAGGAACTAATGTTGAAGGTTATGAACTTAAAACTGTGTGATTTTAGACTGTGTTACTAGTTACAATAAAACAAAAGACATGGAAGGTTACGTTACAAACACTGCACTTACTCGTATTTACTTATCCGTTCCAAAATTGTTTAGGGATTAATAAAACTTTTTGGGAATAAGATGCTCCACAGTTTTATTATTCGTTGTTTTACTAAAGAGCTTACATTATAATCGTTTTAGGTTTGAAGCGTGTATGTTTGTATGTTTTACCGTTTTCACTATAGAGCAAAAACGTGTTTCTTGTATGGAGACCCCTTAATTTTTTTTTGTTATTTGTTAGAAAATTCGCTGTAATTACGCTTATTCCAACATATACTTCGGGCATATAAGATAGAGCCCCTAATATATCCGACAGACAGCGTTGGCTTAGTGATAGGGCTCGTTGGTACCATTTGTGCATAACCGGATTTATATCACAGTTTTTACCTTAAAGAAAATATTCCCCAAAACCGTCGATTACCTACATGCTTTTTCTTACAGTCGCTTAGAATTATGTAAGAACTGCGGCAATTGAAACTTAGGGTTAAAGAGTTATGCCGAGAGAATAGGCTGATAATACCGTAGATTGTAAATAATACAGACTTTCAAACAAAACAATACATTTGTTAAGTAAGTTCGTTTGCAACCTTACACTACCTATCTCCTAGTCCTAAATAAAAGGTTACGAAATCACTGATCAGTAATACATACATACCCTTTAGAAAGTGGGCAGTTTTGCCGTGGTAATTTTGCAACGGATGGTATGTTTCGACAGAAGAATGGCAGGAGTCAGGACAAGCAGGGTGTGTCTGGCTGACATGTTGCTTTGATGAATGACACCCACCAGTCCGACATGTCATCTATGACAAACCGATATGCGTCAAATTACATTGCATTTTATCCGAATAGTGGGTCCTAGAAAATTAAAGGGTGCTGGCTAAGAGTAAAGTTTAGCTCCAGTTTGGCGCGCTGTCGACCGTATTGAATTATTTAATTCCCGATTTCTTGGTGGACCAGCCCAGAGTATGGTTTATTCAACTAGAGGCCATACTGAACCCTCAGAAACCCTCTCCAGCTGTCCCTTTTATAATATTAATAAAATATAAGTACTATGATAACAACATTTTAGTTATTCCCATGCGTTTTATCTATAAGATAGTCTTTAGTTGAATAGTAAGTTTCTGTTTAACAAAAAATTTTAACTTTTTTAAATTCAATTTACATACTTCTGCAGGGATTTTGTTGTAAAAACGGACACATTGTCCTTTAAATGATTTATCAATTTTCTCAAGCCTTGTGTGGATTAGAGCCAGTTTGTGTCTATTTCATGTATTTCGATTATGAACATCACTGTTTTTTTTAAAAAAGATTAATATTCTTATAAAAATTAGGTTATCAAATATATATTCACCAGGTAAAGTTAGTATATTGATCTCTTTAAATTTATCCCTTAAAGAGTGTCTGTTAGATAAATTGTATATTGCTCGAATAGACCTCTTCTGCAGTACAATTATTGTCTGTATATCAGCTGCGTGTCCCCATAATAGGATACCATAGGACATCACGCTATAAAAGTAGGTAAAGTATACTAGACGGGCTGTGGCTTCGTCTGTAAGTTTACGAATCTTTTTAACCGCAAAAGCTGCAGAACTAAGTATATTAGCCAATCCAGCTATGTGTGGGCCCCACTGAAGTTTTGCATCTAATGTAATGCCTAAGAATACAGCGATATCTACAACATCTAATTGCTCCCCATTTATAAGTACACTGGTTCTTACTTGACTAACATTTGGCGTTAAGAGTTTAATACATTTAGTTTTCTTACTGTTTAAAAGCAAATTATTCATATTGAACCAGTGGACAACTTTAGACAGACAGTTGTTTACATTATCTAGAATTGTTTCGCGTCATTTAACGATCAACTCTAGACTAGACCGACTCGAATGACAAAGCAAGACAATATCGAGATTAAGGTCACTAAACAGACGCCCAGACCGGCAGCACCAAGAAGAAGAAGCAAAGCATGAGACCGGACACAGCCAAAGAACAATGGGCTGTGTTACCCACACGCCCTATTTGGTACTGCCGACAGCCGTGCAGCTGAGCCCACCAGCAGCACCCGCAGCTATCGCAGCAGCCAGTAGCGTCATAGTTCACGACAAGGAGTCAGGACTGAAATACCACGTTGACACTGGGTCGTGTATCTCAGTTCCGCCCAAAAATTACAGGTTAGTGTGCCCTAAGACCTAAGTGACCTAAGGCCTAGCCTATACCTCCGCCGACCATATTTGTGGAATTTTGTTATAGTGGATGTGAAACAGCCGATTCTCGGAGCTGATTTCCTGAGAAAGCATTAATTATTGGTAGATTAGAGTAAGCGTAGATTAATTGATAGTGTCATTGACCACAATATCCGCTGTCCGCTGTGAGATGCGACACAACATTGTTGACCACAATTGATAAGCGTAACCCCTACCATAAACTACTTACGCAATTCCCAGGCATCACCAAACCGATGTTATTTAAGGAGATTCCGCCCCACGATGTTTTACACCACATCCAAACTACTGGTCCACCAGTATTTGCCTACCCGAGGCCATTTCCTTCCGATAGATATAAAAAGGTAAGAGGAGTTAAGGGTTATGCCAGAGATGCGAATTTGCGAACCGGCAACCAGCCAGTGGGCCAGCCCTTTACATGTCGTTCCAAAAAAAGATGGCAGGCTAAGACCTTGTGGTAACTATCGCGCATTAAACGCGATAAAATTTTTCACCAAAATTTTTTCACCGATTTGAATAAGGCCTATCATAATATTAGAATTTTTCGCCCAAAACCGAAAAAACATGTATTACAACACCATGGTCTCTTTATTTATTTTCCCGTCTAAATTTTGGAATGAAAAATGCTAGTCAAACCTTTCAGCGATTTATGATCGACACCGGCTGCGTAACATTCATGGACCCGATAAAAATCAGGAATTGATTTCAAGCACCGTTTTTTTTTTGCTTCAAAGACGACATTCTAATCGAGTCCGAAGGCTAGGTTTCCCAGAAAACACACCTGAAAACAATTTTCGAAAGGCTAAACAGGTTTGGTGTCACCAAAAATAGTATAATAGTTTATAGGCTACAATGTATGTGATGTAGGTATCAAACCCCTCAGACGAAAAAGTTAAGGCAATCATCGGTTTCCCGAAACCGCAAAACGTAGAACAACTATGACGTGTCTTAGGGATGACAAATTACTATAGGGCTGATATTTCCAAAGCAGCGGAAATCCAAAATCCGCTCAATAGGTACCTACACACGTCCAAAAATTGAGAGCGCACACCTATTGTGTGGACGACAGAAGCCGAGTCAGCATTCGCCGAGTGCAAAGTCCGTTTGCGAAACGCTGCAACGCTACCGGACGCAGAGCTAGCGAAAATGATGGACGCTTTAGCTACGTGCGTAGGCGCCGTACTCAATAGGGAAAAAAAGGTGAGCTCCACCGCTAGGTTATTTCTCAAAGCGGATATCTGATGCTTAGCAAAAGTACAGCACATACGATAAGGATATATGATACCTTAGATATATGAAAAAAGGACGAATTTTTACCATTTACACCGACCACAAACTACTAATGTATGCTTTCTGCAAGACGGACCACACAACTTATATATAGAAGTGAGTTTACCACAGATATCCGTCACATCAGCGCAAGAAAACCGAACACATCTTGGAAAGCACATTTTAACTTTAAAGTGGCAACCATGCCAAAACTAGTTTTTTTACAAAATATCTTTAATTTAACTTTTGTACTAATTTTATTTTTTTCTTTCAGCAGCGACAACTTCTCGGTTTTCATTTTATCAGTAACATTGCAACAATCCTCAGTAATTAGTTTATTGGACTTGAGTCAAGATACCTCCGTAATGTCCTTCTTCCCACATTTAAAACTTAAAGTATAGCATTCCTAGCCACATTATCTTAATGTGTGGTCATTAGTGCAGATCGCGGGCAGAATATTTTTTTGGTAGTCATAAAGCTAAAAAGCTAAAGGTATTGTATCTGACTTGTATTTACTAAAGTAGGAATTATGATTGCTCGTGCTGGGCTAAGATGAATATTGTTGTTGATTATATGATATCCTATGTAGCTACCTATATTTTTTAGAATTAGGTAAAATTTATTCTAGTGTGGGTAAGATCAGGAGCTAATGTTTTTGAAATTACCCCTTCGGCGGTTCTGGAAACTGTGCAGTAAGACACTGCATGCTTTCAAAGTTACTAACACATCTAAACCGAAATCTTATCATCCGATGGATAAGGTGAGGTAAGTTTATTCATTTGCTTGCGTAACCCTAAAACAGTCGACGCCGGGTCACCGCCTCTAAATACAACTTCATAGATCAATTCATTATTATTTAGGAGCAGAAAAGAAAAAGGGTGAGTTCCCATTATGTTAAAACTATATTACCTTAGTAAGTATATAATAAATAAAATGAACAATTAATTAATGTTAAATATATTTCGAAACTATTATCGAAGTATTACCTTAAACAACTTATACCAAAACTACTAAGATACTAAGTATGAATTGAAAGTAATAATAAACTTTAAAACTTGGAAAAATTAAATAGTTATATGTTTATTTAACTATGAACTTTTCTAAAAAAAACTTTGTTGCAAGAAGGAATTTATACTGTTTAGTAACAAATTGCTACCTACGATGTTATAACGAAGTTAGTTAATTTACTTATCATGAACAATTGAACGTGTAGCGATGATAATAAAAATACTTGAAGGTAGCGGGCAAAATTTACACCGATACGCTTGTTAATTAGGTAGGTAACATACGTAATGAAAAGCAATAGGCACTTATCTAATAGGAATATAAAACTACGTATTAAAACTATTTGAAATATTGCGAACTGTTACGCAAAACAATGCAAGGTATATTTATAAACGGGGTTTATTTTTACACATCGTAATATAATCTAAAACTTTATTTATTTATTACATTAAAATATATCTCTGAATCGCATATCTGCCGATACAATTAATTACAATGGGTACAAATGGGTTTCATGGATAGAAAGAATAGGCTAATAATACTGTAGGTTGTAAATATTACGACTTTAAAAAATCGGCTAACGATTATGTATAGAAACGGCAAAAAAATCACGTTTGTTGGAGGACCCCCCCCCCCCTTGGATATTTGTTTTATTTTATTTTATTATTTATTTTTAAAGTGACTATATAACTAAATGTTCTGAGAATATTTTAAGCGTCTACCTGTTGCCGTTATCAATATCGAGCAAAAAAATCACGTTTGTTATATGGAAGCCCCGTTAAATATTTATTTTATTCTGTTTTTTAGCATTTGTTGTTATAGCGGCAAAATATCTTCTGTGCTTTCAACTGTGTTACTATAACGGATCATGAGATACAGCCTGGTGATAGACGGACGGACGGACAGCGGAGTCTTAGTAATAGCGCTTATTACCTTTTGGGTACGGAACCCTAAAAACAATAGCTTGCAACATTTGTGGTGGACCCTAGACGTACCTAGAAGGTATTAATTCCTAGTTGGACTAACTAACTAAATTGTTTACCTAAACATTGCGAGTATTAGGTTAATTTGAATAGATGAAAATCTCGTCGAAGTTCGCCGCTCGTACTCGGAGTTCAGTCCTGAAGACCTTAATGATTTTTCGCGATCGTCTATTTTAGAAGTGAGTGGGTATTTCATGCTGGGTCTAGGTATTTTCAGTATCGCAGTCAGTTCTCACAGGTATTTTTGCCAAAGATTGTTACTTGCTGTCAAAACCAACCATTAAACTTCTATTATTTCTTCTAACTTGCAGTTGCGTCATATTTACAATTACCTTTACAATGAATATTAACTGTAATCGTTTTGCGTTTTATCAACTCAGATAATTGTAATAGGTATTCACTTTAAATAGAGCACCAGAAAACCAGAGATTTAGGCAGTATCGTATCTGAATATGACTCTGAGGTGAGATAGATTGATTCTCTTCTTGTTTGGGGCATTGTGCTAGGCCTAATGGCTTGTAACCCATGGGGATTCATTTATGTAATTTATATATATATATATATATATATATATATATACGTGTGATGACGCCATCAGTTGTAAGCTGGAAACGTACGTCCGTCTTGATTGGCCAATCAGTTTTTACAATGATCATTTCTTCGAAGGTACCTGGGACACTCCCAGTCAATAAAATGTTGTAAAAGCAGAAATTAACTGATTCTCTTTGTAATAATGAAATCCGTCTTTATTTATTTATTATTTATATTATTTTATATTATATTATATTATATATATATATATATATATATATATATATATATATATATATATATATAAATGAATCCCCATTTCCCTTAGTCACGCCATCACGCGTGAACGTCTAGACTGATTTTGCTAATTCTTTTTTTGTTGTGTGTGTTATTGTTAGGAAAAGGTTCTTATGAAAACAAAAAACTGTCAAGTGAGAGTCGGACTCGCGCACTCAGGAAAACTCGAAGACGGCTGGACCAATTCGGGTAATTTGTTTTTGTTGTGTTTGTTAGTGTTAGGGCAAGGTTTTTATGAAAGAAAAATGGTCAAGTGCGAGTCGGACTCGCGCACTAAGGGTAAACCGATTTTAATGAACTTTTTGTAAGTTGTTATGCCCACGCCGGGGAAGGATTCTGAGAAAGAAAAAAGGGTCAAGTGCGAGTCGGACAGGGACAAGAGCGAGTCGGACTCGCGCAATAAGGATGAACCGATTGTAATGAAAATTCAGGGATCACTTAATCTCCGCCCTGGGAGGCTAATCCGCCAGCCTGTGTAAAGTATCTGAAGTGGTAGTCGTGCCGGAGAAGGAGACCGGAGTGGACCCGGCTTCTACAACAGAGGGGGATCAGGGGCCCTTCCGCCCAACCAGCAACCGTATCATCTGTGCCATGCTTCGGCAGTTCTAGTACCGCACCTTTTGTCCTCTAAGCTGTCTTTGCACTGAATCCTCATCTTTAGTCTAAATAACCATAAAAAAAATATGGCCAGAAATAAAAGAAAAAGAGTTTATTCAGCGGGCACTCCATCCACATTCAATGTGGATTTTTGCAACATTAGGGTTATTCACGCCAATCTTAACGTAGTTCACCACCATCTAGAAACTACGCAGCCGACCATTCTTTTTCTAACGGAAACGCAGATATCCTGCCCGGCCGACACATCATACCTTCATTATCCCGGCTACAAACTCGAGCACAATTTTATGAGTCGTGCCGGTGTATGTATATTCGTCCGGGAGGATATCTGCTGTCGCCGCCTTCATAGCCTTGAAGACAGGGACCTGTCGATATTGTGGGTCCGCACGTAGATTACGGCTGCCACACTCGTATCTATGCGTGCCTATACAGGTTTCATAGCGGTGAAACGGACGTAACTCGACTCTTCACGCACCTGAATTTGACGACTGACAAAGTTCTAGAGCAATATCCCACAGCAGAACTAGTTATTTTGGGAGACTTTAACGCCCACCATCGTGAGTGGCTCAGTTCTCGAACCAATAAGTAGGGATATCTGCTCACGAATTTGCTCTGACCTATGGATTATCTCAGCTGATACTTTCTCCAACGAGAATACCAGATAGAGGACCATACAAGCTCCTTTCCGGACCTTCTGCTGACTACACGTCCGAAACGACCGTGGCTTAATAGGTCTTGCAGAGAAGCTAAAATTCTTAAGCAAACTGCATATGAGGCTTAGACCACGGCTCGTAATAATAAGGATCCGAACATTTCTGTGGTAAAACGCAAATTAAATGCTGCCTCGAGTTTCAGTAAGAAAGCAACTGCCAGAGCAAAATTCTAATTCATCGGCAAAATAGGTGGATACTTGCGAGCTATCCTTCTGGGAGTCGATCTTTCTGGTCGCTTGCAAAAGCTGCCTAAGGAAACTTTTGCCAGTCGTCGCTACCACCACTGCGAAAGACCGATGGTGACTTGGTCCATAGTGTGAAAGAGAAAGCCGATCTACTGGGCAGTCTCTTTGCCTAAAACTTGAATATGAACGATGAAGGCGCTGTACCACCTACAGTACCACAATAGGCAATTTCCGCCTTCATGGAAGACTGCTAATGTGCACCCGGTGCCCAAAAAGGGCGATAGATCAGATCCATCGAATTACAGGCCTATTGCTATTACCTCTCTCCTCTCCAAGGTGATGGAGCGTGTGATCAACACACAGCTTCTAAGATACCTAGTAGAACACGACCTGGTCAGTGATCGTCAGTATGGCTTTCGCCATGGTCACTCGACTGGTGACCTTCTAGTGTGTCTCACACACCGATGGGCACTAGCCATTGAGAGTCAGGGGAAGGCATTGGCATGTAGCCTGGACATAGCGAAGGCGTTCGATCGGGTGGCTAGCTTTTTGTCCGGCAGACGCATACGAACCGTAGTTGACGGTAGTTGCTCTGATAGCATGGATATTAATGCTGGTGTCCCGCAAGGCTCTGTGCTGTCTCCTACGCTCTTTCTATTGCATATCAATGACATGTTATCCATCAACAACATACATCGCTATGCAGATGACAGTACAGACAGACAGTACTGGTACTGGTGTACAGAACACCACCTCCAAGAGAATTGGGATCCTTGGTGTCGACATCTCCAGCAATGTTCAGTTCCGAGATCATTTACAAGATTAAAGAAGCTGGCGTCCAAAAAACTAGGTGTACTCAACAGAGCGAGGCAGTACTTCACGTCGGGGCAGAAGTTGCTGCTTTACAAGTCGCAGGTTCGGCCCCATATGGAGTACTGCTGCCATCTCTGGGCGGGTGCATCCGCATACCAGCTTGGACCTTTTGATTCGGTTCAACGACGGGCTGTGAGACTTGTCGACGATCCCAAACTCACTTGCCGTATCGAACCCTTAAGTCTGAGGAGAGACCTTGCCTCCCTGTGTGTGTTCTACCGCTTGTTCAATGGGATTTGTTCTGAGAAATTGTTCAAAATGATGCTCACGGCTACTTTCTACCATCGCACCGCTCGCCATAGGCAGGGAATTCATTCTCATACTTTAGAACCTAAATGGTCGCGTACAGTACGGTTTCAGATAAACTTTCTCCCGCGAACGCTTGGGTTGTGGAATGAGCTCCCTGCTAAGGCTTTCTCTAAGGACTACAGTATGGGGTTCTTCTAGAAAGAAGTTATTGGATTTTTGAAGGGTCGGCAACGCGCGAGTTATACCCCTGGTGTTGCAAGCGTCCATAGGCCACGGTGACCGCTTACCATCAGGCGGACTGTGTGCTTGTTTGCCACCTTAGTGGTATAAAAAAAAAAAAACTTTTCTCTGCTATTTATAATAATTAGTCCAAAGCATGATAGTTATTCTATACAATTTAGAATAGTAGATTTAATAACATGATAGTTATTTTCTACAATTCATAACAGTAACTTCAAAAGTATGACAGTTATTTACTAGAATTATAATAGTTAGTTCAATAACGAGGCTCAGAACCTATTAGGGCTTAAGACGAACAGATATACAAATAATAATGAAAGTGATACTACAATACTTAGCTGAAGTCCCGTGGTCGCTCAATATCTACAAGAATATTAACAACTTTAGCGATAGTGTTAATTTAAAGCACTAGAAATTTTTTAGTCAATTAATTACTAAATTATAAACAATAACAAAATAAAACAAGATTAGTGAGAGACGAGTTGATTGCTCTAACACTATTTTTGAATGCCTGCATAGTCGGTCCAGACAGATCGTCAGCCTGGTCAGTATATCCCCACTTCTCCTCTCGTCTCGTGAAGTTGTCTTCGAAAAACTGATGTCCAATCCCTGTCATCAGGGGTGGTATCTATAAATTGTGGGACGTACAATCTTGACCTGAAAAAATATTACTATTTTTTTCTTAATTTGGGGTGTATTCTGCACGCCCCCGTAAGTGATCCTAGTTAAGTGTGTCATCCGAGATGAATTTTGAATGAGGCGAAATTTTGAAGCCCACGCTGGGTTTTATGGTAAAAGGACACTTTAACACATTTGGTTCTTATGGAGTCACAACTACCCTTTTGTGAGACATTTATTGTCACCCAAACTTCAAGAAGACGGGTCGTGAAACTTCCAAACGTTTGATAGCATGTCAATCGTTGTCCATTTTTTTTAAGGTTAATTGTGTTGGTGTACACTTGTGCATGCCCCGATTGCTTACACATGTTAGCCTAAGCTTGGGAACCGAACTCTGGGGTAAAGTTTGGCGAATTACAATTAAAAATAGTTTTATTGTTTTAACATTGTCGTGTAAGGTGGTCCTATAGCCATTACGCCTTGCACATCATATACAAAAGTTAACGAAATATGTATCCTGTCGAAAGTGGGCAGTTTTGTTGTGGTAGTTTTCCAGCAGATGGTTTTGTTTTTTGTTTTTTCTTTTAAACCATTAAGGTGGCAAACAAGCTAGCGGTCCACACGGTCCACCGTCCACGGTTATCGCAGCCTATGGACGCTTGCAAGACCTGGGGCATCACTCGCGCGATGCCGACCCTTTAAAAATCTAATAACTTCATTCTTGAAGAACCCTATACTGAAGTCCCTTGAGAAAATCTTGGCAGTGAGCGTATTCCACAACCTAAGCGTTTGCGAGAGGAATTTCCTTTGAAACCTCACTGTAAGTGATCGTTTAGGGTGTGAGGATGAATTCCTTGCTGATGGCAAGCGGTGCGATGGTACAAAGTGGTATGCTCCGACAGGAGAACCATCGACCGCATTGAGTGAAAACCAGTAATTCGTCAGGCTACTGGCTATGCAGCCGACAGGCACTACTCAGAACTGTTTACAAAAATTATATGTAAGTAAATAAGTTGAGAACTCACCCTAGAGGGATAAGCTGAATATCAACGTTGGAAAGGCAACCTTATTGATCCACCAAAATCGCAAATATGAGTTATATGTATATGTCGTAGGAAAATAGAAAAAACGGATTATTGTGAGAATCCGTGGAAGCTTGCAAACGAGCGGATGATTGGAAATAACAATTAGTTTTATAATATTCCGAGCTATTTTTAGGATTATTGCATGAACCGAGGTTTGGCTTGTTTCTTTTATTCTTATATATTTTTTGTTTACATAGATACTTACCCAAATAATCTTATTACTTTCTTCTAAAAATCTGATCTATATTGTGACGACGAATGGAACAAAGTTAATATTAACAATGTTTTCTTTGATGTTCTCATGTAAGTGATTCTAATCTTTATAAGAATAAATGTCTTTAAAACTAAACCGAGTTTAGTTTATTTTAGAATTATCGCGAATAACTGCTCACGTTTTGTACGTAAATCGTGAGCGCTGATTGGTTGGTATGAACGTTATAAACTGACAGAAGTGACTTATTTTATTAAAAAAGAAAACCGTCTGTAAATGTTAACATATGTGATACTTCGTTGTATTTTTACCATTACTGAAGTACAGGCTATTTCTTAAGGAGGATTAGACCATAGTCTACCGCACTGGTCCAATGCAAATTTGAGAATTCTATCGAACGATCACTCAAATTTCAGAATGTTTTATTCGCCAATAAGTTATCTGACACAGCTGAACTACTGCTCTGATATGACAACAGCCAGACAGGTTAACGTATCCGAAACACGGTAGAGCTCAAAAAATATGCTACTAGGCGGTCACCCAACCCCTGACTTTGCTGTGCCCTAAAAAGACGAAAACAAAAAGTGTGCCGCTAAGCTGGCACCCATCCAGGTATTACTTCTTCTGAATAAAATTTATCTTGCCAATTCCTTAATTTTCTAACTCTATAGTTCTTTACGGAGAGCCATCTAGGTACGGACCAATCAGAAAGAAGATGCTGTAAATTGTAACCCATCTAACTCAATCACTCTATACTATCAACTTACCGTGTCTGATAACCGGTTCAGGTCTACCTCTATCGACCTTATATTTTACTTTTTCTAAGGAATTGGTTAATTACATCTTTTAACATGCCAAAAACACCTTAACATATTCAATTTTTTGGAAATTGACTATCCTCCCAATATTATAAATGTGAAAGTTTATTTTTGACTGTTGTTCAATCACACCACAGAGAAGCATCCAACTGAGCTGAAATTTTGCACAGAAATATATGAAGAGATGTGGATGGACAAAAGCTGCTTGTTATCCCTGAAATTTAAAAGTACGGAAATCAAATTCCACTTGAATTAACTATATCTAAAGATTGCTAGTATAATAATAGTGTAAGTTAATATCAAGTATAAGTATGAATCCCACACCGATGAATATTAGCGGTGACACTATCAAAAGCTAGTTCTATAAACATTCCTTTTCGGAACCTTATTTGCACATCCCAAATAATTTTTAATTTTTTTTCCGTCACTCTTACAATCAGTACTTTCGCTTTTAATTTACTTATTATGCTAAGAAGATTTATTCCGCGGGTTACCTTTTCACTTTATTTAGTCACACACAAAACATTAATCATTCTTTTACCCATCGTACGAAATCTTCACCGTCGTCCTTGTCTTAGCTGGAAGACACCCACTGTTGGACGTAGGCCACCCCCATCTTCATAACGGACTTTGAAGTAAATCTGTGCCCTGTTTACGGAGATTCGTGTAAGCGCAGTGATTTTGTGTCTTGCATATTGGCTGCTTGTGTTGTTGCGTCCTAAAAAGGACACTATTTGCTCACATATACGTCACAATGTCAAAGTGCACTGCTTGCGGTCGTTTTGTTAATCCTACAGACAGCGTTAAATTCACGGCCTGTGGCAACGTTTATGACAGGATATGTCTTAAAATTTCTAAAAATTGTAAGCTGCAACCAAAATGGATGTGTCCGGTATGCACGTGTAAACAACCACGGAAAGATAACACAGAGACCCCGATCAAGGCTCAACCAGAGACAGGCCTCAGTGAGAGTCGCGAGACATCCCCGTCAGACTGCAGAGACAGTGAAAACAGTCTCACTCGAGCCTTAAAAGAGTTGCAAGCTGAAAACGTCGCTATGCACCAAGAACTTGCAAATTTCAGCTCCAAGTTCGAGAAATTGTTTACTGTTGTTGAGGATTTAAAAAAAAAGTTGATGGCTTAGAGAAGAGAGTAACTGATCTGGAGGAAAAATCGAGCAGGGATAGTTGTCAACATAAGGAAAACCTTGAACTTATTGATACCGTTCAGCAACTCAAAAATGAACTCAATGATCGTGATCAAGAGTTACTCCTGAATGACCTCGAAATTTTCTGTCTTCCCGAAGTCAACGGCAAAAACATGGTCAACTTAGCAATTTTGATAGCCGAAAAGCTTGATGTGAAAATTGAGGAAAGAGACATTGTTAGTGTGGAACGGTCTGGTCCGAGGCGCAGTCACATTGAGGGGAGGGTGCGCCACGGCCGCGGCCTATAACTGTGCGGCTGGCTAGGCGCTCGCTGCGCGATCAGCTGTTGCAAAGTGCATGGGTGCGGCGCGGCGCTGACACTGCTGGGCTTAACCTTCAAGGTGCGACGTGCAAATTTTACATAAACGAACGACTTACGCGCTCAAATCGCCAGCTTTTTCATAAAACCCGTCATGAAGCTGAAAAAGTTGGCTGGAAATATGTGTGGACGCGCGATGGTCGTATTTACGTGAGACGCCGACAGGATACCGACGCTCGTTGCATAAGGTGTGATACTGACTTACCTAAGTTTTTTGGCGAGGTGACCGTTGGTTAGTCTCTGTATTTTTGTGATGGTTTTTATAACTTGTCGCATAGTTAATATTAAACTAATAATTATATATGTTACTGCTTTTCTCTGTGTAGTACTATTAATGTTATGTAAATGTTACCTTTGTTTGTCTTTATGTCGATATTGTATTTATTTTAACCCCGTGACACCTCAAATAATTGTACCCGTGAGAGTTGTGATGTTTTTAATATTTATTGGTACAATATCTTTCTATTTACATATATTTATATGTATCTATACCATCTGATATATTATCTAGTGTATATTTTACTAACTAAAGTTACTGTAATTTTATTTTTATTCTTTTACTTTAATATATACACAAATACCCATACTTACTTGTTATATTGCACTGAAGTGAGCAGCTTATATGTGCTTTGTACGCTCTTAGAGTTTTTTATATGTAATATATATACGCTTTTAGGAATTGATATTAACAATGAAACAAATAATGCTTTTTTGCTGGGTAGTATATTTGCAAAGACTTTTTTAGTTGCTTTTAGAAATCCGTTTTATATCACTTATTTTAATATATGTTTCCAAAGAATCTAAAGTATAAAATTGGATTTCTTAACCCCGGCTCCTTGGGCACGAAACATGATGAACTCAAAGTTGCGATGGACCATCATGACGTCGATATTCTATGTCTGAACGAAACGTGGATGCAAGAGGGTGAGGATGGGCGCGCCCCAAGATTGCCTGGTTACTGACTGTGTCACGTACCTCGCGCGAGCGACGTATGTGCGCGCGGCGGGGGTGTTGGATTCTATGTGAGACGCGGGCTCAATGCACGGGTGCGCACGCATCCTGCCGCGCCACCCGTCGAACAGATGTGGCTCAGCCTGACTATCAATGGTACTAAACTCGCCATAGGCACAGCATATCGTCCGCCGTGGCTACTTGTAGATACTTTTTTTAACGCTTTGACGGACACAATAACGTCTCTCTCTAATGTAGACAATATTGTTTTGTTAGGTGATTTTAATATAAATTTATTAACTGCTGACTCAAATACCTCTAAATTTAATAACTTTATACAATATTTTAATTTTAAACAGTATGTTAAAGTAAAAACTAAGCTCACTATTCCTCGCCTTATTACATTTCGGCCACTAAAAAATATCGACTTAAACCTTTTTAATCATGCAATCGATTTAATCGATTGGGATTCTATCTCTCACCTAAACGACGTAAATAACATGATTAATCAATTTAACAGTGCTATAATTTTATTGTTCGACTTTTTCGCGCCAGTAGAAAACTTTGCGTCCAAAGTAAACTCCTACCCCTGGATAACATATACGGTGCGAGAGATGATGAAATTGAGAAATGAGGCCTACAATCATTATCGTGCATCAGGTCTTGATCACCACCGAGAATATTACAAAGAGCTCAAGAGATGTGTCAACTCAGCTATTTATAGAGAAAAATGTGCGTATTACAATCAAAACATTAATCTCAATGCCAATAATTCTAGAGCTCTTTGGAATAACCTAAAACGAACCGTTAACATCTCTGGTAAAACTCGTGATTCTTATCTTCCTGATCATTTAAATGACCCTGAGAAAATTATTTCCCATTTCTCTGCAATCCCAGGTAGTAGTTTAGCGGCTATATCTAATATGTCGTTTTTTGAGTTTAATCGACATAGTAACGAATCTTTTAATTTAAAATAATGGTTCTCCTTGATTTTTCCCGCGCATTCGATTGTATTAATATTCCCCTTTTATTGTCCAACCTTAGCTATTACGGTTTTCATCATAGTGCAATTAAATGGTTTTCCAGCTATCTAAGCAATCGCACACAGATAGTTGCTGTATATAAAAATGATGGTACTCGCAGGTTCTCGAACCCATGTCCTGTGGATAGAGGAGTCCCCCAAGGATCTATACTTGGTCCTATTCTTTTTATACTTTATACAGCGGACATCTGTTCTAAAATAAGACATTGCAAATATCACTTGTATGCGGACGACATACAAGTATATTTTTCATTTAATCCTCAGGAAACTGACAGTGCCCTAGCCAAAATCAACCAAGACCTACATAACATTGCATTATGGTCAGAGGCGAACACACTAGTTCTTAATCCATTCAGATCTAAATACAGGATAATGGGATCTAAATGGCAGATAGACTTCATAAGCAGGAAAAGTCCTTATATAACAATCTTTGGTAAACAGGTCGATCGTGTAACGGAGGTCCGTAATTTGGGTGTGCTGATGGATCACGGCCTTCGCTTTGAGGGACACATTGTTGAGATCGCACGTAACTGCTTTTACAGGCTTAAAGTCCTATATCGATTAAGAGATTTCTTGAGTAAGGAACTGCGCACGTTGCTGTGTGACTCACTTATCCTATCGAAGCTTAGCAATGCAGATGTAGTGTATGGTCCCAGACTGCTGGCAAAGACTGAACTCATAGTACAAAGAGTACAAAATGCATGTGCAAGGTACATTTTTGACATTCCCCCTCGTACTCACATTGGCCCGTACTTAAATACTTCGAATTTATTGAGAATGTCATTACGTAGGAAACTACACCTAGCTACGCTAATATTCGGGGTCCTGAAAACTAATAGACCTGAAAACTTATTCGCAAAATTTAAGTAGCGAGGAGTTGACAGCACACGGGATATGAGGACGCTCAATAGTATTTTAAAAATACCTCAGCACCGTACAACAGCATTCCGTGGAAGTTTTAGGTATGCGGCCACCAAATGTTGGAATAACTTGCCCCCACCCATTCGCGCACTCAATACAGTAACCACCTTTAAGTTACAACTAAAGAAACATTTTTTACAGTATCAAAAAAAAACCGAGAACAGCGCCAGGTGGCCAAGATATTCTCAACACGCTTTAATTGAATAGGGATAGATAAATAGAAAGTGCAATATTTAATTTAATTTATTTATATATTTATATTTAATTTATTAGCTTCGTTAGTGTATTATCTTAGTGTATGTAGGTACCTACATATAACATATTATTAAGGGTATAATTTCACTAAAATCAGTAGTGAAATTGTTTTTAATTATAGTTAACAGCGACACCACGACCGCGTTACTTGCGCAGGTGCAGATTCCTACCTTGGGCTCCGCTGAAAATCAGCGCTGTGGCACTAGTGTCGCGGCACAAGCTGAGCTGGTGCCCATTTCAACATCACAGCGTTCACGATATGCCTACTTACAGAACAACTCCTTTATCTTATTGTCCTTTTCGTTTGTAATTTTTATTTTATGTAATTTAGTTATTTTTAAATATATGTTTTTAACTTTGTGAGCGAAATGATGTTGCATAAATGTTTGTCTATGTCTATGTCTATGGATATGCTGCGTCTTTCAATCCGTCCCCACATGGAGAACTGCTGAATTTTTAGTTTTCTGATAAACGACGGGCCAAGAGAATCATCGACGATCCCAAACTCATAAGCCGAAAGAGAGTTTGCCTCCCTGTTCTATGTTATACCAAATGTATGATGGAATGTGTTTTAAGGAATTCTTTGTAATCGTCAGCGAATTCATCCATACACATTATAACAGCCATAAACAGTTTAACAGGGTTGTAGAATGAGCTCCTTGTTAAGTTTTTTAATTAAGATTACAATTAATAAGGGAGGTTTCAAGAAATAAGTAACTACATTTTTAAAGTCTGCAATGCGCTAGTGATGACCTTAGTGTCCGTCCATAGGCTGCGGTGAACATTTACCATCGGGTAGGCCGTGGCTTGTTTGCCACCTAAGTGGTAAAAAAAATTTCGTGTCTGCCATTTAAGAACCCTTCTTTCTCATCGATTATCGGTTCTACGAGTGATGTGGCCTGCCCGTTGCCATTTTAGCTGGCTAACTATTAGAGCTGTGTGCTATGTTATTCCGTCATCGCCCGCCGCCTTATTTTACTTAAGCAGTATAAGGGTCATTGTTATCTAACTGACGTCCGGGACATGTTAAGTATAGTTTCAAGTTAATTTGACTTTTTTTCGCCGTGATATGGACAGGATCACGAGTTGAGGTCCTTATGGACAAGTATAACAGGTGAGTTATACTTGTCCATAAAAAACTCTCAATATTTCAGATTTGCTGCCTATAGACAGATCACTGGGGAACATTTTCGAGCCGATATACGACTCTGTAGCCTCTTTAACTCGTGATGTCTACAAGTAGCGTACATTAATAAAGAAAATTGTCTAATTTATTAAATATTCGAAAATTTAACATCAATTATTCGAATTTGAAATTGTAGCAAATTTTTGAATTAATGAATATTCAAATTGCAATCCCTACCGCGTATGGCATCGTTATTGAAAAGATTTTTTTTTGAACTGACTATGCAGTTGGCTGATGCAGCCATTACTGCTCCACCGGACTTTTGGGGCGAGACTCTGGTTGGGCTGGCAAGGCTTGGGTTGTCGCTCTTGGGATCGTCCCTTCGACCATCGTGAGCTTCGAACCCAGAGGTGATTCAACGCCAGGAGGAGAGTAACCCCTTACGCGGTTGCGATTGCGAGTGAGCGGGGGCGAGAAGCGCTCCGGCACTCTTAGATACCTCGTGTATCCGTGCGTTTGCCGTTTGGGGCCGTTACTACGTATATTATATATCAATAGTTTTTCGACCGTGCCAAGGTCGGGGGGGATGATAGGTTGTGGATTGCACAATTAATCGATTCGGGTGATTTTGTGTACGCGCGAAAAAGCGGACTGCCAGGTCTTTGATATATTGGGGGATCGTGGGGAGCTCGAAGTCACTGTGTAGGTCCGCATTCCGGCCGTACCACGAGGCTCCGGAGGCCGCTCTAAAGAAACGGTTTTGGAGGGTCTGGAGTTTATGTAGGTTGCGTTTAGACAACACATAGACGACACTAGCATGTGCTAGTATGGGGCGGATGCAAGTAACGTAAAGAGTCAGCTTATTTCTAAGCGACAACTTACTGTACTTGCCTATCATGGGATATATACGACTGAGGACAAAAGCGGCTCGGTCTCTATTTTGGTGTGATCGTAGAAGTTCAAACACCAATCCAGGGTCACACCGAGATATTTGGCCTTGTTTTGCCAAGAAATGGCACGGCCGTCATTTCGAACAATTCCTCAGTACACATCCCATTGAAAAAGCAGTAGAACACACACAGGGAAGCAAAGTCTCTCCTCAGACTTAAGGGTTCGATACGGCAAGGGAGTTTGGGATAGTCGACAATTCTCACAGCCCGTCGTTGAACCGAGTCAAAAGGACCAAGCTGGTATCCACGTGCACGCGCCCAGAGGGGCCGAACTTGCGACTTGTAAAGCAACACCCTCTGCCCCAACGTGAAATACTAACTCGCTCTGTTGAGTACACCCAGTTTTTTTGACGCCAGCTTCACCTTGTCTTGAAAATGATATCGGAACTGAACATCACTGGAGATGTCAACGCTAAGGATCCCAATGCTCTTGGAGATGGAGAGGGGAGTGTTCTGGAATTGTGGGACTACAGTGAATAGGGTTTTCTTAGCGGTAAACGTGCAGACTTGTGTCTTTGTAGTGTTGAATTGGGCCAAGTTTACCCGTCCCCAGTCAGAGACCTTGGACAGTGTGGTCTTGATTTAAGACACAAGTTCTCCGCAGCTTTTCTCCACAACGAAACGAGGAATTTCTGCACGACCCGTGTAATAAGCATCTCCTGTACTGTCATCTGCATAGCAATGCATGTTGTTGATGTCCAACATGTTATTGGTATGCAGTAGCAACAGTGTAGGAGACAGCACAGAGCCTTGCGAGTCACCAGCATTAATGTCCATGCTATCAGAGCAACTACCGTCAACTACGGTTTCTATGCCTCTGCCGGACAAAAAGCTAGCCACCCATTTGCACAAACCCTTGGGCATTCCGTAGGATGGCAAATTCGATAAAAGACCCCGGTGCCAGACCCGATCGAACGCCTTCGCTATGTCCAGGCTACATGCCAATGCCTCCCCCTGACTCTCAATGGCTAGTGCCTATTAGAAGGTCACCAGTCGAGCGACCGTGGCGAAAGCCATATTGACGGTCACTGACCAGGTCGTGTTCTTCTAGGTATCGTAGAAGCTGTGTGTTGGTCACACGCTCCATCACATTATCATATCATATATCATATATAGCAGGACATAACTCGGGAGCACACTGGTTAAGCACCACTGCTGGTATACCGTCTGGCCCACTCGACTTATAAACGTCTAGAGAAAGCAACGCCCGCTGGACCTCCTGCTGTGTTATGGAGATTTCCGGCATGGTCTTACCGCACCACGGTATAGTAGGTGGTACTGCGCCTTCTTCATTCATATTAGAGTTTGAGGCAATGAGACTGCCCAGTAGATCGGTTTGCTCTTTAGCACTATGGGCCAAGTCACCATTGGTCTTTCACAGTGGTGGTTCCCTTCGGCAGCTTTGGCAAGCGACCAGAATGCTCGACTCCCAGAAGGATAGATCACTAGTCGCCCACCTAATTTGCCGACGAATTGGAATTTTGCTCTGGCAGATGCTTTCTTACTGAAACTCTAGGCAGCATAATTTTGATACCCTACTCATTAGGTTTGGTTAGAAAAAAAATTAAAAGAATTATAATTAAGGGCCAAAAATCTCCAAGGACACTTGAGTTTTTGAGAGGAATCTATAGATACCTTACTCGTCGCAATCCATCCGGCCTTTTGGAAAATTTGACGTAATAAAATACAAATAAAATCTACAAACAAACATAGAAGATACCTGCGAAAAACATAACCCTTCTTTGGCAGTCGGGTAGTTAAAATTAGCTTTTAATTAATTAGCAATTTATAAATTAAGCTTAAATAATATATTACGTTCACTTTAACTAAAACGTAAAATAACTGCAGTTGTTCGAACAAGAAACCTTTTCGAGCTAGAGAGATAAAAAATGTTTAGATTTAGAACTTCAAATAAAAAAAAAACTGAAAAACAATAACTAAAATAACACTGAGTATTACTATAATAATATCGGTTTATTTCTAAGAAATGTTAATTAATAAAAATCAGTTTATTTTATGAAAAAGAAGTTTGTTTACAGTTTATTATAATGCACAATAAAGGGGTTTTCAGTTCAGGAAATAGCATTATGTATGGGATGTGTATGAATAATGTATGTGCTTGCTGGGCTCGCTGTTGGCCATCAGCCGCGATGGCTCAATATTCATCGTGGGTCACAAATACGTAAAATAAACCCTGATCATCGATTCGAGCGTCGCTCACATATGTGAATGTATTATTCCGAACGAAAATATAAGTAAGGCTTGAATGTTTTGCTAAAATGTGCTAGGTTGTTAATATGTTGACTGAAATAGCTGTATAAAGGTTTATTATTTGTATCTGTGCATGTATAACGTCACTGTTATACATAACTACTCACCCATATCAGTCTATTTGCTCTTACCACTGTAACGACTAACAGAACCCTAAACTAAGTATGGCCCAAGTCAATTGCATGACTTGAACAGTTTTTACTTTTTTTTAAGTAAGGGTGTTTTTAAGTCAAAATGTGAATACAATTTATACAAAATAAATACTGCTTTAGTTTGAAAAAATCAAATTATGAATCTTTTATTTTCAATTTGAACAAGGTGTTACACAATTTCTTTCTGTACGAAAAAGTGAATATGAGCAAACATGAAAAGGATTTGTAAATTATAAATACATTTCTTATGATTTTTATACTAAGCCTAATGTAAGGAAAGGGTATCCTTTTACTAAAAGCGTTTGCAGAATTATTACCAAGATCTAACAATAAAAATGTATTTCTTTTTTACAGGATAACACAAATAAAAGGTAGTTTTTGTATGTAATTTAAGATTATCAGAATTATTTGTATACTTGTAGTTAGTTATCTGTAAGGTGTTTACAGTATTATTACGTAATATACGACATTTTGACAATATTCGACTCTAAGGTACTCAATTTTTTAATGGTTGAATACATGCCCTACCTACACCTTTTTAGCCGACTGACCCAGAAGGAGGGTAATGTTTTTCGCGCGTATGTTTGTATTTGGGTATGTATTCTAGTATTCTATTGCGACCTCCTGTAGTGTAGGTACACGGCTCGACCGATTTCGGTGACTGAGGCCTCAAATGATAAAATGAAATGGTATTCATTTTCCATATGTTATGACACCTATAGGGTACATAAAATTGTGAAGCGCGAGTCTTGAAACAGTGAAAATAATTAAATAATTAAAAAAAACCCGATCGCAAAAACATAAAGAACTAAAAAGAAATAAATAAGTGCACTTAAAACATACTAAATATTTATCTATAAGCAAGCGGGACTCATTCTAATGGAAGTACAAATAGTAGTACAGATTGCTCAAACTTCTCGTATAGTAGTAACCTTAGAATGAGTTCTGACTGTTTATAGTTAAATATATGGTATGTTTTTATTTATTTCTTTTTAGTCCCTCATGTTTTTGCAGTGTTTTTTTTTACTTATTTACATTTTATTTGCTCACGCCTCATTAAGGAACATACGAAATAGTAACTGAAGAATTCAATTTTGACATTATATTCAATGTCCCATTAAACGTCTTCAAATCCAAACCATTTTACAAGTTTATTTTATACAAAAAATGGCTGAGCTAACCGCTTACCATCAAGTTGTTTGCCACCTTAGTGGTATAGACAAAGTTTGTATGCTATTTATTTATTAGATTTACTATCTGGGGACCGAGCTTTGCTCGTGTTTTTTAACAACGCCATCTATTGTCAAGTAGCTTTAGTGTTGCTGTGTCGGCAAAAATAATAATATTATTACTCGCTAATAGATTCAGGAAGAGTCCGATTTTTCAGTTTATCATTGCCTGAAAACACGGATAACGCCGTTTTCTAAAAATGAAACCTACCTCGATCGATTTATCGCCCTCGAAATCCCCAGCATGCTAAATTTCATGAAAATCGTTGGAGCCATTTCCGAGACTCAGATTATATATCTATATTTATACATATCTACAAGAATTGCTCATTTAAAGGAATTAGATGACACTTCTTATATGGTTAGCAATACTTACGAATTTGTATGATTTTGAAATAAGCACATTTTATGAATATCTTGTACCTACACATATATGAATTATAGCTTTACGACCAAATTTGCTAGTAACTTTTAGAAACACGAGTAATATTTTATTTGAAGCCGTAAGAAAGTCACAGACTCTTTTGTCAACTGAACTTAGAGCCATTTATTTGCTCTCCCCAGAGCCAGTGTAAGGGCAAAAACTGTTAAAAGTTACATTTGTGACCTTTTATCGAGAATAATAGGTATCTCACGATGAGTGATACGTCGCCATACTAAATGTACGAAAGCTGAAAACATCAAATTTTCGGATAGCTCCAGTTTATTGTATAAACCGCTATTGATATAACATTGGATAAAGCTAGTGAAGCTTTTAAGATCAATAATCAGTATTTCGATATCGTGTACAGTTTAGAAATAATCGAATGAGATCACTCATCGTTTCCACCCTGTATATAATTTTTTTTTATGTGCTGTTATTTATTTTTTTGGGCAAAAGTGAAAAAGTTTAAGTTACTGGTTTCTTATTATTTAATTAAGCTGCTCGCAAAAATAATAATAAATAAATCAATATAGGTACACAAAAATAGTTCCTCCGTTCGTTTGTCTGTAAATTAAATACATATATATATATTTAAATTAAAATCAATGTATATATTTGGAATATAAAAGAAGTTGAATATTTAAGATACTTAACTTAAAAGTCAACCACTGCGAACCGTTACCGAAATTGGCTGTATCACTCACGCAATAATTAATTAGGTAAAGTCTTCACTTTATCACTATCAGCCATACATACATACATACCTTAGCTCCAAATTGACTGAACCAGTCCCAGCCTCCTTTCTGCAATGCGTCTGCGTACCCTTGTGTTGTAATTCTCAATAATACGTTACGCAATGCAACGAGCACAGCGTTAAGAACTTATTTTCAAAATTTTAAATATGTCTCTCGCTAATTCTTCGCATGTCTTGGCAGTTTAAAGAAGGCACGCAGCCTGGCACAAGGAT
The DNA here is from genome assembly GCA_946406115.1 of Apoda limacodes. Classification (NCBI taxonomy): domain Eukaryota; kingdom Metazoa; phylum Arthropoda; class Insecta; order Lepidoptera; family Limacodidae; genus Apoda; species Apoda limacodes. Next base: position 23,994,916 of record OX291551.1, on the reverse strand, counting down.
ATATAAAATGACAAGTACATTTCATGATCACAATTCCAGGACAGTGCTTTAGGAACCTACTCGAGACTGAATTTCCTGAACCCGTCATGACGTTGCAGCCATCGGATTCAAAGCCCAATATTAGTTATACGTATTGTGTAGGCGTGTTTTTGAATGGAGCTCGCGTTTCGGTGAACGTATAGGCTCCGTCATGAGAAGCTGTAAATTTTGTAAGCACTTCGCCACTTTTGGATCAAATAAAAAAAAACAAAATGAAAACAAAATTATTCAAAATTGCCGCCCAAATGTTTACGTTCCATGAGTCAGACGCTTTCCAGTAGGTACCACAAAACATTAGACGACACAGCTTTTTATGGCTAAAATATAACCCGACCCAGTGAAATTGCTCGTTAGTTCCGTATTACACGTATGCTACTTTGAGTTGAGAGAATTTATGATTATTTGTTTTTGTTGAATTGTTGCTACGTAACTTCATAGAAGTTCTTCATTTACAAAATTTACAGGCAACGTCCCCCAGCCAGTATGCGCAACTATTTACGAAAAATTGCTGAGAGTGATTGGATGCATCAGACGCAGGGCCCTACAAAATGGCGCAACTTGTGATAAACCTATAGCCAGCAGTGAACTGCAGTAGGCTGAGTCTGAGTACATAATTTTTATTTACAGTTAAAAGGTTTCCTGAAAAAGGTGAGGTCAACCCTAAAAAGATGTATTTAATATATTTTATAATTATTATAAGTCTTTTTTCTTTTTCCTTAAAAGGTTGAAATAATTCTTTCAAAACCACAAGTAACGCCAGAGTAAGAGCCTTCCTGTAAGCGATTACGTACCTGGATTAGCGAGACCTACTTTAATAAGCTTTCCGATTTGGCATTCATAGAAATAGGATAACGTTGTACAAGTTATACATACGAAATGAAGCGGCCTGGAGCGTTCCTTGAACTGGACTATTTACTTCGAAAGTTACTATTTTGATAATTTAGTACTGATTGTTTATATACTACCTAGCTATGCTTAGCGGATTTACCAGCATCAGACCTTGGAAACTTCCTTGTTCTTGAACGTCCAAAAAGTGCCCTGCAAAAAAATCCGTGAGAGCTTTTGAGTGACAAAAATAATTTTATAGTCTTTTAAGTTTCTCCAGCAAGCCCTGCGCTGAAAATCAGAGCGCTGTATTTCTTTATTTCTAAGAATAGTTATAGTACCTTTTTAGGGTTCCATACCCAACGGATGCCAACAGGCCTCTATAAGAATACGCCGTCTGTCTTTCCGACCATTAAAAAGCTCTATCTTTATGCCCAAGTTGGTAGAAGTCTGAAATTCTTAAACCAGCCCTTAGATCATTAGAAGCAAGTACAAGTCTTTAACAAATACTGCATCCGATGATCAAGGGCCCAGTGTCTCATCCGCAAGCGCAGCAAACTTATAACGAGCACTGGATGATAAAAGTTTGCGGCGCTTGCGCAGTTTTGGTTGCTCAGCAATCGCAGTAGGTGCAGTCAAACGCGCTCTGAAAGTATGATGGAACAAATGTGTCGACACCAGAGCACGAGAGCGTCAATGGCACTATAGTCGGCCCATTAGGTCGTCTCTTCCATCATCTCTGAAAAGTCAACAATGATCTTAGTTTGATGGAACAGATATAGTAAAAGAAGAGCTCTCCTAATGAGGTAATTAATAGTGCCATGGCGGTATGTGCTGCCTGCACTTTTTGCAAGATAGGCCATGAATAACTCGCTCATTAACGTTGTGTTCACGGGGGCAAACATTTGTACTGAAACGTAAACAAACAGAAATCCGTAACGTGTCACGGTCCAAAAATGTGCTTAGTTTAGATAAAGAAAGCGCGTGCAGCCAGTCACCAGATTCTGTATCAAAATCCGCCAACATGCGCGCTCGGTTCGTTATATCCAAACATTGTTAGACAATGTTATCGTGAACTTGTTTACTCGATGGCAAGTCCCATATAGTTTGTTAACAGACTCTGCAGGGATATTCTCTTTTGAGAAAGTAAACCACTAACTACCTCTCCTTACTCAGACTCATTATCTCATATTAAAACTACGATATACCCTAATATCCCAAACCAGTCTACCTCGTATGTTCTAGATTGAAGAAGTGGTACATACTATAAATCAGAAAAAAATACTGGCGTAAGGGAAAGAACTAATTTAAAAGAAAAATCATAAAGAATTCAAAAAAAAAAATATGTTTATAAATAAAAAAAATTAAATCTTAATAATCACAAAAAATGCTTAAAATTAAGTTTACTTGTCTTCGATTTCTATATTTTGTCAGGAAATTTAATTATTTTTAAATACATTAATCAGGTTTTGTTTCATATTAAAAGAATAATCGGCTAGAATTTCTATATAAAGTCAAGTTTTGTTTAATTAATATTAAACATGTAAAAACCAGCCAAAAACGTGTCGCTTTACGCGTAAGCGACATAAAACGTTACATGCAAAGTTCAACCTTATAAGAGCAGGCTAAAAATTGTTTAGTTTTTTTTTAACTTGATTTGCTCAACTGCCATCCATCGTCCCCTTAAGCAAAACTTGTCTGGTTGAGGAGTTAACTTACCTATGGGAGGCAGTGTGCAATGAGTAGAGGCCAGAGAAACAGAAGAGCTAAGCTGGATATAGCCCGAACACCCAGCCCACGAAACTTAAATAGTATTGAAGTGGGTTAAAAATAATAGACACATTTAGTATAAATGTAATTTTATTCACCATTTGTATATCTTTTTAAGCGTTTTGTTTTTTTTTTCTTATAGCAAACTGACGTAGTTTCTGCCAGGCTTTTAACTGAAACTACTGAATGCCTGTTAAGCTCACCGCGGCAAGCTTATAACCGCGGTTTGTAGTGGGGCAGTGTCGCCTTAGTATAGTCATACGGTATTTAAGTGGTATAGAAATTGATTACAAAGGCCAATATACAACGAACTTCAACAGTAAGATGAGTCACGTCGGCTTCAAGATCGATCTCTAAAACATTTTTTTCATACTTTTTGCCAGATAATCGATGTTTCGTGAATTACACTTTATATTTTAATTAAACCGTTATTTTTATATATTTGCTTAAAGTTTCTGTATACAAGAAATTCCGGCACCTTTGCAGATATGTTAAAAAATATTGGCTTATCAGAATTTCATGAAACCAAAAACTGCGAGCTCTTAATATTTATTCTTTTTTTTTTCTAATCAAAATGTTAACTAAAATTCAGAGAACTTCGGAGGTTATGGTAAAATTATTTTTGTATGAAAATAATCTGCGGCGGTTACCCTTAAGTTAAGTTTATGGTCTAAACTAGATTTATCCGATTTCAAGTGGAGCAATTTATGCTTGTAATAGCCAATATCACTTAGAGATAGTGTAGCTATCTATAAATAGTTGCAAAGATTGCCCCCACACACAAACAAATCTAAACTCTTTATAATAGTATAGATTAAAAAATAACTTCAAGGAAGTTGAAGAGTGCTATTTCATCGTTTATATATATATATTTAGCTTTGTAAACAAAAAGCTATATTGATTGCATTCACTACATTCTAAAACAGTCAATTTATTCTGCGTGTTAACTGTCCCGTGTGTTTCGGGTCTGATTGAAATTAGCCTTTTCGCGAAACGCTGACCGGTTTGATTTATATGGGTTGTTTATTTAACGTTCGGAAAATCCTTCGAAAAGCTTCGATGTTTTTGTTATTTTGTTTTAGGATGATTTTTATTAAAAATGTGTACATAGGTCTTTAGAGGTATGATCACCAACGGTAAAGTTATTAAATGTTTTATAACGTAAGTTTACTTTGATTCAGAGTTTCATTTGATCATGATTTCGTCTTCAGACTTCAGTATTTATGTCGTTATCATAGTCTCAGTTGGTGGTCTTTCACTGCTGGACGCAGACCTCCGCAAATGTCTCCACAACGGCCGGCTTTAAGGCTCAGCAGTCTGTTTTCATTGACTTCCTGCGGCTCAACGAGGTCGTCTGTCCAACTGGTGGGAGGCCGTCCCACGCTGTGTCCCCGATTCGTGGTCGCTACTCGAGAACGTTTCTTCCACATGGTTATATCGGTTTGACGAGCGACGTAGCCTGCCTTTTGCCACTTGCTAACTGTTTGAGCTATGATAGTGACTTTGGTTCTTCGACAAATATTGTTTAGCGACCATAGCTCTTCCCATAGCTAGCTGAGTGACTAAGATTTTTTAACAGGCCAAAGTTAAAGACCACTTTCAGTAACTTTATTCATCCATCACTGTCAACTTTTGTCTTTAGGTACTGAGGCATTGATTTCGATTTCTAGTAATTTGGCTGTACCTATCAACATCATTTCAGCCGAAAGACGTCAATTGCTTAAAAGATTTGTCTACTCTGAAATCTGTTGAAATTACTCCATTTTTTTACTTTGACCGGCCGACAAAAACTCAATGAGGTTAATCCGGTCTTGTCTGAAAACCCTGGTAAATAATGACTTGCTGGCGCCCGCCAGCGTACCGTGTGAGTGGGCAAATATATCACGTTTTGTTGGAAGATAACGACAGCATTACCTTAGTGTATTATTTTATATTATCTTACTTAGCTTAAGCTGACAATTCCACATTCAGGTTAACCCTACTTTACCATTCATCGCATTTTTATTTATTACCCATTCGAAAATATTTTTTCCAACAACTAATTTTGTAAACAAATAAAAGATTGTCTGTTCTATTATAACGCGCGGATGAACGCGTCATATTTTTAAGTTTCGTTCTTAAAGGGTGCCTACGAGTGTCAATTATCAGGCCTAGGCGACAGTTTGTCTGTCCAACATTTAAAGGGCTCTATCTTTTGCAGCGTTAAAGGTATAATGCTTTAATTTTTCATAGACTCCCTAGTCTAGCCCGTTATTTCGATGGATTTATTAAAGTATAAATATTATAAAAAAGTAAAAATTTTAAAGAAATACAGACATGATTTGATATACGATTCTTTTTATTTTTGATCTACCATGAAAGGCTTGCATTGTAAACTCTAAAGTTAAACAACAGATAATAAGAAAGAGGTCAACTGTACTAGTTTCGTAAAAATAAGTAAATGGAAATAAACTCAATACGCCTCTAATTTTTCAGTAGGCATGATTGCTCACTATTTTTACCCGACTGATCCAAACGGCTGGACTGATTTTGATGAATGAGGTCTCAAATAAGATTTAGCCATCTCTTGAGTGTTATAGTTAGTTATAGTGTTATTGTGTATATAGTCAAGTGCGAGACAAAAAAAAGTAAAAAAGAACAAAAACTATAAAGCTGTTAATAAAAATAAATGATTAAAAACCAGACCACAAAAACATAAATAACTTAAAATAAATAAATAAGTGCACCTAAAACATACCATACACATAGGGAGTAAGGGGAGAACGGAACTTACATCTTATCCGACCCAACTGTCATCCTCACCTGCACGCGTCGGTGGTTCGTACGAATAGCTGAAGACCCGGGTCTTCGTGGTGCTCCCTGCTAGATAACGAACGAGGCTCTGGCGACCGAGTCATGGCGGGATAACCATACACCCAGGTGGGGCAACCTACTGGAAGAGGCTACAGCGGCCTTGCGTCTAAATGACGTCTAAAATGTCTGGTGCAGAAGGCAACGGGAGACCACTGCACTATAATCCCACGAGAGTTATGGAAAGGTTTAAAATGAATGATGGTTTGCCTGGTAACCCGAGTAGCGATCGGCGTCCTCAGTTTTCCGGGAACCAGGGTGTAAAATGGGCTACCGGCTATGGGGTAGTAAGCGACTAGGCGTCCCATAGAAAACATGTTTCTGGAAGGAAGAAGATCCAATTACGTCGAAACCTCCGAGTCGGAACATGGAATGTACGAGGTTTCAGAGACGAGGGTAAACTTCATTTCCTGGACCTTGAGCTAGATCGATGCAAAACTCACATTGCAGGCCTCAGGGAGACTCATTGGAAGGAGAGTGGACACCGAAGCACACAGAAACACATCATCTTTTCCTCAGGAAATGAAAACTCCAGCTTTGCCGGTGTGGCCATCGTAATACCAAAACAATGGAGCGGAACAGTTCTGGGATATAACCCCCTAAGCGATAGAATTATTTCCATCAAGCTTAGCGCATCACCGACCCCACTCAACATTATTCAAGTGCCGCCACAGACGACCTAATTGAGGACTTTTTGAGAAACTTGAAGCCAGCATAACTACAATCCCAAAGCGAGAGCTCTTAATTGTTCTTGGCGATTTCAATGCCAAAGTGGGATCTACGATCTTAGATACAGGCTTAAGAAACACCGTGGGGAATTATGGGCTCGGCGCTAAGAACAACAGAGGAGAACGCCTCATACAGTTGGAAGCTGACAACAACCTGACCATAATGAATACCGTCTTCAAGCAACATCCCAGAAGACTTTACACTTGGACATCCCCTAATGGCGAACATCGTAATCAAATAACATAATAAGATAAGATAAGAACAAGGTGGAGGAGCTCAATAACAAACACGCACACGTTGCTAGGAGCTGACTGCCACTCCGACCACCAACTCCTAGGATGTAGTATAAGGCTTAAGTTAAAGAACTGTTTCACCAAGAAAACTAACAAGCTAATGGAAATACTGGACAGAGAGAACTTTACCAAAACCTTACGGGCGACTAAAGACAGTTGGCATCATGATCATAATCATCCAGATACACTATGGCAGGCTGCCAAAGATTACATTAAAGCTGTCGTACAGAAATCACAGCGCAAACCGCCTCCGCTAAAGCGTCAGCACTGGATGTCTGTAGACACGTGGCGTATGGATGAAGATCGCAGAAACCAGAAAGCGAGCGGCGCTACAGTACAAGAATTTAATTCCCTTAGTTCCAAGATACAGGCTGCTTGTAGGAGAGAGGAATAAGGCCCTTTATAACGTCTGTGAAGAGATAGAACGACATTCTCAAAAGTTCGAAACAAAAGATCTTCACAGTCGGTGTAGATGAGATTCCAATTGAGTTCATAAAAGAAATGGGGAAAATTGGAGTAGATATACTTCATAAAATCTGTTCTAAAATTTGGGAGACTGGACAATGGCCCAAGGACTGGTCTTGCTCCCTTTTCATACCTCTGCACAAAAAAGGCTCCACAAAAAAGTGCAATAACTACTCTCATATCACATGCTAGTAAAATACTTCTACATATCATCAACAACAGACTACGTTCCAGTGTCCTACGTACTGTCCAGTGGAGGGAGATGAAGAAGGTACTAACAGAAATGGGAGTACCAAATCATTTAACATTCCTCATACGAAATCTGTACGAGGATGGCACTGCGGCGATCCGGGTAGATGGAAAAGACTCTAAGGAGTTCAAAACAGAGGCTGGTGTTAGGCAGGGATGTATACTTTCTCCTTTGTTCTTCAATATTTACACCGAATATATCATGAGGATAGTGCTCGAGGACTGGGACAATGGGGTTTTAATTGGAGGTCGGAAGGTGACTAATTTAAGATATGCTGATGACACCACTCTTCTTACATCATCTAGAGAAGATATGGAAAATATCCTACAGCGGCTAGAATCGAACAGTTTAAGGTTGAGTCTCGCTATTAATCGTGAAAAGACTAAAATGATGATACTAGACCGGTCGCAGAATAACCAACCGGATGTCAAATACATAGCGAGCTGTAAAGTTGTTCAGAGCTATATCTACTTGGGCTCCAACATCACGAATACCGGAGGCTGTGATGATGAGATTCGAAGACGCTGTGCTGTGACTCGTTTGGCTGTTGAGAAGCTCACAAAGATCTGGAAAGACCGTAGGATAACCAAAGCCACTAAGACCCGGCTAAGTCTCGTCTTCCCGATCTTCCTATACGGAGCTGAGACGTGGACGTTGAGGCTGAAGGAGCGGAGGAAAATTGATGTACTAGAAATGTGGTGCTGGAGGCGGCTGTTAAGGATCCCGTGGACAGTTAACCGACGTAACGTATCGATTTAAGAAGAACTTAAGATAAAGGAAAGACTATCGTCGACTGTCCAGACACGAATCCTTAAATTCTTCGGACACGTTCCCCGCAAAGAGGACTCAATGGAGCGTCTGGTAGTACAAGGTAGAATGGATGGCAAGAGACCACGTGGTCGGTCCCCGACTAGGTGGTCAGACCTCATAAAGTCCACCACACAATCCACCATGACTGAATGCTGTCGCAATGCTTGCAATAGAAACAAATGTAGATGCATTGCTAGAGCCGCCAGTCAAGAGTTAAGACCTACCGTAACCACGACCACTCTGCCAAGACTGACCGACTGAGAAGAAAACATACCAAATAGTAAATTGTAAGCAGGTGGGACTACACAATAATGTATATTTAGCTTTTTCCATATGCCATTCTTATAAATAACTGAAGGCTTGCAAAAATTTAAAACAGTGCCTTTTTATTAAAGTGAAATAATAATAATAATTATCCAGGAGTAAATACTTTTATGTGTACGAGTAATCAGCAAGGTATTGATGAAAAGTCATGGTTATTGGATACAAGCACCACTGAAAATATGTGTCAAAGAGGAGATGTAAATGCTCTGCACCACTGAAACCCCACCCTTTTCAAAAATCTGGGCTAAAGGTGTAAACAAGGCTTCTGAAGTGTTAGAATTGGTGCAGACCAAGAGAGACGGTTATACTTAGTAGGGAAAAATATCTCTGCTGCTGAAGGATAACTTTCCAGGTTTTTTAAAAGTGTTCGTTCTAAAGAATAAATCTGAAGTGACATCCTTGATACCAATATATATTGTTAAAGCTAAAACTGATTCTAAACTAAAAGTCTTGAGAGTAGACGACGGCATGGCGTTTGCGAACTCAAATTTGCATGTCAGATATGACAGGCAAAGGCATTGTGCATCAGAGATATGCAGTATAGCGAAAAGGGAAATGCGGCACTTGGTGGAGCTGCGCGTTCCACGATGACAGATATGCCACGCACTACTTACTAAGCTGTGTATATTCTAAATTGGTCTGCTGCTGCTCCTAGTCCAGTATAAGGTAAAACATCTTATGAAGCCTTCTATAAAAAAAAATCTTGCTGTGTGTGATTTTAAAGTGTTCTACTTGTGTTTCTATACTAGTACATAAAAAATTAACTGAATCACAGTGCATCCTTATATAGTAATCTTTTTCTTATAGTAAACTTAATAAATTACTTTTAAATACGATAGAACACTGATTGATGATAAATAGTTCAGTAGAAGAACAGTAACTAATAAGATACCTAATTAATTGAGAGCGGAGTTAAATATTATCAGCAGAAAACTGTTATTTCAGTTTCATTTTTAGATAGAGTTCTCAGTAAATAATTAGTACAGCACTAACAATATTTTTTGAAAACACATCTGCTAAGACATAACACATGACACCTCTGTATAAAATACCTACCTAATACAATTAACCGCATCAGACTTGGTTCTGTATGTTTGGAGAAACACATCTACTGTAGCACCCCCTCTTGGCCTATATCCGTAAAACATAATTAAGTACCTGGAGGTGAATGGAAAATTGTTGACAACGCAAATACTTTATGTACGGTAGCGAAATGTCAAGATTATATTCAAATTTATTTCCTGACACAATATATAAATAGGCTAAGATGACAAACCGCATTTCATTGTAAATTTATGTGAGATAACCTTTTTCCCATAAGTTAGTAAATAAGTTTCCTATTAACGTTTTATCAGGAATAAAATTCGTCTTATATGTATGTATATGATATGGAATACAAAATTACGTAAGCCAAGACGTTAAATAAGAAAAGTTAACATTCTACTTACGACGCCGTTTTCTTTAATGCTTACATTCTCCTTTATGAAGAGAAATTATGCCATTTTTTTCTTTATAAGACTTTGATCATTTAGAAAAATAAAGAACTTACTGTGAAATTTTACCTATTTTTTTTTTAAATATTGGGTAATATTAAACAGGGAGAAAAGTGTTTTTTTTTTGAAGACATTCTAACATTTCGAACATGAATATAATAAAAGCTTGTATGAACGTGTTCAATGTACGGTCAAGAGTAGAATAATGTGTTTGGGATTGTCTATGTGCTATTTTGAGGCCAAATCTTAAGCTCCGTGTTAAAAAACTTTATTTCTGAAAAAGAATACAAACGGTAATTTTAATTTACCACAAAAATAGATACTAAATGTTATGTTAATGTCATTGCTTCTTTGTTAAAGTATTCTAAGTGCTAAAGAATGTTACATGCAGGTATGCGTATCTACATACATTGTATCTAAACATCTCACTAATTGAACATAAAATCCACTTCGTTATAAGTTAAACGATTAGTATTTTAATAACAAATAGAAAATACAATACGAGTTACTTTTCTTTTAGAAAGCATATTGAGGCAAAGCAATAACTCATTAAAACGTGGGCAGGTAGGTACTCGCTTATCATTGACACTTTTCATTGTTAAAAAGCACGCTGTAATAAAAAAACTAAAGTAAAAAACCTATTAATATATCCTTAGACTGCTGTGGTTTTTAAAGAAACCAGTATTAACCTACATATCCATACATATAATAAAATGGTAGGAAAGTCAAAACTGTACATATAATATTTTTTTAAAAGAATACTTGGGGTGTGATCTACAATCGATACCGAAGCCAAAAATAGAGTTTTTAGAATTTTTGTCTGTTTGTCTGTTTGTCTGTATGTATGTTCGGGATAAACTCAAAAAGTACTGCATGGATTTACTTCAAATTACATATTAAAAATACATATTATCACGCTATCACCTACGGGGAACGAGCAGTGAACCTTTATTTCTTCAACTGTACTGTAACAACGTGTAATCTAACGACGCATATTTGACTTGCTTCTTAATAATTAATTATTCTTCTCACGCATAGCCATTTATTTTAACTAGATGGCGCTGGCATCGAATTAGATGAGTGATGTTATAGTTTAGCGTTCATGCAGACGACGTCGCGGGCAGCAGCTAGTAATATATAAAAATCGGCCAAGGGCGAGTCGGACTCGCGCACGAAGGGTTTCGTACTAGCCTTGGGCTAAGTAACTCCGGACAAAGATTGAATATGTCACATATCATTCCGATTAAAGATGCATTTCCGCTTCGCATATCCATATCCGCTTAATGTGGCCGCGGAAATATTCAATATTCTGGCACACCGCGGTCAAACGAATCCTCGGATCGATTTCGTACCTTTCAATCACGAGTGCACAAATCGTTAGTATATCCCTCGTTTGTTGATAGATACTATTTGATATTCCTTAATAATAGGCTTAGGACTATCAATCAAATAGTTATGAATAAACATATTTGATTGGCGTATTTAAAGATGAAATATTATGTAAAATGATTATCTGTAATAATTTACATTAAATTTTTTTTTTTTTGTTTTTTTTTTATTATATGAGTTGTGATAGGTATGAATCGGGCTTTGTTTGACTAGTTATTTCTTAGGTTAGGATACAATTTCAGACTATGACTGTAACATTTATAAACTATTTTTTTTATTCACAATACGCAATTTTAACTCAAAAATTTTATAGGTGTAAATGCTTACACAGTTTAGTACTTATACACAAACAAATCCTACCAGGAAAGTAAGCGATAAGATTTATTTATAAACAAACACTCATCAAATATACTAGTAATCATTGACACTTATATTATATTTTTCTAACAGATATTCACGCCCACGTCACAAAGCAGAGGTGATACTTAAAACTATTGTATTTAGTACTAATCTAAAGTATGTACATACCTACGTAAACAAAAAATTGAATTGAAGACAAAAAACGTCCACTTAATCAATAAGCGGTTTCAGTGCTGTAAAGCGTATTGCACTGAAATTCGTATCCCAATGCATATACATTGGGTTTAGCAGGCGCGTTTTAAAAAGCGCTGAGATCGATTATTTATAAGCAGAAACGACAACGTTACTATTTCGCTCTCGAGTTTCAACGCTAGCTCTCTCTCACCTTCAGTGATATGCGTGCATCGCTATACAGCCGCTCCGCGCCACGGACACGGGCGACACGCTCCGCTGTTTATTTGGATTCGTTCGTTCACTCCCTAGATATATGACATGTTTATTTCCCGCAAAGTGAAGGAGTTGTAACATATCAGGCCTCGGATATATATCCAAAGATATAGTTATATCCGGAGTTACCCAAGGCTATTTCGTACCATTATCTATAAAAAAACCACGTTACATTACAACAGTATGGGAGCCCCCCTTAAATTTAAAGTGAATAAATAACTAAAGATTCTGTGAATATTTCAAGCGCCTAAAGATTCTATGAATATTTCAAGCGTCTTCCTGTTGCCGTTATCAATATCAAATAAAAAAGTCACTTTTGTTGTATTGGAGCCACCTTAAATATTTATTTTATTCTGTTTTATAGTATTTACTGTTATAGCGGCAATAGCATTCTACGTTACAAAGGTAATTATGATTCTTATTTCAAGTTCAATATGATTAATTTTATGAAATTTAGGTCCTTTGTACTTACACTGTACCTATATCTTGTCACAAAATCCTTATTTTATTTGATCATATAATCAATAATTGATCACAAACAAAAACATAAAGGGTGCTGCTAATCGGTTCCCATCTAATGGCTGATCGAGCCCGACGTTGGTTAACTTTGAATATTATTTCTAACAAACAAATGGGTTACTGTTTCTCCTGATAATCACTATATGGCGCTGATGATGATAATTTTAAGATGGTAATGGCTCGGGTCCGTCCAACTCTTGGCAACTTTTTATTATTTGTTGTTATACCTACTTTATAGCTCACACTTTAATCACGGCAAATGTATTTTAGATAATCCGCCATTATATCACATATTCTCTGAACATTTCTTACTTGATAAAGTAGTAGTTTTGTCTTATTAATAGGGCACTTCGTTGGCACCCTTTGTGTACCGAACCCTAAAAAGTGCCAAGAGTTTTATATCTTTATTCTCTAATAGCGACCCGCGGCTTCACTACAGCACATGGCCGACCGTTTTGTTGCGAGAAAATTTTCAAACTTTGGTTTCCTTAAGTATTATATATTTATAGAACATTTATCGTTTATACATGCTGTTAAGTATATTTTCTTATGATTACTAAAAGTCTTCATATGTTTAATTAGACAAGGTTTAATACTATGTCAGTCAAAAAAACTTAATAAATCTCGTCTCTAACTTGCCTTTTATATTGCTCGTGATTTTAAATCTGTGACAAGCCTGTGACATATGTATACATAATGATTATGTGATAAGATATCACAGATTGATAATATATAAATAAAAAGTATTAATTTTTATGACATTATGACAGTATTCAATTGTTATACAGGACAACTTTATTGACTATTCGACTTTGATTTGATTAAATATTTGACTGAATAAAGGTCATTACTATAATAGTAAAAATAGCTTTGCAAACCTAACTTCTCTCTTTCATTTTGTGAAATGAGCGATAAACGACCTCAAAAGAAGATGCCATCACCCTTAAAACTTTTGATAAGTTATTTTAATGTACCTACGGCCATGTATTTTATGACATGGCACAAAGATAAATAGTAATTTATGATATCATAAAATACAGTTTGTTTTTAGGGTTCCGTACCTGAAAGGTAATTAGGAACCCTATTACTAAGGCTTTGCTGTCCGTCCGTCCGTCCGTCTGTCACCAGGCTGTAACTCATGAACCGTTATAGTTAGACAGCTGTAATTATCACAGAAGATGTATTTTTGCTATAACAACAAATACAAAAAAACAAAAAAAAAAATTTTAGGGGGCTCCCATACAACAAACGTGATTTTTTGCTCGTTTCTTTAGATGGTACGGAACCCTTCGTGCGCGAGTCCGACTCGCAATTGGCCGATTTATTTATATTTCAAAAGCTCGATTCCAGGCTCAAACGGATGTACCTAAAAATCTTTGAAGGCAGATTCACTTATTATAGAAAAAAAGTAATGGTTTCTTTTATAAAATTTTACTTACTTTCTAACCACGGCCTTTTTTCCACCCTGTATATGGGTACCGCACTATGACACAATTAACTTTTGGCTTAATACTCAAGTTCTCAGAGAACTTTACAAGGACAAAGACAACTAAAAAAGTACAAACAGTTGTATTTATCTTTTCATGGCCGTTACAATAAATTATGAGTCTATTGGAGAAATTAATCCAAAGCTATATAGATATGGCGGATCCCTGAATTAGGTTAATTGCCTTGAGATCTCCAACCCTCTGAGAAACGTCTTTAACGAACCTCCCATAATAATATCGATAACACGATTATTACAGAATTTGGATTTCCCGGTGGATATATTGTTATTTACGTAAATTCCCCTAATTTAGACATTGCAGTGACAAAGCTATTTTTTAAAGCTTTTACTTAGCTTGCTTAGATGACTGTTTTGCTAAGTTAGATTTTGGAAGTCAACTTTGATCACCCTTTCGTCATCAGATCAAGCTGCAATGAGTGTTTTGTAAGAAAATTTACCCAAAACTTAAACATAATTTAAGATTTTATTTTAAATGGTACCAGACTATCTCTGATTAAAATGTTGGTTGCTTATATTTTTGCTAAAACATAAATAAAAATCTTCGTCGCTTGTATAATTTTAGGGTTTCGTTATTCAACAAAAATCAACATTGTGAACTAAAGCGTGGGCGGTATTCAAAGAAATATTATTTACCATGTAAAAGTGTAGCGTAAAAAATTGACTTTGGTTTTAAAAAGGAATTCTTCTAGGTTTGCCATGTCCATCCGTCTGTCTGCGACCTAGCTCAGAGACTTTTAGTACCAAAAAGCTATAATTTTTAGGGAACCACCCCTTTACGAAAAGTGTGTCTAATTTTTTTTCTAGTCTATCTCATGATGAGTGGCGTCGTTGGATAGTTCCTTTAAAAATACATAAGTGTTGCGGATGTGTTTAAACTATTTTTCTCTTAAGGAACCTCTTTGCAAAATATTAAACTCTAAATATTTTTTGTTACAATTAGAGACCCCAAAAAAAAATTATTAGTAAAAATGACTAAATTTGGATACGAGTATGTAAAAAAAAATAATGGCAGTAGTTACAAGGCATCGAACGAAATTAAAAGGAAAACTATCACAGCAATGTTGACCAACTTATAAAATATATATTGGCCAGTTTATGTTAAGACCTTACATATTTTATGTAACCAAAATATGTAAGGTCTTAAGTTAGTTTCTTTCAATAACTAATCAAATGGCAAATGTATTAAAAAGTTACCAATACGACGTATCTAGTCTAACAAAAATTTATAACTTAAGTTTATTCATTTACGCGTTTTATTACTAATTTAAAAATAATAAAACGGGATTAAACACGTCGTTATTTGGCAAAATACCTTTTTCCCGACGTTGACGACCGCCAGTCTACCTATGACCAAGGCTGGTGTAACCCAGCCGGAACGTCAGGAAAAAGGTATTTTGCCAAATAACGACGTATTTAATCCCGTTTTATTATTTTTAAATTACTTGACATTTTATCATAAATGCGAAAGTTCATTAGTTAATATGCATAGGTTGGTCCCGTGTTAAATGTTTGTTACACCTTCACGCCTTAAAAACAAAACTAATGTGGCTCAAATATGAAATATAAAAATAGCTTATACCCTGTATTAACACATAGGTTATTTGTCTCGGAGATATTTTATTACTATAAATACAAAAAATCCGCAGATAACTGCAGAACACCTATAGCTAAAGTTATAGATTGCTAAAGCAAACTTAATTACTATAGTCAATGTGTTGCCGATAGCCAAATTCAGCGCGAACGGCGCCGATAGAAATGGCCATTACATATAAAAAAAAGGATATAAAAGAAGCAAATATTTTTGATAAATATAAATATTTATAATATTCGTATTTTAAATTTAGTATGTAGAAGCTTTATGAACTTGGCGGACGTAATTATACAAATCAGAAAAACGATTACCCGTTGGCAACTGGGCTTTTAACATTTACATTTTAGGTTGAACATTATTTACTTGAGTGTGTACAAATTTAAATTACAGCTTGAGAAAGAGAATTCAATTACGTGGTGCAACCACACCTGAACAAGCAAAATGAGATTTCGGAAGAAATAAGCCTCGGAAAATTAAACTGGATTCCTTGATTTATTAGTACTTACCATTCACATTATTTATATGTATGTATATGTACCACACATATAAATAACGTAAATACAGATTTTAATTCGAATAAAAGAAACAAGTAAAACAAGTAAGGGACATAAATGATTACTTAACACTAGTTGAACCCCGAGGTTTCTCCCGCGGCGAGGTTTCTCGCCCTAAATTCGGTTTTCGGCGAGGAACTCCTTAATTAACTCCAATTATTTACTAAATAGTTATACTAATGATTTGCTATAGCATGCTATAGGTGCATCAATAGTTTGTTAAACTCTGTTATAGTTATTCCCGCAGGAACTTTTGAATTTTTCGAGATAAAAAGTAGCCTATATGCTATTCCAGGACCTAACCCATATGTATGCCAAGATTTATCCCGATCCGACCAGTGCTTGAAGCGTGTTACAAAAATCCAGACATAGACAAACCTCATTCCTTTGTTGTTAAGTAAAGGATTAACAAATAATTATAGCAGTTTTTCTTACGACTTGATTTGAAAATAATGATATTTTAAACTAAAATCGAATTCTCATCTGAACATTTTAAAGCCTATGTTACTAAGAGAAAGAGTACCTTTCGATTATTTACAAAATTTAACATTGGTTCAGTAGTTGCAGAGATTTTCCCCTACATACAAACAAACAAACAAACTTTGCGCCTATAATATTAGTATAGACAAACCAATCGGATTAAGTCTCAGCCGGTCATATCATTGTAAAATCCAGTTCGTTAGCTAGCTCAGAAACAGTTTGAAGTAATCCCAACATAAAACATTGTATATTCGGGTAGACGTATCCGGTCCGGATGGGATTGAAGGGATTATTCTGTCCTACTAAAACTGTGAATTTCAAAGTCTGTGAAGATTATTGGATGATTGTTACTCAGTAATAAATAAGGTTACCAGTTAAATACAAGTAGTCAGACCGTAATTCTTGACAATTGTACCATTATCTATAAAAAAGGCAACAAAACACGTTTGTTGTATGGGAGCCCCCCTTAAATATTTGTTTTATTTTAATTTAATTATTTATTTTTAAAGTGACTATATCACTAAATATTCTGTGAATATTTTAAGCTTCTACCTGTTGCCGTATCGATATCGAGCAAAAACCAGCTAAAAAACCACGTTTGTTTTACGGGAGCCACCTTAAATATTTATTTTATTCTGTTTTTTAGTATTTGTTGTTAAAGCGGCAACAGAAATATATCCTCTGTGAAAATTTCAATTGTCTATCTATCACAGTTCATGAGATACAGTCTCGTGACAGACGGACGGACGGACAGCGTAGTTTTATTAATAGGGTGCCGTTTTTTACCCTTTTGGTAACCCTAAAAACAGATTTCGCCTAACAAAAAATACTTTACAAAAATATTTTAGAATAGATTTGCTGCAGAATATTTCTGAAATAATATTTATTATTATTATATTATATATTCTAATATTTGTATGAAAATAGAAGTGTTAATATTATTAAACATAAAAACGTATGCCATACGTCCGTAAACGCTATTAAAAGTTTCTAACCTTTCAAAATTCCGGATGACTTAAAATTCCCCCCGCATTTCGGACTATAAAAGAAAGAAAGAATAATATTTATTTGGCTTATAATAATCAAAGTGAATCATCCTTAAATCTTAGCGTAGTCGGGAAAAAGCCTTGAGTATGGCAGCGCTAGTCACAAATAAAGGTTTAATCGGATTTGAACACAATTGGGTACCTACCTACACTAGGTCAACTACTTTCTTATAACAATACTTTTTATCCCGAAGGAAAGCTGCGGAAAAACCCTTTTCAACACGTTGACCCTTATTTTACTTGTTTTTTTTCAAGGTTCCGTACCCAAAGGGGTGCCAACAGGACCTTACTAGGCTTATGATGCCTGTCTGTCTGGTTGACCTTTAAAGCGCTTTATTTTTTGAATCGTCACAAAAATATGGCAGAAATGTTCACTGAACTGAGTTATTACGGCGGATTACCTAATAATAATAAAAACAAAAAGTAAAACTTTGGGGTCTCCATACAAAAAACACTTTTTGTTGTTTTTGCTCTTACGTAAAAACGGTAATACATATAAGCTTTAAACTTGCAGTGATTATACTGTAAGTTCTAAAATATACCAACAAATTATAAACTCGCACTCTTGTCACATAGTTCTTACACCGCCCGCCAGGGGCGCTGTTTTTCTCTCCATACTAGTTTCGTGTTACGTTACGTAAACTGTGAAGTTATAATTAAAAACTCATACCAAGGATACTGGTTCAAGAAATATAAATGTCCGACGTCGCTGTCAATTTGTTATTTGCAAAAGAAATAGGAGTTATTTTACTATTCTATTCTACGGGAATGTTCAACCCTAGATAAATAACCGCATTTATCTAAAGTTATGAAATGGCCTTTTTATCCGAAAAGAACCAAATTAATTTTTAATATTAACGTACAGAATTTAAAGAGAAAATGGCTAAGTTATTAGCAACAACATTAACCGACTTTTTTATACCACTGAGGTAGCAAACAAGCTTCATATGAAGCGGTCACTGCAGCCTATGAACGATTGCAATACCGAAAACATTACCCACAATTTGACGATCCTTTAAAAACCTAACCTGGGCATCATTTCAAATAATTCCTCAGAATACAGTCTACTATATTCGATACGGCTTCTGAGTCAGGGATCGTCAACAATTTATCTCAGCTCTTCGTTGAACCTTGTCAAATGGACTGGACCTGCGACTTATAAACCAACAACGTCAGCCCCGTTATGTAAGTACTGCTTCACTCTGTGGAGTACACTAAGGCCTGGATTAATAGTTGTTTCTAAGTAATGTTATAAGTAATACTTCTGAAAGTCTTACTTTGAGAATTCCATACAATACTTACTACTGCTATTAGTCATATTTACCAGATTTTCAAAAACAAAAAGAATGGCCGTAGAAGAAAGTTAATTTCGGTGGTTATCATAACTGGCGTTCGTTTTTTTGTACCAAAAATTCTTTATCGACAACGCTCTATCGATGATAGTACCGTAGGTACTTATGTAATAGAATTATTTCCCCACCCCCGTCGCACCTCTCTCATTTGCCGTAAGAAGCTAGAAAAATATAATTCATGGATATATTAGCATTTGAATTAATTTTTTACTATTATAAACACATTACGTGCTTAGGCTGTAAAGGAAATGCGTCACTCAGGCTTAGCTAAAAATAAGAGCATGCTTAGCAACGTGCTTGTGTCTAAGCAGTGTTTATTATTACATTATTCAAGCTTAGCCTATGTCTTGGCAATTAGTAATACTTGGCAAAAGGAACGAAAATTTCACGGCAATGTGCGTATCAAACGTGTTGCAACATTTTCGTTATGATTTGTAAAACGCAACTCAACTCGTCGCAACGCAACTCGTCGCTGCATCACCTGCTAAGCGCTACATCACCTGCTAAGCCTTAGAATGTTGAATTGTCAGGAAGACTACATGTCACATTATAATAACGTATAATCTTTGTGACACACAATGTAAACAGACATCTGAAATAAGGTCGTATAAATTATACAACTGAAGTCATTTTCTCTTTTAATCCGTGGACTGATCCTTATTAAATTTAAATGGGACCAATCCAGGGATAAACCCTTTTATATTTGTAAAAATCTTCTCAAACTGCAAAGAGGTCGTGACACAAAAAAATTCAATTGAAAATTAAAAAAAAAAACCAGCTTAAAGAAGAATAGCAAACATTTAAAACATAAAAGTCGAAAATAATAAGTATCGCTGAGCCAACAAATTCGATTGAGTCATATATATTTTAATTATCGGTAGCGGTATCCTGCCGCGACATTAGAGCGCCATTTCAACGAGAAATCCTTTACGTGCCCATCCAACAATTGGCTCAATGATACGTATTATTTTAGACTTTTAAAATGTTTGCTAGCCATTTGTATGTTGGGAGGTTTGGTACATTTTAAAAGAAGTTATGATAAGTACAGTTTTTTCTTTAATATTTCTTTAGGCTTATATTATTGTACTTAATTTTTTGACAAGGTTTATTGGCAAGGTAGCCTACCCGGTAACGCATAACTAGTGCTTCGGTGCATAGTGTTTTAAATTGTATTCTTGTGTCTTGTTTATTATGTTTTCTATTCGTTTATGGTTAGTAATAGTCGTGTATTGAAGTTTAGTCAAGAGCCACAAGCCAAGCAGAGGCTACCTCCCGCGGGGAGCCCTTGAGCGTTAGGCCCTACATGTGCTAAGCTTAGACTCCTACAGAGTCTCGCCCCAAAAGTCCGGTGGAGCAGTATTGGCTGCATCAGCCAACTGCATAGGCAGAAAAAAAAAGTTTAGTTTTGTATAAGAGTTTACAGTTGCAAGCGTTTTTAAGGGTATATTTAGATAACATGTCAAATAGCGCGTTATGTAACGGATCTCTAATTCTCTTTCTCTCTCTAATATTGTGTTAAGTTATTAATTTGTTTAAAATTATTATAATTCTGTGCCTTATTAATTTGTGTTGCTGCTCATTTTCATTTAATTTCTTATTTATTTTGATTCATTGTAATTTTTTTGCGTCGGGGGTTAATAACGAATCGAAACACTAGCTTCTTTTTTTTTTTCAAGATTATACTGGTGCGGTGGATATTCTGGCTGCAGCATCAGACCGACAATTCCATAATCTTGCGTAGTTAAGTAGTTTTAAATTGTAGGTCACACATATGAAGAGTTAGATGCCTGCCGCTAAACCAATTTTGATAAACATGTCTAAAAACCACCGCTGGAAAATCTGCTATCAAATAAAAAACCGCATCCAAAGCGGTGTCTGCCACAGACAGACACGCACACTCTTTTTGCGTCGGGGTTAAATACATACAGACGAATTGAGAACCTCCTATTTTTGAAGTTAATTTTAATAACTGGTTTATGTATAGAAAAATAATAAATAAATATTAATTTTGAGCTTTACGAAGAGTATGACAAACTACAGTCTATGTTGGTGTCTAAGATCCAGTTTGCTAAAATTTAGCCTAAATCGTTAGACATACAGAGCAGTGAGTTAAAAAAATATATCTTTTATATTTAATTATATTATATACCTTACTATAGTATAACTGGTAAATATTAAATGTACCTAAAACTAGAACATGTAGAAGATTACGTCAGTTAAAATAATGACATTATCTCCGGACAAAATTTGAATTATGTATTCGGTTCTCGGCCGACCTCGCAGCACCCATCACCGTCACGTCATTAGTTATCCGGATTTTCTGCTCGTACCGGATTAAGCATATCAAATTTCTACCTGCTTTCACCCCTTACACAGGTACGGACAAGAAGTTATTTTCATTTTTACGTAATAAGCAATTTTGTTTATGCTTAGAAAATGTAAAACTTACCTTTTTAAATTCTTCGGGTTAAAGAAATTTAACAATGTTTAATAAGTATAGCGACAGCAAATGTTTCACGATTTGTCGTACTGTCCCCTTATTCAAGTCAGTAAAAACCATCTGGTTCCGAGATGACTGTGACATGCATTGTCCGTTTAAATGGCAATATTTGTACAATAAATTGTTAGTTATGATATGTACAATTGCTGATTAAATCGTTATTCTACACATTTCTTTCATGATAACAAAAAGTAAATCGACAATGTGACATCACAGTCATCTCGAAACCAGGTGGTTTTGAGGGTTCCGTACCCAGAGGGTAATTAATGGGACCCTATTACTAAGACTCCGCTGTCCGTCCGTCCGTCCGTCTGCCACCAGGCTGTATCTCATGAACCGTGATAGACAGTTGAAATTGTCACAGATGATGTATTTCTGCTGTCGCTATATAACAACAAATACTAAAAAATAGAAAAAAATATTAAAGGGGGCTCCCATACAACAAACGTAATTTTTTTTGTTCGATATTAATAACGGCAGCAGGTAGACGCTTGAAATGTTCACAGAATGTTTAGTAATATATTCACTTAAAAAATAAATAATTAAATTAAAATAAAGCAAATATTTGAGGAGCCTCCTACACAACAAACGTGAATTTATAAAAAGTTGCGATTTATAAATTTGTACATAAATAAAAAAAAAAATAATACACTTTCTTAATAGTTATTTCAATAGTTAAAAAAACATCAGCCAAGTGCGAGTCGGACTGGCGCACGAAGGTTTCCGTACCATTATATATAAAAAATGGCAAATAATCAGGTTTGTTGTATGGGAGCCCCCCTTGAATATTTTTTTTATTTTAATTTTTTTTTTTTTAAAGTGACTATATAACTAAATATTCTGTGAATATTATAAGCGTCTACCTGTTGCCGTTATCAATATCGAGCAAAATCGAGCAAAAAAATAACGTTTGTAGTATGGGAGCCCCCTTAAATATTTAATTTATTCTGTTTTTTATTATTTATTATTATATTTATTATAGCGGCAACAGAAATACATCTTCTGTGAAAATTTCAACTGTCACGGTTCAGGAAATAAAGCCTGGTGCAAACGGACGGACGGACAGCGGAGTCTTAGTAATAGGGTTCCGCTAATTATCCTTCTGGTACGGAACCCTAAAAATTAAAAATTAAAATCTAGGCGTATACCTATACCACGGTTGTATATACTACAAGTTTGCACCGCTATAACAAGTAGTATAGTTCTATGCCAGGGAACAACACGCATCAGGTTTGACTATCGGGTTCGATTATCGAATCAGGGCACACAAAGGCGTCAATTTCAAACTAAACAGCGCTTTATTTGACCTACTAGGTTACAAAAACTAATATTCGGTGGGAAAGCACGGGCAGTGAGTAGCGCCCTTATTATCGATGGTGGCGACTCGTTCGGTCAGATGACCGAATTTGGTACTTCGGTAATTCGATTTTCATTTATTTCGCCTAGAGCCAAGAGGTGCGGT
The DNA here is from genome assembly GCA_946406115.1 of Apoda limacodes. Classification (NCBI taxonomy): domain Eukaryota; kingdom Metazoa; phylum Arthropoda; class Insecta; order Lepidoptera; family Limacodidae; genus Apoda; species Apoda limacodes. The sequence goes on along the minus strand of OX291551.1, from coordinate 23,971,861 downwards.
GTTTCCGCTTGTCATTTACGTGCGATATCCATCATCTTATAGTTACCTATTACTGTCGAGAATGGTAAAGCGTGAATCTAATAACATGGCTTAGTCGTCCTGCTGTCTTGCGACGGTTTAAAAGTAATTTGGCAGTAGAAGCAGTGAATAAAGCTATGGCACACGATTAGGGTGTTTGAAAACCTATTGCAATCAACCACATTTTGTGTGCGGGGCTTATTCAATCAGGTACCCGATGTGGTTAATGTTAATATTGTGTGTTGGTACGGATCCCCTAGTCCACAATTTATTTTCAATCGCAGTTAGCTGTTTTTTTCTAAAATTTCAGCCTCCGAATATATTTTCGTGAAAATATTCATTTATTCTGATTTTCTTACATCACAACAAAGATATTGTTAACATTAACATTTAGTTTTTATCTCTAAAATATACGCCCACAGGATAACTCGTTACGAGCGAGAAGTATAAAGTTTATAGCTGAACAGAAAGAAATTTTGAAGTAAGGAATCGAAGTTAAATATTAACGTTTTGTTTCTCTTCCTTTCTTTATTGAAGCCAGACAGATTTTCGATGAGCATAACATTTTTACTTCAATAACGGATAAGTATGCGTGTATGATACGGTATTCATTATTTTTTTTTGATATAAGTTTTTAAATTTACGCGTTCCATTACTAATTTAAAAATAATAAAACGGGATTAAACGCGTCATTTGGACAAATACCTTTTTCCCAACGTTTCGGCTGGGTAACACCAGCCTTGGTCACGGGTAGACTTTTTTTTAGACAGATTTTTTTAGGAAAGATGCAATCAACAGATTAGCTAGAAGTGCTATGACTAGAATCTGCAACAATTCTTAGATTCCTTGTACGTGCTCTATTAATTGAGCTATCGAGGCACAACTCTGCCAACGATCACAAACCATTCCTTCCGACTTATAAAGGCTCGAGGTTAATCTTTTGACTGCATCTTCGCTATGAAAATATTTATCTATCTTGATAAGGTAGCTATATATTATGTATATGGCATTTACGATAAATTTTCTTTATAGACTATAACCATTAGGGAGTCTCAAACGAAGAAAGATTATTTCTATATTTTTTATGGATTGCTTAATTTTATTTAATCTGATTGATGTACTAGGACTTTATAAGTGACTAGGAGTTATTATATCATTCTTAATCCTTCAAAGAATTTGGTTGTTTGTAAAACTTAATTAGGTACTATAATGGCGGAGGAGCGCAGCGTATAAATAATGCTTACAAGGTAACAAGATGGGATGTTTACTTAGAGTGACGAAAAAAGTAATTTTGTATACTTACTCGATTAAAATCATTATTATCCATCTACATTGCTTGTTTCCTTAACGTTGTTAACGTCTTTTAGCATGAAAGTTTAGACTGCTTTTGTAAAGCAACAATGTAGTTTGTAATTATATTAGAACCAAATTATTACTTTTCTTATACCAGATAATTATTTTTACTGACGTCCGTTAGGAAACTTATAGTAATTAAAATGTGAGCTCAAAAAATAACAACCATTAATAAAAACCGGCCAAGTGAGAGACGGCTGCCATTCCTGTACAAAATAATCTGGCTTTTTTGCGAGGAATGGGGATATAGGTACCAATTTACTAAAGATTAAAAACAAAAAGTTAAATTGATAATGAAAATATTTTGAATGCGTCACTTTGTTACCGGTGTATAGGACAGTAGCGCTGTACTGAATTTTTCAGATACGTTGGAGGTCGTGTTTATTTATAAACGCTAGGGCTTGACATAGGCTTGACCTGCCAATCAAAATTATCGATAAATTTAAAAATTTAGTAGCAGTGAATATACAAAATAATATCATTCTAATTTCTTGATTTTATTAGTATTTTTATTACAGGTCTGCAAAAAAATATTTTCTAGCTGCATGGGACATTTTTGCTAAATATACTAAAAATGATTTTTATAACATCCTTTTACATATAGAATAATTGCAAAATAAAACAACTTTCAATACAATATAGTTTACTTTATATAAAAATATCGTTACTTGGCACAAATATATATTCAAGATAGCGGCCAGTATGTCACCGAAACCTGAAATAAGACGCCTAGTTATGCGTTCTCTAGCATGAAAAATTCAAAAACACAGTGTGAAAAACTATTTTTGTAAAAAAATATCTAAGGTTTATTTTGAATTGTATAATAATAAAAAATCGCATGTTTTACGTCAAGGACATAGTCTATGCTGGCCTCAGCCATTGTACGCCCCACTACAGAGCCGCAGGCAGGCCTCTCCTCCGTGAAGAAAGCTATAAGGCCATAAGTCCACCGCGCTGGCCCAGTGCGAATTGGCGGACGTTTGTTGAGCTAGTACCCACTTGACTGGCAGAGTTTTCAGGCCGCCCCTAATGCCTATGTTTTAGCTTAACCACTGCTGTCACATGACAAACGGACAGGGTCGACGGTAGCAAAGATAGCCTGTGCCACCAAATTTTTATTTAAACATCATCACCCCAGCGTGTCAGATAGTTTTCAAATAAGTTTTTCTTTCCCCTAAACAACACACACAAACGAAAAGTCTTCCTCATATCTTCTTTCTTCCTTCAAAATTTCAATTGGTAATACGATAAATATTTTTTTTTTAAACTAACTTATGTTTTTTTTATTTGGATTTTTTATTGTGTAATAATTACAAACATAACAGATACTGCCAGAGTGAAATCACACAATCTCTGCGAGCCATTTTTAGGAAAAATGGCTAAAAGGGCTAATTGGTTGATAACGTATGCGATAAGGTAAAACACAGATAGCCCATGTAATTGGCGCTCGACAAAGTACATTTTTTTTAATATACTTATTTGTAAATTGTATATATTTTAAGTTTTGAATGTTTATCCATATCTACTAATTCCTTATATGATAAATAATCAATGACGTACGTCCGCTAGCGATAGGTGTGAAAGTCTAAGTATAAGGGATTTTGTATTAAATAATAGCAAATTTACAAATTTTTCCCCTATCTAACCACAAATATAGTCAATATGAAGATAATCTTTAAAGATTTTTTTTTTCCTAATGGGATTTGAATTTCTTATAAGTAGAAAATTCAACTTATTTTGGTCGTTTTCAAAAAAATTTTTACTTTACGTAACATTTCGTTTGTCTAAATTTAATTCGCAAGGATAAACTCCACCTTTTTGTAGAGTGTTTAGATTTGTAATTTTCTCTTCTAAAAGCCTTTATTTACACGTTTTTTATACTACATCCAGATAAAATTAAACATACTTAATTGTATACTATCTAATTACTTAGCTAGACTTGATGGAGTGTTTTTAGTTTTTATTTTTACTTTGAAAATCTATAAACGCATCTTTTCAAGAATTTTATACAGTAGAGTTATTACCTATAAAATTGCCGTTTTGAACAAAAACGCTAATTATTTTTTTATGTTTCGATTAATCGAACCAATGCCTTTCTTGAATAAGTCAGCCGGGTGGGAGACAACAAAGGCATTTTGTACTACAAAGAAGTTGTCCAAATTCTAGACAATGAAAAAGTGGAGGCAAGCTATATAGAGTAAGGTGGGTGACGTAGAGCTTCCAACCCTTTGTCGTCTAGGAGCAGCGGGGACGAGAGATTGACCTAAATTGGCTAGAGATGAGCAAACTTCTTTGTAATTGTGTTCAGTTATTCACGGTATATCCACAATAATATTCATGCCGTTTGTTAAGAAGCTGTGATGAATCATACTGACACTAGACTACCAAACAGTGACCACCACTTTCTCAGGAGTAAGCTTTTATTGAAGGCTTTGTCTAGATTCTGAACCAGAGTCTAGCCAACATGATGAGCACTTACAATTATCTATACTAATAATTTCATTGCTAGTGACAATTCGGTTCAATAACCCTTCTTTATTTGTCAGTTGAGCAAAGCATGGCATGCCTCAACGCTAACGTCTCGCCAGCGATCATTCAGTTTTTGTGGGCACCTATTTGACAAACATTTTTACTTTGCCAATAGACTATTCTACTTATTTTAGAAGTATCAATTCAAGGGATTTGCGTTGACAGTATTCTTTTTAAATTATCAAAAAATACCAAAAACCGACCAAGATTAAGACAATCTAAGTTTTTGGTAAAGATTCTGATCCGCAAAACGGGCGAAACGGATGACCGTCCCTCGGCTGACGTCACAGCGCGCCGTGTCGCCGCGCATGTAAGCATTGTACATAGTTTTGGCTCGCAGTGTGCATATTGAATACACTATCTCCATTTCCATCAATGTATTTATCCAATAGTGTAAGATTTAAATGTTTAACGTAATAAGTAAAGACTATTTATTTTGTAATATAGCTATTTAGGCTACTGTTATGAAATGAAGATAATGTTTTCATAACGTGACTATTAAAAAAATCAATGAATTTTGTGCAGTTGCGTACAAGATCTTTTCTGAAACTGATAAAATAAAACACATTAAGGAAAAATAGCATATTAATGAAAAAAACATGATTTTGGCACATCGCTAAATTCTCACCATTTTTAAAAATCATCGAGCTTTTTTTAAATATCTGAATTTTACGGGAAGCAGATTATTACTTGCTATAATAGCTTTAATAGGAATAATAATTATAATTTGGACATATCACACAGCGCCCTTTGGTCCCAAACTAAGCAAAGCTTGCATTATGAAAACCAGACAACAAATACAAATACTAATATACTTTTTTATTGTAAATACATACACATTATACATAACTACATCCAGCCTCAAAACAAACAAGCAGGAATCGAACGCACATGCACTCTGTATAGCAGACGGCCCTTTTTAATATTTGGAGGTACATATTCCATTCTTTGTCATTATCTATTTGATATTAAATAATGAAACGAAAACAAAACATTTTGCGTGAATGTCTATGTATTTTTGTGTATTTGTGTTTGCCGCCTTTTGTCGCGCACTAAACTACCTATTGTGGTATTTCAACAAAGGCTAAAGCATGTAGGTAACAAAGAGGTCTTGCCAATATAGGTGTTATGAATCACATTTTAATCATCATCAGTAGGTACCTACACTTTTGCGTAATATAATCCGATTTCTATGTTTTGAAGAGTAGAAAATCTAAGCAGGTGAATGCTCCTATGACCAGCCTCCCCGCAAATATCAGCCGGGCGTGCTATTTTTCTGTGATAAATAAAAAGTAATATAGGCGAAAAAATAAGTAAAAATTTTAAGGGATATAAATAAATACACCAAAACACAATTGAAATGGCGGGAATAGAAGTAGAGAAAATAACGCATCCGCCATATCTAGAGAATTTATGAATTAAAAAGTATTATTTGAAGTTGAAACTACTATAAAAAAGTAATTGCTCGTTAGTAGTGTGCGCGTAGTTCTTGTTTAGAACAACGATACAGTTCTTATACATACTTGATAGAATAGACGCGTTATTATCGTCCGCGGGTTCTATGAACGCGCGCTTTGCTTAGAGAATAAAATTTACAAGTAAAAAGCCCTTGGGAGTCTTAACACCCGCTTTACCTGCACATAATGACACTGTTCACCAGTCAGTGTGATAAAAAAAACATTTGAAATTGGAATACTTAGCCAACCATAGAAAAATGATATTTGAAATGGCCAGGACTATATAGAGAGACAACTTCATAGGTTTTACGTAAATACATAAAAAAACAATTATTTACGTAAAAACAATTATCATTTATTTTTTTTATAATTATGACGACATACATGCGTACACTTTAGAAAACTAAAGTTAAAAAAAATAGATAAAGAAATTTATTCCAATGTGGGAAGGAGCAATGTAATAAAAATGCGGAGATACCTTAAACGAATTCTTAAATTGTGTGAAAGGAAAAGAAAAGAAAAGCTAAATGATGCCTGGGACAAGTATCAGTACATCAAATTAGACGTAAAGCTTAAGTACAAAAATACTTGATGAAGATTGACTGGAATAATTTATTAGGTTGGAACGCGGATGTACCTCAGTATTTTATGTTTCGTTTTCCTGTGCCGATATAATAAATGCTACAAAACATGTTCTTAAGCTGCTATCTACTATTAAGATAAATACTACAATAAACGAAAAGAACGACACGAAGCTCGTTGCCCAGAAACATTTGTCTTTTGGAAGCGCAGTTAAGCTATGTCGGGCGTTGTTGGTCACTGGATGGGTGACCGTCTAGATATTGGTCCATTTTTCCGTAATAAAAAAGCCTTCGGTTCTGGATGTTGTCATACGACAGCTGTAGTTATGTCAAGCCAGGTGCCTTATGGGCGGCTTGTAAATTCTGGCGTTCGTGTAGCCAGTAGCTCAACAATGTCTGCCAATTCGCACTGGACCAGCGCGGTAAATGATGTACTAAGCCTCCTTTCTCTAAGGGGAGGTATGTGCCTCTGTGGTGTGGACCATACAGCAGTTGAGTCATGTGATGTTGAATTTATTTAATGCGTATAATAGTAGATTGCTGAACCAGTGAAACAAAGGTTCATGCGAGGACCTAAGAGTACAGAGTGCATTCCGAAAGTAACAAAGGATTCTATAGTTGAACCCCGATCGTAGCGGGGTTGTTTAAGAGTAGAATGGTAGTAAAGCAATAATTTTAAGCTACGAGATGAACTTTTATTTTTTTACCAAGAAATTCACTCTGATTTTTGTCAGTGATTATGAGAAAATAACTCACCTTATGAGACCTGTGTCGTACGAAACATGTGGTATTAGTAGATCATAATTTAAACAACATATGTTATTTAGTTTTTGCCATACAATGCTACGCTAGTCATCATGTAGTATCAAAAAAAAAAATTAATTATAGTTACAAACAACAACCATTTTAAAAACAAACCATTTTTAAAATGTGATCTCTTTAATTTCAGCCAGGAATTCGAAAACACTTATATACTCTCTGGTTAGTAATAATAGTGTTCTCGTTGCATTCTGGAATGGCCTAAGTGTTTTTAATTTTCAGCATATTGGGATTTGGAATGCAATCTAGTTATAATTTTGTGTTGGGTCCAAAATTTAAAAGAAGTTATACCTATGTGTAAAAAGAAATGTTTTATTAGGGCTAATCGGTAGTAAAAAAATCTTTTTCGAGTAGAAGTCGTAAAAAACTGATTTGCCTAGGCCTAGATATGTAGAACTCAAATAGTTATAACGCTAATACGCTAACTACGTATCTATAGGTCCCTTACACAGAGGGGCGAAGAGGCATGGCGAGGCACGGCGACAGCGCATGCGCCGTAGTTGCATCACCTTAATAAACGTATAACTATTCTTGTGAGTGACTGTACGGCTGCGCAAACATCCCACTTCTAACACTCGCACAGTATCATCTTACGTATACTTAATTTTTTAGTCCAATCTGTTATCATAAAACGGGCCTCATAAAAAGTTGATAACTTAATCATATCCAAACAAATTAATGCTATACCTGATAAAAACAATTGGAGCATCCGAATGTTTTTTCTGCAGTTCGACATTAAAAGTTTCTATTTTCGTTGCTATTTGTTGTTTTAAAAAACCTAAATAAAATACATGTTACTTGTATGGTATACGGGCATATAAGAAACATTCACAATTGTTTTTTTGTTTTTTTTTTAATAATTACTTAATTGTTAGGATATCCGCCGTAATAATACAAATTGGTAAAAAACATCAACTTTCCATCTTATAAAGTTCCAACGATAGTGGGTAGTAGATAAATAAATAGAGAGCGTAGGCTTAGTAATAAAGTCCTGTTGGCATCCTTTAGGTACGGAACCCTAAGAAGTATAAACACCTTGGACCTTAATAAATGTGTTTAATATTATTAAAAATTTTATTTACACATTCTTGTAAACAAAAACTGTTGTTACAGATACGGGTAACTACTACTAATATTGGGATAATTTGGAATATATTTGTAACATTTTTCAAAATGGCATAAGCGACCGACCTTATGCCATGTCAGGTTGTCGCGTTGTTCTTTGACGATAAGAGCCTTAGTGTGACGTCACTCCTTCGAAAAATATGTGACGGAGCTTCGGTATAACTACACCTATAATGCTTTTACATTACCAGCGACACCAGGCTGAAATTACGCCGCGTTTCGGCGAATGTGAAAAGCACCGCAGGGGTAATTACGCCGAATTTACGTCGTGTATTTTCAGTAGTGTGTATGGTACACATAGTGTTGCCGTTTACACACAAGCTTGAATAGTAAGAACGTTAACCATAAAATTACAGTCTCAAGGCACGACTCCTTTCCGCACTCATTGTAACTGTGCACACTTGAAACTTCGAACAAGCTTTGCAAATACACAAGTTAAATTTTAGTCACGTAATAATAACCTCGTTACCACACGGAATGCCAAGTTTTAAATAGAACCTGAAGTGTGAAATATATGAAATACTTTATTTTAACGTCATTAAATTGACGAGCAATTATTATATTTAAAGATATATTCATTCTCGAAAGCGGCTTTAACAAATTCGATAAAATTTGTATTCAGACAGGGTTTCGATTTTCAAGTTTTCCTATACAATTGTATTTTGTGTAAAATGCGATTTTGGGGTAGGTATTTGGGCATAAATAGTAATCATAATATTCACTTTATGAACACTAGTACTGCATGTATATTTAAATGTGTAATGTAAATATTTGTATATTTTCTACATTGCTTAATAACGATAAAATTAAATATTTAGAACATCAAACTAAAAGTGGTTTATACGCCGCCATTGTCGCAGCCGCCGCACAGTGGGTTGAAATTGAATTTTAGAGGACGTAGCACTGTTTTTTGTTGGAAGCGTATTCTATGTATTAGGGCGATGATTTTGTTCATGTTATTTTTCTTGCTTTTATACTTAATTGAGAAAGCACTTTATTAATATCCAGTCCGTATACGGGTTTGGTTGTATTCTTTGTGGCCACCATGAGATTTGGTCTAGTATAGGTTTTTTGGGTCGCTGATCACGAAAATCGAGTTTTCGCTTTCAGGAAATTGGGGCTACATCCTTAAATTATCAAAAATAGGGGGTGAAAACTACCCCTTGCATGCAAATTTAAGAGTGCAGCCCCAATTTTCTGAATAAACATACCTTGGAAGAGACATAGATGGGGCGTGGTTCCCGGGATTTCCATACTAATACTTAGAACCGAAGCCAACCGTATTTTACTTTATACAAACAATATTTTAAACTGTTTCATTAGTTAAGAAACTCGTATAAGACATAGAAAAAAAAGTTTGATAAATTTTTAATCATATTCGTAAGTAGAATATGCTAATATTAAAAATTTCAAAAAGTGTAGTTTTTTACTCATCGCAATGTCTTCGGAAGTTCAACTTCAGGCCACTGTGCGCCGTCTACGTCAACAATATAACTGAATCTAAAACTTTATGCTTAATATATAATAATAACAATATAATATTTTGTAATTGGAACTACATATACCATGGCATGAGACCAAAAACATTTGTTTAAGTATTGTATTGTAACGTAAGTGTAAAATACAATAAGAAATCCACGTACGCCTGCTAATGTAGTTTTTGTCACAGACTTAAACGTCACAATCGAACTAACAGTTTGCTACTTTGAATTTTGAAAATATTTTTCGTGACGAAAATTAATGATTACCTATAAACGATTCACATTCGATAACTTATCAACCTACACTAAGAAAATATCTTTAAAATTAATGAAATATGCAAAGTTGTAGAATTGCGAGAATCCCGAAACCCTAAAAATATCTGTTTTGGTTTCTTCCTTACTAAATCTAAATATAATGAATAATCATTTCACGGACTGCTTTGTAGGTATCAGCATTTAGGAAGCATTAAATAAAAAAAGCGAAATTTTCGGTGTGAAAAATACTTTCATTATTTTTGTGTTTCCTTCTTTTGTTGTTTAGAGGAATTTGAAAGGAAATGCAAAACGAAATTATGACTATGATATAAAATAAAATTTTAATTATTGACAGACGTGGCCCATAGGTTATTACGTATGATATATATATATAACTAAGTGTTGCAAGTGTCCAAAGAATTTTTATACCTTAGTGGTATAAAAATTAATTACCTACGTCCTATACCTACTTCTACCGAGTTAAACATATTTTTTGTCCGAGTGATACACTCTTCTTTTTATCCCCTTCTATAAAAAAAAAATTAAAGGCGCTTTTGATACAACTTATAAAAAAAATATACTAACAAAAAGTATTGTTATAGTTTAAAGTAAAAAAAAAAACATTAAATTACATTTAAAACATTTTGAGTTTTGTCAATAATATTAAATGAACTATTTGATTGTTGAAAAGAGAAAAGAACGAAAAGACAGTTTGGAAATTTGTTTTATCAAAAAATGATTAAAATTCATTACTACCCGCTTCGGGAGCAGGAGCAAACATGCACTTTGCTCCCGCGAATTAATATTCACAATGGCAAATATATCAACGTTTAACGAGTAGATGGGTTAAAAAATATAAAGATTTAACTTTCTTATACGTGTAATTGATTTACGTAATTTTTATTCATTCACATTATCATATGGGCGCCACGGTTCCAGTCATGATGAGTATAGAGATGATAAATAAATATTATAATAAAGAAGTATAATTGACATTTACGTAGAACGACGAACGTAGACGACAAACCAACAAACATACAAACGTTTTCTTTGAATTATATTGTAGGTATCATTATTTGTACAGCCATACAATATTAGGATTAGTGCTATTAAGTTAAAGTTAACTTTAATCAGAAGTTATTTATGAAGAATGAATACATGCACAAAGTTTGTGGCCCAGTCACATTTGTCTATCAGGAAAGAAAGGCAACATTGGGCGTGGTCAGTAGGTACACTGATGGGTGAACAAATAGTCAAACATGACTTTTCTGAGCTCCTCTGTGCTTTGGAGAGCACATATTGAACCGTCGGTCATCGCTGTTATCATATGACACCACTCGATTAGCCAAGTCAGATGCCTTTATAAGGCTTGAGAACCCTGACAGTCGAATGGCCACTAGCTCGACAAACATCCGCCAATTGGAACTATGAAGGTCCTTATCGTTATAATACCTACAGATGCATGCATATGCAATTCCCTTATTAGCAGTAACGTAGTATACTTTAACCGTTTTTTTTAACTTTTTAAGAACAGTATTATTCTTAATTTAAACACATTACTTTTATATATTTCGGGTCTTACACGCGAACAAACATTTGGTTCTTGACGTTTCGGTCAGGTTACACTGGCCGTGGTCACGATTTAACTGTTTTCAGCGAGGTGTTGTAAGTCGATGTTCACTCGAGACCACGGCCGGTGCATCCTGACCAAAACGCCAAGAACCAAAAAAGGTAAATGTTTGTTATACCCGAAATATATAAAAATAATATTATTCTTATACCTGAACCGAGATACTTCTAAAAAGTTTGAAACGCCTAGAGCTATTACTTTTAGTTTCTCGTAAAACAGCTAGCATTTTTACCATAAAACGGAACTCCTGTTATTCTGAAGCTTAAGAGTTTTTAAATTGCCAGAGTAGAGACGTTTGCCGCAAGTTGGCCAAGCACTTGCAAAACTTTAAGTATTGAGTTCCAGATTTATGGACCTACTTTTGAATTTTATTAACGGAAGATAATGAAATAAAATGCTAATGTTATTGAATGTTTTCCGACATTACCTATTACATTTTTTATGATTAGTTATTAGGTTATAAACTAAAATGTTTTAAATTTGCCTAAAGAACTTTTTGTGAACAAAAATATCGTGAGTACACCTGCACACGAATTGAAAAACGGTGGTTAAATTGCTGTTGCCCAAGGTAATTGTAGGTCGTAGTACCCTAACAGTAGTGTCGTTGCTGTATACCGTAAGCCGTCTATAAGCAATAAGGCTATCTAAAAATCTACGAAAACCGAGTAGTTTTAAGCAGTCATTATAAAATATTTTTTAGTTTTTTTAGTTTTTGTAGGAAACTCGTAAAAATTTGAAACTAAAAGGTATTCAAATAAATTTTTGCGTCAGTTTTGGTTCATTTTATAGGGTTCCTTACCTAAAGGTTAAAAAACAGGACCCCTAAGACTTCGCTGTTCGTCCGTCGGTCACCAAGTTGTACCTCATGAATCGTAACAGTTAGATAAATACTAAAAAGCAGAATAAAAAAAATATTTAAGAGGGCTCCCTCACAACAAACGTGATTTTTAAGCTCGATTTTAAAGCTGTTCAAGTAAATTTCTTACAAAGTCGGATCCTAAAAGGCCTTGAACTTATAGTCTTTCCTAAAAATGTTCCATTCAGATTGTTGGATGAAATGTCGGAAAAAGGTATTTTATTAATACTCAATCAGCCTATAGCAGTCAATACTGGACGTAGGCCATAACCAATGAACACCACCACACTTGGTGCTTTGACTTTCTCATCCAGCCACATCCTTCTACATTTTCAGGTAATCGGTCTTTGTGTAAGTGAGACCTTGCGTTTACCAATCCGTGGTCTCCACCAAGTCTCTCGTCTGCGCCAAAGGCCATTGCTACTGCGACAAATATGACCTGCCCGTTTGCAAACTTCGAGCAAAGCCCTTATCGTAACTCGCTGAGCGACTTTAAACTTTTCACGTAAAACCTCGTTTTCTTTTATTTTAATTAATACTGGAACGCAAAAATTAAGATCTGTTTCTTAGACAACTAAGTGTATTATTTTTAAACTATGGTACGGATAAATATAACAAACTTGAAAGTAAGACAAGACTGACAACACAGAATTTGTTCAACCGTCGGTCGCTTGTGTGCAGTGTAAACTTGGAAAAACTTTCTTGAATGTAAGCTTCCGTAAGTTTGCGACGTGTTCTGCTTAGATTTTGAAAAAGTTATTGGTCTTATCTCTGACTACTTGAAACGGAGTTTCCAAAACCAAAAAAAATAATAATTGTCGCAAAAACTAATTTATTGTATTTAATGTTCAATGTACGATACTTCAATTCGTAATGTGCACACACTATTCATATAAACTCAAAACCAAGCCATCTTTTATACAACTTTCTTTTTAACAGTATTAAATGCCGGAAACCATTCCTTTTGTGCAACAAGACGCCAAACATTATACATATTCAAGTGTAATTACCCATATATAAATTTTTTGAAGTGAAAACTTTTTTAGCGGCGTTGTGCACTTTTTTTGGTATGGGTAGAAAATTATAAACTCTGCAGGCTGATCTAAAATTCGTAAGACGGAAACCATAATGCCACGCCTATTATAATTCTGAAGTGAAAACGTTTTTAGCGGCGTTGTGCACTTTTTTTGTGATGGGTAAAAAATGTTAAACTCTATAGGACAAATAAAAAGGAAAATTAGGTTGATGAAAAGATGAAAGTGCTGATTACACATGTTAACATGTTATATCCAGGTTGTATGTTTTCACTTCTGCCGACACTCCTGGAGTGCAACCCGTATTTTTAAATGGCACAGGTTTCAAGCGCCGTCGGTTATGTATTGTTCTTTTGGTCAGTAAAAAAATGCAAAGTGTATGTTTATAAATATCTTGACCGTGACCGTAAATACGCGCGCACGCAAGTTTACTGATACTCGAGGCAAAAAATGGATATAGTGTCGAAAAGATTGAAGTGCGCTAATTGCAACATATTTGTGAAGTTCTCTTGTTTGCCCAAAATAAGTTGGATGTTATGGATAAGCAAGGGCTCATACAAATTTGTGAAAGTGCTTTAAGTGCAGAAGATATTGAAGTGGCGAAGTCATAACTTTTTGAATCATTTAGTAAGCATCCAACAGCTAGAAACCGCCCAGATAAAACCTTACGGAACATTGAGGACATAATTTGTGTGCTTAAAGAAACGGATCCTAAGAAAGTACCAATTATTGTGGCGAGAAACCTTGAAAACCGACTGTAAACAATAAAACTGAAGTTCGCCCACCCAAATAGTGTCGTATGAGTGATAGTATAGTTGATGTTGAAGCGGCTTCATCGCCAAAATCAAAGAAAGTGTCTTTTTCTGAGGACTTCAACAAGTAGGCGAATGGACTAAGCCTAAGGGGAGTGAAAAATGGGTGCTTTACTAGAAAAAACGTTTGAGAAACCTTTTATTAGTCATAAGGCATTGCATCTGTTGAAACCCAAACTAAAAAAAACTAGTGTCGGACAACCGTCCGGAATCGTGACAACTTGTGCCTTTCACTTTTTATGTCTGTCTCTCTCGCTCTTAGGCGGGCTAACCATGCCGCATGCCTCTCACTCGCTCTCATTGTGAGCGCATAACGTGAGCGGAGCGTAACGCAGTTTCTTGAAGTGTCACCCGGCAAACCAATTTATAAGACGTTGTCACGTCAAAAGTTCCTTTTAAATCATCAGAAACCAAAGTGCCTTTATTTATCTCAATTGTGCATACAAGCGTCTCTAAACAAGATATTATAAAATATATTTATGACAAAATTGGAGAAACGGTTTCCCTTGTAAATATTAAAATAAAGAAACGCAAAGCAAAGTAACTACAACGCCTACAAACTTTTTGTCACTAAATATAAAATTGACACATTTATAGATAACAAGCTGTGAAACCTTAATACCTACTTATTGAATATACGGTCTGAATGGATATATACAGCAATCTGGTCAGTTTTACATGTTTACAGTGTCTAGTGTAAAATTATTTCGATGAAGTTGTAAGTTGTGTAGTAAAACAGAAAGTATACCTATATAAGTTTATAAACTATAAAAAAATATTGTAAAAAAAGAAATCGTACCATCCTATATAGAAATATATTAATAGTTCCTAAATAAATAACAATATTTACGTTCGACTAACGCATTGGAGTTTGGCGGCGCTTGGCGGTACAGGGTTTTTAACCAAATCGATTTACAAGTTCTCACAAATATCCGTAGTAATTCAATTTTTTTTTAACTTAATGCGGATAGAAAACGCACTTACCAGTTTTTTATAATTTTTTTTCCTTGAACAAATCTCATTAAAACGCAGGAACAATAGTTATTGTTGTCGAAATGGACAATCGTCCCAGGAAATGCCTCAAATTGCCAACATTTCGCACATAACAGGATCAGGAGCGTTCATATATCACAATAATTGTGTTCATTTTCGTACATCTGGTATTACTAGTGAGATATGTTCACTGTTATTTTCATCTCGGCTCTATTTTATGAATCTTTTCTACTATATTTCTTGCATGAAATGATATTAATTGAATACATTTCTTTGTGACTCGACTAATGTCACAAATTTTATCCGTTCCGATAAATTTTATCGGATGTCAGTGAAAGCCATGCTTTGTTTTCAATTTGATAAAGCATCAATCTTTATTGTAAATAACTTTTTAAACTTTTACGGATGTTACGTTTTTATTTTTAGGATTTACCACGATTAGAATTTCTCACTACTCTCGTTCGCTTACTTCACTGAAATGCTGGCGCAAGCAACTCTTCCGAAATATCGGAAACTCAACTCAACTCCGTTTATTCTATATTTGTACGTAATTACTATTGTACAAAATATATTTCCGAAGAATGTTTAGACAGGGTAAATCGGGTAAAAAACGGGTCAGACTCGCGCGTCGAGGGTTCCGTACCTTCCTACCGCTATCTACGTAATTTGCAAACACAACAATAGGTGTGCCGCTGAGCAGTCACCCATCCAGTAAATGACCAGACCTGACATTGCTAAGCTTTGTATATCGTTTCCAACGGACGGATGTGTTACTGTAACGATAATTTAAGATGGTAATTGGCTCGGTTTCTTCTTACACGTGGCCGGTTTTTATTATTTTGAGGTTTACATACACTATAAGCATTGCAAGATAAAAGCTTGTATGTGTAACTGGTTTCATGCTGGTAACATAGCAAAAACAATGCAAATGTGTTCTTTTATTTGTTATATATATATAATCACGAAGGTGATATTTTATTTTAATTGACTAATTAATGCGTATTTTTGTGGTTTGCCACTGATTTGCCACGGTGCGATTCGGCACGGAATTTTAGCACTGTATGAACTTAGAAATTAGTTGTGAAACCCCACGCAGTACGCTAAACATCCGCAGATCGCCGCAGTACCTAGTGCTCGAAACGCGGCGGAGAAATCTTGTCACTTCGCATTTTACTGATAAAGGGTTTTTTGTAAACTTATAGTCTTTAACTCTAAAAAGTCTCAAAATTTCAAGGTCAACAATACCTTGCTGTTACGATTTTTAAAACGCATCGCAACTCGCCGCAACCAGCCTTAGAACCTTGAGTTGCCTAACTTTGGCTTTCTTGGACCGCCCATAGGGCCTCTGACTTAGCTTAACGACTACTTTACATAAAACGACAACAGCTCATAGATAAGTTTACTATTGTTTTGTCGAACTATCGGGAAAATATAAATAGAAAAGTCAAAAATTCACATATTTTGTAAATATTTCACAAATATTTACCCTACCATACCCTTTCTACCAGTGTGCAAAGACTTATTACGCTATTGAAGCTTAATAGAGACACAGTTTTGCGTATGATAGGAGCTACCACGTGACCGCACGTTCGGTTTTTTATTGGTGTAAAATTCAAATATTTATTTAGAACTATGAAATTAACAAATTCACTTGGTCATATTAATATATATATATATATATATACAATTTCTAAACAATTTCAGTTAACCAAAAATAGAGTGTCAGATTTTTTTTTTCTAAATGTGTTAATAGACAAATTATAATAATATTAGAAAATACATTTAATTAGGATTTGAACTATGACATATATTTTTTTCAGGTCAAAAAGTCTACATAGAACTGTAACAAAATCAATCAAAGTCTTGCAAACTTCACTCGTTTGGCTAAACCACCACCTTAAGTTTAAACTCACATAAGCTAAATATATAGTATTGTGTGGTACTGGTATTTTACGAGCTCAAATGCTCAAATTACCGTGCCACATGTCTTTTAAATATGTGTAAATATGTTTGAAGCTTTCAAGTGCTGGCATAATTCAGTTCAAGAATATGCAGTTTTGTCACAAAATATGTCGAAATAAAGTACACACGGTTATGCCATTTCTACAAATGTCAATGTAAGTAGCTTTATCAATGTCTGTGTCGATAAACGTCACCTATGGGATTACCTTATAACCTGCTACATTGACGTTGATGCTTGTTTTTGCTTAAAAACTGATAGATTACAAACATTGCAAAATATTGTTTAGTTATTTAGTAAAGTATAACCTTTTCCACCAGTCTTTTCTAATAATATGTTTTTATTATTTAGTTAGTGTTACTTTTTATTTACAATAATAGAATAAAAATGTGATTTTAATATCTTAAATTTTGCACAAACTGCTAGAAAACATATTTTGCAATAAAAATGAAAATATAAATATATACTTAACATCTTTCATTATGTCTTTTAAATACATTTAACTAATTTAAATACATAAAATACATTATTTTATATCAAAGTATCCTACATTCACTTTTTTTCCATCACAGGTGGTCACAATGTAACGGACATACCCACATACTAGTACATATATACTCAAATACATACATACCCACATACATAATTACCCACATACATAATTACCCACATACATAAATACTCGTACATACGTGTCTTCTGGGTCAATCGGGTAAAACACTCAAACTGATCTAAAGGTGTGTTGTTGATTTGATTTGATTTGGCATTTAATTTATAACTTATCTATGTTACTTAGTATCGAGAAACCTTAAAAAAGTCATTTAGAAATATTTAACTAAAGCATTCACCGTTATTATTCAACAAAAGATTCTTATTTGCGATACCTTAATAGGGTCAAAGTATTTAATTAACAAAACAAATTCTATTCAACATATTTTCATGTCCCTGATGAAAATTTTTACTTAGCTGTCGAATCACTCAATTAATTTCGCTTTGTTAGGTAAATCTAGATTGATTCTGAGATCAAAATGGTAGTAGTTTGTAATTAATTCTGTTGATGCGTAAATTGCGTTGATGATGGTTTTATGTTTCTATTTATTATAGAAATTGTGAATCTCAAACTTTTATAAACGTAATTGATTTATTTGCAGTAAACTTAAATTTTCTACAATAAATTTTAAAATAAATAACTACAGTACAAGCACAAAAAAAAATTGAAATATTTTGCATTTAAATAATTGAAAACATTATAAATATAATATTTTTCGAATATTTTAAACTTTCATATATTATATAGTCAGTATTCAAACTATAACTTTCACTGTATTTATTTGGAATACTTACTATTGTATATAAAAAAAATACCTCTATGAAAGTTTAAAATATCCCAAAAATATAATACTTTTAATAAGGTATTAAAAAAAAAAAAAAAATTTAGTATATTTATTTCACTTTGTTACAATAATGTATAATAATGTAATGTACTGTACTACTTGTACAACAAGGTGCGGCACGAAAACTTGCTGATTTGTATTTCGCGCTGAGTGCCGAGGTGGGGTCGGGAAAGTGCGAAAAGCGTTTCATTCAAAATATCAAATCATGATGTTTTGTTGCCCGCGCAGTTAGTTCTCACCATGCATTGGGCCAACGAGCAGTCGAGGATAACTTTTTTACTAGCTGTTCCATTATCGCCACTTAACGAGCGTTTCTTACTCGTTTCAATGTTCGACCTGCAGGTCTAGACATATACAGGAAGTGTGAAGACAAGTGGTTCAAGAGTTCAGTACACTCGAAAACATTGAGAGTGTGAGGCGTGATTTTTACGCTCTTCACGGCGTTCAACACGTTAACACGCTTCTGCTGCGTATATTTTCTCCTTACCACCCTCAATACACAATTTGTAGTATTACCCACGACGGACGGAATGGAGGCGGTATATGCGTTTGGGGTGTGTGTATGTACATCTGTTACCATTTTCCTCAAAAACTGCTGTACCGATTTCATTGCAGTTTTTTTTGCATTATAAATACCATTTTAGATCATATTTATAAGGCTGTGACGTACTGACGGAGTGACGGACGGACGTACTTGATGAATTTAAATAATGGGAAAGTATCATTTGTTTTCCCATTTGGCTACGGAACATTGAAAAATTAATTACAGTTTTTGTAAAAGCTTCGACTAAAAGAAAGTAAAAGTCATTACAAATTAAAGAAAAACATTCGGGGCTGCCATTTACTGCCTTAAAGGATTACAATTTTGCAGTTTGATGAGGAAACTAATTAAAATTACGTTGGGTATTGAGTACGTTAATAAAGGTTGTCTTTAATAACGTCCACCAAGTTATCCTCGCCATTTCGGAATTTGGAAAAAAAATAAATGTGCCACATTGTGCTATTTATGTGCACTCTTATGCAATTTTTTAAGCTATTGCATAGCTTTTATCGCGGGCTCTGAGCGCGGCGACCGAATCAAGAAATTCCGTAACAAAAAAACCTAACAACGGCACGTTTTGACTGTACGGAAATTGAATTTTATATATTTTTTTGGTGAAAATCATAAGTTTAGTATTAGTATGTTATGAGAGTCGAAACACGATTGAATAAACTTGACTCGATACAATAAAATCGCAATGTTTTTTCTAATCTTCATTTTTAGATAGGTACTGCTACGGGAAAACATTTTTATTTGCTAGTTATTAAACTTATTTCAATGAAATTTCGTCTACGTGTTCCATTATAAATACTTATTTTTATTTTACTTACTTTTATTTTATTGCAAAAGAGTGTTATTTTGTAGCAAAAACTACATTTCATAAATAATGTCGCGTGGGTCGGTCATTACGCGGCTCTCGCCTTCCATCAGTCGGGCCTCGTCGAGAGCACTTGCGTACAACTTTGATACGCCCACACCGCTGCCGCCAATGAAATATTTTTAAACGATATTAACTTCAAATTTATTCAATAAAAGAAAAAAAATTGTTTTCTTATCGATCACCACGCTAAAAAGGTGTAACTTGAATAAATATCAAAGAAAACTTGAATTAATATCAAAGAAATAAAAAATACTGTATAAATAAAAAATAAATAAATAATTGCATAAGTTTCTAAAAATGCTATGCAATAGCTTTAGGTACCGTGGCAGGCCCCGAGTGCCACTGTTGTTATTTTTTTATATATTATTTCAGATCTACTAAATTTTAAAAATAGGGGTAGTTTTTTAAAAGAACTGAGCCCCGCCAATCGACAGTAAACAGTGGTTTTGTAATGTGTCCAACTTGTGCTATCATGTGCGGTCAAAAAAGACATTAAATATTAACCATAATAATGTATCTTTTTTCTAAAATAAGTTTTTGATTTTAAGTAAGCCCCGCCCTTTTGTATGATAGGAAAATAATAAACCATGAATAGTTATTGCGTTCCATTAGTGTTATTAGTGCCGTAAATAAAGACATTAAATTTTAGGAAAATAAGCCATTAATAACTATTTGTTTTGTAGGTGTGTAGTGTTATATTAAAAAAAAATTATTCCATATCAATTCCGTAGCTATTTTAAAAGTAGTGACGCAAATAAAGTTTGTAACTTTTAGATGTGAAACATCTTCTAATGCACCTTGAAGGTAAAATCGACCAGTATGGTGTCACGGCGTCAAAATCGATGACGTACTTTCAATTTCGATGTTTCACATCTGCCGGGCGTCCCGTGACTGCCATTGTTTTTAACAGTTATTTTTAAAGCATGGGTAAAAAAGCTGTATTTGCTTTTATACTAGTGTGCTTCGCTCAGGAATTGATGATCAAAATCAACTACATTACAACTGCGTTTCATAGGTATCTGTTGATGTATCTAGGCAAAAGTTGCTCTGCTTATTAATATTCACTATGTTTTTGTTTAACATCGCTTAAGTCAAGCAGCCTCGAGAGAGCTTACTTACGCTGGAGGCAATTCGTTATACGTTTATGAGCTTATTCGAACGAGGAGCTAATTATAAGTTTGGAAACTCAATAATAGTTTGCAAACTTCTCTTATTATTAACATGGGTAAAATATTCCATAACACAGCACACAGTTAATTATTAGGTGTCTAATCCGTGGTTTATTTGTTTTTTATATACTTAGGACTATCTTTTGGCGACTCCCCGGCTCAATGATTAATGACCTGTCTGCTGAACCAAGGGGCGTGAGTTCAACATAGGGCAAACATTTTTGAGATAAAATGTGTGTTTGTCTTGAGTCTGGCTGTTTTCTAAGTATCTAGATATACTTAGAAAACAGCCAGACTCAAGATAAACACTTATATTTATTAATTATATAATTATTCATATATATACAAAAAAAGTACAAATGTATTTGTCCCAATTCCCATTTATTAAGTGTCCCATTGGCATCCAGTGGCATCCCTTTGGAAATATTCGGCAGAATGCACGAGGAGCTACTTTTAAAAATCTTAATTCCATCAAAAAACTAACGACACACCTGCCTGATTTTTTTATCTAAATAAGCTGCGGTATAGGAACAAAAAAATTCATGAAACTATAAGAGTTTTGTTTTCGCATATGGCTATGGAGTCCTAGGAGAAGGTTAAAATGGGGGGTTCTGCATCCCGCCAATTTTACTCACCCCACTCATGATTCAGTTCGCTGATATACTATAATTAACTGACAGAGTCCGTACTAATTATTCCAAAAACGATACCTTTACTATAGGTTAATTAGGCGATTGCTAATGCAGATTCTGAATGATGCTTCGGTAGGTCATCATATAAATGTCTGATGCAGAACCCGCCAATTCTCCTCGTTTTGCTCAGCGCCTGATGCAGAACCAGCTAATTTCTTTCACTCCCCCCTCATGAATCAGTTCGCTAATATACTATAACCTACTTACATAGACCATACAAATTATTTGTCAAGATAGCTCCTACCTGTAGGCTGCTAAGGAGATTCCAGGTAAGTAAATAGTTAGACAGACCAGCTATCAGCAAGGTTAAATTTTTTTTTAGCAAAACTCTTACTTTGTGGTGTGCCTAATTTTTTTAACTTGTTCGGCACACCACATTTCAGAGTGCATGATTTTCATTTTAAAAAGGTTTCAGATTTTGTGCTATGGGTCAAGTCTAGTATACACTTTCGGACTGCCCAAGTCGTACTAGAGTTCAAAGACGACATAAGCACAGGCGACAAGCGCTTAGATGATAACACAAGACGTTGAGCATTCAGTCAAGCGTCAATCCCTAGCACTAGTCATCCCCTTAACGATGCTCATAATCTTATATAGCTATCAATTAAAAAAACTTCGTTTTGATGATTTACATATTTTATGAGTATCTCTAAAACCTGACACAAAAATAATATACTATTTCCATTTGTTATAAGCTTATTTGAATACTGTTCCGAATTTCATTTTTTTAAACTAAAACAGAGCAGCCTCAGGTTTTCTTTGCAAAAAATTAATTTAAAAAATGTAGTCTATAAAACCGCCATCTAAAAATTTATAAAGAGTTATAAAGAATCAAATCGAATGTCACTTCATGATACGTGTTATTAGTTTACAAAGAAAATGATAGGTAGCGCCACGGTAACGCGTTATACTGTTTTCAAACAATTTAACGTGATACATTGGATTCAAGCTTTAAAACTAACACTCTGTAGTGTATTCGATTAGGTAATGGTGCTTGAACTCATCGTGGTTCAATCCCGACCCCTATCAACAATTTTTTTTTTTTATATTAATGATGTATTTTTTTTCTTTCGGATTTACTAATCGTTTTTAATATTTGAGTATCAATTTAGTATTGAATTCGCTTTTCAATTTAATATTGCTATTTGAAAAATTAAAATAAAAATGCTTCTTTTCTCTTAATTTCCTGGGGATTCAATCATCAGATCATGACTTGGTGACAATGGAACCATCTCGAAAGTACGCTCTTTTGAATAAAAAATATTTTTTTGAATCGATCTACAATTGACGGAGGAATCGGTGGACATACATAAAAATATACCAACTAACATAAAACCTCCTCCGTTTTGAAGTCGGTAAAAAATGAACCTGCATCTTTTAAATTGTATACATACCGACTTAGCTTTATCCCTTCCTGTTTAGTTACCAATCAATGCAAGTACAAAACTCTTCCTGTTAAGAATCTTGTATCGAATTCAAAACATACAACCAAATTTAGTAAAAATACTGACCAAGCATATTTTCCTTAGACCGTGTGCATATAAGAGATTAATGGTTATAGTTATGTTGAATAAAAAATAAACTCTGTGTTTACATCATAAGTTACAATGGTGAGTTAATTTAAAGTATTTTTGGTCCTATGCTAGCAAATAAACTTAGAATGTAATCATGTGCATGCAGCTTTATGAACCAATTCTTTGAATTTTGCTTATTAATATTTTTGTCACTTTTACTAATGCTATTATCGAAGCTGGTTGTCTGTACTTTTCCTACACAGTGTCAACTATTTTAAACAAACTTAAGTATGTAAGTGTTATAGTTTTCTAACTTTAATAAAAGATTTTACATATTATGTCCTATAACTGTCCTCTATTTTCAAAATTTTAGAAAACTGAAGTAATGCCCTGCCCACTTATGTGGATGGAATCGGCTACTAAGATTAATAATTCATTATTCATCAGACCTTTAATAATTCATTATTTTTCATGTCTCTTAATCCGTTTGACGCTGATTTCGAGGAAGTGGCGCAACCAGCAGCGTCTACAAAGAAAAAAATAGTCAAAGGAAAAGAACCACCTACAGCTGCAGTCAAAGCTAAGATGACACCAGCAACGACGTTTGATAGCCCGCAGTTGAACTTGGGTTCAGATTCAGAAGAAGATGCTTGTTTGCCTTCTGCGCAGCCTTTAAAGAAGAGGAAGCAGAATATGCAACTTCCCGATCCCGAGGTTAGTCTGGTGAATTATAAACTTTTCTTTGTATAATATTTAAGTATATGATTTGTATTTTAAACTATCCTGATAAATTAAAAATAATGAAGTTAAACTTGTGAAGTTCCCTAACGCTAACAATAAAATAAAAAAATCAATTAACTATTGAATAATAAAATAAATTAAAAGACTGAAAAATAACGCGGCTTATATTTTAGAAAATTCGTATGTTAAATTATTTTATACTGAGTGACATTATAAAAAAAAAAAAAAAAAACTAGTGCTTTTGTACGATTATACTTATATCCTATAATATTGGGATACTTGTTGTTTTCCTTTTTTTACTGATCATACTAGTTAACATGCTAGATAATCCTCGTTAATGATTGAACTTATCTAGCACGGACGTGTACAGACAAATACGAGTTGATTTTTATACTTACTTGCCTGACATACCTAAGGCAGAAGGCAGAAGCCTAAAGGTTTTGATTGTTTTGCGCTTCACTATACCGTTTTTAATTATAAATAAGTGTGAGATATAATTGCCTCTCAGCTCTCAATCCAATCATCTACGGTTCGAATCCTGCGTGTACATATTGATAGTGAATTTTTTCCACAGTCTAGTTACCAGCCTAAGTGCATATAAAATGCATATATGGCGTATATATGTATGTAACATATTTATGGTTTTTATTACAGGAGGAAGCTGAACCAGTAAGAGCATCACCTTTGAAAAATTTTTTTACTCGACGCATGGCGAATGGTAACCTGTACCAGGCGGATCCTGAGCGCCGCGGTGATTATTATATGGAGTTGCGCGTATACAAGACTCGCGACATCGAGACGCTACAAGAGTGCGACCGAGATCGGGTAAAGTACGCTCTAGTTCAGTGCAAATGTGCAGTGGACACAGACACTGCTGTCTGGCGTACTGACACCAAGCTCGTGGCCGAATGTAAGGACCAATTTAAATTGGTTCGTCCTATTTTGTACCCCTCCAATATACCTTATTCTTAAACCTATTTTTTTAAATTGTCTTTGTGCACAATATAGTATATAGAATCGGATTTACTTTTTTTACATGGTGCGCTCCTTAAAACTTAGCAATTGCATACCTCGTTAATACATTTTACAAAATGGCTTTTTGTAATAAATGCCAAGTTCATGTTTCTCGATTATCAACTCATAAAAAAAGTAGTATTCATAAATCAAATTGCCTGTTACAAACTGAGTTTCAAAATGTGCAGATAATTGCTACTGCATTTAAAAATCGAATAATTACTTATAGAATCGATCCTCTGTCCCAGTATCTTTTGCTAGAACAATTCTTATTAGAGGTTTCGCAAACTGTTTCTAACCTCGTTAAAAATTTATTAAATAGACATGGATCGATAATAGTGAACTTGGAACTCTTTATCACATATAAATTGCCGAAAAATTATTCTCCATCTTTGAAATTTTTAAATACAAAGTATACTATAGTATTTCAAAACACTAATATATCTCAGTTGTATTATGAACTATCGAATCTTCTGTCATGTAAATGTACAGAATTCGAACAAGCAGAATCAGGCTGGGCGATGGAGTCAATAAGTCACTTGGAAAGCTGAATTATACATACCTCTCCCAAAGTGAATTCAAAACTCTAAATCTTGTATAAATATTCGAAACAAAGATGAATTTTGTTTTCTTTGGTGTATAATTGCACATATTTATCCTGCAAAACAAAATCCAAAAAGAATAACTTCATATCCTCATTTCTCTGAATTTTTTAATATTTCTAACATGAAATTTCCCCCTAACTTTAATGATATAAAATGTTTTGAAAAAAATAATCCCAACGTAAGTGTTAACATTTACGGTTTAGATGAAAAAATAAAGTGACTGGACCTTTGTACAAAACACTTAAGCGGAAACATGAACATGTCAATTTATTATTTTTGCATAAAAATAGTAAAAATCATTTTTGTTTGATTAAAAATGTTGAAAAAATTTTGCATAAGCAACTTACAAAACATAAATCTAAAATTCACTTGTGTGAAGACTGTTTTATGTATTTTTGCACCGAGAATTAATTATTAAAACATAAGTGTGCTGGAACGCAAACTGTGCTGCCTGAGGAAGGCTCTAAGCTTTGTTTTTCACATTTTGAAAGAACTCAAAGAATACCTATAGTAATCTATTACATTCACTTACAAGAATGTTTAAAAAATGGCTTAATATAGCTAAAAACTTACAGAATACTTTCTTTTGATCAAAGGCATTTTTAGCACCAAACATTTCTTTAAATACGAGTCTCAGACAAAAAGCCTGTAGTACATTTGAAATGAAATAATAGAAAACAGAAGAAATCAGGTAGATGTAAAGCTTGCTAATGTGTGGAGTGACAATTACAATAAAACAAATAAATTCTTCGGTGCTGAAAAATATATAAGTGCTCCTAATTTCAAAAATTTATCTATTATCTCTGAAAACTTAATAGTTGTTCATAGTTTATATACATAGGTTTTACTATTCTGGAACTTGCAAGAACATTATTCCATCATTTAACGGATTTATACTGAAAATTTACAGCTGTGTTACACAGATACAGACAGCCTTCTGTACTTGTTACAAACTGAAAATTTCTATGAAGATTTAAAAAAGTATGGACAATATTTTGATACTACTCATCTAATGTTTTTATATTTAATAAATTAATATTAAAATCCAGTGTTAGATGGAAAGATGAAGTTAGTCAAGCAACCCGTTTCTTTGGGAATAGATAGAATATGCGTTGAACCGAATCATAATAAAATTAAACATAGCGTACTTTTACCAAATTCTATTCGGTGTATTATCTGCGTTCCATCTAATTGCGGAAAACCTAATATGATGATCAGTCTCTTACTTCATAAAAATGGGTTAAAGTTTAAAAATGTCTACATTTATTCTAAAACAACATTTCAGCCTAAATATCGTTTTTTGCAGAATGTCCTCAATAAAATACCTGCTATAAATTTATTCCTGTTCCAAGATGGTAGAGACATTATTATGCCTAGTGAAGCTTTAAACAAATCCATATTTATTTCTGATGATGTAACTTGTGAAAATCAGATTAAAATCCGTAATTTTTTTTCTATGGGTAGGCATAAAGAGATATATTGTTTTTATCTATCACAAACTTACTCTAAGATACCTAAACAACTAATACGAGATAATGCAAACCATTTAATTATTTTTAAACAAGATGCAATCAATTATAAACATATTTATGAAGAACATGTTAATTCAGATATGAGCTGGAATAACTTCAAATCATAAGCATCACAAATATGGTCAGACCCTTACACATATTTGATTATAAATAAGGATTGTGAACTGAATAATGGTAGATACCGAAAAACATTTTTTTATTTTCGTTAAATTTTGATTAACGATATAAGCCTAAGCCATTCTGTCTTATCCTACATCTATCACCAGATGTGTTTAAGGTAGTTATCATGGAGCCAAATATAAAAAAAAACAGTCGGTTAAAAACATTAAAAATAAATTAAAGCAAATGCGACAAGTAGATGATGACATGCAAACAATAAGTTCTAAAATGTTCAAACCATCCATTAGGAGCTATGGTTACCGTAAAACGGGGTGTATAGAAATTGCGGGGCGAATAGAAAAAATATCATAAAAGTTTTTAAAGCTACTATTTGACTATTTTCGTTAAAGAATTTTGGTAGAATTTTAAATTTTTTATACCTCAACATTTTTTCTTTGTGTTGGCAACAATTTTTGAATGTCAAAATTGACATTTATCCTCCAAAATTTAGTTGAAAGTCTACCTTCTGTGAGCGCGCTTTATTCAACTGCCAAAACTCTTGATTTTAGGTGTTAAAATATAGTGTAATGTGCTGTTTGGTGCTTTTATCACATTAGGTGTGTGATAAATTATAAAAATACAGTGAAGGTAAGTTGGAATCTGTTATTAAACTACAAAAATTTGTTAAAATCACAGAACGTGTAAATTTATTGTATAAAAGGGGTCAATAGAATCTATTGAAGGGTAAATAGCACTGTAGTATGGGTTTAATGGAAACTTAGTAGGGAATAATAGAAACCCCTAATGTGTAAATAGGAACTAATGAGGGGTAAATAGAGATAAATAAATAGGGTTGTCAAAAACTGTTAACAGTACTAAATAACTACTTTTATTGATTCTGTATTAATGAATAGTAAGTCCATACTATATAGGTAGTATCTGAGAGCTGTAGATTTAGTGATTGATAAATAAATAATCTTTTTAAAGTAATAATTTTCATTTACAGGCACATACTACCATAGGTATATTTAGCATGCCTCGTGTTTATAGACCCGATCCTACAAGAAAACCGTATAAAAAATATGACATTAAAACAATAAAAGAAGCTGTGGAAGAGTATGTAACTTCTCGAAATGTTAAATTAGAAGAGGTTGCAAAAAAATATGGCATACACAAATCGGTGTTGTATCGTCACAGTACCCGGGATATGAAGCAACATGGAGGCCAAAGAGCTTTATCCGATGATACGGAAATGTTCTTAATAGAGAACATAAACAAATGCGCACAATGGGGTTATCCCTTAGATACTATGGATCTCAGGCACATAGTAAAAATGTATCTCGATAAGATAGGTATAACCCATAAAAGATTCAAAAACAATTTTCCAGGGCCGGATTTTGTGCAGGGCTTCTTATTAAGACACAAAAATGAGATTTATCAAAGACTTTGTGAAAATATCAAACGTGTAAGAGCTAAGGTATCTCCAGATACGATTAAAGAATATTTCATCGAACTTGAAAAGTCTTTAAATGGAGTACCTACTTCTAACATATTGAATTATGATGAGACAAATTTGTCGGACGACCCTGGGCGGAAGAAAATACTAGTCAAGTGGGGATGCAAGTACCCTGAAAGGGTTTTAAACCATACCAAGGCTTCCGTGTCTATTATGATGGCTCGTACCGCAGATGGTAAAATGCTACCACTATATGTAGTATACAAAGCAACCCATTTATATGATTCCTGGATCCAACAAGGTCCTGACGGTACTCGTTATAACAGGTCGTCATCTGGATGGTTTGATGGAACCACTTTTGAGGACTGGGTGCAAAATATGGTGGTTCCTTATTTCAAGGATTTACCAGGCAGAAAGTGCTAAATCGGAGACAATCTGTCTTCACATTTATCAGCAGATTTGATCCAAACATGTAAAGCGCACAACATCGATTTTGTGTTCTTACCAGCCAACTCAACTCCCCTGACGCAACCGCTAGACGTGGCATTTTTTCGTCCAATGAAGCGTGCCTTGAAATGGAAAAAAACAGATGGTCGACAATTACCCACAATTCCAAAAGGTTGCTTTCCAAAACTCTTGAAATTGTTAGTTGATGAAATTAATATAAATGCTTCAAAGAATATCATTGCCAGATTTAAGAAAACAGGGATTAGTCCTTTAAATGCAAATGAAGTATTAGCCAGACTTCCCGACGGAGATTTAGGTAAAGACCATGAAAGTGCTGCAGAAGATTCTGTTATAACCCTCCTCAAAGAAATGAGATATGGTTCCATGAACATCGTGGAGCCAAAAAGAAAAAGAAAACTAAATGTACTCCTAGCTAAAAGTGTTGCTGCAGAAGAAATTGAAGATTATGCAGAAACTGATGTTGATAACAGTATAGTAAATTTCAAAAAAACAAAATACGATATAAGTATTACTGGCCCATCAGGTTTAAGAAATAAAAATAAAGGAAAAGCTAAAACAAATAAAATGACAAAATTGAAACCAAAACAAATTGAAGAAAAAAAAAATTGCCCTAATAAAATCGAACCTCACAAAGGAAAAGGCAAAGGGATTGGAAAAAAAACTTAAACACCTTATTTGGAAGCAAAAGAAATACAAGAAAAAGAAAATTTCAATAGTAATATAGAAAACAATAAGATCCGAGGAGAAGATATCGAGGGAATAACAAATAAATCAAGTTTGAAAAGAATAGAAACAGAAGACAAGGGCAATAATGATAACAATAAAGAACGGAAAGAAGAATTCGATAACAATGCAGGACAAGAAAATATCGGAAATACAAGACAGGAAAATCAGGATTACATTACGCCTAACGAAAATTATGATGATGATGAAGATGAATTACAGTGCAAAATACTTAATGATATAGACATAAAAAATATGCCCATTCTCTTTTTTGACAGCTTATGTGAAGAGGTTACGATCAGTCCTGGAAAAACCGCTGATGATAATATTATTACGGAGAATAAAATAAAAATATTATCCAATGAGATAGTGAATGACGGACAGTATAACAAAAAATACAGATTACCTATTATAAAAAAAAGCAAGACTGTAGCAGTAAACGATCTCATGAAATTTCCAAGGACAATCCTTATAAATAATTACTACAATAATAGTGACGCAATATAGTGAACTAGAAGGTCCAGATAGTTATGTTTGGTAATCTATAAGAAGTTAGTGTGTTTTTTATAAGAATTTTGATAATATTTACTTAGATGTACTGGTTCTACAAAGCTATAACGTAGGCTAAAGTTGATCAGCTGTGATAACTTTGCTATGATCGTTGTTAAGTTCAGAAGATTGTTTGGTAATTTTTAAGAATTAAGTCTTTTTTTAAGAACATCGATTATTTTTACATAGTAGTACTAGTTCTATAAAGCTATAGGCTAAAGTTGGATTACCTGTGATAACTTTGATATGATACCTAATTTTTAAGTTCAGAAGATTTATAGCTAAGTTTATTTTTCGTCGTATATGAATATGTAACTTTTAATTTAAAAAATAGTTTTTTATTTTATTTCATTCTAATAAAAACACTAATAAGTTTCTTGTTTGATTTATTGAGTATAGATCATATAAACATTCCGTAAAAATGAAATTGGTAAAAATTGTGAATTTTAACCGTTTATATTTATATTATATTATATACTCATATGAGTATAAATATCAACCACAAAATTTAAATTTCATTTAGCATTTACAAACCAAAACAATTTTTAGACACAACCTACATTTTCCCTACCACCACCTACATGTTAGATAAATCATTTTTGGCAGCCCTAACAGTTTTTCCATTCACCCCTTTACCCCAGTCGTTGGGTGAATAGAAATAGTACATATTTTTTTTTAAATCTTGAAATACTATGCTTATAGTTAAAAAAATATTGTTATAGCTCTTTCTTTATGGTACCGGACATAATATAAAATAACCTGGAATTAAAAAAAAAAGTTATAGACAACAAATTCTTAGGACAAAGTTGAAAATCATTGCTATTCACCCCGTTTTACGGTACCTTTAATAAAATATGTAGAGATACTAAAAAAAAGAAGGAGTCAGATACTTCTAGTATTTTTGAATATGATTCTTGTTCAAGTGATGTAAATAACAGTTTAAATGATGATGATGATGATAAAATAAGAGACGACGTTAATGAGGAACTTAAAACTCTTGAAACACAAGATGATGTGGCAAAAATAGTAACTTCCAATATAATTTCAATATAAAGCTTTGAATGTTGCTTTTCGTGTTAGACGCGAAGGTGATAATTTAATGATAGGGAATGCTCCCATTAAATTCCAACTTGAAGACGATTCATCAAAGAAATATCATTGATGACAGTTAATGGTAAAAGTAATGAGGTTACTCCAGGACTATCGCAATTACTGTTTCAAAGTAAACCTAATACACAGTTAATTTCAGAAAAAGATGAACTAGTGTACAACAGTATACTTATTAGTACAAATGCTCATAAAAGAGGATTCTGTTCATCAAGTCAGATACAAAGAAATTCGGGCATGAAATACTGTAAAATTATAAAACCACTATTTAATGAATTCGAAACTAAAAACATAAAAGAAGGAGGCAGTTTACCAACACTAAAAAAATATAAATCAAATACAGATTTAGTATACTGGGACGATCCTAACGATCTTATAGACAGGTTGAAAGTTTTAATTGCTTCTAAAGACGCTGGTAATACAAGTCATGATAATGAAATTATCTCCATTATAGAAGAATTAAAAGAAGCTGGAATTATTAAGGAATAAATAACATGCAAAAATATTTTTAACTCAGTCGCATCAAAGAAGTCAAATGAATGTTGACAAATTTGGAATACATGTGTTCAAAAAGCAGAAAATTAGACAGTATGAATAACCAACTATTGTTTTTTCAGAAGATGGTACTTTAAATGCTAGGAAAAAGGGTATCAGAAATATAGGAATACCTATCGAATTAGGGGACTGTGCTACAAAACAATATGTTGACAATGTTATTGAAGATATTTAAAAAAAAAATCAATTAATCAAACTTTGAATCAATTAGGGGCGGAAGTTACTGGAACTCAAAACAAAATAGATTCACTATCTCAAAAAATCAGAAAAAAATGAGTAAAGATATTGTAGTAAATGAAATACACAAACAAGCAAGAAAAAACTTTATTCGTAGACATGTAGTGATGAAAGATATAGATGATTTATAGCAAGCTGATCTCATTGATATGCAGACAATTAGTAAAGAAAATTCGGATTACAAATATATTTTAGCTGTAATAGATACATTTTCAAAATATGCATGGGTATATCCTCTCAAACAAAAAAGTAAAGACTGTCTTCATAAGACCTTTAAAGACTTTTTACAAAAAGGTCGTTTTCCTGAAAATTTGCAAACTGATGTAGGAACCGAATTCTATAATAAGAAAATTAAACATTTATTAGATTTACATAAAATGAATCATTATTTAACATTTTCAACGAAAGAACATTTAAAACTAAACTGTATAAGAAATTTAGCCTACAGGGAAACTACAAATGGATAAATAGCACACTATTGAATTTAATAAACACATATAACAACACAAAACATAGAACTATCGGTATAAAACCGAACCAAGTCAATAAGAACAATAAGAAACAAATCATACAAAGGTATAAAGCAATGTCAAATAATAAATTAAAAACTAAAAAAGCTAAATTAAAAGCTGGAGATTATGTTCGAATTAGTAAGTATAAAGGGACATTTGAGAAAGGATATACACCAAATTGGTCAACTGAAATATTTTCAATAGTTAAAGTGCAGAAAACCAGCCCTGTCACATATATTATCCAAGATGAGAGACATAGATCTATCAAGGGCTCTTTTTACTCAGAAGAATTACAAAAAACCAAAAATCCAAATATTTACCTAGTTGAAAAAATTATTAGGAGAAAGGGAAGAAAGTTATTTGTAAAATGGTTGAGTTTTTCTTCAGAAAAAAATAGTTGGATAGATAAGTCGGAAGTTTTATTAGCAATTCTATTATTGTTTTACTAACATTCTTAGTCTGTATTTCATTCGAGAAACAGTGTTTTTAACCAACCTTTTTTTTTTTTTTTTTATTTTTATAAAGATAATGAGGTGTAATAAAAAATTTGTGAGAAAATCTAAGAAGCAATGTGAAAGGAGAACAAAACAAGGAAAAGTTAAGACCAGGGCTGGCTTAAAAAAACTTTTAGAAACATTGTCTCCATAACAAAGAATCATCTAAAAAATTTAAGCCAAAATGCAAAAAGGCTGCAATAGATTTAGCTATTGCTGTTGTGAAAGAATTAAGAACAGATTCAAATGCATCTGTGAACTTACCTCGTGTAATACCAGTTCATAAAGTTGGAGGAATCTTGCCCTTAATACCAATATTTGCAGGGTAATCTGCAGCAGGAGGTATACCTGGAGGAGCGGCTGGAATAGCTAGAGCGGTTAACGCTATTAAATCTGCAAAACAACACTTACGAGAACTTAAAAGGCATAATAAGAAAATTGAAGAATTATATATCGGAAGAGGGATATGTCTTAGAGAACACAAGGACGGATTAGGCATTTTCAAAACGAATAAAAAAAACTAATGAAGAGGCTACCTAAAAGAGCATTGACAAACATCGATATTCTTAATTTCAGTGATGATGTCCATTTTTCAAAGGGGTTTTTATGAGAGATACACTTCCAAAACGCCCGTTTAAAAAGGAATGCGGTATTATTAACCTCGATAGTTCTAATAACCCTGGAACTCATTGGGTAGCCTATGCTTAAATTAATAATTATGTTGAATACTTTGATATTTACGGTAATCTTACTCCACCTGACGAATTTATTAAATACATTGGATCTGATATATTTTTAAACTATGATAACGAACAAAAAACTAATCCATATATATGCGGGCATTTATGTATAAGTTTTTTGAAAAAATTTTGGAATGTAAATAAAAAGGAATAAGTTTTAAAAAGTTATTCAGTTTACTACAATGTCTTTAACATTAACCATCACCGGGAATAAAAAAAAACCTAGTGGTACATACAACTTATTAGACATAAATGAATATCTCAAAAATTCTTTGAAGAATTGTGAAATAAATTTGAATCTAATAACAATACATTCAAATGTTCGTTGTACTGTTCTCAGCAAATTAATTTTACAGTAAAAAACAGTGTGGGCTCATTGCTAGGATTCTCCCCTACAATATTAGATCCAAATAAATGGCATGTGTCAGACCTTCCTGTTAGCATTGTGCCCGATTCTGTCATAAGAATTGAATGTGATCTTATTCAAGGCTCGTACACTAACGGCTTACCAACACACATAATTCATGAATTTGTCCTAAATACTCCTCCTGGGCATCTACTAATTGAAGTACCTAAAAATATTATATACTTCCCCTTTAAGAAAAAAAAAAATTTCATCTATTACGATGAAAATATTTGATTTAGAAGGAAATCTTATCAATTTTAATAACGAAAATATTCAATTGTGTCTTCATCTTAGAAAAATAAAATGATAGTATTTAATGATAATTATTACATTCAAAAACATAAAATTGAAAGTACAAAAAATCAACACACCATTACAAAACGTAGTGTCAAGCGAGCAAGACGTAAGAAATCTTACAATATTACTAAAGAAAATAAAGAATTTCTAAAAGCACTGGGATTTAAATTATGAATTTTCTGCAAGTAACAGATTGTCCAAAATTCGATAACTCTATTGTTTCTTTGTATATGAAATTCATACTTATAATCCATACAATAACAGCTACAATGAAAATGATGAAATAAGAATACCCATTCATCAGCAAGATATTTATGTACTTCCTTCGGCAAGCGCATTATATATTGAAGGATTTTTTTTAATAACAACTAAAGATGCGGTTACCGCTGGCAAGAAGCAGAAAGAAGTTAAACTAGTTAACAATGCCATCACTTTTCTTTTTCAAGATATACGATATGAAATTAATGGTATTGAAATAGATAGGATTAGAAATGCTGGAATCACGACGACAGTGAAAACTTTGGTTTCTATGAATGGTGTTGAAAGCAAAGCAGCTGAAATGTGGGGATGGAATGTTAATGGTTTAATCAATAAACAAGGAGGATTTCGTATTATTTTACCATTAAACAAGTTATTAGGTTTTGCTGAAGATTTTCGAAAAATCATCATTAACTGTAAACATGAAATTATACTAATACTAATTTCAACAGTATTATCACAGACAAAAATGATGATGTAGAATTAAGTATTCAAAAGATACAATGGCGTATGCTGCATGTAAAAGTATCAGATTCTCAAAGGCTTGCTCTATCGAAACATTTAGAAAAAGATAAGCCTATTCAAATAGCATTTGGAAATTGGGATCTTTATGAGTATCCACTATTACCCAAGACTACTAAACATACATGGTCTGTAACAACTGCCTCACAATTAGAAAAACCGAGATATGTTATATTTGGACTACAAACAAATAGAAAAAATAGTAAAGAAAGAGATAATACTTTATTTGATCATTGTAATGTTAATAATGTCACCTTATTTCTTAATTCATTCTATTAAGAACAAATCAACTTATATATGATGCACTTAATTCAAAATTTGAAGAGGATAAGTTTAGTATATTATACGACATGTATGCAAGATTTCGACAGCCTTTCTACAAACTTCCAGTAGATCCATTGCTTGATCTTCATGAATTTAAAGAAATTGCGCCATTGTTTGTGATCGATTGTTCAAGGAAAACGAAAACTTAAAATCAGGACCTGTTGATGTTCGCTTGGAAATAGAAACTTTAAAAGATATTCCTGATAATACCAATGCCTACTGTTTAATTATAAACGAGCGTCTGATAGAATAGCGACCTCTAAGCAACATTTTACGAAAACTAACATAATAATTATCGATAATGAAATCAGTCATTGTTGATGTGCAAGGGTTTAAGATCGAAAATAATGAGTTTATTGTAAAAGAAATAGCAATCTTTTCTGATGATCAAATGTTGGTTTTTCTTGTTCAACCTCCATTCCCTTTCAAAAATCTTACAATAGAAGAAAAATAACTTGTTAATTGGGTAGAAAGGAATAGAAAAATATTATATATAAGTATATTAATAACTTTTTAGCAGACAAAATGATTTATTGCAAAGGTGTTGAAAAAGCACGGTGGATTAAAAATATTTGTAATACTGACAATGTGTGAATTTAGAAAATATGAACTGTCCTAATTTACTCAGTTTATATGAAGAATATCGTAATTCTAGTGTTATTTTTAATTGTATTTATCATCCTACAATATATGCCCTAAGAAATGTAACTTGTTTGAAAAATGATGTGTAGATAATAAAATTTTTAACTCATAAACTGACTTTAACTTAACCTAAACCCAAAATACAAACTGCAGTGAATACTCCAATACCTGGCTAAAATATTATCTCTGTAAGACAGATAAACCCTGTCTGCCTGTCTGTCTGTCTGTCTATTTATATAATGACCTACCGAAGCATCATTTAGAAACTACATTAGCAATCGCCTTATCAACCAATAGTAAAGGTATCGTGTTTGGAATAATTAGTACGGACTCTGTCAGTTAATTATAGTATATCAGCGAACTAAATCATGAGTGGGGTGAATAAAATTAGCGGGTTCGCAGGCGCCGAGCAAAGCGAGGAGGCTGATGCAGAACCCCCAATTTTAACCTACTCCTAGGAGTCATGATCATCAAAATAAGGATCTCCAAAAAGCATAAGCAACAGCGCTTAGACGTTTTTAATATTATCTATCGCAATGACACAATTTATATACAAAAATCATTATTTATTTGATTTAAGTCACAAAATTAAAAATTTGTTCTGCTGCTTCATCTACAGTTATTAATGTAGGTTCATGTAATATTTGATTTATGAGCTCGAATTTTTTTCACAATAATTTACCTATTACCTACTGACGCGACACTATAAAGTAATGTATTTGTAGCTTTATATAAACACTGTTAACATTCAATTTAAGGTCACTAACATAACATTTTAACAATTTAACACAACTTACATCAGTACCAGTACACAAACGAACAAAACATCGATTACGCAATAATAATACCTAATTAAAGTCTGAACTACTGACTTTGAGTGCAATTCGTCAAAAACTGTCAAAAAATTAATTCAAAGCAGTTCTCTCTTTCGTGCTTGCCAAATTATTTTATCGGAATCATCCATTGAACGATACCTAGTAATTATTGGAAACTGATACGGGACGTTTAAGAGCATGTTCTCTCGAGATTAGCAATAAGTTAAAAAAAAGTATATTTTGGTGTAATTTTTTCATTAAATTGTCGACTTGCGACAGTGGTATTGTTATATTAGAGCATTTTAACCAAAAACAGGAAAAAACAGCAATATGGCACAAAGTTCTCAAATGGTGACAGTCCCATATATACGGGATGTATGGCAACCATACCCAATAGGTAGGATGCTGAAATTTTGACAAATATGTTATTACGGTGGATACTTCATCTAATAATAAAAGAGGGAAAAACGTTTCTGTATCAATGTTTTTAATTTTGCTCTATCGTGAAACATAGAAGTTTAATCTTGGAGCGTTGGTTAAGCAAACTCTAATTTTTATACTAAAAAAAATCCGCTAACTGTAAGTCGGACTCGAGCCATTTGAGTGATGGCTCGGAACCCCCGGGCTTAAATCGCACTAAAGAGAAATGTGTTTGTGTAACGCGCCACATCTACATAGACCTTTCTTCCTTTCTTTTAAAGAGACGAGCTTACGTGAATTAGGAACCTCCACCCAGTAGTGTTATGAGTAATTGAACAAAACAAACACTGTTGGATAGTTGATAAATCTAAATGGCTTGGATATATCCCTAGTAACTTGTTAATGTTTAGAACACAACAATCAATCAATCAATATTATCTTTAGTCAAGTGGGGTTTTAATAATACTTTTGAATCGTCAGAAGAAATCAGTTTCACTGAACAATCTGTCACCGATGCTGATTTCAATCAAAAATATTCAGCAAGGAAATAAAATACCTCCTTACAATACCGTAAAAGAAAATCAACAAAAAAGGCAAAAATTACTGGTCTACCACAAATCAGGTTTTTTGTTTATTTTTAGGGTAACGTATCGATTACAGTGTTATTAATGTTAAGTACCTACATCTGTAATCTTTATCAGTTTACATCTATTTATTACGTAATCTTTCTTTAAAAGTTTCCGTTCTTGTTTTATCCCGAAGCAATTGTTATTTTGTTTTGTTTCCAAGTCAACTTCTGAAAGTCGTTCTACAGCTTAAAATAAATTGGATCGGTAGTCACGATTGTTCATTCACTGAGCTTTTTTTCTTAGACGTTTCTAAAAAGCATTTTTGGAATGATCTTTTACGAATAGTGTGGTAATCTTTTGTTTTTGGCTTGTTACTAGACAAATTATAAATATGTGACGGCTAAAAACCAGTTGTTTAATTTATTGAAAGGGTTTGATTAAGAAATAAATATTATTTTCACTTACTTAAAATCTGCGTGCAAAAGCTTAATTTATCCGTTTGCGCGCAAAAGGTTTTTTTTTATTCTACAAAAATAAAAACATAATGAAACTGTACAAAATGCGGGTAGTCCTTACATTATTTATACATTAGTGATCCGTTGATAACACTTTAGTTTAATCTTTGATACTATTGCATTAAAGGTAATGTCATGTTTAATGTTATTTAAAAATTATTAATCTTAGTTTGTAAAATTACTTAATACAACAAGAATTTTAAAATTGGCATGGTGCAAATTCGGAACGCACCTTTAAAAAAAAAAGGAAAAAATAAGAAACATTTATTTGGAATTACGTAGTATGTACCTTATTATGGTTGTTTTTACTAGAAACATATTACTTTTATTCAATGAACTTAAAATTAATAATTAAAAAATAAGAGTCACTATACCAGTGCCGTAAAATACCTAAGTTTACCCCCGAAAAATTGATAAGTATTAGTCTAGTGAGGAATCATTGTGTGTTTCGTACGGCTTGATTTTTTTTTTGGATTTCCTGCCTAAAAATCCCTTGCTTTGCTCAGAAAATAATTTTTGAATCCTTCGCTTGCTCGGTATTCAATATAGGCACTCACGCCAAAAGGCAACTTTCCAGCCTTGCAGTACAAATAACTATTTACCAAACCCCCTTTGTTAAGTGCCTCTGACTGCTCAGATTACTGATTTATAATGCACCTTACAGAATTACATAATCGCACTAGTACGTCATGTTAAATCTTTTACCCGACTGCGACTATATTCCTTTGGCACGCTCTGTTGCCTAAACGGCTTGGTGGATTATAGCTTGAGAGGTGTTAGATTCGTCTCAATGAAGAGAGGGACACTGGGTACATAAAATTTTTAAAAATTAAAAATGGCGGATTTTATGCGCTTTAATGTGCGCGCTAAAAAAATATTTTTCAAGATTCTCGAGTTGGGCTTTAAAATAAAGGGTTTTAAAAGGCGAGTACGAAAATAAATAGCACTTATAATAAAATAGTCAATAGCGAGTAAAAAACCTAGAAAAAAATAACACTAAAAAGCTGTAAATAAAAATAAAAATTTAATAAATATAAAATCTTGACCTAAAATTCAGTATTTGAGTTTGATATCGATAAAAGACCGAGAAAATCAAGGTTTACATCGTGCGGTCACGTGCTAGCTATCTTAAGAGGAAATGTGTCTCTTTGTATGCTTCAATATTGTAATATGTCTTTGTTCACTGGTCGAAACGGCAAGCTTTTGTTAGGGTATGCTATAGCCTTAAGGTAACTACTATAGTGTGAGCAATCTATACCTACAGTATTTGAACTTGCGTTGAAATGAATTCAATAAATGCGCGCGTAGTACTTGATCATTATTTTGCTGACATGTTATTTTAAAACTGCGATATCTCCTAAGATATTCATTGAAATCAAATGATGTACAGAGAAATTTTGTTTTAAATTAAAGACTTGTGATGCATAACGTATTTATTTGGATAAGGATTAATATCATGTTTATAGATCATCTTCGCAAACAATGCATTATTTTAGAACAAATTTGGTTAGCATAAAAAAGATTATAGTGAGTCAACCTTAAAAGAAAGACATATGCTGTCACGGACTTTTTTTTAGAACTTTTAAAGGGGAACAATTCTGTCGTACATGATTTTTGCAAAACTTTAACCGTTTACGCAGCGCACGGAGCGGAAGCTCTCAAAATGAAAACTACTCCCGATTCTGAAACATTCTTCATTGGTGCTCTGCTCTAATTGGTCTTAGCGTAATGATTTATAGTCTATAACCTTTCTCGATAATTGGGCTATCTAACACTGAAAGAATTTTTCAAATGGAACCAATAGTTTCTAAGATTAGCGCGTTTAAACAAACAAACTCTTCAGCTTTATATATTAGTATAGATTACTTACCGCGTAAGCTATGGTAACTATCATTACAAAATTTTTATCATTACGCCCACGCTAAAATATTACCTCTGTGTACAGACTTTCTGTGTAATGATTTTTTTTAATACCACTAAGGTCCGCCTTATGGTAAGCGGTCACCGTAGGCTATGGACGCTTGCAACACCAGGGGTATCACTCGCGCGTTGCCGACCCTTCAAAAATCCAATAAGTTCGTTCTTTCTTGAAGAACCCCATACTGTAGTCCTTAGAGCAAGCTTGGCAGGGAGCTATTTCCACAACCCGAGCGTTCGCGGAAGGAAGTTTCTCTGAAACTGCACTGTACGCGACCATTTCGGTTCTAAAATCTGTCTTATGGACTGCGCATACCCTCATAAAATTGGCTACACTTATGAAAGAGACAAGGCTAATGTGTTGCCACTACCTGTCTCTTTTCTGTAAAATAAAAACAAAACGTTAGAAAAAGACAAGATACAGATTAGCTTCGTCTCTTTCATACATTTGCGAATGTTTTTATTTCACAGCTGTCCAGTAGTATTCAATTTCTATGTCTATGGTACAGTACATCTTAGCATACTTGCATCATAATTTGACTAACTATTCAATGATGATTTGAAAATATTCATGCAAATAAACAATCACAAAGATTGTATCTTACTTCAAGAAGATCTAAACAGATTCAATCTATATTGTTCATTAAACAAGTTAACACTTGCCACAGACAAATGTAAAGTATTAACATTTTCAAGAAAACGTAATCAGCTTAGATATACCTATACGCTATCGAACTAACTTTTAAGTAGAGTGAGTAGCATACGTGATCTTAGCGTAGTCTTTGATAAAAAGCTACTGTTCGACCAACATGTTCAAGCAATAGCAAATAAAGGTTACCAAATGTTAGGGCTTTTATTTCGGGAGGCAAAAAAGTTTAAGACATTGAAAAGCTACATGACACTATACCAAGCACTCGTAAGATCTCTACTAAAATTTGCATCGAATATTTGGAACCCATTTTACGCTATTTGTAAAACTAATATTGAATCTGTTCAACTTAAATTCACAAGAATGTTATATTATCACTTAAACTACAAAGATTAATGTTACAACAAAAGGTTAACCCATTTAAATTTGCTATCCCTTGAGAATAGACGCTTAGTACTTGATGCAACTACGCTAAGAAATATTTGTTTATCTGATATCGATTGCCCAGACCTCCTTTCTAAGATTGACTTTCGTGTCCCGAGGTCTGGTTCTAGATCACTGCAGGTGTTTAGTTTACCTAAATGTCGAACGAATGGAGTTAGAAGAGCTCCTATATACATAATGTGTAGTAAATTTAATGTAAATTTTAGTGTGTTAATAAAAAATAATTAATAAAAATATAAATAAAAAATAAAAATTCCTTCCTACCCTGTAAAAAATTGTTTTATTTCTTTATCACTTAATTTGTGAATTTTAAAACTAAGTAATCCTTATAAATAAGTTATTCTTAAAATAGTTATAAGAAAAAAATACGAAATATTTTAAATGTATTTTTAAATCTTACATGCACGTTTCTTTTATTACATTTCCATTATTTTTTAATATTATCAAAATATAGTTTTAGCATTATATATATACAAAAATTTGGATTATAATTTTAAGCTATTATATTAACAACAATTGTAACTGTTTTTTCTCCAAAATAAAAAGTTTTTATTGTTTATTTTATTTAGTTGAATTAATTGTTTCGGGAAAGAATGAATCATCTAGTCGGTATCGGATCGGTCGAGCTAGGCATTCATTCTTTTGTGCCTACATTCAGTGCGCGCGCTCAGTTGCTCTCATTCCTTTAGAAGGCGCGTCTATCGCACATTTTTCGAGCTATTTGTATACGTATTATTTTCGAATATAATAATTCAAATTAACGAAATGAAGTTATTGTTTGTGACTGAAACAAATAAATACAACACAGACACATACACACACACACTACATACAATTTTACAGAAATAAATACGTTACCTTACAATTCTAACAAAACAACAATATTTAAAACCTATTTATTCCGAGTCTATTTTTATTCCGATTTATTTTATAACAACAAAATAAATGTAGGTAAATAACCAGCTACACTGTACGAATGTGGCCGACGAACAATGAGATAAGACCGGTAAACTATACGACGTGACCCGACGTCACGAATTTTAAATTTATTTACTTCCAATATGAATTGTAAAAGGACCCAATATATAAAAACGAACTAACTAACCATAACAAAACCGATGCTCCTGCCTACTTGCTTGTATATTAAAACTGGGGCCCTTTTGGGCCTTTAGAAAAATTGTGTTTACTTACAGTTTATGGATAACGATTTTTGTGTTAAATTGTGTATAGTGTGTGTGTGTATGGATCATCGCACAGCCTAAACCGTTCATCGTAGAGACCTAAAACTTGGAGGGTGTGTTCTTTGTATGACATAGACATCCGATAAGAAAGGATTATCCGAAATTCTACCCCTAAGGGGGTAAAAAAGGGGGGCAAAGTTTGTATGGGACAACGTGATTCCTTGGTCTAATCTCCTTCAAATTTTGCATAAACCTTTTTTAACAGAATTGGTGGAAGACGTGTTTCGTATTTTATTGAAATTTATCCCCTAACGGGATTAAAAATAGGTAGAAAGTTATTTTGACAGTGATTTGCTTCGAAGTTGATATCAATCAATGATTTCAAAAGAAAGGATACGCCCGTCCAAACATTTTACACCCATCTTCCTTATACAATCAAAACGTAACGCCATCTATCATAACTCTTACGAACTTCGTGAGTTCCGCGTTGACTAAATTACGTATTAGGTCTACATGTAACCTTGTACGTGCGTAAAATACACAATTACAAAGTATTCAAATAAAACACAAGAAGTTGTAAGTCATTACATGTGTATTAATATTTTAATATCAGAACAACCACAGAATCATAAAATATACAACATACCTAATCATTTAAAACAATCTTATAGATAAAAATAATTAATATTTGTAGTTTTTACCCGACTGCCGAATGTTTTACGAGCTTATGTATGTTACAGACATAGAGTATGTATGTCTAATTATTTTCAACGTTCTATAGCCTAAACCTTTTGACGGAATTGAACTTATGAGGTGTCCTTAGATTTGTCTTTATTGTGCCATACGCTTTATTATTTTAATATCGTAAAAAAAATAGTTCGAAAATGTATTGCAGGCGGGGACAGTGTTTGGACTACAAATAAACAGTTTGTTTCCATGCTTGTAAAATAATAATCCAGCTAGTTTGTCCCTGCCTGCAATACATTTTCCAATATTAGAGCTTGTTTTTCGCTTCTTAACCGACTTCAAAAAAAGGAGGAGGTAGTCCAGCGTTTGAGATACTAACATCTTTGTCACAAAAATGAGCAGAACATACTCTTGTGTTTTTATGAGGCTTGAAATAAGGTTCCTTTCTTTATTTTCAAATAATGCTACTCCAATTTTTTTTAGGCACTGGATCATTAGGAAATCTGTAGTTTAAACTTTGTACGCATCGCAATTCGTTATCGCATATGAAGGGTAAGCGGAATGAAATATTAAAAAAAATTTCGCAAAATAAGTTAATTTTGCTATCTAGCAGATTTTTTATCAAACTACAAACCTGCAAAGGTACTCTAAAAATATTAAAGAAAACATCGTTCACAGTGTGTGCTTTTAAAAATAAAATATTTATGTCATCTAAACAACTTAAGATGTAGGTAATAATCAGAGTTAGGAAGGAATCAATAGCGCTGCATACGCTTACGAAGTCATAACAATTGAAAACGATTAAGAAATGGAGTAATCTATGATCAGAAATCAATATTGATATGCATATGTATAAACAACTCTAAAGTTATACACAAATAAAAATAACGTCCGTACAAGGTTACTTCGCTTGCGCTTTGCTTGTTAATTTTTGCAGCCTTTCACAACGCAACTACTAGGCATTTTTGTAAAAAACAATATGCAATAACATACTGCCCCGACCGAGCTCCGCCGACGACTGAGCCCGCGCTGGCCCCAAACTGATATTTTGGGGCCAGTGCGCTATCGCGCTAGTGCCACTAGTTGTGCGCGTTGGCCGGGTCCTTACGCTATAGTCCATTGAAATGTTACACGAGCTTTGTATTTGTTAGAGGACGCAATTTTATTTTTGGGACATGTGTGGGGGGTCAATAAAAGCTAAACCTCA
The DNA here is from genome assembly GCA_946406115.1 of Apoda limacodes. Taxonomy (NCBI): domain Eukaryota; kingdom Metazoa; phylum Arthropoda; class Insecta; order Lepidoptera; family Limacodidae; genus Apoda; species Apoda limacodes. The sequence goes on along the minus strand of OX291551.1, from coordinate 23,927,083 downwards.
AGTTTGAGGGGTCGCCATCCTTGTCATCCGGCCGCCATCTAGGAAAAAGGGATGAAAATACTTTTTTCGCGATATCTTGGAAACTATGCGACTGAATTTTTTTGTAAAAAATTGTAGCAAATTGTTTTGCCTACAAATATGTTTATATAACTTTTTGCCCTTAATTAAAAATTAAAGAAGTTATAAGCAAAAAAGTAAGAAAATATTATGATGTCAAGGATAACCTTATAAGCAAGATGTCCGAGAAGTAGGCCTACTGGGAATACCACGTTAAAAAAAAAAAGCGCCTACAGACTTCCTCATAGGTGGCGGGGAAAAGAGTTAGGAATGAATAAGTAAAGTTGTACGAATTTAACAAAAATTTTTTAACAATATATTTACAAATTATGTCTTACGAATTTTTTGTAAGACGCATAGTTTCCGAGATATCGCGAAAAAAGTGTTTTCACCCCTTTTTCCAAGATGGCGGCCGGATGACAAGGGTGGCGACCCCACAAACTTGAGGTAAAGCTTCTATTGACTCCCCATATATGTCCCAAAAATAAAATTGCGTCCTCTAACAAATGCAATATTCGGTTCTTAAATTGTAACATTTCAATGGACTACTAGTAATATATAGTCAATGATTTCAATACTTCTTGGTGCTTTCGATTTATATTACATTTTATTTTGAGATATGTTTGACAACTCAATTAGATTTTATTCAAAAAAGGTTAAACTCACTCAAAAACATAAGCAAATCTTCTTTTATACTATATATATAATATTATAAAGCTGAAGAGTTTGTTTGAACGCGCTAATCTCAGGAACTACTGGTCCGATTTGAAAAAAATCTTTCAGTGTTAGATATCCTATTTATCGAGAAAGGCTATAGGCTATAAATCATTATGCTTAGGGGAGCACCAATGAAGAATGTTTCAAATTCGGGGCTATTTTCCCTTTTGAGAGTTTACGCTGCGTTTTTAAATAATACGTACCGCCCTCCCCTTTAACCGCGGTTAAAGTTTTGCAAAAATCATGTGTGACAGAAATGTTTCCCTTTAAAAGTTCTAAAAAAAGGTGCGCGACAGCATATGTCTATCTACTTAGGTTGGCTCACTATAACCTTTTTAATGCTAACCAAATTCGTTCTGAAATGATGCATTATTTGCGACGGTGCTTTAATAAACATAATATTAATCGTTATCCAAATAAATACGTTATTCATCACAAGTATTTAATTTTAAACAAATTTGCCCTTTACATCATTCGATATATCTTATAATATCTTATAATAATATCTTAGGACATCGCAGTTTTAAATTAACATCGCAGCAAAAAAAACGATCAAGTACTGCATGCGCATTTATGATGTGCAAGAGCCGCGGGCAGTCATGAGGGGGAAGGGCGGTACTTATTATTTAAAAATATTTTCACCTTCTACGTAAACAAAGTTGCCGGTTAAAGTTAGCGTTAGCCCAAAGTACAGTAAATCAACGCACAGCTCCAACCACTTGACGGATCGATCTGAAATTTAGCACACATATAGCTATTATGATGGTTGCGTGCGCTAAGAAAGGATTTTCCAAAACTCACCCCCTAAACGGGGATTCAAAGTTTGTATGATGCTCGCGAGGTTAATCCATTTGTTAATTAGTTTTTAGAAGTTAATTATTCATTATTTTTGAGAAAGAGAGAGATGGAGAGAGAGTGTAAGTAGGTTCTTCTATAATTAAGGAGTTGTCGTAAAAATCCTACGCCGATAACCAAATTTAGGACGGGCGAAGCCGCTGGCAAAAGCTAGTTTCGTATATAATAAGCTCAAAAAAATGTACGGCAGCCGCGCCTTCTAAAGGATTGTGAGCGACAGAGCGCGCGCACTGACTGTAGGCACAAAAGAATGAATGCCTAGCTCGACCGATCCGATACCGTCTAGATGATTCATTCTTTCCCGAACAAAATACGTTATGAATGCTTCATCATATTTACCAATTTTCAGCCACAGTGAATTCTCTGCCTAACCTATGTCTTATCTTAGTTATTTGTTTATGTTGAGGGACAAGTAATTGGCGCCACATTTGTTGGAAAATATTTTTTCCTCTGACTAGTGATGGTCTTTGTACATTTTTTTTGTAGGTAATATCTGTATTTTATTTTCGATCCGTCTGGTCTGGGTTCCGTACCCCAGGGTGCCATTACTAAACATCCATCCATCTGCAAATTTTTTTTCAGAATATGTATAATAATTTACAAAAAATGTAAACAATATTTTGGAGGTCTAAAAATTGCATTTTTTAGACCCAAATTGAACATTGCATTGTTATAGTCCCAAACTGAAAATTGTATTTTTATAGTCCCAAACTGAAAATTCCTTTTTTTTATTCCCAAATTGAAAATTGCGTTGTTATACATCCAACCTGAAAATTGCATTGTTATAGTCTAAAAGTGAACATTGCATTTTTATCGTCCCAAACTAAAAAAATGCATTTTTATAAATCCAAACTGATAATTGTATTGCTATATTCAGAAACTGAAAATTGCATTGTTATAGTCCCAAATTGCAAAATGTAATGTTATAGACCCAAAAGGAAATTGCATTGTTTTAGACGCAACCTGAACATTGCATTTTATAGTCCTAAACTGAAAACTGTATTGTTATAACCCAAACTGAAAATTGCATTGTTATAGACCCAAAATGATCTGAAACTTATTAATATCAAAGCAATATGCTGTTGATTACTTTACTTAATAAGCGAATCGTCAGTGGCTGTGGCATTGACTGTTTATTCCTATGGCTATATAGCTTCCTTTAAATGTCGAACTGTTGTATTTGTATGCTAACATTTTTAAGCATTTTATCAATATAATATTTTTGGATAATATTGTGTGGTAATACATACACAACTCTGACTTCGACTCGCACTTGGCTAGTATTTTATTATTTTTATATACTACAATTGACTAAGAACAGACGTAAGAAGATTACAAATATAACATTGTTAAAACTATTTGTTATATTTTTTCGCTTTAAAATTTTTCTAATAATTTTGAGTACCTATAAGTAATAGAAATTGCTTACTTTGGTTGGTACAATGCTTACAACATTTTCAACTTCAATAACATTTACTTTCGAAAACCTAAAAGGCTCGTGTTTAAGGCGGCATTATCAAGGTAGGTACAATAAATTTCTATAAAGTTAGGAAAAATTTTAATAAGTTTTTACGGTTATTGCTCAGTGTGGAAAGTAGATGTTAATTTAATTAGCTAATGTTTACGTATTTTTATTTTTGCTTTTTTTAGTAATATTATATATGAATAATTTTTAGGTTTGTGTGTATAAGTATATATAAGTACCTATATATTTATAAAATTAATATATTTTATAAGGAAAAAAAAATGTGGTACTGCTATCTACTTGTATAACTTACTAACATATTCCCCGCGGTTCTTTGAAACACATTTAAAAACTAAAGGCAATGACGGGGACACAAAGCACACGACTTTGAATACTAATTACTAGCAAATTATTAATTCATTTTTGAAGACTTATCTAAATTCACTCCACTAAATGAGGTGCGTAAAAAAGGAATCCCATAAAAGCATGAAAAACAACAGGCCAAATTCTCTTAAAACAATTAGATTATTAATTGTATATATGATATATGAATCTATAAATTCATCAGTTAGCTCATTGTGTAGATATTTAGTTACATGAAACCATATTGCTAACGTATACGTATTGATTTTCGCACTGATAAGTACGTATACGGACGATACCGACGAACTTAAGGTGGACTTCCGTGGATTGTAGTCGATACGACCATTATATGCTATGCACGCACTGCGTTTTGTGTGGTCATACTAAAAACACTTGTGTGGTACCGCTGCCAAGCCCTCCGCAACTGATGCGTCCGGCTGACGTATATTGTTACTGTCGTTAGTCGCATACAATAATGTCTCAATTTATTCAGTATTAAATAATAATTAAATTTATTTGCAATTATCTACAAGAGGATGAACATGAACTCTTTTTATAAGATTTAAATATACTGGATGGTAAAAGAACTTTTGTTTTGTTTAAACTATATTACAATGCAAAAACAGATTTTCATCTTCTTATATAAATGGAAGTAACTGACTATATTGTATGTATATGTTTTTTTTAGCAATATATTCTTAAGCGTGTCATTGAACTTGGCGTTTGTTAAGTAACGTTAAAGTTGTCCTGTTTCACGCCGCGAACACCGATCCCTATTAGATTCAAGACATCAAAGCTGGGAGTTTATTAAAGAGGTCAAATATCGGAGCCATTCAAGCGGACCCTTTTTTGAAGACCTCTCATTCTCTCTCATAACCGGACGTCTTCACGAAGATCAATGTAGGGAAGTAATCGTAGACTTTAAAAGTTAGAGTGTGAAGATTGACGTAATTTTATTAAGTACCATTTTGGCGTTATGATGGTCCTATTTTTTCCCTAACCTCTTTTATTTACCATTACCTGAGGATTAATGTCTTCTGCTGCAACTCGCACAGTGGAAGTTGAGTGTGTCGTCGATCGAACACGACTGACGTGCTAACCTATTATTATTATACGCGAGTCTGTGTCGAATTCGCGTCAGCCGCATTGGCAACTGTGGAAATCTACCTTGAGTCTTTGGGTTGCTGTTTTTCCGCTGCTCAGCGCATTACTATTGGTTAAACATTAAGTTTCAAAAAACAAGTCCACTGCTGGACATAACCCTTTCCCAAAAAACGCCATCACATTCAGTCCTCTGCTTTTCTTATCCACTTCCAGCAACCATCGTTAGGTTATCTGTTCACATAATTAGTGGGCGAAGCACCTAAGCTGAAATAAAGGCGCAAAGTAGTCCCCCGCCAAGACGAGCCAAGCGAAGCACAAGAGCGCTACCTACCTTTTCACGGAGTGCTTAGTCGTTTTTTTGAACCCTCATAACTTGGGTTTGGATTATACCAGATAAACAAAATTCTCGAGATATGATTTCAATAGTAGACTTTTTAAACATATAAAATTTAAATTGCATGGTTTTATACTTTAGATTTTATTTTATTGATATCTTAAATACTTCTTGTAGTCCTAGAAAGCTAAAATTTAGTATACTAGCTAGTATTAGTACAAAAACAAAAAAAATATCTAAAAGTTGAAACTTTTAACCCCTAACCCCTTAAACTAGGGAATGTAAGTTAGTATGAGACTTCCGCAAATTTTGATTCTAGAGGTGTGAAAATTGATATAGGACAACTTGTTATAAATAATAAAATACATAGTTCAGGATTTTTAGTAAATCAACCCCCATCCTTTAAATTCGGGGGTGGAAGTTTGGATTCAGGTTTTTAAAAAAATCATCAATCACGCTATTCAAATCAATAAAATAGGGTAGATTGTGCCAAAAGGGATCAAACTAATATTTTTATGTTAAGAGCATTATTTTGAATCCAGAGTGAATCGAAGGATTTTAGAGTAGAATCTGGAGCGCAGCGAGGGATTCAAAGGACGGCACACGAAGTAATATAATTTTGCGACCGAGTGATACACTCTACTTTGTATCACCCTCTTTGACAAAAGAGGTATTTAAGTGTAACTTATAAATAAGAATAGTAAATTTTTTATTATCACTACTTGAGGAAAACGCACTATTCTTTCACAAAAGTATTGTCATAAATACGAATTTGAGTTAACAATTACATAGGCGGAATACATATCACGCGGTTTATAATTTTTCAAAATGGTCCGCGTTTTTATATGGTCCGCGCGCGGCCAACCAGTTTTATTATACAGTTAGTTACTTGTTCATACAATGTTCTTGATCGATCCCTTTGGTGATTGGAACATTTATTAACAATATCGACATTCCAAATTTAAATCACTTTGCGTCAATTTACGAGAAACCAACTAGCTATTTTTGAAAAGATGTGATAATAAAGCGTATATGGGGCTTCCGGCAGGTTTCAGAATATTCCTACTATTCATAATGTACTAAAGAAAACTTCTATGGAGATGAGAAATCACAATGATGTAGGCCTCGGTTGTTGTAAGATAAAAATCGTTATATGCTGTATCAGAGGTCGGACTGAAACCTGATGACATAGTAAAACAATCGACTTATGCAAATAAAGTTTTTTTACAATGTAACCCTTTAAAAAACGGAAATTTAAACAAAATAAAAAAAAATGGTTAAGCAACTTACAAAAAGCAGTTAATTCCCACCAAAAACATTTTCATGTAAAATATTGCCAAGACAAGACCATATGGCTCGCACTGTCCAAAAATTATCAGATCCCATGTAGAGCCAAGCTTCTAACTCTATACGCCCTAATTCTACAAGCTCTAACTTCATAAACTCCACACCTTAGTCAAAATACGTGGCTTGGCAGTTTCGCTACCATCAATCACATGGGCGTTAGGTGAAAAATAAATTTACTGTTCATTACTTTTCTGTTTTATAATAGTTCTTGTTGTAACGAAACGGCCAAGCCACATATTTTAACTAAAATGTAAAGTTTGTGCAGTTAGGGCTTGTAGAGTTAGGGCGTGTAAAGATAGAAGTTTGGCTCTACATGGGATCTGATAACTTTTTGACAGAGCGAGCCATATGGCCTTGGTTTGGCAATATTTTATATGAAAATGTTAAGTTTACATTGAAGTAAACGAGCAAAAAAATTTAAGCTTTGTTTGCTTCAATTATGAATTAATCTGAAAAATGTATGAAAAATTTACATATGTGCTTACTGACAGAGCTCGCTGCTGGTGAGTCATTATTCATCACGGCTCTCAAATACGTAACGGATTAACCCTATCGTCGAAGAGAGGGTTGGATCATGTGAATGCATAATTCTGGGACCCAATTTATGAAGATGTATTGCGTTGTCTCATAAGTATTTTACCGCATTTGTATTACTAACTTTTGCTAGCGGTTCCGCCCACCTTAATTTTGGTTATTGGCGTGGAATTTCTACGTTAACTCCTTAATTCTACTAAAGACGTAAAGTTATGCCCATGGGAACTTTTGAGTTTTCCGGTAGTAAAAGTAGCCAAAGTCCTTAAAGGTTTTTCTTTAACTATCACTGTGCCTTTAAGCTCAATTGGATGTTGGATCCGTTGTGGCGTAATGGAATATATTCAAGTGGTTATAAATATTCCCATAGGAAATTTTAAATTTTTACGGGATAAAAGGTAGCCCATGTGTTTCTTCGTCGTTTCAACTGCCTCTGTGTCAAATTCGCTGCGGCTGACTAAAGCCGAAGCTGGTCCATAATTGAAAATGTATCTTATCAAACTCTTACGTCCCCACTGTTAAGGCACTGCCTACCCTCGCTGAGGGAAATTTGGGCCATAGCCCACACGCGGGCCCAGTGCGGATTTTGGACTTCACAAATTTTCTTATTTTTTAAATATATAAGTTTCATCCTTTACCGGTAAGCCAGTAGTGGTGAGAATAATCATTGTAGTTGATAAATTAAGTAAAAGACTCATTGGTACATGCGGGGCTCGAACCTCCGCCACTCAGGATGCAAGGTGAAATCAAAACCGCTGGACCTCCACCGACCTATATATATATTCAATATACCTATAAATACATATGTTGAAAACCCAAAATTTAAAGTCGATGTGCGTGGCGATGAATCTGTGATAAAAATATTAAAATTACATCAGGCGAAGTATGCAGGTTTACAAAAATAGCTAAGCGAGAAAACAGGAACCATCGACAATTTAAATATCGAAACATCTATCAATCGTATTAATATTACAATTATATTATTTATTTATTTATTATTATGGCATTCAGAGAAACCAAAGTCTGGATTTAACATATTATATGATATTTGTTGTTCCGACCGGGAGTTCCCATTGGAATGGATTCGTTTGCGGCCAAAATCGCAGGACACAGCTAGAATTATATAAAGTTTATATAGTATAAAGAACTTAATATTTCCCCAAGACCTCCGGACTTTGAGTTTACTCCTTCATTATTTTTTTGTGTTGAATTTCTTTAGTGACATTAAAGAGGGTGTTGTTTGTTTAAGGCAGCTTTACATGTGGAAACCGCTGTAGACACTTGTGGCTACGGTTCGGTTTGGTTTGTGCGGCGTTACACAATATATGAAATCTTAAGTCTAGTGGCACTTACTTAAATAACAGTTCTGTTTTGTTTAAGTTAACATCTTAAAGACAAACGTTCTGAGTTCTGTAGCTAAAAAATGTCTCTCTAATGCTCGATATAAAAAAAATATTGAATATTAGCTAGTTCCTCTCGATAGTAGGGTTGCGACAATCCGAGGACATGTTGTTTGCGCAATGTATATTTTTCCAAGAACACTCTGATTCTTTACAACTTTTAACGGTAAGAACTGTAATATTCTTTCTACAAGGTTCTCCGCTTGTTTTAAGTCCCTTTTTATAAAAAAAAAACTGAAAAAGTGTCTCGAAATTTGGTTTATTGATAAAATCCGCCTGAATATGTAAATATATAATTTAATATGTGTATACTTGTAAAATACATATTTCAATGGGCTCACAAAATTGCAGTTTATATACCTTATATAGGTACAATATTTCGCACGCGCATTGCTAAATCGAAAAATGGTTATCACACAACAATATCCGACACTATGGCGTATATAGACGAGAAAAATATTCATCCCCACTTTACGAGTAGGGATGGTGCCCTAAAATTTTTTAAATTCTATTTTATCACATTGTCGGCCTAATTAATACCCATGTATACTCATGCCAAACTACAACAATCTAATACTAATGGTCTCTGAGACCTTCTGACAAACAAGCAGACAGACGGACATGGCAAAACTATAAGGGCTCCTTGTTAACTACGGAACCCTAAAAATATGATGAGATTAAAATATGCTTAATGAATTAGCCTTTCTAAACCTAAAGCATTATTTGATCTGATTGTAATGGAATCAGAAAATAAAAACAGGTTAAGTGCGAACGAGCCAGGCGCACTACATTATTTTTATAACTTGATTGACTATTACTTGTTAATTTGTGACGTCTACTTAGCTGTAATAGTTTTCATTTTAATTTCGTCATATATATGTATATACAATACAATACAATACAATATTCTTTATTGCACAATTTAAAATACACAAAAACAATTACAATAGAGGAAATAGCACAATAAGGCGGCCTTATCGCTTAAAAGCGATCTCAACCAGGCAACCTTTGGGTAGAGTAATGTTGACAGGAAGAGGTAGGTGATACATAAAACATCATAAGTAAAATTATAAGGAAGAATAAAGAATATAACAACACTCATAAATACCTTTGTACTTACTATATAGATAAAATACATATACATACTTAATATAATTACTTAAACAAATACATAAAATAAATGGTTATATAATATGAATACATAAACATACATACAATAAATAAAGTAATAAAGATAGATATGTTTGAATAACCAGAGGTTGGTCAAAATTATAGAAAATTAGGTAGTAGTACGTAAGTAATAAGATTTTAACGAATTCTTGAAAACAGGCAGCGACTGGATTTGCCTTATATTTATCGGCAAAGAGTTCCAAAGACTAATGGCTTTTACAGTAAAAGAATGATTGTAAAAATTAGTACTGTGTCCAGGTGTTTTAAGAAGAAGACTAGTAGACGAGCGAAGAGTTAGACAAGGCGATCTGATAAAATTAAACCGCTCTTTTAGATAACATTGTGTAGATGGATTGAATAGCACGTTATAGAGGAGTGAAAGAATATGTACATTCCGGCGAAGTCGGATTGGAAGCCAATTGAGTTGTGAACGAAATTCTGAGACATGGTCATATTTTCGAAGTCCAAAAATGAAGCGAATGCAAAGATTTTGTAGACGCTCCAGTTTATTAAGTTGTTCCTCTGTCAGGTTAGTACAGCAAATGTCAGCATAATCAAGTAAAGGTAGAAGTAAAGACTGAGCAAGCACAATTTTAGTTGACACAGGTAAAAGATTCCGTAATCTTCTCAGGGTTCCGGCCGAAGCAAAGATTTTTCGGCTAATTTCCTTGATTTGTGGAGTCCATGATAACGTGCGGTCAATATAAATACCAAGACTTTTTATTGTGTCACTAAAAGGGATAATGATACCATCGAGTTTTATTGGGGGTAAATCAGTCCAATTAATCTTCGATATTAGTTTTGGGCTACCTATAATTATGGTCTGCGACTTGAGAGGATTAAGTCGAAGTCCATAATATCCTCACCATTCAACTATTTTATCATGGTCAGAGTTAATTGATTGAATTGATGTTACGATATTTTCTATTGGACCATGTGCATAAATCTGGAGATCGTCTGCATATAGATGGTAGAGAGAAGATAGTTTGAGAGTGATAGTGTTAATGAAAACTGCAAACAGGAGTGGGGACAACACGCCTCCTTGAGGTACGCCGGCAGTTAATGGGCACCAGTTAGAGAAAGATTCCTCTACCCGAATGCACTGTCGGCGGACACCCAAGTAACTACGAAACCAGTCAATTACTGTTGGAGATATGTTAAGAGAGCTTAGGATTGCCAACAAAATGTCTGAATCCACTGTGTTAAAAGCATTGCTAAAATCAAGAGCAGACAAGACAGTGACTTGCTTACTGTCCATACCATAACGGATATCATCAATGATCTTAGTGAGAGCAGTAACAGTACTATGACCGGTTCGAAATCCGGATTGCAAGGTATTTAATAAACTATTTTGAGTTAGAAAAAGGTTTAACTGTTGATTAACGAGCCGTTCAAGGATTTTAGATAGGAATGGTAATAATGAAATTGGTCGATAATCGGAAAAAGAAGTTGGATTGGATTTTTTAGGCAACGGTATAATGTAAGCATCTTTCCAAGCTTCAGGAAATACTCCAGAAGCAATGGATGAATTAAAAATGTGAGTAATTATAGGAATAATTAGGTCAATAATTGGAATAATCATAGCACGGCTTATGCAATCACTACCAACAGCACTTGAAGATATAAACATAATACTCTTTTTAACATCACAATCAGTAAATTGACGAAAAGTAAAAGGGAGGAAGTCAGGAGTTGAGGTCGTTGAAAGATTTTGCAGCGTAATCGCTTTTTTATTGCTATTCATAGCAGGTACAGAAGTGAAATGTTGATTGAGTAAATCTAAGTTAAGATCTTTTGAAATTGGTGTAGCCTGAGTTTTACCAACTCCTAATGACTTAAGAAATTTCCATATTCTACATGGATCTCCGTTGTCAACGGATTTGTGCATCTCGACACATCGTATTTACTGCGGTAAATTTTTTCACGTATCCAAAAACAACTATTAAGCTAACAGTAGGGAATACTTGATTATAAAAGGTTCCCAAGGCGATCAAAGATTATTGTCAAGCAGTTACGTGCTTGCCAAGCACTTTTGACCGTCTATAAGGGCTCCAAGCATGCTTGTCAACCATTAACACTCATTTATATTAAAATATTTTTTTTTTATCAAACTTGTCAAGCGTTTCCTAGTCCTTTCACTCTACTCTACGAGCTCAGTACCCACATAATGCCCACAGGACACGTATTTACGTTGTCGTAGCTTAAATCAATCGTTATAACGAAAAAGTATAAAATAAAAAATAAAGTTTAGAAAAGTGTTATCCGTCTACGAAAATAAAAACAGAAATTTAAAAACTACAAAATAAGAAAATAATTCAGACAGAAATCAAGAACTGCAAAGGTGCAAAAATGGTTAGGGTAAAGCCGTATTCGCATATATGCTTGTGAAGTAAGTGGGTGCCAGGAACATCTACAAAATACTTAAATGGTCAATGGTCCACTTGCTACACAGGAATGTGACAACTGCCCTGCCTCGACCATTTTTGTAATGTGCATTTCTTGGTTTCTGTATGTTTTCTTGTTTATTTTTTGTATTTCTTTTTTTATTTTCTTAGTTTGAGACTCGTTCTTTTTATTACCGTAATCGGGTTACAGTTTTTAAAACATTATTTTTTACACTGAACTCACATAAGACCTTTGCCTTGAAAGTATGCCTTTTTTATTTACTACAATAGTTAAATATACTTATATCGATCATCTTGATCCCTTGGGTAACGAAACATACATTGAGTATCAACTTTGCAAAAAGTAAAATTACTCATAATGTTGGCCCTCAGGGAAATATAGATCACAAGAACGTTGCTGTGTGGCTAAAGATAATCTTCATGACGGGTCTCTTGCGTAGTGTTCAAACAAAGAACTTATCTTAATTACAATACAAGTTTAATTCTGAAGATAGCCTTAAGAGAGCGATATAGGCCAGAAAGCTAATTTCTGTAATTAGAACGTTGTGTATGTCAATGCACTTTAAATCATTAGATAATGTGATATACACCCACATATTACTATAAAATATATATGTTATATACTTAATAAATAATTTTCACCGTAATGACGCCTTGAAACTTTTATTTTTTTGTATGGAATTTAACGTTATTACCGTTTTGTAGTCACATTTATTGAGTTTTTGCTTTAACTTACAGTCAATGCACTAGATAACAAACTATTCTAATTATTTAACCAACTTTTATTACAAGCAAATGCAAAACACGCTTTAAAAATTTGCACAAGTGTTGAAACAATGGTCACGTCCAGATTTTTTATTGCATTAAATACAATAAATGAAAATCATTCAGATAATTAATGCACTAGACGAAAGCAAGTTTCATAACATATTTTTTTTTAAAATCCTTGATGCTATAAATTTAGTTTAATTTTAAATATTTAGCCACAAAATTTGCACAAATATTAAATAGAAAACCATAGATAATATAATTCCAAGTATATGCACATACAAATATACACCATAATTACATATACATACTTACATAAGTACTTATATATAAATTCATAATAAATATACATTAAATGTGTATGTGTCATCAAATTTGCAATGATTGACAAAAGAAGGATTTTAGGTTTGTTTTGAAAAACCGAATGTCAGAAGGTAGATCGTTCCACAGTAGAGCTGCTTTCACAGCAAATGATATGCCATAAAAAGTGGAGTGGGGTGGAATTAGTTAAAGTTCGTTCTACTTTGACCTTAATATCATACTTTGTGATGAATATGGAAATATGAAACTCTGAAATATGATCGTATTTCCGTGATCCGAAAATGATTCGGATACAAAGATTTTGGAGACGTTCAAGTTTGTCGAGTAGCTCCTCTGTAAGGTCTAGATAGCTAATGTCCGCGTAATCAAGGATAGGAAGCAGAAAAGACTGCGCCAGCATAACCTTAGTCTGGAGTGATAAAAAGTTTTGAAGACGTTTGAGTGTGTAATGAAGCAAACAGCTTTTGGCTTAGTGCATTTACCGAAGGGCGCCATGATAACGTGCTGTCTATGAGTATTCCGATGTTCTTTACTTTTTCGACAAAAGGAATAGGTACGTCTATGTAGATAATTTGGGGCAGTTTATTTATGTCCAGGTTAGCGAGTTAATGACTGCTGCCTACTATTATAACCTGAGATTGACTGGGGTTAAGTAAGAGTCCAAAGGACTTTGCCCATTCAGATATAGTTTTAAGGTTATTAATGATACCGATAGCATTCTGAATTTGGTCAACTTTTAAACCTGTGTATAGTTGCAGATCATCAGCATATAAGTGGAACTGTGAAGTAAGTTGATTTGTCAGGGAGTTTAAAAAAGGGAAAACAACAAAGGTGACAGAACACCACCTTGTAAAACACCTGCAGGCCCAACACACCAGTCCGAGCAGCCAGAACTGTTATTATGGGCATGATTTTTTTAGCTGCTACAATTCCATTCGTTTTCGTTCTGTCTATTACTGTTTTGTTGAGAAATCTGATTGCTATCCTGCTGTCAGTTGCCAAATTTGCTAAATTTCCGAGAAATTGCAAGCTACGAACAATCCCTACATATATTCATAAAACAGTAAAGTCTATTTGGCTTTATAATTAATTAAATAAATAAAGTTTTATTAGGAATTTAAGAATTATTAATTACATTGCTTAAGTAAATAAGCTTTTTAGGGTTCCGTACCCAAAGGTAATTAGCGGAACCCTATTGCTAAGACTTCGCTGTCCGTCCGTCGGTCCGTCTGTCACCAGGCTGTATCTCATGAACCGCTTAGACTGTTGAAATTTTCACAGAAGATGTATTTCTGTTGCCGCTTTAACAACAAATTAACTAAAAAACAGAATAAAATAAATATTTAAGAGGGCTCCCATACAACAAACGTGATTTTTTTGCTTGTTTTTGCTCGATATCGATAACGGCAACAGCTAGACGCTTGAAATATTCATAGAATATTTATTTCTATATTCACTTTAAAAATTAATAATTAAATTTAAATAAAACAAATATTTAAGGGGGCTCCCATACATCAAACGCGATTTTTTGCCGTTTTTATAGATAATGGTACGGAACCCTTCGAGCGCGAGTCTGACTCGCACTTGACAGATTTTTAATTTTGCTTTCGCTTTTGTGACACGATGTGTGGTCAATCACATATAACTGTATTGAAAATTATGTACATATCCATAGTTTTTAATAATTTTCCATTTAGAAGCATCAAATATACTTTTCTATAAAAACGTATAACCAGGTATTAATGGGGTACTACACTGGCGGTCAAAGAAACCGGGCCACTATTACCGGGTTTAAACGCTGTTTCCTTCGAAATAATTATCAACTCAATTCTAAATAAAGTGTTGAATAGGTTATTTTATAAGCTTTACTTTGACAGTAAATTGTATAATAATGATCGGTTGAGTAATTGGCCATAGAACAGAAAGTGAAAAAAATTATAATTTTTAAAGTAAACTTTTTAACATTTGAAATGCTAAAAAATACAAAAAAATGATTAAAAGTTATGAAAACAATTTCGATTACGCGCTTTTTTACGCACAAATCATAAGTAATATTTTTTGGTATAATATTGACAAAACTTTCATGATTTAAGTCTACCATCAGAGGGGAGTGAATTATTGTGTTACACTACATATCATACCCTTATAATAAAGCCTATGGAATAACACATCCAACGGAACCACTTTATTTAGAATTGAGTGTAAACTTTTAAAAGCAATTGCATTTAAACTCGAGAATTGATAGTGGCCCGATTTCTTTGACGGTTAGTGTACTTAAGCAGTAGTAAGTACTACTATAGCAAATTTACCCTACGTTCATGTCAACTAAAAATATCTTTATAATTTAAAACTACCACCTAGATCGAAAACCTTGTATAGATCTGTTTGAATTTCATCACTAAAATTATAAAATTTAAATTTTGTAGTTTTCGATTATTTTAAAACGTAGAAGACATTCATTTCAAAAATACCAACCTAAATAAAAATTCATTAAAGGTTTAGGTTACTTCTACGCAAACGCCTAATATGTAATAAAAAATCGTATATCAGAACAAAACTCTCTAAAAGGTAATCTGAAATGATCTTACTTAACTTTGTAGTCCATTAGGGAATTATAAATCAAAGTAAACTTATGATTCGGACTAAGTTGGAATATTTTATAAGTCTCTTGAGTGGCATTAGAACAAATGAAAAGTTGGAATATATACTTATGGGTACATACATTTATCATATTATGCGTCACTGCTCAAGTCCCGTAATTAATATTTACATATAGTACTGTGAGTACTGCAAGGCTTTTTCACAAACAGTTTAGACTTATAATATTGCTGTATAATTATGATAGAACTACACGTACAGGTAACTTTGTTTTATGATAAAATTTTCGAGTAACATAAAAGGTTGGTTATTTAAGATCTGCTTATTGTTAGGTTTCAACCAAGAAAGTCCGTGTGTTGATTTGTTACAGACATTTTATCACTTTTTAAACTCAAACTACTACTGATTTGGAAACGGAAACGGAGAAAATCTCCAGCATTTGCTATTATCAATTTTTCAACAATCAATATTTTTTCCTAGTAAATATTAATTAATTTAATGCCGTGCATTTTTATCTCTAAGAAAGACTTCATAGATTTTAGATTGTGTAATAAATTCGGTTTTACAAAGATTTTGAACTTTTTTATGTTCAGTTACATACATGCATTTTTTTTAAACGGGCAAATTGCCCTTTAAAGCATTAAGTATCATGTGGATCAGAACAAGATTATATCCTTTTCAACAACAATCAATATTTACATTAAGTTGATAATTTAAGCAAGCGTGGCCCGACATGTTTTATTAAGTATCAAATTCCTATTCTATTTTTATCTTCACTAATCTATTATTCTAAAATTTTATAACATAGCTCTTTCGTAGTTTTGTTGTTAGAAACCTTTGTTTCGTGCCACATTTTGTTTATTATTTTCTCGCTTTCGTCGGTGCTATTTGACACGAGTTGAATCAAAGCTAAGCTCGGCTCGGACCTAAATAATTAATGAGCTGATCTTTCTTCTCACAGTTTTCACTTTTCACTGCGGTCCTAAGGGAAGATTTCTGTATCACTGGGCCGTTTTGATACTGTGAAGATCGCAGTGCACAGCCAAATACAGTCGGTGGACTTTCCATGAATTGAATTATTCAGGTTTTACTCAGGTTTAGAACGATTTTGAAACATTTTAAAAATGCCATCAGCATAATTTTTTGTACGCCAATCCAATCGAATTTTGGAGTCAATTTTTATCTGTACCTAGAAATTTAGTTGTGAGGTCTATGTCTAGGCAGTTAGTTTTGTATCAACTTATCTATTAATGAAAAATTTTATAGATATTGTTTTTTTCTCATTAATGTAAGCTTTACAGTTTTTATTCCTAGAAGTAAATAATGTGCTGGACAACCTTTTTTCATCAACCTCTTTAGTTCTGCGTAACTGCGCAAGACAGGAGTTGAGTTTATTGCCAGATAATTGCTGCTGATGCAGTGTATATGGACTAAGATGGCTCGGGTCATCCAGAGTACCTGTATGAGAAACTTAAGTGGCGAGCTGTTTCCAACAAACACAGAGCGATTCGATCAATAAGTGCACCCCTCAGTATGCCTCACCACCGTACATCCGCTTTCCGTGGTAGCTTTAGATATGCCGCTACCAAATGTTGGAATAACCTGCCACCCCCGCTTAGAAACACTTGTTTATCATTTGGTGTTTTTAAGTTTAGATATAAAACAATGCAAATTACCAAAAGGATATACCTGCTGGCGGCAGAGTTATTACAACATACCTATAGTCCCTAGCGTATTTGAAATAAATTTTAACCATAACATAAGGCAATATTAATTAAATATTTTATATAATATAATATTAATAATATATAACATGTAAATAAATTAAAATTAAAAAAAAAAATGAGTTATTTAAATTAGTAATAAGATAATTTAAACATAAGGCAATAAAAAAAAAAAAAAAATATTTAAACTTATATCACTGTAAAAACCTAAATAATATTTTTACGTCTATTTTACTTAGTGCTTTTAATTTTAATACAAATTATATACCTATCATAATATGAGAAATAGTTCGACTGCGCCGCGAGCTAAGCCTCGCAATTGGGCTCCGCTGAAAATCAGCGCTGTGGCTAGTAAGCTGCAGCACATGCTGAGCGGCGTCCATTTTGCACATTGCACTACGACACCCATGATACAAAAACTCATATTTAATTGTGATATGTTTATGTGTTCTTGTTTTTATGTGCTTATTTTTGTTATTTTTCTTTGTGTAATGTGAAATAAATAACTGTCTAACTGTCTAACTGTCCATATATGTCCTATACATTATAAATTACTTGCTTTAAAGTTTACGCGGAAAAATAAAAGATCTGGGTCAGAAGATTACATCCCCATTGCCAGTAAACAAAAGATTATTGACAGTGAACAAATCTTTTACTTTGGTAATAGCATTGTTTATTTCGTCATAATCAGTTTGCTAGCATTTTACTTTAAATAACAGATATGTTCATCAGCAAATAATACTATTTTATGTGCACTGTTTGTACCTTTGTAGATTATTTGTATACAGGCAAACAGCGAGGAAAGAGTTATCCCGATGATCCGACGAGAAATACGGCATATCCTACTAATATTATAAATGTGAAAGTTTAGATGTTTGTAACTTAATCACGCTCTAACCACTGGGCGGATCCGGATGAAACTTGGCACACATATAGGTTAGGTTCTGGAATAGGACATAGGTTACTTTTTATCCCGAATTTATATTATAAATTATTTTTATCGGGAATACCTATAGCTAACAATATAAGTAGCAAACTTTATTAATAATCAAGGAGTTTTACGCCGATAACCGAATTTAGGGCGGGTGGAGCCGCTGGCAAATTCTAGTTTATTATAATCATACTAATGTTATAAATGTGAATGTTTGTCTGGATGGATGTTTGCTACTGAATCACGCTTCAACCACTGGACGGATCAGGACGAAACATGGCACACATTTAGGTTAGGTCGTGGAGAAAGTCCCCGCGGGAATAACTATAACTGAGCTTAAACGAACTATAGCTTGCTATAGCAAACTTTATGAGTATAATAAAGGAGTTGATTAAGGAATTCCACGCCGATAATCGAATTTAGGGCGGGCGGAGACGCTGGCAAAATCTAGTTCATTATAATCCTACTAATATTATAAATGTCTGGATCGTGGTTCGTTACTCAATCACGCTTTAACCATTGGACGGACCGGGATGAAACTTGGCACACATATTGGTTAGATCCTGGAATGGAAGCTTGAACGAACTATACCTTGCTATAGCAAACTTCATTAGTATAATTAAGGAGATCTACGCCGATAACCGAATTTAGGGTGGGTGACGCCGCTGGCAAAATGTAATATTATATAAAAATAATTATAAAATAATTGTTATATAATATGTATTAAAATACTGTAATCACATCACCATCATCACATAAAATAATTAAATATAATATCATAGAATGCATTATAATACAATATAACGTAATGCATCTGGCATGCATCTCATTGCATATCTATGTATCTAAAAGGATACTTGAAAATCAGCGCTATGGTAATACACGTCATCATAGCAAATGCTGAGTGGCTCCGATTTGGGATCGTACTACAGGAAAGCTTCGTTTCCATTATCTTTTCGTATTTATATTTTAATTTTTTTACATTATTTATTCAATATGCTTTTTAATTTCTTTTTTTTTCTACTTTTGAATAAAGTCGTCTGATACTATTGTTTTTTTTTTTATGTTTTTTTCTTGCGTCAGCTATATTCGTGCATTAATTTGATTGATGTTTGCATATTTTGTCTTGTGATGGATCTATGATGCCTGTGATGTTTTTTTCCAAATCTGACCCACTAAGTATGAAGGCAAACCACTACAAGGGATCACTGCAGAGGTTGCTAGCGTGTTTCTAACTCTTAAATCAGTATAGGTACACCTTTACTGATTTATGAGTTGGATACGAGTTGGACATGCAAGATGGATGGATACGCTCAACCACCAGACTAGTTGGGACTATAGTTCAAATAAGATGGCGGAATAATCTAATAATTGTGGAATATCCTATGAGGCAATAGCGTTTACAATATGCCTGCTAAAATGCTAAAGTATAAGATATACTCTTTAAAGAGTAAATTATTAATTTTATGTAATGTTAATAACACTCATATTTTTATATTCAGCGAATGATAAAAATCGTAAAGGCTTCGTATAACGCGTATTTTGTTGACGTAAAGCCTAAATTATAACTTCCTCTAACGTTAAAAGGTTTCTTTTATGGCATAAGGGACAGCAAATCTTGAAATAATTTGAAAAATATCTTACTCGGTAATTGCGTTTACTTTGATGTTGCAATTTAGGTTATAAGGTAATAACACAGTAATTTTACTCTAACGATTTGGGAAATATAAATACTATACTCGCATTTTCTTGCGACTTCGTCAACGTGGACTTTTTTTTAAAAAAGAAAGCTTTATTCTCATACAAATTATCATCCCCTAAGACATGCTTTTTCGTCCAAGTTCCAGTATTTATGCATAAAAATGACTGATGTCTTTACAAATTTGTACCCCAATTATATCCCTTTTTGCAAAATCCCTTATAAATGGAGCCCTACGTCCCTAAGGAACGCACATGCCAAGTTTCTAGTATCAATGGTTTGGCCTGTGGGTTGATATATCATTGAATCAGCCAGTCAGTTTTTCTTTTAAATATAGACGAGCTGACCCGGCGAACGTTTTTAAAACAACTGCCGCACCAACCTATTGTGAAAGGGTTGTACTAATTCAGAAACCTTCCCCGGCGTGTGCATAAATTTCATTACAATCGGTTTTCCCTTATTGCGCGAGTCCGACTCGCATTTGACCCTGTCCGACTCGCACTTAACCCTTTTTTTCTTTCTCAATAATCTTCCACGGCGTATGCATAACAACTTACCAAAATTTCATTACATTTGGTTTACTGCGTAAGTCCGACTCGCACTTGACCCTTTCGGAAAATCTTTTCAATTAAATTCTTTTTCTTATCGGATGTCTACTTCGGACAAAGAACACACCAATCCAAAAAACTAGGTGTACTCAACAGAGCGAGGCAGTACTTCACGTCGGGGCAGAGGTTGCTGATGTACAAGTCGCAAGTTCGGCCCCATATGGAGTACTGCTGCCATCTCTGGGCGGGTGCACCCGGATACCAGCTTCAGCCTTTTGAATTAGTTCAACGACGGGCTGTGAGAATTGTCGATTATCCCAAACTCACTTACCCTTCGAACTATCGAACCCTTAAGTCTGAGGAGATACTTTGCCTCCCTGTGTGTGTTCTACCGCTTGTACAATGGGATGTGTTCTGAGGAATTCTTCGAAACGATGCCCACTGCTACTTTCTACCATCGCACCACTCGCCATAGGCAGGGATCATTCATTCTCACACTCTAGAACCGAAATGGTCGCGTACAGTGCCTGCCTGCCTGCCTCCCGCGAACGCTTGGGTCGTAGAATGAGCTCCCTGCCAAGGTTTTCTCTAAGGACTACAGTATGGGGTTCTTCAAAAAAGAAGTAATTGGATTTTTGAAGGGTCGGCAACGCGCGAGTGATACCCCTGGTGTTACAAACGTCCATAGGCCACGGTGACCGCTTACCATCAAGCGGACTGTGTGCTTGTTTGCCACCTGAGTGGCTACAAAAAAAAAAAAGTTTCAGATCTCTATAATCAGCGGTTTAGGCTGATTGCCTCGTCAGCCAGTCGTTCAGGGGCCTTAGACAAGCTACAATCGAAAAATCGTGCAGTATCGCTATAGAACAAGCGTTTTCGTAACAATAGTGGTAGACTTATTGGTTATGTATCGAAAACGCTGTATTGTGGGCGTCGGCTGGAAAACTTTACATTATTTGTGCCAATTATCGAAAATCGCTTTTGTTTTGGTTTTTTTTTTTGTTAACTTTGGAATGTGGTGTTTTTTTTTGTATTTAAGTCTAACATGATATTATTACTTTCATTTTCATTCAACGAACTCATCGTTAGCTTTAGAATTAAGAATAAAGAATTTATTGAATTGAATATTGAAATGTTTTTATGTTTAAGTAGGGACCTAGTTTACCTTAAATATATTGTTGTGAAAATATTAGGTACTTACGCAAAAACAGTCTAGCTTTCTAATGACGAAAATCTGGCTGTACATTTACTATGAATCTGTTAAATTAGAAATAAGACTAATATTTATAAAACATTCTTTTAATAACACCATTATATTTAATAACAAAATGTTGTTTATTATGTGAAAACATAACAATAATTAAAGATTCAATAATAGGTATATTGAATAATATAAGCATCTTTATTTAGGTATGTCTATTTTTCATATCAGAGACAAATAAATACCTATAATACAAATATTGTATACAAAAACCACATTTAAATACCTAATTAACAAAATACTTAAAATTTTGAAAAATATAATAAATATCCACAATAGATTTCAGGTCGCCATTTGCAATCGCCAAGCTTATCCTTAAGCTTAAGGGTCTTGGCGGACGCAAGTTCAACGAATATCAAAAATTTAATCGCGTTTGTAAAGTTGCAATATGGCTACCTAATGTATAGACAACTTTCGTTTCGGCGATTCACAATGGCTTGGTGATGGTACCATAGCATAGAAAAGTCTATGATTGACAATGCATTTTATATGTATAGATACAGCAAACTTAGTTATAGACATTGATAAGAAGCAGTTTTGCAGTGATTGGCTCACCACCTGTTACACAGCACTAAAGTGGTTGGTGAAAAGACTCTTGATGTAGATGTACCTCAACTAATGGTCACCCTTTTTTGGGGATTTACACCGTGAAGTTGTGAAAAAAAAATATAACCTCGGTCCTCTTTAAACCTCGCTCCGCACAGTATTCTACTTCCTACTCGCTTACCTCGTTACTTGGAATTCTGCTCTAGCATCTATTTCTGCTGTCAGGATCAAATTTAGTCCTTGCAAATTTTTTATAAAATTAAATTAGTGGTTTATTAAATTTTGTATGATTCAAATTAGGGCACATAAATTAAATGTTTAATGTTTTCTATGTCTTGGCCACATCCACAAAAGGTGGAATTTAAAATAGATGCTTATTTTATGTAAATGAGCAGTGCAACTTTTATGAGTTACGACTTAGATGACTGCCATAAATGAAAGTGAATTCTATAGAACCATGCCTTAGTCATAAATTTAAATTAATATAAACTAGTAAATTATTTTTCTACATCAACTATGTAGTCATAGATATTAAGGCATTTATGATGGGTACATTTCCTTCGAAGCCTGTATCTATCAGGGAGTCTCAAACGAAGAAAAATTTTTTCTATCTAATTATAGATAAAATGAATGTATTCTTAAGTCTATGAAAATGTGTGTATTTGTAAGATTGATGATGAATGAAGTAGTCGTTTATATACTGAAAAACTACTCATAATAATCAAACACCTATGCTACACATTATAATCGCAAAAACTATATAGGTATACTTTTTATGAAAAACCAGGTACATTCTTCCGCTAAAAAGGAATAAGGTAGATATTACTGAAAATTAATGGGATAGTATAGCTTAATTCATATGGTAAATAGGTACTTGATAACAAATATTTGTGCACTTACACAGTAGTTACATAAAAGAAACTATTTTAAAGTAACATATATACTTAGTAAATAAATCTAGGTCATATTGACATAAAATATGGTAGTTCCGATTTACTTTTAAGTTATTTAAAAGGAACCTTAATGTACAAAAGTTTTATACGGGGAAATGTAAGTTAAATAAAATTTAAGTTTTCAAGTTATACAAATTATCATATTTTCTCAAACATGCTACGATGTGCGAGTATGCGCCATTAGACTAATTAAAAAGGTAAAAAAAATTGACATTTGACCGCGGCAAAATTACCTTAACTATTTTTACTATTAACGTCAATACAGTCGTCTATTTAATAAATTTTTTTACACACATGTTTGAGAAAAGCACTATAGAAGCCTTGGCCACAACTCAACATAACTGGACTCTGTGAAGCGGCAATTATGTACTATTACACAAATAATGTAAATACACATACATTTTTATCATTATAAACTCTTTTGCCAAAAAAATATTTTAATAATCTGTTGATTTGAATTTTGGTTTCTTTTACTCGATGTCTTTATATTTTAATATTATACATTAACTTATTTTTACACATAACAACCAAAGTACCCAACTAATGTCGTATATTTAGCCTTGTTTTTGATGAAGTTAGGTATACTTATCTACTACGTGTAATGTAAAAATTTGCTATAAGATCAAATTATGCTCTCACAAAGCACACGGCACGCTGGCCATTTAATTCTATGTGTAGTACAGTATAACAAATTCAACGTTACCCTATTTCAAGGAATTCCAAAATGAACTCCTGGTAGATTTCTATTATTATTTAACGGGTAACTTTGGACAAGCTACTAACCTGATGCTATTAATCTAAAATCCAAAATAATACTTGTAGTCAGAATATTATGGCACGTTGTGATTGGCCTCGTTTTTACGAATAAAATATAAATAAATAAAAAAACAAAACTAATCTTGACGTATAAGTTTTTATATTTTCGCGTTCCATCACTAATTTAAAAAAATAAAACGGGATTACACTTGTCGTTATTTGGCACGTTTCCCGACGTTTGGGTTGTGTTACACCAGCCTTGGTGACGGGTAGACTGGTGGTGCGCAGCGTCTGGGCTTCTAGTGGAGACATCCTGTTGAACTACCCTCACTTCGTCTTTATACTTATCATAATCACTACACACAACAGTTCACAACACTAACGGCGTCCTCGGGTTCGTTCTTTTGTGAAACTCGAAAGCTGTATTGCAGGCGACAGTTTGTATCCATCCTCATGATCGAAGTTCTTATCCTTTTTTATTTTAATCGCTTCGCGTACCAATATACAGTAATACTGGCGATCGGTGGACAAAACCTTAGGCTGGTGGAGCTCAATCCAGTGGTTGGAAATTGGGTAAAGCAGATGTTCCGCTATAGCTGATTTAGTCGTGTGGCAATTTTTTACAACAGCAATATGTTCATTGTGTCAGGTCCGCACGGGTGTACCTAAATAAATTTCAATTATGTAATAATTTAGTTATAACTTCGAGGTTTCAAAATGTTTAAAACTTGTACATTTTGCCTGGAATGCGTAGGTCAGGTACAATATTTTTTTGTTGCATTTGAACCTTTTGGTACGAGCGGACTTTCATAGAAATGATTAATTAGCAGATGGTCGGTTCCGAGATGTTGTCGCTATGGCTTGCGGCATGATGCATCAACGCGCCAAAATTCAAGAGCGAGAAAGACGTATTAGTGCGTACGAGATAGATGATTCGCGTTCGAATTACGGGCTTATTGCAAAGGCGATAAGGCCGAATAACACTAACGTATTGTTGAGAGTTACAGCTTTACTCCGACACAAGGGGGCGCCAGCGCATTGCAGAAGGAATGCGGGAATCGGGGCAGTCAAGATTTTACTTAAAGTAAGGATAACACGTGGGGAGTCGAGATTTTACGCAAAGAGGAGTAACACACGAAAGGTGAATTTAACAAGGAAGTGAACTGTGAGAGTGTTACGTGTTAACGTACGGAGACCTGTATTCAAAGCTAAGTATAACTGCATAATCAATTTTCAGCAAAACTGTAAATATTCTAGCAAACTAGTTTGAAATGTACTCAATCCTTAATTATTTCTTATCGAGTTTCCAATAATAACGTAGATTTCTTATCTTGCGTAAATATATATTTAAATTCATCAAATCTTGAACTTATTTGTGTTATAAAAGTAGATATTACTTAGAAGATCTCTCTTTGGAAATATTGTTTGTATTAACCACGTTTATTTCAGCAAAACATTTTTTATCATAGGCTCAGGGAGAGCCCATCGTAACCCGAAAGGATAGATAACGTAAATTCATACGGAACCTATTTTGTTTTGAATGTTGATTTTGCTTGTGTTGTGAATAGGTACCTATTTTATGAACGTAAAGTAAATGTTAGTATGCTGATTGTTCCCGTGTAAGAAATATCATAAACTCAGGATAGTTTATGATAGGATCTGAGGGAGAGGTATGGCGAATAACACCTGAGTCATACCCGGGTAATCGATCTTGTTAGTTCCGTTGATGAACTCTCGATAGAACTAACAATATGGATTCGGTATAAAGGAGGGAACAATCAATACAAATATAATTGTCAACCTTTAACTTATCTTCAATTACAGCATTTAACTTCTTTTATGTTCCAAATATATACACTTTATCTCATCAATTCCAGGTCTTTTACGCAAGGACAAGCTAACGGAGGGACTAAGGTGGACAACACGCGACACAATGGCAGAGTAAAGGTGATACTGGCGAACGCGCTAGGAATCCACAGACTTGTTAAATTTCTACGGCTAAATTCGGTAATGTTTTCCTGTACCTATATTAATTAAATCTCAGTAATACATTATACAGCCTTTTACTAAGCTATAGGCTAGAGATTTAAGGGGGTAGGGGACCTCACAATTGAACCTGTCCGCAATTGTGCGTTTGGTCTGGCCAATGAAAAAACTGTCGCAGCTGCAGACAATTTTGGAGAACGGAATATATACAGTCTTTTTACTCAAAAGTGATCCAATTTTTCCCAAAAATCCAAAATAATATATATATATGTGAGTCTGTTTGTTTAGTTTGGCAGGAAGCAAGATGTTACATCACAAATATAGGAAAAACTTGATTTTAAGATGGATTTTAACTATCTACATATAATAAGTTTGCACGGAACCCTCGGTGCGCGAGGCATTTAGACGGTTTTTTCTCTCGGGATGGTTTAGATTCACAATTGGACCCTTTTAAATGGCACTGCGTTCGATTATTTAAATAAATTTGTATTTATGGAGCAAAATAATTGTGGGCTCCGTGGCGCAGTGGGTAATGACCCGAATGCTGAATCCAGGGGCATTTTTATTAACGTTAGCCTGGACTATTAGTAGAATTATAAAGGGTTAGTTATAAATTACCATGTTACCTATCTCTGAATTAATAATTTTTAAATCCAATATTCTCATCGCTTTGTTCATAAAATATTTTTGTTGAATTTAAAAGATAGAAAATATTACGCCATTGTTTAAGTAAGACTTCAACATATTATATTATATATTAATTCTAGCAAAGATTCTTTGCAAGACGAGGCTGTCGGTTAATTACCGATGTTTTGCTCTCGAAAATCTTCAGGTTTTGTTAGTTATAACAAAGCTTACTAAAGTGGAGCAGCTTTTAGTTCAATAGTCGCTTTTAAGGCTTTTCCTTTGTAGTAGAGTAAACAAATAATTTTCCATAATCTAGGGAAAGATATTGGTACACAAAAGGTAGAAAGGAAATTAGGTAGGTAACTGGTTTTATAATAGTTATCTGGGGCCTAAGAACCCTTTAGAGAGACCTAAGGCACCCAATTATCTACTCTGATGACGATATTACCACGGCGTTCGCGGCTTAACCTCAAACTCCGCGAATACAGCCTTTTCATTAACATACAGAATACGTCGCCACCGGCAGCGACCTAGCTTTAGACAAACCATTTAAGCGATTATACCATGTATACTCATATACCTGGGCGCTTTGACTAAGTAGTTCAATTGTTATAAAAGGTGACGGCTAAAGAGTTTGTTTCCGTTTCCTCTCTTTAGACGCCTTTGCTTTACCGAAACGACGGTAAATTTTAATCAGATTTAGTTTTTAAGAGCCGTTTGCCTAGCTGAGGTTCGTCTCTAAGACATTCGTGTTTAGGTTATTTCGCGTGTAGTTGTAAAGGCCATCTGCGGCCAACAACAGTAGCCAGTAGTTAGAAAAAATAGCTGTACTTACATCAATGAGTAACAATGAGCTCGTGTCCTAAAATCATTCGTCTATTGGAAACGATATTCGAAGATAATCAACGTCGGGCTTGGACTGTCTTTTGCCTTGTGACTTTTGCTTGTCTGGCCCCGCTTCACCTTGTCTTGTAAATGATTTCGGAACTGAACGTCGCTGGAGATGTCATCACCAAGGATTCCAATGCTCTTGAAGATGGTTAAGCAAATAAATGGTCGTAAATATTTTAAACAGTGTTACTAAGAGACTATATGATTAAGATAACCGACTATTTAACTAAGTATTTATATACACTCACAAAGTTTCGGTTAATATTAATAATAAGTTATATATAATAAATGGTCGCGTACAGTGTGGTTTCAGATGAACTCCCTCTCATGAACGCTTGGGTTGTGGAATGAGCTCCCTGCCAAGGATTTCTCTAAGGACTACAGTATGGGGTTCTTCAAGAAAGAAGTTATTAACTTTCTGAAGGGTCAGCAACGCGCAAGTGATACCCCTGGTGTTGTAATCGTCCATAGGCTACGGTGACCGCTTACCGACAGGCGGACATTAAGCATGTTTGCCACCTTAGTGGTATAAAAAAAAGTTAGCTTTAATAAGAGTTTTTTTAATCAATCCATTATTCATTATATCCTTGTATGTTAATAAAGTAACTATCATGGTGCCTATCTGAATCATAAATATCTACTAATTTTTATAAAAAGTTATAACTTACAGCAAAAGAGTAGAAGAGTAAAAGACAACAAAAGTAGAAACCACCCTAAGCAAAACATATATTCGGTTATAAGTAGGTACTTGACTATTTGACGAATTATTTACTGTGACAAAAGACTTGCATTTCACGAGGGTCTCGGCACGAGTGTTGAATCTCAAACAGGCTTTATGTGGAGCATCCAAAGGTTACAAAACGTACAAACAAAGCAAAAAACGTGACTCGTTAATACAACAATAAAATTTTAGATGAAACCTTTTCCGATTCTTTTAAAAACAACAAAATTATTCACTTAGGTACGATCCAGGGTCCTTATTGGAAAGACTCTCGAGCTATTCAGACTCCGAGATTTGAGAGAAAAAATGAATGGAAGTCTGACTTACCTCTCGAAACCCGTGAATGTATTTGCATAAATTTTTCTCCTGCTGAACATACAGCTTTTGAGATATCTCGAAGAACACGACCTGGTCAGTTACCGTCAATATGGTTTTTGCCACGGCCGCTCAGCTGGTGACCTTCTAATGTATCTCACACCCCGATGGGTACTAGCCATTGAGAGTTAGGGGGAGGCATTGGATGTAGCCTGGAGGCATTCGATCGGGTCGGGCACCGGGGTCTTTTATCGAAGTTGGCATCGTATGAAGAACCCGAGGGTTTGTGCCAATGGGTGGCTAGTTTTTTGTCCAGCAGACGCATACGAGCCATAGTTAACGGTAGTTGCTTTGATAGAATGAACATCAATGCTGGTGTCCCACAAGGCTCTGTGCTGTCTCCTACGGTGTTTCTTTTGCATATCAACGACATGTTGGACATCAACTACATACATTGCTATGCAGATAACAGTACTCGAGACGCTTATTACACGGGTCGTGCAAACATCCCTCGTTCCGTGGTGGCACCCGTTTACAAGTATCACACATGAATCAGCCATCGCTTCGCTCAACCATGTTTTTAGGGAACGTAACGACCCGACGCACATGCCACCACCGCAGAAACTTTGAGAGAGCATGACACACTCAAGCAACTCTAATAAAACTTCCATTGTATTAGTTACAATGTGTGTAGCAAAGGGACAAAATATAAATCCGATTCATATTGAGATTTACACACACAAGTTTACATTTAACATTACAGGGCGAACTCACGTACTCTGAACTTAAAACTGATTTATATTAAAGCACGGTGTATCAAAAATTGATACTACTAGAAAAAATATACATATATGTATAAACTTACATAGGTCCAAGTATAATAATATAATAAATATAGTATTAATAACCCGCTGCAATCCACCATCGGCCGCCCAGCGCCAGAGAGGTTCCAAACGCGAGAGGGCGCATCACACAAACGTGCACACATACCCATATGCATACACATACTCACAGACGTTGTATATCATGAAGTAGCCCAGCACCCACACGACAGTCCGGCAACAAATGCACACCATTTAACGCACGACTTTTAAACACTTTCGTCGGGTGACTCGTTGAATACTTTTCAAAACCTGTGAATGTACTTTTATACATTTATCTCTCGAATTCCAGAGTCCGAATAGCTCGGGACTGTTTCGAATAAGCTCCAAGGTAATTGAAATAGGTAATTCAAATTACTTTATAATATAATAATAAGTTTTTTTTAAAGATTGGCTTCTAATATGATAAAAACACGTCTTCCGACAAAAAGATCGGTATTTTCCAGTTGTGTGGTTCATGAAAAATGCAATTGCCTTCTCATATTTCTTTGTGATTTTAGCTATGATTTACAGTGAAAAATCTAATTCCTCTTCAAATGAACTACTTTTTTTTATAAACAACTAAAAATTGCGATCAAATTATACAGTAATTTACAGTATCTCTTTGCGCGCGGTTTTTTTTAACATCAGAGCCTTCAGCCATTTCTATTACTGACGCGTTGGAAATTGCTGGCTGGTTATTTCAAATTAAAACCCAAATGGTCGTCAGGTTTATAAACCTCAATATTCTAAATGTTCAATACGGAAATGTTTGAAATATAAATGTAAAACATAACATTTGCAAGTTTCTGTGGTAATAATATACACTAATAATTATGTTTTTTTTTCTTATATTTATCGTTTTAAAATAACTTGTTCTACTGATTAAAACTCTATTTCTGGAAAATGATAACAGGTAACCAAAACGAAAACTATCATATCCTATATACAATGTGTATTCATTAGTTAATTAATTATGTTTATTTTTACTATAAGATAATTAGTTAAGCTGGGGTTTGAATTTAATGCTTCTTGTTTTGTTTAAAAATTATTTTTTAGAATATTTTCATTGTTTATTGCCTGCTTTGTTATTTAATAACACGTGTTTGTCTAACAGTAGAAATAGCGTTTGTAGCCATCTCATCTAAATCCTCTCTGAGATGTCAAATATGGCGGATATTTAACTCCTAGCTTCTAACGTTAATCCTGAAGGGGTATTAACAACTCACCTATCCTAGTGCATAACAGTGACGTCATCGCTGAGTAAGAATAGCGTAGGTAGTCGTGTTCGTGATAAATAGGTATTTCCTTGGAAGGTAAATATTTTATATGTAAAGGACTTTTCTGTAGAATCAGTACTAACTCGGTTAAAGAATGAAACATATTTATCTAAGTAATGTAGCTTTCGAATAACAATAAATATTGGTTACGAAATGGATTATCAAAAGACCATGAAGAAAAGGAAAATTCCCGCGTCCTGTTTAAAATGGCGATTACAAAATCAGTGATTATTACTTGGTCGGTAAACTTATAGTGCAACAATTTTTTTTTGACCCGGTGGTGGTCAAAATTCAAAACTACGGTCACCATATTGAAATTGTGTGAATTTACAACGACACTAGCGACCTAACACCCAAAATCAGGGCAGGCAGGGCAGGGCAGGATCAGGAAAAGTTTGTTTATGTGGTTTAGGACAAATGCCTGGCAAGTTTGTTAAAAGAAAACATTAATGCCTTTTATTTTAATTAAAAAAAAACCTATGTTATAAAAATGGGCCTGAAGTTGCAAGAAGTAAAGTGAAATAACCTTTTCTAATCCGGTGGTCAAATTCAAAACTAGTAACTAAAAACGGCCACTTTTAGCAAACATGCCAACTGCAACTCACAGGTATTATTTAGAAACTATATAAAACCTTCTAAAAATAGCTTATGACTAGCTTTATATTTGCGACATTTGGATTTTAGAAATTCGTTTTCTACGGAGAGAAAATTGAGGATGGCGGCGCTAGTGGGGTGTAAGAGGGCCCTTAAGAGAATACGATTCAGCATGTTTCATGCAAACGAATTTCTCACTTATTTTTTGACACTTGCTATCAAACACTATGTTCTAGTAATAAATATCTAGGTCTACAGTGCGCCAGTTTTCTATTAAATTTTATAGTTCAAAAGTTATAGAGGATTCTAGTTTTTCATACAAATTTTTTAAAAAGATTTCTAGTTAATAAAAAACATTTTGCAAGATTTTGGAAAACCGCAGACATATGTATTCGGCTTAGGATTATGACTAAGAAATGTCAAAAACAAATGAGAAATTCGTTTGTATGAAGCCCGCTTCGAGGCGGTATTATTGGTATCTGGTAGTGAATATCGTTAATATAAAACTATTATTTTCTCAAACTACTGGAGTGCAAAATGTGGTGAAAATTAATAATTTCATCTCGCACCTTTTAACACTGCTACATGAATTCCTATATTTTTTTATAATATTAATAAAAGTTATATATATAAATTTAAATTTGGAACTTAGATAAAACGAAACGATAAACACTTATCATTCAGCAGAAACTGAAAAACGTACGCCTAATCATAGCAAATACCGTATGAAACCTTTGTTTTCTTTGTGTAAGGAAAATTATGGTCTTAAAGAGCATGAAATTTAATACGTATATTTGACATATGGGGTTTGATTTATCACCCATGACCAATGAAATATTATATATATTGTTAGTAGGCAGTTTGAATTCGGAAAGTTGTAAGTAAAACTTATTTTCTTATAACCGATGGTATAAAGTGCAGTGCATAACTTGTAAAAAAACAAATTTCATTTTGCACCTTTGAGTAACTCGCTTGGCTCAGGATTATACTTAATACAGTAGAGTAATTATAGAATACTTCACTACTCTTGGTATTTACCTTAGGTCCTTGTATGAAATTTGCTATTGTTTAAAATCCTAGATTATCCCGCTTGTATAAACAATCTCACACAAAACACTCGTACTTTCTGTATTATTTTAGTATGGACTAAATATATTGGATAAAATACTTTAATGAACAAAAAGCCAATATATAAAAAAAGGATAAGGTCACCACCTACTACAATAAATAAGTTCTTGGAGTTAATTTTTTTAGATAACATAA
This sequence comes from Apoda limacodes, assembly GCA_946406115.1. NCBI lineage: Eukaryota > Metazoa > Arthropoda > Insecta > Lepidoptera > Limacodidae > Apoda > Apoda limacodes. The sequence continues at coordinate 23,894,693 of OX291551.1, read as the reverse complement.
GTAATTATTTACACAATTGTATTTTATTAAATTAATGGTGTCAAAAAGTCTATCTTGTCTTATATATTTTCTAAAGAAAAGGCAGAACATTTAATTTAATAGTTGAAGTTCATTTTTCTTACCTAATAAAAGTTAATGTACGAAAGGAACATTTATTCGGGGACTGTTTTCCCAGCAAGGAGAAACGGCCGCTAAAGATGTGTCAACGTCCCCTTCAAGAATTCCCCCTCTTTGTCGCATTGCAGGCGGCCGGAACCCAGCTCTGGACAGAAGGCCAATGTTATTTATATTCTTTAATTTAATTTATCGTTTTAGACACAGGGGATACTTTTCTGTCACATTTCTCAAATAAATACGATTAATGTTCCTGTTTGCAATTTTAATATTTAAAAGTTTTAAAGGTGCTCCTATTTTTGTAAATGAATCTTAGTAAGTATCCTAAAAAATACCGTAACAACATTCCTCAAAGAGGTAGTAAGAGACAATAACGAAGTTGCTGCCAACAACCAATGATCCAAAAAATATACAGTCTGTTAGGTGATTGGTGTCAGGCTGGAGGGCCTATCGTCGTACCGAGCATACAGACCTCTCTCGTGACAACTTCACAATACATAGATTGTAACGTTTTTGGTTACGTTCGGGAATCGAACCCGGGTACTTTAATTCGGCAGTCAAACGTAATATTGCTTTACTTCTGTCATTATACTCGTCTATAAAATTACAGTAAATTGTAATATTTCGACCCGATTGACTGATTACAACTATAAATTATAATCGAAATATTTCAATATTTTTTTTTTTCATTGAAACATATCTTAATAAATAAACATTTGATCTGTTAACCTTACCGATCAATAACTTTTTTAGTTGATGCTAAAGGGATCTCCTGTGATGTGATGTGACTTTAAAAATAAATAATTAAATTAAAATAAAACAATTATTTAAGAGGGGCATCCTATACAACAAACTTGATTTTTTTGCCGTTTTTATAGATAATGGTACCCTTCGTGCGCTAGTTCCACTCGCACTTGGCCGATTTTTTATCTTGAAACAGCTGACCCGGCTGTTTCTTTTTTTAAAAAAAACTGCCGCACCTATTCTGAAAGGGTTGTACTAATTCAAAAACCTTCCCCGGCGTGTGCACAACAATTTACCAACATTTTAATTCAATCGGTTTACCCTTAGTACGTTAGTCCGACTCGCACTTAAGCAGTTTTTTTCTTTCTCTGAAACCTTCACAAGCGTGTGCACAACAACTTACCAAATATTAACTACAATCGGTTTACCGTTAGTGCGCGAGTACCTACAACTCGCATTTGACCCACTAACAAAAACAACAAAAAAAGAACAATGTCATATAATTTATATATATATATAGATTAACGTACGTACCCTAAAAACTAAATAAATTATGGTATAGTCTACACATGAGAAATAGTTAAGTTGCGTTATGCAAATTCTTTTAAGTTTATTTAATAAAAAAATAGGCATTTTTCTTGTTTTTTGAAATTCTCCTTCCATTGAAAACAGCATAAATGTTTGAATAATTGCTCTAAAAATGTTTCGCTATTTGGAGCCTTTCTTACATATATATACTTATAGAAACCACAATAGAAAAGTGACAACAAACTGTTTATTTTATTTACTATAAGTTTTTTGAAATAAATAAAAAATATTTCCCATATTATTATAGTGAATTTAAAACTAAAACTTTTGGAGAAAAAAAAAATTAATGTTAAGTTGGAACTGGTGAAACGCCTTTTATGTTGATGATTGTATATACCTTTTTAACGAGTATGGATGTTCTTGACTTTAGCGGGCAGGGGGGACAGGGGGAAGGGGCGTTGATTGATTGATGAGTAGCTTACATGATTACAGTGGTAAAAATAAAAAGATAAGAAGCAAATATCCTCAATTTTCTGCTGTTTTCTTACATTTTGTGATTTTTTTGTCTTACTTTGACTAACTCGGGTAATATTGGGTCAAAATCTTATATCTTCAAACGAGCAATTCTTGTATGTATATATATATATATATATGTATATATATATATATATATATATATATATATATATATATATTAATAATCTGAATCTCCGGAACGGCTCCAACGATTTTCATGAAATTTAGCGTCTGGGGGGTTTCGGGGGCAATAAATCGATCCAGCTAGGTTTCATTTTCAGAAAACGTCGTTTTATCCGTGTTTTTAGGCAATGATAAACTGAAAAATATGACTTTCTGACATCTATTGGCGAGTAGTAATATTATTATTTTTACCGAAACAGCAACAATAAAGCTACTTGACAATAGATGGCGGTTGTTCAGCTACTTGACAATAGTAGTGAATTAGTGAAACTGAAACCAATATTAAAGTTTTTTTGCCCTTTACCAAGTTAGCAAAGGGGCTTCGAGGTCAAAAACTCAGACTGTATACCCTAGCGTACCCTCAAATGACATTCTAACATTTCATTAACTTATATAGTATATTTCAACCTATATCTAATTATTTCGAGCGGACTACTACGGAAAACATCGACAGGGTCTCATACATAATCGCATTGTGTGTGAAATATACTTTAAAGCGATAGGAAGCAAAATGTTTTATCAAAAAAAAATTTATCAAAGGACAAAAAAATACTGTGTGTCAGCTCCGACACACGACTGGAGTTTAATGCGTAGGGAACGACCGCGGTGCGCGTATGAGCCGATCATGGCGGGTTTATTTTTCTATTAGTATTTTGTTTAGATTGACATTTTTATATTCGTAATATCTTTTGAATGAAATGTCTGATTTGAATAACTCAAAAAGTAATCCACAGGTTTTTTGTTCGGCATTTCTATCAACTTTTTAAATGTAAAAAAAATCTAGAGTTACGGAGATTTTTTATATTTTGACAGCTGTCATCTGAATAGAGATCTTGATGAGATCTATCACTTTTGTAATGTAACTACTAGTCTCAATCTATAGTTATGGAGAAATAGCTTAATATAGTTTGACAGCTGTCATCTGATATGAAGATCTTAATAAGATCAATCATTTTTGTAATGAAACTACTAGTCTACGATCAATAGTTACGGAGATATAACCTTTTATATTTTGACAGCTGTCATCTGAATAGAGATCTTGATGAGATCTATCACTTTTGTATAATGAAACTATAAGTCTACGATCTATAGTTACGAAGCATAGCCTTTTATAGTTTGACAGCTGTCATGTGAAATATATAAGATAGGTGGGGAAAGTATTGGAAAGGGGCAGCGTTACCCTGTCATTCTTTCAAGAAAAGGTAACGCTCAATTTAACTACCCACTTTTTTTTATACCACGGGCCTTATATTGTTTCTTAAGCTGTAAACTACAAAAATGACTGTTAAATGATTAATACCTATGGGACTGAAGATGCTCAGTCAAAGACCTGTAAGTCCCCAATATAAGAATTTCTAACTGCCTAAACGTAATGAACTGAAAAAACATTTTATTTATTTTTTCAGTTTCGAACATTGTGATGGTTTTTACAGGAATTTATGATAAAATAAAAGTCAATTTATTATTGATCGGGGTACAATCAAACCATTAAACACATTTTCGCATTCATAAATTTATAGTATATAGTAACTACAACTGATAAAATTAATATAATAAATAAATTATGTGTGCCTGGTATTTTAACCTAACAAAATCTACAGCTCGAAAAGATACTGTCAGTTAAAGTAATAGCAAAATCTATGGACAAAATATAAATGATGTAGGTATTAGGTATCGGCCTATTTCGCAGCATCCATCAGCATCACATCATTAGTTATCCAGCTTACCTATACTGGTAACGGATTAAGCATATCAAATTTCAACATGCTGTCAGTTTCGACACAGGTATGGGCTAGAAGTAATGTTTATTTTCGATATAAAAAGCAGTTACGAAAAAGGCTTTTACGTAAATTTTTTTTTCGTTTCAGTGAAAGTTAACTAGTTAATATCTACCGCGGTCCATGTGCTTGTTTGCCACCTTAGTGGTATTAAAAAAAAATGACTGTAAGGACAAAAATTATGACGAGTTTTAATGAACTAGCTGAAATAATAACAAACTTTCTTTAGTTTTACCTGTCCCGTTGTCTGTAATCAAATCTTGTAAGTTTTTCATTTACTTCTTGGTGTTCGATTGAATTGAAATTTTGCATACACACGTAAATTAGATGACAATGCAATAAAATGTTGTCATAAAGCCGGTATGATGATGGAGCTGGAAGGTGGCCTTAGGACCTCTGTGACGAAAAGACGCTACCCCATCGAGTTTGGGCTTGTGTGAATTGTCTTAAGAAGTATTCTGGTCTTAAACGTTATCTAGGGTCTTATGATAAAGCTGAAAGGTGGCAACAAGAACTCTGCAACTAAACGACACGCAATCCTATATTGAAATTAGGCTCGTCTAATTTGTTGTGTCATTATAGGGTCTACTGATCAATTTTTAAATGTCGGTTTAAATTTTTTGTTATTTTTTGTTAATATTTTTTTTACTTACATATATTTCTTGTTTTATAATAATACTAGCTTTTACCAGCGGTTTCAGCTGCCCTATTAATTCGGTTATCGGTATAAGATTCCAACGGCTACTCCTCAATTATAGAAATATACTGACTCACTTGACGTTTTCAAGTAGCCAATGTGTCCTTCTCTGGGGCTCTAACTATCTAAATTTCTTCTTAATCGGTATAGCGGTTTAAGCGTAAAGAGGTAACAGCCAGACAGACAGACAGAGTTACTTTGGCATTTGTGATATTTATATTGATATATGGATTACTAACTATGTTGTTCTTTCTTTACTGTTTATAAATTTCCGATTTATATTCAGAAGATAAGTGAGTGAGCAAAAGTAAGAGTATTCTATACTTACTTTCATACACATATACTTCATCACACGCAATAAATCTCTTGGTTATGTTTACATTAAGTTTCTATTCCTTGAGGAAATACGCCCACATTCTAACTCGTTACTAAGCAGAACAAGTTTATTGCTGAAAACAACTGAATATTTCGAAGAATCAAAGTAAAATATATGACTTCATACTTTGGTTTGTCATTCTTTCAATATTGAACGTGATCCTGCTTTGATTACGAAACACAAATACTTGCACACTGTTAGTTTAAGAAATACAAATATCTACACAGTGATTACATTATTTGCATTAACATTGCATGTGCTTTTTTAGATAGACCTCATACCTAAGGAAAATTGATTTTACACATGATTAAAATATTTTTTAATAACGTGATCTCATTAGAATGTTAAGGTAAATTAATATAAGCTACTTATCCACAGATGGCATTGTGCTACACTTGGGGTGCGTTTGAAAAGTCGGTGTTACAAACCTCGGTGTGTAATGTCACAACACTAACTCGTTCGGAATTAACTCGGGGTGGCAACACTCAGCCGTTCGGAAACTCTAGGGTAGCAGCACCGACAACATCAATTTCGAGCAGGGTTCATACTATACTGACGTCACTAATGTCAAAGTGATGTTTGCTTGTATGAAATGACAATTCTAACATCGATTTTCGTTCGGATACTCTCAGGTTAGCGTAGCGTTAGGTGTTGTAATATGAAGATTTCGAACGTAGCTCTGTTGTAGTCCAGGAACATTTTATATCATTTATACAGTCTGCAATTGAAAGTGTCTAGACAGAGCAACCGAGGTGCAGTGCGCAGATTACGTCTTCACATATGGCCATTGGGGAACTATCTAGCCAATCATAATTTTTGAGCCAGAACGCTTCATTAGGCTTCTTTGTGTGAACTTTGATTGATGTCAGAGAAAGTGCGTTAGGCGGGCACGGTGAGCACTTACCTCGCCTTTCGACTAGACACATTCTGCCATAGTCGAATATAAGTAACCTCGTACGCTTAGTTTATGGGTTCAAGTTTAGTTTAGTCGATCGGATACGATGGCCTTGGCTTGATTTCCTGAGCCGAGGAGACAATACGCTCTTCCCAACGGTGTTTTTTGGCGCTGACTATTATATGGAGTTGGAAGTGTTCTGTATGCGCTAATGAACTGCCTTTTAGTTATGAAAGAAACTGAGGTATAGGTACGCATACGTAGGTCCGAAGGGGTGACCAGAGCAAACCAGGGTTGCCATTTGATATTTTGAATTTTATTTTGGGAAAACCTTTTTCAAAATGCTAATAATCAAGAAACAAAAACTACTGATAGGCTATTTTTAAGATGTTATTTTTTTTTTTATATATTTACAACTCGCAAATTCATACCAGAAATAATAAAAAACGTTCTTTAAATAAATTAGGACTCGTTTAAATTTCTTTCTAAAAAGAAAATTCAAAATATTAAAGGCGTCAAAAGTTAGGTCTGCTGCGGCCCTTTAATTAAGGGTAAATGAAGGATATTTCAACTTTAATTTTAATTTTATACAAGATGGTAGTTTAGTCGGGTTTATGAATAAAACACACTAATGTGTATTCCATTTAATGAAATACATAAATTCGGGTTGGCACAACTAGAAAGTATTAACAGTGAAAATAGATAGGAGATTTCAGTCGTTAGAAATTATAGGGTTTTTGGTTCTTTTCGTTCTTTGGAACGCAGTAATTATTATATTATTACTATCTAAAAAAACAAACAACATGTTATCTCATTACAGTTGGAGGGAACAAATTTACTATTAACATACTAATAAATAACACAGAAGATACAATCCAATGACAACCTCGATTATCTGAAACAATAAGTTTTGTTTAATTAATCTGAAATTGAAATTCTATAAAAATGATGGAATAGTCTTTCCTTTTAACATTAATATAGATAGGCGAAACCAACCTAGCATGAAAAAGCAATCTAGAATAACACATGCATAACTCTGAACACACACTCACGCACAAAAACATATTCATTTCAAGTTGAAATCTCTAAAACTTTTATCTTTATGCTGATAGCGTTTATACTCTTGCCAAGAACTTTAAAGATTTCTTTGCCAAAACATTTAAAGAAAGAGTGAAAAAAGGTCAGTGTAGTATTTTGGTTTATCAAGTCATCAAATTTTAGTCAGTATTTACTAAGCAAATCCGGGAAATCGCTAAGTTAAAAAAATATGATATCACCCAATAATACATTCAAACACCCACAGAGAAATGTCCATTACATAACAGCATAATCAATTGCCATAAGCCTTTTGAACATAGGTACATAAAAAATACTAGTTAGAGCCTTTTCAAGTGTCTCTTCTAAGGTTTTCTCTAAGACCTACAGTATGGGGTTCTTCAAGAAAGAAGTTATTAGATTTTTGAAGGGCGGCAACGCGTAAATGATACTCCTGGTTTTACATGCGTCCATAGGCTACGGTGACCGCTTAGCATTAGGCTGACTGTAAGCTTGTTTGCCACCTGAACCTGTTTGTTTGCAGTCTGAACTTACTGTCACTATTTTCTGGAAGCCGGTGTATAGAATAAACTACAGCTTCATGTATTTCTGGAGGGGTCGCAGGAGTAGTTCTTATCCTCTCCTCTTCAGCACTCTTTTCCAGACTTTTGATGTAAATGGAGTAAATGATGGCTGTACACCTAATCTGAAAAAAAACAAAACGAAACAAAACCGTTTGAATTACTACATTTTTTAAATCAGAGACCAGTGTTTATTTCAACATTGAATTTTCCATCCCAAGGTCATAATCACCATTATATTGTATTGTCATCCGGTATATTTATGTATACCTAGTTTCAATATAATATCTTTAAAGCTTTCGCGCTCCTAGTACATAAATCTTACAAGGCTGAGTAGCTCAGTTGGTAGGGTACTTAGATAGTATCCAAGGTCAGTTACAGATTCGAGTCTTTGTCTAGAATATTTTTTTAATGTGCTGTTAATTCGAAGTTAATATAAATCCGAAAGTAACTCTGTCTGTCTGTCTATCTGTCTGTCTGTCTATCTGTCTGTCTGTCTATTATCTCTTTTTGCTTTAACCGCTGAACCGATTTAGATAAAAAATGGTATGGAGATAGTTTAAGTCCCGGGGAAGGTCAGAGTCTATTTTTCATCCCGGAAAATTTAAAAGTTCCAGCGGAAATTACTTTAACGTTAGTTATTCAATCCTGCCGCTACGGAGCATCCAATTGTGCTGAAATTTCGAACAGAGACAGTTGAAGACAGAGAAGGACAAAAGCTACTTTTGGTCCCAGAAAATTTCAAAATTCATGCGGAATTGATTATAACTAAATTCTACGAACGAACAATAGCAGCAGCTATAACAAACTTCTTTAGTTTAATCAAGGATTTGCCGTAAGAATCCCATGTCGATTTAGGGCGGGCAGAGCCGCTGGCAAAAGTAAGTATTAAGTATACTTAATACGAAGTAAGTTAAAATACAAATACTCCAAATCAGATAAACAGCATACATACAATATTACATCGACAAATAAACATTTAATAAAAGCTTGTAAAATATAAGAAAAAATCTTGATTCAGTTCTAAAATTGTGAGAAAAGAAAATATAAGGAACACGAAAGGATGTCTCTGAGAATATTTTCAGTTATCCTTCTTAACAAGATACTTATATGAATTGCGATTAACTGTAATGATTTATTACGTTGTAATGACAAAATATATTTTATGTTTCCTTTTTTTGATTCGATATGTACGTACATACATCAATTATAAATTGACTTTTTGTAACTGCTACTAACAAAAAGTTGTAAAACTATATCAATGAGGCTATTAATGGATTCATTTTAACTACTTCTAACAATAAGTAAGTTGTAAAACTATATCAATGAGGCAATTAATGGATTCATTTTAACAAGTATTCAATTCATTTTAGTAAGTTGTACAACTGTCTGCATGAGGTTATTAATGGAATTTTTGTTACTTTTACTGACAGTTAGTTGTTAGACTATCCGAATGGGCTACTTATGGACTTTGTGTAAACTATCAGCATGAGGCTATTAATGGACATTTTGTACATCTACCAACAACAAGCTGTAAGACTATCCAAATTAAGCTATTAATGGACTTTCCGTAACTACTACTAACAGTAAGTTGTAAGACTATCCAAATGGGCTATTTATTGTGTAACTGCTACTAACAGTAAGTTGTAAGACTATCCGAATGGGCTATTTATGGACTTTGTGTACCTACTACTGATAGTAAGTTGTAAGACTATCTGCATGAGGCTATTAATGAATTTTGTGTAACTACTAGTGACAGTTAGTTGTAAGACTATTTGCATGAGGCTAATAATGTTTTTTTTGTTATATCTGCTATCAGTTAGCTGTAAGACTATCCGAATAAGGCTATTAAAGGACTTTCCGTAATCACTACTCACAACAAGTTGTAAGACTATCAGCATGAGGCTATTAATGGACTTTCCGTAATCACTACTAACAATAAGTTGTAAGACTATCAGCATGAGGATATTCATAGACTTTTGTTACATCTACTCACAGTAAGCTGTAAGTCTATCCGAATAGAACTTTGTGTAACTACTTCTCTGACAGTAAGTTATAAGACTATCTAAGTAAGCTTACTATTGCGGAAAACATTGGTATACTTGCCTTTATTTTCCCTCTAACAAAATGATGTTTCTGCGCAATGAATTGCAAAGTGCCGTATGCGGTCATGAGATTGCGGTTTTCACTCAGTTCAAGCCGATGCCAAACATGTTCTTTCAGCGCCTGATGGAAGATTAAAGTTTAATTAGATTGTGAGGCAATTTGGAAGAGCTAGTTCTGTATTCAGCATTAATAATAAATAATAAAATTTTTAAAGCAAATGTGTGGAAAAAGTGTTTTACAGAAAAAAATAATCTAGTTGTCAAAATTGGAATAGGTTTTAAATTAAAAAAAATAATATAATTTCGTAGTTACCGGTTCATTGTTTATGAAGAAGGACAAGTTGGCTGGCGGCGCGGAGTCCTGGCTGACACATTCCACTTTGATTTTGCTGCCAGGTCGGTAACGCCGCTTAAAGCCATGCATTACAGGACCGAAGTTAGGCAAATCTGTCATTACAATAAAGAAAACTTAATACCGTTGATACACTGCGTAACGAATACTTAAAAATAAATTCTATTACGACCTTAGAAGGGCCTTAGAGAGAGATGTCACGAACGTATGTTATTGAAACATCCACGATGGTATTCTATCCCACGGGGACGGGGCCGGGCACAAACTAGATCAACAAATTATTTACCGGGGGATTCGAACCTGGGAACTTTGTCATGGCAGCCGCATGCTCTACCACTGCCCTACTCGGACCTAATACTAAGCTTTTATAAACATGCTATTTCAATTGATTCAAATTTAACAATTTTCTCAACTAATATAATAAATGAGAATGTTGTGGGTTTGGAATGAAGATTGATTATACCTTGAATTATTAAAACTCTTAGGTAGGGTACATTTTATACCAGAAAACTCAAAAGTTTCCGCAGGTAAAACTATTACGGAATTAATATAGCTTCAGCTGCAGCTTGATATAGGGTAAAAGTGGGAGAGACGCCATACTTGTTATTAAAGGGAGTAATAAATAAAAGAAAAACCAGGTTAAGAAGCTCGTTTATTTTAAAATTTTAGAGATACACTAATATTATGTATCTATTAAAATCACATTTTTTTTATTTGACTAGAAATAGAAAAAAAAACGAAAATAAAACATTAAAGTCGGCAAATAACCATTATCATAATTACAAAATGTGGGAGAGACGTCATACATGTCCTTATGGCTTTTTTTGGTTCTTTTCGCGTAGTGTTTCCTTTTCACAATTATTATTGCAAAGTGGAGAATACATTGTGTTTGACTCGTAATCCCACTGCAAGCGTGAATAACGCTCTATTACACTCTTATCTACTTCTTCTATAGCTAAAATTATTATCTTTTTTTCCACTGCTCTTTCACCACATTATGATCCGTAATACATTTTCGGCATCCTTTAAACAATTTCCTAATTAAAAATTCGGTAGATTAGACAAGAAAATAAGTTCCTTCCCTCATTTCTAATGTATACTTATACGGCTGGAGTGTAATTCTACTACTACTACTATTCTTATAATTTTATAAATGGGAAAGTATGTCTGGATGAATGGATGGATAGATGTGTGTTACTCAATCACGCTTTAAACTCTGGACGGATCGGGGTGAAACTTGGCACACCGATAGGTTAAGTCCTGGAATAGGACATGTGTTATCCTGAAAAATTCATAAGTTCCCGCGGGAATAACCACAACCGAACTAAAACGAACTATAGCTACAGCTTTAGCTTGCTAAAGCAAACTTCATTAGTAGGTATAATTATTGAGTTGATTAAGGCGTTCTACGTCGATAACATAATTTAGGGCGGACGGAGTTGCTGGCAAAATCTAGTTACTAAATAATTTCCCCTAAACAAAGCTCACCTTAGTGAGCAAAGATGTTGAATTATTAACAGTGATTTCATTTATTCTGCTGATTCAGCTTTAGCAACTCAATCTTTTTCTCAACCGGCAATAAACAAAATCGCTCAGTCATTTCAGACATTTGAGGAATAGGTGAATAAAGATGTAGAAAACGGTACTGTAGGTAAATTCAGTGAAATTACGGCTTTGAAGATAAGTACCTAATTGTGTTTATGTGCAATAAAGTATGAGATAAAGAATCAAAAAATAATAAATTAGGTTTCTTCAAATACATTATTTGATTAAGACTTAAGACGGTAACGGAATGGTCTACTCCATCGAAGAAATAATTTATAGGTAACTAGACTTCGCCAGCGGCTTCGCCCGCCCTAAATTCGGTTTTCGGCGAGAAACTCCTTAATTAGATATACTAATGAAGTTTGTTATAGCAAGCTATAGGTGCAGCTATTATTTGTTTAACTCTGTTATAGTTATTCCTGCTGGAACTTTTGAATTTTTCGGGATAAAAGTAGCTTATATGCATTTTCAGGACCTAACCTATATGTATGCCAAGTTTCATCCCGATCCGTCCAGTGGTTGAAGCGTGATTGAGTAACAAAAATCCAGACATACAAACTTTCACATTTATAATATTAGTAGGGTATTTCTTGGGATTGCCTATTTTTGTACAAATTAAGCGACAGAAAATTCACTCAGCGCTGAGCTTTCAAAAATATAATGACAAAGTTTGTAAGTAAAACATTTTAATTTAAAAGATTAACTTCCTTTTCTTTTGCCGATAAATTTGTTACAAAATTATCTGAATACCAAAATACCAAAAGAAGTTCTTTACAACAAGACTAGAGTATCCATCCAATTTTTTCGATCTCCTAACAGACCCAAAACCAAAATTTAACTTAAGATTCATTACAAATTATTTTCGCGACGGCTACAAACTAAACAACATAATTAAAGATATCGTATAACTAATTCATCACTGAAATTTGAATATCCAAAGTTTGATAAATCAAATGTGTAAATAATTTCATCTATTTGTTATATAAAAGTTATATAAATAGATTTCATATTTGCTAACGGCTCCGCCCACCCTAATTTTGGTTACCAGAGTGGGATCCTTACTGCAACTCCTTGATTATACAAAAAAAGTTTGTTATACCAAGCTGTAGTTGTCGGTGTAGTTCGTTCAATTAGAATTTGGTTATAGTTATTACCGTTGGAAGTTTTTAATTTTCCGGGATAAAAGCCAATGTCCTCCGGCCTTTAACTACTTTTGTGTCAAAGTTCAGCTCAATTCCATGCTCCGTTGTGATGTGATTGAGTAACAATCAAACAAACTTACAAACTTTCACATTTATATAGGCATTATAGTAAGATAATCTAGTTCCCAAGTTGAAATCGTATTAATTCTTGATATCGCTATTAAGAATATAAAAAAGGGCTTGTTGAATGCGGAATCATGCCAATTTACTCACAACATATTGATCCAGCAGTAGCCGATTAGATTTACATACAAGGACGCCACGCGTTTTTGTTGATAATTTTATTTTGATAGTTACTTACCCACGACATACATGGACCCGTGTACTTGTGCGGTCTGAAAAGAAGGCGCATCAGCAGACACTTCGCATGTAAACCGCCCGTTTGCGATCTGCGTCGCCGTCTTTATTGTCAATCTCTCAGAATCTGTTTCGTCCCTCTGAAAAAAAAAACAGATCATAAAAAATGATATCCTTCTCATATGTTCCCACTTCCCTAACGTACTTGAGAGTTTTAGAAAAAAAACTTGTTGGTACATGTTGACCCGAATGTTCATCCCCGCCCTCAGAACGCAAGGCAGACGCCGAGACCACTAGGGGCCACTACCGATTACAAAAAAATGCTGTAATTAAATGCTAAATGGAATATGTAAATCTTTATTTGTATCAACTGAAGATGTAGTTTTTCCATTAATATTTGTCTGTTATTCATTTTTACCTAAAGTTCTCGTTTGATTTTATAGTGTTTTTTTATAATATTATATGAGGAAAAATGATTTGTTTGAAAAGTTTTTTTTTTTAATTATTAAGTAGCTAAAATAAAAAAAAAACACGAAAAGGGCAACCAAACATAAAGAAGAACGAAAACGATGCAATGAGCTCGCCTGATATTCACAGTTATTTTTTAAAAACGGTACAGTTGCGAAATTGATATGGAAATGGGCTGAGAGAGAAGTGGCACGATGGAGAAGGCCTACGTCCATCAATAAATAAATATAAATATAAATATTTTTGGACATTACACACAGCGCCGTCTAGCCCCAAAGTAAGCAAAGCTTGTGTTATGGGTACCAGACAACGGATATAAATACATATATATTACTTTTTTTTTTTTTTTGTAAATACATACACATCATACATAAGTACACCCAGACTCAAGACAAACACAAATGTTTAACACATAAATGTTTGTCCAGTGCAGGAATCGAACCCACACCCTCTGCACGGCAGTCCATCACACTACCAACTAGGACGATCCCACAAAATAATAAATAAATAGTATAACTTACAGATGGTAACGCATACCTACCTATATTTAATTTTTTTACTTAGCACATAAATTTATTTAAAAATATTTTATTAAGATAGCTATGAATTATTTTTGAATGTTTATAAGAGAAAATAAAGGTTTTTTTTATTTTATTTAATTCTTATTATATTTTTTCGAATTAACAAAGATATATTAGGTATGTAGCGGTCTTGCAGGAGTGTTTAACAGGTTAAGGTCTATTTGGAGTAAAAAGTGAGCTTAATTAAGTAAGTTACCATCAGGCAGACCGTAAGCTTGTTTGCCACCTTAGTGGTATAAAAAAAGTTTGTAATAGTATGGATTAGGCATGGACCTTTTTTTAATACACAAGTGCTGAATTTTAATCACATCTATATAACTTCTCCCAAAAAAGCGATAATTGATAATATACTAATTTATGAATCATGGTTATTATTTTACTTTTCAGTTCGTACTTTCACTTTCTATCTTATACTCTTCGTCTCGGTAACTTAGGTCAAGAGACTAAAAAAATCAAAATGTTTCCCAGCAAGTGCTAGATAAGTTGTATACTTTCAGAAATATTTAAATAAGTTAAAGAAAAATTAACCATTATTTGTGAAAGAAACTGCATGACAAATTGATTTTACCAAATAAATTTTCGGGTACGAATAGTTTCACTTCAACTTCCCCACCTCGATTCTCTTCTAAATTTATTTACTGTAATACCAACACACACACACAAATCAGCTAATCGAACTTAGTATGGAAGGTTAATTCTTTTTTTAAGCTTTTAACCAATGTTCTTTAGGAAAAGCTGTTTAGTGTAAGAAGCAGAATTATCTCCTGAGTATTATTTCACACTTATGTTAAACACAGTAGATAAATATAACTTCATTTTAAATTTCATGATCTGTAAAATAAAAGGCAAGTCGAAAATTTATAAAGTCTTAACGGAAAAGAAGAAGAAAAAGAAGAAAAACTGTGAGTATTTAGTAAAATGCCCACTATTCTTAAGTTTGGCAGTGTAATTATGACATTTACAAAAAAATTATGAAGATGACTTTCCCCGCGCACACGGAGAATAAAGTTAGACTTTATATCTTTAATTTAAGGCAGCGGTATAGGCTAGACCGTGAAAATACGCCGTTTTTGTGCATAAAGCATAGCTAAAGCATAGCATCTAAAGGATTGAAAAAAATAAATGTTATAAAACTGGCTTTTGTCTAGTGCATTACCTTACTGTATGATTTTCACTTATTGTATTTAATGCAATAAAAAATCTGGAAGTGACCATTGTTTCAACACTTGTGCAAATTTTTAAATCGTGTTTTGCATTGTTTGTATTGAAAGTTGTTTAAATAATTAGAATAGCTTGTTACCTAGTGCATTGACTCTAAGATGTAGCAAAAAGTCAATAAATGTTAAATTCCATACAAAAAATTAAAAGTTTCAAGGTTTCATTACGGAATAATTTACTTAAGAAGTATATAACATATATGTCTCATAGTAATGTATATGCCATTATCTAATCATTTATAGTGCATTTACATACACAACGTCAGAATTACAGAAATTAGCTTTCTGGCCTATATCGCCCTTTTTTGAGACTTCGGTTAGAAATCAATGTAAGATTTTGCAAAATTAGCTTAAAAATGACAGAATTATATAAAAATAAGTCGGGTTTTCCTTCCTGACGCTATAACTCCAGAACGCACGAACCGATTTCCACGGTTTTGCATTCGTTGGAAAGGTCTCGGGCTCCGTGAGGTTTATAGCAAAGAAAATTCAGGAAAAATTTCAACAGAAAAGCGGGAAAATCTTTTTTTACATACAGCGCCATCTCTGATACATAGCATGTACTACAAACCAATATTTTAAGTAGATGGCGCCGGTGCGTGATACATTGTTTGACAGCTACTTATTGTTCTCTGGTCAGTTAATTTCATGTGACAAACCGGTATTGTGTTCACTGTGTAATTGTGAAAAAAAAGTAAAAAAAATTTGGAAAGGATGGTATTCACCCCCCGTAAAAAAGCACACCTTGGCAAAAGGTACATTTTGCTTTTTGGGGTATACCTTACTTACTGCCAAAATTTCAGCGAAATCCATCTTTCTTGAAAGAATTTCTAGCCAAAAACCGTCATTTACTGTACTAATAATAACTTTTCAGTTTTGTGTAGAAACGACGACGAGCTGCCTATTTAATAAATGATTTATTATTTATTATCAGATACGAGAGATGTATCGTAGTCTAATGGTATATAAGTACATCGAACAGTCCGAATTCGATCCTTGGCTTTTTATTCTTCCAGATTTTTTTTTTGTTTTTAATTCTATTCATAGCTACTGATTTTAAACACCTACTAATAAAAAAATTTATTCTAGACAAAAAATTTAACTAAGAGATCCTACGTAACTGAGAGATTCTGGTTTCGGCGTGTATTTTGTGCGTGTTTGTGTGTGTGTCATGTACGGCATTTTGAATCAGTTTCCGTTGAATTCAGTAAAAAAAATATAGGTAGTCAAAATCATCATTGGAACCGTGTTCTCTTACATAAAATAGGATTATACTATACTATATTATTTTATTTACTTTTATTTTATTTTATTACACAAAAAGATGACAGGAGATGTTCTAGATAACTGAAATCCACAAAAAGATGACAGGACATAGGTGGGATTGAACTTAGAGCACCAGTATTCGTAGAATACAGCATAAAAGCAATAGCTAAGACGGTAAGCAATCGATGTTTTGAATTATTTTTATCCAAATTTCATTTGTCCGAAAACGGTTCACAAAATTTTTGTCATCCAGATCTTTTGTTTTACATAAAATTTAAAATCACGCGTGAACGGCTAGACCGATTTCGCTAATTCTTTTTCTGTTGTGTTTGTTATTGTCAGGAGAAGGTTCTTATGAAAAAAAACGGTCAAGTGCAACTCGGACTCGCGCACTAAGGAAAACTCGAAGACGGCTGGACCAATTCGGGTAATCTTCGTTGTGTTTGTTAGTGTTATGGCAAGGCTTTTATGAAAAAAAAACGGTCAAGTGCGAGTCGGACTCGCGCACTGGGGATAAACCGATTTTAATAAAATTTTGGTAAGTTGTTATGCACACGCCGGGGAAGATTTCAGAGACAGAAAAAGGGTCAAGTGCGAGTCGGACTCGCGCAATGAGGGTAAACCGATTGTAATAAAATGTTGGTAAGTTGTTATGCACACGCCGGGAAAGGTTTCTGAGAAAGAAAAAAAGGGTCAAATGCGAGTCGGACTCGCGCAATAAGGGTAAATTGATTGTAATGAAATTTTGGTAAGTTGTTATGCACACGCCGGGGAAGGTTTTTGAGAAAAAAAAGGGTCAAGTGCGAGTCAAACAGGGTCAAGTGCGAGTCAAACAGGGTCAAGTGCGAGTCGGACTCGCGCAATAAGGGTGAGAATTATAATGAAATTTTGGTAAGTTGTTATGCACACGCTGGGGAATGTTTCTGAGAAAGAGTCGGACTCGCGCAATAAGGGGAAACCAATTTAAATGAAATTTTGGTAAGTTGTTATGCACACGCCGGGGAAGGTTTCTGAGAAAGAAAAAAAGGGTCAAGTGCGAGTCGGACAATAAGGGTTTAAATACAAATTAATTTGACATATGTAGGTATATAAACAATACATCTTTATACATACATGCCGACTGGGAGCTTTACATAGCGTGCGCTGGCTAAGAGTTACATACGTTTCTAACAGATGACGATTTAAGTTAGTTTATTGACAGAAGTAAACATGTCCGGGTTCCATACACTTCTAACGGATGGCGGTGTTAGTTAGTTTATCCTCATAAATGTCGGGATTGGGTAAGAATCTAATAGAAATAATAGATAACCCTTGGTAGTAACAAGTGTGCTTAGTGTGAGTTTTTGCGTATTCGTAAATCTACTATCGCGTTCGCGTATTCATTAAAAGTCCTATGAGAAAAAATAGTCTCGAAACACGTCCCCTAGACGCACTCCTTCATTTCCATACATGTATTTCGTTGCCACAAATGTTAAAAACTCACACTAGGCACACTGATGGTGCTACAGCGCATCATCTTTAAGGGCAGAACAACGTCTGCCGGGCCAGCTAGTTTAGACATATTTTTTTGTAATGAAATGAAACCTTTATACTATGGCAAAAGTTATTTAAAAAAAACTATCTCTATAGTGGTGTAACATAAGTAGGTATATTTTTATAAAGGTACTACCTATTTTATTTTTTATAAAGTAAGTTAAGTCTTAAGTCTAAGAAGATACTTTGCCTCCCTGTGTGTGTTCTACCGCTTCTACAGTGGGATGTGTTCTGAGGAATTGTTTGAAATTATGCCCACGGCTACTTTCTACCATCGCACCGCTCGCCATCGGCAGTGAATTCATTCTCACACTTTAGACCGGAAATGGTCGCGTACAGTGCGTTTTCATAGAAACTTCCTCCCGCAAACTCTAGAATTGTGGAATGAGCTCCCTGCCAAGGTTTTCTCTAAGGACTACAGTATCGGGTTCTTCAAGAAAGAAGTTACTGGATTTTTGAAGGGTCGGCAACGCGCGAGTAATACACCTGGTGTTGCAAGCGTCCATAGGCTACGGTGACCGCTTACCATCACACGGACTGTAAGCTTGTTTGCCACCTTAGTGGTATAAAATATATATATACTTATAATGTATATTATTATATTACCAATCGAAAAATAAACTTCTATTTCAGCGTGGCCACTGATGCAAGTGAAGAGTGGCAATAGAGGCAAATAAAACTTTCAGGGTATATTTGATATACAAACAGACTCTCAACTTTGGACTGATGAGGGCTCCCTATGGGCAATAACATTTACTTCATGGGTATTAAGATTCATTCGATAATGTTAATAAAAAATAGGGTTCATTTTGTACGACAAGTATATGTTTCAAATTGAATAACTTATAGTGCAGCAGCCCCCCTCTTTTATTGATTAATACCAGGCTGAATCTTCGTGAGTAGGTTCAGTTCGAGGACACGCCCTGATTTTCCAGCTCGATGGAGGTAACTAATGAAGTCGCCGGGTGTATAACATGTCAATTTGGTGGAATGTCGAAATTGTCTGACTTGCAGTAAGCTTCTTTTTGAAATGTTAAGATACATTAGAACAATAAACTCGGAAAAACTTTTTTCCTATAAAATGGATGGTTTGACTGGATGGAGCGTCCTCCGCTTGCGTTCAAATAACAAGGTCATAAAAATTATTAATAACCAGCAAATTTTTTGTATGCAGCGTAGTAAATATTTGTACAATGAAATATAGTCCTACAAATTTAGTGGTACTGTTATATATCCGTTTAGCAAGAGTTAATGCCGAACCCTAACTTTTAAATGCTGAGTTAGCTTTTCCGTGACGACGCCACCCAGAGACTAGTCCCGGTGAGTTAGTCCAGTTTCATCTCTCGGTCGCTACGTATCGTTTCCAAATCCAATATTCGACAAATGCCAATTTATTAAATCATATTTAATCTTATTAATAAAAGCCTAATTTTTTGTGTACAAAGTTCTTTTTTTTAAAAAGACATTTCCGTGGACTCCTATAACATTGGTGGCAGCTAAAGGGATTTTTAAAATAAATCCGGGAAACGCCCTTTGAACTATTGAAAGTGAAGTGACTTTGTTCTACTAGTGAACTATTAAAGTGAAATATTCTACAAAAGTGTGAACCATTAACTTTCACTAGGAAACTTCAGTGCCGCGCTACAATTTCAATCGCAACCCCTGAAACCTATAAAAGAGAAAGAAAAGAAAACCTACTCATCATCATCACCGACATCCATACAAACTTCGCTACATCTACTAGCTAACAAAAACCTCCGACCTGCTGTACGAGAAACTGTCAAAATCTGCCAACTTCCTCGAAACCGTTCCAGTTCAACGCCTGCGAGGCCCTATTACAGCACAGTAAACCAGTATGAATAACCACAAGAACTATCTACGAGTACTGTGAGTGATTATTTTTCAAACATTTCAGAAAAGATTTTTTTTTTTTTTTTGACATTTTTATAAACTTTGAATTTACGATCTGACAACTACTAAGCTGTTTGTCAATACTCATCTAACTTGTGTCTTTCTACAATTAAGTCAAATAACTTTTATTTAAGCTCATTCGACTTGTTACAAATAAATTTCATAGAGATCCAAGCCCGATTAATCTAAGTATAACAATAATAATCTGAACTGTTTATTTCACGACTGCACAATTGTTTAGTCTCCGCGTGCATTGCTTATCTCGCTACTGCAATTCGGAGAAGTAAACAATCCTTTTCTATACGATATAATCTTAATAACAAAGAATAATCATGCCTAGAGAAACGAAAGAAATAGAAACTACGGCTACTGTTTATGTAGATAGTGTCGACATAGGAATTCTTATCAAATTTATAAATAAATTCGACGGAAACCGAGAGGAATTGACCCCATTCTTGAATAATTGCCGCAATGCAATTAATTTTGCATCACAAAATCAACAAGATTTACTGCTGAAATATATAATAAGTCAACTAACGGGACGAGCACAAAAAGCCTGCTCTATTAAAGAGTTCACTTCTTGGACTCAACTTGAGGAGTTTTTAAAATCGCAATATGGCGAACAAAAATATTATCCGGCTTTGATCTCTGAACTGCAAAACCTGAAACAAAATTATAACCATACAGTCAATGAGTTCGGTCTGAGAATAGAATGCTGTCTGTCAAAACTTTTGACAGAAATTAATATAAATACAATTTCTAATAAAAGAGACGAACTAGTTGGCCGTATCGCCTCTATGGAAGACTTAGCTCTTCAAACATTTATAACAGGACTTCATACAAACCTGTCTGTTGTGGTAAGGTGTCGAGATCCAAAAACCTTAAATGAAGCAATAAATTTCGCTTTATCTGAAGAAAAATACCACCAAGCCGCTAGTAAAAGAAATACCCCCTCTTCTTCACCGTCTTTTTCCAGTAACCCAAGATATGTTGGAAATCGTTTCCACCGCCAATCACCACCTAGAGACTACCAATTTCGACCTAATTTCCGTGCCGCTCCAGAAACAAACCCTAACCCAATAAATTACCCTAGAGTAATACCAATGTTTTGCCGATACTGCAAGACCTCTGGACACATTATTGATAATTGCCGTAAAAGAGAATACAACAATAGACGGTACGGAGACCCTAACAATCAACAACCTTCCACTAGCTTCCAAAATTCTAATAATCGCTTTGAAAGACGCGACAACCGAATAAACAATATAGAACATGCTGACCTAGAACCACAAGGAATCGACGAAATAGATAATCTTAATTTAAACGAGTAAACATTCCCGCTAGGTACCGCACGGGAAGAGTATACATAGAAGCCGATACCCACGTTCTTAAATCAACAAAACACACTTCATCTAATACAAATAAAACTCTCCGACAGGATAACCAGCCCCAAACTGAAAACATAACAAATAATGAACCTAAACCTCTAGCTAACAAACCGGGTAACCAGCCCCAAACTCATAGCAAAAATATAGATTTAAATCAGAAACTTCCATGTCTAGCTAACAAACCGGGTAACCAGCCCCAAACTCATAGCAAAAATATAGATTTAAATCAGAAACTTATATGTCTAGCTAACAAACCGGGTAACCAGCCCCAAACTCATAGCAAAAATATAGATTTAAATCAGAAACTTCCATGCCTAGCTAACAAACCGGGTAATCAGCCCCAAACTCGTAACGTAAACATATCTTCTTATAGCACTCCAACAAAATCAGCACCTGAAACAAAAAAAAATAGACAATAAAATATACAACATTTCAAATAATCATTCAAAAAAGTTCTTACCATTCATTAAAGTCATGACATCAGTATCTTCTAAGCCACTGTCATTCCTTGTAGACTTTGGTGCATCTATTAGCCTAATAAAAACATCTTCTATTGAAAATTCACCAACAATAACTGACCATAAAATAAAATTTAAAGGAATTGATCCCTCAAACACCCCCATGTTTACTTTAGGACATATACCTATCACCTTCGGTTCCGTAACTTGTCAATTCCACATAGTGAATGGAATCTACTTACCTTATGATGGAATAATAGGCACCGATCTTTTTAGTGCTATGAACGGAAAAATAAATTACGCAAATGATATCTTGGAACTGAATAAATGCAATCTAAAGATTGAATATAACGAACCTAGTTACACGATTCCTGCTCGAACTGAAACCGTAATAGAATGTTCAGTTCTCAACCCCGAACTAAGAGAAGGACTCATATTAGATCAGAACCTAGTCGAAAATCTACTTATAGCAAACTGTGTAGTCAAAGTAAAGGACAATTCCCGAATAAATATATCCGTAGTTAACATCTCTGAATCTCCTTTATCCATAAATTCAGATTTGAAACTCAAGTTGTTACCCTTCCAATACCATAAAAACGAATTAATCTACAATCTTTCTACTGCTGGAAATGTTAGTAGAATTACCTATGACAGAACGCAAGAAGTCTTAGACCTATTACGAACACCACACCTAAACAAAGAAGAAACCACATCCTTACTCGATATTTGTTCAAACTATTCGGACATTTTTCACTTACCACACGAGAGACTGTCATGTAAAGACGCAATAGAACACGAGATTAAAATAAACCCCTCTAAACCAATACATGTCAAATCATATAGATTCCCAGAATGCCATAAGAAAGAAGTCCAAAACCAAATTAACAAAATGCTAATTGACGAAATAATCAAACCATCTAACTCACCTTGGTCTTCACCCATTTGGGTTGTCCCAAAGAAATTAGATGCGTCAGGACAACGCAAATGGAGAGTTGTTATAGATTACAGAAAATTAAACGACATAACTATCGGAGACTCTTATCCAATCCCCAATATATCCGAAATATTAGACCAGTTAGGAAAGAGTAAATACTTTTCAACCCTAGATCTTTCATCTGGATTCTACCAGATTAGGATGAAAACCGAAGATTCTGCGAAGACAGCTTTCTCAGTCCCTCAAGGACATTTCGAATTTGATCGTATGCCCTTCGGATTAAAAAATTCCCCTTCCACCTTTTAGAGATTGATGAACTCTGCTCTAACAGGGCTTCAAGGCTTAAACGCATTCGTCTACCTCGATGACATCGTTATATACTCATACGATCTACCATCTCATATCGAAAACCTATCCAAAGTTTTCCAAAGACTCCGTGACTTCAACCTGAAACTTCAACCCGACAAATGTGAATTTCTCCGAAAAGAAGTGTCATATTTAGGCCATCTGATCACTGACGAAGGAGTCAAACCGAACCCTGACAAAGTAAAAGCAGTCAGTAAATTTCCAATTCCAAAATCACCAAAAGACATAAAGTCCTTTCTAGGATTAGTCTCATACTACCGAAGATTTATCCCAGAATTCTCTAAACTAGCAAAACCATTAACTTCTCTCTTGAAGAAAGACATTCAATTCCTGAGGCAGAATGAGCAACAGTTATCCTTTGATACCCTCAAACTTAAATTGACATCAGCACCATTACTTATATACCCGGACTTTTCCAAACCGTTTGTGTTGACCTGTGATGCATCCAATTACGCCATGTCAGCTATCCTTTCCCTAGGACCAATAGGTAGTGACCTCCCGATTGCTTATGCCTCACGTACCTTAAATAAAGCCGAAAGTAACTACAGTGTAACAGAGAAAGAATGTCTAGCTATTATTTTCGGAACCAAAACCTTCAGACCATACCTATATGGTCACCGTTTTAAAATAGTGACCGACCACAAACCTTTAAAATGGTTATTTAATTGTAAAGACCCTGGATCAAAACTAATAAGATGGAGACTAAAACTTGAGGAATACGACTATGAGATAGAATATAAAAAGGGGAAAATAAATTGCAACGCCGACACCTTATCTCGTTTCCCTGTAAATCCTGTCTAACACGAAAACACAAACAAATTTTTAATTTTAAAAAAAATTACAAATTACAACAAATCCAACTAACCATGAAAACCCTGCACAAGAACCTGTACCTCAAAACCAAGACAACGAATTCCTAGACTTAGATGCACTTGACATTAGCCCATTCAACAGCCAAGAAATAGATTTTAGTCCACCAAACGTTTTTGAACGCCTTGAACCTCTACCAAATATACAAAACACCGACAATATACCAAATGTAGAATCCCTTGAACCTTTACCAAACGAACAAAACAGTAATCACGAAAACTTACCTTCATCACCAAACATCACGAATACTGAAACCCATCGTGACCCCGTAGCTGAAATTGATTTGCTCCCTGACGACTATTCACAATACTTGAAATCCACCTTGAATAAAAATACCAACTTTAACACCGACATCAAAGAACACAACGAAAACCTAATGAAAAGCACCTGTAAAACACTACTGATCCCAACATCTATCGACGAATCTAACCCATATGTTGAGGAAATCCTAGGACATATGACAAACCCTAACGAAACCCTACAATCAGAAAGACAGTTATACACATCTAAAAGAATCGAAACAAACAACAAAATATACTACCTATTATTCAACAAAGTACACCACTTTGACGAATGTCCTTACGTCGACATGTTCAACACACTAAAAACTATGAGAAACGAACTATTACTATTACCTGATACTGTAAATGAAGTAGCTATATCAGATTTTAAGAACCCTTTCGAGAAACACTCATTTATCAAAATCTATAATATGCTTCTATACTTATTTCATAACACCAACATTAAAGTAAATATCTACCACAATAGCTTGATATTCCCAGTCCCAAGCGAGATACAGAAAATATTAAAAGAAAATCATGACATACCAATATCTGGACACCTAGGCTGTAGTAGGATGTACAATAGAATAAAAGAACGCTACTACTGGAAAAACATGGGCACAGATATTGAAACCTACGTAAAAAGGTGCAAATTATGTCAAGCCAACAAAGCCTTAAGGCTCACAAACCGAGCACCGATGCAAATAACCACAACCTCAACTCGGCCTCTTGATCGCATAAGTGTAGATATCGTTGGGCCCTTACAAGAAGCCGGACTAATTAAACTAAGATTCATACTAACAATTCAAGATGACCTTACCAAGTACTCATGTGCATATCCTATCGCTAGCACCACTGCAGAAGAGTGTTGCGAATGTCTAATACACTTCATCTCTTTATTTGGTATACCTAAATTAATTGTGACTGACCAAGGACCAAACTTTACAGCTGACCTATTTAAGAAAACTTGTGAATTTTTAAAGATAAAACAGATTTGGTCCTCCCCCTACCATCCTCAGACACAAGGCGCACTTGAGCGCAGCCATTCTACCCTTAAAGAATATTTGAAATCTTACATTAACGACAATCAGACTGACTGGCACAGATAGGTATATACAGCCATGTTGGCCTATAATACTAATGTCCACACCACAACTCAATTTACACCATACGAACTCCTCTTTGGACACAAACCATTTATCCCAGACTCTGTGTATGAAACTCACTCAGAAACAACTTATCCTGAGTACATAAAGATGCTTAATCACCGTCTCAAATTATCCTGCGAAAAAGCCCTCGAAAATATTAGACAATCTAAAGAAAGATCGAAGAACTACTACGATAGAAGAACACGAACCGTAAAATACAAAGTAGGCGATTACGTGTACATCAAAAATCACCTAAGACTAAGAAAAGCCCTGTCTCCGATATGGAAAGGACCCTACAAGGTGGTCAAAATACACGGAAACAACACGTTGTCCTTATTAATAAATCGACGACACATTAAACACCACTTTGATGAAGTGAAGCTGACGCTACCTGAAAATGATAATTAACATTTATTAGATACATCATAGACGTAGGTATATATACATATATATATATAAAATAAATAACCTAACTTAAGATACTTTAAGCCTTAGAACTAAAACTATATACAAAAAATAATAATAAAACTTACCTCGTAGTCATCCTATTACCATTCTCATTTCAGAGTGGCTGTAATATGTTGTAAACTTACCTTCGCTACAGACTTCACCCAACAAATTAACCGAAGCCCAGGAATTCACTTTGAACCGATAGGTACAATTAGAATAGTTAATGACAATATACATATAGTTATACCTTTAGACATTAGTTTTATACCTGCCCACATAGAAAACATTAAAAACGTTTTTAGCACGGTAAGATCTCTTTGCCAGCAAAACCAAGCTATTGATAACGTAGAATGCCATAACATGATCCAACCACTCGACTCTCTCTTCAAGGATATATCTCGTAATTACGAATCCATGTCACACCTAATATCAAACAAATCAAAAAGATCAGCATGGTTTTCTGGGATTGGCACGGTTTTCAAACATATATTTGGTACTCTGGACGAAGATGACGCTTTTAAATATAAAAGTGCTCTGCAAGCCCTTTTTGATAATGATAAGAAACTAACGTCTGCTATCACTCAAAATATAGCTATTTCCAAATCAGCCATCTCTAATTTTAACAAAAGCATCATCGAAATGAACCAGATCGAAACTAGACTTGGTGAAGCAATTGATAAATTGTCCTCAGCCATTCAAAATGTATCCCAAATCACCAATGAAATCACCTTCTGGAATAGTATTAATGACGTCCTAAATGTATTAGAATCTAATCTGTTAACCCTATCTTTTAAGGTAGAAGATAAAGTGAACGCTATACTATTTGCTAAAAGCAATACCTTACACCCATCTATTGTTACTCCTAAACAACTGTTTAATGACATTGTAAGTAATTTTAGAAATTTACCTAAGTTTAAGGAATTTGCTGTTACGTTAGATTTAGATAATATCCATGTAATAATTAACCTTTCTGAATTAGTGTCGTACTTTATAGATAATAATATTATATTTGTAGTTAAGATACCACTATTAGATGTAATGGAATACGATTTATACAAAAGTATACCGATACCAGTGCCACATGATCTTAATGCGCCAAACTCATACGCATTGATAGCACCTACAAAACAGTACATAGGATTAAGTAAAGATAAAATGACTTACTGTAACCTAGAAAATCTAGACCTATGTAAACCAACCTTAAATTAAATCTTGTTATGCAACAGCATAGATACTTTGAGCACGACCAATAACCCTATTTGTGAAACTGAAATCATGGTTAAAGCCGTCTCTAAGTTGCCAGAAAATTGTAACAGTAAATTTATTTATGGCCACATAGACGTTTGGCAAAAACTTCAAAATAATAAATGGCTATATGTACAATCAGAGCCTACGAAATTGTCGATTGAATGTAACTCCGAAATAACTGAAATCACTATATCAGGTACAGGTGTACTTAACATAAACTCTAGTTGTATTGCATTTTGTAAAGATACTAAGTTAATAGCTAAATCAAATACAAAAGTTAGTATTAAAACAATTAAATCCGATTTTAATCTAATCGAAGATAATTGTTGTAATTATAAAGAATTCCAACAACTAAAGCTCAATATTTCCGGTATCAAAATATCCAATGTAAACTGGAATAATCTTAAGGATCTTAACAAAGTCGCTGATGACGTAATTAAGGATCTTGACCAGATTGTAACTAAACAACCAGATTTCAAGAACCACATTAGCTTTCCTATACTTACCATTGTATTTGTAATCTTATTTATAAGCTTTGTAACGTATTATTGTTGCAAAAGTGGCATTTGTCGAAACCTATTACATATATTAATGAAAAGAAGGGGGACAGAAACTTATAATGTAGGACTTGAAACAATTCAAGATCCTACCCCACAACCTAGACTTCGAATAGATTGATATAAATCAATATACGTAAACTTCACCCTTTTGGGATAAGTTTTCTCTTAACGGGGGGGTTGTTATATATCCGTTTAGCAAGAGTTAATGCCGAAACCTAACTTTTAAATGCTGAGTTAGCTTTTCCGTGACGACGCCACCCAGAGACTAGTCCCGGTGAGTTAGTCCAGTTTCATCTCTCGGTCGCTACGTATCGTTTCCAAATCCAATATTTGACAAATGCCAATTTATTAAATCATATTTAATCTTATTAATAAAAGCCTAATTTTTTGTGTAAAAAGGTCCTCATTTTAAAAACATTTCCGTGGACTCCTATAACAGTACGTTTCCCAAGTCCCCCAGTCCTACGCTTGGAAGTTGTCTATTCCACTGTAACATATTTTTCATTAACAACCGTGGGACAAAAAAAAACACATGTTACCACCTACCAAACATGTAATATTGAAAATAACATGTTTGCTAAATAGTAACTAAGCTCAAAATAGTGAGGTTGCCCAAGAGATTCTTTCCTTTTTTTAAATACAATTCATGAGCAACAACCTTACGGTCCGCCTGATGGTAAGCGGTCACCGCAGGCTATGGACGCTTGCAACACCTGCGCTGTCACTTGCGCGTTGCCGACTCTTCAAATTTCTTTTACATGTATTAAATAAGTACCTACACGCGCTTTGTACACATTAAAAAATAGCTCGGTATGAATAATGATATCACACAGACAATGCAATGGAAATGCCTCACATATAAAAGTTACACCTACAATTACGAAAACGTCATCAAAATTTGTTGCATAAAATACCTTAGTATTTGATAAAAAAATAAAAATACAGATAGGAAATTCAGGTACCTAACCACGATTTTGGTAAAAATAGTAATCAACTTTACTAGTCACCCAAAGTATCTGTTGTGATCAGCGACCCGCCAAAGTAAAGGATCGAATCACGTTACCCGTGGGTTGCGATCGACAAAGGTCACAAGAAATAATCAATAGACCCAGGTTTAGGTACTGGATTGGGTAGGAAACCTAAGGCATTGTTGTCATATGGCCAGCAGGGGTTTCTCCAGATCTCCCTTAGTTTTTCCCGAAAAATTCTTGAAATTTCTTTAAATTTCTTCAGCGTGAAAATTTATAGTGTCAATGATTATTATTATAAAAACTTAATGTTAGTCAGACAATTTCGACACCACACGAATTTGACATGTTTTACACCTGTGTACTTTATTAGCTACCTCTATCGAGAATTTTCACAGCGGAAAAACTGGGCATCTTGTCGAACCGAACCCTCTCACGAAGATTCAGCCTGTTATCAATAATTGAAAACGAAAATAGACGGGGGCTGCTGGACCATTTGCGTAAAATTGGAAATTAATTTATTAAAATTATATCACATAAGTTTTGAAAAATCTATCGAAGCGATACGAGGTCTTCTACCATTGGCTAGAGTGTAGTGTAAAATTGTATTAGCCGTGCAGGGACATATTGTGTCGTTGTCCAGACGGAGTTAGGCATCTGACGTTGGTAAGACCTCTGTAGATCTTCAGGCACTAAGTCAGGCTGAATACATGGAGTCGTCTAGGTTCTAAACACCACTCTGTCACTCCCGTCCCTGCGCGTTTAGCCTTCTGATGCCGCCAGCTGGATACCAACAGAAGCTAACAGTTAGCTAGATAGTTACTATCGGGTTGGATCTTCATATATAAGCTCAAGAACGTGGAAGGCAAAGCAGAAAAATGTTACTGTCAGCATGAATTAGGAATGGTAAGCCAGAATAGGCTGGTCTCAGTGCAATATGTGCCAGTTACCAGAGGGGGTCCGACTGTCAGGCACGCAGTGAAGTTGGGATAAGGTAGGATCTAGATGTGCTGGACAGAGGTGGACAAATACGCAAAGGGAAGCGCCATTGGTGCATTTGTTGGCACCACTGAAAGTATAGAAGCGGTAGAAGAGTGCGCTTACAGACCCTCTGTCGCTTCGATCTTATGTACATAATCTGATGATGTGACAAAGATGAGAAGAACAGTTGCTGGTATATTTACTGATTTTGTAATATGCAGGAATACTTACTTATATTACTACTATCAACAGAGCCACGGAGCAGATAACACCATCGGTGAAACTTGGATATTGCAAGAATTGTTGGCTGTTCACCTCAACAGGTCACGTTTGTAATTTGTCAGGGTGGTCATAGATATAACAGAAAGGTCTTAGGGATCAGCGTCATATCGTGAAGGTATATTATTATGGTAAATTTTCCCTAACATTTGCATATTAATACCTAAGATTATTACAGTTATTTTATACACATAACTAGTTTCATGGCTTCATACACCTAAATTACGGACCAAGAAACTCTTTTTTAAAACGATAAGCACATGCAGGTGCATAATGACTTACAGCTGCTCATAATAAAGTAGAAATTGTGCCGTAAAATATGTAAAACACTTGATATTTTAAAGTTATGAAGTTTCTAGAGAGCATGGACTATTTGTGGCAAGCCAGCGACGATATAAAAATACTTTATAAATTTTACAGACTTAATTTTGCAGAGATTTCTGGCACTATTCCTGTATCCATTTTTTTTTTGCCTATCATTTGCCTTATTTTCTATTTTTAAACATTTTTTTACGTAATGCTTAGCTCTAAAGACTTCTAATTTCTGTACCATACCTCTTTATTATTAGTTACTAGATAGAAAAAGATCACGAAATGTACCAAAGTATTATTATTACCAAACCCATTAAAAGTCAACCCACCTTGCATGCATTTATCCGGTTTTAATGATAAAATTTGTGTAATAACCGAAACATGAACTTTCTGAATATCTGATATGTTAGGTAAAAATTTTCAGTGATTTAAAGACAATTGCAGACAGTTTAAAAAATATTTATACAAAATACAAATAGTAAATGAACTTAATGTGACCTGTGGTTGTTCCATTAAGTGAGAGGGAAAAGGGGAAAATTGATTCCCGCATTAATAGAATTTAAAACCCGTACAGATAAACAGTATTTTATTGTTTGTGTTTTTTTTTTTTATTTTATTGTCACAAAATGACTTAAGATAAAAAAAAACTATTTAAATTTGCGTTAACAACAGGACTTACAAGATAGGATTAACTGATGTTATTAAAAGGCATTAAATGTTCTCTTATGAATATTATTTGTGCAGACTATGTACATTCCCAGTTTTGTCTTTATAGAAACATCATTCACTCTAACAGCATTAAAAATGAAATAATACGAGAATGAAAAATGAATTTAACGCAAAGCTTTACAACAGTTTTCCAATTTTGCTTCTGAGTATTATTTATTATCTGTGACAGTAGCTATAAAATATGTCACAATGAAAACAAAGATTCCACTGTTTTAATTGCATATGTTTAAGGTAATGTATGAATGAGCTACATTTTATTTTTTTATAGATTTTTATTGATTAACTCTATCCTTAAGCTATTTAGTTACAATTCGCAGTCAGAAAAGATTTCCTCGAAAAATATCACCTTTGATAGTAAACATGCCTTAAAAGTAGCATTCTAATTTTCCGCACTAGTTCGGAAGAGCAAATGAGCTAATTGATTTCAAATAAATGTCTTCCGACTCATGGTCGCCACTCGAGAACCTTTCTTCCTTATCGATTATCGGTTCGACGACCGATGTGGCCTTTCCATTGCCATTTTACCTTGCTAACTGCTTGTGCTATGTCGGTAACTTTGATTCTTCGGTGAATTTCCTCATTTCGGATTTTATCGCGCAAAGGAACACCAAGCATAGCTATTTCCATAGCTCGCTGAGTGACTATGAGCTTATTTAAGAGGCCAACAGTAAAATACCACGTTTCTCTACCATAAGTCATCACTGGCAAGACTGAGGCAGTGAGGTATTTTGGACGCAAAATGTTGCGTAGTTTCCCGAACGCTGCCCAATCGAGCTGGATTCTTTGGTTAACCTCTTTCTCAAATTTGGACCTAACTAACTGGACTACTTGCCCTAGGTTTGTGTATTCGTCAAAAACTACGAGAGTAGCGTTCCCAATAAAAACCTGTATTTGCGCGACATGGACATCGAACATTACCTTCGTTTTATCCATATTAATTTTAAGGCCAAACTGTTGGGAAACTCTGCTGAGGTTTCTATGGATCGTGTCTAGATCTTTCAGCGATTCTGCCATGACCACTATGTCGTCGGCAAATTGTAGGTGAGTGATGTACTCGCCATTTATGTTGACAACATACCCTTTCCACTACAGAAGCTTAAACACATCTTCAAATGAAATGATTTGGAGAAATAACAGCTCCCTGTCTCACACCTTTTTGCAGATGGATTGGTTTCGAGTTCTAGTCTTGTAGTTGGACAGACATCATGGCTCTGTTATACAAACTCTTATGCAGCACTTCGATGTACTGATAGTCACTGTGGCACCGCTGAAGAGACAGTAGCACCGCCCAGGTCAGAATCGAAGGCTTTTTCATAGTCCACGAACACTACGCAAAGAGGCCGATTACTAAAGCCTTTTCGGAGACCGGCTTGTTCAGGACGCTGGGCCTGTCAAACTTTCGTTCTAGATGATTCGTAATGACCCTGGAAAACAGCTTATATAGATAGGGCTCAGACGCAAAATAGGTCTATAGTTCTTCAGCAAGGTGAAGTCTCATTTTTTGAAGAAAAGTATGATCGCACTTCTACTCCAAGCTTATGGCGTGGTGCTTTCGAGGATAACAGAATAAAAGCGCCTCTGACGGACTAAAAGTATCGGTGTTTCACCCGCTTGCAGAAGCTCTGATTAAATTCCGTTATTGCCTGCCGCTTTTTTGTTTTTAAGCTGTTTCTAGGCCATTCTAATATCACACAAGCTGACATCCGAGATATCTTCGGTATAATGTCCAGTTGTAAGTTGTCGAGCCATTTCAATTGTATGATTTGGGTATATTTTTTTTCTTTATCTTATATTTTTATTTATTTACTGGCATGTAATGAAAAACATCGTGTGTAACACGGGCGGTACTAAAATCACAAACTTGAGTCATTAAAGCCCTCGGCTTCTTAATTTATGTAATTTTCTCCTTACCGCCCTTAATAAAAAATATGCTATAGGTTTTGTTGTTGTTTAATGGGCATTGTTGGCTACTTAGATAGACGTTACCACGTATGTACCAGTTTAACTGTTGCAAAAAATACAAAATATCTTAGGAATCTTCACGTTTTATCTGGTAAAAACAATACAAATAGCATCGGGGACATCAAATAAAAAAGTATTAATTTATTACCCAGATAAATCACTTGATATATAGAAATCTCACAGTAACGACGATATTTTCAAGCGGGTTGCTTAAATACAGCATAAATAAGCACCAAGAGCTGACTTACAGTATTAGTTCTAAAATTAGATTCAGCGAATTGAAAGCTACATTCTATAATTTTATGTACAAGGCAATTTTTATGTAGACATGTGAATTATATAAACTAAACATACAATAGAACATAGAAAATTGATTTACAACTCAAACAAAAGTTTGTTTACATCTTACGCAAAAAAAACAGGTTAAAAGATTTTCATCCTTCGAAAGCCTATGTTCTACCATAGTTCCCAATTCCTATATATTTTCATGACAAGATAATACCTAAAAGAAAAGTTACTACGATAATTGTAAAACTGCGCGTTTGCAAAAGTTCTAATATTTCAGTTTTGGCTGTTGGTTGTGCAAATCCTAAAATTATACATATCAATGTCTTAAATCCTGAAACGTTTTACTATCGCAACCAATCCTTCGTATTTCTCTCAAAAATCCGAAATACATGCCTAAGCTAAGTACCTGACGTGTTAGATTATGTCAGTTAAAGTAATGACGTTATCTCCTGACAAAACGTGAATTATGTATTCGCCCACGGCTCGTCCGTACCGGAGCGCTGGCACGTCATTATTTATCCGGATTTTCATCCCGTAGCGGATTATCCGTATCGAGTTAGCCGGCCCGGTATTAGAGCAGGTGAAATAAGAATTCGGTTTATTAGAAAAAACCACTTTGATGTTTTTACGTAGAAAGGTTTATTATTGATTTATTATTTTGGTAGGCATATTTTTTCGCATAGGTATATAATTTGTTTTGAACCTGAGATTTGCTAAGTAAGTTAAATAGAGACCTTAATAAACAGAAAAGCATATAGGTCGCGTAATAGCTCCACATAGATGAGAAGATTATTGATTTCTATTTTATATCTAGTACTTCTAAATCTGAAAAAAAATTAAGTTAACGTAAATACAGTCCAAAAAGCTTTTCTGAGCCTTCGGCCTTCGGCTTCTAAATAGCCTCTCGTTAATAATTTTCTCCTTACCACCTTTAACACACAATTTAAAATTTCATCAAAATTACTAGTAAACAGCATCACACTTTAAGTGCAGGTAAAGTGGGTGCTAAGACCTTAATTACCCCCAAGGGCTTTTTCTCGAAGCAAAGCGCACGTTCATAGAACTTGCGGGCGGTAACGACGCGCCTATTCTACCAAGTATGTATGAAAGCTGTCTTTTCAAAATATGAACTACGTGATCACTATGGGTACAAGCGAGCAATTACAAGTTTTAACTTCAACCAAAACTTTTTAATTTATAAATTCTCTAAATATCTAGCTGGCGGTGGCGTTAAACAACGGAATAGAAGAAGAGACAACTCTCTACTTTTGTTCCCGCCATTTCAACTGTGTTTTAGTGAGTTTATTTATACGTCCTATAATTTTATTTATTTTCTCGCAAATATGATGAAAAACATTGTTCAGCCTTAGGTGTTAGACTTCTAAATAGCCTCTCTTTAGTAAATTTCTCCTTACCACCCTTAATGTTTTTGCATATTTTGACATTTGCAAATAAATCAATCTTGCCGCTGTCCTGGAATCATGAAATTTGGTAAGCGGCCAGATCATAACAACACACAAATTTGTTGTTAAATCACCCAAAATTATACTCTTTGTTTTTTTAGACCCTTTTTCTCAGAAACGCGTAGATGTATCAAGATTAATTTAATATCAAATACTTAGATCGACGTACCGAGGAATCCGTAATTTCTGAAGTTAAATTCATAAAAATTGGTATAATTTTAATTTGAAAATGAAAATTGGCGTGATTTACCGTTTTAGGTTAAATAGCGGATGAAAATATTAATTTTCTCATATTAATGAGAATTTCTTTATCGTTTAGTAAAATTCATAACGCTTTCTTGTCTTTCAAAAGTCCACGCATACGAAGTACTAAGAATCAGCTAGTATAAGCAAGCTAGGTACACATATTATCAATTAATAAAATTACTATACCAAGTAAAATTTTTTTTTACCACGACACGTTTACCAGTGCCGTGGCGCCTAAAATGGTGGGTTCTCCAAGTGGCATCGCAACAAACTTATAGTGCCATAAATAGAAACACCAGATTTATTTTTTTTATTTAACTCTAATCTGGTTTATGTATAGCGATCGCCGATAGGTTGATATACTAGGTATCACATTTTGAATGAAACACCATCGGCCACCAGAGAAAATTGACAAAATAAATGTTTTTGTTTCACCGAAACTTCGTAAAAGTTCCTTTAAAATTGCAGTGCTAGTGGAATTCAAAAGAATTAAATTTTTTAGTGTTTTCTACAACTAGTTATTATATATGTAATAACAAGTCCACATAAGGTAGGTAATACTAGTATTGGATTGAGGTTGGAAGAACGTACAAGAAAAAAGGTGTTTTTTAGTTTCAAAAACTTGGGTCACAACACATTTACGTCGCAACAAAGCAAGGAGGTGACCTAAGTGTTAGCACAAGAATATGCTGGAGGAATAGCGAAGGGTATAGAAAACTTTTCATCCCGTTCGAGAGTTCCTACAGGGAAAGATTTTTACATTAGTAATGTTTACTGTGGGGCACTATAGCCTTAGATACATTGCAACAGAGCAACTGGGTACCCTAAATTTGGAAAAGAATAAAGAATAAAATTTTATCCTGATTGAGAGATGGGAACCCATGGGAATAGTTTTTTTACGGGGCACTATTTCTTTGCGTCGTCGTGCTGCGAAAAATTTTGCAGCGCGTAGCAACCAAATTCTGGGCGGGTGAAGCCGCAGGTAAAAGTAAAATAAGATATTATAAGCTATCATGGAAAAGTTGATCAAAATACCCACATACATAATAATATAGATTGCTAAAGTCAACAAACACAAATGTTAAAAATTATATATATATGAAGCAGAGGCGGCTCGTCCTAAGGAGCGCTGGTGCAGCGCACTCCTATAAAGAATTATCTACTTAAGAAACAATATGTTTTGGATTTTACTTAAAATAATTAATTAAAATGCTTCGATTACTCTTTATGTTAAAATAGCATTTCACTAAAAACATTCTATACACACAGTAAACTCAAGATTTAGCATGGAATTGCAACTAAGGAGACTGTGTCACTAAGTGGAGCGCTGGCAATTGCGCTCCTATGAAACGAATTTAGTACAGACACTTAGAGCTAAAATCAACGAGTGTGAAAGAGAAAGTTCGACACAGTCTCACACGTGAAAAAGAAGATTTAAGAATTAGCAAAATGTGAAGTGCCGCTCAATACTGTTGCCAGATTGACCCCGCCTTCGGTCCGACGCGCTGTTGCCGCTCTTATCACAACAAATGTTTTAGTTCCTGCGCGCCAGTTTTTGATTAACAGTTAGTTTTTTGTCTAATAAGTAACTATAGCAAAATAAAATGTGATTATTGTTATGTGATTAAACAGTGCTAAAAGATTTTAATAATTCGGCTTGAAATAAAGACAAAGGGTCACAGAAATGTGGCACGAAAACATACACGCGCGACACGCTTTTGTAAATCTAAATAGGCGAATGAATTTCAGTTATAAATAGAACATCTAATAAAAGGTGAGCATTTATGCAATTCATCTTTTGTTTTTTTTAGCTAACACCCATTAAAAATTGTTACGAGCCGACTCTGATATGAAGCAAAGGTTCTCAAACCTTTTTCAACGATGGAACGCTTTTGAAACATCAAATACTTTACGCGGCACTTAAAATAGTAAATCCTGGTATTGTGTTTATTCTTGTATTTTACAGACATTGCGATATTTGTTAGTACGTCAAGAAGAAAATAATTTTCGTTCGACACGTGCAGTTCTTAGTTACAACTTTTTCTATCTCGAGTGCCAGTCTCTGTCAGTTTGCGACGTTTGCTAAATAAATTTAAAAGTACTTATGTGAAAAGTAAAAGAACTTACAACATCCATTTTACTTCAGAATTCACGTGTCTGGTGTACTCGAGACAGTCTGAAATATGGTCCCCGGTTATTGTTGCCAAAATGGACAACGTATCAAAGAAAATTACCGGAATCACCAACGTTTTGCGTGTAACAATATCCGTGAACGTTCATAAATTCTCTGGAATTGCTTTTTCATGCATATTTTAAATTTAAAACGTTTATTTCCACCCAGACCATGTTTTGTTGCTCATTTTTATTGTTTACCGCATTTAAAAGTTGTGGACATGTGTGTGGCGGGGTGGTCACTTAGAATAAACACCAAAATCAAAGGGCTTACTAATATCTTAGTGATTTAATAAAAATATGTATATCTATTATTCATACGCCTGATATTAAATCACTAAGATATTAGTGAGTCCATTGATTTTGGTGTGTATTCTTAGTGACCACGAGCATGAATTGCCTAGATCTGTAGAATAAAAGCCACAAAAATCGTTTAATGCCGCAACTAATGTGGTACTTTTTACATTCTGTGATTATATTACACTAATGTTTTGAAATAATCATTATAGCCAAATAAATTTTATGTTTCTTTAAGAAATTAAGTGTTTTACTTACATCTACTTCTATCCCTGGTATGCGGAATATCTTTAGAGGTGGTACGTCTCTGGGTGAGAATCGACAGAATTCCCGATCTCCGCGATACCATTTCACGGAGTATAGGACCTCCTGTTCCAGGTCGTAGAGACACTTCATCTCCACCTTAGAGCCTCGCTCCACCGCCTCAGGTACTTCTATGCGGACGTTCCTTAAACAATTAATACCTGAAAAAACATTACTAATTTTATTCACTAAAAAATGGTTAAGTGCCAGACAAACTCGCACATTGAGGGTTCCGTACTTAGTAGGATTCTTAAAAGTTTATTTATTATTTAAAAACAGTTGATTTTGAAAGTGTGTACCTGCGCCCAATATTGGGTTAAATCCCTTGTTTGTTTTCCTACAGGAAGTATAAGATAAGATT
Organism: Apoda limacodes; assembly: GCA_946406115.1. Classification (NCBI taxonomy): domain Eukaryota; kingdom Metazoa; phylum Arthropoda; class Insecta; order Lepidoptera; family Limacodidae; genus Apoda; species Apoda limacodes. The sequence continues at coordinate 23,856,705 of OX291551.1, read as the reverse complement.
ACATTATATAAGAAAAGAACTATTACCTGTTTATTTAGAAATTGAAGCCTTAATCAAAGATAAGGGGAATGGTAAATTTTCTTTTATTTTCTTAATTAACTTAAAGGAAATATATTTGAGACCCTCACTACAAGTTCTTTCATGTTATATGTCAAACGGTAACTACAGTTTGCTAAACTTTCTTTTTAATTTCCTTATTTACAGCAAAAGTGGCACCCATATTTAAAATTCATTTATCTATGTTATATGTCTGTTTTCGGGTCACAGAAATTCATATATGTTCCAAAACAAATTGATCTGTCCTGTATATTTAGAGCAAACTGGCTGTGACGGAAGTACGGAACCCTAAAAAGAAGAAATCACAAAATAATACTGCGTACCGATTTTATGTAGAAATAGTTAAGCATATTAAAAGAAGTCTGATTACTACTGAAAACATTTTTATAAAAGATATTTTTTTGATTTCATGAGTACAACCTTTTAACCTTTTATGGAACTGTTAACCAGCACACGCCATGTAAAGCTACCTGTCAGCATGATTTATCTGAATTTTTTAGTTGTTCGTACTCAAATCTCTAGGGCATAAGTAGGAGATTTGTGGGACAAAAAAGCTTTGCTATTAAAGAGCCTTACAAAACATCAACTTGGCATCTACGATAAAAAGGTTAGGAAACTCCTCCAGGCATTCGTAAAAGCTCTGCTCTTGGCAACTGCTCTTTTCAAACAACTATGGGTCTCAGTCCTCCAATCAAAGCGCCTTTACATGAATTTTAAGGCACTTATCGAATAATATTGAGAGCAATCATTACCAAATTGCAAGCAATCACGCTTTACGGTTTAATGCGGGCGAACACTCCTCAGCTCGTGGATCAAAGGTTCCTAAAAACGCATGTTTATTATGAAATTAAACATTTCATAAGATATAATACCTGCCTAGATCAAAATATAACGTGGATAATATTACACGGGCATTCAGTAGCGGCATGATATACCTACCAGTAAGACAACTTTCTACAAATGCATATCTTAAAGCCAATACGACGGCGTTAGCACTATCGATTCACCATTTCTCTTGCACTCACGCCATGCTGTGTTTTGTGTCTTTACTACGACTACTACAAACCACTGTACAGGAGACAAGCACACCTGCTAGTCTAGTATGATTTATGTATATGCGTACAGAGCGCGTGCTTATGTGATGTGAAATCAGTACGTTTGTATGAAGATCTGTATAACTTACTAGCTGGCCTGCCGGACGTTGTTCTGCCCTAAAAGTTGATGCGCTGTAGCATTATCTGTTGCAACAAAGGAGTAGCTAATACCTACGGCTCCACCCGTGTAGATTTCTATTAGATACTACCCAATCCGGACATGTTCATGTCGATAAACTAACTGACACTGCCATTTCTTAGAAATTTATGGAACTGTTAACCAGCACACGCCATGTAAAGCTACCTGTCAGCATGATTTTTCTGAATTCTTTAATATTTATCATCATATTTTAACAAACTAACAAAAATATCAAACTATACGTTTTTTTTTTTTTTTTTTATACCACTAAGGTGGCAAACAAGCCTACGGTCCGCCTGATGGTAAGCGGTCACCGTAGCCTATGGACGCTTGCAACACCAGGGGCATCACTCGCGCGTTGCCGATCCTTCAGAAATCTAATAACTTCTTTTTTGAAGAACCCCATACTGTAGTTCTTAGAGAAAACCTTGGCAGGGAGCTCATTCCACAACCCCAGCGTTCGCGGGAGGAAGTTTCTCTGAAATCGCACTGTACGCGACCATTTCAGTGTGAGAATGAATTCCCTGTCGATGGCGAGCGGTGCGATGGTAGAAAGTAGCCGTGGGCATCATTTCGAACAAAGCCTCAGAACACAATCCATTGTACAAGCGGTAGAACACACACAAGGAGGCAAAGACTCTCCTCAGACGTAAGGGCTCGATACCGCAAGTGGGTTTGGGATCGTCGACAATTCTCACAGCCCGTCGTTGAACCGAGTCAAAAGGGCCAAGCTGGTATCCAGGTGCACCCGCCCAAAGATGTTAGCAGTACTCCATATGAGTCCGGACTTGCGACTTGTAAAGTAGCAACCTTTGCCCCGACGTAAAGTACTGCTTCGCTCTGTTGAGTACACCTAGTTTTTTGGACGCCAGCTTTACCTTGTCTAGCAAATGATATCGGAACTGAACATCGCTGGAGATGTCAACGCCAAGGATCCCAATGCTCTTGGAGATGGAGAGGGGAGTGTACTGGAATTGTGGGAGTACAGTGAATGGGGTTTTCTTAGCGGTGAACGCGCAGACTTGTGTCTTTGAAGGGTTGAATCGGACCAAGTTTTCCCGCCCCCAGTCAGAGACCTTGGACAGACCGATCTCGATTTGAGTCACAAGTTCTTCACGCTTTTCCTCCACAACGGAACGTGGGATGCTTGCACGGCCCGTGTAATAAGCGTCTCCAGTACTGTCATCTGCATAGCAATGTATTTTGATGTCCAACATATCATTGATGTGCAGTAGAAACAGCGTAGGAGACAGCACTGAGCCTTGTGGGACACCAGCATTAATGTTCATGCTATCAGAGCAACTACCATCAACTACGGCTCGTATGAGTCTGCCGGACAAAAAGCTAGCCACCCATTTGCACAAACCCTCGGGCACTCCGTAAGATGGCAACTTCGATAGAAGACCCCGGTGCCAGACCCGATCGAACGCCTTCGCTATGTCTAGGCTACATGCCAATGCCTCCCCCTGACCCTCAATGGCTAGTGCCCATCGGTGAGTTTGATACACTAGAAGGTCGCCAGTCGAGCCGTGAGATTCGAGATGGTGATGGACTGCGTTAAGATTTGCGTGAATACCCCTTATGTTGCAAAAATCCACATTATATGTGGATGGAGTAGCCGCTGTAAAAACTATTTTCTTTTTTCTATTTCTGGCCATTTTGTATGAAGTTACTTAGACTAAGGATGAGGATTAACTGCACAGACAGCTTAGAAGACAAAAAGTTGCGGTACTAAGACTGCCGAAGCTCAACACAGATGATACGGTTACTGGCACGGCGGGCGGAAGGGCCCCCTCTGTTGTAGTAGCTGGGTCCACTCCGGTCTCCTTCTCCGGCACGACTACTACTTCAGAGACTTTACACAGGTTGGCGGATCAGCCTCCCAGGGCGGAGATTAAGTGATCTCTGGGTTCGGGAACCCGTTCAACTTGCGGGCGGCCAGCAGTCAGCCGTTTCATCAGGTCTGACCGCCGAACCAGCACGCCGCGTCTACGCCGAGCAATGACAGCAACAAGCATCGTCGGTCCTCCGCTGTCCGCGCAGCGAATCCTCAAAGAGAGCTCAGTATCACGTATAAATCATACTACTGATTAAATATATAAATATATCAATCAATCGATGAAAACCGCATTAAAATCCGTTGCGCATGTAGAAGATCTTAAAGGACATCTTAACAGACGGCGGAAACCGACTATGTACTATGGTATGCTATGCTATGCTTCTTTGTACGATGGTATGTAAGAGTAAGAAAACTCAGCAATTTTTATCACAGACTAAGCTTTTTAAAGGCATTTTTTGTTATGCTTTACATGTACTACACAGATCGGCAGAAACTTGTACAGAATGTTTAAAATATTCAACAAAGCTCTTTGAAGTCAAGAAAGTTAGAATTTTCCTCAAGAATCCAAACATTTTGCAACATAACACAAAACACGTCGTGACTATATGATTAAAAGTGATTATTGTCATGCTTATTTATTTGAGATAGTTATTAGATTATTAGTATGTAAGCTATTTGTAATGGATGTAACTGGATTCATTAGCCAGTAGTAGTAGATTACACGATCACTCACCAAGTAAATATAAAAAATTAGTACAAAATGTGTCTCATTAGCTTATCCCAGACGCAACCCTATTCAACTTTGATAAGTAGGTACAAGGTTGCCAGCTTCCCACATCGAAACTTAGTGCTGCTAAAAGGAAAGAAAAAAGAAATATCGATTTTTTACAAGTAAATTATTCATGATTCTAAAATAATACTTTGAGTGTTGCCTTCTTTTAATGGTTCTTTGCAGGCTGTCAAAATTATATAGTTGGGTCGTATAGGTGAAACAAATATCTACATCGTCATCTTATTCTACGCACAAAAAGATATTCAAGAACAACAATTCTTCGTTGGGAGGAAAAGCTGATGTGTTTCCTTTCGTTACCAAATCCTGATGAATGGTCATGCTAGAAAACACAGCGATATAGTGACGAGCAGTATCATCGCGAACTCGCATCACAACACGATGCATGCTGCATGGTGTAAGAGTATGCTAACGTTACAAGCCGTGTGCGAAGTATCCTCGAGTTTAACACATACAATTATTTTGTTCAAGCTCCTTAGTGTCCAGTAAATTTCTGATATAAACGTTTCTTCAAGACGGCGACATTTTGAATATGCGGGTGGGTCACTTTTGGGGGTAAATTATGAAACTAAAAAAGTTTACCGTGTGATATAGCATACGAAAGGGTTTATTGTGAGGATCTCACAACTAGGTTTTTTTTTATAATTTAAAAACTTAACCATCCATCACATTACGTCCAATAATTTCAAAAATCATCTTCTCATCAGGAAAACTATTGTAAAAGAATTAATAAAATTCAAAGTAAATATTTACTGGCAATTTTACAGACCTCATAAGTTGTTCCTCTTTATGATCAAAGTAATATCCCCAAACTTTTAGAAAATAATGTGATAGTGCTCAATGTGCACATTTATTTTATACTATAATATATAATATATATTAAAATATATTTAGTATGATATAGTTCTACTTGTACTCTTATTTAAAGACTTGATTATATTTTTTTCCTAGTCCATAATGGCCATTGTTCTAAGCGTTAAAAAGCCAAATATTATTGATATAAAATTAAGAAAAAAACTATGATATATCTACGACGAAAAGACGGGCGAACATGATAGGTATTAGGGACCCAGCTACGAAATTGATTAAAGAATTTAAAAAAAATAAAGAAAAAAGATTACTAAGATTATAAAGGTATAGAAAAAATATATAAGATTTATATATAGTTGCTTATAGATATCGAACCCAATGAGAAGCTTTTTAGAAGGATTATTTCTGAGACATGAACATGGCAGGAAGTACGACTCTTGTGAGAAATCTACTTCCGACCTTTTATAAAAAAACGGCACGCAATATACGAAGAGCGCTGTGATACAAGGCTTAAAATAAACTAAAATTCACATAGTATTTATATAGTAATATTATATTGGGAAAATTTATACACAAGTTGTCGGATAAAAAATTATTATTCTTAAGACAAATTAAAATTCGAGATATTGCAAAAAATGTACGCGTTACACAAAATTTACAAACATCCATCAAGAATGATTGATGATTTTTATAAATGGCGTAAACTATTTACAAACAATGTATCGTCTACTGAAATCGAATAAACGCGAGCAAAACCTAATCATTTATACAATGTAATAAGTTAAAAAATAATATTTAAATAATTTAACTAAGAATGTGATAGTAAATTTTATCTGTAATGAAAAAATTCTAATGTCAGATAAGAAATAAAGAAAATAAATATGCACAGTACGATGGTAGAAAGTAGTAGTGGTCACCATTTACAGTAATCTCTCAGAAGACAACTAAAGGGAGGCAAATTGTCTCCTCAGACTTAAAGGATCAATAGCCTTTGTGAAAATAGGATTGTACACTATTCACAAAGTGTCACTAAATTAATTCGTGACATCCTCAGTATATTATTATTAGTATTTATTTTATGTACTCATATAAATTATTTATTAAAACTAAAACTTTAACCTAATTATATATAAAAAATGTCTTCTACAAAATAATGTGGCATAGCAAACCTAGAATGCTGGCAGCGTTACCTCTTTGGATCACCATCCTTTGGTATAGGAAGCTGCCAGCCCTCCGGTCACCAGACGCTTCGACAAGTCGTGCGGAGAGGTCACGAAAATAGTGCTTTGCTTCTGGTCTCCATGGTCCCGGGGTTTCGACCCCAAAAGGCATAAATATTAAACCAGCCTCAAGGTGTTCACGCGGTGGCATCCCAAAAGAAGGGCTTACTAGCATTTCATGGCCCCAAAGTAGAACCATCAGGCCTCTTTCCATCAGCACAGAAAATTCTATTTGGTTCTAAAATGGATGGCAGCCGAAAATATTTGTATTTAATATATGTTACTGAACTGATTCTTCTTAGACGTAATTTTTGCATTTCTTTGGCTGTCGTGCAGCCTCTAAAGTACGTCGGATAAGTATCTTCGCAGTCAACGCATTGGCGTCTCGTTTGTAGGATTTTTGCAGTCCTTATTTAGGTGTTTTCCTGTGTATTTAACACACCTTGGATCTTTGGCGCAGTACCTTTCTGTGTGTCTGTATACCTGACATCTTCTACTAGGGTATAAGTTTGCCGTTCTAAGTGGTTGTATCTCACAGTTTCAATTTTATTTCGAATACCTTGCTTATTTTGCACTGCTAGATACGGGCATCGTTACTCAGCTGTACTCAACGAAAATCGAATGATCACTGACGTTATTAAAAAAAACGGGTTGCACTCCGGGAGTGCCGGCAGAAGTGAAAACATACTCGCTATTTACTTCCCATCACTTCTTATCCATATTTATTTATTAAAAATAATAACTTTTGTTTATTTACTTTTTTGACGTTGTATATTTGACAGCTCAATCTGTCATAGAATAAAAATCCCATATCCAACCTCCCTCTACTACTCACAACTCAAATCGCCATATACTAAAAATAAACACTAACCTAATGTAAATAAAGGTCACGTGTCCTAACGCGAGTGACATCTTACGAATTTTCGATCAGGACACGTGACCTGACGCGAGTTTAACAGTTACCCATCACAAAAAAAGTGCACAGCGCCGCTAAAGAAGTTTTCACTTCAAATATAAGTTTTTTGTTTTTTTTGTTTGCTGTTACAAAGGAGTAAAAAATAACTTACCAGTAATAAAAAATATTACAATAATAAATTTATAAATCATATTGTTTAAACACACAAGCAGCTGTAGTCTTCAAACATTGGCACTTAATTTTTATATACTGTGAGTCCTAATTATTTATACTTGAAGGCCGCTTATCTCCCAGCCGCCCGTAATCGTTAGGTAGGTAACCTTTAATTATCTGTTAATGGTTGTTTTTTTTATAAACTCATTGTAGAATAATACTGACCTTAAGATAAATACAGTTTGTAGAACAACAAAGAGAAAGGAATTACGTTAGTTGGCCGCCGGATAGGGTTTTTAAAAAGTGAACAAATAAAAAGTCTTTATAAATTTATTATTTTTTATTATATTTTTTATTTCTTATTATTTATTATTTTTATAACTACAGTAATGCAAATTAAATTAAAGTAGAATATAATATGAAGCAAAATGTGAGCGTCTACTATGACGTCCTCGCTCATCGGCGATCGATGATCAAAGGCCCCTGGTCTTCGTTCCTCGTTCCCATGAGCCGAGATGCTGACTCAAAGTTTGGTTGCCCAATTCGTTTGTTGGAAGATCGCAAGTTGGTGCTCATCGGGATAATGGGGAAACATCCCTGTTGTACTCGTAACACCTCCCCTCGTAGACAAGCGACTATATTTGCCAATGTATAATGCAAATGTTGCGGCCTTTCTATCTTGTGATGACCTCATCTCAGTACCCTGGGAAGTATTCACTTTAAATATTCCGGTTGACGACAGCAGTGATAACTTTGATTTTCTGCGAAGGCAATATGCAATGAAAGTAAGTACGCTTTCATCGAGTATGACTAAGCTATACAGTGGGATTGTTGTGTGATACATTGAATTCATTGTTTCAAGTTTAATCCGAACTTCCATTGTTATTTGTTTCTGAATGTGGTGCAATCTATCTAAATTGATGTTAAATTTTAATGAGGTCCTCTCTTCTGTGAAAATGAAATTTGTGGGAAAGTCATTATTTGTAAAGGTTTTCCAAGTAACCTGTTTTCAATATTCGCAATTGTAAATTCGGGTGTCTTGATTTTACAGTTATGGGGTAAAGCGGCTAGGTAGCTCCCTTCCAAAATTCTATGTTTTTCATGATTACATGATATTTTTACTTTAGTAGGTTTTGGAAATGAAATAATGTAATGCTGGCTGTCTAGTTCTGTAAGGGCCTCCTTTTGCAGAGAGATAGGCGTGGGTTGACACGTTTCATCTATCTCCTGCGAATCTATGAGTTTGCTTATGCAGTCACGTTGCATGCGGGATGGATGGCTGATCTTTTGTTCGCAGAGATACCACTTGTCTACCTTAGGGCATTCAGCCTCCATGTACGTATATTCTTTGGAATTGATGGCTATGTATGGAAATGGAGATAGGATAACTTCGAAATTTTTGTTAGGAACTGGACAAAGTCTGTATAACTGGTAAGTTGGAGAGGAAGTGATTGGGATTTTAAGGACAATCACGAGTTTTTTATCTATAAAGTATGTTCCTAACCTAATCATATCATAATAATACCTATTATCTAGATCTAATACTTGATCGGTGCTATATATATTCCTAAGTTTAGTTACGATATTTATTATATCGGTAACTGCTAATATAGAGTGGTGCATAGAACTAGTACGACTAAACGCTAATATATTTTCTAACCTAATAATTTCAGCTGATAATTCTTGCACGTTTTCGCTGATTACGACGACTACCTGTGAAAGGCGGGCGTAGCGAGTCATTAGGTCACCGGCTGTGTTACTTATATTTATGATAAATGAAAGTGCTTTTTCTAATTTTTTTTTGACTGAGCGTCAAAAATTGATGTTTTGCTGAAAATTGATGTCCTTAAATAAAGTAATATGTTTATTAAAAGTTTTCGAAATATGTTGTTGATTTTTTTGTAAAATTTGAAGAGCATTCTCGAATTTCAAGGCATCGTCATGGTCAAGGTTTCCGGTTATGCTTTTGATGAACGTTCCTAAAGGGTGTATTAATCCTCGCCTAACTCTATGAGGTTCAAGAGTTTCAACTTGCATGGACATTTTATTTAACGCGTCAAACAAGTGCAAAATTTGATATTTAAAAGTTGCGTAGCTTTGATTAGAAAGTCTATTAGAAGTCTCGGTTAGTTGATTTTGTAGAGAATTAATATATTGCTCTATTTAACCGATGTCGATGTCTTGTAAAAAGCTATGGAAGTGGGATATAATTTTAGTAGGTCCAAGTTTGAAAGGCAATATCCCGGGTCCATCTTGTAGACTGTCAAGTTGGATGTCTTGTGCTTGGGTCAGGGTTGTCAGGAGTGTCGGACATCTCTAACAATTGTGGGGCTTTATTTTTTAGAGGTCGCTTCAGTCGATTTTTAGCTATTGGTCCACGTTTTTTTAATGTATATATGTGTATAGGTAGATTGGAAGTTACTGTGTCATGAGTGAAACGAGGTGCAAGTTTATGTCTAGTTGCTTGTGGGTTTTGAATGTAAACTTCCTGTCCCTGTTTATATTCTATTATGGGTTCTCTTCCAATATTACGTTGCGTCATCAGCGTTTCTCGTTCGTTTTGGGATGTCTCGTGTATAATTTTATAAACTGTTTCCATTCTACTGCGCTGATCTTGTAAGTATTGTTGTAGTAATCGTTCTGTCAGATTTATGTCAGTGGGGTCACGAGGGTCAAAATGTCCGTTTATAAGGTGAAAATGTCGACATTTTGTAAGGCTGTGAATAGAACTATTATAAGCTATTAGGGCGTAAGTGATCAAACTAGGAGTGTTTTCATTATTGTGTTGCAATTTTAATAGTCTTAAATGCTCTAAGAGTTCCACCATGCCATTTTCATTAGGAGCATTATTTGCTGTAGTATGGTGTTGTACTTTATGCGTTTTGAAAAATTCAGATATAACTTGATTCGTGAATTCGGGTCCCTGATCTGTTGTCAAGGTAATTGGGAAGCCGTGGTGGGTGCAAAATATCAAAAAAGCTTTTAAGATGTTGGGGGCAGTGCAGTCAGATATTCTATAGGCTTGTGCATATTTAGAAAATGAGTCTATGATCGTGAGATATTTTTCGTGTTCGTTTGTGCATCAACATCGGCGTGAATGATTGCGAAAGGTTTGGTTGGTGGTGGCACAATTTTAAACTGTTGGTGTATGGGGTTACGATCGTATTTTGCGCGAGCGCAAATTGTGCATTCTTTTATATATTGGCTGATACTATCTTTCATTTTGGACCAAAAATAGTTTTGTGATAGGGACATATAGGTCTCGTTAATTCCACGATGGTTTGTTTTTCCTTCGTGGTATTTTTGTATGATGTCTTGTTGGTTTAAGTGCTGATGTACATTTTTTAGTTCATGTTTTACTAATTTAAGGTTCATAGAGGAATTTTTAAATGTTTGTTGTATTATGGGTACAATGCTATACATTTTGTCCAAAGGATGAACTAATATTGCAGTAGTATTTTGCATGGTTGGGTTAACATAATTTTTTATTATGTCAATAACTCCCTGTTCAATATCGTCTCCAGAAATGTCGACTGAAATTTTTTGATACTTCAAAAGGCTTAATAAACCTAGGTTTAGATCTAGTTGAGTTTGGAACTATGTTAATAACTAATTGTTTTCGATATCTATTTAAAGGATTTTTAGATATAGGTATTTCTGAAATGGGATTTTCGGCACTAGTGTGAGCTGTTTCAGTAGATGATGAACTGTGAAAACCGTTTTCGGACGGTGCGGTTAGAGTAGAACTAGAGTGTCGTCGGTTACGGGTCTCAGACATGTTGACTACCATGGATTCAACTTCTTCATTTTGGGTTTTAATTCTTGAAAGTGCTTCTGCGTTAAGATTGGTCTTACCCTTTTTGTATACAATTGAAAATTCAAATTCAGACAGTTTAAGGCGCCACCTATTAAGACGCGAGTTGGGTTCTTTTAAGTTCATAAGCCACTGCAATGGCTTATGATCAGTCACTATTTTAAATTTTTGGCCATAAAGATAGGGTCTGAAATATTTAGTAGCCCAAACAATCGCAAGGAGTTCTTTTTCGATAGTTGAATAGTTAAGTTCACTATCATTTAATGTTCGCGATGCGTAGCCTATTGGTCTATCAACTCCTATTGGTCCCTGGGATAAAACAGCGCCTATTGCAACGTTACATGCATCAGTAGTCAAAATAAATTCCTTGATAAAGTCTGGATATTGTAGCATTGGGTCATTTGTCAGTAAAGTCTTACAAGTTTCAAAGCATTGTAAATATTCAGGTGTGAGGTTAATTTTAGCTCCTTTTTTTAGACATTTTGTCATAGGCTTTGTTAGTCTTGCAAAATCGGGGATGAATCGTCGATAGTAACCTAAAAGTCCTAGAAAACCCTTAATTTGTTTGGACGTTTTTGGAATGGGATATTTCAGGATTGCGCTAATTTTATCAGGATTGGGTTTAACGCCTCCTGGAGTAATTATATGACCTAAATATGGGGTATCATGTTTCAGAAATTCGGACTTATCCATTTGTATCTTGAAATTAAATTCTCTCAGTCTTTGGAATATCTTTTGTAGATTTATCATATGTTCCTGAAGGGAAGTAGAAAATACTAAAATATCATCAAGATAAACTACACAGATAACGCTTTGAAGCCCTCTGAGCACGTTGTCCATTACCCTTTGAGAGGTAGACGGAGAATTTTTCATGCCCATTCCCATGCGTAAAAATTCGTAATGGCCGTGATCTACGCTGAAGGCTGTCTTATGTATGTCCGAAGGATTCATTTCACTTGGTAGAATCCACTAGCTAGGTCTAGGCTAAAGAAATACTAACACTTACCTAGTTTGTCCAAAATGTCAGTTATGTTAGGTATTGGATATTTGTCGTCAATAGTTTTGTCGTTAAGTTTTCTATAGTCGACAACTAATTTCCACTTTGTTTTTCCCGATGCGTCAGGTTTTTTTTTGGTACTATCCAAATAGGTGCACTCCACGCTGAAGTTGAAGGTCTAATAATTCCCTGTTCCAGCATTTTTTTAATTTGCGTTTGTACTTCCTGTTTGTGTATGTATGGATATCTATATGATTTACTGTGTACTGGGATTTCATCAGTGGTTTTAATATGATGTTTGATTTTATTAGTAAAAGTTAATAGTTCGTTCTCAACGTAGAATACATCTGCATATTCTTTTTAGATTTTTAATAAGTTTGCTTTCTCTTCTGCATTTAAGTGCTCCGTGCGCAAACGTGAAAGTACTTCTTTTGTTCTGTCTGTTCGTTAAATAAGTGTGCGTTGGTTTGTTTGTCATAGTAGTGTCGATTATTTGGGGAAGTAAAATAGCATTTATCTAAACTACAAACACTAATAGAGTCTTGGTTTAAAGGCAAAACTATGTCTTTTGATGCCCTATTTTCTAATTCTACGATTCCACATTTGTTACTAATTTGTTAAGCATTTATGAATAGTACAATTGCAAATGATTTGCTCTTGAACTAGAGTGTGTCCATCTTGGGCATTTAAAGGCACTTTGACTAATTTAGATGTATGAGCCGGAAAAGTTTAGTTATAAATTTTGATGGGATGGTATTTTTTTATTGGATTTTTAGCAAATTTTGTAATCAGTATAAAACTTTTAAGGTTTATTGTAGCTTCAAATTTTTCCAATAGGTCTTGACCAATTAATCCGTCAAAATAGTCATGGAATCTGTATATGAATAACTTTATATACTCGTTTACACAAAATTCTTCAAAACAAAGTAAGGTTAGAATAGAATATATTAGAATAGTAGTTTTTGATTGTCTCGTGCACGTTAGTCACTTCGAATGGATCATAGTTGATGGTAAAGTGTGGAAAATATTGTTTTACAGCCTCTGGACTACTCATAAATGACCGATTTGCACCTGTGTCAATTATTAGTTTTAACGGGGGGTTTTTTCAGTTTCAATGTATGGTAAGTGAAGATTGTTCCGGCTTCCTGGTCCAACTGAAAATTTAAGTTTGAATCGTCTACTTGTTGTTCATTCATGAACATCGCATTTTGTGAATCAGGTTGGGCCAAATCTGGCATTTCGTAGTACTCTTCGTCATAGTTCTCAATATTGGAGTTATTTGGTAAATTTTCGTAGTAGTTTTGGTGCATGTCATAATAAGAGATTTGGTGCATAATAAGAGTCGTAACTTACATTTAAATTCATTTCTTGTGTAAGTGGTAAAGGTCTTGCTACTGGGTGACTGACGCCACTCATCGGTCTAGGATAGTTTTGAGGATGCAGTTTGGGCGGGATTCTAAATCCTGTGGTCATATTCGATCGTGGTAAAGCTCTAAACATTTGTTGAGTTCTTGAGGGGCCTGACTGGGGAGTATAGTTCCTGGGCACGGGTGGAATATAAGGCAATGGTAAAAATTGCTACGAAATATTTGGATCTCTTATCGAGTTAGTATGAGATGGAATAAAGGGCCTGAACTCGTGTTGAATAGGTTTGTTACTTGTATTGTGAGTAAAAGATGCTTTATTTTGCAGGTAAATTATATTTAATTCCTCCTGCGCATATTGTAGTGCAGTTTCTAGGCTAGACGGCCACATACACCGTAAACGCGAACCTAAAGGTTCTCGTAAACCTTTTAAAAATGTTTGCAATGCTAGTTTCTTATAAAGGGTGCGTTTTGCGTCGATTGTAGTATAAACGGTTTCATGCAGTTCTACATAAGCTATTATGATACTGAACAAATTTTGGACTCGTTCGTAAAATGCACTTGGTGTGTCACTGCCTTGTTGAAGCACTGATAAGTCAGTGTAGAGAGCCGACTAATCTCTCTGGTCGGAAAAATTATGAATTAAACAATTTCTTATCCCGTTCCAGTCGCGAGCCACTCCGTTAGTAGATAAAAATCAGGCGGCGGGACCTGTTATTTTATTTAAGATACCATTCAATAAAGAATAATTTTGTAGTTCGTGCCCCGGTTCCAGGTTAACATACGTCTCTACTAAACGGTCACAAATAATCAAAAACCTAATTAAAGTATTAGAGTTTCCATCGAAATCGGGAACTAACCTTAACGCCTTATAAATACTATCAGTGATACCGGCTACCGAGGTAAGGTTAGCCTGATCGACTGTAGGTGTCTGAGCCATTGTTTGCTCTTCTATACTATTAAGAGATCTAAACGCGTCTCTCTGCGCGAAGCGGAGAGCCTTACGCCTATCGTCTAAAAAAATGGTAACAAGGAAAATCTAGGATAAAGCCACCAAAAGGAAATATAGCGCACTCACATAAAATTCTCGATCAGCATACTGTGGTAACCCGTTGTCCTGGTGTCGATTTCTGGATACCGGCCACGGTGTCGTCTGGATGACTTTTTTTGCTCTTCCGGCGGCTAAACACGTAGGTTGAATGATAGTCGACGCGTCTCGACTATCCTACCGACTGCGCCAATTACGTTAGTTGGCCGCCGGATAGGGTTTTTAAAAAGTGAACAAATAAAAAGTCTTTATAAATTTATTATAAAATTACAGTAATGCAAATTATATTAAAGTAGAATATAATATGAAGCAAAATGTGAGCGTCTACTATGACGTCCTCGCTCATCGGCGATCGATGATCAAAGGCCCCTGGTCTTCGTTCCTCGTTCCCATGAGCCGAGATGCTGACTCAAAGTTTGGTTGCTCAATTCGTTTGTTGGAAGATTGCAAGTAGGTGCTCATCGGAGACAATGAGGAAACATCCCTGTTGTACTCGTAACAAAGGCATTTACGGTAACATTGAAGTAAATTAAAAATATTTTTTCTCTTTTTGTATACATATATTGTCCAAAATTTTACTAGAGGTATTTTTTTTATGTCGTCGTATGTATGAAGTATGCGGCCAGCCTAAAAGGGACCAAGCTCGTATCCATCTCCAACAACTTGAAACGCAACGAATATCATTTGCCTGCGACCATTTAATAACATGTATGTTAATGTAATGTCTACATAATGGTGTGACTTATAATATTGTGATGGGAGCACATTTATATACATATGAAAAACTTGTTGTAATTTGGATTTTTACATCCGGCATATATCATAATGAAAGCAATTACCCATAAACATGATATCATTGTCGTCTCCGTTGCTAAGTAGGTAATGAACCGATTGCTGAATCGAAAGGCGTGGGTTTGATTTCTGCATAAGAAAAACATTTATTATTTATGTTTTTTGTGTATGTATGTATTTACGAAATAAGTATATACATATATATATATATAAACTTATATATACTTATTTCGTAAATACATACATACATACACAACAAAACACAAATAATAAATGTTTTTCTTATGCAGATATCAAACCCACGCCTTATATATATATATATATATATATATATATAATTGATACAATTTGTGAATTTGTCTCGACTCTGGTTTGTGCCAGGTATGGCGAAAGGCTTACTACCTATCACGTTTGTAGGCCGGAATAGGTACCATTGGTAAAACGTGGATGTTACGGGCAAACGTTCGTAGCATCTCAGACCACTCCATTGAGAATAAGTATCGTGATATTATTTATTTTGTTATATCACATTTGAAATATATCTCTTAAACTTATTTTTGTTGTCTAAAATTATCTATGGGAATGATATCGACGAACTGGCTGGCTCCGTAAAATCCCATAAAATCTTTGATCTTCGCCAAAAGTCACGTGTGGCTTAGTGTGGGTTACGGGTAGATCTTATTTTTATTACAGAGATAGCTCGAGAGATCTTAAAGGATAAAGGATATTTTTGTACCAAAGAGTACCCACATTAATAAATTATTTAAAGATAAGTTTGCCTCTGTTCATGTTTATTTAGTATAAATTGTTGTGATTGATTTGTAGAACTTAATAAATAAAATAAAAAAAATAATTAAAAACATTCGGTGATACCACGGGATTACTGAGTAACGTGTCGACTTAAGCTCTTTCTTCAGATAGAGCACGAATAACCCAATATAATTAATTGTATACAAAATGAAAGCCTAACAATCTCGTAGCAAACAAATTAATTATATTATCTGAATTTAAAACTCCTTTAAAAATAACATTCGATACCAAAAATTGCAGACGATACACATACATACAGACACATAGACAGAACATTAATCTACGTGTGTGTGTGTGTGTGTGTGTGTGTGTGTGTGTGTGTGTGTGTGTGTGTGTGTGTGTGTCTTCGCTTTGATGTCTGATACCAATAGACGATAATTTGTTAGGTACAAATCTTTATATTTACTGCATTTTTTTTGTCATTTGTAAGTATCTTTGCTGCAAATTTACTCAGAAAGTTATGTTTAGTTTCTGCAATTGTTACATCTTAAGTTAGTTTTATCTTAAGTTAGCAAATAACTTTTACTTGCATTTTTTTATATTTGTGGGTATGTTATTGTAAAAGTTCTAAGTATGGTAAAAGTCTGTTAGGCAGTTTTTCTCTATATTTTGCACTGAAAACTAACTAATTACCGATATTTTAATTGTATTCTAAACAAAGTGAGTATTATATCTTGTTTTGGGGAACAAGAACAAAAAAGTAATTTTACTCTAGTTCCTCTCTTCTTCTTCTTAATCGTAGTATAAAAATTATCAAACATTTCATTCGCTCAGTCTATGTTCCTAAAACGATTTAATTGACAATATTTCCTCTAATTCACAATAGTTATTTTGTTTCGGTGGACCTGAAATGTACTAAATGCCAAAATACAATCAGGAAACAAAAAACACTGTGATTCAGTGTTGCCAACTCTTTTTGAATGAAATAGAGTATATCTGGGTTTAAAAAAAGGTAAATAAAGAATAAAAAAATATTTTTCATTTGAATTTTTGAAATAGATTTAATTTATACTTTTTGCGTTACATCACTTCTCTCGTCTGTCACATCAAATGTTGCAGAGGTCAGATGTGAACTTTTTCTTAAAACATATAAGAGTTTAATTATAACGAGGATGCTTTTAGTTCAGTCTTGACAGGCCAAGTTACCATGTACTAACCAACTAAGTCATACAACCTCCAAAAATCATAGCTTACGTAAATAGAGTTTTATAAATATATATTATAGTCTTATAAATTATATAGTACACTAACACGAAATCCAGTACAATACTCGATTTCAGAGTACCGTTGGCAACCCTAACTGTAAATGTAATAAAAACATTTAAAAACTTGGTCTCAACAAAAAGGTAAAATAAAAGTAACACAATACCAACCTTCCGATTTGTACTCAGACTGAAAATAGACATCATATTGTGTGTGACTTGTGATAGACCCAGACGTACCTAGAAGGTATTAGTCTCTAGTTGGATGTCTAGCTAAATTGTTTACCTAAATATTGCGAGTGTTAAGTTAATTTGAATAGATAAAAATCTCGTCTAAGCTCGTCGCTAGTACTCGGAGTTCAGCCCTGTAGACCTAAATAATTTTCGTGACTTTCTATTTTAGTAGGAAATGGGTATTTGACCTTAGGTCTAGGTATCTTCTGTATCAAAGTCAGGTATTTTTTGGCGAAAGCTCATTTGTTTACACAACTTCAATTCTGATTAGATTTCTATTGTTGCGAGTTGCAGTATGTTGCAAGTTACTTTTATAATGAGTATTAACAGTAATCGTTTGTGTAATTCATCAACTTAGATAAGTGTATTCGGTCATCAATTTAAATAGGACAATGGGAATTGACAAGATTGTAACTTAAACTAGAGATTACGGCAGTTTCGTATCCGAAAAGAATTCAGTTTTCAAGAAATATGAGATACACTTTACACACTTGGTTTTCTAAAAACCACGGCGCTTACTCCGTGCTCTTTACTAGCCAGGTTTTTATGATACCCTATTCCACAGTCATTACATGCCTTTTTTACATAGATACGCCTCGGAGGCGAGATGGATCGTATTGGGGTCATTGTGCTAGGCCCCAATGTCCGTAACCCATAGGGATTAATTTATGTAATATATATATATATGTGTGTGTGTGTGTGTGTGTGTGTGTATGACGGCGCCATCAGTTGTAAGCTAGAAACGTCCATCCGTCTTGATTGGCCAATCAAGTTTTTTTAATAATCATTTCTTTTAAGGTACCTTTTATTTATTATGAGGAGAAAAAACGATTGTCAAACCCCCAGTCCTGCTCTGATTCTTATAGTAGGAAAACTGTCAGTCAATGCAATATCGTTAAAGAAGAGATAACTATCTATGCGTGCGTGGTGGTTTATTTTATATGTGCTTTATTAACTGATAGTCAGAAGCTCTTTGTTATAGTGAAATAATAATATATAATTGTCTTTTTGCACCTTGCATCAACTCATATTCGTGGAAAAAGAAAGTAAAAGAAAACCAGGTATTATTCAAAGAGAGAAAGAAGAATTTACTAGGAAACTTAGGGCGGGCGAAGCCGCTGGCAGTAACTAGTAATACAATACTTTGATAATAAGCTAAAGAGTATACAATATGTACCGCTTGTTTTTATGTAGCATAGGGGCACCATGTGTTGAGTTAAATATCGTCAATCGAGTGAAGGAATTCAGATATTTAAGAGTATTCCGATATTTATTAGTACTAGTGGCATTAACGCCATCATAATTATATTTTTATTATAATATAATAATAAATATTATAAGATAATAAAGTAAATCTGTCTGTTATCTCTTCACGCTGAAACCGCTTTTTGTTTGTGGTAGGTCACAAATTACACGGGCGTTTGTTTTTTTTAACTGGCGGCACCCTGGATGAAGTAGTTAAAGGAGGATGAATAGTTGGCCTCCTATCTGTGTTACGTGTCTCTGAATACGAACATCAAAGTTTTATATATTTAGCCCTTTAGGTAGCAGTCCACCTCTTTATATCTTCACTGAACTTAATTAAAGAGTTTCTTAAGTATCCTATTTTATAAATGTCACGACTACTACTCCAAATCTTCCTATATATGTCACCTATATCAAATACAGTAATTATGGCTTCTGCCAGCTTACGAAAAACACTTACTTGTCAGGGGGCATCCATTAATTAATTAATTACGTAAGATATTGTTTTTTATATTTGTATACCCCTATCCCTTTTAGTGAGATTAAGTAAATTGTGGTAGACCCCTTAATCAAAACTTAGTAAATAATACTAACTATATAATCTATATACTAATTCGCTAATAGAAAAGTGAGATTTACAATGACTTTGAGCTCTCCCTTAAGATGAGATATGGTTAGATTTTTCTAGATCCTTCCCCCCTTTTTTATCTCACATGAGTATGCATTACTCCTCCCTGCGATGGCTCTCTTTTTACATTTTTTGGGGTTCAATACCCAGAGAGTACCAAATTCTTTCAGCAACGAAAAAATGGGTTTAGCTATCATGCTAATTTTAATATACAATTTAAGTTTTTCAAAAGAATTACTTTACAAATTATAAGGAATTAAAAATAGCTAAAATTTTAAGTTGGTCACATTGACGTAGGAAACGGGCAACCGAAGAATTTTGCCACTGGTTCATATTTATTGTAAGCTATCGACTTGTGCAGCTCAGTGCAGCTTATTAGCTCCATACCACGATGTAGTTCTGGACAGAGGTACCGAAATACACATGGAAACAAAGCTAGCGACAACCTATTGAATGAAATCAGGTATTTTAAAATCCATTTTAATAATCTTACAGTTTTAAAAAAAATTAAAAGTACTATCATGATTATGAGGCCCCCTAAGTACACTTGGTGACTGTTACAGCCTGAAGGCAAAGTACTCAAGATGCCGCTGGTTCTTATGGCCTAAAACATAAGCCAGAATCGGTTTTTGTCGGTTATTACAACTATACAATGTTAAAGTTAAAAGATTCTGCTATATTTGGTGTAGAACTAAATAAAATACCTTACAAACATTTTTTACTACGGGTATTATTTTTAAAATCTGACTTGGCATCACTGAAACAGAAGATTCTACCACCCCATATCAGATTTACAGAAAACTACTAAAAGTCAATTAAATAAATTCACTTTGTTACAAAGATGTTACTCTTATTTTTTTCACTTTTATTTTCTTTTCTAAAAGGAATTTGAAAAACTCAGAGACGCAGGCATTTGTAAGAAATAACAAAGTTATAAATCTTCGAGTAACTGCATTAGAACGACGACATTGGGGTGAACACCCTAACATTTCATCCCCTTCCAAAAAAAAAAGTTTCGTCTTGAAAATTGTAGTAATAACCCCCACTCCACTAATTTCAATGACAACAATCTCTGTCATTCATTGTGGTTTATGAATATGTGACTGTTTAGAGTTCCAATAGAAAAACGAAACTTTAAGAAGTATATCGTTCCATCTGGACGTTATTGAAATCTAAATTGCATAGAAATTAAAAAAATTGTTTGTATTATACTAGCAAAATAAATATTTCTCTGCTAAGAACAAAATATAATTCGTTCATCAAGAGCTGGAGAAAAGTTTAAAACCGAGTAATCAACATTTATTAAATAGACCACTAACAGCTCTATTATTATGAAAACTTTCAAATTAAGGCATTCAAATTAATAAGTAGACTTTGTATTATTAAATTTATTTCACTCGTATTTGCAACTTTTTGTCTAAATTCAATATTGTTACTGCATTAGCCTCGAAACCTTTTGAAACGCCGAATAGTTAAGTTTTTTAAATTTTAAATTAATTGATTGTATTTTATTACCAATTTCGCGTCGGGGTCTTTTAATTCAAGCGCAAGTCATATTTGGCCAGTTTTATTTTTTACTGCTTTACGGTGAAAATTTTATAAGTTCAAATAACATTTTATATGCAAATTTTTGCATGACTCAATATTGTGGGTATGCTAACGTAAAAACTATGCCGCTAATTCTTTAGTAATTTGTCACGGATTGTCTTCCACCATTACCTTTAATTCATAGTTATTTGTGTTTCTTCGTGGTTCATTCTTTAGGCGGACTTCATTCCCACTAAGAAAACAGTAAAACCAATAACGCATCCTCTCGTGTGTTGGTTAGCCGTATCCTCTCTCTTCAGTGACATGAAATGACTGATACTGCTAACACAGCAGTAGTTTCCGCTGCGTTAGTCCCTTTTTGGAACTTGTATTCGAAAATCACTCTGATTTTAACTGTATTCATCTTCACGTTAAAAGCTGAATGTAAAAAAATAGTTCAAAATCGAACATCAAATGTCATGTCTTTTTTCGAATTACGAATATAAAAAAAATGGCACCTTTTGTGTACGAAACCCTAAAAATGATCTAGCTGTTCTGACGATTATCCTACACGTATAAAAAAAAGCGATGAAAAACATTTTTTCTTTGTATATAAGTGCCTATAAATCACATTCATTTATATTAGACGCGCGTCTATTGTAGTAACATAAATCATATAAATGCCAATAAGTTTGACAACAAAAATGAAATTGCTCAATGATTTCTAACAAAATATAGAAATAAACATTTTAACTTCTTTTCAATAACCTTTAGATGTTTTTTATACAAAAGAAAACATTTTAGAAGCATTATGTCTAAGTTAACATGGCAGGAAGTACGCGTCGTGCATACGAAATCTACTTCCGACCTTTATGAATACGGTAAGAAATATTTTACACACGATCACATTTGTTACAAGGATTATATTAAACCATGACTGACATAAATAGGTATTGCCTCTTATTTGTTAGTAATACGTGCCGAAGTTTTTAAAAACCCGGCCAAGTCCACGACGTAAACTGAAGGATCAAAAGTATGTCCATTGTCCAGTCAATAGATCATTATTATTGAAAATTGTAAATATCCTAAAAGAATTGTTAAGAGATTTGGTAATATGAAATATATAAAAAGGTAAGACTGAGAAAAAGTTTGTTTATATAACCTTTCATATTATATCAACTTTCTCACATCAAAAGTTAACTTAAAATTATGTTAGTTTACAAAGACATCACTTACTTATAAACTAACAATAATTTACAAAAGCATTATTATAAGTAGATATTTACTGAATAACTAAATAGGCTTTATGGGTGTTAAATTAGTTTTTAAATATTAAGAACAATATTTGATTAAGTTTTTATTATATTATTACAAAAGGAGTAAAAAGTTGGCGATAGAAGTCCCATTTAATTTTGCTTACATTGCGTACTTTATTCAAGTAGGTACAACTTATAGGATTATATGTAGCAAAATCCCTTCAGATGTCGTCTGCGATGTTTAAAACTCAAGGATAATTAAAAAAGTATTCCGTACTTACACATTATTAGTTGTTGTAATATTTTTGTTGTGAAGGCTTTTGACACAATATACCTACATAAACAGTGAAAACATAACATAAAATAGTCTTATTTGGTATATTTAAAGAAATTAAGACAAAACTAACTTTACAAACATTAAATTATATCAGTAATATGAAAAGATTGCAATGTATTCAAACTTTGAATTCTGTATGTATTAGCTGTCTGTCTGAATTAGTTGTTCGCCACAACGGAAGGTCCTAAGGCCTATCAGTTGGAGGCGTAGACGACCGAGTACGGAAGTCACTCGATCTCGTTTTCTTTTAGTCTGTGCTCTGAAACTAAAGACTTTCCAAGTGGGTGACAGAGTATTTGGCCCAAAAGGTGATCTGTCTAAGGTTTCCTCGTGGGCTTACGCGATCTACCCCGGGCAAAATTTATTGCTGCACTTTTCTCGCGATTGTCCTCAATTTTTCGCTTCCGGAACCAATAATCTAGGGCATTGGCTGCACCCTGAAGGGTGACGCTGATTCGACGGACATGTCGGTTCTAATAGTAAAAACCCATATCGACCGCGAAGAGCGCCATATTGAAGTTGGAGAGACGATATATGTCATTGGTTTACAATAAGTAGAGCAGTGAGGAAAGCACAAAACCATGTGGTACACCTGCTGTAATAGGGTGGGGAGACGAATAACACCCTCCTACGTGGTAGCGAGAACTACGATCCCTTAAGAAATCTCCGGTACTCCGAGATTGAAAAACTTGTAAATCAAGCCGTTATGCCAGATTTTGTCGAAACTTTCACTATATGGAATAACTAAGAAGGATGTGCTCTGTTATACGGTGTACTTGGTTGACACATGAGTATTGGGCTCGAAAACCAAAATGTTCATCAATGAGAATGTCTTCAGACTAACATAATAGTAAGAGTACTTACTTTTACTACTATTATGCTTTTATAATATCATTTTAAGGACTAAGCTCCTATCTTTTGGCAGCTGTAATAAAGTTATAAATCTCATTACTTTCTTCAAATCTGTCATGTTTATTTTTAGTTTATATTTTCAGAAACCTTCTTAGTAAAAGTACCTTTATCGTAAACATACCTTTTTCTGTCTAGAATTAGAATATGGTAAGGCGATGATGGTTGTGAAATTTTGCGTATTTCGGAACTATTTTATCTACTCAAAGTGGTTTTAGGTAAAGAGAAATTATAGTATCAATATTTTTTTTTTATATTTCATTTACAATGAATGAAAGTCTTTGGTGTAGGATGCCACCTGCGTTGACACGCCGGCGACGTCTCATTAACCAACGACCACAAAGAGCGCTGGAGCGGCAGCGGCGTCTGCTTAAGCGGCGTAAATATGCCAATCTTGAGGCAGGTTTCATACTTGTACCGTTTGGGGTTGAGAATTTTGGGCCGTGGGGACCGGAAGCAAAAAAACTCGTCCGTGACCTTTCCGTGCGACTGGGAGAGGCATCAGGTGACCGGAGTGCTGGCAGTTTTCTCTGCCAAAGGATCAGTTTGGCGATCCAAAGAGGTAACGCTGCCAGCATTCTAGGCACCGCTATGCCGCATGATTTTTAGAGGATATTTTTTATTTATAGTTAGGTTATTTTTATTTTTATTAGATAAGATAATGTATTGTTCAAAATTTTTGTGAAAGAAATAAATAAGATTAATGAATGAAATAATATGAAAAAAAAATTAAAAGTTTAGTCCATGCCAACAACTTTTACTCTTTCACTCTTCTATAGAATCATTCTAAGAACTTAAATCCGGTCTTATGTCAGAAAACTGTGATAAAAGTTTTGAAATTATATTATCTTTTCTTAAATAGTTTTCGTTATTTTACATTTATTTGGTTAGTGCCCTTTTTATTGTATATATATATAGGACGTTATTATTTTCAAATAGAATAGAATAAAAAAATAAAAGATAGAAGTAATAAAAGAATAGAAAAAAAAAACAGATAGGTGGGAAAATATTTTCAATGGTATCATTGTAGACGACCTATTAAATATGATTATTCCAATTGCTTGCCACGTAAGTGGCAGAGGCACCACTGTGAATAAGAAAACAAAAAAATAAACGATAGAATTATTATTCCGCTTTCTATTCGTGCAAACATTGTCGGCTGATAGTATGCTAACTTCATTTGTACAATTTTAACTAGGAGGTTAAAACATTATTACTTTTACCCTATCACTTAAATGGAAAACTGAAAATCCCGTTGGTAAATAATGTTTTTTTTATATATTTCTACTACAAATCAATAAATTCAGTTTGTTTTTATTAAATTATGGCGTAAAAATGGAGTTAAATAATTTTCTAACTACTTTGTTCATTCATAAATAATAAAATTCGGAGTTATCAATTTTTATAACATTATACATAATATAAAAAATTTTAAAAAAAAGAAACTAGTATTTCAGAGAATTAGTATATTTAATGGCATAAAAAAGCTTAACAAAAGTTCACACATAGTTAATGTGGAAGATTATTATAAAATTTATGTTAGTCTACTGGAAGCACTGCACTAGTTTAATTTGTTGCAAGTCTTGGTACTTTCGTTCCTTTATTGGTAACGATTTTCGTGCAAATTTGGTAATTCATGAAAATGTTTAACATTCACGTCAATTTTTCTTAATCTCTCTTAATAAAACTGGTTAAGTTCGTGTTGCCCGTATTAGGTAAGACTTTCGTAGAATAATCATCGTCATAAATAAGTCATCGCCCAACGCCCGCTAGTGCATGCGGCATGTGTTGTGTCCGACCGTATTAATAGCCGTTAAAATTAAAAATACTTTATCTTTAAAAATGTTACCGAAGTGCATGACGTGTAAAAAACGATCTCTAAAAAAGCCTGGTTTAGAGTGCTTGAAATGTAAAAAGGTAGAACACTCCAATAACCAATGTGCTGGATTGATAACTAAGCAGCTGGCAGCATTGCGAGCAGCAGAAAACCTTAAATGGACCTGCCCCGATTGTATTACGACACCGCCACGTATTAGCTTTGTTGCACCGGAGGAAGAAGAGGATGAGGACATATTATGTGATAAAATGCCAATAGGTGTCAAGAAAGTTCTTCGGGGTTTCTCCAAAGATTTGGCAAAAATAGTTCGGAAGTAACTGACTAGTGTCACGTCATTCTTAGAATTTTGAAATTTTATTCCTGAAGCATTAAGTCAATTCAACAAACACCTGCTGTGGAAAACGAAGCAAGAACTGAGTGGAATATATAAATATGTGTGGTGTAGAGGTGGAGTAATAAGCGTTAGAAAAAATGAAGGGGACGAAGTATTTACCATCAGAAAAGTAGACGTAATAGCAACATTAATCAGAATCGAAAAGAAAAGAAAAACCTCGTCAGTGAGCTTTGTAGAATAATTATAATATTTTTTTTGAGCTAAGAAGCCTATAATATTAGCCTAAAGTTTTATTTTATTTTTTTCTTTTCTTTAAGTATTTTTATCTTTCTTACTCATGGATTTTAACTTTTCTAGCAATATATTAGAATAAAAAATTGCCTTAACCCGCAAATAAATACACCAATCCTTCAGATACAAAAATCATCATAGAATCTTAGAACAAAAATAAATTATCTATAGTTTTGGTAAACGTAATCTGGAATCGTTATCTTTTGATAAAAATTCTTTACACAATAATAGTATTTAGAGAGTATAGAATAGAATTATCCATACTAAGGTTATGCTGGCGCAGTCGCTACTGCTTTTTCTCATCGATAACGCAGACGTAAGCTATCTTGACCTCAACGAGGAGCTACTTGACAAACTTGACCGTCTCCAAAATCTTTGCATCTGATTTATTTTCGGATTGCGTAAATATGATCATATTTTTGAGTTTCGTACTCAACTTAAGTGGCTCCCAATTCGACTTCGCAGGAATACTCACGTTCTTACCCTTCTGTATAACGTCCTTAACAATCCCTCTGCACCCCATTACTTACAAAAGTTCTTTAACTACAAATATAATCCGTTGCAAAGTATGTCATTAAGATCAAAGGTAGAAGAAAAATACCCTCAAAGAAGAATACCCTCTCATTTTACTACATTCTACGGTAAATCATTTACTGTGAAAGCAACTTTACTGTGGAACAACCTACCTTCTGATATTCGTTTGTCACCATCTATTATTATTTTTAAAACTAAACTGAAATCCTTTTTTCTTCAATCGTTGCAAAACTGATACTCATATATTTATAACTGATGAAGTTGTACTTGTAATATATGTTTATTCTTATTCTGTTTATAACTGTGTATAAATATGTTAACGTATTTATTGTGTGTATGTATATGTATGTATATGATGTCTTTAGTTAAATTTATGATTTGTATATGTGTATTTTTATATAAGTTTATCTATCAACCTAGTATTATTAAATTTTGTTTGTACGCTACCTACATAAATGTGAAATTTATCAGCTCTCTGAAACACCCTAAAGGCCAACAAAACAGCCTGGTTGGCTGGAAGAAATTGCATCATGCGATAAGTTCGCCTTAGTGCATAAAAATTTATAAATTGTACTTACGTCATATAGTTTTATTAAATTTACTGTAAGAGTTAAATAAATAAATAAAATAAATTGTTCCTCACAATCATCAAAAACGGTGTTTGGTATTTCTCACTTTTCTCCTTCGAATCTTAAACGCACTGTATGAAAATAACTTATTCTGGAAGTTATTGAAAATTATTCTATGTCTGTATGTTTTGTTTTCTTAAAAATTTACATATATTCATACAGAGCGAGCACGTCTGAAAATTTCATAAAAAAGAGGATTATATTTGGACTTTTACAGGGCCCAGTTATTTATGCGAATAGTATTTAAAAAAAAAAAAACAAAAAATACAGACATAATGACTATGAACGTCAATCATACATAAAAAATTTTAGGTTTTATGCCAAAATCCAGTGAGGAAACAGGGGAATACGTTTGTATGGGGAAAAGCAGCCTGATTTTTTATCTTAATTCAAATACAAATTTATTTACAAATTCGTATAAGTAAAAACCTGTAAGATTGACTATGCATTTAAGATAACAAATATCCTAATAAATTTATTGCAAATGTATTTTTTCTACAGAGGTGAACGCCCTGAGATCGCATCCCCTCACGAAAATGTGCTTCCGCGTAGACGTCGCTGGAACAACCCCACTGGACCAATATCAATAGCCGGGAAACTTTTATCGTCTCGTTGGTAGTTTTTGGAATCGTTTCAAGTTTCTTTTGTTGTATTTATAGTTTTGTACGCAATGTGTCTATATCTCAGAACTAGCAGGGAACACTAACTACAGTTTCATCCCCCCGTGATAAAACTTTTACTAAAAATTGAATAAAAGGTTTTATTTTGACTTATAGTTATTAAGTTATTTCTGTAGTCCCAGTATTACCACATATGGGAATTAAATAAATGACCAGAAAAAGTGTTCGTGTTAATGAAGCGTTGTTATTTTGCCGAAGAACAGTAATAAAAAAGTAAATTAACTTGAATATCACTCGTTGAACATCATATACTATGAAATAATCTATAATTATATAATCTAAGTGTCCATCCGTCTCGATTTTTCCGTCATGTCCGGACATTCGGCCTTTTATCCGGAGGCTGTCCGGACTTGTTATTTGTCCGAATTTTGACTTATGCAGCATTTTTTACAAATGAATAAAATTTACTAGTTTATTAGTCTCATTAATGACATTTCCAACTTAAAACTATCAACTTATAGTTTAAGCTTTCAACATCAAATAGGATTTTATAATTTATTTGATTATGTGACTTTTTAAAATGTCAAGCTGTTTGTAAGGACTTTTAAATTATTAAAATGGAAACCCTAATATAGTTGACTTTAAAAAAAATAACACAATCAAAGATATATAACATAGTGGAGAAAGGTATTCACTGTGTGAATTCTACTTATAGCATTGTAATTTAACTAAAAACGGCTAATATTGAAACTGCTAAGAATTATTTTACATGTTTTAAAATAAGTACTCGACACCAGATTTAAAAGGTTTACCATACATAAATAACACAGTCTGGAAAGAGCGGTGAAATTTGCAAAAAACTCAACGCCCGTATGATACACAACGTTTATGATACATAAATGAATTGAAAATGAAACTATATTTTATTATAAAACAGAAAATACACAAAATAAATAATATTTGGACATTACACTCAGCGCCATCTGGTCTCAAACTAAGCACAGCCTGTACTTTGGGTACTAGACAATGAATCCAAATACATGTATTTTTTTTATACCACTAAGTTGGCAAACAAGCCTTAGGTCCGCCTGATGGTGGTCACCCCAGCCTATGGACGCTTGCTCCACCAGGGGAATCACTCGCGCATTGCCGACCCTTCACAAATATAGTAACTTCTTTCTGGACGAAACCCATACTGTATTTCTTAGAGAAAACCTCTTGGAGATAGAGAGGGGAGTGTTCTGGAATTGTAAGATAACAGTGAATGGGGTTTTCTTAGCGGTGAACGTGCAGACTTGTGTCTTTGTAGGATTGAATCTGACCAAGTTTTCCCGCCCCAGTGGATACAGTGGTCTCGATATGAGACACAAGTTCTCCATGTTTTTCCTCCACATCGAAACGAAGGATGTTAGCACGGCCCGTGCAACAAGCGTCTCCAGCACTGCATCCGGTTAAACCGATTAAACCACGGCCATTTTTGACACCAGCAGCTAAAATATAATAAAACATTGTATTGAACAGCGAGAATTGACTCAGTGACTGCAGCTGCGCAGACGTCACGATCTTCTGTGGTAGAGCAGAGCTGCCTCCACAGGTACGATGCATAAAATTCTCGCAATCAATCTCAGCGTGCCGACTCATAATGCCATACACGACTGTAACTAACCCCCCAAAAGAAAATAATATTCTACCTACCCTTAACGTACACCTACCTACCTAACCAGAATGGACAAGATTATAAGAGATAATATGAACATAAAAATTGAAGTATAAATTTATCGAAGGATTGGCTATGTGATTGTCTAAGTGGTAGGACCTAATTGTGCAACGTAGACCGCAGGTTCTTTAAGAGAAAGACTGAAACACCATTCTAGTAATGAAAATAGTATCCTCTACACCTATGCGCTTTTTATTTTTCTAAAAAAATAAAAAGGCAGGAAGCTCCACCCAGCGCTTCCCACGGTACGTGTCCATACCGAGGCTAACTTAGCGCACATCCCCCTAAGGAGTAGAGGTGTGAAATCATAACTGGTATAACCATTAAATTATCGTTGCAGCCGAAGCTGAAGACCGAAGTCTAAATATGTAGTTTCAGGAACAAATCCTTGTGCGTGCATAGCACAAACACTCAGCCTTAGGCCAAAGAGTGTGACGTCCGTTCGCACAGACACAGCCATGACATTGTCAAGAGAGCACGCCTCGTGTTAAACACACTCCGAAGAGCAGGACGCAATAAACCCACTGAACCATTTGTGTAGGTACTAATTTTTATGTACCAATGGAACAGCCATGGAATTCACCAAGAGGGTACGCCGCATGCTTACCACACTCCGAAGAGCAAGACGCAATAAGCCCCACTGCATCCATGTAACTTCAGTCGTAGATTATAAATGATATATTTCGGTTTTCAAGCCGGCGTCCACACCATACATGATCAAGGATTCATAAACAGGTTAAATGTATAGGTATATTATCAGTTCAAGTACGAAGAATTATAGTTTATAGTTTATTTGATCGATAAACGATAGAATAAGTGTGAGTTAGATTATTTATGTAATATTCAGTATCGCAGCTTTTCAGGAATTTAGTCGCGAGCCAAATATGATTCCATGAGTTTGTTACCAGTCGCGTAGGTGAAGTATCACTGACGCCTTCACGTAATCAGCGTCCGACTCCCCGCAACATGGCAACGGTTTACGTGTCAATTTTAAGAAAACAACAATTGCCTTCTTTCGCAGTTTTTCGACTCTGACAGACAGCTCGGGGCAAGGACCTTTACCCTTCTACACTGTGTAATCTGTTGTCATCGTTCAAGGTAGGTTTTAAGCTTCCGATCCCCGGGCATGCCTCCATTTCATCTCCTTGTCTCCTCTTTACTTTACTCAGGCGAGGTCTTTTTACCTGTGTAAAATAGAAGCATTATAAAAAATCAAATCTCAGAAGCAACGTCCATCACTAATACAAGCAAAAGAGTCACATTCCAATATTCAGAGATTATTACAACACTGCCACCTTTTAATAGCCATCAGAAAGGTACAAAATTCCTCTCATAATAGAATGTATTCACTCAATAATACATTGCATTTTGTATCAATCTATTGCATTTTGCATATTCCCACTTCATTCGCTTTTTTATATTTGATGGCACCGCGACGCTCGCCGCTGCCTATGTATGTCTCCGTAAACTTATGCTGTCCCGGGTGTTCTAGTAATGAATTTTATTTTATTTTCGAATTTAGGTTTTTTAACTACATAAATGTGTTAAGCCCGTCTTTTGAAAGTCTACAAAAGACCTCCACCGCCACGATCCTGGCTAACATTCTCTAAGTCCTCAATCTTCCACGATCCTATTTTATTATTATTTTGATCATTATGTTAGTTTTATATAACAATTTTATTTTATATTTTTTTTTTTTTATTAAATTTTATTTTTTATAAAATTTAATATTATGAAGGACGAAGTTGGCTTGGTAGACGGGTAGGCTTGGCAGATGGGTACAGTGGTCTGAAGGGCCAGCAGGCGCATCCACTGAGATGAAATATCCGTCTGGACGTGCAGTCAGCAGAAGGTCCGGTAAGGAGCTCGTATGGTCCTCTATATCTGGTATTCTCGTTGGAGAAAGTACCAGCTGAGAGAAGCCATAGGTCAGAGCAAATTTATGAGCATATATCCCTGCGTAGTTATTGGTTCGAGAACTGAGCCCCTCAAGATAGTGAGCGTTAACATCTCCCAAAATAACTAGTTATGCTGTGGGATATTGTCAGTCTTCAAACTCAGTGCATGAAGAATCCAGCTGCGTCCGTGTCACCACTATGAGACTTATATAGGCACACATAGATACGAGTGTGGCCACCGTAAATAACGCGCACCCATAACATCGAAAGGTCCTTGTCTTCAAGGCTATGAAGTCGGCGACTGAAAATATGCTCCCGGACGAATATACATACAACGGCACGACTCACAAAATTGTGCTCGAGTTTGTAGCCGAGTAATGAAGATATGATGTATCCGCTGAATCAAAAAGAGATGGTTGGCTGGGCAGTTTCTAGGTGATGGTGAACTGTGTTAAGATTGGCGTCAATACCCCTGATATTGCAGAAGTTAACATTGAATGTGGACGGAGTGGCCGCTGAAAAAACTTTCTTTTATTTTTTGCCATGTTTAAAAGAGATACTAAGACTAGAGATGAGGGTTCACTGCACAGAAGCTCGGAACAGATAATACGGTTGCTGGCACGACGGGCGGAAGTGTCCCTGATCCCCTGAAGGGAAACTTACTCACCGCCAGGAACACAACAGTACTCAATGTTAGCGTTATTGAGGCCGCGGTTTTCTGTAAGGCCCTCCGCCTAATTCTCCAGTTTTGGCTGCTCATCCGGGCGAGTTCTCGCTATGCCCAGCTCTTATTGTTAAATTGGCTTATTCGAGCGAGTACTCACTGTGTCCTACCTTTTTACTTACTACTCATATTTACACACAATACATTACATATTTTAAATAGAAAATCCCCAGATGTAGACAAATACAAATGTTCACATAACTTTTTGTTCTGTGCGGGAATACCCTTGATTCAGCAGGCAGGTAATTACCTACCAACCCACGAAGCAGTCAAATGCACAAAACGAAAATTAATAGTAAAAGAAGAGAATTATTACGATTGAATAAATACAATTGAATTGTTAATTAAGTAATTATCTTTAAAGTGATATTCTATAACATTCTATAACATCTTAATATTTCTCTATTTCAGGTGTAGTGTTCCAGATCCCCTTAAGATATTTACATATATAGTCGAAATGAAAATCTTATTGTTATAATTTTAATAAATCAATTAATGTTTTTGGACATTGCTCACAGCACCGTAGGCAAATCTTGTTACCAGGCAACGGATACAAATACATATGAATTCTTTTTTTTAATAAATACATACATATTTTACAGAGAAAACACCCAGTCGCAAAACAAACACAAATTTTCATCACCTAAAAAATTGACTTGTGCGGAAATCGAACCCACGCCCGATTCACCAGTCGGGTCATTACTCCCTGAGCCAAGAAACTGACATACTCTTATACTATATGTACGAATAATTGTACATAAACACAACCAAGCTTCCTTTGAAATTAAGTATGTGCTTAACATATTTTCTTACTGTTGTTACCATAGTTAACCTATATTTTTTTTTTAATAGAACGTCTTTATACTTGTCTCTGTGATTTTATAAAAACCTTGCTAATATAGCACATACTACACATGTGGCTCTATAATAAAATGGCGTACCGTATTCATAAAGGTCGGAAGTTGATTTCGCATGTATGACGCGTACTTCCTGCCATGTTAGCTCAAACATGATGCTTCTTAAAGATTTTCCTTTGTAAATGATATGTCTACGACACTTAACAAAAAATTAGAATTTTATATCATAGAATACACCTACTACTATGAAATAGGAATAATTTTATTTAATTTTTCTTTTAAGTTTAGTTTTTAAAAGTTTATTTGTTTAGGATCTTGTATCAGTATTGACAAAAACCTACAGACTAAAAGCATTATATACCTACATTAGTAGTTTTACTTATTCTGTAATAATATGTTGGCTTTCTTCGATTTTTTTTTATTTATTAAGTTACAGTTTATTAGAGGTATTATTTATAACTTTATTTAAACAAAGTAAGAAATTGTTATTACATTTATTATCTCCTTCACAGCCTAATTGGTAGAGTGGCTAGCTGCTGTGCAGAGGGTGTGGGTGTGATTCCCGCACTGGACAAACATTTATGTTATAATATAAACATTTGTGTTTGTCTTGTGTCTGGGTGTATTTATGTATGTTGTACCATGCATTTACAAAAAGAAAGTAATATTGATGTATTTTTATCCGTTATTTTGGGGCCAGCCGGCGCCGTGTGAAATGTTTAAAAATATTTATATATTTATATTTATTTTATTTATTTCCCACAAAGTTAGAAATTGTTACTACCAATACATGGATTATTTGACACAAAGTATGAAATCGTTACTACATGTATTATTTGACACAAAGTAAGAATTCGTTACTACACGTATTGTTTGATACAAAGTAAAAGATTATTATTACATGGTTTATTTGATACCTAGCTTTGGCAGATATCTTAAGCAACAACAAACTATCAATTCTTTAAATATCTTTCCAACAGTTATTTTATGAGAATAATTATTACTACACTAGCTCCGACGGCGGGTTTTTACTAGCTTACTAACTTATCTTTATTAACTAATAAGTGTTTCGGTACATATTGTATACTCTTTAGCTAATTATTTATCAAAAATATTGTATTATTACTTTAAATAGAACTTCTTGCCCACTTCTTTTTGGCAGAAATTAACATTGTTTACATTGTGTTGACGATTCAAAAGTGTTCTCAGAAACCTATTTGAATAAATATTGTTTGATTTGCTAGTTTGATTAGATAGCTTTAGCTACAGTTCATACACGTGGAATTTGATTATAGTTATTCCTGCTGGAACTTTTGAATTTTCCGGGACAAAATACTTTATGTCCCGGAAAACTCAAACGTAATGCCTACGTTATTTTCTGTTTTTTTTTTTTTTTTTTTTTTTTATACCACTAGGGTGGCAAACAAGCTTACGGCCCGCCTGATGGTAAGCGGTCACCGTAGCCTATGGACGCTTGCAACACCAGGGGCATCACTTGCGCGTTGCCGACCCTTCAGAAATCTAATAACTTCTTTCTTGAAGAACTCCATACTGTAGTCCTTGCAGAATACCTTAGCAGGGAGCTCATTCCACAACTTAAGCGTTCGCGGGAGGAAGTTTCTCTGAAACCGCACTGTACGCGACCATTTAGGTTCTAAAGTGTGAGAATGGATTCCCTGCCGATGGCGAGCGGTGCGATGGTAGAAAGTAGCCGTGGGCATCATTTCGAACAATTCCTCAGAACACAACCCATTGTACAAGCGGTAGAACACACACAGTGAGGCAAAGTCTCTCCTCAGACTTAAGGGCTCGATACCGCAAGTGAGTTTGGAATCGTCGACAATTCTCACAGCCCGTCGTTGAACCGAGTCAAAAGGGCCAAGCTGGTATCCGGGTGCACCTGCCCAGAGATGGCAGCAGTACTCCATATGGGGCCGAACTTGCGACTTGTAGAGTAACAACCTTTGCCCCGACGTAAAGTACTGCTTCGCTCTGTTGAGTACACCAAGTTTTTTGGACGCCAGCTTCACCTTATCTTGTAAATGATCTCGGAACTGAACGTCGCTGGAGATGTCGACACCAAGGATCCCAATGCTCTTGGAGATGGAGAGGGGAGTGTTCTGGAATTGTGGGACCACAGTGAATGGAGTTTTCTTAGCGGTGAACGCGCACACTTGTGTCTTTGTAGGGTTGAATCGGACCAAGTTTACCCGTCCCCAGTCAGAGACCTGGGACAGTGTGGTCTCGATTTGAGACACAAGTTCTCCGCGGTTTTCCTCCACAACGGAACGAGGGATGTTTGCACGACCCGTGTAAAAAGCGTCTCCAGTACTGTCATCTGCATAGCAATGTATGTTGTTGATGTCCAACATGTCATTGATATGCAGTAGAAACAGCGTAGGAGACAGCACAGAGCCTTGCGGGACACCAGCATTAATGTCCATGCTATCAGAGCAACTACCGTCAACTACGGTTCGTATGCGTCTGCCGGACAAAAAGCTAGCCACCCATTTGCACAAACCCTCGGGCACTCCGTAAGATGGCAACTTCGATAGAAAACCGCGGTGCCAGACCCGATCGAACGCCTTCGCTATGTCCAGGCTACATGCCAATGCCTCCCCCTGACTCTCAATGGCTAGTATCTAGTATCTTCACTTCAACTATCTCAGAGTCAAATTCAACTCAATTGGATGCTGCGCTGCGACGTCAAGACAAACAAACAAACGAACTCACTTTTGTATCCACATTATTAGTATGGGATTTCCCTATCGCCAGAAACTTGAAGCAGAAACGGGGTCTTACTTTTCCTCAAAAAGAGACCTCACCCTATGGAAGAACTATAGAACCATTTTGGTTCTCAGCCATGTCTATAAGCTGTTTTCCAGGGTCATTACGAATTGTCTCGAACGCAGGTCTGACGGAATCCAGCCTCCCGAACAAACTAGTTTCCAAAAAGGCTTTAGTACCATGATCCACATAGAGGCTCCTTCAGATTATATAGAAGACAGAGAAGAATACACGGTCTCTTCGCGTAGCGTTCGTGGAAAATGAAAAAGCCTTTGATTCTATTCAGATCTGGTCGGTGTTAAAGTCTCTCCACATTGACTGTCGGTACATCAAAGTGAAGTGTTTGTATAACAGAGCTACGATGTCAATCCGCAATTAAGCCATATAGATAGATCCAACTTTAAGATCCAACTTGGGCAGCGTTCGGTACGCTACGCAACATTTTTTCGTCCAAAATAGTATGGTATGGAAGCATAGCTTTGCTTGGTTTTACTATGCGCGATAAAGAAAGGTTCTCGAGTGGCGAACATGGATCGGAAGACGCAGCGTGGAACGGCTTCTCACCTGGTGAAAAAAAGATCTGGTAAGAGCCGCACAAAGCCGATGGGCGCGGGCAGCTCAGGACGGGCTGTTGTGGGGGAGGCCTACGTTCAGCACCTTAAGTAGAGAGGTAGGGCACTGCAAGTACTCGCTCGAATAAGCCACCCGAACAACTAAAGCAGGACATAGCGAGTACTTGCTCGAATGAGCGGCCCGAACTGGGGAAGTACCTCCACCTTACAGAAAACCGCGGCCATAATAACACTAACATTGGGTAGTGTTGTGTTCCTGGCGGTGAGTAAGGTTGCCAGAGCTCTTTGAGGATTCGCTGCGCGGACAGCGGAGGTCCGGCGGTTTTTGTTGCTGTCATGCTCGGCGTAGACGCGGCGTGCTGGTTCGGCGGTCAGGGAGACCTGATGAAACGGCTGACCGCTGGCCGCCCGCAGGTTGAACGGGATCCCGAACCCAGGGATCACTTAATCTCCGCCCTGGGAGGCTGATTCGCCAGCCTGTGTAAAGTATCTGAAGTGGTAGTCGTGCCGGAGAAGGAGACCGGAGTGGACCCGGCTACTACAACAGAGGGGGATCAGGGGCCCTTCCGCCCGCCGTGCCAGCAACCGTATCATCTGTGGCGAGCTTGGGCAGTTCTAGTACCGCACCTTTTGTCCTCTAAGCTGTCAGTGCAGTGAATCCTCATCTTTAATCTAAATAACCCTTTCAAAAAAAAAAAAAAAAAATATGGCAAGAAATAAAAGAAAAAGAGTTTATTCAGCGGCCGCTCCATCCACATTTAATGTGGACTTTTGCAACATAAGGGGTATTCACGCAAATCTTAACGCAGTCCACCTCCATCTGGAGACTGCGCAGCCGACCATTCTTTTTCTAACGGAGACGCAGATATCCTGCCCGGCCGATACATCATACCTTCATTATCCCGGTTACAAACTTGAGCAAAATTTTGTGAGTCGTGCCGTTGTATGTATGTTCGTCCGGGAGGATATCTGCTGTCGCCGCCTTCATAGCCTTGAAGACATTGTGGGTGCGCGTAGATTACGGCGGCCACACTCGTATCTATGCGTGCCTATACAAGTCTCATAGCGGTGACACGGACGTAACTCGACTCTTCACGCACCTGAGTTTGACGACTGACAAAGTTCTAGAGCAATATCCCACAGCAGAACTAGTTATTTTGGGAGACTTTAACGCCCACCATCGCGAGTGGCTCAGTTCTCGAACCAATAACTATGCTGGGATATCTGCTCATGAATTTGCTCTGACCTATGGGTTCTCTCAGCTGGTACTTTCTCCAACGAGAATACCAGATATAGAGGAACATACGAGCTCCTTACTGGACCTTCTGCTGACTACTCGTCCGGACGGATACTCCGTCTCAGTGGATGCGCCTCTTGGCTCCTCGGACCACTGTCTCGTTCGCTCTCAAGTGTCATGCACACAACCTGATCCTTCTGGGCCAACTAATTGGCGTCTGGTGTGTTGCGAGAATTTTACGCATCGTACCCGTGGAGGCAGATCTGCTTTAACTCAGAAGATCCTGACGTCTGCGCAGCCGCAGTCACTGAGACAATCCTTGCTGGTATGGAATGCTATATTCCTAACCCGCGAGTAGCTGCCGGCGTCAAAAAACGACCGTGGTTTAATAGGTCTTGCAGAAAAGCTAAAATTCTTAAGCAAAATGCATATGAGGCTTGGACCATGGCTCGTTTTAATAAGGATCCGAATATTTCTGAGTTAAAACGCAAATTAAATGCTGCCTCGAGGTTCAGTAAGAAAGCAACTGCCAGAGCAAAATTCCAATTCATCGCCAAAATAGGTGGGCGACTTGCGAGCTATCCTACTGGGAGTCGTGCTTTCTGGTCGCTTGCCAAAGCTGCCGAAGGGAACTTCTGCCAGTCGTCGTTACCACCACTGCGAAAGACCGATGGTGACTTGGCCCATAGTGCTAAAGAGAAAGCCGATCTACTGGGCAGTCTCTTTGCCTCGAACTCGAATATGAACGATGAAGGCGCTGTACCACCTACTATACCGTGGTGCGGTAAGAACATGCCGGAAATCTCCATAACGCAGCGGGAGGTCAGGCGGGCGTTACTTTCTCTAGACGTTCATAAGTCGAGTGGGCCAGACGGTATACAGTGGTGCTTAAGCAGTGTGCTCCTGAGTTATGTCCTGTACTCACGCGCCTCTTCGCGCTTTCCTACCACACTAGGCAATTTCCGTCTTCATGGAAGACTGCGAATGTGCACCCGGTGCCCAAAAAGGGCGATAGATCAGATCCATCCAATTACAGGCCTATCGCTATTACCTCTCTCCTCTCTAAGGTGATGGAGCGTGTGATCAACACACAGCTTCTAAGATACCTAGAATTACACCATCTGGTCAGTGACCGTCAATATGGCTTTCCTCCCATCAAAACATCCCTCGTTCCGTTGTGGAGGAAAACCGCGGAGAACTTGTGTCTCAAATCGAGACCACACTGTCCCAGGTCTCTGACTGGGGACGGGTAAACTTGGTCCGATTCAACCCTACAAAGACACAAGTGTGCGCGTTCACCGCTAAGAAAACTCCATTCACTGTAGTCCCACAATTCCAGAACACTCCCCTCTCCATCTCCAAGAGCATTGGGATCCTTGGTGTCGACATCTCCAGCGATGTTCAGTTCCGAGATCATTTATCAGATAAGGTGAAGCTGGCGTCCAAAAAACTTGGTGTACTCAACAGAGCGAAGCAGTACTTCACGTCGGGGCAAAGGTTGTTACTTTACAAGTCGCAAGTTCGGCCCCATATGGAGTACTGCTGCCATCTCTGGGCAGGTGCACCCGGATACCAGCTTGGCCCTTTTGACTCGGTTCAACGACGGGCTGTGAGAATTGTCGACGATTCCAAACTCACTTGCAGTATCGAGCCCTTAAGTCTGAGGAGAGACTTTGCCTCACTGTGTGTGTTCTACCGCTTGTACAATGGGTTGTGTTCTGAGGAATTGTTCGAAATGATGCCCACGGCTACTTTCTACCATCGCACCGCTCGCCATCGGCAGGGAATCCATTCTCACACTTTAGAACCTAAATGGTCGCGTACAGTGCGGTTTCAGAGAAACTTCCTCCCGCGAACGCTTAAGTTGTGGAATGAGCTCCCTGCTAAGGTATTCTGCAAGGACTACAGTATGGAGTTCTTCAAGAAAGAAGTTATTAGATTTCTGAAGGGTCGGCAACGCGCAAGTGATGCCCCTGGTGTTGCAAGCGTCCATAGGCTACGGTGACCGCTTACCATCAGGCGGGCCGTAAGCTTGTTTGCCACCTTAGTGGTATTAAAAAAAAAAAAAAAAAAAAAAACGTCCGAATAAAAAACGGAACCATTATAGGATTACTTGTTAGACTGTCTGTATCTCTGTCACAGCCAGTTTACTCCGAATCTATTGGTACTAAACACATATAAGTTTCTAAGACCTGAACACGACC
Source organism: Apoda limacodes (assembly GCA_946406115.1). NCBI lineage: Eukaryota > Metazoa > Arthropoda > Insecta > Lepidoptera > Limacodidae > Apoda > Apoda limacodes. The sequence continues at coordinate 23,817,282 of OX291551.1, read as the reverse complement.
GTGTAACGTTAATTAATTAATTTTAAACGTAAAATAAAAATATAGGATATATTCATGTATTTTCACAGATGTTTCGACATATACATCATCATCGGTTTGGTATACTAATGCATAGCTTATATAAAAATAAATATAATTGGCATATGGTATTTTTCTCCTAACAGAACCTGTTCAAACCTGGCTGTAAGTAAGCCCTGATGCTTAGATGAATGGACTCTTGGGAGATGGACATCTTGATTGGATGGATGGGATATGATAATCGATTTAAATTATTCTGACACCATAAGAATAGTTAAACTTTTGACTTCGTGAACTGAACTGATTTGTGAATGGGAAGTGGTGAGTACATTACGGAATCTGTTGTATGTTGTTCATGCGGATATGAAGTAGGTTTGAGGTCTCTCCGATATTATGACAAGAGAAGTGGAGACATTCTATTATGTTAACACAAAAAAAGGTTTTTCGAATTGTTACAGTACCTTAGTAATCTGTTATTTGATAAGTAAAATTTTTGTTTTTGAGAGAATGGCTTTGATGTTCCTGTTTTGTTTATATATTATTTGTGGTAATTATTGTGTTAGATTATTAGTTTAATTCATTCACATAATTGATAAGACATATTATTTGATGACTGATATTATATTACGAGCAACCTGAAAATATTTAGTAACACATTTGATTAAATGAGTGATATCGCATTTCGTTTTGGTAGATTGTATTTTGGTTTCTGGCATTTTTTTTTGTATAAAAGTTTTAATGGATAGTTTCTTTTGTTGAGGGCATTGAATATCGTTTTTTGATATAATTGTAGTAAGGACTCATCAAATCCGTTTTCTTTACATGGGACAGATGTCAACACTCAAAGTTCAGGTATTGAAATTTATTCGCATACTTAAAATGGACTGATATGAGAAGATGATTATATGTTGTAATAGATATGTTTTTATTTAAATATGTGATTCATTTATTAGATATTTCATGTGTGAAATTAAGATTAGTGAAATTATTGAATTATTCTATAAATTGTTTAAAATTTTGTACACATCATGAAAACATCATAAATAAATCGATACCAGATAAGTGGTTTAGTTACACATTGTGACGAAAAATTATCCATAATTTGCATAAGAATATGTGGGTTCGCATGGTAGTAACTTTAATTTGTTGTATAAATTATTGTCGTAAGCTAAGGTGGCAATAACATTTTACAGTCTGTCCAAGAAGGTCCCTCATTTTACATTTAATAGACTTGGAAAAGTTAAACAACAATTATTTGATTTATTCATTACAAGTTTCATTCTAACTAGTTAATAAAATTCATGATTATTCAATTATTTTATAACTTTAACGACTTCTTCAACGTGACGTGAGCCCGTGTCTGCTGGAAGAATAATTATTATTTCATCGTTTTATGGCGTTGTAAGTGCAAATTATTCATTCATTACTAATTTTAGTTTAAGCTTTTTGTAAATTTATCAAGGGGATGGTTAAATGGTAGGCTCGGAGGTTCAAATAGAAAAAGTTCTTTAAATTTAACTAAGGCATCATGTTATATGTTATCTATGTTATTTTGTAAAGGGTAGCTCTGGCCAAAATATTTCCATTTAAGTTGTCTAGTAATATGTGTTGTATACCTTAAAAGCTCTATTTCATCGACTTACGACGTCCATCGTTGATTGGACAAACAGAAAGCCCTTTTGAAAGAATTGAATACTCAGAGAGAATCAACAACTTTTTAGGTTCACTTTGATGTTTCGTATAACCTTGTTAGGAGAGTTTAAGCTTACAGGTTTTAAATTTAGTCTATAAGGTAACTTAAATTCTTTTTGGAAAAGTAGTAACAAGATAGGTCAAGTTTTTGTAATAAAGTGTTAAATTTTTGGTTATTTTATGTTTTTTTGGTGTTTCTATATTTGTAAGATTATTGGACGCCTGGTTTACCTTTTTTTTGCCAATGATTTCGGAAGTGAACATCGCTTGAGATGTCAACACCAAGGATCCTTATGCACTTGAAGATGGTGAGGGGTGTATTCTGGAATTGTGGGACGTCAGGGAATGGGGTTTCTTTAGCGGTGAACGTCTTGTGTCTTCGTAGGATTATTTTTTCCCGTTCTCAGGTATAAACCTTGGACAGAGTGGTCTTGATTTGAGACACAAGTTCTCCGCGCTTTTTCTCCACAGCGGCACGAGGGATATTTGTTCGGCCCTTGTTATAAGCGTCTCCAGTACTGTCATCTACATAGCAATGTTTATTATGGATGGATGATATGATATTAATATAAATTATTATCTAGACATTTATCTAAACGTATAACTACTTTCTGCCAGCATAAAACCTTGCAAGAGTTTTCATCCCCTTACTTTTTAAAAATTAAAACAATTATTATTACTTTTTTACGTACAAGTACAGTCATCAGAATTATGATCTATATTTAAACTGAAAAAACCCAATACCTAATGATATTTTCCTGCCCGTAATTTTTTACAGTAGCTTCGTCATTATTCAGCTATTATTTGAGCAAAGTACTCATCTAACTATAATACAATGAAATGCAATAAAAGTATACCTTAATCAATAAAACGGAATATAAAGTCATTTCAGACTTCTGCCACGGATTCGGCAAAAAGAGTTAGATTAATATTAAATTCTATACCTCAATAGCCTACGTAATACAAGTATGACTATACTTATTACTATTGGCTTAGTATTGCAAAAAGTAATATTTCATGAAATAATAACTACGACATCGAAGTTATCAAACCAGAAATAAACATGGATCCTAACCTTAGTAAATGAAATCCCATCTATACCATCCATACATCCGTGTATCCATATATCTAAACATAGGTGGGGATAGACGTACGGAATTTATCTAGTTGAATTCTCCGCTACAACTTCCGTGTATTACGTAATCAGCTAAATGTTGTCGGACTGCTACTTTAGGTAATTAAAAATAAGTCAAATGAAATAATTATTTTACGTCGCAGCGTGCGATACAGTTTTTCGGGAAAAAAGGTTAGGCTTTTTGATTTTTTACGTATTTAATTTGATTTTAATTATGTGAAGATGGTAGGCATTCAAATAATATTTATTTTATATGAATGTTTTTAATTTTGTAAATAGGTAAAGGTCAAAAATTACGTCTAAAATTTCTTGTAGGTATATTATCTGAAGTCACGGGTTATCAGTATTTTTAACTATTGGCCATCTAGGACTTACAAATTCAAATTTAACCCTTATAATTATAATAACTACTTTAAGCTTTTTACGTAATCTGGAATTTGGCTGATAGTTGATGGCTTTACTAATTTAGCGAAATCAAAAAGATTTTTATATCCTTTGCACGAAAAATAACGACAAAAAAATAAAAATAATGCTTGTAAAATATCAAGCGACCATGAGCGCAAGGAAATGATCAAAAAAATATCAGAAACACGCGTTGCTTAATAAACTTTTGTAGATTACCTTCCTCGTACTATAAAATAATCTTTAAACTAAACACTCAAAAATTAAGTTTACTTAAAGTTAAAATTCTGAAAGACTTAACTTACCAGATATTGAAATAATATAGAAGCATATCTTGAAAAAATACATCTCTTATACTATTCACTGTTAATACAAGACACCAACCAATTATCTGATTAATAATACTACGATTACATTAAATTTTAATAATTTTAACAACACAACACTACACACGGCATTGTTTTTGTAATATCCGTAGCACGTGACTGCTTCGTAGAGGTTTCTCGTAGCAGCCGCGTAGACGTCCGCTACGAAGCCGTTCACCGCGTTACTAAATTCTCCGCTTCAATCAAACTTGCGCACAGCAGCGTAACTAGATGGATCAAACGAAACCGCACTACTCGTTGAAATTAATGTATTCGATACCTTAACGTTACGATCAGGTATTGAGGATAGAATATTGGAAACTAGGTACCGTGTTTTGGTAACTAGGTATTAGATCAAATATTCCTTAATGTTATAACCTGTTCAACAAAATTAATAAATTAATTCAAAGATGAGACAAAAAATATTTTTGTTAGTTCTGTTTTGTGTTTAAAAATTTAAATTTAACTGTCCACACTCTCCCATTTTTTGGTTTCGATACAAAGAATCTAGACAACTAAAAATTTTAAAATTCCTGTTGCCAAAAAAATTGTCTAATTAAGCGTTACCTTATTTTTTGTTAATTACTTTATAAAACATCTATTATTAATATTTCGTTAAAAGGTCGCTGACTTTGATTTTCACCCTGACTAACTTACTTTTCGTTAAAACTAAGGTATACGTTTCACAGGTCAAAAAACTAGAAGTTATTCGTACAAATGAAGAAAACGTGTGGTCGAACTCGGTTCGTTTTATATCTAATGTTTTTGAGAGGATATAATATTTTAATAGTAAAATTTAATTTAACTAAATATATTTATATATTATTCATATTACTATATTGAAATATGAATAATGAATTGTATAATTGATTTTCTGATAAGGATTTACAGTATGATAATTCAGAGAAATATGTATGCTTCATATGAACATCATAAAATGTTTCTAGCGTTTAAACTTTATATGACACACACAAGTATATAAATATGATTTTTTGACTTTAAGGGATTGAATATACCAAGTATATACATACGAAAATCGTGAAATACATCTTAAAGCAATCTGTGGATAACGATGTGGTTTCGCAATTATTTATTTACAGCTACTGTAATTTGGAAATTGTAATACAACAAAGTGAGAACTGTTTCTTATCTCAAGTAAAGTCAAAGTCATTTTTTTGATACAGTAAATGTACAATGAATGGAAAAAAATAACTTCGTAAACTTATAGAGTTCAAGAAGTCGGAATGAATAAAACATTTGTTGATAATTTTATAATTTCCTAAACTTTTCGAATCATTAATCAGTCTGCAACAGTCCGCTGTAAGACGTAGGTTTTCCTTAATGAACGCCATACACTTAGTCCTCCGACCATCTAACTCTCATCCAACCACTTTAAGTTTCCTTTTTGGAATACATATATCAAATAAATTGCCACAAATTAGTCTGAACTATAAAAGAGGTAATATTTATTTTGTAAAACATACTTTTAATTAAAAATACTCTTCTTACAGAACTTAATTTATTTCTATAGCAAATGATACCTAACTGAACGCAGTCGAACTACACTTTCGTTCACCATTTTCTTTGTAAATGTATTCCTTTTTCTATTCTAATATATACAACTTTTCAATACCCTTGTTAACAAAACTAAGCGAAAAGCACAGGAAAAACGTGAAGGTAAAATGATCAAAGGCAGGATTTTATCTTAACACTGAAAAGAAAGTAAATTTTTGTAAATTGTTTGTTATTTATTTTTTTGTTCAGACAATGATTATTTTTTCAAATTTTAAATTTGCAAAATAATATAAATCAATCAGGTTTTTTATTGAACCGTCCTAAGCAAAGTGAATCCTTATGTCTAGTTTGATTATGTATGATTAATTAATTATATTACCACTTTAACATCTTATGATTCAAATTTAAAACTATTACCCTAAATTCCTCCAAGAACTCGTAAAATTTAATTAAACCTGACTGGAGCTGAGAAAGTCGAATTTCGAGGAAAGGCAGTGTTTGGCTTGATAATTTAAAATAAGATATTTTGTATAGAAAATTTGAGAGAAGGCAAGATACATCCTTGAAATTGTGCCACGCCTAAGATGATTTACCGTTTCAACCTGGATTTTTTTATACGTTTATTAATAATTTTAGCAGTTAAGTGTAAAGGTTTTTTATAAACATGTATTTAAAAAAATAACTAAATTTGTACACTTAGAAACAAGAAAAACAAACTACTTTACGGACGTTTCGAATTTTTTTTTACATTGAAAATGTTTATTTAAATGTATCGCAATGTTATAATAATCACAGTAATTAAACTACTTAAAGAACTTATCAGATTATTGGTAAAAATATTAAAAATCTAAATTTCAAATTTAAAACTTAATTATACCAATCTAAAGAAAAAAATATGAATAATTATAACAATATTTAAAAATAACGAGAAAAACCTTAAAACAAGCATATCTCTATACATATAAAATGCTTTGTCCTGACTGCTGGAACAACCTTAACCTAACCTAAACCGCTGATCGTAGAGATCTGAAACTTAGAGGGTGTGTTCTGTATATGACGTAGGCATCTGATAAGAAAGCATTTTCCAAAAGGGTCAATCAAGTGCGAGTCGCGCAATAAGGGTAAACCGATTGTGATGAAATTTTGGTAAGTTATTATGCACACGCCGGGGAATGTGCCGAGAAAGAAAAAAGGGTCAACTGCGAGTCAGACAGGGTCAAGTACGAGTCGGACTCGCGCAATAAGGGTAAACTAATTGTAATGAAATTTTGGTAAGTTGTTATACACACGCCGCGGAAGATTTCTGAATTAGTACAACCCTTTCACAATAGGTTGAAAGAAAAGAAACAACGTTCGCCGGGTCAGCTACTATAATATATTATTTGGTAACATCATGAAATACAAGTATTTATAGGTTTTAATAAACAACAACTGACACAAAAGGTTAAATCTGTATGATTTCTTAAAAAACTGCCATGCATCAAATTTTTCTAATTTTAATTCTAAATTTTTCTGACCCCGTGGTCAAAAATGAAACGACAATCACAAGACCGGCGTAGGTGAGTAGTAAATGTTATAAAATAGAAAGCCTCGTATAATCTATATAGATACTTAAAAAATATAAGACGTCCTTATTTCAGCTAAATGGACATCATGAAGCTATATACGTACACTAACCTAAGCCTTTCTAAGGAATTGAATTTGTGTAACGACAATTTATTGGTAGTGTAAAATGCTTGATTATGATTTTTGTTCAGGAGATTTCGGTTTAAATTGCTAATAAAAAGAATGTATTAATGTAATGTATCTATTTGTCGAAAAGCAAGCTGATTTTTTGTATATATTTTATTTTATTTCTACTAAATTCAATAAAAAGTTACATTACATACTTGCAATAAATTTCAAAAATCTAACTGTCTGCCCTGGTGTGAAATGACTCATAAGTCAGTAGTAAGGGTCAAAATTATTTTGCGGCCTCGTAGATGGTAGAAAGATACTCGCCAGTTACTAGTGTCATCCGCCGTCCGCTCGATTAAGGTTTTCTGTAAGGACTACAGTATAGGGTTCTTCAAGAAAGAAGTTATTGGATTTTTGAAGGTTTAACAACGCGCGAGTGATACTTCTGGTATTGCAAGCGTCCATAGGCCACGGTGACCACTTACCATCAGGCGGACCGTGTGCTTGTTTGCCACCTTATTGGTATAAAAAAAAAAAAAAAAAAAATGTTCAGAATGATACCGGCCACTTCACACCGCAGCGCAGGCAAGGTCATAATAAAGACTAAGAGTTTGGTAGTAAAACATTTAAAAAAGACGGTTTTTTCTAAAACTGATTCTTATAATGAATAAGGATCGGAGTTATAGGTTGTAAGAACAGTATCGTTCGAACCAAGTATAAATTATTTTCTTACCGTCGGAATGAAAGCTTTCGAAACTAGGTTTCTTTCTCGGGTAAGAGAATGCGTCATTTTGTACTCGGTATGAAATATACATTTTTATTAAATATACTCATTCGGATTTATCCGCAATTTTTCCTCTTCAAACCTTGAATAGTAAATAGACCGATGTAACTACTTGCTTGTTCAATAGGTTTTCTATTATTGATTATTACATATAGAAATGTGTCTTTTTTTTATATTTTACTAAAAATCGGAAATATCAGTCACGTCTTTCATACATACATATTAATTGGGGGGAACAGAAGTATAGAAAACAACGCCGTCTAGCTGTAACGAGAGAATTTTTATAATTCCACGCCTGGTGCGGGGTTTATATCTTGAAACGCAGATGGCGCTTTTAGGGCAATTGCTCGAAAATCCCAGCTCGCCACATCTAGACCGCGTTCCCAACGTAATCTCTTCCGCGACCGACCTAAACGTAGCTATCGACTCACTCACTAGCCACCTGACCGCCACCGTTGGCGAGTGCTCACGACAGGTGCCGGTTGGTGATTATCACCACCTAATCCTGCCTTAGCACATCAGGTCGCTAATGACTGAGCGTAACGCGGCCTGCCGCGCACGCGATCGCGCTCCCACTACCGAAAATAAAGCTCGCTTACACCGCCGTGTAAGAACCGCTGTAGCTGAGCTTCGCGCCCAACGTTTCGGTGATCTTATGGAGAACATTTCTCCTTCTCACCAAGCTTATTGGCACATAGCCAGAGCTCTAAAATCCGAAACCGCCAACTCTCACCCTCCGTTAACTCGTCCTAACAACGTTCCCGCATTCAATGACGACGAAGTCGTACAGGTCATCAAAGACCTACGCCCCCGTAAGTCCCCCGGCGCGGACGGTATCTCTAACGATAACCTAAAGCGCCTCACTCTTCACCTTATCTGCCTCCTAGTAGCGATCTTTAACGCCGCTATGGAACATTGCATCTTTCCATCTCAATGGAAAGATGCAATCGTTATAGGCATCCATAAGCCAGCCAGATGACGATCTCGCTGTCCGGATAGCGAGATTAGTCTCTACGACCCCCCCGAATAGGGCCTCCCTCCAAACACGACGCCGACGTCCCCGGGTTCGTCGGCGCCCACAAGGATACACTAGGTATCAAAGAGTGGCGGGGCGCTTCTCGCCCCTACTCAATCGCAATCGTACCCGCGTAACGGGGAACTCCCCTCCTGGCGGTGACTCACCTTCGGGTTCGAGACTCACGCCGGTCGAAGGGACGCCCCCGAGAGCGACAACCCAAGCCGAGGCTTCCCCCGCGGGGAGCCCTTGAGCGTTGGGCGCTATATGGGCTGAGGCTCCTTCAGAGTCTCGCCCCAAAAGTCCGGTGAAGCAGTAATGGCTGCAACAGCCAACTGCATAGTCAGCTCAGGAAAAAAAAAAAAAAAGCGCTTTTATGCATACTTGACAGACTATAAAAGTACGTGGAGCACGCGCCGTGCGCGCAGGAACAGTTGCATGTCTCATTAATGCCCATGGGCTCTAGGTGCGCCCATTTTCCCTGAGGAAAATAAAATTTACAAAGAAATACCCCATGGTAGTAATTAAGGTTTTGGTACTCGCTTTACCTGCACGTAATAACACTGTTTACGATTAAGTGTAATTAAAAAAAAATTAATAAGGAGAGGTACCTATTTTAATACTAAAGAAGATTAAATCGCAATTGTTTCGGAATAAACATACTTTAAGTTGCACACAAAGAATTGCGAAACATTATTTTACAGTAACTACCATTGTTTTTAGCTAACAAAAGAGTTTTCTAAGAAGATTTGAACTTCCACTTGTGCGGATAATAGGTTAAAGAACAAAGGTCTGTGAGTAAAAAGAAATTCTAGAATTTTCAGGTAACTTCAAAGGACATAAACTACGTGTATGTGCAATGTGCATATAAAGTAAAGTTTAATTAGTAAGTGTTGACGAACATTACAATTTATAATTACATTGAATTTATCACATCATTCAAATAATATTATAATGTTTACTTTATCAAAGTATTTTGAATTTTAATTTTCAGTTTTAAGGGTTTTTTTTACTCTAATATGGTTGCTGGTTTACAACCGCAAATCCAGTTCCACATAGAATTTTGCTGCAATTTCTGAGAAAGTACCTAAAAATCTTGGAAAAAATGTAATAGTAAATCTATAATGTCTATCTATCCATAGGCTGCCGTGAAGGCTTAACATCAGAGACTCGATTCCGTAAAATGATTGCTAACAGTTCTTGTTTGAAATCCATAGAAATAAGATGTACATACATACATGTGAGAAAAGAGAAAAAAATGTAGTAGAAACATGGCACCAACTTAATTAAGGTAACTTACTTGAACCGTTTTAGGCACATGTTAAAAAAAAAACCAAAAAATAAATAATATGTTATGTAATAAAGTAACATCAAGTATGATTATATATATACGGAATACAACAAGACGTAGATATTGTCAAGTACATACAAAAAGTCCGACAAGAATTACTAGAAAGCTGCTATTTGGCATGGGTATTATTTATATTAACTGTAGTGAGATAAGATTGGAGAAAAAAAATTCTTAGCGTATTTCAACTTTCCTCATCCCTATTTTACGTGTAGGCAGAGAGAGGAAAAGAATATTTTTTTCTTGTCTACCCCATAGTGTGGGGCGTCGTTTTCTATTCATTTAAAAATATTGTGAAAAATTTTTTTGATGGATATTTCTAGAGCCCAGTGTCGCCGCCTACTGCCAGCTAAATAGCTGTTCTTGAGTATGTGAAAAAATCATTGATATCTCAAGAACCAATGGACCAAATTGCTTTCGTGACCGTATCAGTCAATACGCCACGTCATTACTTAGATATGAAAAGAGTGTGAACAAAATCGGACCAGGAGTTAGTTTATTATCGCTAAAAATTTAAAGACGTAATAATAATCTTTATGTATAAATCTTCAAATATAAAAAAAAACATATTCTCAAGAGAAGTTGCTCGTGCGATACTTGCTACCAAACTAATTTTCTTTTTATTTCTCTGGTACAGTTTGTCTTTAGTATTAGTAGTATTTTTCTATCTTTATTCTGTAGGAGAGGCCTGTATAACCTGCAGTTGGGACTTATAATGGAACAAAATTTCAAATAATTACAATTCATGACTCATCTTATAACAAAGTCAGGCAGATAAATACTACAAATACTAATCACAAACTGTAACAGAAAAAAGTCCGTTAAAAATAACAAGAAAAACTATACAACAACCCTGCCCCGACGTTTCCTACCAACTTAGGAGGATTTTAGATGTGTAGAGCTTGAAACCCTCCCCCATGTCCTTGGGTACTGCGAACGCGGCAAAGGCCTTCGTAACAACCACCGCGTAAGAACAGCCATTGCTGACTTATTTCGTTCAATAAACTCATACGAAGTACATGAAGAGGTCCCATGTGAGTCAACAGACGGCAATGGTCGTGTCGACATTGTAGTGATTACCGCGGCCTAGACCGTTATCAATCCAACAGAGCGAACGCTTGGGTTGTGGAATGAGCTCCCTGCCAAGGTTGTGACTGTTTACCATCAGGCGGACCGTAAGCTTGTTTACCACCTTTGTGGTATTAAAAAAAAAAAGATTTTTAAATTAAATATTAAATAATGATGAAAATCAGGTCCTTATGATCGCCCACCACAAGAAAAGCCGTTACAAGCCCTGAATGCCACACCTCCGGCAACTTTATAACATAAAATATTGGCTAGTGATTGGGCTAATCTTTGGATCTCGCGGTACAGCCAGTACATTCTTAGTTATCTTTTCCAAAATAAAAAAAAAAAACAATATTTTGGCCCTCTTGAAAATATGCCTGGACATTTTAAAATATTCAATATCAAATGTAATGAACCACCTTTATACCGCGTCTACTAATTCAAATTATTATTCAAATGTCAAATGTAACTAACTAATAGGTAAATTGTGTCATATGGCAAGGCGATAACACTCGTCCGGTTTGTAGCATTGATTGTTTCTCTCTCTATCTCTTGTATGATCACAAAAACACAATATTGTTTACAATTTTCAGTTCTACTAACTATAATGAAATGTAATCGCTGTACTAACTCCCCAAAGTCCTACGGTATCATAGGTTATTTACATTGTTAGTTTGTGTGTGCGACAAATTCATTTATTTCAACTCAACTGTAGGTCCGGTGAGTATTAACATTTTCATTAGTTTCCCACATTTGTATAAACAGCTGCCCAAAGCTTTTAAACGAACTACAAAACTCGATTATTTACTTAGTTTAATGTATTTGTTCGCCTGGGATATGTTTTACAAAATGTTTTATCATGTTGAAGAACTATTGTAATCTATTTGAATTAATACGAATTTTATTTAGATTATTATAAATTAACCAGAACCTCATTAAATATGAAAGTTAAGTTAACTAATAACCTATATTTTCAACAACTAATATATAATAATTATCCTGTTTTTTGGATTCCGTAGCATAAGAGGCAAAAACTCTTTTTTTTTTTTTTTTTATACCACTAAGGTGGCAAAGAAGCTTACAGTCCGCCTGATGGTAAGCGTTCACCGCAGCCTATGGACGCATGCAACACCTGGGGCATCATTTGCGCATTGTCAGCCCTTCACCGTACTGTTATCCTTAGAGAAAACCTTGGTGGGAGCTCATTCCACAACCTAAGCGTGCGCAGCAAGAAGTTCGTCATATCTCTTCATCCATATGGGTACATATAGGTATATATCCTACAGTCTTAAAATTATGCCGTCTATGCATCGACACGCATATGATAGGAATAGTTTTAATACTGTAGACTGCTGGACATAGGTAGAGTCTGGTATAGGGTTAACAAAAGTTACAAATTAGTTGACTTTAGTCTAGTGTGTATCCGATAAACAGCAATAGTCTCCGCCCCTACGTTGAGAAGAAATACAATCGGCTAAAGGTAAATAATACTAGAATTTTTCACCACTATTCCTAAAAACTTGACATCTGTTACTCTCTGACCATTCATTTGGAAATAGTAGCAAAAAAAAACTAACTACGTACATAAGTTCTAAGTCAAAGGGAAAGAACTTGTCTGGTGAAAATGAAAATACAACTTAAATTATTATATATAACTTAATTCGTTTTATTTGTTTCTCTGTGCTCCATTCTGTAATTTAGTTTTTATAAATATTATTAAGTTACCAATAGTCTTGTAATAAAATAGCAATTATATTTTATTATGATCGTTAACGACCATTTTGTTTACTCTTCAATATTTTTTTATCTTCTGAAAGAAAGGAAAATTCTTAACGAATTGGTCAATTTCTCAAAGAATACCTATTTATTTTTGTTTCATCTTAATTATCACGAGAAACTTATAATTTGGTACTGTTGTCACAGAAATTCTATTTGCTAAACTGAATAAGCCCTTCGTTTGTCTTAGAGAAAATGCATTCGACCGTAAATGTGAGGGTGAACGCCCTAAGTATCGTCCCCTGTCGAAAAACTCTCGTCGAAATAACAACTCTACAACACAATTATAAATTACAGAAATAACTTTATATTCTAGCACTCGCATTTATAGTTCTTGGGATATTCGGTTATATTGTCTTGTTCTGAGTAGTATTCTTTTTTGTACCTTATTATTTTATTTTTAGCACAGTCTGAATGTGTTTTTTTGGCTGATTTCGATAAATTATTAACGTCTGCATAAGCATTATTGAGCATTATTGAGTTTGCGACTGCAGCCACTGTAATCTACGTATATTTTATCGTAAAAACATGTATGAAAATGTTCAAAAAATCCATCACGCCTCTAACAATCAATAGTCATGATTGGAAAAACTGAATGATTTGTTTTCTGTTCTGCAAACTTAGTTACGAAAATTAAGTTTCGTGATCCAGCAAGTAGTCAGTTACTCTATATGAATTAAATCCATTATGAAAAGTACAACTCACCGCAATGAATACGTATGATAGAAATACAATGAAACAGTAAAACACGCACAATATGTCGGACGGACACGTACTAAATTCATGCTGCTCTGAATATAAGGCAAGCACGCTTCTATATAAAAACGTTTGTACTTTGTTATTGAAAATTTAATTTTGATTTTTAGTTTTGCAATCTTATCTATTAATTGTAGGCGTCAGAGAGAACAAACGGTAAAAACCTATTCCTTAAAAAGAGCAAAAAAACAACGGATCCAACCGTTACGGAGAAATAGTAATGGTTTGCACGTGTGCAAGTACGCGGCTAGGTAAGACTGCAAAGTTTAAGGAGATAAGAGAATGGAGACTCGAGGTTATTACAAACGTAATAGGGTCGAGCGTTATTTATTTTGAGTTTGAGAAAGATTTCGCTTGACTTATGATAACAATTGTGTAATTAAGTTTTGTATACTAATATTGTTTAATCCCAACAGCGGTCATTTTACTCCAGGCTCAGGGAGCCCATTCTTACCCAAAGAGAATCTTATATTTGCTTCTAAGTAACACATTTGTAGAGTCCTTGATATTATTTTCGGAGATTATATCCAAGACTGAAACTACCATCTTTTCAGTCAAAGGTAAGTTTTGTTTCTTGATCTCTGAATTACCTACTTACTGAAGGCAACAAGAATCGATACTTTGGTGTTAAGGAAGTGCTATTATATTTACGAAATACGCTCCGATAAACATTAATCCATCTTAATTTACAGCATTCAACTTCTTTAATGTATCAAATATATACACTTTATCTAACAGTCGAAGGAAGAGACTAAAGCAGACAACACACGACGTAATGGCTAAGCGAGATTTCTGAAAGGTGATCCTGACAGACGTAAGTACAACAGAATGTACAATTTCAACTGCAGTATTCGGTAATATTTTTCTGTTAATTAATGTATTGTCATTTTACATGAAGAGTTCTCTCAAATAAAAAAAAACAGCTAAATGACACAAAACCCTAACTAAAGTAAAAAGTAAATTATAGGAATTAATTGAAAGGTTTTCTGTCCATGGACAAATACCTAAAATTGTAAAATTGAAATGATGTAAGTATGAAAATAAGATTACAATGTAATACGCGTAAATTGTGTAATGAAAACTTCTGTATGAATCAGTGGAAATGTTAAACAAATGAAATTGTAATACCATAGGCTACTGTAAAAACTAAACTTCTGTAAAGCCGTATGGTTATTTGCCACTTTAGTAGTATGAAATAGAAGCAACTTATTCATAACTAAACAATAACATTGTTACCTGTTAAGTTATCTGACATAGGTATTTAAAATGTTAAGGGATAAAAAACATTTACCATGAAATAAAGTAATGTTACTTTGTAGAAAATTTATATAGTTATTGCTGTAGGTACATAAGAAGTAGGAAACAAGACATATTACGATTAGGATGATTTTAGGCTGATCAAGGCAAATACGGATAAGCGCAAAAACAACATGCAGATAGAAATGCTAACTATAAATGTATATAGGTATTACTATTAGCAATATATCAATAAAAGGTAATAAATAGCATGTAACATAGTTAGAAATTCTAAAGTAAACTCCATGCAACAAAAAATTAAGGGTACTTTGTGTATGTCTGTCTATCTATCAGTCTGTCTGTCTATCTGACCTAAAGCTAGATTGTTAGTCCATCTGATTGACGACAGTCATTCCTATGAATAGTGAAATGATTTCATACGAAAGTATTGAACGGAGTATTATAAGATAAGGCTTATAGCTAATTTTAAGGTTAAAACATCGTAAATAGGGTTAGGTCTGCCCTAAGAGATTTGAGAAAGCTTAAGTAAAAAATACTAATTAAAGAACTAAAGTAACAAGGCTAATACTGAGAAATGCATGTGCTCAAGTGGTCTGTCTTGCACGCTGTTGGCTAACAAAAAGTGGTAATAATAACTGGGTATAATGAGTATTAGAGTTATTTAAGTTCTCATGATTTACTTATAAATTAGACTAGATAGTCTAAATACTATTGTGTTGTGGACTTGGTTGAAAAATAATGATTGAAATTATAATCCTAATTACCATGATTTTATTCAGATTTTTAAACAAAACAATTTAAGAGACGTTTGTATTGTCTCAGCACGGTAACGGTATCAAACTAACTTTGAGGTACTAGTTTTGGCTGAACAAATTACAGCCAAAGTGCAATACGGGAGTATAGGAGGTTGCCTATATAAATAAAAATTTGGTGCATTGAAAAGGCGAATGGTAATCTATGATTTACTAATTATCGTGAGCACAAATATTTTCATACGTAAGATAATTATAATGATATGCCAGTTGTACTACTCCATAATGAATACCATGACCTTACTGGAGTGTTAAAATTTAGTAAAATACCAGATAGGAGATACTGTTCGTAAGATGATAAACTCGTTGTTCAATATATTTTAATTGATGAAATGTTTGTGTTATTGGCAGTCGTATGTAAAAAGCGTGTACTTAGATAAACGACACATAAAGTTTAGGGGTCGACTCCCTATAATGAGAAATTTCACATGATTAAATAAATACACTGCAAAATGAGGATTTAGTGTTTTGTAATCCGATATGCTTTATGTACTAATATCTGTAGGAAGTACAGATACACAGATCCAGATACTAAGCTGATGAGAATAGGGTTCGGCCTATTGAAGTAAAATAATCGTGTTATAGAGGGTAATCTAGAATAATGATTTAGTAAGCTGGTAAAATAGTGATGTAGTGTAATGATTAGAAACATACATAAGATTGAATTATATTCACTGTGTTTCACGGCGAAGTTATGAAGGAGTATGGTCAATAGCAATACAATTGATGTGAAACGGAAATGATTACTATCATGTATGTATATATATTAGAAAAAATGTCATGTATGTATATATGAGTATAATTTAGATGATGAAGAATGAATGAGGTACATGTTAAATCGGTACGCTTATATCTTGAATGTCAGTATATGCTGTCAATATATTGAAAAATAAATTAACGATATGCTGAAAATTATTAGTGCCCAGTTTAATCATTTTAGTTTCTTAGATCTAAATCTTACTAACATAGATTATAAATATAATAAATTTACTAACAAAGCTAAAATATGCAAGTATTGAAAACCGCTAGTGGTGATGACTAACATAATACAGTAGAATCCGTTTATAATGACTACGCCTATATTGACCAACCGATTATTATGACGTAATTACACTACGAAGTTTGGTTTTCATATAAATTTTTTTATAAAAAAAATCCGATATAATGACTGTCCTTACAGTGACATGTCGCTTATTATGACCCATTTTTAAAAAATTATGGTCGGGTATAATTACGATTACGAATATAAATACCTTCGGTAATGTTCGTTGATTCCCGACGACGTTCGGCACGTGGCTCGTTTTTGTTTTGAATCTCAGTGAGTAATTAAAACTTGAAGGTCACGCATTGTTTTTCGTTTGTCGTTTGTGTTTTTCATTGTATGTACTGTGAAAAAAATGTCATCTTCACGCCGTAAAGCATTTACGATTGAGGAGAAAGGTGCAATAATATGCAGATTAGAAAATGGAGAACCAAACTCATCTCTTGCAAAGGAATTTGGCGTGGGTCATTCGACAATCTCAATGATATGTATGTACTGCATTACGTGCAATTTTTTTTTTTTTTATATGTATGTATACATACTATGCTTCTCTATTAAAATACTTAAGTACATATTTACATAAAATGGTTTTTTTTTACAAAACGCTTTGTATGACGTGTTTGTCAATTCCCCTTCGCTGTCATAATAAACGGATTCTACTAAATCTTTACTGCTACTTAGTTCGGGAAGTTTGGCACTGGGTGAGATATAGGTTTTAGCAGAAAATACCTAGTCAAGATATAACTTAGTGGTGGAGCTGATTGATGGTGGATTCAAATATGGCTACTATGGCTAGTGTAGTTAATAGCTGATGTGACGGTAAAGAATAGGTATACCTATATATTAAGGAAAATTTTGTTTAATTTATTAAGTTGTTTCTTTCATATTAAAGAAGGCAAGTGGGCTAATGCTGTTGATCTCTTTATTGATCGAAGGAATGTATGTTATCGGCACCGCACATGATAATAATTTATACACTGTAATTGAACCTAAAACGAAACAAATAATAGGAAATTACAATGTAAGGCACATATTTAGGTATTATGGCACTATAAGTGCAAACTAGAGTAATTCCACTAAAACATTGTTTTGAAATAATATATTAGATAACACAGTGTCTGTCTATGTGGAGAGTTGTGTTCGGCCAAATAGCTGATTCATGAAAGTATTTAGACGGGACCCGCAACTAGAAAATTATATACATATTATTACAACAAGTACGCTCAAAGCATAACTACACGACGCCGTTAGCGGCCTGTCTTGCAGGAGTGGTTGAAATAATTATGGCTAGAATATTTATAAATATTTTATTAATAAATATTATTAACAAATAAATATTTTGGACATTCCTCACAGCGTCGTCAGGCCCTAATGTAAGCAAAGCTTGTGTAATGGATATCAGACAACGGATACAAATACATAAATATTACTTTTTTTTTGTAAATACATACATATCATACAAAAATACACCCAGACTCAAGACAAACACAAATGTTTATATTATGACTTAAGTGTTTGTCCAGTGCAAGAATCGAACCCACACCCTCTGCACAGCAACTGGCCCCACTGCCAACTAGGCTGCGAGGAAGTCTAAGCTATAATATTAAAAAGCACGAGTGCATAAAAGAAATCGTACGCCCATTACACAGTTATATGATGCTGTTAGCGGTCTATCTTTTACGATGGAACGTGGCGGCAATATAACTGTGGCCAGTGGTTACAAGTTGGTTAGTTAAACTATTTGGGACTGGATAACATTTTTCTACACGCACTGACGTAAGAAAGAGCTTGGAGAAAGTTTTATAGTTTAATTAATTTGGATACTTGTAAACGAACTTGTCGCGAAGATTTAATTAGTTTCGCTTGCAATGCGTAATCTTTTAAATTTCAGCTGTATTCGAGAAGGAGCCAACAGAGGGTACGAGCTTGGTACAAGAAACGAGAACGCATGTTAGCATTAGAATAGATAGTATATGCAGATAGGTAAAGAAAAGCTTTGATTCTTAACTTTGCATGGCGTTGATAGATGAATATCCAATTCTGTAACTTTAGCATTGCGTTCCTGAACCTATGTAATTATGTTATTGAATATCTGATGTAGTGAGATCAGGTTTCGATGCGTGAAGTCCACAAACCCTGGCAAGCAGCTTCATAGATTCCATGGGGGAGGGGAATGACACATCCACATGGATATACCTATATAAATATAAGTAATGTAGCAATTTAGCTACAGCTTGCAATATTAAAAATTCTTAAAGATTGTACATTTGGTCAGGCATGAAAGGAAAGATTAAATGTAAGAACTAAACAGAAATAAAAACAAACTAAATATTTAACTATAACCAGACGGGACTAATTTTAAGGTTACTACTATAGTGTGAGCCATCAGTAGGTAGGTACACTATTTGAACTTGCATTGAAATGAGTCCCGTCTGCTTATAGTTAAATATTGAGTATGTTTTAATTAATACACTTCGCGGAGCCCGCGCGGATTTTATATTTTTGCTAAAATGTTGCTGTCCCTATCGAACACGACGCGGGCGCGAGAAAAAATGTAATTGGTTGTAATGAAATAGGTTAAATAATTAAAGCATAGACCAGCATCGGACCTAAGTGACGATAATACAAAACAATCCTATACTTTTGTCAACGAGTGTTCAAACTAATCAATCATTTATGCGATTTGCTCAATTCCTTAGTAGATATTAGACGTTCCGTTCGGCGCGCTCTCTGGGAAAATAGCTAGGTACCTACTTATACAAACTTATAAATGTTGTGCGAGTTTTTTTTTTGAAAAATTCTTTATTTATAGGCAGGAATGCATATTGAAATACGAAGAGGTTTTTGAACTAACATTCATTTATCTTTTCACGGAGATCAGCAAGGACGATAATAAAATAGATACGTAACTTGGTACCTCGTAACATTCTTACCAACACATACGTTATCTACCTTTTTTAAAATTTACTTAAAAATCATAAAAATGTTAATAATGGTAAAATGTAAATAAAAATATTTACTTACCTTTTACCATTTTTTAATTTAAACTTATATATTATAGGTACTTATAGGCTACTTAATTAGTATTTAAATAACGTTACGAAATTGTTGATGAAGTTAAGTAGTAAGTTGTAACTTTTAAAAAACGTTTACACTGCCTACTGATTGACTAAAGAAATTAAAGTTAACATAAATGTAACATTGGCGACATGTATTCTTGTTTTTCTTATTATTTTAAAATTGACCAATAATAAATAAAATAAAATATAATTAATAATAAATATGATTGTATTCAGCTCACAAATAAGCTCTGTTATAGGATTCCTTTAAGAACACAAAGCCGTACCTCGCTCTCAGCTTGAGTATGCTGTGCCCGTCTGGAACCCTTTTTACAGTAAATATGTAAATGCCCTTGAAGCAGTTCAAAAAAAATGTTTACGCTGTATAAATTACAAGTGTTGTCGTAGTAAATGCTCATATGAAGAGCTCCTTCTAAAATTTAAATATATGAAGTTAGAACATAGACGTACATATTTACAAGCAATGTTGCTGTATGACCTATGTAATAATAAATATGATTGTATTCAGCTCAAAAATAAGCTCTGTTATAGGATTCCTTTAAGAACACTAAGCCGTACCTTATTTTAAAATTTTTGCTACTGCTCGATGTCGTACTAATGCAGGAAAACGATCACCTTTGTATCGATTAGTTGACTCTTACAATAATAATTTTAATAATAAAGATATTATGTCAATACGCCCAAGTATCTTTAAAAAACTGTTACTTAATCATTTATAACAGTACTTAATAGTATTAGTATTGTAGTTTTTAAAATAGTACTTGTTTTCTCTATTACATTGTAATGTGATTAGTTCTCTCAACATAAGAAGAAACCCGTATTGATAAAATATGTGGTAAATGATGCTGTTGTCGCAATTATTGAAAACTGTTATATTTAAGATTTATTTTAATACTATATATTGTGGTATTGTTTTTTACCTTAAAAAATTAAAAAAAAAAAAAAAAATTAGTAAGAATGACAGTAAAGTTTTTTTATTTAGGAAATTAACTACAGTCCTAGATATTAGTTGTCTGATCTTATTAAAAAAAAAATTGAGTTTGAGGGATTGCTATGCATCATAGGAGAAAAAACCTGTTGTATGGAGCGCGCTGCGAATCCGATACTCTTAATGTTTCTGCAGTCGGCAGTTTTATTATTTATTTATAATTATTTTTTATTATATCATTTTCTTATAACTATTATGTGCCTTACTTGGCTTTTAATTCAATATCTATTCAATGACATTAAATAAAGCACTTAAAAATATTTGACACTAATATTGCATAATTTTAAATTATGAACTATGTCTACTGGATTAGGGAGAAAAGATTTTATTTGAGATTTTTGCATTTTCTTTTGATTGTAGATAATTTATTTTCGTAAGAATATATATTGCAGTTTAGCAATGACTGAAAAATAGAATATTTTGGATAATATTTATTATCATTTCTGTTGGTTAATTTAAAGAGAAATAGTTTTGTACAAGATCAGGTTTTCTTTTGCAAGATTTTGTTTTCCTGATATATCTAACAAAGATCAAATATAGGTAGTTTTTTTTCATTTTAACTGGGAAAAGTTTATTTTGCCATCAAATTTATTATTCAAATTCAATATAATTTATTCAGTTTAGGCTATAATAATTAAGCACTTATGAGTGTCACTACGCCATCGGTTCGTAAGTCTATAGGGCGGGAGACCTTGTACTGAGAAGAACCGGCAAGAAACTCAGCAAGGGCATTTCTTTTCTCCCTTTCTCTTACAGCGTCCAATTAAAATATTGGAAAATGCCCTCCCTATCCTAAAAGGACACTTTCTATTACAAACATAGAAAACATGAAATATAAACCACAAGCACAACATAAAAAAGTATCTTATATAAAAAAAAGACAGTTTATGTATTCATCACTAAGAAATAATCAATGTCTTACAGTATTAATAAAAAAACAAAAAAGTAAGACTAAATACTAATAATACAAAGAAGTTTGCAAGAGTAGACCAGCCTCCACAGGCGGCACCCGTTCACGAGTATGACACATGAATCAGCCATCGCTTCGCTCAACCATGTTTTAGGGAACATAACGACTCGACACACACGCCACCACCGAAGACGACATTTTGGAACTACCAATTTATCCTTATACCTTGTATTAACACTGTGGAGGTCACTATTTTTAGCAAACAAAAGTGACAATTTTGGCGTATATACATTATACAAGCGAAGATATATTGGCAAGGAACAGTTAAAATATCAATTTCCCTAAATAGTTCCCTACGAGAAATTCGAGGTCCTAATTTATAAATTGACCGTACTGCTTTTTTTTGCAAAATAAAGACTGTATCAAGATCAGCTGCCTTACCCCAAAGCAAAATGCCATAAGACATGACGGAATGGAAATAGCTAAAGTAGACCAAGCGAGCAGTGTCAACATCTGTAAGCTGTCTAACTTTCCTAACTGCATAGGCAGCTGAACTGAATTTCCCTGCAAGAACTGAAATGTGAGGGTTCCACTGCAGCCTATTGTCTAATGTAATACCTAGAAACACTGTTGAGTCTAATAGTTCTATTTCTTCTCCGTTTAGGGATAATTTTGTACTTATGTTTCTGACATTTGGCATCATAAATTTTAAACACTTAGTCTTTTTCGCATTAAGAAGTAAATTATTTGCCGTAAACCACTGAAGAACCTGAAAAAGCGCACTACTTACGTCGTCAAAATTAGTTTTATTTCTGTCAACTTTACATAAAAGAGATGTGTCATCAGCAAATAGTACAATCTTACACAGCTTGTCCACAAAGAAAGGCAAGTCATTTATGTAAATTAAAAATAGAAAAGGACCTAAAATAGAACCTTGAGGAACTCCTAATTTTACTTCTGAGCCATTGGATTTTACTTCATTAATTTGAACCTTCTGCATTCTTCTACTCAAATATGAGCGGATAAGCTCAAGAGCCAAATCTGTTATACCATAATGACTCAGTTTTCGTATAAGAGTTTCATGTTGCACGCAGTCGAATGCCTTTTATAGGTATAAGTTGTTATTTTCCTAAATGTCTAAGTACTTACTCATGTTATTCTTTAGATATATATTCATGTATTCATGTATTCTGAATAAACACACGCATAATACACATGTGTTAACTGCTCATCTAGCTGTAATAAAACTTGGTTAGATATTTTCGATTAAGTTAAACCATTTCAGAGTAATTTGTACTTGAATCAATTCAACAGGGCTGTTTTTTTTAATGGGGGTGTATACTAAGATTAGAGCGGAAAGAAAACAGGAAAAAAGAAAGGACAGGGAAAACAAGGATTTATGGACTTGTAAAACAAAATTTAACAGGTCAACTAGTTGCTGAATGTTCAATTTTTAAAGGTATATTTGTTTCAAAACAATTCATAGGATTTAGTACACAAAAGTTAGGGAGAAGAATTTAATTGTCTATAGTATTCTTATATATTTACAACAAATGTATGACTCTTATTACTAATTTAACACAACAACAAAAGCATCATTATATTAAGGTTTCGAAAATCAAATAGCAGTCCTTAATTAAAGTTGTTAAGTGATTCTTAAGTCAAGCTTAATTTGCATGTATACTGTTACTTAATTATTCACTTAACATCCCGTGTTCTAAATTTGAAACTACGTTGAATCATCTTAAGAAAATTATTACCTTCTTGAGGAACTCATAAAATTAAACTACTTACAATCAAAGAGAATATAATACTACAAGGGGTTCTACTCAAGACAACACTTGAAAAGTATTCTCCAAAAATAGTCACAAACAACTCCCAGTGACTTATACATTCCTAGTACATCTATCTTACATATACACAAATCTTCATAGAACTAAGAAATACATTATAAATAGACATACATAGAAATAATCTTTCTTCGCTTATGACTTCATTAAGGTTAGAATCTTTAAAGAAAATCTATACTAATATATAAAGCTGAAGAGTTTGTTTCTTTGAAAGCGCTAAGCTCAGGAACTACTGGCTGGATTTAAAAAAATCTTTCAGTGTCGGATAGCCCATTTATCGAGAAAGGTTATAGGCTATATATCGTCACGCTAACACAAAAAGGAGCGGAGCACACATGAAAAATGTTTCAAAATCGGGTTTTTTTTATCCTTTTGAGAGCTTCTGCTGCGTGCGCTGCGTAAACGGTTAAGAGTTTGCGTGCGCTGCGTAAACGGTTAGAGTTTCGCAAAAACCATGTAGGACAGAATTGTTCCCCAATAAAATTTCTAAAAAAAAATCCGCGACAGCATATGTCTATATTTTAAGGTTGGCTCACTACATAACCTTTTTTATGCTAACCATACTTGTTCTAAAATAATGAATTAGTTGTGAAGGTGTTTTTATAAACATGATATTAATCTTTATCCAAATAAATACGTTATTCATCACAAGCAATTAATTTAAAACAAAATTGCCCTGTTCATCATTCGATTTCAATGAATATCTTAGGAGATATCGCAGTTTTAAAATAAAGTGGCAGCAAAATAATTATCAAGTATTGCGCCCGCATTTATGATGTGAGAGGCCGGCCGGCAGTCATAAGGGGGAAGGGCGGTACGTTTTATTTAAAAATATTTTACCTTCTGTGTTTTTTTTTATAATTGCGGAGTTGCCGTAAGAATCCTATGCTGATAACCAAATTTAGGGCGGGCGAAGCCGCTGGCAAAAGCTAGTATATCATAAAATAGTAATATTTATAATGGATACGAAATATGTACTAGTATATATTTATATACCGATATATTAAGGCTTTTGGCAATATATGTGCATAAAATATTTATGATACTTTGTCCAATCGCAGCAGTGAGAGGTGAAGCAAACACGCTTGAATTGATAATTATAAATTGTACGTTGTAAGTTGTATAATTGCATGATATATAGAAGAACAACTCAAAGCTTGGAGTTCAAAATTGATTGTATTGTACTGTCTATAGAATTCTCTCTCCAGAATAGACTTTGCAAACACCTATAATAACCTTCATAAGCTAAATTGAATCTAAAGGTCAGCGTAGAGAACTCATTTTTAATGTACGTTTCACTCGAGCGAGCGCATACAAGGAATGGCATCTGTACATCTAGTCGATCATACAGACGAGAAAATAAAGCTTTTAGATTTTGGACTTCAAAACGGATTTTTAGGACATTAGCTGCCTTCGACTAAAAAACTCTGCTACCACTTTTCTTTTCGTACATGTGAATTTTCGAAAATAAATCTTTAAAACACAAACAATAAAATTATTCGATTTATAAAATATGCCCAAATTTGGTACTTTTTGGAGTTTTTGTGATTGCTGATTATGAGTATGATGCCTAAAAAGGGCTCGATGTGCTGTGGTCCAGGAAGTGGAAATCATTAGTAATTTACGTGGCTTTTCTTTAAATTGCCCAAATCGTCACTCTGGATTTTTTTTTGGCAGCTGATTACGAATATAATACCAAAAATGGGCCCTTAGGTACCTGGAGGCAACATAATTTCAGGTTGCCTTGAGTCTTTGGAAAACAGGTTCTGTCTTATAGTAATTAATTTATTATTCAATATCTAGCTTTTTCTATTTGAATAAAGTTGTGTGTGTGTCACAAGCCGTATCGAACCCCTTAAGTCTGGGGAAACAGGTTGTTGCCTCCCTGTGTGTGTTCTACCGCTTGTATAATGGGATGTGTTCTGAGGAATTGTGCGAAATGATGCTCACAGCAACTTTCTTCCATCGCACCGCTCGCCATTGGCAGGGAATTCATTCTCATATCTCAGAACCTTACTGGTCACGTATAAGTGCGGTAGCAGAGGAACTTCCTCATGTGAACGCTTGGGTTGTGAATAACCTCCCTGTCAAAGTTTTCTCTAAGGACTACAATGTATAGTTCTTCAAGGAAGAAGATATTAATTTTTTTAAGTATCGGCAAAGCGCGAGTGATCCCCATGGTGTTTCAAGCATCAATAGGCTGCGTACATCGCGCTAACCATGAGGCAAATTGTTAGTTTGTTTGTCACCTTAGTGGTATATAAAAAAGAGAATTTTATGTACGTAAGATACCTATTTTTTTCTAAGAATAACATACATCTGCGGCTTTATCATCTATTTTGCACCATTATTCTCAAACCCTACCGATGAAAATTAATTGAAATTTCCCGATGCCGCACTCCTCCTACATTTACCTACTACGGACGACGAAATTGAAATCCTACAGTTTTCATTTCATCTACGCGAATTTATATTTTATTTGAGAGCCTTGGGGCTGTTGCTTTTGTGTCTCGCTTTATTGTTTCCTGCAACTACGATCAGAAAGCTATATTTTTCAAATAACGTCGTACGTTTTATAACGAAGCATGTGAGAAGGTAATTGTTAATAAAAAAATGTTGTAAGAATAAAAAAGTCACAGGTTTTGTAACTAAGGATTATTTATGTTAATTAAGTAATAATTCTATGCAAAAGTGAGTACGTATTACCTCGTGGCTTCGGCAGGTGTTTTAAAATCTATAGGAAGTTTATAGGCAGGTCCCTAAAAACCTGCCTATAAACTTCCTCAATATTTTTAACTCAAAACGGAACAATTTTAAAATCACTTTGCTGTCGGACTGTCAGGAACATTTTTCTCAAGAACGCGTGGAGTTATCAAGTATAAATTAATTTCAAACGCGAAGATCTAAAATTTATGCTACATAATGCATATTAATCAAAACCTACAGGGTACATCCCGTTGACCGAGAATAATGAAATTTGGCAAGAATCAAGGTCTCATAGCACCATTTAAAGGAAAATCCAAAAATCAATAATTTTTTATTAAATTCAAATTTTCAATAACAGTTTGAATATTGACGGTAACATAAGTTTATCGATGTATGGGTATTAATTTGTTCAACTACAAAGATTTCCGTGACGGAAAAACTATTTACGTGCAAGTTTCTACAGAATCCTCGGTGCTTGAGTCAAACTAGCAGTTTTATCATTTTACAGTTTGTTTTTCATTTTACATAAGAGATTAGGTGTAGGAAAATCCTGTACAATTTCCCA
The DNA here is from genome assembly GCA_946406115.1 of Apoda limacodes. Taxonomy (NCBI): domain Eukaryota; kingdom Metazoa; phylum Arthropoda; class Insecta; order Lepidoptera; family Limacodidae; genus Apoda; species Apoda limacodes. The sequence continues at coordinate 23,790,521 of OX291551.1, read as the reverse complement.
CTAAGGCGCCCTAAGAAGAACCTTACATCACGTCATTAAGTTGTGTTCCCTTCCGTCACATCATTAAGTTTCGAGGGGAAAACTATTTTATGAAATGGTTGTACCTACGATAATTTGTAGTCGTTAAAACATTTAGGTAGATGATAATCTTTCACATCAATAATATTTTTTTGAATACATATTCACTTTTTTTATTCCGCTTTAATGTTTAGCTTAGTAACAAACAAAATCAGTACTTAACGGATTTAAAAATAAATTAGGTTGTAACGAACTCATATAAATTTTCGCTGTGGCAAATCTACATCTGCGTCTGAAAAACAATGAGCCATTTTTTATACAAAACACACTAAATGTTACGTGATGAAAAGACAAAATATAAACTAAAATCACGCGCAAGATAAATGTGTTTTTCCTTAGAACCAACCACGAGCTCTAATAATGTAAACAAGATAACAAATGACAGTCGCTTATGTTACATCCGTTACAGAAAGAAAACAAATCTGCGATTTCCCTACGTAAATGTTTGGCTATTTTTCTTCTTATGTACTCTTCTTAATCAGTATTCGATCTTCGGAGGCTGTTCTTTGGACTAAAGTCGCTGAGATAAAGATACTTTTGTAGTTGTTATATATTGTATGAACATAAAAAATGTTGAGTATTGAATCTTTTTTCAGTATTCCGTAACCAAACTTCAGCAATGAAACGTCTTCGTTGTGTCGATCACGTACTTTGTTGAATCTTTATAACAAATGACTTTTTTAAATTATTAGGCATTAAAAATAAGTATTTACTTTAAAGTAATAAAAGTAGTACGCTGTACACGTATTTCGTTTTGCAAGATGAGCGAAATACAAAATCTAATAGTTTCAATAGAAAAATATTCATACATTTGGAATCTCAATAATAATAATAATAATATACTTTATTGCGCATATAGAAAACAAAACAATTAAACAATAAAAGTAATAACAAATTGGCGGTCTTATCGCTAATGAGCGATCTCTTCCAGACAACCTTTGGGTAGAGGAGACTTTATAAAATTATTGAGTAGAATGTGCTAACTGAAACTTCAATAATGAGAGTTATCAGAATAAAGTGCTATTCTTCGTCTCTTTAACAATTTTTATGCCTTTCAGTTCAATTGGATGTTCTGTTGCAGCGTGGTTGAGTAACGAACAACCAAACAATCTTTTCCATTTCTAATATTTTGGTCACCTCCGTAGCTCAGTGGACCGCTGAATCGAGGGGCGTGGGTTTGAGGCCCGCACAAGACAAAAACTATTATATATGTTTGTCTTGAGCCTAGGTGTTTTCTATGTATAATATAATAATAAAGTATATATTTGTATTTGTTTCCGTTGTTTGGTATCCATAACACAAGCTTTGTTTAGGACGAGACGGCTCTGTGTATAATGTCCAAAAAATATTTATTTATTTAATGTAAGTATTAAAAATGTTTAGCTCAATTGAATGCTCCGTTGCAGAGTGATTCAGTGACAAACAAACAACTTTCACATTTACAATCATTTGTAAAATAAAAACAATAGTGCCAGTAACAATAACTTGTCGTCATCTATTCTATTGTAAGTGCGTAGAAAGACAGAGACGTGTGTGATGGCTGCGCGGTTAGAAACAACTGGACGCCGAATTGCCGACCGGGCCAGTATGCGGGTTCGTGCACGAGAATTTTCCTATCAGACATTTTTCGCAATTTGCGGCTGGCCTAACTCAACGTATAAAAGACCGAAAACGCTCATTGAGCGAAAAAACTGCTCACAACGCGTTGTGGTCATTGTAAAACATCCACATCGCGAAATTCGTGTTGTAGCTCTTTTATAAACGCTCACGACGCGTTGTGGCAATCACAGAATGACCACATAGCGAAATTCGTGTCGTGGGTAGCATGATTTCTTTCACACTTATGTTAGATACCCGTGTAAATGTATTTGGTGAAACCTTTTGGTGAAATTTATTGATTTTCGTCCATAGTACGTTCACATTCCGCGTTGTATGCAGATTTCGTTTGGCTTTATGCTCACTTTTAATAAGACAAAACAGTCTCAGCTTCTTAAAAAGTTTGTTTTGAAGTTGTTGTAGACCTAACTAAAAATAATAGCATTGAAACTAAATTTCCTCGTCAGAATTAGAATTTTCAAGCTCATTTTCTTGGATTGCGTACTCAAATAAAACCAAAACGGTACCCAAACAGTTTCGTCATGTCTATCCGTCCGTATCTCACAGCGTCATAACTCCACCGATCTTTTGTTCGTGTTTGGATTGATTATTAAGGATATCTACGAGGGGCGTTCAAAAAGTAATGAGAATACCTATGTTAGAAAATGAATATATTTATAATTATTTTATTTTTCGACGTAATCACCCTTTAGGTCAATACATTTGGCGAATCTGTTTTCTAACCAGAATTCCCTTTTTAAAAAAAATCTTCATCTTGAGTACTCAAAAAATCGTTTACGGCAGCCTTCACTTTTTCGTCATCTTCAAATTTTGTTCCTCTAAAGTGCTCTTTCAAACGCTTTAAGTAGAAATCACTAGTGGCGAAGTCAGGTGAATATGGTGAATAACCGAGGATCTCGAAAGCCAGCATCTTGGATTGCTGCCATGGCAACTGCAGACTTTTGCGCCGGCGCGTTGTTTTGATGGAACAAAACTTTTTTCGCGAGTTTTTCTCGTCGCTTTTCAAGAATTTCCTGACGTAATTTTTTTATTTGTTCTGCGTAGACATTTCCTGTGATAGTGGCTCCATGTTGAAGGTATTGAATCATTAGTATCCCCTGGCTGTCCCAAAAAACTGAGCCCATGATCTTGCCGGCAGATGGTCGAGTCTTGAATTTCTTTGGTGTGGGAGATGACAGTCTTTTCCAGGACATTGATTGCTGATTAGTTTCTGGATCATAATGATGAAGCCATGTTTCATCCATTGTTACGAATCCAGTTCCAGTGAGCTCTTTGAAATGTTGTTGTTGCGTTTGCTTTTGTGCGTCCGTTAGCATTCTTTGGACCCAACGCGCGGAGACCTTTTTCATACCTAAGTGATCTTGCAAAATGCTATGCACACTACCAATTGAAATCTTCAACTCTTGAGCTATAAAACGGACTGTTACACGACGATCATCCAGAACAATTTTTCAACTTTTTCGATCATTTCCTGAGTTTACTGGTGTCGAAGGGCGGCCCGAACCGATGTTCTACCACGTTTAAACTCTGTACACCACCGAGCCACTGTGGAATATGGAGGAGCAGACTCCCCCATTGTCTCACGTAAATCTTTAAATATTTGTTCTGTAGTAAAATTTTTCGAGGAAAAATATTTTATCACCGCACGGATTTCAATTTATTCCAATTTTGGCGAGAGCTATCGACACGTCACAAACAAATATTTAATACAACTGACACAGACAAGATAGAAAGCTAATTATTTGAGGGTATTATGAGAAAGACCTAATCTTTCCGTGACAATAATTTTTTTCTTCAAGGACCCCCCATTACTATGTCATTCTCACTTTTTGACCCTCGTAGTACTAGAAAATTTCAAGAGTAGTAGGACCTATACCACAACTCACTGTGCGTCGTATTTTAATACAGTTCTAAACATGTCATGGGTTTTCATCAATGCCGCAGTGCGTTGTGGTCGTACAGCATGCTAGCCACAACACGAATTTCGCTACGTGGCCTTTCTGTTATTGCCACAACGAGTCGTGAGCGTTTTTATAAGAGCCACAACACGAATTTCGCGATGTGGATGTTTTGCAATGACCACAACGCGTCGTGAGCTGCTTTTTCGCTCAATGAGCGTTTTCGGTCTTTGAGTGTAACATATATACCCTCCCGTGTTTCTTCTTATTCTTATTTCAAATTCAAATTGTAAGTAAAATATACAATTTAAAGTAAAATATACAATTTTGGTCTTAAATTTATACAGACCATAAAATAAAATACAAATACTAAAAGTTTTATTTTTAACTTAAAATATATATATTCGTTTATTTAGATTTCGAACCTCTGCAAAAAAGTTAAATTATAACTGAATCATGTTTTCCAACATAAAATATCTTTCTCAACCTGAAACCTCTGAAACCTCTGGCTATTTATGCATAACTTGTACATAATTAAATTCTTTTAGCTTAAAAAGCGCTGCTGATGGTAAAAGTTATTTGTAATTTGTAAGTAGGCGTACACAGAAATTATTTCCTAGCGCCCTTATTATTAATAAATAGAACGAAGATTTTCCCTTTTTCTCTTTGGTATAAATACAGAACCAACTATTAACATATTCATACCTCCCTAACTTGTAATGTATTATTATAATACGAAGTAGGGCGGAGGTATCATCGGGGTGTTCGTTCACCCCAGAATCAATTTTTCCACGTTGTTACAACAATTGAATTACAAATGAATTCACCATTTGTTAGCGTTGTTACTTTATGAGATGAAACAAATAATATAAATTGTTAAGACTACTGTTACCTTCCGACAACGTGATTTCGTAGAATTTGCAATACTTGTATGGTAAGGTACCACCAGAGGCTATTACTTAGGCAAACTAACTTACAGTGACTTACTTTAAAAACACTTTAAGGTGAAACTGATTCAGAATTTTCCCATACAAACTACATTGCACTAAATATGTATAACATTTTGTCACTTACAATGCGTTATTATCATATATCAGAGTTTATTTTAAGTCATACATTCAATTGATTAAATGGAAATCATTGGTATTTATTAATGATTTACTAGCATCAAATAGCGATGTTTGATAATAACGCGTTTTGAGTAGCGACATGTTTCTAATTAAAGTATAATATTTTTAGTGTAACATAGTTTGTATTAAAAGTTAAATTTATGTTGCATTAACCTTAAGAAATTACTTATTGTTGGTATATCGTGGTCAAGTTATAATTTACTAATACAGTAAATTTAAATAATTAATACAAAAAAATCATTACTTTTGCGTAGTTACAGCTTTTGTGCTTATTTTACAAGGTTTATTTACTACAAAAATGTTTCATAAAAGAGAGTCAGTACCTAATACTAGGTTCTAAATGGCTCGTATACCATCTGCGAACAACATCTCGTTTAGGCCTTAATGATTTATGTACAAATTACTTGTACAAAAGTGAAGTTCAGCTCACAAAAGGTAAGTTTTTCTTCTACGTTTTCACTTCTTTTCCGTACCGCTGCCGTTAAGAGTAATGGATACCCTATAAAACAAAATAAATTGCCCTAGAAAAGAAAATTATTAGCTGAGACTTGGGTAACGTAGTAACAGTTAATCGCCCTACGTACTGAAGTTATTTTACTTAAAATACGTAGAAACCCGAGGAGCTCGTGGGCCAGCCACATTCGTATATCGAAAAAGATAAGCAAACGTAAGCAACATTGGACGTGGTCAATTGTAGGATGCGTGAACGCCAAGTTGCACATTTCTCAACCGTGCTTCTTTAGTCACACTTGACAGAACTTCGGTGGCGTCGCTTAACGTACTAAATATCGGTCTAGTGTGTCTAGTGTAGACGTCTCTAAACATCGGTCAGGTGTGGCCCCACACTTACTACCTACGCCCTTCGGCTGTTATCTTATCACAGCAGTCACTAAGAGAAGTCAGAGGCATAAGAGAAGTTATGGGTGGCTTAAAAAGTTTGACAGTCGAGTGACTACTAACTCCACGAAGTCTGCCAATTCATACTGGGACTGGGTCTGGGACTGGGACTGGCGTGATTGATTACGGCCTCAGCCTTCTCTCTAAGGAAAAGCACTAGGCCATTAGTCCACCACACTGACCCAGTGAAAATTAGTGGACGCTTTCGAAATTTTGGCCACTTAACTGTCCAAGTTTTGAAGCTTTAGCACATATAGCCTCTGACTTTGCTTAATAACTGCTGTCATAATGGCTTATATCCTTAGTCAACACGAAATATACTTATTATTTTACTACACCATGTTATAACCCAAATTCCTGGAAAGTTATGCAAGATATCAATCTGACCCGTAAGATCTATTACCAGTTGCAATGGGCATGCCACATCGTAGTGAAATCAGGGGCTGAAAGAGGCAGAATATATACAATGTTAAAAAAATGTGCTTACCATTTATATAATTTTCGAAAATTTCAGATTTAGTACGTAGAAAATTCTTCTACATCGTGGCAACAAGAATTAAGCTCCTTTAGAGGACCCTTCAAGTAAGAACCCTGAAAACAATAACTCGGATAATCATCTAAATATCAGCATCTATTTCAGTAGCTAAATGTAGACATTAACTTACCAACGCATTTATTTCGTGTCTATGGTAAGATATATTACTAGCTGTTTGTTAAAGGAGCAATCCTGTGGCTTTAAGTTGCGCCGTAACTCAGCTAGGATCAACTTAGAACTTAATCATTGTTCGGCAGAACATTAGTCGTATCACTTCAGACACTGGTAACTGTATTACTTGTTTTGAATTTCGTTAGGTACATATATTGAATAAATATATATTTTTATGAAACAGACGGCATAAGTAAAATTAAAAGAGAAAAAGTTCTTGTCTTGTATATGTATGTTTATTTATATTTTTTTTATTCATTTATTATATTCATGTTATATACTTGTTTATTATGTATATTTTATATTGTGTGTATGTTTATTCTAATTACAACTTACCTCTTTCGTCACCGCACCACTTCTCTTTGTATTTTCCTCTAACCAAAGTTTTGCCTGGTAGAGATCGCTTTTTAGCGATAAGGTCGCCTATTTGTACTTTTTTTTATTATAGCTTTTTATTGTATATCTTTTTTAATTGTTCAATAAAGAAAATTTCATTCATTCATTCATTCATACCTATACATATCCATACTATATGATATTATTAATGCGAAAATAACTTCGTCTGTCTGTCTCTCGGTCTCTCTGTCTGTTTGTCTGTCTGTTAACTCTTCACGACTAAGCCGCTGTACTGATAAAGATGAAATTTGGCATGGAGTTAGTTTAAGTCCCGAGAAAGGACATAGGCTACTTGCAAACGTCAAGTGTGGCTCGGTTTTTTTTTCTATAATTGAACAGTTGCCATTGACATCCTACACCGATAGCCGAATTTAGGGCGGGTTCAGGTTTTATTAAGGTTATTTTTTGAATAAAGTTTTTTTATTGATTCCATAGGAGATATTCTATGCGAGATATTGATCCCAAATGGGATTTTAATAAATCCATACTAATATTATCAATGACAAAATGAGCTTCATTGTTTTTCCCTTCTTCACGTTGCGGACGCATCCAACTGATCAGAGTATATGCATACTTCAACTCGAGTCGAGTCCATTACTTACCTCCCGGCCTAGAAACAATGTACTATTGGAACAAAATCCTGAATAACTGTAACGTGAAATAATCTTAAAAGCTATAATATTTAAGTAATTAAAAAGTTTTGGAAATTGTTTTTGTTATATTCGTACATTGGTGGGTAATTATGTACCTACCTAAATAAGATTCGTAGGCTACAAGTCACTCCGTTGAAGCCACATCGATCACTGACTCCCCTCGACTGAGCTGAGATCTCTGACGTCATAATACACTCCATTCTACTCGAAGTAATCAATCACTTTGATAACCAAATACCGAATGTATAGATATTCTATTACAATATTTATTCTATGGTTTTTTTTTCGCGTAGGAATTAGGTCCTAGCCACACATTATAATGAAATAGAAATAGGAAGGTGTTTTTAGTTTGCTATCTCTTTTGTTTTACATTCATTACTAAGTTCGTTAATTTTCATTTCTAGACACAAATCGTTCACAACCCTTGAATTTTCATTTTTCTTAATTTGGAGTTTGACTAAAAGGGTTAAGGGATTAAAAACTAATTGTATTTGGTGTGCTTTGTATTATTCTTGGAAGTTTGAGAAAACTTAAAAAAATTCAATACATTTCCCTCTAAATTTGGAAATACAAAATTAAAAAAAAAGCCTTTGCAATCTATATTAAAAATATATACTCAGCCAAGTTTTCGTCCTGGGCATAGATTTTTATACTTAGTGAGTTTCAAAGAACAAGATAAAAAAGGTACACAGTTTAATTCGACACACGTGTCTAATAATTCCAAATAATTTAAAAATATATCGGTGCTTTGGCGGAAAATAACACTGGCAGGTGGTTTGGAAGGTTTCAAGGAACACATTTATCATGATGAAAGACTTCTTTAGATCAAGGTTATTTTAAGTATATAAGCTTTATAACCCAAGAACATTATAAGTCTGGGTTGTAGTGGTTATAACTATGAGAATTGAGAAATGACATCTTCGTAGCCTAGTTCGTAGTGAGGCCGGCTGCTGTGCTGAGGGTGTGGGGTCGATTCCCGCACTGGACAAACATTTACGATAAACATTTGTGTTTGTCTTGAGTCTGGGTGCAGTTAGTTTGGGACCAGATGTGTGTGATGTGTCCAGAAATGGTTATTATTATTAAAAATTGTTTTTTTTCACACGGCATTTTAACGCTCAGTTGTCACGCGTAGACGAATCTTAGACGCGCTACGAACGCTTCGTAATCTTAGCTGATTTACAAACCAGCGATACATCGCTACAAACGTGCTGTAAAGTTGATACAGACGCGCGTCTTATGAGTTAGTAGCGATCTTAAATCTACATTGAAAAACTCAGAAAAAAATAACGGATTACAAATTAATACTAATCAAGTGCGAGGTGAAGTCGTATAGCGAGGGTTCCGTGCGCAACAACTTTTTTAGTAATTTTTTTAGAAGATACATTATAAACCATTAAAATTTTCAAAATTAAGCCTAGTTAGCTTCTCGCACTTTTATTGTAATTTGTGATTTCTTTTGTAAAAATTATGTGTGTTTGGTAAATAAAAAAAACTGCTCCTTCTTGGATTTTGTTCGATTGACGTTTCACTAGCCTATTTTTCTTTCAGAACGTTTGAAACGATCATGAAACTGTACCAGTGAGAACAAAGGCGTACCAAGTATTTCTGAATCCGTCTACTTGTTAGGCATGGTTTCCGGCATCCAGTTTGATGACCTTTGTCTTCATCCATCATAAGAGTGACTTGCAAACCGCATTATATCCTGAATGCTCTTCGAAGATATCATGATCTTTTGCCATCTCATTGCCATTGCCAATTTGTACCTACTGCTAGTTACAAAACAATTTATAACCTCTTGGATTTAGAGGAGTCGTGAATTTTATTTTGTTTCTTTTCTTTTTTTGACCCTTTTAAGTATTCCCTGTCAAATTACTTGTCTTGAAAGCCATTAAATTCTTAAAAATCATTCCGATTGTAGGTTCTATTGTGACAAGGAAAAGTAATTTACTTCCTTCTCTTCAAACAATGAATCCAATTTTCTTCAACATTTAATATAACTCATTTTTACACGAATACGTTGACTTAAATTCACGAGACTAAGTTGCCGTATAAATAAAATAGTAGTACCTGTTCCGTAAACTGTAAAACTTTACAGTGATATTGAATTCTATTGTGACTTAGCTTTGACCAGCTGTGCGCTATGAATGCGGTTCACTAAATATATAGGTACTTTATTAACAGGATTCACTGCGCGGCGCCTCGGAGCGGGCTTCATACAAACGAATTTCTCACTTATTTTTAACACTTGCTGATCAAACACCACGAAATTTTGAAGACGTGTTCTAGTAACAAATACGCGCACGTGACGTGTTCTAAAAACAAAGGTGCGCAGTGTGTCAGTTTTCTATCAAATTTTATAGTTAAAAAATTATACAGGATTTTAGTTTTTCATATAAATGGTTTTAAAAAAGATTTCTAGTCAATAGAACGCTTTACAAGATTTAAGAAAAACCACAGACATAGGTATTCGGCTTGGGATTATGAATAAGAAATTTCACAGTGATTGATAAGTAAATGTCAAAACAAATGAGAAATTCGTTTGTATGAAGCTCGCTGCTAGGCGCCGCGAAGTGTTTCCTTTTAAATATACATAACAGTGTTAATTTTATTCTTTTGAGTAATTGTAATACTGATTGTGTTCATTAAAAATCTAAGTTGTAATTTTGATAAAAATAAAATTTATTTTAATGCGTTAATGGACTCAAAATATGTAGGTATATCAGCTTATCTACCGCTTAACGGAATATTAATCTAATTATGTTTAATATATATCGACAACCACGGTGCAGGGAGCTGCATTTTAAAACCAATTGTTAATAAATTTTGCCCGAATAAATGTTATGTTATGTTTATTTTATACATATTTTGCACACAGACCAACTAAATTGTCCTATAAGTGTTAAAGGTTTAGGTAAACTTAATAATGGAATTTAGGGTTGCTATATTTTCTATTAACCTAGATCGCAGCCATGGCAAATAGGTATTGCTGCAGTGACGAAATTAAACCTATTCCCGGCCTCTGCACTCAGTGGTATACATGAGCGTCGAAAAATTTATACAAATTTAAAAAAGTCCTCCTAAGTCTTTCTTAAGAGGTAAAAAAAGCCATTGGGCTGGGGTAAATGACTGTCGTTAGTGTCAAATAAGTTCACAGCATTAATTTATATATTTTAAATTAATATGGTGTGTGTAGTTCTGATGTTTGCCACATGGTCAGATATGTTTTTCAACACGTGCCTTATCACCTCAGGCAGGCAAAGCTGATTGGGAACAACTCGAGTACACCATACCCTGGAAAACAAGAGCAAAATGTATGCAAGTACTTTCACGGATCTCGAGAGGTAAGACTTACTTGTATACAATTTTCTATCCAGCGTACTTGAAACTGTCCCCAATAAGGTCCCTCCCTGGTCACAAACGCTCTCTGTCCGTATCGTTTTGTGAGCAACACGGTTCTTGGTGAGCTAAATAAGCGGTGCGTCTCGGTCTGTGCCATACATAAGGTACAAGCCACGAATTGAAACGAAATCGTTCCTTATTGCGTTATTGACAGAGTAATCAAGCTTTAAAGATTGTTTTTTAAGTGAAAATTTTTCTACTAGTACTATTACACACACACACACACAACATTTAACATAGCTACTGCAACATAAATACAAGTTTAATTAGATTTAAATCCTAGAGGATAAAAAGGAGGAAAAAAAGAAAATTACACAAGACAATTTATTCGTATATCCGGGCACGAACCAGCCTTATCTTCCAAGAATTCTTGGACGGAATTTCATTATCTTCCCACCCTGTTATTGATATGGGTGACTGAGATGCTCCAGCCTCACTTTATTAACAGATCATACGGCTGTGGTGGGAATGTTGGAACGTGACAATACGCTTATTGCTTTAAATTTCCTCGATTAAGCTTTATAATTTTGCAGATGTATTTTAATATGAAATAAGGAAATAACAACAATGTGTTTAAAATATTAAATTTTGAGACTTGTGGTCCTTTTTTTATCGTTATTATTTAATGAAATTAATTAATTACTGCAATAACTGCAAAAAATAAAAATTTTGAACGTAATAAATAGGTAAATATTCAAATGATTTCGAAAATAATTATATGGGTTGCGATATTTTTATCCTACGTAAAATCTATAATAACTAAATAACAAAAAGAGCTTAATTTGCTATAGGCTTTGCTGCAGGCGATTATTTGTTTTGATTAGTTTAAGTTTTTAATTTGGAATAAATGTGTTATAAATCAAGACGTAATAAATATGTTATAAATCAAGTCGTAATAAATATGTTATAAAATAAATCAAGTCGTAAGAAAAAAGGCACTCAAAATCAAAATCATTTATTCAATTTAGGCTACAATAATTGAGCACTTATGAATGTCACTACGCCATCGGTTCGTAAGTCTATAGTGCGGGAGACCTTGTATTGAGGAGAACCGGCAAGAAACTCAGCAAGGGCATTAATTTTCTTCCTTTCTCTTACAGCGTCCACTTAAAATATTGGAAAATCCCCTCCCTATCATAGAAGGACACTTTCCATTACAAACATAAAAAACATAAAATGCACAAGCACTACATAAAAAAGTATCTAATTGCAAAATATAAAAAAAGACAGTTTATGTACCTATTTATCACTTATCAATGTCTTACAGTATTGATAAACAAAACAAAAAAAGTAAGACTAAATATAAGGATACAAAGAAGTTTGCAATAGCAGACCAGTCTCCACAGGCGGCACCCATTCACGAGTATGACACATGAATCAGCCATCGCTTTGCTCAACCATGTTTTCGGGAACGTAACGACCACCACCGCAGAGACACTTTGAGAGAGCATGACATACTCAAGCAACTCCAATATAACTTCGATTATGCTAGTTACAATGAGTGTAACGATTGGTACATTTCCAAATACTATCTTATAGATAATAACGCATGGGAATAACTAAAATGTTACATTTTAGTTATTCCCATGCGTTATTATCTATGAGATAGTCTTTAATTGAATAGTAAGCTTTTTTGACAAGTTAACAAAAATTTTAAACTTTTTTAAATTCAGTATTACATACTTCTGCAGGGATTTTGATGTAAAAACGGACACATTTTCATTTAAATACTTTATCAATTTTCTCAAGCCTTGTGTGGATGAGAGCCAGTTTGTGTCTATTTCTTGTATTTCGATTATGAACATCACTATTTTTTTTTAAAAGATTAATATTCTTATGAACATACATTAAATTATCAAATATATATTGACCAGGTAAAGTTAGTATAATGATCTCTTTAAATTTATCCCTTAAAGAGTGTCTGTTAGATAAATTGTATATTGCTCGAATAGACCTCTTCTGCAGTGCGAATATTGTCTGTATATCAGCTGCGTGTCCCCATAATAAGATACCATAGGACATCACGCTATGGAAGAAACTGAAATATACTAACCAGGCTGTGGCTTCGTTTGTAAGGAATACGTATCTTTTTAACCGCAAAAGCTGCAGAACTTAGTCTATTCGCCAATCCAGCTATGTGTGATCCCCATTGAAGTTTTGCATCTAAAGTAATGCCTAAGAATACAGCGCTATCTACAACATCTAATTGCTCCCCATTTATAAGTACACTGGTTCTTACTTGACTAACGTTTGGCGTTAAGAATTTCATACATTTGGTTTTCTTACTGTTTAAAAGCAAATTATTCATATTAAACCAGTGGACAACTTTAGACATACAGTTGTTTACATTATCTAAAACTGTTTCGTGTCTTTTAACTCTAAACAATAGTGATGTGTCATCTGCGAACAACACTATTTCGTGATTGTTTTTACCGACCTCCGGCAGATCATTAATGTATATAAGAAATAGGAATGGCCCCAGGGTGGAGCCCTGTGGAATGCCCATTTTAATTTTAGGTCCAGGGGCGCGCTTCCCATTTATATCAACTGTCTGAATCTTATTGTCCAGGTACAAGCTAATGAGTTTAAGTGCAGTACCCCTAATACCATAGTGTTGCTATTTCCTAATTAGGGTTTCATGTTGGACGCAATCAAATGCCTTGGATAGATTACAAAAAACACCCAAAGCATAAATTGAATCCTCCCAAGCATCAAATATGTGCAGAATAAGCTCAACGCCAGCGTCGGTTGTTGACCGACCTTTTGTGAACCCAAACTGTTTGCAAGTCAGTTGTGAAGTAAAATGACTACTCATTTGATTTAAGATCAGTTTTTCAAAGGTTTTACTGAAAACAGGTAGTATAGAGATAGGTCTAAAATTAGAGAGGTCAGTAGTACTACCTAATTTAAATATACACCACAATTAATAGATTTATTAATTATTATAGCTAGTTGGGGACCAATCACAGAAATTAAGGTAATTGAATGGTCCCAGAGATCAGCTGTATTTTTTATTTTTAGACAATTAAATGCTTTGATAACATCATTATGATTTACATGTCTAAATTTCAATTCTTTTGGCACTCTTTTACATTTTCTTTTAAAAGAGCCTCTGATATTAATGGAGATGATTTTAGTGAGTTGGTAGTTGAAAATGGAATATCCAGGAAAAAAATATTGAACAATGAGGCAATATCTGTTTTTGAGTTAAAAATCAACGTCTAGACAATAATCAGTTTTATGAGATTTTGATTTTCCAGTCTCAGCATTAATAATACTCCAAGTAGTTTTTATTTTATCATTACTATTTTTATTTTTTTCACTTAAAAAACGTGATTTTGCTATATGACAGATTACTTTAAATAATTTAGAGTATTTTTTAACATAATCATTAAATTTCTCGCTTATATTAAACTTTCTTTCACTATATAACTCATACAATCGTTTTATGCTTACATGGATGCCCACAGTAGCCCAATCATTAAAGCATGGACGTTGGTTAGCTAAGACACTCTGCTGGGTTTAAATACAGAGTCGTACTCATCACTAAAAACTTAAAAAAACATATTATATTGTGTATTTGGATCATTTTGTTCAACAAAAGATGGAATTTTTAACAATAAATTATTTTTAAATATCTCCAAGTTTCGTTTAGTTTTAGGTCTTATAACATTTTTTTCCTTACATTTATTCTCTGTAAACAATTCAATTTGCACTAACTGCCCACAATGGTCAGAAGTAAGGTTATTTATAATAGTATTATTAGTAACTGTAATACAATCCGTAAAAATATTACAATTTGGTGACTACTGTAGTTGAACATGAGCTGGTGAGATTTTAGCGAATGTTCTGTAATGCATAGAATATCTATGTTGCAGCAATTCATGAACAACTCTATTTCAAGGTCTTTTCCAAGCATACCTTGAATATTTTGGTTGACTATGTTTAGGGATTTTACATACTTTACAATATGTTTTTTTTAAGAACATTTCGGTAAATTATTATTAGACAGAAAAGTTGACCCAGAGGGATTCTCTGTTGTACACTTAGCTAAAAAAAAGTATTTGAAACAGTTTCCAAAGTCTTAAAACTATTATATTGCCCAATAGAGGTAATTTGACTAGAATTTCTTGGAAGCGTTTCCAGTCGGTATATTAAAACTAGTATTATACTCAAAAGAGCTAGTCTGACAAGCCAAATTCTTGGCTAAGTTATTTAAATAATATGACAATGAGTATACTATCTGTCTTTTATAAGATTTTGATATACAATTTTTATGTTTTCCTACATAATAGTTGTTATTAATATAATTATTGATGTCAATTACATGTAAATTATTACATTTTTGGGACATTGCATGCATTGACAAATTGAATTTATATGTTAAAATATTATAACTGTCATGTAAGTATTTGCTAAATGGAAAAGTGAACAATATTATTTGTTTTACATTCAATATGCTAAGATTATTTATATTTTTAGTCAATTAATGTTTGCTTATTCTCTGCCCTATAAGTATAACAACAATGCTGTTTTCAGAAAATTTATAGTCCTTTATATAATTAAGCATGCCCTGGTAAGAACAGTTGGGCATGCAGTGGTTAATAACAGCCTGTTCCAAGTTTGCTCTAGGTAGGTAACCCATATGCTTTCCAATCTCATCACTGAACATTACAACATTACAGTTTTTACTTAAATTTAGATTTTGTACTACTTTGTTACTATAGTTTTTTTGAGAAGTACGAAAACTGTCACACTGAGGAGAAACAGAAGACTCGTTGTCATGTTGTATCCCGCCCGACATCTGCTGACATTCACAGGTTTGTTGATAGTTGTTAAGTGACTCAAACCTGTCAGCGTTGTATTTACAGAGGTTAAGCAGGCCATCCATGGCTCTAGTGTGTTCCTCAATTTATTTTTGGGCTGAACTGTATTTTGCCATTATTTGGTCTAGGGACGCTTGCAGGGAAGTGACCTCTGACTCAAGTCGCAGTGTGTCAGTTCCATACTTGTCATTACTTAATACTAATTCATGAGACAAAATGTTTAATTTATCCACTAAATTAATCCTATCTCGTTTGTGTTTCATATATTTATTTATTATTATTTATTATTTCCACTAGTTCCTTCGCGTTGAAACGAAGAAATAAGGTGACCTGATTTTTGGCTCTGTTATAACTAGAGGGACTTCAAAAAAAAAATACACAATACTTTTTATCCCCCATTTCTTTTTGATCCCAACTGAAAGTTTCTACGGGAATAAGTTATTCTGCGGGTGAAACCACGGGGTTCGTCTATATTCGAACCAAATAGAATTAAAAAAATATAAGTCAATTTTGTGTTAAAACTTGTTATTCATTTTAATTTTATTTAATTAAAAAAATAATAGTTTGAAAGTAGATATAATTTGATGCGTAATTACATTGCGACCAAAGTTTTCCGCCGAAGTTGTGTCCTTAAAAACTTAGTTGAATTTATATTTTTAATTTGAATTTTATTCCAAATTTTTTCCATGTATAAAGAACTAAATGCACAGTATAAATAGTTTATTAATATAACAATCTAGCCTACAGACTAATAAATAACTTTGATATAACCTAAGCTGTTTCACAAAACTATGTTTGTCAAGTTGTATACTGATCTTTCTTATTCTCTTTTAAGGGGAAGAAACTTTTTTCTTGTGTTGTTTTTTAATCATCACTATCATTTTCTATCACTACACTAGACAAACTCCAAAAGCTTTATCCTTTTCAGTCTTCTCACTGTCTTCGTAATTTGAATTAGCTGGATTGCCTCACCGTTCACATGATGGAATGGAATGGATGAAGTCTGCGTTGGTGAGTTCAGCATTTTTTTAATTACTTTGTCTACGAAATCATTTTTAAGTACTTGTGGAAATGCTCACTTCTTATATACCTGGCAACACCTACAATATGTCTAAGTACTTTGTTATGTAACATTCATACTAATTTGGTACAATTATATAACTTTATTTCATTGAGTACGGCCCCAAAACTGTATAACTACATGTCCATATTGGTAGTATGATTTGTTTGTTAGTAATATTGAATTGTGTAGGCTAAATTAAGAGTATCTACTTAGCAGAAACCTAGTTCTATATTTTTCTTCTTTTGAGCTTTCCAGTGCAACTTTAGAGTCAAGAGTTATACCAAAGTATTTAGCTGCATTTGCATGTGCTATTTTAAAACACTGAATGGTTTTTTTTTCATTGAAACATAATTCTTTAAACATGAATAGGACCCCAAAAACTTAGGTATTCTAGAGCCTACATATGTAGGGTCGTTAAGTTACATCCTTTATCATCATTTTACAGCAAATACAGTAGATGTTTATCGTTATACTCTATTTGTAGTTTACAAAAGAAAAAAATATTTGGGTAGAATTTCTTAAGTACATTATGTAAGATATTTTTAGGTTATGAGGACTGATATTTCGTTTTTATCGTTTTGCTTAACCTTACTTATTACAGCTCTGCTGTATCCTTGTTATATTTTTTTCCACATCACCTTGGTGTTATAAGGTTGAGAACACATGTATTTCAAAGTTTCGACACGTTTGACCTTTGCGTATTAGTTTTATCTATCTTAAGTATAAAATATTTTTTTACGACAATACAAAAAACGAAATTCCAAAACTTTCGATTCGAGTCGCGCCCAAAACAATAATCATTGTACTGTTCTTTTAGATTTTAACGTTACACATTTTCTCTGTTCGATTTTGTGTAAATAATAAATTTTACATTTTTTATGTTTTTTTTTATATAGAGTCCACAATTAATATAAATTGTACAAGTAACCAAAAATATTTTTTTTAAAACCAACCTGTTTATTTAATAAACACGTCAATCAAAGAGATAGGAGTAAATTGAACACTTTAGCTATTAATCATATTTCTGTCACAACTCCTTCAAAATTACAGACAAAAAGTTAAATGCTACGTTTTTTATCCAATAGACCTAATGCGCCCACGCACATAAGAAACGCTTAGTAGTGATAAAGCTCATTAGAAACGCTTAGTAGTGATAAAGCTCCGTCCTTAAAAAAGGTAAAGAAGGGAGCTTTAATGCCTTTATTGTAGAAAATATAGAATATATTATTTTTTCAAATTAAAATACCTAACATTTTACTTTTAATGATTAATTAGGATTTAATTTGTTACTGTAAGTATTTGTAGAAGAATTATAATCGAAGAAGAGACAATCATTTGCGTATTCTGTTAAACAAAGTTGTAAAATGAATAGAAGGATACGCAATAAGTTTATAAAGCTACCACGCCTTATTTTATTTTAATTTAATTAACATTAGCCGGGTACTTGTTTTCTTTGCTTTGATGTAAGATGCTGACAGACAATTTGTTGCTATTTTTATCTACAAAATTCTGGGATTTGTATCTTTACTGAAAATTTCTGGGATTTTTGTCTTTACTGCAAATTTCTGGAATTTATGCAAATTTCTGGGATTTGTATCTTTACTGCAAATTTCTGGGATTTGGATCTTTACTGCAAATTTTTGGCATTTGTATCTTTATTGCAAATTTTTGACATTTTTATCTTTACTGCAAATTTTTGGCATGCAACTTCAAAGCACAAAAATCAAAAACCCCGCTGTCATCTGTCACTTTTGTCATTATGTCTGCTTTAGAGACATTTTTAACCGACTTCAAAAAAAGGAGGAGGTTCTCAGTTCGACTGACATGTTTTTTGTTATGGATGTTCAGCCATAACTTTTTTGTTTATGAACCGATTTACGTAATTTTATTCGACAGGATATACTTGCAAGTTAGTCCCATAGAAATTTTATCCAAATCGATTCAGTTGTTTAGTTTTTAGACAATTCCAAATAACTTTTCCTTGAAAAATGTCATCCAAATAACTTTTCCCTTAAAAAAGCACTTCGTCACTGAAAATTAAAAAATAAAAACTTTTTTAAAAAATTAAAAAAACTGTAATTCAGGTCAGATTTTTCAACTTCAGATCATCAAAGTTATATGAAACTCAAAGCTACATTTTATAACATTCACCTACGTACACGGAAAAAAAAGAGTTTCCAAGTTCTATTCCACCAAAATGATTTGCATTCAGTCAAGAAATCCAACTATTTTGGACATATTTTGTTCACAGAAGGCAATATTATTTCCCAGAAAAAAAATCATTTTATCAATCAAAATTGATAAACTTCTTTTCGTATGAACAATTTTTTTTTTAACCAAATAAATGTACGTTTTAGATCAACCAAACTTAAATTAATTACCCTAAGACAGTTAATGTTCTTGTATAAAATAAATACATTTTTATATGCAACATTTTATTTTTCTTCGGTTGAAACAAAAAATAATTTTGCTTTGATATAATTTATTTTGCGCCAAAATCATAGTTTTCTTAAATCTGCGACGTCACTTATTAAAAACTATATCTTTCGATGAAAATAATTGTATCTTAAATCAAAACCAGTGAAATGTTCAGTTAAGATAATATTGTTTTGAATTAGAGAAAATAATAATTTTAACAGAATTTGTTAGATTCTTGACTTAAAATCTGATATTTTAAGCTGAAACTCTTGTTTTAGTCGAAACAAATAAAATACCTGGTTTAAAATATTAAACATTTTCGTTGAAATTAATAAGCTAGTATCGCTTTGAACGAATTTTCTTTTCGTTTAAGTAAATACCTGCATTTTCAAAATTGAATGAACCTCATCACTGTCCTTCATAGGATTTCATGTTGGCTTTTAATTTTAAACAATTGTTTATTGTAGGGTTTTGTGCGTCAAATTAGTATCAGTTTATGCGAGAAACCTACAGTTAATTATTTTCTGAGAATTGAAAAGCTCGTGGCCCAGTCGCATTCGTCTATCTGAAACGATAAGCGAAGTTAAGCAACGTCGACCGTGGTCAGTACTTGGATGGGTGACCGCTTTTTCTTCCATGTTTAAGAAGGATCGTTAAATGTCATAACAATTGTAATTAAACATAACGCTGTATAATCAGCTCAAGGCGAGAATAGCTACTAAGCTCGACAAAGTCCATATAAAGGCACTGCGGTAGACTGACTATATGGCCCAAGCCTCCAGAAAAGAGGCCTGTGCCTCTGCAGTAGGGCACTAGCTCTACAAACTTCCTATAAGACACACACTAAGTCAGTGCGGTAGACTGACTCTATATGGCCCAAGCCTCCAGAAAAGAGGCGTAGGGCTTTTTAAAAAACTTTATTTCATTTTGACGGATAACTATGTCATTTTGGACAGAATCATTTTTTGTGTTAAACTAAAATATAATGTTATTAATTTAAGAGCTGATGTAGTCAAGTTAAGAGCACTATTCTCTTGTGTGAACTAGACATTTCTTCAGTGCAATAACACACGAAGTTCTACGTCCAAGAAAACTAAGTGTTTCAAATAAAGAAGCATATTTTTCTTCAATGAATTAAATACTGTTTCAAACTGAAACAGTTTTAATTACTGGTTCAAAGAAATTTGATCTTGTGTTAACTTCATATTATTTTAAATATTTAAGAGAAATAACATCTTAGATGAAGTAAATATTCGTTGGTGCATATATGAAACGATATTCTCTTGGCTCAACTAATTCTTTTTTACCGTGTAACGGTAAAAAAGTTGAACGGGCGAATGGATAGACATAAAGAAGCTATATATAAGTGTTAGGTTTTTACTACACGCTACGACACTCTAAAAACCGCCTAACAAACAGATCGAAGAAACTATAAACGTGCAATTTACTTTTACAATTTAATTTAGCTACTTAAGTAACTGTTTAAGTCGTCAAACGGAACCTTATTAGTACATATATATATATATTATATGTGTTATTGTGTTTGTATGTTTATGTATATGTATGTCTATGTCTGTGTTTATGTAAATATCCCAAATTATCAGTACAAACATCATAGTATTAGCATTAGCATAGGTTTAATTTTAACTATTTGTTCTTTTTTGTTTGTTTTTTACTTATCTGCTAGTTAGTTAAGCCTAGTTTTATTGCACCACCATTTAAAATTATATATTAAGCTTGTGGTTAGCTGGTAGAAAATGCCGTTTGGCATTAAGCTCGCCACTGTACACTTTTGTTTGTGCAAAAAGAATAAATAAATAAATAAACCTTAATATTTGACAACATATATAATGAGGCTATTGACCCCTCCGTACTAGTTGTACGGTCGAGGCGTCGGGAGACCGGAGGTCTGGCAGCTTCCTATGCCAAAGGATCAGTTTGGCGATCTAAAGAGGTAACGCTGCCAGCATTTTGGGCACTGCTGTGCCACATGATTTTTTAGAAGATATTTTGTATTTATAATTAGGTTATAGTTTTAGTTTTAAATGTTATTGTAATTGTGTCATAAATTGAATTTTCAAATTTGAAAATGAGCTACCTATAAAAAATACCTTGACGAACTAATTATATTTATAACATTCGGATTTGGTTAAAAATTCTTAAAAATAAAACCATTAAAAATCAGTTTTTTCTTCCACTTTAGGTTGCCAAATATCCTATGGTAAAATAGTTTTAAATGTCATTGCATTTGCGGCTTCTTGCTGCAATGTTATTTCACGGGCTGCGTTGCGTCCGCTCGCGCTAACGCGTTATTGGAATTGTGCCAGCGTGTAATCTTCTGTTAAGGCCGATCTCAGATTCACCACTTGTCGGTAACCTCAAGGACCCGGGGCATGCTCCTATGGCTCTATGGTGCGAGCACGCCCGCGCAAATCATCTCGGCAGCGTGGAGAAGCGCGTAAATTAACAGGCCGTAGGAAGCCACCTTAGAATGTTGAGTTGTCAACAAGAGTACACGCGATATAAGTTTGGACGTAGTAATTTGCCGAACTATATTTCTATCGTATATTATATAGTTTATCTCATTCACAGTGGTGCCTCTGCCACGCAGAAACTTACGTGGCGCGCAATGTAACGTACATCTGAAATAAGGTCGTTTCAAATTATAAAATTGAAAGCATTTTTTACCTAAGCCTGGTTTCCTTGGACCGATCCTTCCCAAATTAAAATGGGACCAATGCGGGGGTTGACCCTTTCATAAATGTAATCATCAAACTCTATCCTCACACACACACACAGACTAAATAATAGTTGCTGTGTGTGTGCTTATATGTGTGTTATGACTACAGTATCAATGAAAAGATTAAAGGTTTTTACAGAGTGATCCTTTCCTAGTATATAAATTAAAATAAAGGTATCAAACCATTCAAATAGTTGAAAGGAGAAAATAGTTAATAAGCGCCCTTTTTTTATTTTTGAGTATTGAGTTAAAAGGAAATATTACTTTCAGTGGAATCTGATATTAGAACTAAAATATAACTGCAAAAGAGAAGGGTAACACCGCTATGAACCAAGTAGTAAATCGAACTGTAAATCGAAAAAAAACGACTGCAAAAACATTAAGAACTACAAATAAATAAATAAATGCACCAAAAATATCCTACTAATATTATAAATGTGAAAGTTTGTATGTCTGGATGGATGTTTGGTACTCAATAACGCTTCAACCACTGGACGGATCGGGATAAAAGTTGGCATACATATAGGTTAGGTCCTGAAACAGCATATAAGCTACTTTTTATCCCTAAAAAAGTTCCTGTGGGAATAACTGTAACAGAGTTAAACAAACTTTTGCTGCACCTATAGCATGCTATAGCAATTCATTGGTATAACTAATTAATTAATCGGAGTTAATTAAGGAATTCCACGCCGATAACTGAATTTAGGGCGGGCGGAGCCGCTGGCAAAGTCTAGTACTAAATATTTAGATGTAAGCACACGATACTCATTTTGAGATAACTACTATTCGAGTAGTTTGAGCAATTTGGACTATTATTTTGTAACTTGCATTGTAATGAGTCCCGCCTAATAAGAGTTAAATAGTTAGTATATTTTAGGTGAACTTTTTTATTTCACTTTAGTTTTTCATGTTTTTGCAGTCAGGTTTTTCTATTTATTACATTATTTTTTTATTTACAGCTTTTTAGTTTTAGTTATTTTTTACTTCTTTTTTGCACTTTATTATTTAATGTACACTAAAAAACTCTAGAGATGAAGACCTTTCATTTGAGACCTCATTCATCGAAACCGGTTTAGGTTACTAGAGATCATAAAAAAAACGGACATACATACATACGTGCAAAAAACATTACCCTCCTTCTGGGACAGTCAATGTAGAATAAATAATTGTAATTCTTAAAATTTCACTTTAATAATTAATATTTTTAAGTAAAACTACCTACTATACAACTCCTTGTCCTTAATATTGTTACAAATATCCTTAACCTTATAATCAAATGGGATTTTATTCCGGGACTTCATCCAGTTCTATATCATCAGAATCCTTTTCAGTAATTCCGTTCATTATAGTTGAATTTGGAGGCAGCCATTCACAACTTGTATGCTGGGAAGAACACACCTAAAAATATAACTTAGTCGTAGGTATATATTATAAAGGGGTTCGGTCCGCAATGCGCCAAAAGCTACGATAGTGCCTTCGATCACCTTACAAATCTGCCTCTTAAGAGGGCGTTATAGGCCACAATGCTAATTTCTGTAATACTAACGTTGTGTATGTTAATGTTCTAAGAATCATTACACAATGTCATATACATAACTATTAGATATATTTGTTATATGCTTCCTTAGTAAATTATTCCATAATGACGCCTTGTAACATATTTTTTTTGTATGGAATTTAAAGTTTGTACCATTTTGTAGTCACATTTTTTTAGTTTTTGCTACAACTTCGAGTCAATGCACTAGATAAAAGCTATTCTTATTATTTAATCAACTTTCATTACAATAAAATGCAAAACACGCTTTGAAAATTTGCACAAGTGTTGAAACAATGGTCAATTCCATATTTTTTATTGCATTAATACAATAAATGAAAATCATTCATTTAGGTAATGCACTAGACAAAAACAAGTTTTATAACATATATTTTTTTCAATCCTTTAGGATTTCAGCCACAAAATTTGCACAAAAACGGTGTATTTCCGCGATCTAGCCAATACCGCAGTCTGCAGACAATAATATCATGTAACTAGTGATGGCATATTCGCGAGCTTCCAGTACTTTCGGTGAAGAGGTAGGGCGTTGTGGGCACGGACAAAAAACGTCATATTGACATTTGTAGTTAGATTTGATTTATATATAAGTCGTAATAATGAAACTGTATTTAATTTTTTGCACAAATCGCGTTACGGTGCACATTGCGACAAGAAATAATTATTTTACGTAAAATATAAAAAAACAAGTAAGTGAGTAAAAATAAACAAAACTTTAGAAATCAATTTTAAGCTTAATTTCTGAGCACGGTTACGTTGGTCCGATTTGAAAACATCACATTCGATAGTGAGTGCGAATTTCAATTCGGTTCATGCACCCACACTCGTGAGTCATGTAGGCGCAATACGGACCGCACTCATTGTTTGTGTCGTTATAAAGCCGTTGGTATATATAAGTAGCATCAATAGTTAAAGTCACCTTGCAGCGACAATCTTCAGCAGAAATAAAGTGGAATATTTCTGTACCGGGGGTGACATCGGGATCGCAATGCCGCAAGCGAAACGCCAGAGGGCGCCGGGTGCCGTGGATACATACTGGGTGATGAGACTTCTTGAACGGGAATTCCCAATCTGAAATCTTAAAACAAATTGTATTTAGACAGGGTATTGGAAACCACTTTTGAATGAGGCTCTTTACTGCAGTGTAAAAAATGCAAAGGTGGTATAAAAAAAATTAGTATTCAGCAAATTGACATTGTTTATATACAAATTTGGTTTCATTAGCCTTTTCTTGTCTGAAACTTAAATAGTTTCGTAGGAAGATAATTTTTCTTTCTGTTCACAAAAAGTCGATGGTGGCCGAGGGGTTTAAATTTCACTTCACGTGCCAAGTGGTGGAGGTTCGAACCCCGGGGTCGGCGTGTACAAATGAGTCGTTTCTTAATTTCTCAAGTACACTGATTTATTTATTCGACCTTCACGAATATCATTATGGAGAGAAACACGACCACGATCAAATTCTGCGTACCAACGCCTTACGGTGCGCAAATAAGTTGCTTTCCTCCCAAAAGCATTTTGAAGGCAAGCAGTGCAGTCTTGCGGAGTCAGTGAATTTTTAAAATCATTAAAAATCATCGCACTACAATCTTTTAGCGCTAATCCCATTTTTGCTACGGACTACGAACTTCAACTTGTGCCACCGGCTCCGCCCTCCCTAACTTCGGTAATGGGCGTGGAACTCCTTAATTAACTCCAATTAATTAATTATTTATTATACCAATGAATTGCTATAGCATGCTATAGGTGCAGCAATAGTTCGTTTAACTCTGTTATAGTTATTCCCGCAGGAACTTTTGCATTTTTGGGGTAAAAGTATCCTTTATTCTATTCCAGGACCTAACCTATATGTATGCCAAGTTTTATCCCGATCCGTACAGTGGTTGAAGCGTGATTGAGTAACAAACATCCATCCAGACATACAAACTTTAACATTTATAATATTAGTAGGATTTAACCTCTCAGGTGCGTAACTAACAAGCTTGCGGTCCGCCTGATGAAAAATGAAAACGGTCACCGCAGCCTATGGAAATTTAAGAATCTAATAACATTTTTCTAATAAATACTAATTACATATTATATATTAATGGTTTTTTTGTATTTTGTTTGTATCAGTTTTCAATATGAAGCGACTTCTATATTTGCCATTACCTACATCACCGAAAATAAATACAGCTTGTGTAAAATAATATCCAACCTGACCGGCATAGTTACGTTAAACCCTCCAAAACTCGAAAGAACTGAAAAAATGTGACATCAGTTGTTCCCATCCTATAAACATCAAATTTTCAATTTCGCAGACAGCCTCCTATAATATTCTTAGTTAGGTTCTAAAAATTGGATGGGTCCATAGAAATTTTAGGTGTGTTTTGTTTGCAGCTTCAATGCGCTCACTGTCAAAATCCAGTCAAGTTTAAGACACAAAACTGTATAAATATTAATTATATATAAGTTATCTGCCTTACCTCAATAGCTGAATTATTAACATTAAGAGCAGAAGTATTATACTTTATGTCAGTGAACAAAACAAGTCTATATTCAAAGATAACTTTTACGTCTCGATACCGTGTTCAGACACACAAAACGAGCCGATCCGAGTACCTGAATTTTCGGGTACTTGACGTTACACTACACATACGTAATCTGTGCGTCGACGCGAAATGTGCTCCCGCGTAAAGTAATAAAAATGACGATTTTTGCAATAAAATTGTACTAAACTATTGACAAAAAAAAAGGTTGATGATAAAAAATCCGTTGTCACAAGTTATTACACTAATCTGCTTGCTATATTTGAGTTATAAACTAAGTTTTCAAAATAACTGTTCGCGAAACAAACAACAAAATCTGTCTGTGTTGCCAAGTCTGTAGGTACGTTCATTTCCCATCCTACATTTAGTAAGGCGAATACTGAAACAACAATACATATTTTTCACCGAACGTCACTTAAAACATTACACTATTTCAGGTTGATAAAGTATTTATGTATTGATGACCCCTGTGACACATTGTATCTATAAAACATAAACCTTAACGCCGGACTACTGCAATGTTTAAATAATAAAACGTAACAGTTAGATGTAAATATCAATAGAAAAAGCAGTACTTATCATGTATTTTATGAACTACGATATTAATTAATTATCGTATCTTAAAATACATAAATAATTTGAAAAAATATCTTTTCTTTACAACGAACTGTGACGTTGACGTCACGCATTGGACTCTTTATTTAAAATGTCAACTTTAGTTACCTAATACTAGTAGGGCATGTAATATCGGAAGGTTTTCAATTCTGATATTGATTTTCGATATTAGATTTTTATATCGGAATTCTGATACTAATATCGGAATTGAACATATTTTTCATAAAGTTGTATTAGATACAAGATATATTAAATTATTTTATTTTTGTAATCAACATAAAAATTAAACAACTTCTGTGATGATACTACAAAAAAAACATAAAACTGAAATAAATTTTGATAAATATATTTAAAAATAGCACAACCTATGAACAAAATCTAAATTTAAAATACCTTCTGAAATAACTTCATTAAAATAATTAATCAAAAATTGTAAAAAAAATTAACAAGAGAAAAAATCTACTAATCCTGTACTATTTATTCATTTTATTATGCGTTCATAGAAACTCCTCCACTCCGCTACTAATTAAATAAAAAAACTCAAAATCATCTTTAAAAAAGTATAATTGGAAAAAATGGAATCTACTTATTTATTAACAATATGTATATGCTTTTAAGAGCGAAACTTCATGATGATTTCAGCAAAAGCAAACTTCGGACAATGCATCACAAATAACAAGCTGACGAAAAACACGCTTACTTTCAACACTAAGGCAAAACTTATGTAAAATACAAACGCTCTGTTCGCCTGTTGTATATACACTAATCCCTCCTTCCGTTTTTGTCGCATACAATTTAATAAGCTATTATAATTTTAAAAAGGTAAAAATACGCGTCCATATGCAAGTCCTTCCTATTTTTTCAGATTTTCTCAAATTCTTGGCCAAAAGTCATATTACACTTTGTAGTTACTTTAATCGGAAAGTAATAAAACTACCTCAACATAGTCTTTGTTTCTGTGACAGCTCCAGTGCATACAGGGTTTGCATTTTATTTGAGGTTTAGGACATGCATACGCATTATATACTTTTTTTTAGTCGTTAGTTTGAAAAATATGTCGCCATTTGAAGCCAATAGAAACTTTAAGAATTATAAATAAAAACACTCCTAGTGTTACTACTACTATTAATTGTCATCTTTTGTATTAAGCTTTGCTTGCAAGTTCATAGCGATTTAAGATATTGTGTTTTGCTTCTCAAGTTTACTGAATACGAATTTCAATGAAATTTTAAATTTGGCGGCACTTACTGTCCGCATTTAACGCATTGGTTACATATGCTCAGGAGATAATCCAGTGGATGTTCCTTAAAAATAGTGAACAGCTATTTTGTTTCTTGACATTTGGCGAACAAAACGATTTCAATGGCTCTGTGATGCGATAGCTTTTTATGTTAAAAAAATCTTGTCAACAAAACACAGCTGTTGTCACATGGCGGAACCTATGAATAACGTACACGGCGTGCACGGATGCCATGGCAGGGAAGTACGGATTGTATTTTGTACAGTATATAATATTTGGAACATTCTTAATGGTTTAACATGCATTACATGGCCATGGTCATCAGATTGATACCTTCGTATCTAAGGCTTACGTTCTATCTCAAAATAATGTGTCACCACCAATCGAAAGCGAAAATAAATTGTAGTACAGAATAAAAGTAAGAACTCCCCAATTCGGGGTAATCACTTTATGGTTGGTAACACCAAAATTACGCACACAGATGTAAAAATGATAGTCGTAATAGCTGATTTACACACACATTGATAGGAAAATAGCTCGCAACACTCAGTTTGATATTGTTTCGGACACGGTATCTAGACGTATAAGTCATCTTTGTCTATATTATTGCTTACCTCTCTAGAGTCACACCTTCCGCCACAAGATGGCACTTTTATATTATCCCAACAACGTAGGCCCCTCTCATCAGATTGTTCAGCTCGTGCCAAATACACTCTTCTAGAACAAACGCTAAGGTCAGCTGTAGATACCATAAACAAAAAAACAACCAATAACAGAAGTCGATGAGATGATTTCTTAGCAGTTAACATTTTCTGTAAAACTTTGATTGAAACAAAAAATAAAATAAACTTAACACAACAGTTCACTGTTAAAAAAATCAGCCTTTTGAGGAAATTATGGGGTATTTTTTGTAATGTTATTCTTTTGTGCAACAATATAAACGTATCTTCAAGCAAAAGGGTTGTCCAAAACTGTTTGCTTCTACGTTAAAACGATTTTTTTCTCTTCTGGCTTCACAATATGATATTTACTTCCGGTCGTTTAACAAGAGACAGTGGGACTGCTGGCTTCACAAATAAAAAGGATGTTAAAAGATGATCGCATAAAGTGTGAATAACCGTGTATTTATTCGTGTATGCAAATTTTTATTGAGCCTAGTTCACAGAGTATATTAAATATAAAACTTCCTTATTATTATTATTATAAATCAATACTTTTATAGCAAAGATGCAGTTAAAAGATTAATCTCGAGCCAGGACATGAACCTCCAACCCTTACATTCTGTGTAAGCGCTTTACCAATGAGCTATCGAGGCACAAGTCTGGCTGATGAAAATCCAATCGAGTCGAAAAAATCCCTGACGGTCGAAAAAAATTAAAAAAATAAAATTTACTTCTAAGAAATAAAAGTAGATTGTATCACGAGGGATCAAAATATTATTTTTGCGGCGAGGGTGCTATTTTGAATCCAGAGTGGAGCGAAGGATTCTAGAGTAGAATTCGGAGCATAGCAAGGGATTGCGAGGGATCCTAAGGTAGAATCCGGAGCGCAGCGAGGGATTCAAAGGTAAATTAATTTTGCCGCTAATTTTGACAGACTCTACTTTTTATCAGCTCTATGAGTTGATAAAAATTATAAAGTACATATATTTTTTCCACTATCACTACTTGAGGAAAACGACACTTCTGATCTTCTGACCCAAGGTCAGAAGGTCACAAAAGTTTGTTGGACTGTTAAAAAATCTAATGTTACAAACAAAAACGATAGAGTACTTACTCTTCATATTCTGAATATCTCTAGTTACAAACGAAACAGTTGGTTCAAAGAATTCATTCATTAATGAACTTTCTAACTCACTTGGGCACAACGTTTCGGAGAAAGAGAAAGTATCGTTCAACTAGCAACAATTTTATTTTAGTAGTGCCTAATATGAGAATTATGAAATTCTCTTACAATTCACGCATGATTGTATAGATAGTAGCGCCACGTTAAAATATGTCTGCATAGTTATTCATTTGATTCCCTCAGTGTGGACTCTGCCTTAGGGTAGTTATTAATGGAGCGTGAAGATTAGGTGCGTACTGATAATACAAGTCAAATGTCTCTTTTCGGAATGAACTCGAATAAGTCAAGGATTCAATATAATTTCTAAAGTTGTCCGTGCGTGAATTCTAAGAAATTACTAAATAAATTTCTCAAATGCAATGATAATAGTAATGTGTAAAACAATGAATTAAGCTACTAATTATTGATTTTTAGAAATCCTAAAATAACAAAATTTATTTTTAAATAGTACCTAAACGCAATTAATGAATTTATCTCAAATGCACAATATAATACTGGTTTTGCTCACCTGCGCTATTTAATCTGTACATGAATCGCTTGATCTTTGAGCTTAGTAGCAGTGGAATTAGATGTAGGAGAAACTTGCTGCAGTAACATCAGCTATTCAGATGATATGGTGCTGCTGAGCCCATTGATCAGGGCTTCCGCTCTCATGGTCTCAGATATAATAATAATAAAAGTGTAATCCTTTTTTTTAAAGCGGGCTAAAAAACTTACACTGAGGTGCCCTCGGTTCAGCCGTGGGGCGAGATTTGACTAGGGTATCCAGTTCGCTGACATGAAACGAGCCGTAGGGCACTGGCTATTAGAGCAAATATGATTCCCGGCGGTTAGCGCGGTGTAGTAAAAAAGGTTAAATTAACACTGTTCAAGAAGTATTGTCAGACCTTCGACGCGTGCAGCCTGTGGGTATATTATAAGCGAAAATCGTATAGTGCCCTCTGAGTTCAGTATAATAACGCTATGAGACTTCTGCTGGGGCTGCTTCGGTTTTGTAGCGCATCAGAAAGGATGACGGAAGCGAGGATAGACAGTTCTTGTGCTATTTTGCATAAGAGATTGGCCTCCCTATTACCCAGGATCCATGGCAGCCCAAAATCACTTCTCAAGTTAATAATTGAAAGGTTTCAGTGCCCCATTTTCAGACATTGGAATCTATTGCATGTTGGTTCCAGACCAGCAATTTTTAATACTATATAAGCCAATAAAATCTAGGCTATATTTAGTACTTATTATTGTAATTAATATATATCTGAAATTATGAACTACCAACATATTTTATAAGTGTGTACTTACAGTATATGGATGAAATATCTGAAATAAATGAATTATTATCATATCATTATTATAATACTTTTAAAATCCCTCCAAATTGTAGAAGGGATAGCCCTTCTTCAAATTTTAGTTAGCCTTCGTTGCGACATAAAGGAATAGTGCCTTCTTTCTTATGGCTTGATTTGCAAACAGTGGTACAAGTATTTCGAATTTAAACTTATTTTCAATGGCTTTTCAAGTAGGTAATTGCTTATTCTAATCAAAATCTTTCATAGCCTCTGTTAATCAGGTATACTGTAGCTATATTAGTTAAATAATTTTGTTACCTGCTTATCATTTACTTTATTCACTGATCTATTTTTGGTTAGTTAGAGAAATTCACTAATTTTATCTTTAAAATTTTAAAGCGACAACCCTTAAAACTACTGACTTATGACTACGGTATGTTCTACGGTTAAGACGTATTTTTACAGATGTTTATCATTTAAAAAATGTAGCGAGCGCTTTTATTTATATTATTTATGTATTTATTATTTTTAGTTTTTTAGTTATTAATATTTATTGTATTAATTTAAAGATTAGGATTTGCGAGAGGAATAGGTAAACAACAAAGTCGCTTAAGAAATTACACAGCAAATAGAATATATGCAAATAAAGAATTAAATAATATATATATAAAAAAATATGTTACTACAACGTAAAAAGTAATGTAAACATTGAAACACAAAAAGGTCTTTAAGAACAAGAACATCTCATATTTATTTTGGCTCAGTAAATACTTTTGTGAGCAACAAGGATTTGTTTGTGAACGTAAATACTCGTAGAAACGGAAATGTAAGCATGTACGCTTTACTGACTAAATTTGCTGTGTTATGCGTTTTATCTGTTTTAATTCAACTAATTTCCTGTCCTATATTAATTTTAATTTACTGCCACTCTTTACGAATGACACATTTATTTGGTATATTCTATAATATTATGGTATTTTTGAAACAAAGTAGGATTAGACAGAAAAATGTAAAGTTGTTTATCTAATTTCAGGCGTAGAACGATAAGATAATAAACGTATGTAGTAAACATAAACTGAACAACGGCAAACAAACTCCACTCGAAAAAAGCATAACGGCGTGTGCCAGGGGCGGTTACAGTTTTATTCTTTTACTTAGCTTAGCTTTCCACAGCTTTGTTTCTATGGGTACATTGTAACGCCCCCCCCCCCCCCCCTTTTTCAAAATATAAATCTAAATATATTAAAATGTTCTAGGAACCTCGAAGCTCACTATCACTCAACGAGAGAGAAATCAGATAAATTTAATATGTAATAATGATTTAGATAAATACTTTATTTGGCCAAGCGTGATCGTCATAAGTGGTAGGACTCGAAGACCGTTGTGCTATATAAGTAGTAAACCCAGTTGTTTTAGAGGTACGTCA
Organism: Apoda limacodes; assembly: GCA_946406115.1. Taxonomy (NCBI): domain Eukaryota; kingdom Metazoa; phylum Arthropoda; class Insecta; order Lepidoptera; family Limacodidae; genus Apoda; species Apoda limacodes. The sequence continues at coordinate 23,758,211 of OX291551.1, read as the reverse complement.
GAGTAATATAGCGAACAATAGTTTACAAATAAAAATTTATATAGCTAAATCTATGATCATAAATAACGCCATTGTCGAGTTTCATCGTTTTTAAATAACAGGTACTAAAGGGTAATATGATTTTTATGTTATCCCTACACAAAGGAACCCTTATTTTTGCTACTTCTACATTTGAGAGTAAAATCCATACGAATGCTAGATTTATTCGTTTTGTAGAGTGGGAACTAGGTACCTAAGTGATCAGGACTTGCAACATGAAAATAGGTTAAAGAGGCGCCCCCTTACGATGCTCATCAGCGCTCACCTACACTAGCTAACCAGCCAAAACAGTAAAACCCTGCTAACGCCGCTAAGGATGGACATGTATTATACATATTAGCAATTACTGTATCTCTTGACAGACATAGCTCTTTAGTGGGCTATATAAATATTATGGCTGTTATAATCTTAGTTCCCACTTATATTTTATAGAAGATTTATCTTAACTTAGCTGAAAATGTCCGAGAACAAGGTTCGGTCATGTATTCCTTCCTATTGAGGTAATTGAGATTTCTTTGTACCATAAATTTCTAACCGGCAAAAGCGGGCCCGTCATTTGGATGTTGAACATACAATATTTTCACTGTAACTTCTAATATGAAAGTATTTACTAACCAGTAATGGTGGTACATACTGGCTGTAGTTTAACCCCACGTGTAGCTGCTAGTGACCTACAAGCGTAGACTATGGTTTCATCCTTCTCAGGCAGCGTTTCGACAATTTAAACGACGGCAATTGAATGTTTTGTATGTATGGGACCACGCACTTTTATCACCACTTACCCCTCTCTAACAACCTTTTCACCTCACATTTCAAAACCCCCATCCTATTTTTTTATTCCGGATGGATGTCCGGCCGTAATTGTTTTTATCAAAGAAAAAATAAACTTTTAAGTATAATTCTAGTTATTTTGGTTCGGGTACTATTATAGAGTCCTAGATTCATATGAACGGTCTAGATAAAACGGCCTAATTATCCCAAACTAATAGAATATTAATATTATGTTCTCAATGTTCGTAAGGTTCTAACAAACCCCGGGTAATTTCAAATAACCTATCACGTCATACCATTATACGGAATACGTGAGAACCAAGACAACTACCCTTTATCATTGTTAGAATATTTATTGCACGAGGCTACCATAATGGTTTTCAATATTATAACAGTTCTAAGTAATTTAAATTTACGCGGTTATACTCAACATTATAGAATTCCCAATAACAGTAGCATAACTATTTAACTAAGGCAATAAAATTAATAAGAAAAGAAAACCGCGGATTACAAAACAACTCCTATCTAGAGGGCCTCCGATTTATCTTACGTTTAATTTTCTGAATAAAATTTCATTCTGGTAAAGGTTATGAAACTCTCTTTGAAGGGCATATGAAGTGATGCCATTTCTATATTGCTTAAACTTCCAATCAGCGCTAGTCTTAAAATGTCCTCCAATCACAGTATGTTTCAAACCATCCATACTCGCGCCACTGGTTCAAACTGACGCAACTTCATTTTGTCTAGAGTGCGAATTCATAAATCGGGAGTTGATTACTACCTACATTTAACAATTAATTTTGTGTTAACGTTTATCATTCGTAAGTTTATAACGTAATATTTTACATCTGAGTTATTGGTATTAATTTTTTTGCTAGCTTCAAACCTTTCATAAAATACATCATAACTTCTCAGCTAATGTATAAAATTACTGAACTTGTCTATTAAACATTTTGCTACAGGTAGAACGTTCATTGAGAATTGTTTACTAATGAAAATCTTCGCGCTGAAACTTGAATAAAAACATTGTATTAATATGAATTGTAAAATGTTAAGGCATAAATATGGTATCGTCACAGTACATAATCACGGAAAAAAGGCATGGTTTTTAAGATAAACACTATCAAAAATACGTGCCCAATCCTGACTCAGTCCTTATAGTTAGTCAGGAATAGGCAATGGTGTATATAATTATTAAAGAGAGCCGCAGCTGAATATTTTTGGTAGGGTTTCGTTTTTGCCATTTAGCAACAGAACTCTAAAATTATCATAGAACTAGTCAGCACAGGTATAGCGCTCATGAAAAGTAAAATATCAGCACGATTAAATTATGTTTGAACTTAAGAACTTATGGAATTTAAGAGAGTAAAGATGAGTGCCTATGCAAACTTTGACAAAACCTGACATTCCAATTCATAATCAGAAATTATAAATCATTACTATACTAAATTTGAACTAATACAAAAAACAAATGAAAAACTTGTGACATGGAGTGGTGGTACCCTAGAGTCAGCCAAAAAAATATTACGCACACAAAGCTCAACAAGATAACATAGAACCTTGTTTTATGTTTCTTTTAAAATGTTTCTTTCTTCCTTATACATATAAGGAAGAAAGAAACATTAAAAATTTACAGTAGGAACTATACATACTTAATAAAGTACCACACACACTACTGCCATCTTTGGGCGGGTCCACCCGGATACCAGCTTTGCCCTTTTGACTCGGTTCATAAACGGGCTGAGAGAATCGACGACGATCTCAAACTCACAAGCCGTATCGAACTGTATGTGTTCTACCGCTTGTATAATGGGATGTGTTCTGAAAAATTGTTCGAAATGGTGCTCTCGGCTTCTTTCTACCATCGCATAGCTCGCCATTGACAAGGATCTTATCCTCACACCTTGGAACCTAACTGGTCATGTACAGTGTGGTTTTAAAGGAACTTATTTCCGTGAATGCTTAGGGTAGTGAATGAGCTCCCTCCTTTATCTTTTCTCTAAGGACTATAATTTGGCCTTCTTCAAGAAAGAAGTTATAAGATTTTTAGCGGGTCGGCAACGCGCGAGAGATTGATGATCCTCGCGTTGCAAGCGTCCATAGGCTGCAACACCTGTCAATGTACAGCATGTTTCCCATTCCGTTCTATTGCTGACTGATGGTGCTTCTGAATCTAGCGAAATATTGGGAAAAAATATCTTTTCTATAAATATACTTATTTTATCTATCCTAATATTATAAAGATGAAAGATTTGATTGTTTGTTTGTATTGAATAGGCTCCGAAACTACTGGACCGATTTGAGAAGTTCTTTTGACATCAGAAGCTGATATTCTTCCCTGGTGAATATAGGCTACTTTTTACCGCGAGCAAATGATTAATTCCTACGGGAAAACGGGTAATAGGACAACGGGTAGTAAAAATTATCCTTCCGTACTTTTCTTTTTTACATAACTTCTAAATACCTGAACCGATTAGGTTAAAAATTTTTGATGGTTTCTTGGATGATTTAAAAATGCAATTGGACCCGGTAGGTGGCGCTGCTGTCAGTATGTTAAATACGGCTTGACCGATTGGGTTGAAATTTTGTATGTGTATTTTCATGGTTTCACAGACACGAATGTATTATGCTATTAAGGAGGAAAGATTTGATTGTTTTATTTTTTCTATAAATGAGGGGTTGCCGTTAGAACCTACGCTAAGCTAGGTTTTAATAATTTACAATAGGAACTAGAATAATTTAAAATTCCTGTAGCTGAAACCCAACAAATTTATTCGTCATTTCGTATCGTTCATGTTGTTTAAGAATCTCTTATAAATTAGTGAACGTGGATTTGTATTTTAGTCCAATATCGCATGTTATTAGTCCATTACGAAAGTCCATTAGCCTATATATTCGTCGTGTTAGTTTTCTCGGCAGGTAAGTGTTTTAGGGTTCAGTCAATCAAACTTATTATAACTTCATTATAGAAAGTGTATTATTTAAGAGCTTTTTCGTACTTATTCTTTTTGTACAATGTAAATTTTAAACATTTTAATGTACGAAGTATCGACGATTCAAAAGTGTGTATTTGAATAAATATTATTTTAATTTATAAATATTACAATTTTTGAATACTAACAGTTTTGAAATTCGCTGTGTACAAAAAGAAAATTCAAAACATTGAATGGCGGCACTGGTTTGCTCTGGTCAGCCGCTTAAGGTCATCAGTCCGTCGAGCTAGTGGGTATCTCGAGATTCGCTTTCCAAGACGCGATCCCCACTCTAACTCTCAACTGCTACTGTCCTTTGACAGACGTGGGGGCGCACTTCCAGTTCAACTTGCTTATCCTGCGCGGTATGTCGGTCATTTTCTTCTCTTCCAGAATACACCAAAATGTCAAATGCATACATAAAGTGTATACATAATCGCAAAAGTTCATTAAATTAAACAGCTTTTTAACAAGTCGTTGTCAGCCTTGTAGATTGAGATCAACCGATCAATAAATATATTTGTCAAAGTAGCATAGATAACAATTTTCAAACGACACAAGCATAAAAAAAACCATAAGCATAAATCAGGAAATTAACCGATAAAGTTATATTTTAGAGCTTAGTTATGCAAGCAATTGGTAATCCTTTCACTAATATCATGTTTTTACTCATTTAAGAATTATCTTGCATTAATTATAATAGTTTTTCCTTGAAATTAGCATGTAACACGCATTGAGTCGACTAGTAAAGCTGTTAAAAATCAAACTGCGATAACTAGTTTACTTTTGTGTATTTATTACAAATTATGTCACGAACCCAGCACGCTTTGTTCGCAGTCCTATTTTATCCAACATTTTTCCTTTCGAACAATCGCGTGATTGTTGAGGTGTTTTTCCAACAAAGTACCGACTTGTTAGGCTATTAGGTCTGATTGATTGTTAAGTGCTAGTCGGGGATACATCATATGCCAAACCTAAAAAAGAATTTATCAACGCATTAATCTTAAGCAAGAAGTAAAAGTTGGTGAATAGTGCTATAACGTCAGAAGTCAAAGCACTTTGGAAGTAAATAAAGTTATAGCTTTGATAGAAAAAGAATTTAAGGTAACATAATAATACATAATTGGATTGGGTTATTTGTTTGAACCATAACTTCGGTCGCTTTCAACCGTTTTCTTCGAAAATCTATGGGGGAGGCCTATGTTCAGCTGAGGACTTCTTGCGGCTGAGATCATGATGATGATAATGATAATCTCGCATTATCAGTTAAATATGAAGCGTAGGTTATTAGGAAGATGGCGGACGTATATGATTTTACTGACCTCAAAAGCAATAAATCATTGAAAAAAAACAGGATAGTGTTAGAATCTTTTTTTTATGCTCTTCGAAAATTCAAAAAATATAACCATTTACCTATCTTATAAGGTACCATGTGCTGATATCAACAACTAGATGTTGACTGCTATATATACATGAAACACATTTAATTTGCTGAAACGATACAGTCGTCTTCAAAAATCGAATGGAAGATGGTACTAATTCAGAATCATTTGCAGGCGTAGTATGCACAACAACTTATAGTAATCAAATCAATAACATAGAAACGGAAACGCAGAAACAATATTTTTATCTACGAAATTCTCGAGTTTACTTTGCTACTTATTATCACATATAATTCATTATAACTTTGCGAGTTTGTCATGATACTTTGACTGGATAATCGAAAAAATGAAAGAATCGGCTAAGTGCGAGTTTGACTCGCGCACGAAGGGTTCCGTACCATTACCTAAAAGAAACGGCAAACAAATCACGTTTGTTGTATGGGAGCCCCCCTTTGACATTTATTTTATTCTGTTTTTAGTATTTGTTGTTATAGCGGCAACAGAAATACATCTTCTATGAAAATTTCAACTGTCTGACTATCACGGTTCATGAAATACAGCCTGGTGACAGACGGACCGACGGACGGATGGACGGACAGTAGAGTATTTGTGATAGGGTCCAGTTTTTCTCCCTTTGGGTACGGAACTCTAAAAATTATCCAGTTCTCAAAAACATCTGTGCTCTCAATAAACATTGAAGCATCGTTAGATTTCCATTTTATACATATCAAGAATATTTTTTAATGTTTTCTGATGAGGGATAATATAGTTTAATGCATATAAATTAAAATGAATTAGCAACAGTTCTTGCTTTCGGAGTAAAAAAGTAGGGAGGAAAGTAAAGGAGGGAGAAACGGGAGAAGAAGCTAAAGCAAAGACAACATTCATGGAGTCAGCTTGTTTTTAATAAATATAAAAAAAACAAAAAGCGTAATAAGCTAAATCGTAAGCAAAAAATTCAATTCACACGTGTCTATTTTAAAACGCCGACAAAACAACATAGAAAATTACTTTTAGAAACAATATTATTGTGTATTAATAAGTATGTACATAAGTCTATTATATAATTCTAACTAACTACACTACTTTTATATGTACCAAATGCTATAATGTAATAATGTAGTAAATAATACTTTTACCCGGGATAAAGCTGAAGAAGTCAACGATGCTAGTTTCCACTAAATGTAGATTTTTTTTTAAATTTCAATGCAATAAATGTTTGTATTCAATATTAATAGACTGATTACATCTAAACCTTAGTTTAGTATTTTGATGTTTTAAATACTATAACTGTGGAGATTTTTTTTAAAGTGGAATATTTTACTTTGTATTGAATAGGTTGTTAATTTCTTATTCGCTTCGTTAAATGAAATTCTATGACAAAAGTATATTATTCCACTACAACCCCCAAAAAACCAAAAACAAAACTAAACCAATGAATATTATAGTAAAACTTAATAATCGTGAATTACTTTCCTGAAAATCTACGTTCTCAATTTTCGTACAAACAGGAAAGTGGAATAATATTTTGACGTGACAACGTCTTATAAATTGGTTTGCCGGGTGACACTTCAAGAAACTGCGTTACGCTCCGCTCACGTTATGCGCTCACAATGAGAGCGAGTGAGAGGCACGCGCCCGCCTAAGAGCGAGAGAGACAGACATAAAATCATTGTCACGAAAAATTTTCGCCCGTATACCGACTTTACAGGCAACCAGTTTTTTTTTGTAAAGAACCTTAAATTTTTAAAAGGTAATATAATTTTACATGTCTTTAAATTAAGGTTATACGTATGAAATTATCATACAAGGCAGATTTAAGACTAAGCATAACAATTTATAAACCAATGAGTCAGCTAACTCAGCGACATAAAAAGCAGCTGTTTTGTGATTCGGCAAACTTGAGTCATAAAATGGTCGGCGCCGTCTAGTCGCAGCTTCTACAAATATGAGTACATTGCCGGGTTGCGTAATGCTGCACATTGTGTGCACCTTATTGCCACCGCAATATAGCTTTTGCCTATTAATTTTGAACGTCAGGTTATAAACTTGTATGAAACGAATTGCTTTATTGATTTTTTTCGATTATTTTTATTGGTTTGATACGATATTTTAACGTGTTATATGCGTTCTTTACAACATTGTTAAAAAAATTAAGGATATATAATGTAACATTATTCAATTTTAAATACCTTTTTTTTCATTTTTGTTCTTTGTGTCAAGAATTTGCAGCATAATAAGAAGGAAAAAAAGAAAACTTTTTAAATCTGAATTTGTCTGTTAAAATTTTATATATTTCTTCCTCTTCTCATATAAAAGGGCGCAGGCTTTGATACGCCATCGGTCGTGTCATGTCTTTTACACAGGGTTTTTATCATGTTTCCAACATCGAGTCAATGATCTATGCAAAATTACTGAAAATTTTAGAAGTAGGAATTTCAGAGCTACTGTTTTCAGGGTTTAATAACCTAAACTAAATTTGGTACTTGGCATGGTACTCCTCGGAAATACTTTTATTATACTAAAGAACTCTGCTATAGCAAGCTTTAAAACTGTTGTAGCTATGGTTCCTTTTATGGATTTATATATAAGCTTTTGAAATTTCCGGGATAAATAAGTTGCGGCGTCATTGAATAACAAACACAATTTCACATTTATAATACTAGTAGAATAGTTGCTCTAAAAAACCTTTGATTTTTTAACAGTTATATTGCAGCTTATCGCGATGTTAATTTAAGTTATCGACATGTGTGCCCTTTTCTACAAATAAAGACTGAAAATAGAACATCTATTAAGCCTTTTAAATTTTTTACGTATAACAAAACTGTTCACCATCGATACTCGCTGGCTTCTTGTTTTTACTACAATATGTTTCTAAAATTTTATTAATATTTGTAAAATATCGTACCCACTTCCTAGGAAAGTATAACGAAATATTTTATTGGCTTGGCGGTGCAGGATGCGAAATCATGGACCCTCCACCCTCAACCAGTCTGTTAGCCCAGGGCGACGACCTATTCAACCAGAACAAACAAATCGATGCGGATACAAAAGCGCTTTAAGCAATTAAAGCACAAGAAGAAATCTGCCCTGCTTTTATTAAATATCATAGGAAATAAAATTCTTTTAACTATTTAATAAAAGTAAATTATCCTCAGCATTAAACTTTTAGATTCAGTTATTTGAAATAAAGTATGATAATAAAACAGAATTTAAAATTGAATTGGAAATAAGTCAACTAGAATAAATGGATTAATGGTTTTAGTTTACTTTTCCATTAAAATGTGTTTATTTTAAAAGTTTTGATTACTTTTACCCTTATCAGCCTCATACGTCTAGCTCTTATACTGTTCTATCTAGTCTGGACTACCCTCACCGAGGGTGATTTGGGCCATAGTCCACACCCGGGCCCAGTGCGGATTGTGGTTTTCTCGTATGTTTTTTCGACATATGCAGGTTTCGTCACGATGTTTTCCTTCACCGCTAAGCCAGTTATGTGGATAATCAATGTTTACTTGACCAATTATGATAAAGACTCATGGGTACACGCGGTGCTCGAACCTCCGCCACTCAGGACGCAAGATGAAATCGAAATTATAATTTCATTCTTGTAATATTAAGTCCAGAATCTACAAAGCTTATATAACTTTAGCACTGTATCGAAGCGCACTTTAGCAAGGAAAACAATTGTTTTGAAGCATCCAGCATCAACCAGCAATGTTAAACATGTAATTTAACTATTACAAATTTATCACAGTAGCCGATTTGAAGGGTTAATACAATGCTGCAGCGGCTGAAGAATGTTATTCAGGGGTGAGTAGGTTTATTGTGTACAGAGCCGGCGGCGCCTGACTGTCGGATGCGACATGATCTTGTCGCTGGCACAGATCTGTTTGGCGCACTACTGGCTTCTCTGTGGGGTGACTCATCTTTTTATGTTGATGTAGCCTATTTTTTTCACATACTTAGAAAAAAAAGTTCTATGACACCTAAACTTCAAAGTGTATCCATCTCGAGATAGAGAGGTTTTTTGTGGTTCATTTTTTGTAACATTTTATTCACATTCGATAAAATAATAATGTTTAATATCACAATGAAACGTATTTTGCTACATACATAAATCATATAAATATTATTATATATACTTAGGTATTTATCTATACGTAATAATCGTGGAAGTGAATGGTGTTACTCCTGAACGACTTGACCGATTAAGGTTATATTATTTTTATATTTATTTACACAGTACAAATATTTTTTCTTCAGCATTCATAATTTTTCATAGCTTTGTAAATATTTGATAGGTGGCGCTGTGGTTTAATTATTAATAAAACATTGGAAGGGCAGAACAACGCTTTTCAGGCCAGCTAGTATTATATAAACACTGGGGTATACTCCTTAACACTTTTACAGCTTAATACAGTCAAGCTTATTTTCGGATATGAAATAAAATAAAACAATAACTTCATAACAAAAAAAATAGTTTCCCAATCTAATACTACATTACAAAAATATAAAAACATTAATTTTAACTTTTTTTATACCACCAAGGTAGCAAACCAGCTAAAGGACCACCTGATGGTAAGCGGTCACCGCAGCCTAAGGACGCTTGCAACACCAAGTGACGCCACTTACGCCTTGCCAATGCTTTAAATTAGAGAAAACCGTGACAGGGAGGAACCTAAGCGTTAACCAAAAAAGTATTAAATAGAGCAAAGCAGTACTTCACCTCTGGGGTAAGCTTTAAGGTTTCTGCAAGCATATGTATATCGCATGACAATGCAATATTATGATGAAATGGAGCTAATCTGATGACGAAGCTGAAAGTTGGCCATAGGAAGTCCGTAATTAAACAACACAATCCTGCCAAGTTTAGACTCGTTCGATTCGTCTTGACAAGTACTTTGGTACCAAATGGTAACTAGGGTTTGATAATGAAGCTGGAAGTTAGCCATAGGATCTCCATAATAAGACAACGTAACTGCATCGAATGGGTTCATTTGAATCGTCTTGATGAGTACTTTAGTCCTAGATAATATCCATATGCAACCTCATCAGATATATAAACGTATTACAACTCCCTGGTTGATCCTGCCAGTAGTTATAATAATATGCTTGTCTTAAAGGTTAAGCCATGCATTTCTCAGTGCAAGCCGTATTAAAGCGATACCACGAATCTATACTAATATTATAAATGCGTAAGTGACTATGTTTGTCTGTCCGTTGTCTGTTGCCTCTTCACGCTTAAACCACTATACCGATTAAGATTAAATTTAACATAGAGATAGTTTGAGTCCCAAAAAAGGATATAGGCTACTTTAAATCGTCAAGTGTGAGTTGGATTTTTTTCTATAGTTACGGAGTTGGGCGGATGGAACTACAGGCAAATTTGGCATGGAGATAATTTGAGTACCGGGAAAGGACAAAGGCTACCTGGAAACGTCAAGTGTGAGTTGAATTTTGGATTTTGAAAATGATAACCGAATTAAGGGCGGATGAAACCGCTGGCAAAAGCTAGTTGTTCAATATATCAGTTTTGGTTTCTTAGATCTCTCTTACTCAGTTGTAGGAAATGATTAGATTATGACAAGATAAAATGTCACTTAAATAAATTGCCTCATACGTGAAAAAATTAAAGCCATGTTTTAACATAATTGAATTATAAAGTTTATTGTGCGCTAGTTATAATAAGATATGCGTTCAAAAAAACAGTAATAGTGAGATAAAAGTTTAACCTGTTACTTTTGTCCTTTCACACCATATTCTTAAACGCGACACGTGCGCGAAAACTAGGGTCATAAACCAAACTTCAATGGTTACGGGCAGTACCTTCGACCATTGAACCGGCCGTTTCTTTTGTATCCGGTGTTTTATAAGTAATCGTTACGTAAAATGAAGTCAAGTAACGATTTTATATAAAAATGATGTACTTAGGTCCACAGGTGGCACTGTTTGAAGTTCTCATACAAAATTACTTTACGTTGTTTTACGTAACGATGAGTCAGTCATACGCTAGTATAGTCACGCTAAGCAATCTGACTCAAAAAATTAGTTAAGAGGAAATACTAAGATGCAGGAAAAGCGGAAAATAAGAATGTTTACATTTACAAAATTATTAAATATTTTATAATATAGAACACACTTTTTTTTGCCTTCCTTTTGTAACAGTTGATTGAAGCTTACTTTATTCAGGATTTGGATTTTTAAAACCGAAAAAAGATTTTTTAAGTAACAGCTGATATTGTTATATGTATTACTTTAATTAATGATTAACGCCAGTAATAATGAATATGACAATTTTTAACCTTGAATTTTTATGATGATTAATTTAATCAGATGAAATAATCAAAATTATCAACTGATTAAAAAATAATTGATTAATGTCATCATTACGCTAAGTCTGTTGTTTATCTTGCACCTACACTTATATCCTTATTTTATAAGAAAGCAATGAGAATATTTATAAGGTAATGTACTACGTAGCCTATTATTTTGTTAATCTTTGATTAAAATTAAAAATTTTGTTGTTAAGTATATTTAGTAAATTGTCATTTTTTTGTTATGCGCAATTAGTACAACTTTTGATGCCATGCCATGCCAGGTATAGCAAGTGTCCATAGCCTGCGGTGACCGCTTACCATCAGGCGGACCGCAAGCTTGTTTGTCACCTTAGTAGTATGATAAAACTTCAAATAGGGTTAACTTTATTTTTGTAAATAAAAAAGTATCCGCGCGCCTATTATTTTACAATTGAAAGTGATTGCTAAGTATTAATTACTAGGCATTGTATCATTTTGTTGCATAAGATTAAGTATTGTGTCATGGTGAGGAACCAACCCTCCGTGCACAAGTCCGACTCGCACTAGACCGGTTACAAACTCGAATATATAATTATATTATTATTTTCATATGTTAATACAACATGACATATTTATGAGCATAGCAACCAAACAGCAAAAAGGGACTCGCCGTGTCTGTCCGTCCGTGCTCCTTATATCGCAACAGCCTTCTTTTAATAGAGTGAATTGATGCAAAAAGTGTATTGCATAAATCACCATAGAGGTTATAGAATGAAATTAAAAAAAAAGTAGCTACTGTTTCAGGGGCAGTAGTACTTTAAGAGATTTAAGACACAAAAATACCTGACTGACTGTAGCCTAACTTAAACCTACGACATGCCCTACTTACTATACTTACTTGTACAAAATATTCAAAAAGTAGTACAAACAAGTGAAAAACTGTAACCGGACTAATTTTCTAAGTAATTAGTATTGCTACGGAAATTTCTCGAAAATTATTTGATATAAATGAATGAGGAAGGAAGGAAAATAACATCAAGAGGCTCTCTCACGTTTCCTACTGAAACTTAATCTTATAATATGATTAAGTTACTGAGTAGCTTTACCGCTGCAACTTAGTGCGTGCTTACCTACTTGCTAACAGAGCAACCACAAGATTCGTAAACTTAGCAGTGAGGATTAAGTTACGATACTACTTACCCAAAGCTCTTCTTTATGGATCTAACAATATTATTACTTTACGTGTCAAGATTATGTTAAATAAAAAAATGGTGTTTATGTATTTTAAAAAACATAATGTCTGCTGTCTGTCTATATCTTAATATGCTTAACTATTTTTTTGATATTATTTGGATCTGATTATCACAGTCACATAGTGCATTTATTTAACACTAGCTTTTTTCTGCGGCTCCGTCTGCAGTGATTTGGATTATCGGCGTTGGATTACTACAAGTTCTTTATTACGGATTTTTAGTCCACGTGGAATTCAGTTATAGTTATTCGTGCTAGAAAAATTGAATTTTTTGAAACGATTAATAGCCTATATAATTTTGTCTCTTGATTATATCAATGGCAAATTTTAGCTCAATTGGATGCTCCGCTGCGGCGTAAAGGAAAGAAATGCAAAATCACTACCATTTATTATATTTAAGTATGTATTGTAACAGCACATCACACAGTAAAAGTTTTTTATGCACTTACCAATTTGTAAACTAGGTTTTATTAGAATTTTCTTGAAAGTTACCGTAAACATAAAGCAAAAAAAAATAGTGATGTCGCTTGAAACGATAAAAGCAGAAGGCGGAGTTATCAAGGGTACTAGCCTGGATGCACCTACCACTGGACATGTACTGTCTAAACCAGATGATGCTCGAACGATTCCATGTAACAATGTTCGGAGGGCGAGAACTGTTACAATGCACACACATTATTTGATAAGAGTCAGTCTCATGCACAAAAAAAATGAGTGTGTTCGAAAGTCCTAAAATATTGCTCCGTATTTAAGTGGTCCGCTTAGAGGAATATGACGAAGACTGTATATAGTCATCCATCTGTCTACCATAGGCTCAGGAATCGGTGCGGACATAAACCATCAATACTGTTCATTTTACTTAATTTAAAACATTTTGTAGCCTTCGACGTTCTAGGTTTATAGTGTCCGACACTAGGTGTCACTAGGTTTGCATCAATTTTAATAAAATTTTACAAACATTTAAAAAAAAAATCGATTATGGGTCCACGGGATGTAATTTTTTTTTTTGCGCATCCTGTCGTGTTGAGTATCGTTATCGATAGGGCTTCAGAAATGAATATATTGATATTTGTTACTGTTGTAAAAAACAGTTGATAATAAATATAACGGCAAATAAAATATTCCTTGATTACTTCATAAACCTCGTAATATTTAATAGAGTTTGAAGATATTATCGACACGACGTTTTATAAATATAAATTTTGCTTACATTTCTATTTATACCACCTTGGCTTCAGCGATGAAAATTCCCGACAAGGTATTTAATCGAATTCTTGTTAGTTATTAAGGTAGGTACATGAGACGCTTCCGACGTACTTTACTTATCATTTGTTCATTTGTCATGGCCGGCAGAAATGTGGCACGTGACAATAAGGTTTATTGCTCAGTGGTATTTTAATAAATCACTAAGCCGTTCGGTATTTGAGTTACAAAATCTAAAAAGAGCATGCCCATTAGAGCAATTTGAGACAAAGGGCGGATATGTTTTACGATTATTGACAATTACCTATTTTATAAACGTTTTGACTAAGTACGTTTTTCTACTATTCATAAACAACCTTGAAGAAGATTTAACTGTTCTTATCTGTTACAAAAGATAAACTCATTTGTATGGATGTAAGTGGCCCACGTAATAAATTGGCCCCGGGGCTATATTTGGATGTAGAGTTTAAGTTATCTTTGATTGTTTAAATTTAAGATAAGTTTGAATACTAGAATATTATTTCAAAAAAAACTTCCGTGGATGGTAATAGAATAAGTGTAGTACATATAATAACAAGTTTACCCAATATCGCACAAAGTTCATACCTCCATGGGCATGATTCTTTAGGACATTTAGAGAAATGAGTAAATATCTCACTTTGTTGAATTTCATAGAATTGAATTAGCCAAAAGGATGGCCTGATCTTGTAAAGTAATACTAATTACGGTTACAACTTGCTTTTACTCAGAGCTTACGCTATATAATTGTTTTAAGTTCGAAGTTTGTATGTATTACCCTGAGTATGTACTACTGGTTTTTTTTTATATTGGTGTTAGTAAATATGGCATTATAACACGTTTTCTTTACTAAATATAACTTAACAATCTCTATCTACTACTAGATTGGGCTTAAGCGAAATTATTGTGTTGTATTTAATAATTGTCTGAAGGCTACACATCCCAGGCCTAGTTGATTTTTTTTAGTCACTGCAATATTAAATGACAAGTAGTTACACTACTTAGCAGCAAGCCTGCGGTTAACACATTAATGTTCTGAATTATCATTTTAGTGTAACTAGTTTAGTGTGCTAAATTTAGTTATCAGAGTTAGATACCTATGGCAAACTACAGCTTTAGGTCATCCTTAACAATCTGTGCAAGCTGCACGACTTTAAGCAATAACAAACAAACAGACTATCACAAATATGTATTAGTTTGGATGTGTTTCCTAAGAAAAGCATCAACTTATGAAAAAGAACTTATACTAAAAACTTAAGGTGATGAGATTATCTTTAGAAATCTTAAATAATTACTTCATTAGCTTTTGGGTTGACCACGGTGACCATCATCAGGCGGACCGTGTGCTTGTTTGCCACATTAGTGGTATTAAAAAAAAAAAATATATAAAGTTTCTAAGGAGATGATGATTATTATGTATGATTGAAAATCTTCACTGTATTTACACCCAGAATGGGGTAATCAGTGGCTGACACACACCCTCATCATAATGCAGCGCCAATTATTTTAGTCCTATGTCACAGAGGGTTAGTCTATTGCTGCAATTGTCTGGGTTAAGGTGGTTTCATATACGTCCCATACATCGTTTATTACCAGCTTTATAGAAAGAAGTTAAAAATTAAAGACCAGGAACAAAATAACATACCCTGATTGAAGATTTGACGAACAATAAGAAGTAACTGCCTTAGTCCGAATTGGTGGGCATTTAACGATATATCATCGTTGAAGAGTTCATCGATCTTTAGCATTATAAAATGTATGGGGTTTTTTTTAAATTTAAGTGGATTGTTAGAATCTATTCCAAAAAGTAACAGTCGATATCGACATTATTCGACATATAACATTTTTATCACTCTTGTATCAAAGCAGTATTTTTTTTAAATTCCAGTGTTACCGAGTTCAGAACAATTTTTCGTTAACATTTTCTTCCCGGGTTGGACCGGAATTAGCCCACCTTGGCTCTGTTTCGATGTATGGAGTCGACCTAAGCTGTACAATACAACATAAATTAGCACACACAGAAAAGTAGGAAGCAATCAGTGTAAGTATAACTTTTTTCATAAACTTATTTTAAATGAAAACAATAAATTATGTAAATAAAAATAAGACCAAATATATAAATAATATTACTATTACTTATTAATATACATATATTATAACATAAATATAAATACACAAAATACATATATACATATATATCCACTTCATATAGATGAATTATGCTCCCTTAATCTATTTTCGGAAATAATAACTGATGTGTTATAATGTATCAAACCGAAAGAGAGTTCCAAAGTTTTACTCCACAAACAATAAAAGAGTCTTCATAAAACTGAGTGTATGTATTTGCTGGTATTTTAATAAGTGAGGTAGTATGAGATCAAAGAGGTCTGTGTCTAGGAAATAGAAAATTAAAGCGATCTCTAAGATACAGAGGGGAGGAGAAAGTGTTACGGATATTATTAACATCGATAAGTTTTTGCATATTACGCCGATTTCGGATAGGTAGCCATCTTAGTTTGGATACGTGATCAAATTTACGAAGGCGAAAGATTAATCAAAAACACAAGATTTGTAGACGTTCTAATTGGTGTAAATGTTCTTCATCAAAATTTAAGTAACAAGTGTTATCGCAGTCTAAAATAGACAGCAACAAATATTATGATTGGTGCCAATTAGATAATTTTTCATTTGCTCGAACACACATGGTCCTCCCAAATAAGAATCAAACCAAGAGATCACCAGCGGAAATAAGTGTAAAGATAGTAAAATACCTAATAAATTATCTTTTTTTTTTTATATACCACTAAGGTGGCAAACAAGCTTACGGTCCGCCTGATGATGAAAACCAGGGGTATCACTCGCGCTTTGCCGATCCTCCAGAAATCTAATAACTTCTTTCCTTAAGAACCCCATACTGTAGTCCTTGGAGAAAACCTTGGCAATGAGCATTCCACAACCCAAGCGTTGGCGGTAAGGAGTTTTGTTTAAAACCGCACTGTACGCGACCATTTCGGTTCTAATGTGTGAAAATGAATTCCCTGCCGATGGCGAGCGGTGCGATAGTAGAAAGTAGCCAGTGGGCATCATTTCGAACAATTGCTCAGAACATAAACTCATTGTACAAGCGGTACAACACACACTTAAGTCTCTACTCAGACTTAAGGGCTCGATACGGCAAATGAGTTTGGGATCGTCGACAATTCTCACAACCCGTCGTTGAACCGAGTCAAAAGGGCCAAGCTGGCATCCGGGTGCACTGCCCTGAGACGGCAGTAGTACTCCATATGGGGCTGAACTTCTAAACTAAACTGTCTTACTAAAATCAAAAAGAAATCCCAAGCCGTAATTGAATATGGAATGGATGGGTTGGCAAAAGCAACATTATACAAATTTCACTTATTTTTATTTCATAACAGGAGCCTAACATAATCGCAAAATAAAATTATGTAAAGCTTAAGTTTAAACGCACCCGAAAGCTCAGCATCTCAGGATCGTATCGTCACCCTACAGTACGATGGAGCTTTTAGGAGGCGTATTTTACGAGGGGTTGATAAAATGCAACACAAGCAAAATGTTTTCGGCTTACGAATATTGCATAAAAAATTTACAAATTCACGGTATTATTTTACTGTGGTATTATTGAAATGAAAAGATCCAACGCGGAACTAAAGTCACCGATATAGCTTACAGAATAAAGCTAGCTAAAGTGACTGTGGGCAATCCTTATTTGTCACAGAACTACTGACCGTAGGGTAGAGACAACCAATCGGTCAGCGCAGCGTTGGTTGCCCTCCAGCCAGGTGGAATAATAACCCGAAAAAGGTAGCTAGAAATACGTGCGGTGGCGTTCATTAGGGAAGGCTGATAATATATTATTGGTTATTCTCATGGTGTTAGTATAGCTGTTAAGCTGTGAGTTTTTTTTAAAATCTTTTTTTATAGCACTAAGGTGGCAAACAGCTTGCGGTCCGCCTGATGGTAAGCGGTCACCGTAGCCTATGGACGTTTGCAACACCTGGGGCATTACTCGCGCGTTGTTGATTCTTCAGAAATCTAATAACTTCTTTCCTGGAGAACCCCATACTGTAGTTCTTAGAGAAAACCTTGGCAGGGAGGTTCAACAACCTAAGCGTTCGCGGGAGTTTTTGACGTTTTTTGAATATTAAGGCTACGTTCACACAGCGCAATTTTTCTCGTATACCGTATACGAATCGAAATCGAATATCGTAGTGACAACAAAATTTATTCACGGAGTCTATGCGAGAAAATCTCGTATTCGAGACATATTTTTTACCGTATTCCGTAGTGTTTTGACACCAGGAAAGCGAGATTCTCGGAACGATTTTATCGAATGCGATGCTCAATGGCGCTTATGTTTACGTTGATTCTTTCACACGGACAAACTAGTTGTGCTGGCAGGCAGCAGGCAGTTGTGTTTGTGATGTCTTTGGCGAGGTGGATTGCCAATAACGATACGTACACAGGATACGGAACGGATATGGGAAGACCGCATACGTGAGAAAACCAAATGGACCTCGCACCGTGTGAACGGCCGTCTCGTATACGGTAAAACAGTATGCGAGAAAATATCGAATCGAATAGTGGCCGTGTTAATGTAGCCTGACGCCACACTGTTTGTAGAAGGGTGTAATAAATGAAAAAATCCAGTAAAATTATCTTGTTTATTTTTTATTTTAAAGAATAATTTTGTTAACTGATTAAAAATAAAAATAAAATATTTAAGTCGGCAAAGAGCTATCTGCCCCGCATAGTGTTTCCCTACCCTAATTATTGCAAGGGGGAGAGTACATTAATTAAATTTTATTCTGTCCACTGCCCTCTCACCACATTATAAGTTTTTATGGGTTTTCTCATACAAACTTAATTTGATGCTAGAGATCTGAAAATTATAGAAGTACACAAAAAAACATCCCTCAACCCCTTAAATTAGGGGATAAAAGTATATATGGAGCTTTCTTCAGGTTTTAGAATATTACTACATTATTTATTATACTTATCTTATACGAATAATATTTTTATACTTATGTGCTTCTTTAAAAATTAAAATGTGGTGACATACTTACAACAGAAAAATTCTATGGGAATGGGAAATCACAATGGTGTAGGCCTGTACAAACCTGCTTATTTGATATTTAAAAAGTTGTATTGCTGCTACTATAAAGTTACTTTATTCCGATTATTAAGAATGTGTGCAGGAGATTCGCTACATCACTTTCCTTTACCAGACTGAAGGTCATTTCTCTTACAGTAATGATTACGCACTTACAATCTTGAATGCCAAGTTAATTCGCTGTCTATAGTTAGTCGAGGGGGGGGCGTACGGTTGACTACAGGGCCGTGTACGTGGTAGAGATGAAGTAGAAGGCTGGCTTGCTACGGAAGAAACGTCACAATGTTTAGCTCGGTCTCACCAATTTATGGCGCAGTGGAAAAGGGGAGATCTCCCGTCAGGCGAGTTGGAATGCCTGGGGACCGCCGTGGTCCACTTTTATACGGTTCGGTTTGTATATGTTACGGACCAAGTGAAATATATGATTGTTACCAAAAACACTCATATAGCGCTATGTAGGACGCGTGACGTCAGCCAACTGATTGCAGCTTCTATAGAAACTTGTATAGAAACTATAAAATTGCATTATTATTTCAAATAAGAAATAACTTCATTTACGATGCATATATTTTTATTCGTCAATTCAGTTACGAAATTCGTGAAACCCATAATTTAATAGGTACATAAAATGCAGTACCTGTTAGATTAATGAATTGCTTTGTTGACAGACTATAGTACAGTTTTAAATTTATAAATTGCTTGATGCTTAAAACAATAAAGCGCTTTTTAATATTTATGAAGCTTCTTATCATAACATTGCATCAACAATTAATTGCTATTTGACTAATATTAACATATTTTTATTAAAATGACTCTAAGTAAATTTAAAAAAAAAATGGGCAAAAGAAAGAAAAGGAAAAGAGTTTTTACAGTGGCTACTCCATCCACATTCAATGTGGACCTTTGCAGTATTAGGGGTATTCACGCCAACCTTAACGCAGTTCACCATCACATTGATACTGCGCAGCCGGCAATTCTCTTTTTAACGGAGACGCAGATATTCTGCCCGGCACAGACATCTTACGTTCATTATCCCGGCTACAAACTCGAGCACAATTTTGTGAGTTGTATCGGTGTATGTTTGTTCGTTCGGGAGGATATCTGCTGTCGCCGCGTTCACAGTGCAGAATCTATGCGTGCCTATACAGGTCTCATAGCGGTGACAGGGACGTAACTCTTCACGCACCTAAGTTTTTCGACTTACAAAGTTCTAGAGCAATATTCCAGTGCAGAACTGGTTATTTTGGAAGACTGTAACGCCGACCATCGAATTAATAACTATGCAGGGACCTCTGCTCATGAATTTGCTCTGACCTGTGGATTCTCTCAGCTTGTACTTTCTCAAATGAGAATTCCAAATATAGAGGACCATACGAGCTCCTAACTGGGCCTTCTGCTGAATACACGCCCGGACGAATATTCAGTCTCAGTGGATGCGCCTCTTGGCTCCTCGGACCACTGTCTCGTTCGGACTCAATTGTTATGCTTACAACCCGATCCATCTGGGCCAACTAATTGGCGACGTGTGTGGCACTATAAGTCGGCAGACTGGGATGGATTGCGAGAATTTTATGCATCGTACCCGTGGGCAGCTCTGCCTTAAGCTTAGAAGATCCTGAAGTCTGCACACAGTCACTGAGACAATCCTCGCTGGTATGGAATATTTTATTCCTTACCTTAGTTGTGGTAGAAAAACGTGAAGAACTTGTGTCTCAAATCGAGACCACTACGCCCCAGGATCCTGACTGGGGACGGGAAAACTTGGTTCGATTCAACCCTACACTAGTCTGCGCGTTCACCGCTACGAAAACCCCACTCACTGTTGTCCCACAATTCCAGAACACTTCCTTCTCCAGCTCCAAGAGCATGTGGATCCTTTGTGTTGTCATCTCCAGCGATGTTCAGTTCCAAAATTATCTGCAAGACAAGAGCTAGCGTCCAAAAAACTTTGTGTACTCAAGAGCAAAGCAGTACTTCACGTCGGGGCAAGGTTGCTGCTTTACAAGTCACAAGTCCGGCCCCATATGGAGTACTGCTGCTATCTCTGGGTGGGTGCACCGGGATACCAGCTTGGCCCTTTTGACTCGGTTCAACGACGGGCTATGAAAATCGTCGACGATCCCAAACACACAAGCCGGATCGAACCCTTAAGTCTTAGAAGAGGCTCTGCCTCCCAGTATGTGTTCTACCGCTTGTATATAGTGGGATTTGTTCTGAAGATTTTTTCGAAATGATGCCCTCGGCTATTTTCTACCATCGCACCGCTCGCCATCGGCAGCGAATTCATTGTCACACTTTAGAACCGAAATGGTCGCGTACAGTGCGGTTCAGAAAAAATTCCTACTACTAACGCTTGGGTTGTGGAATGAGCTCCCTGCCAAGGTTATCTCCACGGACTACAATATGGGGTTCTTCAAGAAAGAAGTTGTTAGATTTCTTAAGGGTCGGCAACACGCTAGTGATACTTCTGATAGGCTACGGTGACCGCTTACCATCAGGTGGATCGTAAGCTTGTTTGTCACCTTAGTGGTATATAAACAAAAATGTTCGTTGAACGACCTTCGTTGAACGATAGTAACTTTCTTGATTTAAACAATATTGAAATGGTTATTGCAACTCATTTTAAGCCAAAATTAATAACAAATCTTAGTGAACCAATCAATCACTTTAATTTTATTGTTGTAATAATTGTATTACATCAACTTCAATGTTTTTTAATTTTTATAAAAAGTTCTGGTTAGTAAAATGCTTTATTGTATATTTTTAATTGTCAGTGTAAGCAACTTATAAAAAATGTTTCTAAGACGAGGCTCGCACTGACAAAAAGTTATCTTATCTTATGTAGACCCTAGCTTCTAACTGTACAATCCCTAACTTCACAAACTCTACACCTTAGTCAAAATATGTGGCTTGGCCGTTTTGCTACCGTCACATGGGCCTAAGGTGAAAAATGTATTCACTGTTGATTACTTCTCCGTTATACAATAGTTCTTGTAGTAACGAAACGGCCAAGTCACATACTCGTATTTTGAATAAGGTGTAGAGTTTGTGAAGTTAGAGATGGTAGAGTTAGGGCGTGTACAGTTAGAAGCTTGGCTCTACATGAGATCTGATAACTTTTTGACAGTGCGGGCCCCGTCTTGGCAACATTTGACATGAAAATGTTTTTGGTAGGATTCATAAATTCATTTCTATAAAGGTATTTATTCGAAAATGTAATTGAAAACATTGTGTTTAACACGGGCAGTATATGAATTCAAAAGAAATAAACACACCACAACAACTGAACAGATTTGGCTGACATTTAGAACGGAAAAAGCTTGTGTGAAACAACCAACCCATAGGTTTCACTTTATCTAGGAAAATTCAATAAGTTCTCGCAAAAATAACTATAACCAAATTCCTATTGCTACAGTTAGGTATAACTTTGCTATTGCAAACTTCCTTACTATAATCAAGGAGTTGCCATAGGTATTCCACGCTGATAATAAAACTTAAAAAAATAAAGAGTGTTGTTTATGGGCGGAAAAGTATTAGATTTTTTATACCCTTATAAAACGATAGAAAACACACATTTGTGTTCTTTTGCTTCCGTGCACCTTAACTTCCGCTCGAAGGCTTCAGAAAAATATTTGTTGTGATAATAAGTTGAATGGTTTCCGTAAGTTAAGTGTATAAGTAATCTTTTCTCTTTTGTTTTTTATACCACTAAGGTGGCAAACAAGCTTACGGTTCCCCTGATGGTAAGCGGTCAACGTAGCCTATGGACGCTTGCAACACCAGGGGTATCACTCGCGCGTTGCCGACCGTTGTATTCTCTAGATACATAAATGAGATGCTTGTTAGGGTTCCGTACTCAAAGGGTGCCAATAAAGTCCTATTATTAAGCCAATTCTGCCCGTCCGTTCGACGCGACCTTTAATCTGCTCTATCTTTAAAACCAATGTCGGATTTCCTAGCAAATATTTTTATTACAAAAAGTAACAACTAAACATGATTTTTATTTTTGCTCTATCGTAAAAATGGTAATACATACTAGCTTCAAATTTAAAACAATTATATTATAATCTAACACATTGGCAGGCATTGGCTCTAACGCACAGGCTTGGGCATTCTATATTCCGTGGTGGTACGGAACTCTCGGTGCACTAGTCCAACTCGCACCTGGCTGCTTTTATTATTATTATACATTTCTGCTAACTGTTGTGTATTGGAAGAGAATCTCATAATCTAGATTTGTGTACATCACTCAACTGTGCATTACTTTTTATATACAATAAATTATAAAAAGGCAGGCAAATAAAAAACGGGATTGTCTTATATAGGCGAATATGTCGACTGTATGAAATATGATTTTGTTCTGTAACTATTAATGTGTATAGGTGCAAAACCTTGTCTATCAATTTTCTGCGGTAAATTTGTAAAGCAACTGTGTTTACATTTTGGTACAAAAGCGATTGAAACCAGCTCCTTTTTTTTGCCTTTATTATTATTATTCAGTGCACACCTTATTTTAAACGTTTCCCGGGAGACAGCAATTTTTAGACAAGAAATTATTTTAAGTTTCTTTTTCTTTATTAGCGTTTTTCCGAGCGTAAATAAATATTTAAGTGAATTTTTAACACAAAAATAAAATAGGATTTAAATTTGTTATATTTATATTAAATTTGTTATGAAATTCAAATAAGTGTTTTTATATGTTATATGAATGGGCCTTAACAACCTAAAAAACGTTAAAAAATTATAAAACAAAGGCTTCCCCCCCATGATGTCACTACACCCTTATAAGCAGCATTATGCCTTTAAAATTAAGTCATTAAAAGAAGCATTCCATATTGTTTTGGTGGTGACATACTGTGACGATACCATATTTATGCCTTAACATTTTCGTAATACAATGTGTTTATTCAAGTTTTAGCGCAAAGATTTTCATTTCATTTTCAAACAATTCTCAATGGACGTACTACCAATAGCAAAATTCATCTTTAAATTACAATGGCGCGTTCTAATATTCAAGTTCAGTGATTTTATACATTAGATGAGAAGTTATGATTTATTTTATGAAAGGTTTAAAGCTAACAAACTAAGAGTACAAATGACTAAAATGTAAAATATTAAATTATGAACTTACGAATCGTAGACATCATCACGGAATTAATTGTTAAATGTAGGTCGTAATCTAACTTCCGATTTATGAATTCGAACTCTAGACAAAATAAAGTTGCGTAAAATTTTGAACTTGTGGCGCGCGAATGAATGGTTTAAAGCTAACTATTATTGGGTGTTTGCTTGGAACTAAAGTGATTAGAGAGAAAGTTTTAAAGCAAGCGTTGATTAGTTTGTTCGAACGTACTGTGATTGGTGGTAGTTTTAAGAGCGCTGATTGGGAGTTTTATAATGTTGAATATAACCGCGAAAGTTTAAGTTACTTAGAACTTTTATAATATTGAAAACGCCCGCGAGACTTACCTAAGTCGGTCGTTTAACAACCATTAGGGTAGCCTCGTACAATAAAAATCCTAACAATTATAAAAGGTAGTTAGGTAGTCTTGATTTTCACGTATTTCGTATAATGGTGTAAGTTTATTTGAAATTACCCGGGGTTTGTTGGAACTTTATGAGCATTTAGAACATAATATTAATATTCTATTGGGATTCTATTAATTTAGGATAATTAGGCCATTTTATCTAGACCGTTCATATTAATCTAGGGCTCTATAATAGTATCCCAACCAACATAACTAGAATTATACTTAAAAGATATTCTTTTTACTTTGTTAAAATTAATTAAGGCCGAACATCCGTCCGGAATAAAAAAATAAGGATGGAGGGGTTTGAAATGTGGAGTGAGAAGGTTGTTAGAGAGGGGTTAGTGGTGATAAAAGTGCGTGGTTCCATACATACAGGATAATCAATTGCCACCGTTTAAATTGTCGAAACGCTGCCCGACCAATAGTCCATAGTCTACGCTTGTGTGTCAGTAGAAGCTAGGAACCATGTGGGGTTAAACTATTGTGTGTTCGTTGTGAAATTCTTTAGGTTGTGTTTTAAAAATATCTAAATTAACCTTAAAACATCCAAATGACGGGCCCGCTTTTGCCGGTTAGAAATTAATGTTAAAACATCGTAATGATTCGTCTTTTTGCCGGTTAGAAATTTATGGTTGAAAGAAATCTCAATCACCTCAGTAGGCAGGAATATATTAACGGACCTTGTTTCTAGGACATGTTCAGCTAGGAAAAGATAAATCTTCTATAAAAGTAGAAGTGGGAACAAAGATTATACCAGCCATAATAATTATATAGCTCACTAAAGAACTAGGTCTGCCAAGAGATACAGTAATTACTATGTGTAATCCATGTCCATCCTTAGCGGCGTTAGTAGAGTTTTACTATTTTGGCTGGTTAGCTAGTGTAGGTGAGCGCTGATGATCATCGTAAGGGGGCGCCCCTTAAACCTACTTTCAGGACTTGCGACCTATTTCCCACTTTACAAAACGGATAAATTTAGTATTTGTATGGATATAACTTTCAAATTGAGGAAGTAGCGAAAATCATATAAATCTTTAGTACCTGTGTCCTTTAGTTCAGATATTCAAGTATTTGATTTGTTTAGGTGTTGTGTTTAGGTGGCCATAATTAATTTTAACAAAGAAAAAAGAATTTCTTTTTAGTATAATTCTAGTTATGTTGGTTGGGGTACTATTATAGAGTCCTAGATTAATATGAACGGTCTAGATAAACGGCCTAATTACCCTAAATTAATAGTAGATTCCTAATAGAATTTTAAATTTATGTTCTCAATGTTCGTAAGGTTCTGACAAACCCCGGGTAATTTCAAATAAACCAACAAGTCATACCATTATACGGAATACGTGAAAACCAACACATCTACCTTTAATCATTTTTATTGTACGAGGCTACCATAATAATTGTTAAACGACTGACTCAGGCAAGTCTCGCGGGCGTTTTCAATATTATAAAAGTTCTAAGTAACTTAAACTTTCGCGGTTATATTCAACATTATAAAACTCCCAATCAGTGCTCTTAAAACTACCACCAACTACAGTACGTTCGAACAAACCAATCAACGCTTATTTTCTTCTTCTTCTTCTTGTGGCGGGCTGGTTTCCACACTTGCCACACTTAGATGGTGTCTTTGTGCGAAGCAGATGGCCGACTATTGCAGCCAACCCAGTTCCTTCCAGACTTCGACAAGTGACCCACATTGCTGCAGGCCTCCTGGAGCGTTCCTGGGGTACCCAGTTGTTTTGCCCTGTTGACTGGGACGGCGTTTCTTCGGCCCCCATGCATGCTCGGCAAAGGGGGCTGTCGGGGGCACCTAAAAGAAATAGATGTCGGTTAAGTGAGCAGTGACCAGTTAAGATCCCTACCCAATCTTAGGTTATCCCTGTTCATCCGTAGCAGGGTCTTAGTTAGTCTGGGCTTTAGATTGGGCGTTGAGTCCATGGCCTGTCGGCAACCTGTACCACCCACCCATTCCGATTGATGTTGACAAGACCGCAGCTGGTTGAACGGTATGGGTATGATTGGCTCCGGCCCTATCGGCTTAGCTTGAGCCGATTTTGGCTAGATCATCAGCCGCAACGTAGTTTAATGATCCACTTTGGCCCTTTATCCAACACACTGTAACGGTATAACTGAGTGATATTACCTGTAGAGCTTGGTGGCATTCAAATACTAGTCCTGAGTTGACTGAGTTACCATCGAGTTAGGACAGCAGCGCTGTCCAAGAGAATTCTGATTACAATTCCGTGATCTTCTTGCTCGCCATGTCCTTTGCAGCCTGGATTATACCTACACATTCCGCTTGGAATATCGTATTAAACTTACCCAGAGCTGTGGATGCGTGCAAGTTTAGGTCAGCAGAGTACGCACCGGCTCCCGTACCCTTCCTTGTTTTTGAACCATCAGTTTATACTTGTACATCATTGAGTCCGGGTTGGTCCTGTTGATTTTCATGTACCTTGATGGTGTAGTGTTTGTTAAAAACAAACCTTCTCGGTATCCTGTCGCAGTGAGCGTGCAATAGAGGGAATGCTGCTGTTACCTTGTCTAGGATGCTGGTGTGCTTAGTTCCTGTGTTACCTCTCCATAGTCCTGCCTGCCTTAGTCTCAGGGCCGCCATCCTGTTGAATGTGTAGGTGGAGCGGTGGGAGCCCTAGTAGAATTTCTAAGGCTGCAGTGGGAGTTGTTCTCATACATCCAGTTATTGCGACACATGCTAATCTCTGGAAGCGTTGTAGGTTGAGTTGCTCGGTTTATAACGTTGTCCTCGGCCACCAGACGATGGCCCCGTAGGTGATCGCTGATCTGATTACTGCCGTGTATAGGCATTGTGTCGTCTTTGGGATTAGGCCCCAGTTCTTGCCCACAAGCCTTTTACACTGTCCGAAGGTTATACCAGCTTTGGTTAGTTTGTTCTTTAAGTGGTTGTTCCAGTTCAGCTTGCTGTCTAGGATTACCCCCAGGTATTTTACCTCCTGTGAGAGAGACAGATTTGTGCCAAAAAATATTGGGGCGATTACTTTGCTGGTTTTTATTCTGTTAGTAAAAAGAATTAGTTCTGTTTTGCTGGGGTTTACCGCCAGTTGGTTTTCGTTGCACCAAATTATCACTTTTACCAGTGCTTCTTCCATGAGGTCGTTTAGTATCCCTTCATCTCTGCCACTGATAAGTATGGATAGGTCGTCAGCATAGTGGCGGCTTTCGTTGAGTTTGGCAATCAGATCATCTACAACTAGATTCCATAGCAAGGGTGACAGCATACCGCCTTGAGGGCATCCTTTCGCTACTATGCCCCTGGTTGTGCTGCTGTTCACAGTGAACTGTATTGCTCTCATTTTTAGCATGTTGGTTATCCAACTGACTAAAGTAGGATTCACTTTGCATTTAATGAGGGCTCGGTTTATGCTATTAAACAGCGTTTTGTCAAATGCACCATCAATGTTAATGAATGCACCTAGTGTTGATTGCCTATCTTCCAGGGCCCTTTCTATCTTTTCCACAAAAAATACATTATTATCCTATTACTCTTTTAAGACTAGATAACTAATTACGCAGCTACATTATTGATTATACTACACAGCAATAATAGTCTTTAAATTTTATAAACATTTTTCTTGTCATTTTATTCAATACAAAATACTAAATTGTCAACTGACATTCCGCACATATATGCTCGTCATTCAAAAGCTGTCTTTCGACCTCGCGCCGCACCTTAAGAGAGCAAACCCATTAAGCCTATGTTATAACATAATACTTGAGACAGGGTCGCCCATAAGTTATAATCAGAACAAAGCCGTCTTTGTTACTTGAAAATCACGTCAGGCTCAGTTTACTTTTGATTACTTGTGCTTTGTAATGTAAAGCGAATAACTGACAAAAGTATCTGCAATTATATTTCGATAACTGATATGTATCAGTATAAATACGAAATCGTGAGACTCCCTCACATCATAGTTGGTAGTATGGCAGGCTGCTGTGCAGAAGGTGTGGGTTCGATTACCGCACTGGACAAACTTTTATGTGATAAACAATTCTGTTTGTGTTGAGTCTGAATGTATTCATGCATGATATGTATGTATTTACAAAAAAAGTAATAAATATGTTTTTGTATCCGTTATCTGGTATCCATAACACTAGCTTTGCTTACTTTGGAGCCAGACGGCGCTGTGTGTAATGTTCAAAAATAAATTTTATTTATTATTTTTATACCTAGCTGCATTTATCTAGCGGAAACGATACGCAAAGTGAAGCATTGAGCGTTGTCAGCCGTGAAATAGGTGACCGTGTATACTAGTTTTTTTTTTTTTTTTTAGTTATTTAGTTACTCCTAGTTTTTGTCATACAATAGCAGTCAGTTCAATTTCGATATAAAGTCAACTGCACGACGCAGTAGGTAAAGGCAGGCAAAAAGAGGCCATAGTACAGTACCTAAATTATTTTTGTTGAGAAGGATTTCTTTGGCCTACTCCGTTGCTCCGACTGAAAGTAATCGTGTTCTGCAATATAGCGCAAAACGAAACTCTTATACATTGGTCATATCCGTCCGTCCATTCGTTCGTATGTCACATCCTTATATTCCGCCATGTTTACGTAGGTTCTAATTTTTACAGCAATGTGTGTTTTATGAACTACAGTAAAGATATGTTATAGAAATTGAGAAAAAATAATTTAGATAAATAAATTTAATCATAAAAATCAGGAGATGAATCTGGAAAATCAGGATATACTTAAAACACAATTGAATATTAGACTTAGCTGAATAGATATGCATTATTGTATTTATTATTATTGACCGAAAAACAAAACAATTTTAATTTTTTCTATTATATATTTGAAATGGAGATTCGAAATATAAATCAGGTCCATTCCAAGGTGGAAAATTTCTCGCTTCGCCTCGCGTCAGCCGTTATATGCCCCACTGCAGGGGCATAGGCCTCTCCTTGAAGAAGGAGACTTCGGCCATAGTCCACCACGCTGGCCTAGTACGTGTTGGAAAACGTTGTCGACCTACTGGTAGTGGCTACTTGAGTTTTCAAGCAAAAGTTAAAGGCAAATTATTAGAAACGTGGTAAAATTGTGTCGTTAAGCTTAAAAAAATAATCGTTATGCCAAGAAACATTGAATGCCATCGAGGTCGTGGATAATGTTATAGTCAAATAATTTGGATTATGAGACAAACACTTCAAAATATATTATGTTTTTCTCAAAGTTCCACTCCTTCAGGCGATGTCATTATCACAAATATGCAAAGAAGTTTTTATTTACGATTCTTTTTTGTGCAGAAGAATATCAAATGAAGCTACTTTTGGAGATTCGTACATGTTTATGACATTTGGTTATGCGCTGTGCAAATAAAATATCAATTTAGCAGCTTTTTGTTGAAAAAATATCCAAATATTAAGCAAAATTTTCTACAAAAACGTACTTATTATACCAAGTGAAATTTGTACCTAGACTAAACATTTTTGTGGCAGATCGTTTACGTGTGTGCTTATCATTGATAACATAATTTGAACATGATCTGTTTTTTGTTTTAACAATCGTGCTGGTAAAATTTGTAAAGTAGAATCATTAAATTTTTTTAAACTACAAACTTTACCATATGTATAAAATACAAATCTCAATAAAAAAAAAAATTATAACAAGTTTCTGAGGTGATGATTTAAAAATTTAAAAAACTTCCTATTTTTTAAATTTTTAAATCATCACCTCAGAAACTTGTAATAATTTTTTTTTAAGTTAGCCTAAATTGTATATAGGTCTTTCACATAATAACAAGAATGGATAAGTAATTGTTTTTCATTAATAAAAAATATCATCGTAACAAGAAATTTGCTAAATTAATTTGTCTTTTGAAAGACTAAGCCTTAATTTAATTTTACACAATAACAAGTATGGATGTCTGAGAGCTCTTTGTACCCATAATAATTTAAAGGGCTCACGCTAGGACAAGTCCATTGTTGTTTGCCACTGAATACAAAACTTATTACCCCAGTATTACCGAGACTTACCACGATATTACAACAGTCTGATAATCTTACTCAAAGTGTTTACAAGTAAAGTCTAAAATTTACATACATAAATATATTAAATAATAAATAAAAAAATATTTTTGGATATTACACATAGCGCCGTCTGACCCCAAAGTACAGACAGCGGATACAGATACATATATATATTGTAAATACATACATTTTATACATAAATACACCTAGACTCAAGACAATCACATTAATGTTTGTCCAATGCGGTAATCGAACCCACACCCTCTGCACCGCAGTCGGCCACACTACCAATTAAGCTGCCAGGGAGACGTCACGCCTGTTTCTTAAAGAGGTAGACAGGGACCAAAGACGAAAAGATATTTGCGATTTTAAAAACGCTGCCCAGCGATTTTTCGATTCACCATCTCTCGAAGTTGGACTTACCTTCCTGAACCGATGGCCGATGGGAGAAAAAGGTTCTCGAGTAGCCCCCCGCTAGATAGACAGATGACTTCGTAAAGGTAGCGGGGAGCCATTGGTTACAGTGGAGAAAGTTAGGTGAGGCCTATGTCCAGCGGTGGACGTAATGGGCTGATATGATGATGATGATTTCCATAAAACTAAGGATGCTTTGAAAACATAAGTACCATGTAATGACTTTATTATATATTATTTAATGACTATGACTCTATCTTAAAACAGCGTTGAAAATCAAGTATTTTCCTAGGTACTTCAAAAAGAGAACTCAAACATTTTAATATGGATTAAAATAAACTTTTTAATAAAGAAACACATAAGTTAGAGAACATATACACTATGGTACTCGTAGTATTTTCCAAATGCACCAAATGCGACCACACGTGAGTCTCGCATAAACTTCCGGTGTGCACTATAATGAAGCTATCGATAAATCCGGCAGAAAGCAAAAGACTTGACTCCTCAGCATTTTCCAGTAAAGAAATAAATATGAAGCGATATTTCGTCAGTCCTATAGACCAACGCGCGGGTATAGGAGTGTTAACTACGTAATGTATCATTATCAACAACAACCTTTGGTAAGAGTAACTCCATGCAGCCAGTAATCAAATATATTTACCGACTGAGTTTTTTTCTACGAATATTTTGCTTAGTAAATTATGGCTTACAACAGTCACACTTCAAGCAACTCCTAGATCATCAGAACGCTTAAGGGGCACGTTTACGAGGGGTTAATAAATGCTCTAGAATTTTCGCTGTTTCGGAACACGACCAAAATATTTTACTTTTAACAGCATCAGCATAGCAGTAACGCTGCGGCTTATGACTCAAACAAAGACAAACCTAAAATCAATTGCAAATCAGGAAACCGCAGACTACAGGTATTGCCGTTTGGCATCTATACCATCCTGTTTCGAGCTGGTGCAACAAACATTACAACTTTTTACATAGGTGGAACATTTTTGTTATTTACAAATGGGTGTTTTAGTTTAAACAATTTTTTTTTTCTTTTTTGATTTTTATCTCGGTATTTCGGCATGTTTATATAAACAAATATAACTAGCTTTTGCCAGCGGCATCGCCCGCACTAGATTTGGTTATCGACATAGGATTCTTACGGCAACTCCTCAATTATAAAAAAAACACAGAAGGTAAAATATTTTTAAATAATACGTACCGCCCTTCCCCCTCATGACTGCCCGCCGGCCTCGCACATCATAAATGCGCGCGCAATACTTGATATTTTCATTTTGTTTTGTTACCACGTTATTTTCAAACTGCGATATCTCCTAAGATATGCATTGAAATCGAATGATAAATAGGGCAATTTTGTTTTAAATTAAATGCTTGTGATGAAGAACGTATGTATTTGGATACAGATTAATATCATGTTTATAAAAACTCCTTCACAAATAATGCATTATTTTAGAATAAATATGGTTAGCATAAAAAAGGTTATAACCTTCCTCAATAAATGGGCTATCCAACACTGAAAGATTTTTTTAAATCCGACCAGTAGTTTCTGAGATTAGCGCGTTCAAACAAACAAACTCTTCAGCTTTATATATTAGTATAGAAAAAAACCCCGATTTTGAAACATTTTTCATTAGTGTTCCACTCCTATTTGTGTTAACGTGATGATATATACACTATAGCCTTCCTCGATAAATGGGCTATACAACACTGAAAGATTTTTTTAAATCCGACTAGTAGTCTACTCTTCAGCTTTATATATTAGTATAGATAAGTGATTGAATATGTGATTTTGTGTAACTTTTATGACGATCCCATTTTTGTAAAATTATTTTTATCTGAGTTATACTAACTAAGAATGTGTAAACAAACTAATAAGTGATAAATAAAGTAAAATAAACTATAAATGTTTTGCATCAACTAAGGTATAGAGTCACAGACATAAGAATACTATTAATTAATAAATTTCACAATATCGTGATTATAAAAAATAAAATAATATATTTATATATATGTTTGTTTATATATATGTCATATTGATGAATATTTATAATAGTGTATAAAAATATATAAATGAATTTGTGATAATAGTTTGATAATTGTTTATACAATATAATTTTAAGTTAGTGTAAATTATTGTATTTGCATTGATGTATGTATTCGGTGTATGTGAGTGCGTGTATATGTATGTGTATGTTTGGGTGGGTATGTTTGTGTGTGTGCATGTGTGTGAAAACTTTATTTAAATAAAGGAGGATATTCTTTGAGAAAACATTTCTACATTCCAAAGCGGATGTAGTAAAACTTGCGTTTTTTTGCTATAATAATAGTAATATTTCAAATGAAATAATAATAAAAGGCGTATTATAACTTTTTGTCCGAAATCTTTTTGTGACTTACGCTGGAATAAATCCATTGTGTATATTATCCAGATTTACAATATTATTGTTGGGGACAATAAAAGGAAACTCTGAAAAATATGAATATTTATACATTTTTCGACTTAATATTTATTTGAAATATTTTTTCGTATAAATCTTCTTTTTTTAATGGAGATTTAATGAATGACTATATTGTATAATATTATGAAATCAAACGTTTATTCATTTGTTTTTTGTTTTATTAATTTATCGTAATTGCCAAGCGTAGCAAATGAGCTTCCAAATGATTTGGACTTTATTCACCGTTTTCAACGCAATAATAAACTTAATATAGTAGTATAAATAAAAAAAAAATTGAAGATATCTATGATGCGTGGAATGACACACGTGTACGTCAATATGACAATTTATGAAGAATTCAAGTAAATGAATGATATAGGAAATAACAGATTAAAAGAGAAAGATCTTGAATTTATGTGTAAGATGAAAAAAAAGTGTTAATATAATTACTGTTTAATGCTGGCTCAAAAAATACACCTATGGCCTAAATTTACAACGTTTTTAATCTAATTGTTAGAATTGGTGGACAGAAAATCTTTTGAACCCGTATGGAAGTGGTAGTGGTTAATTGAGCCTGTATCGTTTCTCTATGGTTCATCGAGTGTGCATTAATAATTTTTACGGGTATGTGAACGTATGAATGAATGAATATACTTATCTATATAAAACAACATTATACATACGAGCATATACGCAGCATGATGTTTTCATTATTTGTTAGGTGATGAATAATAGTAGATTATACAACAAGTGATTAAAAAGGGAATTTAATTCGAGGGACTAAGTAGGATCCCGAGACGAGCGAAGGATCATGGATTCTAGAGTAGAATCCTGAGCGGAGCGAGGGTTACAAAGGACCGAGATGATTTTTTTTCACGTGTTGTATACCTACTTTAATTTTTTCCACTGACTGTGAGAAACTGAAAAGTACTATATTTTACTTATTTTTCAGTTACTATATTGATATTTATCACATTTTGGTATATATTTGGTAAAATTTCCCGGTGATAAGGGAACAATGACATAAAACACCACACATAACAATTCAAACAGTTTAACAATTGTTCCAAATTCAAAATGTTTTTATTCACTGTTATCGATCAATAAACGCCCTTTTTCGAGTGGCAATGGTAAAAAAGGATTTGTTAAAATTATCATTTGATATTATTGAATTCAAATTTATTTTAGGACATGACTTACAGCGACGTAGAAGGTAAAAAACCTGTTTTTATTTCAATCATGCGTATCTTAATTGGAATAAATAATTGTTTAAAGAAGGTCTTAAATCATTTATTACTTTTGTATGCACCATAAAGTAATTTGGTAACGAAAAGATTAAAATATGGGTTTAGTATGTTTCTTTTTATACATATGCTTAGTAATAAATTGTTCTTGATATTTTCTTTTTAATAAGGCTTGAACTATTTATGTTTGATAATTTTGTGTAGATGTATTATTAATGCGAATCCGCGTGCCTCTCTGTGATAAAGTATATGACATGGATTTTATGATATCCTGTGGGTGACAGATCTTAAATAGAGATATTGCATCATATTTGTAGGTTTGAAGTGATCAGATGTAAAAATTAAGTTTATTTCCAATTAAATTCATATATTACTAGATTTTGCCAGCTGCTTCACCCACCCTAAATTTGGTTGTCAGCGTGGAACTCCTTAATTATACTAATGAAGTTTGCTATAGCGGTAGCTATAGTTTGTATAAGCTCACTTAAAGTTATTCTCGCGGAGACTTTGGAATTTTTCAGGATAAAAATTAGCCTATATATTAATTTGGCTAGTAACGAATTGTGTGAAAATCTTCATTACGATCCGTTCAGTCGTTGGCGAAAGAGTAACAAACATCCATCAATCTATGTAAACATACCTTAACATTTATATAAATAAATAAGAAAAAAGAAAAAAATATCTAAATCTAACTAATAATAAAATTAATAACACACATTCTGTGAGTCGCCTCTATAAACTCTGCCGGGACACATTGTTAAATATCAACATTTTCTGAAATATTCAGTAAAGTAAGCGCGTGACGTGGGGGCAAGCTTTAGCAGGTTATTCCTATGCCTTGACTCGCTGAATGTGTTGTAAACACGTCGCCTGGGCGACCACCGTCCGGCGCGCATAGTCGCAGCGATTCCAGCACCTCCACTTTTGCCTCACAAATTTTCAGAAAGTTAAGTCATGCCTCACGCCTAGCTTGCTGAACCCAGCCATGCCCAAGACAAACATCAGCGGGAAGGAAAGACTCTATACTCCTTTGAGTTTCAGAAACGAGTGAATTTATTTTGATTTTTGTCCAATACTATTGTATTTATCCTCATTGAATTAGTTATTATTTTATTCGTTAAATTAGATGTCTACATCGTGGGAAATTATTGTATGATCAATCATCAAAGTTTAAATATTTGTTTTATAACACTAAGGTGGCAAACAAGTACACGGTCCGCCTGATGGTAAACGGTCACCGTGGCTTATGGACGCTTGTAACTCGCGCGTTGCCGGGCCTTCAAAAATCCAATAACTTCTTTCTTGAAGAAACCCATACTGTAGTCCATAGAGAAAAAATTAGCAGGGAGCTCAATCCACAAACCAAGCGTTCGCTGGAAGAAGTTTCTCTGAAACCGCACTGTAAGCGACCATTTCGGTTCTAAAGTGTGAGAATGAATTCCCTGCCGATGGCGAGCGGTGCGATGGTAGAAAATAGCCGTTGGCATCATTTTGAACAATTCTTTAGAACACATCCCATTGTACAAGCGGTAGAACACACACAGGGAGGCAAAGTCTATCCGCAGACTTAAGGGCTCGATACGGCAAGTGAGTTTGGGATCGTCGACAATTTTCGCAGCCCGTCGTTGAACCGAGTCAAAAGGGCCAAGCTGGTTTCCGGGTGCACCCGCCCAGAGATGGCAGCAGTACTGGAATATCCTTTTTGTCCAGAAAATATATCTCAGCTTAGACCATGAAAAGGTTAGCGTAAGATGGAGCCATGCAGGTCTCCATTGCTGTTCCTTTCGTTTGAATAAAAACTTGTGATCGTATTAAAATGTATTATTTTTCATATGATTGGGAATTGTGGTGGGACAATTAAAAAAAATAATGATTAAAATCAGTTTACTATTGATTAATTTGTTGCATAACATACATAATATGTGTATGTAATATCAGACTGATATAAAATGCTCAAAAAATAATGATTAAAATCAGTTTACTATTGATAAATTTGTTGCGTAACATACATAATATGTGTATGTAATATCAGACTGATATAAAATGCTCATAAAATAATGATTAAAAACAGTTTACTATTGATAAATTTGTTGCGTAACATACATAATATGTGTATGTCATATCAGACTGATATAAAATGCTCATAAAATAATGATTAAAAACAGTTTACTATTGATAAATTTGTTGCGTAACATACATAATATGTGTATGTCATATCAGACTGATATAAAATGCTCAAAAAATAATGATTAAAATCAGTTTACTATTGATAAATCAAACTGATATAAAATGCTCAAAAAGTACAGAATAAAAAAATGTATTACAAAAAAATCTAAGCTAGCAGGTTTTATTTGTGTGCCGAGTTGTATAATTCATTTATTGATATTTCAATGTTAAGCATAAAAACAAAATTCATTTGTCTTTAATAAAAAAATCTATAGTTATTTTAAAGACTTATATGTACTCAATTAGCCCTTTTACTTCTTTTAAAAAAAATTATATTTCTATCAAAAAGATTAAGTTAGAATGTGATGAAACTCAAGCCATTTAATATTGATGACACTAGAAAGATCGAGTTTACGTAACATAAGACTGTCGAGACGCCTGTCCATTGAGCTTTAACAATACAAAGCCTTCTTTTGTGACAGACGTGCCATTGTCACCAGACACGGGTTGCTGTGCTCGGAGCTTTCCAAGTAAAATTATTGTAATAAGCATTCATAGTGTGATATACACGTGTAGATGTATATATACTGGTAACTAATCTAAAAGCAAATATATTTATATTCTAACTTGTAAATGACATTGCAACGGAGCAACTTGGTTTTTGGCCCAGATATAGATAGTTATAGGTAGATATAGATAGATAGTTCCAAAGGTAACAGATTTTTCTGCAGGTGATACTCCCCTACTACCACTATGTTTGCCATTAAACTAAATAAATGAGTTTTTAAGTTAATAATAAAAATAAAATAAACCGTTAATCAAATAAAAAAGCGTTATTCACTACCCGACAGAAATATTTTGATATTTAATGCGATGAAAATGGTATTATGTTTTTTACTTAGAATTATATATTAAATTAAAAAAACTTAAAGTAAGTAGTCAGTAACGAAATCAGTTTTAAGAGCCTAATATAAATAAAAGGTTTATCGTCCAAAACTCAGCATCTTAGTATCGGCACCCCACTGTATGACGGAGCCTGTTTACGAGGGGTTGATAAAATGGCCTATTCGTCGCCCTTTCACAACAAGAGTAAAATATTTAACGCTATAAAAACAAAATATATAACGCATTAAATTTCCTTGTAACGGCTTTAGCATAACAGTTATGCTGTGGTTTATTGCTAAACTTTTAAAAAGAACCCAGGCCCGAAACTTTTATAAAAAATTGAGAAAGTAGGTATCTAACAAATCACGTCTTCAAATAAATAATAACACACTAAATTTTAATAAAAATAAATAAAAAAACAATTATATAGAATAAAATATTTTTAAATATTTTTTTAAAGAGCTCATTTGAATATAATTTATTAAGTTAAAATAAATTAAAAAATACGTGTAAAATGCAAATTGATTTCTCACTGTCAATTGAAGATAAACACTAGCTATCAAAAATATCTCTTAAAAGTAAGTAACTAAATGACTTTAGAATTTCTAACTAAATACCTAATTCTAATACGCTGAGTGGAAGGGCCTTTAAAACAAAACAAAAAAAAAACTATATAGTTAATTGAAGAATGTTTATATAATTTAAAAAAAATTAAAGTTAAGTCACAGTATTTTTAAAGTAAATCATGTTTTACGATTGGATAATAGATGGAATGGGTTGATTTATTTTAAAAGTATTGCATGCCATCTTGGTTGGTAACTGTTCCTATAACGGCATTGGCATTGAAGTTGCAAAGGCGACGCTATGGTTTTCAAACTGTTGAGAGCTACGCAAGAAACGTTACTGAAAAATTAAGTGATTATTGAATAATAAAAGGGACTTTTATTTAAAAAACTAAGGTAATACGTAAAAATAATAAAATAAGTAATAATTTTAGTTACTCGTAAATGGTTATAAGTTTGTTGCTAACTTTATTTTATGTTTTTCATCACAAGAAGTTTTTTTAAAAAAACAACAAATCTATCACCGCTTGCGGTGAATGGGATGTGTTCTGAGGAGTAGTTCGAAATGATTCCCATCGCTACTTTTTGGTATCGCACCGCTCGCCATCGGTAAAGCTATTCATCTTCACAGAATCCTCCTTAGAACCTAAATGGTCACCTACAGTATAATTGCAGAGAAATTTCCTCCCGCGAACGCTTAGATTGTAGAATGAGCTTCCTGTCAAGGTTTTGTCTAAGGACTACTGTATGAAGTTCTTCAAAAAAGAAGTTATTAGATTTTTAAAGGGTCGGCTATCCAAGGCTGTGGTGATTGCTTACCATCAGATGGACCGTAAGCTTGTTTGCCGCCTTAGTGGTAGAAAGAAAAACAATTTCTAACAACCATTTATAAATACCTGCTCAGTCACATGGACAAGAAACCTCATTCTAGTATCAAAAAACCTTGTTGCCTTCTTCGATATTTGGGTCGAACTTAATAATGATCGTTCAAAGCTGTGACCGTTTCCGTAGACGTCCATCTCCCACAGATGATCGTAAAATGAAAGTGTATTTGCATCAAGATGGACCGTTGATAGCCAATATGCGGCTCAATATCGTATGCTCTAACATAACAAGTATGTTTTTGCCTTGAAACCTTAATTAATTTACCCTATGTTAAACAGAGTCCGGCAAATCACCGGTATAACAGTGTTCAACAACCTTTTTAGAAGGAGATTTTCTTTTTAGATGTAAATTTTTTTTTATCTGTTTATATTTTTTCTTTATTTGCTGTAAAAACTAAATTGGCGTAGGTAAGTAATTATTTTTTTTGGTGGGAATATAATAAATTTGTCTCAATTCTTTTAAAAGTTTTTGGACGATTGGATTGGATATATTGTTTCTAATTTCTTAATCATCGGAAATGAAAAGGAATATTTGGTTTCCACTGAATACAA
Organism: Apoda limacodes; assembly: GCA_946406115.1. Taxonomy (NCBI): domain Eukaryota; kingdom Metazoa; phylum Arthropoda; class Insecta; order Lepidoptera; family Limacodidae; genus Apoda; species Apoda limacodes. Next base: position 23,718,447 of record OX291551.1, on the reverse strand, counting down.
ATTACATTAATTAATAAAAACTAGTCAAGAAATTCGTCGGCCATGCTTATTGTAGGGTTCCGTAAAATAATTTTTTAGACCAAAAATAACCCCTCATTGTTTGGCTAAATCTCGCAAATTATTTGATATTGTCCTCATAATTTTAAATTCCGATTTTTCGGAGGGTGCACTTACGGTGATATTTTGAGCGACACAAACGAAAACAGACAGTCATAGCAAAACTGTAAGGATTTTATATTTGACTACGGAAAGCTACATTGTTGTAGTAACTATCTACTGTTTATTTACTATCAGTACATTTATTAAATTTACTTGATTATCTGAAAGTAAAGATGTGTTTCCGATATCAACGTGGTGGTTGTATTACTTGAAACAAACTTAATTAACTTTCCAGTTATGAGGAAATCAATCTTACAACCACTAATGACGTGGCTCGTCATAAGTTTCCTGTAAGTAACCCTAAACTAATTAAGGAAACGAAAACATTAACATACTAACAGCCTGTTCTGTTCCAGTTCAAACTGTTCAAAGTATATATATTTTTTTTATTCATGAACTGAGATACCATCAATCATTTAGCTATTTTGTTTACACAAGAGAAGACGTTATATACGAACGTCGTATACGAACAAAGTCACTAAGTTAATTGCAGCCCATATAATGCAATTTTTGAAACGGTAGTGGCAGTTGTGGTGTACGGCCATGGAAATCGTCTAGACAGAACAATCGTAAAGATGCGCGGCAAGATGGAGGCAAGCGCAACCAACTAGCCAATGTCGTCACGTAGGTATAGCTAGTCAGCTGCTATCCAGCTACTCATACATTTTCGTCGGATTTATTAAAGGCTGTATGGGATGGCCTAATTTAGGAATTAAATGAATATTTTGGATGTACTAAATAAACGTAGTATATATAATAGTAATAGCTCAATGCCATCAAGTCTTCTATTTAAGGTTATCTATTTAATTTATGTGCTTATAAATGTACTAAACATCATTATACAATGCCATATACATTTCTACGATACGTTAAATAATTGTTATATAACTGACTTTTAAATGTGGTTTAACTAAGCATTTGCCAGGTCAATAGGACACATGTTTTTCTAATAAAATTATTTCGTTAAAAGTCATTGCTGCTATGCTGGTGATTGCCGAGGACGAATTTATAAGCCAGATAATATTTTTATAGCGTCCTGTGATGAACCCAGACTTACTACGTCTTGTTTGATGTCTAGCTAAATTGTTTACCTAAATATTGCGAGGTTAAGTTAATTTGCATTGATGAAAATCTTGTCGCAGTTGTCGCTTGTACTCGGAGTTCATCCCTGTACAACTAAATAATTTTAATGATCGTCTATTTGAGAAGGGAGTGGATATCTCACCCAGGGTCTAGGTATTTAGGTCAAGTTCAGAAGGAAACAAGTTTGGTTAGGAGGATTTAGCCCAAAACGCTCTAAAAATTGGCCGAACTATTTTTTTGGCCCAAAATAGAAAAATATTTGATATCTCGGGTAATATTTTTGGAATATTCTGGAAGTTAAGCTAAGATTATCCAATTAATTCCATTTTTTCAGAATAATTAAGATGAAAATGCTTGTTTTGATTATGCACCAAAATTGGGATAAAAGGGCTAATAATAGGGGTTAAAACTACCCCCAGAATTAGAAAATATACAATACAATGAGTTCAGATTATTCATTTTGTTTTTTAATTAATTTTTTGTTTTTTTTAACGTATTTTGACTATTATAAAATTTATTTCCCCTCCTCCCGGGGTAAAAATACCCCTAAATTAAAAAAAAAAGAAATAAGTTATTACATTTTCTTGTTGGAACTTTGCCTTTTACAACTGAAAAACTAATAACATTTGTCGTAAAAAGAAAAAACTAACCTCCCTGGGGTTAACACAAAACAAATAAAAAAAAAAATCCAAAAAAAAATAATTAAAACTTCTTTTTTAAACGTTCAATGGAAGCATAAAAAATAGCAATTTTTTATTCTGAATTTTTGGCCGTACCTTTTTTTCGGCTAATAATAACGAGATTTACAATAAACAATTTTAAAGCTAAGGTTATCGCCTAAATGTCAGGAGATGCCAAATTTCAATTGGATTGACCATTTTTTTAAAATTTCACATGAAAAAAAAAACATTGAATGTTATAAACATAAAATATGCTATTTTAAACGACCAAATCCCCTTACAGATGAAAAATTAAAACAAAAAGTTAAGTACAAATAACTCGGAATAAAGGCTACAAAATTTGGCTGTTTAAAATAAATAAAGTTTCCGCTACTGGCCAAAAACTAAAAATGTCTTCCAAAAAACAAGATTTGACCCAATTTCATTAGTCTTAACTAAAAGATTTTGGTTTCGGCGTTTATTTTGTGTGTGTTTGTGTGTGTGCCATGTACGGCATTTTAGGACCAGTTTGGATAATTTTTAGTTATCCGTTCGTGCCAAAACCGTCAAACCTGAAACTTCTTCAACTACATAAGGACATCTCATTTACCTTTTAAAGTAGTTTATATATATCATTGTAAAAGTAATTGCAAAATATAGAGCAACTTGCGACAATAGAAGCTTAATCACTATTGAAGTAGTTGAAACAACAAGTAACGGCTGTTAGCCTACGAGGCAATACCTACGAGAACTGATATATATATATATATATATTAGGGTGGTCCAAAAAATTTTTTTTATTATTTTTAATTTGGCCACCCTGTGAATTTTTTACATGTCTTCATAGTAATAACATAGTAAAATTTCAGCTGGATAGCTTTATTAGAAAGGGGTGCTCAATCAAGTATTGTTTTTGAATTTTTTGTGTAAAATGATCAATTTTTACTTTTTGTTACAGGACAGTTTCGTGTGTTAAATTAGTAAAGATATATTAAAATAAACTATTAAAGAGTTTTATAAACAAATTTAAACAGTTTTGATACATTTTTAGTAGACAGTTAAGTGAATCAGTGTAGTAAAATGTGTTCATCTGTTCGAAAAAAAGACGAAATATTTCTAATTGGGGTTCGAGATGTTGAGGCATTAATGAGGCTTAACCAACTTCCTACTCTCCTACAAGTTTTACTCCGTTTTCACCACATATTAAATAAATCCAAAAATGTGAAAGATTCTGCACATGTACTTATTTAAGAAATTGTAGAAGTGTGGAGTAAATCTTGTATTCCGACCAGACAACAAAACCCCTGCATTGAAAAACTAATTAAGTTTAATAAGAACTGGCTGCTTTTGAAGAAAAATAGAGGAAGAAATTCTGACGCACAAAGAAAAAGAGAGCATTTATTTACAAAAGAACTAGACAATCTTTTTGATATTGCCCATGCAAGCGCTATGAATTTGATAAAAATTGCAGAAGACAGAGCGTTTCTTATCGATCAAGGGGGAGAACGTAAGATGATTATGACCTCAATCGACAAGAAACTAGAAAAGGTAAAAAAACGTTCTCTAAAACGGCAGCAAAGATCTGAAAAATTGAGAGAAATGGCTGCTAAAAGTGCTAAAAGTAGATCTTTATCTTCGGTGGTGTCAATTCAAGAATTAGATTTTGATTGCACCCTCAGTAGCACTTCTAGTAGTAGCATATTAGAGGATAAGTCCAAAGATGAGGTTGTAGTGGCTGTTCCAAAAAAGATAAAGAGTTCTTCTAGTTCCTGTGACGTTGAGCCATCTACTAGTGGTCTATTTACTCAACACGTTACTAGTGCGCTTGATCGTGACAAGATCACCCATCGAGAAGCAATGCGACTGATTATTCCATTGTCTGCTGCCCTCGATTGCAATCCGGCTTCACAACAAATTTCTCGCAGTAGTATTCGACGCGCAAGAAAAAAAGCGAGAACCGAATACAACTCCAGTATAAAAGCTGGCAGTAGAACGCCTTCCAATTCTTGTCACTGGTGATGGTCGTGAAGAACTATTAGGAGTACCTAAACTTACTGCAGGAACGGGGGAACAAATATCTGAAGCTGTTTTTAACACAATAGAACAGTGGAATGTCACAAATAAAGTATGGGCTATGAGTTTTGATACTACTGCGTCTAACACCGGTGCTAAAAAGGGAGCTTGTACTCTTTTAGAAGAAAAGTTAGGACGTGAACTTTTGTGGCTTGCTTGTCGTCATCACGTATTTAAAATAATGCTTTCAAAAATATTTACTCTGTGTTTTGGGCCATCAAGCTCTTCTCAAATCCCACTTTTCAAAAGATTCAGCGATATTTGGGAAACGTTACCGAAGGAGCACTACGATTGTCTTGACCTAGATAAGAAAGCAGAACAATTCGCTAAAAATACTCTCGAGAGTCTTACAATCGCTTTGGCTGGAAAAAATCAAGGTCGTGATTACGAAGAGCTAATAAACCTCGCCATGATTGTACAAAGCCATTAATTCGGAAATCGGTATAGCAGCTAGTGGTGGCTAGGAGCGTCACTTATGGTATTTGTCAGATGAACTAGTTGCATTTGCCTTGTTTTCTGACAAGCTGTCTGATGGTGAGAAACAGGCCATTGTTCAAAAAATTAATTGTGATGGCGGTAATCGTTCAGTACGAGGTGATTCTGCTAAGCTCTCCTTAGATCTTACATTAGAAGCTTTTGCAACACAAAGAACGTTGAAAACTCAGTCAGTTCTTGGTATCAAGGATTCTTTCTTGCAATTACCTCCAGAGACTTGGAATAAAAATGTTGATTACCTTCAAGGCAAAAGCTGCGTCAAAAATTTGCGTGTTGTTAATGATACAGCGGAGAGAGGTGTAAAGCTATTTGAAGATTACAACACGATACTCACTAAGAATGAGGAAGAAAAGCAATTTTTACTTCACATTGTTGAACAAAACCGAAAAATCATTCCTACTGAAACATCCAAACCGCAGTTACACAAACATAGTTTTAAAAGATTGCGACTAATATTATGTAAATTATTGCTTTTTTTACTAAATGTAGTTAACATTTAAATACTTTATTGATTAAATTATTATACTTATTTGATTAAAATACTTATACTTGTACTTGTGTTTTACTTAAAATCATAAACTTTTTGTCAGAAACTTCTGACTCGATGAGCACCCCCTTGTATATATCATAGAGGACTGAAATTTTTCACACATAATAGGAATGGTAGGCGTAACTAATCAAGGTGGTGGCGATACCTATATATGAATTTTATTTTTTTACTATATGGGCCTGGACCACCCTAATATATATATATATATATATATATATATATATATATATATATATATATATATATATAACTAGTCCAAACACTACTCACAAAATAAGTAGGTAATGGTTCGAGATCAATGCCTATATAAAAGGTAAGTATGCATATACCTACCTACCTTCACATAGATAAAATTACCACATAAAATAGGCATATTTAAGATTTACATAATTTCTTCTTAAATTTCAATGACATTTTTTAAATTATGTAACCTTATTTATTAAATATTTTTCATTATTATCTAACAAAAGTTACATCACAAAAAATCAAAAATTCATGCGATTAAGGGTTAAATAATAACTACAAAGCAGCTAGTTTACGACGTATGGAACAAATATTTAGCCACCTTCGTCCAGATATACTACATCTGACGTAGTGTTGCTTCAATCGGCTCACTACCTGTCACGCAGGACTTAAGTCATGGGGGTAAGAGGCTGCTATATTTTGTACTAACTTTGGCCCGATTATCGAACTGCTTGATTGTTGTAAAACTAACGACTCACACTTGACGTTTTTTAAGTAGCCTATAACTGCCTTCATATCCTTCTCTCATTCTTCCTTTATAACCAAATATAATCGATTCAGCGGTTTAGGCCTTAAAGCGTAACCAACAAAAAAATTCACTTTCACATTTATAATATCAGTTAGAATTATAATGTGGCTATGTGTTCAGCGGCTGTTTAACCCCTACTGAGTTATAGAACCGTGAAGATATAAAAACATACTTTTTTCATGAATTTCTATTGAAAAATAATGAATACCTAGTGTTCCATCACTGACTAACGCGGTTACATAGAACATTTAACAAGTTCAAAACTTTTAGCGATAAAATTTGACCTCTTTTTTAATTTAACAATTCAAATTAATAGATATTTTGAGTAGTAGTTTCCCTAAGAAAATAAACAATGAAAACAAAGAGGATAGAGAAGAACTGGTAATATTTCTGGCACCAGTGAATACTTCCTTTTGTTTAGTAGCAATTAGGTACAGGACATAATGGTCAGAGCTCCTGTTACCATAATGGTGGTGCTCTCACTTAGACATGCTCTTACGGACTAACGAAATTGCCGGCTGAGGTATTCTTTGCGCCATAATTGAAAAACTTTTGTACATGAAAAATGTTACAGTTCTAGGTTAGTGTAATGAAATGTTTTGTTTTTATTATTATTTGAAAAGGGCTACTGTTTATTGTTTCTTTTTTACAATAATAATAAATAACTTGCATAAAAACCGTCTAAGTGCGAGTCGGACTCGCCCCAAGGGGTTCCTTACTACCACGCAGCTGATAGTCAAAAAATCTTTGTGTTGCAGAAGTCTGTTTAAGCAGCAGTGCAATTTATCTCATAGACATTGTTTAAGAGATAAATTTAGGAAATGAAGGTTTTAATCGTACCGTCATAGTAAATATTAGATAATTTAATTAATGTTTGTTAGATAGTTTCTTGTAGTTCATCAACTTCAAAAAAGTGATATGAAATTTACTATGTATGAAATAAAGCATTTCAAAATAAAAATTGAACCTATTAATGCACCAGTTCGACTTGTACTTGACCGAGTTTTTGTTGTCGGCTGTTTTACTTTAGAGCTTACTCTTAAATCATTTTAAGTGCGAAATTTGCAAACATTAAGTCGCGTTTTTACGACAAATCTTTTGCTATTTAACCAAAAAAAAATGTTTTTTGTATAGAGTCCCTCCCCCCATTAAATCGTTACTTCTTCTTTACTATTAGTTTTTACATAGTAACAAATATTCTATGAAAATTGCAGGCGTAAAAATTGTATCTGGAGAGGTCTAAGAGATAGAGCCTTGAAGGTCAAAATGGACTGACAGATAGCGTAGGCTTAGTAATAAGGCAAACCCTAGAATTAATAGAAATTGAAAGAATGTATCATGCCTCTACTGTAAATTAGTAGGTAATGAGTAAGATATCCTGCATCGTCAAGACAACGTTACTATGATCTTGCAATATCATTAAAGTAGCAGTATATTAAATTTAGATTCGATCGGACCTGCAGACATATCCCTTCATTAACTAGACAATACCTGATTATCTTCAAACGACTGCATAAATTTTCTCGAATCAGAGCTAAGAAAACTGTCGATCAAGTCACCTATAAAACTAATAACTTTGTTGCTACAATGCCACAGATACATTGATACTATAAGACTTTGAATTAATTTGGCGGCTTTATTGCCTAGATAGAAGCATGTAGAAGCATAGTATCCATACTAATATAATATTTGAAAATGAGATTATTTGTTTGTTGTTTATTACGTAATATAGCAACAAAGTATCTGATTGAGTTGGAATTTAGCTCATTCATAGATGAAGAGACGGAGAAGGACAGGCTTTTTATCCCTTGATCTAGCTTTATTCTTAAAAAATCTAAGATTCCGCTGAAATAACAGTAATAATATTTCATGTAGACAAACTATAGCTACAACTATATCTTGCTATAGGAAACTTTGTAACTAGAATCAAAGAGTTGCTGTAGGAATCCCACGCCAACAACAGCATTCAGCGCGGAAGGAGCTGCTGGCAAAACCTAGCAAGGATTAATACGCGAAAGGTTTCCCACGCTGCGGCACCCGTTCATATTCACCACTCAAGAATCTATTTTTCTGCTTTAAATCAATAAATAAGTTCAGAAAGGGTAGTTTAGTTATATGCTCTGATCTTTAAGTCAGATAAATATCCTGACTGTATAAAACATACATTTTAAAACATCATTGTACCTAGCAATAGTCAATATAGCCTTGCTTAAGAGACTTCAACACCACTCAGGTCTAATCAAAAGTTTTAAGTTCACGAATAGTCAAAGAGGTATTTTATACTTCACTGTCTTCCGTATAATCTGGCGAGGCGTGTATTTTTGGTTTACTTAAGCCATTCCTGAAATTGGCGGAAAGTCTTCAAACCTGCGTTGCATACAAATACTGATACACTTTAACTGGAATCCTTTTTCTAGATTTAGTAATTGTAAATTTTGCTTAACTGTCGTTTTATTCCTGATTTAATCTGTAGCTTCATTAGTTGCTTTTGTCTAACAGACAGATCTCTAGCAAACACTCGCGAGCTTTTATTTGTACATATTGCTTTTCCAATACATTATATGTCGCGTCAGAGACCTGTTTGTTTACATAACACCGTATGTTACGCCTTAACCCATAACGGCTACGAAAAGTTCATTTGGTGCCACACAAAGTTTGTACGGAGAGTTTTTTATATCATTTTTGCGGTAAACTATACTTAAACTGCTTGGATCGTTGCCAGCAGTCTGTCATGTAATTTGTCCTTTTTTCACAATTTGCTAGGCACTAAAAGAGATTGCATAGCTCTTTCATGTGAACAGTCTTAGGACGACTTACCTCATTTCGAGGTCTTGTCTCTTACAATTTCTTATCAAGACCAGTTTTTACCCTATTGCAACCATACATCAGAAAAAAATGAGGAAATAAGAAATACAGAATAAAGTAAAACTCATAGTATTTTTTTTTTACCAGGTTCTTTTCTGTGTAGCAATTTTTTAAAGAGTGTATCTTTTAATACTTTATCAAAATACCTCAGTGCCTAAAGACGAATAATGTGTGTTGTCAGCGACGGAACAGAAACGTAATAGCTAAACATAGTGATTTTATTCTATTTGGCTAACTATTGGCCTCCTAATAAGCTCACGGTTATTGAGCAAGCTACAGGGTGAGCTTTGGGCAAAGAAACTTTAATGAGGAAAATGTCCAGAAATCTTAAGTTATCAATTACATTATTTTTATATGTTTATCGAATTCTGTAGTCTGTCCTATGATATGTGCCTCTCAAAATTGACCATCCTTTAGAAAGAGACAAAGCAAACCTGTGGTCTACTTGCTTTTTCTATCAGCGTCTGCCATTTTGTTTGTTTACGTTTATTAAAACAAGTTAGAAAGAGACACGAGACTTTAGTTTCGCTTCGCCTCTGTCACACTTTTGCGACCATTATTTTTTTTACATCTGGCTAGGAAATGCGCTGTCCAGCTCTCTATTTTGACCAATTAATAGTAAAAGCTCAAATAGTTTGCTAGAAAACCTGTTCAGAGTCGTAGGAAGTCTGAAATATGGCGGAGGACTACGTCCAACAGTAGATGAACACGTTACAAGAAGACGACCCTATAATACAAAATTTTCGAATCCCCCATGACAATCATGAAACGTGTTGGTAGTTGGGGAAATTTATAAGCTTTTCAAATACATATATCATGAAAAAACCTCAAACTCATTTGGATGTACTGAGGTCGTTGCTTGAACCGAATCACGCTTAAAGAATACCTCCTGCTAATTCAGAGTACAAGATAATCTCTTGATGGTCGTAATGTTGTGTACGAGAGATTTGTCAACGAGAAACTTGACACCACTTTAGGACAGTTGATTATCCTTCTTTGTAGGTAGAGCAAGAAGAAAATTTTTAGTTTAATATATTTAAGAGTTAGGTTCATAACCTTAACGCTTTAAGAGCATTACCTCTGCTGACTAACGCCGCCAATTAATGTTTTTGCGAATTTTAAAAATGTGAGTCTACAGAAATATATAACTGGTTATAAGCTATTTTTAGAACGTGTTTTATTGTTTTTAGGATAAATCTATAACTGGCAGCCTTATTCATACATTTTTATTATAAAATTATATATTTCAGTACAAGCACATTTGCAAAATTCGCATAAATAGGAAATCATAAATGACCAATTGGCAACGCTCGTGGACGTCAGAAACCCTGTTAAGCTTTGACAATACACTGGCCTCTTTGTGAGGCTTTTAACGCCACAAAAATAATTGGCGAGTGTCTTAACAAAATCTCAAGAAATAAAAAAAATCAAAAAAATATGTGCCTTTTTTACAGCTTTTATTCATGAGAGCGATTACGGGGTAGTAGGGCGGACTACGTGACAGAGAGTAGCCATGAAATGCTATTACTTATACTGTGGTTCGGTACAAAGCGCAGATAATATAAACGCTAAAATATTTTATATTTCTTGCAAAGTACCTACTTACATACTTACGTTTCATAGCTTCAGGCAATTTCATTATGCAAGAAAGTTTTTATTTACGATACTTTTTAGTGCACAGACTTTTAAATAAAGATACCTCCTGAGGCTCATATATTTTTATTATGTTTGCATAATAATATTATACGTGTATAATATAGCAGTTTACTTACATTTACACACAGTTGATGCCCTATTTATGTTAACTCTGAAAACTTTCAACGCAGCTCTCGGTTAAATTTTATCTAATTACTTTATTTACTTGGAAATATGTGTGTATGTTTTTAAGTTCCTTTTGCTTATATCGTTGTAGCCTTTATATTTGCAATAATAAAATTATGTTTTATCACAACTTTAATCCTAACTTTTTTAAATGTTAAAGGGCTAATGCGGCTTCAAAGAAACTTCTTCCTGTGAACGCTTGGTTTGTGGAATGTGCTTTCTGACACGGTTTTCTAAAGGACTACATACAGTACGGGATCTTCAAGAAAGTAGTTATTAGATTTTTGAAGGGTCGGCAACGCGCCAGTGATACCAATGGTGTTGCTTGCGCCCATAGGCTATAGATATCACTTACCATCAAGCGGACCGCAAGCTTGTTTGCCACCGTAGTGGTATAAAAAAGTTTTATAGCTATAGTTAAACTTTTGCTTTTATTGCAAAAAGAAAAACATTACAAAATTCTAAGCAACGCTATTTCTTTTTAAATTTAAAGCAAATCTTATTTTTATGACTTAAATCAACTTAAAGAAAATTTATCGTTCAACTCTCAGGATCATAGTATGGGTGCCCGCTGCGGTGCGGTAAACGAAGGGTGCGTTTAAGAGGGGTTGATAAACTGCCGTAGAAATATCTATATATCTAAGCAAAACAACTTACGATAACCAACATCTTACATATTTTTTGTTGGAAAGTAAGTTGGGAAAGAGTATTTTCCTGGTGTTTTGTTAAAATATCATAAAAAAACAAAAACGTATTAGTATGAATCTATTGTTAAAAAATCCTTATTTGTTGTCGTCGTAATAGATAATAACATGCAGTGGATCCTGGAAGTGCCTTTTGATAAAAATAATATTTTCAAAAATTAAGTCTTGTAAAATCCAATAATGCATGAAATTCTATGTTTCGTACCCAAATGGTGCCAATGAAGTTCTCTATCTGTCTTTAAGACTTAAAATGGACCTAGGCTCTAGCAACAAAAATTTCTGACCAGTGGGTCAAAAATCAGAACTACAGCCACCATAATAAAATGGTGTGAACTTTCAACGACACTCGATCAAATCAAATTAAGCAATATTTACTCAAGTAGGTTTCTCAGAAACACAATGTAATGTCAATACAATGTAAACAATGTTAATCTCTGCCAAAAAGAGCTGGCAAGTAGCTATTAAAAAAACTAAATGAAAAAAATGATCCTGGTTCTCTATACAAGAAATATGTTTTTGTTAATTTCGCTCTCTAGCGTATAAGTATATAAGCTTCAAACTTTACAAGATTATAGTATAAGCTATATAGTAAAACAAAAAATAACAAAAACCGGTTAAATGCGAGTCGGGATCGTGCGATTTGTGGTAGTATGGTGCACTAGTCCGACTCGCACTTGTCCGGTTTTTAATAAAACGTTCTAAATTTGGGCAAAATACCGTCAAGTGTCGCTTTGGTATTTAAATATTTCTATCTTAAATTAGCGAATGGGATGACATACGTGTATCGTTAACATTTTACATATATATAGTAAAAAACACTGTTAATGTGTTCATACATTTTCAGCCACCATATACTCTTAATTACAGAGGATAAAGATTAAACACAAGTGAAACGTACTTGATATGTTTTGCTTTTGAAATAAAAAGCAAAATATCCATATCCCAATGTAATTTATTTTTCTTGCCCACAATATGCCAATGTAATTACGTCCCTATTCAATTACCGGCAAAAACCCGAGATCCTACACGTCAGATCAAGCTCAAGTTGTCCTGGAAACTGTACACATGTTTGGTTACTTTACGACCAATCTCCGCACATGGTTTGTGTACAGAATATTTTATCAGTTTCTGCAAATATTTTGTGTGAAATTGGGCTCGCATAAAGTCTAAGGAGTATCTTTTGTAGATGTAGCACATACTTATAGTCTTTGCGACACATATAGTATTTGTGACATTTAGTCCCCCTATGTTACATAAAAACAAAATAATAAAAATTGACATGTGTATACACAACTTTGTTTTTAGTAACTTTACTAACTTATTTATATTAATAACAGATGCAATACATATTGTAGTTGTTAGTTGATCAACAAAGTATACTTACTACCTACTGTCAGCTCTTTTCGGCAGACATTAACATTGTTAAATAGATAATATTGACAATACAAAAGTGTTGTCAGAAACCTACTTAAATAAATACCATTTGATTTAATTTAGTATTTTCTAACCTGCTCATAGAAATATAAGTATTTCAGAACGAAACAAATTGATATTACTAGAAAATAATTGATATAGCAACATATTTTATATACCTACCAAAGAGGCACTTGATGCTTTTTCGCCCTTTTGACTCATGATTGTTGAATTGCTGATAATATTTTAGTAAAAATAATATGAAAAATATAAATGTAACATTGATTCGATCCTATTTGCTTATGTATACATATAATAAAATGGTAGGAAGTCAAAACTGTACATTGAATATTTTTTTAAAGAATACTTGGGGTGTGATCTACAATCGATACCGAAGCCAAATATATAGTTTTTAGAATGTTTGTCTGTTTGTCTGTATGTATGTTCGGGATAAACTCAAAAAGTACTGTATGGATTTACTTCAAAATTGGCACGAATATTATTAAGAAGTCGGGTCAACATATAGGCTACATATTATCACGCTATCACCTACGGAGAACGAGCAGTGAACCTTTATTTCTTCAACGCATTCTGTAACAACGTGTAATCTAACGACGCATATTTGACTTGCTTCTTAATTATTAATTATTCTACTCACACATAGCCATTTATTTTATGTTAAAAAATTGTGTAAAGTCATAACTTAGATTTGTTATAATTTTTCAATATAAATATAAAAATGTTTCCTATATGCTCACTAGATGGCGTTGGCGTCGAATGAGATCGCGCTATGGTTTCGTTCACAAAATAGAATAGCGTTCACGCAGACGACGTCGCGGGCGGCAGCTAGTGTAAAATATAACTGAGAAAATAATAACATTTGCAGTTACACTATACTTGCACTTTGGAGTAGATCGTAAATAATTACGAAAGTACAGTTAACTTACTTATAACAAATATTTGTTTATTTGTCATAATATTATTTTATACTATGACGCACAAATTTTATATACCAGTGCCACACTATGTCTTACTCTTGTTTTGGCCTCCACGTCTTTTATGTTGTGTTTTAAGGAGATGTTTGAAATTATGCTCATGGCTACTTTCTACCATCGCACTGTTCCCCATCGAGAGGGAATTTTTTCAGCATAAATGGTCACGCAATGCGTGGTTTTAAAGTTGTTTCCTCCCGCTACTAAGGTTGTGGAGCAATCCCTTTTCTCATAGCGATTTATATAGCGCGGGAAAATAAAAAGTGTGCATCGTAGATTTAATACTAAATTCATTGTTTACTTAACCAAAGTAAATAGTTAACACAACTTTAAATGAGTTTAAGTGAAGAAAATATAGACATTGAGTGTTGACTCTATCTGACATAAATGTAGAAGCTCAGTTTAAAGTAAAGTCTAAAGAAGAAAGATGCAACATTTTTGAAATGTGTTTTGTACAAAGAGGAAATGAAGAATATCTTTTGGCGGCGCTAGTTAGGTAGTCACTGCGTCTTCTATACAGTTTTGATTTCCTTGCTTTATTTCACAAACAGTCCTAGGCCGGAATAGCATCTCTGGTATCATATTTTAAAAGCCCTCACCTGCAGTTCAACCTGCTAACTGTAATTAGCCAGCGATTGCTTACTTCCCGGCTTTTGAAATAATATACTATTACCATAGTCTATGCGTCAACCCCATTTAATTTTATTTTAAACTAAGCCGTTTAAACCAAATCAACGCGATTGATTTTTTAAATGTTTTTATAACAAATATTTTTATTATTCTGAGCTATTTATTTTTATCATTATTAAGCAATGTTAGCAATAAAATGAGTACCTATAAAGAAATGTTAATAATATTTACATTTCGTTTTTTATATAGTTAATGCATAAAAATTAAAAGCAAAAAAATGTAGGGACTGACTGACGCCCAAGAACATGGGCCTACCATTCCTAGGACCCTACCCATAAGTGTAAAAAATTGCCTTTTGAATTTTGGTGAAATATTAAAACAAATTTTTAATGTGTTTCCTAAACAGAATACCTACAAGTCATTTTTTAAATGTAACTCTTAACAAAAAAACGCGTTTCAAAAGGAAAATAGGCCAGTGATCCCTCAAACTTATTTTGAATTCCTTAGCAATGTCCAATCAAACCTTTGCTTCAGGCGACTGCTCGTTGTGAAAACAAAAATATTATAAAAAAAGGTATTTTATCATGTGCAAGACCGAAGAAATATTTTGGTTGGTTTGCTTTTGCTATAAAATTGCTCTTATGATGTCGTATGAAAAAATGCATTAGTCGAGAAAGTTTTAGTGTGTAGATATATTGTTTTTTTTTCAGGAATCCTAACCAAATGGCAAAGTAGTCACAGTTATTTCTTGCCCTTCCGCCGTACGTAGGGTATGTGACAAGTTTATAATTTTGCCATCTTTGCATCGACTTCGATGAATTTTACAGAAGGGTGTTTAAACATGGGTGCGTTGTATTTAAACTACCAAAGAGATGTGTAATGAGATGAATTAAAAAAAAATTAGGGTCAATGCATTGAATTAAATATGATTTTTTTTTTCACACACAATTTGTGTCATTGGATAGATTTTTTTCAAATATAGTTTTTATAACTTTACGAATTTCAATTTTTTGTTTTGACTTTTAAACAGTGAGCTCTAGAAATATAAAGTACAATGTTTTTTTTTGAACAAAATAGTTTTTCAGATATTTTGCACTTAACCAGTATTTTTACAAGTGCCTAGATACTTAACCAGTATTTTTACAAGTGTTAGCTCTTATGTATCTGTTAAGCTGTGATTGTTAAGTTAACATACAAGAACAGTTAAGTTTACGAAAAACATTTTATTAAAAATGTTACATAACAAAAAAATATATTAAATAAAGTATAATAGTTATACTATGTGATACAAAAAAAGGTTAGTCTCTTATTCACTTCTCCCATAAAGGGAGAACATATATAACCCCTAATCAGGGGTTGCGCAAATCACAAAAACTTTTAAAAATATATAAGTACCTATTTATTTAAAACGATGTTTAGAATTTATAAATTAACGTTTTATTGTATTGAATGTAACAATAGAAGTAATACATAAAGTTTTTTGAGTTTGACGTACAAATAGATTGTAGCTCATATATAATAAAACTAAGTTTAATTAGCTCGCGCTAAATTCTCTAATATAGAATACTTATTTTTGCCCGCAGCTCAACCCGGGCTAAGTTCGTTATCAGCGTTGAACTCTACGGTAACTTCGTGATTATATACTCCTACGGCAGCTATAGCTGCACCTACCTATAGTTTGTCCACGTGGTACTCGGTTATAGTTATTCCTGCAGGAACTTTTGAATTTTCCGTGATAAAGAGTGCTTTTGTGTTAAGTTAGAACATAATCTATTTCCATTTAATTTCTTCAGCCAAATCGATTGAGGTGTTGTGGCATGAACAAACATACTAATACACCATCGATCTACTACCATCATGGATAATGCGTCATTAATGGCGCCTCTGAAACTCCAGCCGTAAATTAAATTACTTAAAACTAAAAATAAATGTTGAGTTAACCTATATAAAGGTTTTTACAAATTTTCATGTTGGACCTATACGTATGTTCAATCTATCATACGATTTTTTTCAGTAAGATACTATCTTTTAGTGTTTAAAAAACCTTCAGTACTCATACGTATACCCTACTCTTCATTTTTGGCGAAGAATCCTTCTTATTGCTTAGATAAAATTTACAATGATTCGGTTAAAACATTAGTTGGTAACAAAATCCACGTTCTTTACATTTTCAAGTTCTTTTTTAGTCTCTTACAGTGCAACAAACTTTTCTGACCTTCTGACCTTAGCCGTTGGGTCGCTAGTGTCGTTGTAAGTTCACACCATTTCAATATGGCGACTGTAGTTCTAATTTTGGCACGTCGGGTCGGAAAAGTTTGTTGCTATACACTTCTTACTTCTCCTTCTTCTTTTTCTTATCTATTTTATGGATATAATTAATTTCATGTTAATTGCCAGTATTAACATTCTCATTTTAAAATTCTTTTACTGTTATTTTACATTTTTCATTTATCGGCATAATAACAAACGTTATTTCGCATCATTTTACAAATAGTCACTACAAAATCATATTACAGCCTATTCTTCTCGTAGTAAAAACCGAATGAGATCAAATAAGAGAGCTGCTTTAAAAGGGCAATGAGAATACGCTTTTTCACAATATTTAGGATCTTTATGACTTTTTCCGTTATCATAAGCTTGCAGGAATACTTTCTGTGATGTTTCGTCTTCTTTGCGAGGCTCAAGTCTGAAATCAAAAATAAATAACGTTAAATTCGTTAATAATCGTCGTTTATCAATTTATTAATTCATTTTTATAAATATTTTCGTAGCAAAGATGCAGTTAAAGATTTCAGACGACGATCTCGCTATCCGAAAAGTGAAACTATTCTCAACGACCTCCCCTATTAGGACCCCCCCCCCCCTCACACGACGCCGACGTCCCCGGGTTCGTCGGCGAACGCAGGGACCCACCTCATACAAAGGTATCAAAGAGTGCCGAGGCGCTTCTCGCCTCCACTCACTCGCAATCGCAACCGCGTAACTCTCACTTTCGGGTTTCGAGGCGAACGCTGGTGGAAGGGATGACCCCAAGAGCGACAACTTAAGCCGAGGCGGCTCCTGCGGGGAGCCCTTGAGCGTTAAGCGCTATATGAGTCCGTCAGAGTCTCGTCCCAAAAGCCCGGTGGAGCAGTAATGGCTGCATCAGCCAACTGCATATTCAGTTCAGAAAAAAATAATAAAAAACGGGTTGCACTCCGGGAGTCCCCGCAGAACTGAAAAATACTAGATATTTACTTCCCATCACTTCGTATACATATTTATTTATTATAAATGTGTTTGTTTATTTACTTTTTTGACGTAGTTTATTTGACATCTCAATCTGTCATAGAATTAAAATCTCATATCCAACCTCACTGTACAACTCATAATCGCCATATACTAAAAAAAACGAAACAGCGGGCGCAGGCATACATTTTCGCCGCACGGTAGAATCAGAGGGGGATACGTCTTACGAATTTCCGATCAGGTCACGTGTCCTGACGCTAGTTAAACATTTTACCCATCACAAAAAAGTGCATGACGCCGCTAAAGAAGTTTTCACTTCAAAACATAACCATGAGCCAGGGCTGCAACAATGAAATGTCACAGTCCGTGTAAGTGCTGAACCAATTGAGCTATCCAGATACAAGTCTAGCCAATGAAAATCCTAACACCATATATACTATATTTTCTTCAACGACTCTAAAGGAGGCATTAACGAAGAAATATTATTTCTATGTAGGTATGTATATTTATATTGTATTTCTTAATTATATGATGATTTGCGTATTTGTAACATTGATGTACTAGGACATTATAAGTCACTAGAAGTTGTTCAATTAATTAAGGTATATAAAATTTGATTTTTAAGGTAGGTATAAATTTATCATTTAAATTTCTTACAATTATTTTGACTATTTCTTTAAAAAATCTATAAACGCAGTAAGCTATTGAATGAATTATTGCAATATTTCAAAAATGCATAAATATTTCCTTATAGTTGCGCGTGTTCATGTGCATCTAATTACTATGGAGATCAGTTTCATACAATTAAATTTTAACAAAAAAATATTTCGAATTCTAAACTCAACTCAAAAGTAAAAAATAACACCCAAAAGCAGACAGCCTTCGCTATGAAGTCGGATACCAATAGACAATTTGTACCTATCTTTGGCATTCGACTTCAAAGCGAAGAAAACACGCACCAAGCTTAATGTTATGTCAGTATGTCTGCTGTAGGGAGTTATTATAATATTATATTTATAGTTTCCATGGTACCTGGTAACCTGCTTCTTTTTAAAGTCTGACGAAAAAGGTCAAGTACGCGGTCGGTCAACATAATATTATAATAGAGTTTTTAAGAAATAAAGTATGCGACGAATGTATATGAGAACATACTATTAATACTATCGATAGTATTTATTTAACATTTTTAATTCCAAAAAATCGGCAAATCGGGTATTATCAAAATAAACATATTTCTATAGACTGATAAAGAAAAACACCCATATCTGTATTTTTTTTGAAACTGTTAGTATCGGCTACCTTACATTTTAGTACCTAGTAAATTGTCACGCACTGTGCGGTTTCAAGATGCTTCCTTCTGCGAACACCAAGGTTGTCTACTGAGCAATAAGTAATAGAAATAATACGTATTTAATCATATTATTGAGCTCCCTGTCCAAACTTTTCTAGGGTCTCTATTATGTGGTTCTCACGAAAGGAGAGATTAGATTTTTAACGGTTGGCAACTCGTGAATAATGACCCTGGTATTGCAAGCGTCTTTAAGCTACAGTGACCGTTTAGCCCCAGGCGGTCCGTAAGCTTGTTTGCTAGCTTAGTGGTATAAAAAACCTCTACACAAATTTAAAGGATCAAGGTCCAAGATAGTATTGATGTGAAGGTTATCAAAAAATATCATACAGTATTATGGTTTCATAACTTTAACACAGGGACCCCCTGTCGCTATAACGTAAGGAAAAACACTTACGTTAACATAAGTATGAACCCTTGTCGAAGATTTGTGTCCGCAGGTCGAGCTCCGAGATCACAATAAAGGTACCGTGCACATTGTATCGGATCGTGGAGTAATATTTTCTTCCACCGTACATTCGGCTTCTGAAAAAGATATATGGTCTTTCAATTTTATTTTATTCCATAAAGAAAAACGATTTTAAAGACAGAACTGTAACCGGTAGAAAACTCGAAGTAATTTTAGATTTAAAATTGATTATTGAGGATTGGATGAGTAGGGTAAAGTTACACAGTAAAGCACGTTACAAAAATACACTTTACAGAAAAAAAAACTTAAATCAACTAAAAAGTAGCTAACTAAAATATTATCTTTTATTATTCCTCTTAAAATTATTTATTTTGTATTACAAAGTTTAATAAATACACAATATATCGTTACTATGAATATTTTAATTTTAATTTTTTAAACCGTTTTGGAACACTGACACCACCAGCTTGCACTGCTAGTGATGTGGTTTATTTTAATATCATAATACTAACTATAAAAAGAAAATATCAAAAATTATAATAACAGAGAAATGTTGTGAAAAAAATGTTTTATGAGCTTAGAATTTTAATTTGTTTGTTTTTCAGACAATCTATACTGTGTCTAACTGTTAAAATTGTTATAATACACTATGCTAAACAACACGGATGAAAACCCATCTAACATTACCTAATTACTGCTTAATAGTAAAACAGAGAGATCATGATGATAAAATTGAAAATTTGTAATCAAATACAACATAAAAAAATCGGCCAAGTGCGAGTGAGACTCGCGCACGAAGGGTTCCGTTCCATTATCTATAAAAATGGCAAAAAAAATCACTTTTGTTGTATGAGAGGCCCCCTTAAATATTTGATTTATTTCAATTTAATTATTTATTTTTAAAGTGACCATATAACTAAATATTCTGTGAATACTTTTAGCGTCTACCTGTTTCCGTTATCAATATCGAGCAATATCGAGCATAAAAATCACGTTTGTTGTACGGGAGCCCCCTTAAATATTTAGTTTAAAACTACGATATTGCATAAGAAAATCTTCCTGCCTTACCGGAATCTGACTTGTATTTCAAAACCCACATATAATGTACCTAATGCGGTAATCCTACCAAAGAGAATGAACCAAGATTTGTACTGTGTTATACAGAATTTATGACTTTTAACTTGGCAGGATTATGACATTGAACGCATTGATGCAGTTATCAAAACGCACCTAATCTTATTTAAAGATTTATCTTCGATCTTTTTTTATCTTTTATTTCCTACAATTTTGGCAATTCTCACGACTTCCAAAAAGTGAAGATCATTTGTTGCCAAATTCCAGTTTTCGATTGCTTTCAGTCGAAAACATCTAACATTCAAATGCATCCAGATAGACAGCTTTCTTTTACCCGTAAAAAATGTAATGCAAAAGTCGCGTTGCGATATTCACTTTGATATAGCTTTTAGTAAATTAACGTAACATACATTTTGAACCTTATCGTTGGATATCCATTAAGATTCAACTACTTTTCTATTAACATTATGCAAACGATTTGTATTGATACAGGTTTTAGTAAGTATTTCGTTCAAGCTTTTGAGGATTATAGGCCTACTCTTTACGTAACGATCCTACACCGAATTACCTAACAAAATTATCTTATAAGAAGTCGAAAATCAAGTAGCTATTATTATAGTATTTTTCATAAATCTCAGTACTTTAATTTTCGATTTATGAAATGTTAAACTTGTCATATTAGTCGTATTTTCAGCAACTCGTTGCATAAAGTATTGAATTACAACTTTAAAAGAGCAGCAACTAGTACCTAAACCTTACTGCAAAGTGGTGTGACACGTCTCCGCTAGATGGTACTTAAATAATAAATAGATTGCGCTTTATATTTTCCTCGTAATTTGTTTGAGGTAAGATTCATATTTAAAGACTTGTAATGGGTATTTATTATACAGTGCAAGCTTTTCTGACCTTTTGACCTGGGTTACACCCATGGTTTAGTTGTAAGTTTACACCATTTCAAAGTGGCGATTCTAGTTTAGAGTTTTGACCAGAAAAGTACTTTTATTTTAATAATGGCCAACGTATTGTACATATTGGCACACAAATAAATTGCTTAGTTATGTATGTATGTATGTCACCTGCCTACTGTTACCAATTTAGCATAATAAATGGATATAAACCATGTTAAAGAATACATTTATGTTTTTTTTATTTCACACGTTTATCTTTGATGAGTTTCTTGGCCTGCAGCGAAAATCATTGTAAAGGTCACAGGAAATCTATGCCGTGATCGTTTAACATGTCCATATTTTTTTGTTATTTTTGAAGCGGAAAAGGCATTCCGTTCGTCTGTCATTATAACTCTGACCGTCTGTCTCTGTTTTCATTCGAACACTTAATTACATAATTAATTATTTGTGTTAGGTTAGCCTCAAGATTTGTTTTTTTTTTTACAACAGTATACTTATAAATAAATAACTAACGTAGGATATATTAACAGTATGTATTTTTTAACTATTTCCTCATTATCAAAAATTGTATTTGTTACATCAATAATTTCAATAATAGATAATTACATAATGGAAATGTTTTATTATTCAATACTCACGGAATAATTTTGTTGACTGAGATCCCTTTTAAACAAGAATCGTAGAAACTTAGCCGCAGTCAATGCTTGATAGTCTTGGACTAGTAGATGCACACAATACAGCACCCCCGCCAATACACCCAGTAATATTATGAGCCTGAAATATTTATTTTATGCATCAATGTAATGCCTGCAAAGCAGATGTATTTTATAAGTTACGCTTACTCTGTATGAAAAGATCAAAAGAATGAGGAGTGTTCCTCAGGTAGAAATTCGACACATTAATTCTAAAATTCAGGCATTCAAAACGAAACCTGGCAAACCTATTGACAAAAAAATTATAAACGGGAGTTATACAACACAGTATCGCCGTATTTAATTTAGAATCGTGATATTGATCTGTAATTTCTGTTGGATATTTCCAACTTCAATAGGAGATGATTTTTGTCTAGGATATGGGTAAGGCAAGCAAAGGGTAGCAATATAAAAATACGTTAGAAAAAACAAATTTCATCAGTACGTGAAGATTTCCGAGTTAGATTTTATATGCCACAATCAATGATTTTGGAATTTCTACTTCCAAAACGCGTGAAATGGGAAGAAAAGAAATGTTTTGCGACTGTCGAAAATAAGTAGATTTAATTTTGAGTTAGTTAATATTATTTTAAGCAACTAAATCGGTATAGTATTATCTAAAATTGTTCCTTTCATTTATTTTTATTCCAATTGAACTATCATACCATGTGCATAGGCCGTTGGTTAAGATGCAGCTTGAAGGACCAAAGTCGTTACTATTTGCGCGAGCAGTAGAATTGAACTGTTACTGCTAACAAAAATATTGTACCGTCCTTGTTTTATCACTGTACACTTTAAATATAAGTAATATGTTTAAATAATTTATAAAAAAAACATTTTAACTGAACACCGTCATGCACACGGTTAATAGTTCAATCTCAAGAAAGGTTCTGCACTAACTTTTATCCCCTTATATACGCCCCAGTTTGAAGCTATAAAAATTGTGCCTTAAATTTACAAACTATAAATCAATGATTTCCTCATTAACAAATTGTTGAAAATCCAACACTTTCTTTTAGTTTTCCGTATGTCATTACTTTCTAGAATTCGTTCCTTGTCAGCGACACTGTCGAATGGTGTAATAATACGGTTTTTTTTTTTTTAAAAACCAACGGGTTTGATTCCTAACTAGTTTTATTGATTTTTTCCAAAATCCAATGATGTAGTTTTTCATAAAAATCGGGTCCGAGACTCCTTGGAGTACTTTTCGCTATTCCTTATAGCTTCGGATTTTTTCGGATCGGATTTCGGAGCCCTGCAAGCCCACTCGAAAAATTTATTCTGTATATGTGTTTTTTCGTTTTTTAAGCCTCCTTCTTCAAATAAAGGCCAGTACTTCTACAGAGGGGCGTATAACTGCCGAGGCAAATAACACAATAACTAAATTTTATTCATTTTTTAACACACTTGCTTATAATGCGGCCTTAACTGCTCCGTTTTCAGGATCTTAGCACTTGTGCGGTAATGACAATTACATAATGACATTATAAAAATGCGTTGTCTAGGAGAAGGGTTCTAGTCTGAATTATCAAAGATTGAGGCACACATCAAAGCGAGCTTATCTATTGTACACATTATGGTCAAAAAACGACGTTATATTAACACTATGCAACAACTGCTTTGTTTTTAACACTTTTATTATATAAAAAGTTCAAAACCTGTATTATAACTATATAATAAATAATAAAGGCAGGGTGTAACTAGTTAACATTTTTTTCAGGTTTTAAATAATCTTCCCTTTACAGATTATCCTTATCAAAATGACAAACACAACAAAATAACTGGCTCATGAATTAGTTAAAAATTCTTGTGAATAAAGATATTAAAATATTTAGGTATGTGTTGCAAAAATGTAACAATCAAATTCAATACTCAGTAAACCTTTGAAGACAAAATAAATAACCAATCCTTGTTTAAATTGACTAATATAATTTAATTACTTACCTGACACCCATTGATGAAATTTCTTAGTTTAAGTCAGCAACAAGTATTGTTTGTATCGACAAGTTCGAATTGTTCAAACTAAACTGAGAATCCACAAAAGTAACCACATCACTAACTCCACCACTTTTAAAAGTAGGCGCGTTTAAACACATCTTATTCAGTACTTACCACCGCATATTGAACTAACGACTTATTTGTAAAGTAACATAAAACGTATGTATTATGTAAGCAGACAGGATTCTCCGCATTTGGAACGGATAATAACTGAGCTCCACTGCTGGCGAGAGGAAAGTCGACTTGCCACGATGCGGTTTGTAGACTATAACAAGTTTGTCACCTTATTTCCTTTTATAGATTAAAGAATCGCAGTAAGCATACATTATTTTTTTTATCGCAATTTTAAGACAAAACATGCAGATATAGCTAAATTATTGAACTTTGTGAGCAAATACATATTAATGACTGGCCTACATTTTTATTTATGCTGTATAAAACTTGAAAGTTTATATTTTATTCATTGGATAAACAATGGATTAATTAGATAATTATATAAATTTAAAAACAACAAAACTTGAGTGCCTATGCTATCCAACGTTTAATTTCTTTTCAAATTGTTTTTTTTTTTAATAACCCATGAATGGCACGTTTTTTTGATGGATTAATAAGTTAATTTTATAAATTTTTTACATAAAAAAAGTTAAACAGCAAACCTTGATTGCCTGTGCAATCCGACTTTTAATTTCTTTTCAAATTGATTTTTTTTTTAAAATAACCCATAAATGCCATTTTTTTTAAATAATTTTTTCACAAAATACATGGTTTTTAACGGTAGCTTAAATTTTTTGATATAAGGAATACTTAAATTAGTAAAAACTATGTGCACTGCAAAGTAGTATTGCTTTTATATTAAAATTTTTTATTTGTTCGTCTTTCTGGAAAGTTATAGTAAAATTATCTATTTATAGGTATGTTTATAATTTTTATTAATTTTTTTGCGCAAAATGGTTTTTTTACTTATTAAATGCCTACATGCACTTTGCACAAACTGTTTGATCATATACCAGTACTTGCCTTATTATATAACACCGTGTAACAAGTAAAGCTTAAGGTTAAACCTTTATAGTACTTACGTGCGTTTCTACATACAGCGATATAAAAGTGGTTTCACCTGTTTGTAGCATGATGATATGACATAAGGAAAATGATGTCACTTATTTGCATTTGTATTAAAATTAGTGTTTATGTAACATCGGGTTGTTCCATTATACAATTACAGCGTTTAGTTAAATTAAAATAATTATAATAATAATAATAATAATAATAAATATTTTTAGACATTACACACAGCGCTTTCTGGCTCCAAAGTAAAGAAAACTTGTGTTATGGATACCAGACAGCGGATACAAATACATAAGTATTACTTTTTTTATAAATACATACATATCATACATAAATACACCTAGACTTAAAACAAACACAAATGTTTATATTATGACATAAATGTTTGTCCAGTGAGGGAATCGAACCCACACCTTCTGCACAGCAGCTGGCCACATTACCAACTACGCTGCGAGGGAGGCAGGGGAATTATCTGCTATGCATTGAACTAAAATCTATCATACATGATTTTTCATGATAACAATGACACGATAAGAAAATCAAACCTTTCTATTTGGAATTCACATGCATTAATATTCATTTCTTTTATACTAAATCACATATGCATAAACAGACAGATTTTTTTTTTCCTAAATCACCTTTCTTAAAAGTTTTTTTTACAAACATACATTTTATTTATCTTAAATAACCTTTCTATCCACTAATTGCATATCCATACGTATATTTTTTATCTTAATTAACCTTTCTATCTGCTATTCGTATGTACAAATGGACATTTTTTTAATACTGAATCACCTTTCTTTAAAATTGCTATGCGCATGTACAACAAACAAACATTGTATTTATCATAAATATCTTTCCTATCTGCTTTTTGCATGTACAAACATACATTTTTTATCTTAAATTAACTTTTTATTGTGATAAAATGTGATTTAATTATTGATGTAAAAGCATATAATCACATCCAGCTATAAACATCAAGCTTGTTATAAGTAATTGTTAAGTAAAGAGGTTAATGTTGTATTTTACTTTTATTTATAGCTTCCTCGTTTCGTATTTTCTAAACAATTTTGTGTTTGTTGTTTCTTGCGTTGAACAAAAGCTGTCGTAAGCCTCACGGCGTAATATAATTAATGAGCTTTATTCAAAATTTCCAAAATACAAATATAAACATAAAGAAACATAATATTAGGTTTGTACTTCCGCCGTCTTAACTATTCGGGATGTACCTCCGCCACATTAACTATTAGGTATGTACCTCCACCACATTAACTATTTGGTATGTACTTCCGCCACATTAATTATTAGAAATCGTAAAAAGTAACATTATAAAATATCACGTTTTTTGAATCCATTATGTCACGTTTTTGATTTTTTTACAAAATCTGGTTGTGATATTTATATGACTTTAACTGTTAGACAGCTCTACTTTTACTGGCCAGCAAAAGAAGGTATAACAGTTTTTAAATTGAATTTTCTCCTTAAGTTTTAAACTTAGAGACTGGAAATAAAAGCAACATTAAGAACAGTTAAAACAATTTTTTGGGCATAAGTTTATTTTACTTAACGATTTTTACAAAAATAAAGTATAAAAACAAAAAGTTTGTAGTCTTAAAATCTCCTTTTTAATAACTAGTGTTGCCTTCTCTGGCTCTGATCACAGATTCATGTCTGTTTGGCATACTAAAGACGAGGTTTAAGAGACTATGTTGGTAGATATTCTCCCATTCTTACATTAGGGCCTGTTTAAGATCATTGAGGGTGAGAGTAGGTCGTTTGCGTTGTCTGACCAGCCTTCCGAGCTCATCCCAAGCGTGTTTGATCGGGTTCAGATCAGGACTTCTTGATGGCCAGGCCATCAAGTTGATACCAACTTCCTGAATGTACTCTTGTACGACCTGAGCGGCCGGGCGTTATCTTACATCACCCATATTTACCAGACATGGTCATGCATACTCATTAAGGATCTCTTGAGCATATCTCATTTTCTATGGCCACTAACTGTGTGCGACCTTTCGAAGAGATGCCAGCCCATATGTGTAAAGAGCCCCCGCCATATTGGACTCTTTCTTCAAGGCAGGCTTGAGAGTATCGGTCACCAGGCTACCTGTAGAATTATCGCCTTCCGTCATGAGTGAATAATGAGAAACATGCCTCATGCGTGAACACGACTTTTCTTCACCCCACTGTACGTGGTTACGAGCATACTTCAATCTGTTAACCCGATGGCCTGCTTCAAGTAGGCCTGTAGGGCTTCAAGTTTACCTCAGTCTTCTTCTGACCGTGTCTTCGCTAATGTAATCATCCCTCATCAGGAGAAGCTGCTGTTGGATCTGAACTGCATTGAGGTGACGATTTCTCAAAATAGTGTTGGCAATATATCGTTGGCATCTGGGACGGCCATTACATGGTCTTCTGATAGTTTTCCAGTTTCTACGTACCTTTGTTTCACCTTGAAGACCGTTCTGAATGTCACACCCACCATTATTGTAGTACGACGCATACTGATGCCTTGTTCCAGATGTGCCATAATTCTTGCACATTCTTCTGGTGAAAGAGGCATGATAATGAATGTTAACGTGCTGAAGATACCTTGGCTTATGAATGAAATGTAACTGATCAAAAATCAAATGTGATAACAAAGGCAGAAAGCTAAAAGTACAAAATTACAGCATTTGAAAAGGGAGCGTTTTTATTTTTTGTTTATTTTTGTAGCCATCATTTTGCAGGCCAGTGTACACTGTACAAAGTTGATCTAAAGATTTTGTTTTCTACAGTCCGATACCAGTTTTTGTGTAAATAAAATAGATTTAAGAACTTTCTTTAATTATTTTAATAAATTTTGTTTTTTTACTCTTTAATAATAATAATTATTTGATACGCTTCGCATTATAAATTTTTGCTACTACTTCAATAATTATTCTATGACACATTGCACATTTTTTTTGTATTGTATATACCTACCAGCGCCTCGATTCCGTAAAATAACAGCTAACAATTCTCGTTTGAAATCCATAGAAATAAGATATACATTTGAAAATCATCGATTGTCGCGAAACCGCAATGTATATCTTATTTCTTTCAAAAAACGTTAGCAATCTTTTACGGAATCGACCCGCTGATATCGGTTAATTGGTGCTACATAACTAGTCTGAATTTATCGAAAACTGGACCATGTGATAAAAATCAGCCTCAAGTGGTGAAAGTTCACAAGAATTAGTTATTACGTGAACGATTAACCTCAGCGGTCTATGTCACGGTTTTAAACAATATTATTTGTACCTAAGTGTGTCACCATCTATATATAAATATTAAACAATATTATTTGTACCTAAGTGTGTCACCATCTATATATAAATATTAAACAATATTATTAGTACCTAAGTGTGTCACCATCTATATATAAATATTAAACAATATTATTAGTACCTAAGTGTGTCACCATCTATATATAAATATTAAACAATATTATTAGTACCTAAGTGTGTCACCATCTATATATAAATATTAAACAATATTATTAGTACCTAAGTGTGTCACCATCTATTTATAATTAAAATCCTCCAGTTAAGAGTTTGTTTGGATCATCTGCTATCTACACATTTAGACCATCGACCCAGGTCAATGTTGACTTAGGGCCCATTGTCATATAAAATCGGTCGGTTTAATATATGGAGAGGTACCCCTAAAAATTTTATTTCTTAATTTATATAACATATCTGTATAAAATAGGTCCATTGCAAATACATTTTTAAAAAAAATCAATAGAATCTACGTTAAGACAGCTGAATTAAAATGCTGTGACATACGGACGGACGGACGAACATGAAGGATTAAAAACGGTTTCGTTTTTTCCAATTTTGCTACGGAACCCTAGCAATTATTACTTAATTTTATTACCAACGAACGTCATGTCACAGTTATTTTATTAATTTATTTTTATGTAGGTAGTATATAAGTACTATGTATATATTAATTTAATCATTTTATTTGTATTTCAATGTATGTTTGTGTATGTGTTATTATTTTGTTATTAATTTAGTATTATTATTATCTACATATATATTATTTATCTACATAAAACTTTGTTGTATAAACCCTTGCCTCCTCTTTGTAAATTTTGTAAATTTATTTTTTCTCTGGGTCTGAGGGAAGAAATTTATTCCACAGATACGAGTACGTACGCCCTTTGTACTTATTTTCTAGATTTATGATTTCTTGTTATTTTTTTTTATTTTGTACATAGTATAAAAGTGATCTCTCCATTTTGGACACAATGCCTCATGGCAATGCTATGGGAGTTTTTTTTAACTGTAATAAATATTTACATTATATAGGTTGATTATTTTTATCTGTATATCCAGCTTCTAATACTCCCTTCTCGGTTACGTATTTAGGTTATCGCCTAGTTAAGAAATGTATTTTATATAGTAATATATTTAACCAAGGTTAATAAATAGATTTATAGCAAATGAAAGTGTGAGCGTTCAATAAATTGCATTACGTGAACTTAAGTTATTATTTCATATTTGAACTTTTTATAAAATAAAAAAAACACAGAATTCAGTTTTTTTTTTAATTTTATATATTTTTTTTTTATTATTTATGTAGGTACTTAAAAGGTATCCCGGAGATGAAAAATATCTTATTGAATGAGAAACACTTAGCGACAATAGGATTTCGTTAATTTTTATTTACAATTATTTATTTTGTTTTGTTTAAAAATTGAGACTGTAAGTTAATTTATTCGAAATAATATAAAAGTGTTAAGAGGACGTATATACAATAGGTCTAAAATTATTACAATAAATTAAAAAAAACACAATAAAATAGGTTATCAACAATAAACTGAAAAACGTGACAGCCTAATACGTAACTAAATGTTATTGTGGCAACGTTTACATTAAATGTATGAAAGCTTTAAGACCGTTATATAACAAAGTTTATTGGTCAACGTTGAGATATTTACAAATAATTTTACTACAAAGTAATTTTTAAATTATTACCTACTTACTAACTTATACTATACTTACTTTTCAAAATTGGCGCATTACTTTTTGCTCTTGAAAATATCGGCTCTTTCTTGTGCATTTATTACTGTATTTACTTATCTTTCTTCTCAGTTATTCTTTGGCTTTTTGCTATCGTTATGAAAATACATAGAGTAATGATAACCGTAACACAAAATATATGTTATTTATTATTCTTATGTGATTATAACAATGAGAAGCTTCATTTAAAAAAAATGGACAATGTGGAATAAGAACAGGGACTGATTCCTCAAAATACTCTGCAAACCTGCCCTCTTTATTCTTCATAATACGCAAAAGTGCAAAGTGAATAGTCAACAACTTTTTCTTACTATTCGAGTTTTAAAAAGATTGTTGGAACAGAAAACTGATTGAAAAGTGGAATTTGTGGAGTAAAATGTGTGCAAAGAATGGATAGGCCCTAACTGCTGTATTCCGAAATGTTTTTGAACCCTTATTTTTTATATTATAGTGTCTTTATTTGTGGTCCGCTTTAAATATCAATTTTCACGGTTTTACTTCAATGCTATCTTCAAAGTTGTCGACCAATAGACGGACCTAATCATTGAGATAATAATACTCTAGGGAAATTAGAGCAGCTTGTTACGTCCGACTGTAAGAATTGAATAAACGGAAAAATCCAACTAAAATGGTGATATCTATGTATTACGAAACGTGTTATTGTCGAAAATTATATAGCTAGTGTCTGTTATACGCGATTGCATATCGTAAAGAAAAGTGCTAGCTAACTGGTAACGTCTTGAACAACTTAAAGGAGCATAGCGAGAGAGAGAAGCAATACAAAGTACTATTATGTGGGCGATAAAATCTAAAATGTCCTGATTTCGCTGAAGAATGAAAGTCAACAACATAGCCTAAATTGTTAGCAAGAGCAAATGATATGGACAAAAAGGTTCTGAACTGGTGATCATGGATTGAAAGACCTGAGTCAGCACCGCAGTAAGTTAGTTAATGTAAATAGCTAAAGACGTAACATTGTAGCTGAAGCCCATGGTTAGCCGTGGATATCGTTTAGATGCTATGATAATGCAGAAAAAGGTTATATTAGGTTCATGATTATTGGTGTTTTTTCAAGTTTTAGTATACTTAATAGCATAAATGAATAGACTTGTTGATTGAGATCAAATAATTAAGTACTAAATATTTGGCAACAAAATTCTGAACAACCTAAACAATACGCTCGTCTACGTAATGTTTCTTAAACTATGCCTGATTTTAACTAAATTAAAAGATAACAGTAACACACAGTCGATACATCAATTATTTCTATATAAAATTAAATATAACCCAAGCAAATACAGAAATAGGTGGTATAACATTAGTTGTTACGTTAGGACTCGGACCAACATACCGATCGGACGAATTTACCCCGGGCTGATTTGCCTAGTTCCAAATCTCAACCAAATTTAATAAGAATACTTGAATAATTGAAAGATAATGAATATTTCTGTGTCTTGTGTTTTTTTTCCTGAATATAAGTTTACATCTTCGTACAGGGCACTTCTGAAGATGATGTAGATGATCATAAAAAAGGCATTATTTTTGGCTTTTGCAGGACCTCAGTTATTATTTACAGAGAGGGCATATCATAAAGCAAAACACACAGAAACACTGATTGTGTAAGTATATTTTTCAAACATAAAAGATATGAAGGAGGAAACAGGGGAATACGTTTGTATGGGCAAAACAGCGGGATATTTCCTCTTAACTTAGTGTCATAAACACTTTATTTCAAAACATTTCGTGGACAATGTAGTAAAAAAGTTGTAAAGTATGCTGCATCATTTTATCGTACATTTACGCAAAAATATGTCATCAAATGTTCTAATTTTATCATAAAACTCGGGATATAGGCCTTTTTTTGTTTTTATTGTGTAATTTGCATGCTATTGAAAATTAATTCGTTTTGTATTCTTAAATAATATGAGTTTCGGGTTTCCACACAATATTTTCATGTTATATAGTAATTATAA
The DNA here is from genome assembly GCA_946406115.1 of Apoda limacodes. Classification (NCBI taxonomy): domain Eukaryota; kingdom Metazoa; phylum Arthropoda; class Insecta; order Lepidoptera; family Limacodidae; genus Apoda; species Apoda limacodes. The sequence goes on along the minus strand of OX291551.1, from coordinate 23,686,485 downwards.
AAAAAACCCTACTTTATTTTTTGCATAAGTGTTTTTTGTTTTTTAGTATCTTAGTATTTTAAAATAACTTATAGTGCGAAAAATAATTAAAACATCTAACCAACTGATTTTACTAAAAGTAGCTTAATTAACGTATTTATTTTGGGATTATAAAATGTTTTTTTAGAAATTTGTTGGAAATCCTAATTTTATTTAACTCATTGACATCTCTTTTTGTGTTGCGAAACATTTTGTTACTTCCTTATCATCAAATATATTCTGAAGTACACCTACAGGCGTTGAAGTTGACTATTAACTTCACAGATGGCATTAGTTGCAATTTTTCTATCTACTGAGGCAGAGACATCTGTGAAACAATGAAGTGAATAACTTGGTTTTCTCAGTAACGCGGTCGTTGGACATAAATGCTACAGATGGAACTAATTTGAAAAATATTTCTTATTTTCTGCACATTTTGGGTCTTGAATAAAAACTTGCGAGGACAAGCGAAAAGTGAATTCAGTATTTACAATTTCTTAAAATCTATTAGGCATAGAGTAATAGTAGATTTTACAACAAGTGAAAAAAAGGGAATTTAATTCGAGGGACTAAGTTGAATCCGGAGAGCAGCGAAGGATTCTACAGTAAAATCCGAGATAATTTTTTTTTTCACGTGTGATATACTCTTATTCTTACCATTTACTTAAGAAAATAAAAAGTACTATTATCAAATTTTGGTATATATTATTACCGGGTGATAAAAGAACAATGACATAAAACAACCACAATAACAATTAAAACAATTTAACAATTTTTCCAAATTCAAAATGTTTTTATTCACTCAGTGAGTAAAAGTGAGTTTTATTCACTGTTATATTTTTATTCATTCAGTGACTGACAGTGAATTTTAATCACTGTTATCGATGAAGAAGATGTCCTTTTTCAAGTGGCAAATCTACTGGCAAATTGTACAGGATATACAGAATAATAATTAACTTAATAATATTGTATTGAATAAAGAAAGGTTCTCTAGTGGCGACCATGGATCGGAAGACGCAGCGTGGGTCGGCCTCCTACCAGGTGGACAGACGATCTGGTCAGAGCCGCAGGAATCGGATGGGCGCGGGCGGCTCAGGACCGGCCATTGTGGAGACATAAGGGGGAGGCCTACGTCCAGCAGTGGACGTATTTCGGCTGAAACGAACGAACGATTGTATTTGTAGATATTATACCGATAGACTTCGAGTACTGTAATCTGGCTTATAGACTGCGCAATAGCCTCACAAAATTGACTATCCTTTAGAAAGAGACAAAGCAACCCTGTGGTATCTTTTCTCTTTCTATCAAAGTCCGAAATTTTTTTTTTAAGTTACTTAATCAAGTTAGAAAGATACAAGAGACCATAGGATCACTCTGTCACCCGTTTTTGACCGTTTGTTTTTCTAGCTAGCTGGCTAGAAAATGCGCTGTTTAGTTGTCTATGTATATGGTTATACCTACATTATATGTATTAACATCGTGTCTCGCCAAGAGAAGCTCTCTTCTTCCCTCCCACCTCTAAAGGATCGCCTTATACTCTCACTTATACTGTATATTTTGTTTTTTTAATTATATATATTACTTTTTTTAGTTACTATAACCATTAAATAAATAAAAAAAATCATTTCTCTTGACGACCACAACAAATGAGGGTATTTGAATTGCAATGGCTTACATCTTATATCGAATAAAAGTACAATGAATAAATTTTCAATTTCCATTGCCTTAATTTGCAAGATTAAGTTGTCCAGACGGACGACCTTATTTAACAGGCTTATGTCAAAAGGACTTTTAACTTTAACTTCACAAAGTGGCTATCTTAAGAATAAGAATTACCAAACACCTACTTAATGACAAGATACTTATAAAAGAAATATTAAGCAATCTTAAGTTGCAATTATTATCGACATAATTTAGTAAGTTAGTTTAGTTAAGAAATGTTTCTGTAATCGAATTGTAGATAAATGTTTGCCATATGATTGTATACTTTTGTTTTGGAAACATAAAATTTAGGAACATTTCGGATTGTTGTCGATGTTTAAAGTTATGACAGGTTTGCAGTTTATTGATAACCTGAAAAAAAAGAAAAAAAAATTGAAATCATAACTATGTTCTTCAATCCGAAAAAATCAAAATAATACTAGATTTTTTTTTTAATCAAAATAGTTTTTCACAAAATAGAATTACCAAAGTGGGAGCGCAGAGCATATGTCGCAGCCATCTGGTTAAATTAGACAATTAATTAGACGCCCAGGGCAGATCGACAAGTTTGGAGAAGAAAGCAACAGAAATCGCACTATATAAGTCATGTATGTTGGTTTAGGTACGGTTTCTATTGTGTCAACGTAGTCCCAGTCAAGTTTCATATATCTGTTCAGTTGTCTGATAATTTCTTTTTCATACTTCATGATCTGCCTATCACTTTGTTGCCTGTTTGTCTGTTAGGAGTTTCATTTTCATTTTACCTTTGAATGAAAGCCAAATAAATATAAAGTTTTTAATTTTCTTTTGACAATGTATGCACATTTTTTCTTAACTTATTTGTTAAACAATTCGCATTTAATCATATGGAGTTCACGTTTTTATTTAAATGCATCTATTCTTGGTTTTATACGTTATTCGTTTGTTATTTCTTTTCCTTCACGTCGAAACGGAGTATTCAATTGAACCAAAATTTGGCACAGGAATAGTTGTAGAGACGGAAAAGGACTAAGAGAATTAGTCTTCGGCTATATTTTTATCACGCAAAAACTATAAGCAAAACTATAAACGAAGACAGCTGCAGCTATAGCTTACTACAGTAATATAGCCAACTTTCTTTAAATGATACAAAAACCGTTTGTCTTAAGAATCCCAAACTGAAAACTGAATACAGCGCAGGCGGAGCCGCTGGCAAAGGCTAGTACATACATACATATATTACTAGATTTAGATATAATTTGTAACAATGAGTCCCTAGTCGTCATCACTCCCCGGTTTATAATTATATTAGAATCCTAATAGTAAAAAAAAAATCTTATTTCTGACTCATGTAATGGTTTAAAATATTATTATTATTATAATATATAAAGCTGACCCACTGACTGACTGACTCACTGACATAATTGTTCTCCAAGAAGGAGTCCTCGGGGGTGAAAGTGTTGTATGAGGAAAGTGATTAAACTGGGCCGGTGGGTATGGTAAAACTTCCAGATCTTCAAAAACTGCTCCTCCGTCAGGGAGTGAGCATGCAGCCCGCCGAAACGATGGACATTAGGGGGATATTTTTTTCAGTTTGGGAATTCACACCTTGGTCAAATTCGATTGCTGGTGAAAAAAAATTCAAAATGGCGGAAAACAACATGGCTGCCATACAAACATTCAACGACGGAAATCTCGACAACTATTTGCTATAGGAGGGGGGTGCTCGTACAAATGTTGTAAAGGAAACCAAAAAAAATCCAAATGGCGGATTCAAAATGGCGGTCGAAATAATTTGTTTACCGATCAGGCTAAATTTGGCATCCGGGGGTTTTAGGGGTCGCTGATACGGAATATTGAGTAGATTTTTCGATTTTCTAAAATTTCAAGATGGCCGCTACAGGAATGATTTTTTGAAGCCTTTTAGTTTTCCAGGAGTCTCCGGGGGTTAAAATGTTGTATTGTGGGTTTCGTCGAAATGGTCCTGTGAGTATGGAAAAACTTTGAAAACTTCAAAATGGCGGAAAACAACATGGCCGCCGTACAAAACATTCAATTCAACGAAGAATATCTCGAAAAGTATTTGCGAAAGGAGGGGATGCTCTAACTAATGTTGTAAATGGTAATGAAGAGCAACTGCCTGGCCAAAAAAAAATTCAAGATGGCGGATTCACAATGGCGGTCGAAAATATTTGTTTACCGATCCGTCTGAAACTTTGCATCCGGGGGTTTTCGGGGTCACTGATACTTAATATTAAGTCGATTTTTCAATTTTCCAAAATTTCAAGATGGCCGCCATAGTGATGTTTTATTGAAGCCCATTATTCTCCCAGAAAAAGTTTTCAGGAGTGAAAATGATGTATGGCGGGTTTGATAGAAATGGTGCCGTGAGTGCTTGGAAAATAATTCAAGATGGCGGATTCAAAATGGCGGTCGAAAAAGTTTTATTCACAGATTTGGCTGATATTTTGCATCCGGGGTTTATAGGGTCGCTGATCGAAATATTAAGTCGATTTTTCGGTTTTTCGAGATTTCAAGATGGCTCCATAGTAATGATTTTTTGAGACTTTTTAGTCTTCCAGAAGGAGTCTCCGAGGGTGAAAGTAATGTATGGGAGGTTTGATCGAAATGGCCCCGTGAGTATGGGAAAACTTCCAGATCTTCAAAACTTACTCCTCATCAAGGAGTCAGGGTGCAGCCCGCCTGAACTATGGCATTTCGAGGCATACTTTTTCAGCGATGTGAACCGACAGGCTGGTCAAATTCTTTCTCCTGTAAAAAAATCAAAATGGCGGAAAACATCATGGCCGCCATACAAATATTCAACGAAGGATATCTCGAAAACTGTTTGCTATAGGAGGAGGGTGCTCAAACAAATGTTGTTAAGGAAACCAAAGAGCAACTGCCTGACGGAAAAAAATTCAAGATGGCGGATTCAAAATGGCGGTCCGAATAATTTGTAAACCGATCAGGCTAAAATTTTGCATGAGGGAGTTTTTGGGTTCGCTGATTCTTAATATTGAGTCGATTTTTGGTTAATCAAAAATGTCAAGATGGCCGCCATAGTAATGTTTTATTGAAGCCTTTTAGTCTCCCAGAAGGAGTCTCTGGGGGTGAAAATTCTGAATGGGCGAAGTGACCGAAATGGTCCCCCGAGTATGGAAAATTTTCCCCATCTTAAATTTGTGCCGCATTAGAGAGTCAGGGTGCAGCCCACCGAAACTATAGCATTATACAGAACACATAATAATTGGAGTACTCATTCTTGCTTCCGAGCGCATGTAATTTGAAGAACAGCTGAGCCACGCTTCAGGAAATAATATATATTTACTCAGGTATAAACTTAAGGCGGAAAATAATAAGGATTTTCTTCAGAAGTATACAGAAAACATTTATACCTCTTACTAATATTATAATTAAGAAAATTTGTAAGTTTGTTTATTTGTTACTCAATAATGACAAAACGGAGCATCTATTTAAGAGACGTAAAAAGGAAGTAGGTTACTTTATATCCAAAAAGTATCCAAAGTTCCCGCAGGAGTAAGTAAAACTAAAGAAATCTGAAGGAATGTCACCGTGATAACCGAATTTAACGCTGGTGGAGCCGCGGGCAAAAGCTAGTAAAGAATAAGTAAGTTAGTAAGTACTGCATTTATTTGTTAGACAAATCAACTTATAACTTATTCTTAAATTTACCTAAATTTCATTTTTTTGGTTGATGAGTTACGTAATTACGCTTTCGTCATAAATAATTTAATTTATATTAACAAAGGCTACTTCGTATAATTTCAGAATTAAAATTTATTCGTTACCTAATATTAAATTAAATGAATTAAATATATTTTCCTGCTCTTCACCCGCGATGTATTCGATCATCGCTATGATATTTCTTTCCACCATTAAAGTAGTAAAGTAAATAAAGTGTATAAGATATCCTATTTTATCCTTTTACTTGAGCAGTCCCTAGCATAAGGACTGTGGCTAAAATCGCACTCGGTCACGGTAGGCCATGTACTTGATTATAATAAAAACAGATGAGAAGGAAGGATCTTCTGTTTTATTTATACTCTAGTTCACTACACAAGGTAAAAGATAATAATAAATTATTATTGTGGAATACACATGACAATTACGAGTAGCATGTCCTGTAATCCAGGATTCCATTGGAAAATTCCAAACAGCTGTGAAGTTTGGACCGTTGCCAACATCAACCCAAAATATGTTAACTCAACAAGTTGGCAATTCCAGCAATACTGTACATATACGAGGAGGCGAGAATAGAAAATAAAAACAAACCTGTAATTTTTTTAATAACGTTATTATAATAGTTAGAAGGGTCTTACCACGATACGTATTATTTTGTTTCGGATATTTCGGCACAGTTACAATAAATAATGTTACATAACCACGAAAATATTAGTTTGAAAGAGTTTTTATAACGTGTACTAAAATATGTGTATTGTATAAATATCCGACAAATTATAAAGTTTACTCGGTCATCACGGTGCACATCTTTAAACAAAGGATGTAGTCTTTTGAAATGCCTCAGAAAGTAAAAAGGAAAAAAAAATTAACAATGAAAGTTTCTTAGACTATCAAACTATTGGATACAAACAAACGGTCTGAAAGAAAATCGTGTACTTTTTACTAAGGAATTTGGTTGCATTTGAAAATAATACAGTTCTGGTAGTACATCTTGTAATGGTGTTGTTTTTCTGATTCATTAAATTAAATAATATTTTAATTAAATATATGCTTGAGTTTCTATTAATATCTAGAGATTAGCTTTTTGAATTTAAAATATGGCTTTGATAGGAACATATCTCATGGCCTTATTTAAATATTTTATCTCATGGATAAATCATGGTTTTTGATTGCATTGAGATTTCCTTAGTTTAATAGGCTAACAAAATTTCATTTTTATTTTTTTTTTACTATTCCACTTTTCGAAAGACTACCATTGTATGAAGTACGGAACCATGATGAACGAGAAAACTTTATTATTTGTCGAATATAATATTTCCGGTTGTTTTTTAATTTGAACCTTTTTTTTAAGTTTATTAGCAATGTGCAAGACGAATAAATAATAGTGTTTTATTGAGGTTATGTACTAAAATTATAATAATCATTCATAAAATGTAGGTACCTAAGTCAGAAACTATAAGATGTAAAATTATATCGCAAAAACTCCTAGTTTGAATTTTAAATAAAAAAATACACTCATGAGCAATATAAAAAAACGGTCACGTGCGAGTTGGACACACGCATTGAGGGTTACGTACTACCATTATCGTTATTTACAAACACAAATAATAACAAAAAGTGTTTTACTTTGAATAGCGTTTCCAACATTCAAAAATGTAACTGTTCCTCTTAACCATCTAGACTATTTTTGCTAAATGGCGCTGACACGGTAATGTAAGATGGTAACGGCTCGAGTTTGTCTTCACTTGGCTGGTTTTCATAATTTGTTGTTATAATTTAGAGCTCACACTATAAAATGGGTTTTTTTTACAAAAGAGCAAAAACAACGAAAATGTGTTTCTTGTTACCATTAATTTTATCCCTTAAATTTTTACTTTTTCAACTCTTTACTGTAAGGATTTTTCTATAATTTATATTTAGATTTCAATAATTACAACAAATATTCTGTAAAAATGTTTAACTTCTATCTACTTTTGTCTAAAAGATAAAGCCCTTTACCGGTGTGAAGTTAGCGGCCTAAGTTAGCGGCCTTTTATAATCCGACCAAATTGAAAAGTATGGGATTTTAATAAAATAATTTACTGAATTAAACGGATATAACAATAAATAGACCAAAATAATGAGAAACCGGTAAAAATTAAACAAATATATATATAATTTAAATAATAAAAAATTAAAGTAAAAGAAAATTTCACAATGTGATACTTATCGGCATAAAAGGTCATCATAAAAATGCGGTAACACTTAGTGAGGCATATCAAATTGAGCCTCTTTAAACCAGATACCATATCAAATTTTCAAATTACACCTATCTCGGGGTTAACTGTGAGAAAAATGGTTAGCGGCGTAAAAAATATTTTCTTTCAAAATTTCAAACACACGGTAAATCTGTTGGTTAAGGAAAAAGTAACAATCAAATGCCGGAGAAACAAGCATTTTGTATTGTTCTTATTAATAAATATTACTACATGTGTAACACCTCTTCAATTTCAATAATAAAAAATTAAAAGTTAAATAAAATTTCACAATGTGATACTTATCGGCCTAAAAGGTCATCATAAAAATGCGGTAACACTTAGTAACGTATGTCAAATTGAGACTCGTTAAACCAGAAAGCATATGAAGTTTTCAAATCACACCTATCTCGGGGTTAACTGTGAGAAAAATGGTTAGCGGCGTAAAAAATATTTTCTTTCAAAATTTCAAACACACCGTAAATCTGTTGGTTAAGGAAAAAGTAACAATCAAAGGCTGTTGAAACAAGCATTTTGTATTGTTCTTATTAATAAATATTACTACATGTGTAACACCTCTTCAATTTAAATAATAAAAAATTAAAAGTTGAAGATAATTTCACAATGTGATACTTATTGGAATAAAAAGTCATCAAGAAAATGCGGTAACACTTAGTGACGCATATCAAATTGAGCCTCATTAAACCAGATACCATACCAAGTTTTCAAATCACACCTATCTCGAGGTTAACTGTGAAAAAAATGGTTAGCGGCGTAAAAAGTATTTTCTTTCAAAATTTCAAACACACCGTAAATCTGTTAGTTGAGGAAAAAGTTACAATCAAATGCCGTTGAAACAAGCATTTTGTATTGTTCTTATTAATAAATATTGCTACATGTGTAATACCTCTTCTATTTAAATAATAAAAAATAAAAGTTTAAGAAAATTTGAAAATGTGATATTTATTGGCCTAAACGGTCATCATAAAAATGCGGTAACACTTACTGACGTATGTCAAATTGAGCCTCGTTAAACCAGAAAGCATATGAAGTTTTCAAATCACACCTATCTCGGGGTTAACTGTGAGAAAAATGGTTAGCGGCGTAAAAAATATTTTCTTTCAAAATTTCAAACACACCGTAAATCTGTTGGTTAAGGAAAAAGAAAAAATCAAAGGCTGTTGAAACAAGCATTTTGTATTGTTCTTATTAATAAATATTGCTACATGTGTAATACCTCTTCTATTTAAATAATAAAAAAATAAAAGTTGAAGAAAATTTCACAATGTGATACTTATTGGCATAAAAAGTCATCATGACAGACAGACAAACAGCGAAAGCTTAGTAACAGGGCTCCATTGGCACCCTTTTGTACGGTACCCCAAGAAGCTTAAACTAACTTAGCATGAATTTTTTTAAAACAAAAAGAAGAGCTTCTTAAAGTAAAGCACCAACTGAAAGTAAAACTAAATTAATTAAATGTGTCAAAGAAGGAAAAAAAATTTCAACAACAAAACATTTCTTTAAAATATTCTTGTATAAAACGTTCTCTTGTTTGTCTGTATAGTCAACGTTCATGATTATACAACTTACGTCCTCCTGTTCGTCTGTAAACTAGAGTCTAGACGATCATGATTACACAACTTACGTTCCTTCGTTTGTTTATACACTCGACGTTTATGATTATACAACTTTAATCTCGATTCATCAGGGAACATTTATTAAACATGACAATTCTTTTTTTACTTCTTTATGCATGACTTCAAACGGGCCAATATGTAATACGGTTTCAATAAATAATATAAAACTGTTTTCAATAAGTTTTTACTTTATAAAGCTAACTGACTTCTCTATATATTTACAAAGTAGATTTTGCTCATTAGTGAAGTAATGATTTTGTACTGTATTAAAATAAATTTTGCTTTTAAAATAACAAACATATTGTACTCAAGAGATTTATTACAAAGAGCCATTTGATGAAAGAATCTCTTTAGATATTTAAGCTTTTGTTATGCGTTCGTACACTGAGGTTGGCAACAGACAAAATCAATAATTTCATAGAGTCTTCTGAACTAGCATTGTGCCATATCATCTAATATAATAAAATGGAATTAGCCCTCTACTAGTGTTCAATCATGAAATATTATTTATATTATACAATATATATTTGTTACAATAGACAATATCACCAACATAAATTAAGTAATATAGAATTTATATCTTCAGTGACAACAATCTCTTTATTTATCAATTCAGTTTATCATTTAGCAAAAATGATGTTGGAAATCAATATCAGTGATTTTTTTTAAATTAAAACTGATTTTTAAACACACAGGTGGACGGTAAATTTAGGAACATATCATATTATGTTATTTATTAACAAAATTACGGTTAAGTTTTATACACAGATAAATGTAAATATGTGAATGTAAATATTCTAAACTATGTGTGTACGATGTATGACTAATAACAGCAATGAAACAAGTAAATTATTTTACATTTCATAAACTATAAAAGTATTTTTCAGTACTGGCATAATTTATTACATTACAGGGGCTATGAACTTTTGAAACAAATTACAGTCGCTTAGTTTCGATTCTTTTCACGCTTCAGATGAACGCCTCGTTAATCTTTCACTTGTTTTCTCGAGGACGTGCCATAAATAAATATTATAATACTTTTGTGTGTGTCGCAAATGTTTTACAATAGTCTTTGTAACGAGGAATGTGTTGACGAGGGGCAATAAATTTCCCCCCCCCCCCCCCCCCCCGTTCTTAAGTCTAGTCTGATTGTTGAGAATATTGTAGGTACGTATCGTAAAAAATCTTGATTGTAAAAAATCTTGATTGTAAATATTTTCAATTGTAATTATACAATATTTCTCTAAAATTACAAAGTATAAACCTTAATGTCAAAGATTAACCTCGAGGTTAATTGATGATATAGCCATAGATGGCATTTGTAATATATCTTTATAATGCACTAAATATAATTAAAAGCTTAAATATTGACTCATTAATTATCTGTTCGTCTGTCTGTCAATATTAACTGGCGCATGATCAAATCCCGGTGCTTTCAGTTGACCTAGAATTTAGACATTTGGCAAAAAAAAAAGTTTTATAGCACAATTTAAGAAAAAAAATTATGATTTTTTTTTTATATTTACATATAGAATTACTATAAACAAAGGGTGGAGCATTAAAGCACAAAATAAGTAAATAGTAGGTACTAACGAACAGAAGTTTAAATTTTTTTTTAAATCAGACTGGTAGTTACAGAGATTACACATTACAGACAGAAAAAAACAAAAGGTTTTCCTCTTGATGATATTAGTATACTAGATGTTGTTGGAGAACTGCCAACTGAAACGTGAACGATATTTATTCAACAGGTTGGTAGTATTGTTCCAGCATAACAATTTTATTTGAACCAATACACCTTTCAGTCAGCCAGCCTTTGTAAAAAATATATATCACTCAACAGAAAATACATAATTTCTTGACACTTGACACTACCCTTTGGAGTTTTTTATCACACTGAGTGTAGTGTAATTTTCATTCTGAAAATAAAATGTAATTGTATAATATTATTATATGAATCATTTGTAGTAAATATATAACTTACATCTTTATAACCATCGTTTCATGCTTAATTAATTTAGATTATAAAATTTGTGTCCTCCACTCTAAATTTTAAAGTTCAGATTAAAAGAAACTTCCAATGAAACTTATTATGTCTGCAATAATTCTCAAACTTTAACAAAATTCTAAACTATGTGTGTACGATGTGCACTCAAATGTTTTTTTTTTTCTTTAATGTTGCAAGTATAATTTTGACAGTATTTTGTGAGATTTGAAGTTGGCCGCAACTAATATTACATGGAAGATAAATTTCCGTACAGTTGTGCAACTATGTAGACAAGAATACATATTTATTATAGAAATGTAATATTTGAATATTTAGTTGAAGTCGTACTTCCCTGAGTTAATAAGTGAAACTAAAGTGTGCAGTTGGAACATAAAGTGGAGCTGTCATTAGTTTGTAAAGTTGTCATTTGAGTTGAATACGACGGTACAAAGTTATACCACCAACTTTGCTTGCCACAAAGATGACTTACATTTAAGAAAAAGAATAACAAATCGTGTTCTTAATAAGGATAATATACTTAACCTTTGACTGATGACATGGTTTTTGAGTGACATAACTGGTGGCGAGCTGTCTGAGAGGCCACTGCAGTATCCGGTCTATAACATAGAAATAAAGTATGGTAGAACACCGCAGTGTTTAAAAACAGTTTAATACCATATTAAATGATAAAATAAAACAAACTAGTATACTATAAACATTTTTTTTTTAATTAGGAACTTGCCATTACAAGGTTAGTAGTGTCTACAGTCCAAAAAGCTAAGGATAAGATAGTTAAATTTACATATTATAATAAAAAAAAATTTTTTTCATACAGTTAAGGTACTCATCACAATCAACAACAAACAATGATCTAATAAAAAGAGTCATTTCACAAAACTGGCAATTGTCAAATTATGGTATTATTAAAAATAAGAACCAAATGCCAATGCAGTCAGGGCATAATTGTTTTGCACACTGCAAGTACACGTGTTTTTCACTCGAATCATATAAGTAACTAGATTTTCGATTCAACTTAAATAGACAACTGGCACAGGGTTTTCGTGTATTTTGCCTGTTCTCGGGGTTTTGTAGTTCAGGTGATACCTAAATCAGAACCTATAATACACTGAAACACTGTTGTTTGGCACTACATTCCTTTATTGGAGTGGATACATTTTTTGGAGGTAAGAAGACATTTATTACAAGTAACAGCTGTGAAAATTGTCGTAGTATTTCAAATATGACAATGGACATTTAAGCAAACCTAAATACTTATTTACAAACATAAAATTATCTTTTTTTATACCACTAGGAGGCAAGCAAGCTAACGGTTCGCCTATAAGCACATGACTAAATAACCCACCAGACCGATAGCTTAGAACAACGTTTCAAGCATAATACCTACACTGGTAGGGTTGTCAACTGACACATTTAGTAAATTAAATCAATAGATAGCTAATATCTATTTCGTCCTTCAGTTCAATGTATGGAGCTACCCCTAAATATTTTTCTTAATTTTATTACAAATCTGTTTGGTGGTTCACATAAGACTTTCCTGTAAATTAACAAAGATCTCAGATTTTATTTATATACAGTAGGGAGGTACCAATAATATAATTATGCATATTTATGCGTATACATTAATATATGCATGTTTATATGTATCATCGCAGGCATTCACCTTCGTATTGTAATTATTTAACCAACTTAGAATAAAAAAATAGGGGTATTTACCTGTCAAGATCTTTTAGGTACGTAAAAAAGGAAATATGCTTTTTAATTAGAATTGTTTGGCATTTCTAAAATGCTTTGCACTAATCGATAGCAATCACTAAAAGAACTATAAATTAAATCGCTCGCACACGAAGCCCTGAGATGCGCACGCTCACTGAGCCAGTTGAAATCGGTTTTTACTCTAGCGGGCGCTAGTCCTCGCCCCGCGCGGCTCGCCGTGTCAGTGACAGGCCACGCACACATACCCGTGCTTGTAGCAGTGCTCTCGCTAGCGCCGGTTGTTTGAAGCTATCAGTCTGTAGGGTATTCAGTCATGTGCTATAAGTAAGCGGTCACCACAGCCTATGCGTCCATCCTTGAAATACCTGGGGCATTCTCGCGCGTCTTCGTAGGGTTGTATCGGACCAAGTTTTCTTTTCCCTAGTCAGGGACCTTGGAAAGAGTAGTCTCGATTTGAGACACGTCTTACATGCTTTTCCTCTACAACGGAACGAGGAATGTTTGGTTTAGGATTAAAAAATGCTTAGGTAAGGGCACAGAGCCGTCTCCAACCTCAACAAATAACTTTGATATTCATGTATTTCTGTTTGTTAGAGCATTACACGAAATTCTAAACATATGGAAATGAAATATAGCAGGTTATGGGTATGCAATTAAGACATTGTAAACTTTCTTCACGGACCCATATGGATAAAGTTGGAAGAGTCGCCCAAGACGTTTATAATTACAATGAAAGTAAACAGAAGTCACAAATTAATAATACAGAATGACGGCATTTCTATTAATAAAACCTGTTTGAACTCAAGTCCAGGGACCTTATTGGGAACAGTCTCGAGTTATTCGGACTCTGGAATTTGAGAGAAAAATGTATGTTCACGGGTTGCGAGAGGGTAAGTCAGGCTTTCATACATTTGTGTCTGGGATTCCAGAGTCCGAATAGCTCGAGACTGTTCCCAATAAGGTCCCTGGTAAAAATGTAGAGCCCCTTAACTCCAAACCAAACAAATGACAAGACAGCCAACAAATCATTAAAATAGCCTCAGATGTACTCTAGAAACGACAAAAAACATCAAAAAAATAGTTAAAGACTAGTTTTATATTTGTATCATTTGTAATATTCTTTGACATGAAGAGAAAACTAAGCAATTTATTCAGATAAGAAAATTAATGGCGGCGCAAGTAAAAGCTGCTACATACCCCCTGAGGTACGAGGGTAAAGCAGCGCCTGTGCCCTCAGATAAGTGGGCCTCTTGCTTTTAAAAAGTGAATAAAATGATTTTTCAGAAAAGTATTTATTTAGAATAATTACATTTTGATAAAAGTTGATATTTCATGAAATCTAATAGTTCTTGATATGTTTTAACAAACAGGTTGGATTTATTTTTCTAAAAATAAGAACTTATTTCATCTCTCTTGCTAAAAATTAAAAAAAAAATTAAAACGGTTCAGTAAAGGCTGCTTTATGTGGGTTGAAAACATATTAATATCGTTATGAATAATCTTAACTGTGAGTAAAAATAAAGGTAAAAGTAAGTTGTGTAAAGTTAGTAAAACGCGCAAAACTTACAGTATTATCTATTATCAATTTGATTTACAGAAAATCCGCGTGTGAAAATTTCTGTCAAGAATAATCATTTATGTATCCAAACAGAGCAATGCAGTTAGATGATAAATTCAGAGATTTTTTAAATTCTATTCGACCACTGATGCAGTTCATAGATAGTGTAGATTCTGTTTTTATTCATATAAGGAAGTTTTTTAATAAATATATGCGTCTTCGCGAAATATAAACACGGGCTTTGCTCCGTAACATAAAACCTATTTCTGTCAAATAAAATATTTTCTTGTAGCCTAAAGGAAAACATAGAAATTCTTTTAACACAGTGTAACGCAGACCTTCTGTAGAAAGCTCTTTATATCAAAAATCTCTTCTATTCGACTAAAAAAGAAACATTCAATACCTAATTTTATTTCACAAAACTTTGAACAGTACATTATCTTATCTAATTAAAATATAGATATATATTATAATATTTCAATACCTTAATTTCTTATTTCAATGCCGAATTAATAAAGACGGTACTAAAATAATTTGAGTTCTTTAATTTTCTATTTTTTTATATACCACGGACTAAAAAGTAGAAAATATTTGGCGTTAATATAATAGACTTATGATGCACCCGACGTTTATGTCACAGCCCATCCATTAATTTTATTTATACAGTCCACCATCGCCTTTAATAAATCCAAAAACATGAGACAGCGTCGCGGCAAAATGAATAGCTGGATGGACAGCATCCGACTAACAATTGTGAGGACATAGGATAGACAAATGCGCTCACCCCCCGTCTTTCTGTGCATCTAGGAGCTTATTGGGCACCGTCTCGAATACGTCAGACCCTGAAATTCGAGAGAAAAATAAATGCAAGTAGGTCTTACCTATCGAGACCCGTGAAATTACTTTCATAGATTTTCTTTCAAATTCTAGAGTGTGGATTACTCGAGACTGTTTACAATAATTAAGCTTCCTTATCTCACGGTTGATCTCTCTGGCTTGACACCTTCGATGACCAACTGAACAAAATTATTATTGTATAGGCCGTGTTTACATCTAGAAAAAAAAATTTGCCACTTCTTTGTCTATTCATAAAAATTATATGATAAAGATACATTAATTATAGATAATAATTTGGAAGGCAGTTACCATTCGATGTACCTGGGATGAAGGGAACCTTAAAAAAGACCAAATTAGGAAGATTTTGAATTTGTATAGCTTATCAAACATTAGAAATAAATAGAAAAAAGGTATTTGCTTGGAACTACACCTAAATAAAAGCTCTAAATAATAGTTTATAATCTAGGCTCGATCCTTAGCTTTTGCGTTAAACATATCAAACTTGTACAATTTACAATTTCATTGGTTTTATGGTTCCTAGGAAAGCGTGAAAGTATCAATTTAAATTTAATATTACCTGTGAATAAACCTGATTTCCGTGATGGAAGAATTATTTACAAGTTCTACGGCACCCTCAATTCGCGAGCCAAACTCGTACTTGTCCGGTATTTTTCTATTTTTCCATTAAAAAATGTGAGGTTTTAGTGAAAATCTGCCAAACTGATTAGTAGTAGGTAGACGTCTAATTATTATAGTCACCGAAGTGATTGTATACTTTTTTATTATAAAGTTTTAAACAAGTTTTCAATATAAAACTAGTTTTTCTTCTTAAACTTTGTGTATTTTCATGTATAGCGAAATTTGGTAAAAAAAAATTGTGTTATCAAGAGCAAAAAAAAATTATTAAAAGTATAAACCTGATACTTTGAAACGAAGAAGGTCTTATTTACTATTGTTAGTCTACAAAGTAATAAAACTAAGACAATATTATACATTATACTATATATAAGTAGTTGATGTCTAAATTCTCCAATAGTTACCAAGGATTTTTTTTTTCTAGTGCAACTGGAGCTAATAGGATAAATGCAATTTTTTTTTACTTTAATCACCGGTCAACCTTGCTCAACAAAGATAAAATAAATCATAAAAACCGCCGCCAAAAATTGGCCGCTTTTGTGACGTTAAAGTCTTAGTAAAAACATGTATAGGTACTTATAAAGTAATTGTTACTAAATAAACCATAGTAAAAGACCAAAAGCAAGTGAATAAGTAGTATTACAATAACAATGCAATACTTTTAAGATATATTTAGACCAGTATATTACTTATACTTTTTTTTCTGAACGGACTATGTAGTTGGATGATGCACCCATTACTGCTCCACCGGGCTTTTGGGGCGAGACTCTGTAGGAGTTTCAGCCCATATAGCGCTCAACGCTCAAGAGTTCCCCGTGGGAAGAGCCTTGGCTGGGGTTGTCGCTCTTGGGGTCGTCCCTTCGACCAGCGTGAGCCTCGAACACTTACACTACAACGGTAAGAATACTACATACTAGAGGTGCATCTGGTAACGTGTTCGCTGTCGCAAACTTTAAGGTCACAATCGAACTGACCTTTGTATTATTATGAATTTCACTTACATTTTTTGTGCTTTTTAATTTTTAAAATTTATTATTATAAACGAATAAAATAAAAAAATATTGTTATAGAAATGTATAATTCAATAGCAATAAATACTGTGGGTAATAAAATCTGATCTTTACGTATCCTATTATTGGAATAGTATTTTTATGGTTTTCTGTGTCCCCTAAGTGACGGCACAAATGAATCATGATGCCGTAACAAACCGAGAAACAACACTTGTTTATTATACTAGCTAGGATAACAAAGTATTTGATTGTGACCCAGGTTCAACAGCCGTGTCAAACAGCTGTGAAAGTAATTTGGAGCGCTGCCAATTCGCGACCCAGATGATATCAGCTCAACAGGTTGGCATCACTGCACGAGCATGGCATAGTAATTGCACCACAAAATACAGAATCACTTTAACTTACCTTTTAACTTAGCACTTTGTCATCATACCACAAGGTCCTTTCATTAATGTTACTGACACTTTCTAGGTATTTTTATATTGCCAGCAGTTTTACCCGCAAACATTGTTTTACCAGTAGCAGAGAGTGGTTATCTTTATCTTCTTGGTACAACAGATATGTCTGCGCTAAAACTTAATCTATGTATGTAATTGTATGCACCGTTTTCACGACGTGAGGCATAGTACCTACCTCGCAGAAAATATTCCAGTTGGTACTCAAAATCAGGTTAAAAATAATTCTTTATGCCTTTAAGTAAGTACCTTCATTAACCTCTGCGCCAAAATCAAGTAATGTGATCATCAGGTAATGTGATTGCTTTATTGCAACTTGAAGGAAGAGTGTATTTTTCTTTTTACAACTTAATTGACAAACATTAATATGGGCTATTTATATAATATATTTAAATTATATATTATATTATTGCTACTCCCTCGCAGCCTAGTTCGTCGTGTGGTTGGCTGCTGTGGATACTTCATGTGATGAACATTTGTGTTTGTTTTGAGTCCGGTTGTATTTTTGTATGATATGTGTGTATGTACAAAAAAGTAATATTTATGTATTTGTATCCGTTGTCAGGTATCCATAACACAAGCTTTGCTTACATTGGGGACAGACAGCACAGTGTGTAATGTTCAAAAATATTTTTTATCATTTATCATAATTATTATTATTATTATATAATATGGTATCTATAGTTACTCAGGCTGGTTACCCCCTTCTGCATATAAAACCCGTAAAGATACACATACAAACACCGCCTGCGAAAAAACCTATTCCTGTGGGAAATCTCAATAAGAATAAAAGTATTCTATTTCCCCTGACCCTACAATACGCTCTGTGCGAAAAATTAAGTTAACTGTAGGCATATTTTTATTTCAAATTTTTTAGATGTACATAGACGTACTGATTTAATAGTGATAATATATTATGTATACATATTTACAACTATACTTTGTCCGGTACTCATTACGTAGAATGAAAAAGATATGTTGATATAAGGTTCAAAACATTTAGCTGCATCTCTATAATAGTCGTCAAAGAGAAGGGAAAATAGATATAACGATAGTGAAGACCATATTCAATTAAAGAAAGAAAATGTAAAATACCAATACGTTAAGACTGTCTGTTCTACTTTACCACTTAAGCAAACGGCTTAAGAGATTTTAATAATTGTAGGTAAAATGGCACAAAGGCAAGTGTGATTTATGTTATCACATAGTAATCTTAGAGTTCCTACGTCACTACTCTCTACAGAAATACTTACCGATCGATTTCTATCTATTTTATTTAATATGTAGTTACTTATATTAAAGGAGTGTACCTCCTGGTTAATGGACGGCCTTGTTTACAAATCAAATGAGCCCAAACTCGAAGGTTTTACTAGTAACCATTAAGGAGTTGCCCTATATTCCATGAATCCAGATCCTCGCCACCATACGTGATTAAAGCGGCTTGTAAAAACCAATCTAAGTACATGAAGGGTTTGCTAGTAGCCACTGAAGAGTTCGAGTATCCACCTCTTGGCTTTTATCAGATCAGCTTAAAGTTGCCAATTTATAGTATTGACATGAAAAAACAAAATTGACAGGACGATCCAAGCAGCGCCTCCTAGTAAGTTACCACACACTAATCTAAGTACCAGCTTCAATCAACCACGAACCTATAACTGAAAATCGGACAAGCAGTTTTGAAGATAAATGGCAAGATTGGTTTCCAAAAACAAATGTTTACTGCTGCCCCCCCATAGTAAGTTACCACCATAACACTCATCTATGACCCGCCACCAATCAACCACGAACCCATTACTGAAAACCAAAAAAATGGCAACATTCGTTTGGACAAACAAACAAACAAACATCTCTCTTCCTAAACGCATTCCCGCTCCTCCGTGCCATCGTGGGTACAAAAAGGATATATGAGTACCTCTCAAAACTTTCTTTAAGGCGCATATAGCAGCTAACTAGCGCCACCATTAGATATCCTCAATTTTCTAAGAAACTATATAAAACCTTCTAAAAATAGCTTATGACTAGCTTTATATTTGCGACATTTGGATTTAAGAAATTCGTTTTCTACGAAGAGAAAATTGAGGATATCTAATGGCGGCGCTAGTGGGCTGTAATAGGGGCCTTAAATTAGTTTATTTGTTCATTAATTAGATTTCAAGTAAAACTTTTTACTTTTAATACCACTGAGGTGGCAAACAAGCTTGCGGTCCGCCTCATGGTAAGCGGTCACCGTAGCCTATGGGCACCGTTGCCGACCCTTCAAAGATCTAATAACATCTTTCTTGAAGTACCCCATACTGTAGTCCTTAGAGAAAACCTTGGCAGGGAGCTTATTCCACAAACCGAGCGTTAGCGGGAGGAAGTTTCCCTGAAACCGCACTGTACACGACCATTTCGGTTCTAAAGTGTGGGAATGAATACCTGCCGAAGGCGAGCGGTACGATGGTAGAAAGAAGCCGTGGGCATCATTTCGAACAATTCCTTAAAACACATCCACATGTACAACTTACTTTCGGCTTGTTGCTTTATCAATCTCTATATTTGCGCTGTCTTAGTGATTTACAACTTACTTAAGATTATAACGGTGTTTAGCATAATGGTTGGTTCATTATGTTTCATTTTCACCAATTCAAAATCTAATTATGACTTTATACACTAAAATAGTTAGGTATAGTGCAACAAACTTTTCTGGCCCAGTGGTCAAATTCAAAACTACAGTAGCCATACTGAAATGAAAACGACATTAGCGCACCCAACACACCTAAGGTCAGAAGAACAGAAAAGTTTGTTGCACTGTGTGTAAGTTAAGTTTTATAATATTTTTTTAACAAAGTTCTCGCCCTGCGAAATAACATAATAGTGATTGTTAAAAACATACAACGTATATTAATATCATTATTCATACTTAAAGTCGTTTCGAATATAAAATGGATTTGTAATTGCAATAAATACCACCCTGAGCTGGTTTCGGGTACAGTTTGCAGTTTAAACGGTTGAGTATTGTAATAAAATATGATTTATCAGGATCTTTACACGCAGAAAGGACGTCATAAAATTGGAACGTTTCTTTAATATGGTATTATTAAGATCACACACTCATCACTCAACGGATTTGATTGTTTGCTAAACTTAAAACATGTACTCAAAAAACTTACACTCAGTACTTAAAAGTGACACAAATAATTTTGTGACATTAAATTTTGTATCGATATACTAGCCAAGAGATGGTAAACAGGGTGCTATCACACTACCAAAGAGATAAATCTCTAAAGTAGATATATACATACACATATGTATCTCTAAAGAGATAGATATCTTGTGTGGTTCTCCACAAGTGCTTAATGTAACAAGAATTTTAAAATAGTCTTCGTATTCTAAAAATCAGGTTAAATTCAACTGGATGTCGGTAGATTTTCCAATTTTGCGTTATTGTAAAATTAAAAACATTACTAGGTATTGTAAATCAATTTGTACTGCAACACGTTTTACATTTTACAGTGAATTGAAAATAAGGTCGTAATATAAAAAACGCACAATGTGTAATTTGACCTTAGTTGTCTGCGGCCATCAATTACTACTCTTGCAACTCGAAAATTTAAAAAACATATGCACGGAAATTGAAATAAAAGTAAAATTTGTTTTTGGTATTTATCATTTTATTTTATGTTTTTCTGACAACCCTATTTCCATAGAAATCTAAACAAAACTTCTAACTAACTTAAAGAAATGCAATATCTCCGATATCTCGCAAGATAGATATTTTGAATTTTAACAGTTTGATGGCAGGTTACTTTAGTGCGTTCTGTTGATAATAAAAATGCGACCGTGAATTGGCAATTTTTTTTTTTTTTTTTTATAATTTATAAAATATATATTTTCTCGCGTTCCTTTTAAATAAGCGACTTGCAATTTTCAGACCTTATAGATTTTAAATCGACAGTCAAATTTGTTACTATAAGTTTATAAGTATTCCCTTTTTCGGAAAATACTGACTAAAACATTTTTCATAAAGTTCAATGACCTTTCAAAATGATTTTTTATCTCAGAAATTGAGAATAATATCTATTTAGGTTACGTAGTATGATTTATTGTAAATAAACCCATAAAAATCTCACATAAAACGAGGATGGCCACAACTAGGTCAAATTACACATTGTGAACGGGTCAATGATAGTAAGTAGTGAGTACAACAAGCGAAAAAAAACGGGTTTTGGTTCAAAAACTGAAGTAAAATCCCGAAAGTAGCGAAGGATTTAACAGCTGAACCCCAAGTGCAGTGGAACAGAATCCAGAGTGGAACAATTTGACCAATAACTGTGACCAATAAATGATTATGAGAAAATTTGACAACTTGTTTGTTCATAATTCTGTAGTACCAACCTGATGATAAAAATATTAAACGGCGGTAGTGACTTTAAGCCAGAAACATAGGGAAACGGGAACGCAGATTTGCTAAGGTATCCAGTAAAATACTTACAAAACTTATTAGAAAATTAAAACATCTTTTTATAAGATGGTGTTGGAACTGTTCGTGTACTTTAATCGCAAGTACCTGTTTTATATACTTCCACAACCTTTATAAGAAAAACAGCGCTCTGAAAGATAAATCAATACAAATGGGGATACCTCTCAGAAATATTCGAACAGAAATAGCTTTCTTACAAAATCATTGTCATTTCGATACGGGGAACGACATCGTTCTCCATTTCATACTCTTACAAAAATCGTTTCCATCAGAGTAGGTATTCAAGGCATGTTGCTTAAAGCTCTTTATACCTTGATATCAAATATCGTTTTATGGGTTATATCATCACGTCTATTGCAGTTTAACCCGCGAATATGTTTGCTTGAATTTAAAAATAAACATGCTTTTAACACAATCTTTATCTGATACTAATAGTGGCATAGATAGTGAAATTCTTTTTAAATTATATTATGGCAATAGATATCTAGGATACATACTATCTAATACCTTTAAACGAGCAATTCTTATAACTACAAATAATAAAACCAGTCAAGTTCGAGTCGGGCTCGTGTATTATCTGATGGTACGGAACCCTCGATGCGCGAGTCCAAATTGCCAGTTTCTTTTTTGACATACATTTAATCGCGGCGTCAATTTACGAATCTACAAAGTTAAGCAGCTGTGGCTTTGACCCAGTCCATCCCACTTTTTTAAAATCTAGGAAAATCAAATAATCTATCAAGCAATACTATTCCCTCGGCTTTAACTTGGTAAGAACTGATAATTTAGCTGATTTTACACCCCGGGCATGCCCACATCTATAATTATTATAGGTAAAAACACATGGTGATGGCTATTAAATATTACCCGTATTATACTTAACAATAGTAAATTATGATATAAGTGACCTATGTGATTACGCAGGTGGTTGTATTGTAATAGAACATTTGAATGTGGTGTAGTAATGCTCATGCGTTACATACACCATTTTTAACACAATTGTGTGATAAAATATTAAGAAACCATCAGAAAAAGTGCGTTGAGAAATAAATTTAATGCATTAACAATGCTTTAACTTTGATTATTGCTAACTTTGCTTGCCTGCTTGCTGTAATTTTTAAAAAGCATTTAAAAAAGTGGTCCGGCAGCAACTAATAAAACCATTAACCAGCAAACCAAAAACAGGTGACTTCTCTTTGAAACAATATTGGTAAAATGCGCACTGTATTAGATCCGCCATCTAACATTTAAAAAAAAAAACTAATAAAAATCTAATTCAGCACCTTATAATACCCAATAGAACAGCCATTTTGAATTTTTAAAAACTGATTAAAGATTTCCAACTCGTCCAAGCACTTTATTTCTCCTACAATATTGATTTAAAAAAAACCGGCTAAGTGCGAGTCGGACTCGCACACGATGGGCTCCGTACCATTATTTATAAAAAACGGCAAAAAAAATCACGTTTGTTGTATGGGAGCCCTCCTTAAATATTAATTCTATTTTAATTTAATAATTTTTTTTAAAGTGAATATTTCAAGCGTCTACTCGTTGCCATTATCAATATCGAGCAAAAACATCACGTTTATTGTATGGGAGTTACGGAGGATCAGCGAAGTCTTAGTAATAGGGTCCCGTTTTGTACCCTTTGCGTACGGAAACCTAAAAACTATCTTATTTATAATTAAGAATCAAACGAACTTACCTTGTGAAGTTTGATATCTTATTATATGAGTGTCTTGATCCAAGACGATTACGCAGTACGCAAGATTATGCTGTCCTAATCACACCTTAAAAGCTATAAAAATGCGTATTAAAATTAAAATTTTCATAGTATGTATTTAGCATCTAAGAAAGTCAAAATAAATGTAACGTTATAATGCCATTGACAAATACCTACAACTTAAATCATGGTAGCTATATTGTAACAACAAAAGCGTTATGCTAATATTGGCATACTTGACAGGTTAATTTAATACTGGCGCTAATTACAGTACACTTAACAGCTGTCCACCTTTTATCTCTCTCGGATATATAATATTTAAAATATCTGTATTTTCAGTATTAAAAGGTTGCTAAAATGTATGATTGTATCAAAATAACTTTCCCTTAACATTAAATCATTTGTAACTCTAAATAAGTGTAAAAATTCATCATAAAAATAATTTGATTTCATTTTTTTTTTTTTTTTTTTAAAAACTTTAACTATTTATTATTAATAGGACACATTTAAAAAAGTAAATATGAATTTTGATTTGAAAGAGCTAAAGTACAAAGTGGTTGTAAGAAAGAAGCTGAGACACACATTATAATCCGGCAGTGTATAAACAAACACTGTGTGTGGCCGCTGATTACTCCATTTAAAGGATTAAAATCTTTATTTTATACATACAAAATCAATGACTTACTTAAAACTTCAAACACAGGCGCATATCTATCATCAGAAACAAAACATTTGTACAAGTCTTAAAGCTTTTACTCTCAAATCCTGACAAGATAGAACTAGTAAGGTACTGCTCAAATGGGAATCTATTTTTATAAGTTATCAAAAACTGTAAAATAAAAGAGTAAAAGTTTGCTCTTAAACTTTATCTTAAGAAGCTATATTAATTTTAGAAAAAGTGGCACTGATATTTAAAAATATTTTGGAAGCTCACAGAACAAGACACGCATTCAAGTCTATAACTCATATAAGTGTCGTTTCGATTACTTAAAGTACTGTAATAAAACATAATATTACTTCTACCTCTGTTAACAGAAAGTTAATTTCTTAGTGCTTTGTTAAGTCAAATAGGTTTTTTTACCTCTAAATAACGATTATAATATACATATAGACAAGATCAGATAAAATACTTATGATGATCGAATTCATGTTCAATTTTTTCGATGCTCTATGGGATTGTGCATCAAATGATTATTCCGACATTATCAGGATATTTTCTTAAATCTCTATATAGTTTTAAAAAAACACCACTTCGGCTGCGATCCGATATAAAAGGATAAACCCATCATGGCGACGTCGCTATGGCATCCCGTTGAGGCAGAGCTCTAAACATTTACATGTAGACTGTAATCGCCTTTGGGAAAGATACGAAGTATAACTAAGAATCCAACGAACTCACTTTGTGAAATTTGATATCTTATTACACGAGTTTCTTGACCAAAGACCATTACGTTCCCGCCCTCCCTTGAAGTTGCCGAGATCTGGCAAAATAATTGGCTCAAATAATGGCAGGCATATAACGGAGGGGTGCATATATGTAGGTAATGGAAACTAACTACCATGTAAATTTTTATTTTAATAAGCATTTTGTGGGTTTAAAGATTTGATTAGGACAGCATAATCTTGCGTACTGCTACATACATGTAAACTGTAATCGTATTCGGGAGAGATACAATGTATAATTTATTTTAAAAACTTAAATCAGGCTAATTTGCTAAGCGAATTTTATGTCATCATTGGTTAACATCAAACAGGCGTAACGAAATGCCCCAGAAATAATTAAAAGCCATTTAAGGGTTGAAATACCCTTAAATTAATTAGTTGGAGCAGCTGTGAAGTCGAGTGTAATCACTAGGTAGGTAATTAAGGTTCCTAACTTATCTCACGGTATTATTATTTCTAGGAATTTTAAACTTATGATTATTTAGTATAGAATAAAAAAAACGGTCAAGTGTGAGTCGCACTCACACACTAAGGGTTCTGTAGCATCACACAATCTAAATTTAATGCAAATAATGATACAATGCCTAATACATAATAGTCAACAATCATTTTGCAATTGTACAATAGTAGGCCCGTGAAATAAATTCTTACCTATGAAACTAGTAGGAACCTAGCTACAGTTCGCCTACCTACTTGTAAATATTTATTGTTTCTTCATGGGGTTGACATTACAATCACTACAATAGAGCAAAATAAAAAAAATCTTATTTAAAAAAAATAAAAGATAAAACCGCCGTATATAAATAATCTGTTAAAATTCAAGCCTGATAGCAATTATGACTTTAAAGATACAGCACTTTTAAGGGTGGACAGACATACAGACAGTGTAGACTTAGTAATAGGATCCCGTTAGCACTATTTGGGTATGGAGCTCTGAAAATTAAAAATCATTATTTATTTCTAGTTTTTGCCTGCAGCCCCGTCCGTTCGTTAATTTTGTTTCAGTGATGGTCTAACTAGATCCTAGAGAGTAACAGAATAACATTACGATTGTCTGTCACAAATCAGAATGAGCAAAAAAGGTAAAAGTATTCCTGGCTTTTAAAAATCTAAGCAGGCGGAACCATTTTATGATTAATAATTTTACATATAAACTTTTACACATATACAATGATGGAGTAGCGCAGTGTTAGAATGTTGGGCTTCCATGTCGCAGATCCTGGGTAGGATTCCCGGTACGAGCAATATATATGATTATGATTACAATTTATAAAATACTAGCTGCTGCCCGCGACGTCGTATGGGTGAACGCTATACTATAAGATCACTTTTTGTGAACAAAACCATAGCGCAATCTAATTCGACGCCAACGCCATCTAGTTAGCCAATAGGAACATTTTAATATGGTGAAAACGAATTATAACACAGTTAACAATTTATAATTAACAGTTATGAATTTACACGATTTTTTAACATAAAATGAATGGCTAGGTGTGAGTAGAATAATTAATAATTAAGAAGCAAGTCAAATATGCGTCGTTAGATTACACGTTGTTACAGAATGCGTTGAAGAAATAAAGGTTCACTGCTCGTTCCCCGTAGGTGATAGCGTGATAATATGTAGCCTATATATTGACCCGACTTCTTAAAAATATTCGTGCCAAATTTGAAGTAAATCTATGCAGTACTTTATGAGTTTATCCCGAACATACATACAGACAAACAGACAAAAATTCTAAAAACTATATTTTTGGCTCTGTATCGATTGTAGATTACACCTCAAGTATTCTTTTAAAAAAATATTCAATGTACAGTTTTGACTTTCCTACGATTTTATTATATGTATAGATAGTTTATCTCGACTCGGTTGTACCCGGTAGGGCGATAAACTTACTACCTATTACGTTTTTGAAACGGAATACTATCGGTGAAACGTCTGGGTTAGAGTTAGGTTAGGTTAGCGTTCGTAATACCTTTAAACATCCCTTTGTGAATAGGTATGTATTGTGTTATTATCGTTATATACAAAAAGCAGAGTAAAGGTTTTTGGCGCCGCTACGAGTTAGCTTGCTACCCATGTCGTGTAGTAAACGATGCTTGACGCTAACGGTATAACTTAGAACTGTGACGTTAACTTTAGTAACAAATTATTGTCGCTAGCTCCGCTTCCATTCATGTTTCAGCCGCACAGTTCGTTAAGCTTTCTATTGTTTGCAAAAATATGTGAAATATGAAAACAAAACTGCATAGCTACAATGTTTTATTCGATTTTAATTTGTATGAGTATTAGTAAATTTATAAAAATCACCTACATGTTGATTAAGGAGATTTTTTTAAATCGATCATTATTAGTGGTATAAAAAAAATAGCATAATATTTAAAAAAAACGCACAAAAATTAATGTCAATGAATTTATTATTGTATAAAAACGGAACCCTCAGTGTGCTTGCCTAACTTGTAGATACTTAACCAGTTTCTAAACCACTAAATTAATATTAAGAAGACAAGAACCTCGAATGTATATATATATATATATACCTATAGTGTGATGTACTTTATCCAGCACATTCTAGTTTCTTGACATATCTACTTAAGTATATAAGTAAGATAATCGTAATCGTAATTACGAGTAAATAACTAATCAACGAAGCAAATATATTGTTTATAAAAAGCTGGTATGAGAAAAAATAAGCACCAAATCGTCTATCGCGTGTTGTCCGTGTCATATTACAGTAAAACCAACCTGAAATCTGGAATGGACGGGCTATATCCGGCAAATGGAATCGATTTCATGCTGACAGAATGCAGCCCAGCACTAATAAAGCCAATGCACGGAGTGTCAGTCGTATACTCAACAGCATTATAAGTCATTTGAGTTTATTTCTGTCATTGTTTTGACTGTCATTCATAAAAAGTGCGTGTCAGCTTCGACGTGCGACTGGAGTTGTCTGTTTCAGTGCGATTGTGCGGTTTCAGCGAAAGTTCCTTCCGCGAACGCTTAGGTTGTAGAATAAGCTCCCTACCATACATTAAAACTATGAAAAAAAGTTATTAGATTTTTAAAGGGTTGGCGACTTGCGAGCCCTTGGTATGGCAAGCGTCCATATGCTGCCGTGACCGCTTACCATCAGACTAAGTGCTTGCCACCTTAGTGGTAGAGTAGAAATACATATGTACCGTTTTTGCAAAGAAAATAGTATAAAGTAAAAAGTAAAAACGCAATGCAAGATGCTCTCATACGTATGCAATATATTATGATAATAAAAGCTCTCAACCAGTCATACACTAGAATAGACTGAACAAATACAAATTTTCAATGCACGAAGAATAATAAAATATTTTATGTTATTTTACCGTTTTACTGAAGCTGTTAAATTTGCGAGTCATTTGTATTTTGAAAACGTATGAATAGTATAACAGAGTTTTTGAATACATTTTATTACTTATTTCGTTTTAATTTAGTACTAGATTTTGCCAGGGGCTCCATTCGCCCTAAATGCGGTTATCGGCGTGGAACTCGAAGTTTGCTGCTAATGAAGTTAGCTGTAGCTATAGTTCGAATATTCTCGGTTCGGTTATTGTTATTCCTTTTAAATTTTTTGGGTAAAAAGTAGCCAGGCCTATTCCAGGACTTATCATATATGAGTACCAAGTTTTATTCCGATCCATCCAGTAATTAAAACGTGATTGACATCTAAGCATCCAAACTTTCGCATTTATAATATTATTGTGATAGCTGGTATGTACCTAATAAATTTTGCCCGCGGCTCCACGCACCCTTAATTTGGTTGCCTACGTGGGATTCTTACGTCAACTCCTTATACTATTATATTGATGAAGTTTGCTACAGGATGGTTTAGTTTGTTTAAGCTCAGTTATAGTTATTCCAGCGACAACTTACTCTGGAATAAGGTATGTAAGAAAGCACAAAGGCGGCATATCCAAAAATCAATTGAAATCGACGACACTTCTAGAGTCTAGAAATTTCTAAAATCATTAGAACTTGGGAAAACTCGTCCTGAGATACCTTCTAATTACTTCGATATAATCTTCTGAATCAGCACTTTTCGGCTTCTGCCAATATTGAAAGTACCAACTCCTGATTACCTTACCTTCGATTTAAATCAGTTTGTTATGTTAAGAAGAGTGTTCTGTCTATTCCATCCATTGCAGACAGCATTAATCGCAATATGATCATTCCTATCGTTGACATAATTGCTCCAGTCCTTATCCACATCTTTAATTCATCCATTTTGACTGGTAAATTTCCGGAGTTGTGGAAACAGGCTGAAATAATTTTCTTTGCTAAAAAAAGTCTTATCCCAATACATTCTTTGACTACCTGATTCTGACAACGTAGTGTAAAAACCTATGTTTCTGACCCTGGATATTTGAAGAGCAGAGTGCTTGTCATTACCAATCTGTCGAGTCCAAATGCAATGGAGTTGTGTCGTTTATGTCCTGTGGTAACCTTACAGGTTCATCATCAGAGAATAAATATCATGTAAAACCAGAGCACTTATTAAGACAAATCATACGAGCACAAACTAGGCCGGATTATGTTATTTCACTACAGAGTTCTTGTAGCCACCTTTCAGTTCACCATCAGACACCGACTAACATCTGAGACCAGAGTGCTTTTTACGACAAATTATACGAGCCCAAACTCGACGATGTTGCGTTGTTCCATTACAGAGTTCGGTAGCTACCTTCTAGCCTTATCATCACACTCTGGATATCGTTCGAGACCAGAGTACTTGTCAAGATAAATCAAACAAGCCTTAACTCAATGGGTATACGTTGTTTTGTTCCTGCTCCATCATCAGATCATCTCCAAAATACCATATAATTGCATTGTCACCGAAGTTATACAGTGCATCAACTGCCTACAAAATCCAAAAAAATTGTACTTGTAGGGCTATACTTAATGAAAATCGATTTTTAAACAGTAAACACTGAAATGTGCAAGTAAATGTCAAACATGACATTTTAAAGTTTACATTTAACCTACAAACATTTTAATTTAATAATTATTATTATTATGAATCTGTGATGTTTAAACGCAATGGTATATGTAATTAGCAGTACAAAAATAAAAGTATAATGCAATAATACTACAAAACATTCCTCTCGTCTAAAGTCAAAGTGGATTTCTGTATGTGGGGTTTTTAACTGACCGGGAAAATTCTATTATGGGCTGGAACCTTTTAAGATTCTTTCTCTCACCCCTTCTGACCTTATTTAGTGTGGTATATATAAACCAAATGCCCTAAGTGTCAGTCGTACGTATGACTATATTGTTATTCTAAAGACATCATTATAGGTTCATTTTATATGAATCATTTTTTCCACTTAGTTTCAAAAACAAAAGAAAATAATTTATTTAAATGTTTAGGTGCATGTTCAGCTAAAGCCGAGTCTCCTGCACGTGTTTCGCCGAAACAATACACATTTTTGCTGTTAAATTTGTGTTTTTGTTGGTAGAAACAATGTTTTTGCTTTCCACGCTCGATGGAAAACATCAAAATATTTACCCCCGCTAATAAAATATAATATAATATATAATAGGAGATATCGGCGGGCACAATTATTAATTTCATTCGTATATATGATCTGTGGTAATCAACTCTGTACTACATCTACTTTTTCTAAAATTAAAAATATGTCTTCCACGTTTAAAGTAATTTTGACAGTATTTTTTTTTAAAACATCAAACCTCAATACCAAAGCAGAACATGCAGAAGTATGCAGTAAGCAAAACATGTTCTGTGTAAATATTGGTGTCTAAAAATTTCGGCGAAATACGAGCAGGAAACCCGGTTTAATACAAACATCTTTACTTAATCTGTATATATTAATATAATGCTATGATAAGTCTGTATCTTTGATTAAACTGATTTCTTTTACGCAACAAAGAAATAATCAATTTGGGTATAATTTGAGGGTTCTTTTTCGAATAAAGTATAATAGAAGGCCAGAAATAGGTACCGTAGTATTTTAATTATATCAAAAATAACGCTGAATCACCTAATATTTTTATACAAAAATTACCCATACGTAGGTACCACTTTCTGCAGATACAGACAATATTTTAGATATCATGATTTTATAGAATTTTATTTTATTTTACATAAAAAGTGTTTATAAAATTGTAAAATAATTTGACCCTTCAAATAAAATATTTTCAATAGTCGAAAAAATCAATATAGGTAATGAAGAGAACGAAGTTTCCAGGAACTTAGATAAGCGCAAGGATTATGAAAGGTAGTAAATTTTAAACGATTACCTGTCTACTAAGAAAGATCTTTAATCTAAATATTTCAAGACTTTTCCAGAAATTGCTTTTTTTTTATTTTACCTACATATACCTTTGTAATACAAAATGCTTAATTTCAAAGGTTTTGAACTTTAAAATTGTACACGTAATTAAACTATTGATACACACAGACAGCGATTTAACATATGTATATGCTTCATCATTTCAATTATTATGAATATAATAACTAATTCATGTCTTGAATATTTGCACCTATATTCACTTGGGGCTTTTAAAATAATGGCATAGGCCATAGGCTAACTAGTGGCCGTTTCTGCTAATATCTACAACTCACAGGTTTAATCCAGATACAATACATAACGTACTAAAAATTGCTTTTTTGGTTGCTTACATTTTTGTAGAATAATAAATAGCAGTGGGGTGATGTTTTACCAACACAAGATTCATTTATTTACGTAAAAGAAAAATAAAAAGCAATATATTTATTTAACAATTAAATTAATAAAATTAAATTAAAACAATAATGAAATAAAGAAAAATATAATGTAATAAAACCACAAATCATGTATACAGCCGATTCCTCTATTTGAGACATTTGATTGATCGGAAAATTCTATTCTCGGCTGGCATCTTTCAAGATTCTCTCCACCCCTTGTGACCTTATTTAGCAGTCCCGTTTAGATGTCGTTTGCGCAAAATTCCTATGGCAAAAAAACAATCCATTTATTTCACCTGTCTATTGAAAATGTATGTTTTGACAAGGGGAAATAAAGTTACCTACGTAATTTTGAATTTTAAGTTCATAGGTAGTATGCGTTTCGTAATTTAGCTGAGATGTACTGAATGTAGCCAGGATTTTCAATGGCCAGACTAGTGCCTCGATAGATAGAGCACTTAAGCGGACTCTAAGAATAGTTGCAGGTTCAAGTCCTAGCTTGAGGTTAATCTTTTGACTGCATCTTTGCCATGAAAATAATTATTTACTATAAAATGTCAACAATTAATTTGGTCTCGGGATGACTTTGTACTTGCTTAAATATATATTAATGTAAAAATAATGTCACTTATTTAGACCTGTTGCAGATTTTTTTTTCTTATTTTTTTTAATTACATAGCTATTTTAAATTTTTACATGTATCTGATTATTGTTGTTGATGGTACGTATCCAACTTACGAAAAACATTAAAAAATATGGCAATAATTTACATACTTAAAAGTATTTAATAAAATAAATTTTCCATTAATATAACGAGTTAATACGAGCAATAATGTTGTTATTCATTGTTACTTAAAGACTGCCTAAAATTAAATATAAAAAAGATATAAGTAAGTATAGTACATTACTGCAGCGACTCGCAAACGTAGCATAACCGGGCGATCGTGAGTATGCGAACCGATGCATAGCCGAGACACGCATCACAGAGTCTGGTTATGCTCAATTGTGGCCAAGGCTTGTATAGTGCTTTTCATAAACATGCGTGTAAAAAAACTAATTATATTGACAAATATATTGAAAATAATAAAAATAGGTAATTTGCTGCCAATTCGCCGTTTTGAAATGTCGATTCCTTTTTTTACGTTTTTATATTAATTTATTGGGCATTCTTTTTGTTGTGCCAATCCGAAATTTAAATAAAACGTGATGAGTTAGTTATCTTTTCAGTTAAAGTTTAATTTTCAAATTTCATATTTGAACGCTAGAGCGGACAGCTAAAACATTGCTGACCTGCAAACTCTCTAATATTGTGCTGCAAGTACGATTTATCCCAAAGAAGCTTGTGCAAAATATGGTCGCATATCGTAGCATGTTTGAGAAACGGCTTTTTTGTATAATTTTATTTTAAACTTTATTTTAACTTTATAAATAATATTTTAAAACGGTAATAAATCTATATCTGTATCTGCATCAATAATATTTCCAAAATCATTTTCTATGTGTGTTAGTTCTATCGAAGCAATTCTGATGCGATTTTGTACTCAAAATCCCAAGGGTTTATTTATAACAACCAAATTTTGCAGTTAAGATATCAATAAATAGATGTTATGCAGGCAAATTAGCTGGAAAACTTAATAATTAATAATAATAGTATAATAAATAGCATAATATATTTAGTCAGAATAAAAATATTATGCTAACTTGAGAAAACTTTTATAATGCGCTTGACGAGAAAGCTCTCGTATAATTTACAGCACCGCAAGAATCACACCAGTAGTGAAGCGTTGAAACTTTTAATGAAAAATCAAACTTCAGATATAATTTAGTTTCATCCAAGTTTTAAATTAGCATGTACCCGTAGTAGTAGTGATTGATTTTGATTGAAAACCTCTTTAGTAATGGAAAATTCACTTACGTAATCATAAATTACATGTACAAACTCAACTCAAATACTTAACGCAGCGAAGCAGTACTTCAACTCGAGGCAAAAGGTTGCTGAGTACTTCTGCCATCTCTGGACGGGTGCACCCGGATACCAGCTTTGCCCTTTTCACTCGGTTCAACGATGGGCTGTGAGAATCGTCGACGATCCCAAACTCACAAGCCGTATCGAACCCTTAAGTCTAGAGAAAGACTTTGCCTCCCTGTGTGTATTCTACCGCTTGTATAATGGGTTGTTCTGATAAAATGATTCGAAATGATGCCCGCGGTTTCTTTCTACCATCGCACTGATTGCCATCTGCATGGAATTCATCCTCACACCTTAGAACCTAAATAGTCACGTTCAGTGCGGTTTCAGAGAAACTTCCACCCGCGAATGCTTAGGTTGTGGAATGAGCTCCCTGCCAAGGTTTTCTCTAAGGACTGCAGTATGGGGTTCTTCAAGAAAGAAGTTATTAGAATTTTAAAAGGTCGGCAACGCGCGAGTGATTGTGGTGTTGCAAGCGTCCATAGGCTACGGTGACCGCTTATCATTAGGCGGACCGAAAGATTATTTGCCACCTAGAAGTATAAAAAAGTTCTATATATATATATATTACATAAATTACTTTGTACGCTATTAAAATATAACAGTGTCGGTCTTATGCAAGGCTATGACAGCTCTACTGCTGACGGCTTGACTGACCGTGATAATAACGCACTGTACATTATCTGAGATGTCTTTGGTACCATTTGTAGCTCTATAATATTTATTTATTTTTACATCAGCGTAAGGTCTGGGGACTCAAGGTGGTAGTTTTTTTGTGTATATGAATGTTGGATTTCTGTTACCATTTCTTGAAGAAACTGCTGGACTGATTTCGATACAGTTTATTGCATTACATAGGTTTCACTTTAAAACTGGTTGTCTGTTACGTTTTACGATTGTAGAACACCAGATGGCTTTGCACTAGATGTGCTTTTTTAAAAGGCTTAAGATTATTTCGATGTAGTTTATATATTGATTAGGTGTATTACATAGCTATTTTTTCATAGTAAGTTCAAAGTCATTCTCGACAATTAAAGCCTAAGTCATTGTTATTAGATACTTTATTTAATCCATTGAGCTGTGACATGTCTGTATGTACGCAATTCTGCAACATATTTTGTGGAGCTCGTGGTCGTGTCATTCATCTATCGGAAACGATAAACGAAGATAAGAAAAGTCGGGCGAGGTCACTGCTTAGATGGGTGGCCTGCCTAGTAGTTTATTTTTATGAGCTCCTCTGTGTTTCGTTAGGGCATGTACAGCACAAGACAAACGTCTTGGCTGTTTGTTATATAACAACAATAGTTGTTAGGGGTAAACGCCGCAGGTTTGTTTCATACAAAATTAATTTAATATCCATATGGATATCCATAATCTCTGAAGTTCCCTTAATCTTACTTAACATCTAAATTTAAAAAAAAATATCAAAAATTTACCGTTACGTCGTGTTTACCCTTAAGAGGTACTACGTGACAGAAAACCTATGTAAAAACAAGGATTACTCGAAATGTTACTGAGCGTGCGTCAGTAGTACATCTCAACTTACTGAGATTTTCATTGAAATACATGCAATAAATTAATATTTGCAAAAATGCATTTTTTCAGGGTCTCAAGCACTAACACGGTTATGCTTTAGATGTCAAAGTTATAAACTAATAGCACTTAGGGCTTGTTCGATTTCTTTACCAAAACTTTAAAAACAAACAGTGAAAAGGAGTCATTTTAGGATTTTTTTCCAAAAGAACAAAAGTTCATTAATCGAGTTTTCACGTTTTTCTGGATCTGAACCATATCACGAAGAACACATACAATAAATTGAATTCGGATCTGTTCAGCGGATCCGGAGAAATATTTGCCAAAAAAATGAAATTTAGGTAGTATTGCCTATTTAGCTAATAATAACGTTTGAATATTTGACATTCGAGTAAACACTATCATGGCAACGTCTGCCAACCCGCACTAGGCCAGCGTGGTGGACTATGGCCTATGCCTTCTTCTTCAAGAAAAGGCCTGTGCCTTGGAGTAGGGCATATACTGAGGCTTTTTTTTTTTAAAATATTAAATCACAAACATGAAAAAAAAACTTATGTAGTTGATGTATTATAGGAATGCCACCACTCCACAATTAATTGGAAGTTTTTATCTTTAAGTTTTACTTTTTTATGTAAGAACATAAGTTTAATTTATTTTATTTATATATTTTATTAATTAGACAATGATAATTGAGTTATGTTTCTCTGTACTGAAAGTGTGCTTAATAATGTACATACTTCTTGATTATTCACTGTATAATTGATACAATATAATCCACTCTCAATTTCAAATACATCTATACAGGTATAGAACGACTATTGCAAGAGACATTCGCATGAACATGAAACCAATTCCAATTTCCCGGTGTTGCGTGTCAGCTCGCAATCAGCGTAGGAAATGGGAAGGGATGACAATGATGCTCAAACATTAGCTATATTATAGGCTTTATACAACTACATTTATTTTTGACTAACTTAAGGGTAAATCTATACGAAAACCTACTATTATATAAAGAGGGAGAGAGAGATAGAACGAGTGGATTTTTTAAGTTTGTTTATATGTGGAGGATAATCAACTGAACTAATTTAAAAAATCATGTTAATTCTTGAAAGGTTAATTGTTCTTAATGGATATAGTCTATACATTTCAAACAGCTATTACTGACATAAAAAGGTGTAAAGCGCTTACAATTGGTTAAATTCAGACGTCTAAATTCAAAAGCAATTTTAGAAGCTAATTATAACGCCTTGATCACACTGTCTTCATTCAGTTACTAAATCAATAACTGATGGTTACGGTACAATCCTGACCTTTGCTTGGCCCTGGCCAAAATTAAATTATGAACAATAAAAGTCAAAAAATTTACAATAAAATTGCATGTGATGAACGGACAGTTCTATTTATTTTTAATTTATCCAAAAAACAATAGGTAAAACCAGCAGTTATTAATTTATATATCTTACACATATTCACACCCAATAGAAGTATTAAATATTGTGATTTTAAAAGAGCACAGTAAACTTCTTGGTTAAATAGAATAATGTTAACATAAAGGCAGTAGCATAAAACTAGAGCGCTGAAAGAATTTTCCTTCTGAAACGATAAAACTTTTATTGAAAATTCAAACTTCAGCAGTTACGGACGCGGCTTGCCTGCACTTAAATGATTTCAGATCACATGTGCATAAAACGCCTTCATGAAACTTTTCTTTAGGATTAAAGTCAGAAATCATGCGATTAGATATCTTAGATTAAAATAGCTTATAATATCGAATTAAACTAGCTTATTGATGACAATTACTACTAAATAAAACCGTCTAATTGGGAGCGCATTTTTATGAGACAAAAATTTCGTGCTAACTGATATAGAAATGTTTTATTTACGTGCATTGGAATTCCGACTTATGTATCTTTTATTTGATTTGCCTAAGCCCTTGATTGCTACAGGGGCAAAAGTCCTTAAGAAAAGCAGGCTTATGCTATAGTTTGTCAAGTAAGAATTTTCTAGCTTTCCATTTTTTTGCCCATTGCCTTAAGTTAACGACTAGTGGCATATAACGAATGTCTAGACCGGCAATCGTGCCCTCTGAAGCACGGAGTATCTCAGAAAAGTGCCACTCCAATGCCTCAACTCGCTTGACGTTGCTTAACTTTGCATACCTTTTCCTAAAGGCATATGTTACTGGCCATGTTTTATATTTATTATATAAAACATCGCAATTTTATTCTTTTCATTACAGTTACTCGTAAACAGTGTTATCATGTGCAGGTAAAGCGGGTGCCTTAATTACTCCCACGGACTTTCTCTTCGTAAATTACAGTTTGAGGTTCTTCTGGAAAGAAGTTATTGGATTTTTAAAGGGTCGGCAACGCGCGAGTGATACCCCAGGTGTTACAAGCGTCCAAAGGCCACGGCTACCGCTTACCATCAGGCCGTTTGTTTGCCACCTAAGTGGTATAAAAAAAATACTTTCCTCAAGGCAAAGCGGGCGTTTATATAAGCCTCGGGTGATAATGACATAAAAAACGTGTCCGCGCGCACTCTACCTAATTTTTATTCTATTAAGATTGATATAAACTTCGTGCCAACTGAGCAATGACAAGTTTTAACTTTAGCCAACACTTTTTAATTTATAAATTCTCCATGTAGCGGTGGCGTTGTTATCTATACTTTTATTTTCGCCATTTCAATTGTAATTTGCTGAGTTTATTTATTTACTTTATATTTTTCATAATTTACTCGCCAATGTGATGAAAAACATTGTGTGTAATATGGGCGGTACAGATATTACAAACTCGAGTCATTAAAGTCTTGCATTTCTAAATAGCCTCTCTTTAGTAATGTTCTTCTTACCACCCTTAATACATAATCTGTTATTAATACTTTAAAGGACTGCCATCTTATAAGTCTTAATCTTTGTATAAGGTGGCACTTAAAAAAATACCTATGTTATATTCCAAAGACTGCGCAACTCAAAACTAAAAAGAATTGAGGGAGGTCCTAGGCTACTTTTTAAGCCGAATCTTTAAAATATTTCTGCAGGTAAAACTATTACTGAATTCTACGTAACGCTATTTAACTTAATATAGCAAATTTTTTATTTGTAATCATGAAGTAACCGTACAAATCCCAGGCCAATAATCGAATTGAGCGCGAGTGGCGTCGCGGGCGAGAGTAAATAAAAAGATAGACAACACAAAAAATAGTAATTTTTTGGTTGAATTAGATTAAAAAATGTTTACTTAAACATAAAAACTGAGCTAAACTAAAACTTAAGATAGTATATACCTACTTAGGATGTTCTTACGAAGATCGTAAACGTTTTATTATATTTGTTACGTAAGGGATATAATAAAATATCAAAAAGGTTTTATAGTGATTCTTTCATATATATTCTATATTCTCTTTTACGGTTCGCCATCAAAATAACAACGAAAGATTATTCATTTGTAATTTTTTGTCAGGTTATGTCAAAGACTATTCTTACACACTTTTTAAACACAAAGAAACAAAAATTACCATTTTTGAAGTAAATTTTCGTGACTGGTATTATCCCAACCATTTATTAATTATGCATTAAAAATAAAATATAGTTCCACATAAATAAATATTCTTGAAAATTGATGTTTAGAGTAAAGTTTTTTAACCGATTTTAAAAACAGAGGGGTTTTCAATTTAGATGTTAATGTTTCTCTATGTGTATGTTTGGGCATAACTCCATCTTTGCAAAATTCTTTTTTTTTTTGTTCGAAGGGGGTTCATTTCTGTCCCATTTAAATTTCATATAGATGCGTTTCGGAGACAGACAACGGATCTCTTCAAAAAATTTCACCAAATCAACAATTGCTGCTATCGCATAAATATGCATTGTTTACACAACAACATAATATTTCTGTACACTCGAAAGCAATTCGTCACTCAAAAGTGAAAAAAAGTATATTTCTAAACTTTAATTTTAACAGTTACTGGCAAAGAAAAAACCTAGAGATAATGTGCACATTTTTAAATTAGTAATCCCTTTTTTAATTAAAATCATATATCTGTATACACAATTGCATTTAATTTCCATGTAGGTATACCTACTTACGTACTCACCTAAATTAAATTCACTGCCTTCTGTTTGCTCCTCAAATTCAGACGATTCTTCAAATATTTTCTTTTCAACGAAGAAAACCATAGAATTACTTAGATTGATACTTTTTTGTGAAATAACTTTGTGAATAAATTCACAGTTAAATCTTTTAATTTCCTGTACGTCCTTCATAAAATATTGTCATATTTTTGATTAGGTTTTTAATATAGCCCAATTTGCTTACATTTGGCAAATTGTTTTATTTTATATTTGATAAATTTTAAAGTAATTTTGTGTTTGTTTTTTAGGTACTATTTTACGTTGCACCTATTACAACTTAATGACAATTGGTTGTCGAAACTACGTTAAAAATATAATAAACTAGCTTCTATTTATTTTATAAATTTTTCTTGAATAAGCAAACAGTAGTTAAGCGTTTTTTTACACGTTTGTTAGGTGACCTTAAAACAAGTTCCGCGTTTTTTTTTCTGAACTGACTATGCAGTTGGCCGATGTAGCCATAACTGCTCCACCGGGCTTTTGGGGCTAGACTCTGAAGGAGTCTCAGCCCATATAGCGCCCAACGCTCAAGGGCAAATTAATATGACAATCTTATTATTTACACAATCTCTCACTATCTCTACATTGATCTCTTATTTTAAACAAAAAAACTCCTTACGTTTTTTATCGTTAGACATTGTCACTGATCCACTCAGAATTACCGATACATGAAAAGTAACTTGTTACAATAATAATCGTTTAAAGTAACGCATATCCTTACCCATATAACTAGTTTTGTTACGTTTCGACCCACCACTATGGACTCCAATAATTTTACTTGGCTCATAAAAGCTAGACTTTCAAAAAGGACAGTTCGTTGTGAAATCTATATAACTCTTAATGAACAGACATGCAAAGCAGGAACGAGATAATTATAATAAGGATCTAATGTTGTTTTAACGCTATATTATATGATATAGTATATTATATACAATAGCACACTAACTTTGTCTTTTCTATAAAATTACAAAAGACTAAATGCCTAAGAATATTACTAATAGAAACTAAATAAATTGATTCGGAATTAATTTTCTATTTTATGTAAGCGTATTTCCTGCAGCCATATTCCAAATTGATTAGCTATGGGCTCTTCATTTATTCAACCCTAATATGCTGTAGTCAAGCATCATTTATTAGAAGCTTTGCACTCAGATTGAATAATGATTTCCTGTCATATTCATTTCGATAAATTCTGAAATTAATGAATGAATTGACATAGGTACCTACTATAGAGTAAGATCCTACTAATATTAAAGACTGAAGTCTGTTAGATGGTATGTTTGTTTGTTACTTCTTAACGCCACAACTACTGAAATAGAGATGGCTTATTACATAGAGAAGAAAGAGAGATTAAATAAAGATTACATTTTACCCTGAAAGGTCAAAAGGTTGTTTAGGCATAACAAAAACGGAATGTTCATAGATAGATAGTTTCCATAGGTTTTCTCTAAGGACTACAGTATGGGGTTCTTCAAAAAAGAAGTAATTAGATTTCTGAAGGGTCGGCAACGCGCGAGTGATGCCCTTGGTGTTGCAAGCGTCCATAGGCTACGGTGACCGATTACCATCAGGCGGACCGTAGGCTTGTTTGCCACCTTAGTGGTATAAAAAAAAAAAAAAGTTACAGCTAAAGCTTCCTATAGCAAACGGATTGAGTTAAGTAATCAAAGCAGCTAGTCGATTTTATACTTATTAACCGATTGCCCCAGAAGGAAGATTATGTTTTTCGAGTATATGTATGTATATATGAGTTTATGTATGTGTATTTTTTTGGCACGGTCTCTAGCCTAAATGGCTCTAAAGATTTTAGCCAAAGAGGCATCGTTAGATTCGTCTCAATTGTGAGAGTGACACTGGGTACAATAAAAATTGTGGATTTTATGGGCTTTAATGTGCGTAAATAAATAATTCATTTTTTCAACAGCCTTGAGTTGGGTATCAAAATAATGGGCTTTAAAAGGTGAGTTCGAAAATATATTTATGATAAAATAGTCAAGCGCGAGAAAAAAAGTTAGGAAAAAAATAACACTAAATAGCTGTGTATAAAAATAAATATTTAAATTAAAAAAAAAACCTGACTGCAAAAACATTAAGAACTAAACAATATACCAAATATTTAACTATGAACAGGCGGGACCCATCTCAATGCAAGTTGCTTAAACTATAGTAGTAACCTTAAAATGAGTTCTTATAGTTAAATATTTGGTATGTTTCGATTTCTGTTTAGTTTTTAATGTTTTTGCAGTCGGGATTTTTTTATTTATCTAATTATTCTAGTCAATCAAGGAGTTGGTACTCGCCGCTAAAACTAAATTGAATAG
This sequence comes from Apoda limacodes, assembly GCA_946406115.1. Classification (NCBI taxonomy): domain Eukaryota; kingdom Metazoa; phylum Arthropoda; class Insecta; order Lepidoptera; family Limacodidae; genus Apoda; species Apoda limacodes. The sequence goes on along the minus strand of OX291551.1, from coordinate 23,644,695 downwards.
TTACCGGTAATTAAAACTATATACTATTACTTACCTTTACCGACGCTGCGGTGACCGTGGTATGAAAAAAAAACAAACTTCAAGAGGCAAATTCTTTATGTGTTTTATAGGCATAGTAAACGGATAGTACAAGATTATTGAACCTGAAACAGATCAAAGTAAATTTTCACAATTTAATTTATATTTTATCAAATAAAAGAAATAGAACCTGGGACTGCAATAGCAAAAAAGCGGCAAAGTGCGAGTCAGACTCGTGCACAAAGAAATTCGTACAACCACACACTGATAAACCTTATCCAAAAAATTTGATAGAGTCCCTACTAAATAATAATCAGAAATCATGTTTTTGTTTGAAAAGTAGGCGTTCGGAATATATTTATATAATCTGATTATTTACGAAACTAGTACAGGGAGCTTATTGGAAGCAGTCTCGAGCTGTTCAGACTCAGGAATTCGAGACAAAAATGTATGGAAGTCTGACTTACCTCTCGAAACCCGTGAATGTATTTGCATACATTTTTCTCCCAATTCGCAGAGTGCGAATAGTTCGAGACTGTTTCCAATAAGGTCCCAGTTCTCCTATTTGAAATTATTTGTGGATTTACAGATTTATTTTAATATTTACTTAATTTGAAGCTAGTTCAAAAACTGTTACTAATGAAGCAAAAAAAAAATGCTTTTTGTTTGTATCTCTCCTAAATTTTTATATCTTTTGAGTAATCAGGCTTAATAACCCATTTTCTGTGGTGATTATAGCGCTATGCCTATTACGCTTAAAACGATAGAACTCTTTAAATATCGGACAAACAGACAGCTTTAGTGACAATAGGTTGTTGTAACCATAAAAACACGCATATTTTATTCAAGAAACGAAACAAGTGGCGCAATGGTAGAGCGTGCGGCTGCCAGTTTAATTCCCGGCAGCTAATATCATTGCAATTTGTTAATTTCAAAGTTTTCCCGACTATAGTTTGTGCCCGGCTCGGCAATAGGCGCACCACCGTCTATCAAGTTTGTGGGACGGAATTGGTGAAACGTGGATGTTACGGGCATACGTTCGTAACATCGCTGACCACCCCTTCGGAATATGTGTCGTGATGGTGTTTATTCTCTTTTTATTCGGAAATATATTTACAAATTCCGAAAAATTCATCAATCTTTTCAACTTTTGACTAACTTCGTTTTCGAAAGGCAAAAAGCCACGTAAAAAACAATTTGTTTTATGTTGCCAGAAAATTTGAAACAGGGACAAAATAAAATAACTTAAAGAAACTTTTGCGAATTACACAAAAAGCTTGACGGGAAAAGAAGCTTTAGAATAGAAATTGCAACACCACCACCGTTGGAGGAATCTTAAGTGAAAAAAAATTTAAACTTTTGTTGATAAAAGAAACTTTATCTGGTTTTCAATTCAGCACCAACAGTGAAAGTCTGAAATTAGCATGCGGTTTTGAATTGTTCTTTAATGAAGATCGTTAAATGTCAGATGTCTCTTAGTTTTATTTTTGTAGAAGAATATTTTTAATTTAGTAACAAATAATAATAATTTTAGAAATATCACACAGCGCACTCTGGTCCTAAACTAAGCAAAGCTGGTATGTATTATGAAAACCAGACAACGGATATATATTTAGATAACTTTTTCTTAATATTAAAAAAACGTATATGTATTCCTGACGTATGTATATGTAATATATATGTATTACTGAACAAGTATATACGGTCATTTGCAATAGTCCATACAAAGTATAAAGAATAAAATTGCGTGAAGCCATTCTGTGAATCTCGCACTCACACATAAACATTATCAGAACTGTCAATAATATTATCCTTAAATCGACAAAATTACGTTTAGTTTTCTTTATACTAACCAGTTTATTTAAACCGTTCTTATATCTTTTGGTTTCTATTCCTAACAAATTAATTAGGTGTAAACTGCAGTGTTGTTCTACATACGTATTGTTTATTTCGCATTAAATGTTATCTGCCCGGTGGTGTGATCCATAGGCGCTGCGACTTAAACCGGCGAGCCTATGGTTCAAGTCACGCTATTTCTGTTTTGAGTATTTTTGTTAGGAATAACATTTTTTTTTATGTTTTGACATCTAATTCTCTATGAAAAGGACCAGTTGGTATAAGAACTTTTTGTTTTGTTTGCAAGACTTAAAACATATGCAATCAAATAAAAATGGTTTTTATTAAAATTTTATAAATCATAAATAATGTGTTTGATAAATGTTCTTTTCTCTTTATATATATTTCCTATGGTTATAGCTTTAGTATTCGTTTTCTTAATGAAAAGAAAATTGAAACTTAACCATAAGAATAAAAAAATACAAGTCACCATTCCTTCGGTAACGCTGCTATATTTTGAAAAACAACAAAGTAAAAAAAGTATGTTGTCTTAGATATATAGAAATGTAAAAATGTCTGTAAGAGAAATAGTACTTTATTTTTAGGGTTCCGTATCAATGTCTGTTTTTTCTATATATATATATATATATATATTTCCTATGCTTATAGCTTAAGTATTCGTTTTCGTAATGAAAATATAATTGAAACTTAACCATAAAATTCAAGTCACCATTCCTTCGGTAACACTTATTTTGAAAAACAATGTTATGTCCTTAATATATTGAAATGTAAAATAATATCTGTAAGAATATAAGTACTTTATTTTTAGGGTTCCGTACCCAAAGAGTAATTAGCGGAACCCTATTACTAAGACTCCGGCTGTATCTCATGAACCGTGATAGTTAGACAGTTGAAATTTTCACAGAAGATATAATTCTATTGCCGCTATAACAACAAATACTAAAAAAGAGAATAAAATAAATATTTTTTTGCTCGATTTTATTCGATATTGATAACGGCAACAGGTACACGCTTAAAATATTTACAGAATATTTAGTTATATAGTTACTTTAAAAATACATAATTAAATTAAAACAAAAATTTAAGGGGGGCCCTGATACAACAAACGTGATTTTTTTGGCGTTTTTATAGATAATGGTACGGAACCCTTCGTGCGCGAGTCCGATTCGCCTATTTAATATAACCTCCATTATTTTCAATTACAGCATGCAAGCGCCGCCGCATAGATCCGACTATATTAGAACAGATCTGTTCCTCTAATATTGTCCCAAATCTCTACACAGTGAGCCCTTATGACTCTGTAGTTCTTTCATTTCGCATGTCCCATTTTTGCACCATCAAACCCCATAGGTTTTCTATGGACCAGCCGCAGTCATCCACCCCCTCATATTAAGTGATATCCGTCCAGATTCCATATTTGGGACAACCATTTGTACTGCATAACGGGTTCCATTACTGCGCCACAAATAAACCCTCCCGTTTTCAGATGATTCCAACGACTTCTCATCGGTGAATAAGGTGTGCTCTCAGTCAAAAACTAAATACTCCCTTGCGAACAACAATCTATTTTGTGTATAGGTATTAGTTAAAAGGTTTTTGAGCTGGCTTTCTATGATGTAATCCTTCAATATGCAGAGCTCGACGAACAGTGTGTGCTCAACATGTTCCCAAACACAGCAATCAGTATAAAACCATTGGTCCACCATAAATCTTCTTTGAGTCGCATCAATGTGCCGCAAGAGTCCACTTCGAGGTCGAGTTGTTAAATTCCCCTCTTCTTGGTTGCGTGAGACCCAACGCTTTACGCTAATCCACTAAAAACCAAATAGACTGATTTAAATAAACATTTTTCAAACTACTGAATAATATTTTTTTTTAGATATTTACTTACAAAAAAGTGTGTTATTAAAAAAATATGATATAACATTAACATCAAACAAAATACTTACGGTAAGACTAGTCTTATTGCAAATTTGAGATATATTGTAACCCATATTATATAGTTCTATAATATACGCATCCACTCTTGAATATTAATATTGGCATGCATATTATTTTTAGCAAAGAAATTTAATAAAAACACTAAACAACCTTATTAACACAAGCACCTACAGTAACATATTCACAACGCCAAAAAAATATGGCTACCTAAGTAATTACCGCATCTAACTTAATAGCTAAATAAAAACACCAAACAACCTTGTCAGCACATATCCCCAGAAACAAATCGGCAACGAACGACAAAAATAATATGTCTACCTACGTAGTGTCCGCATCTGACTTCATAGCTATTAGAAAATTGGTCTAAGCTGTTTGTGAATAAAATATTCATAATTCGTAAAATGTAACAAAAACAAAAAGAAAGGCATAAAAGGTGAGATTCGAATCCACAACCTCCATTGCTCTCAAAACACGTAATAAGATCTGATACGTTTATCCACTAGGCTACGTATATGATAACTTTTATTGTGAAATTATTATATCTAATATTAAATGAAACTGATATTACTCAGGTCCTACAAGACATATTACTTTATTTCTTTAAGTGTGTGAGTGACTACGCCTTGCCATTCTATTTTGTTTTGTAACTCTATATGCAGTTTTGCAAATAAGTGTACATATCATACATAAATACCCAGTCTAAAGACAAAAAATACATCACATAAATGATTGTCCAGTGCGGGAATCAAACCCACACCCTCTACACAGTAGCCGGCCACACTACTTAGTAGGCTGAGAGGGATGTTATGTTATCTTTATAAAAATTAATCTGTTTCCCTTGGTCATGCCATAACTGCCGAAAGATTGCACCAAATTGGATAATTCTTTGTTCGTTGTGTTCGTTTTTGTAACGGCAAGGTTTTTATGAAAGAAACAAATATCAATTGCGAGTCCTACTCGCGCAATAATTGGTCAAGTGCGAGTCGAGCTTGCGCACTCAGAGAAACCGATTGTAATGAAATATTGCTTAGTTAATGTGCAGACGCCGGGGAAGGTATTTTAAAATAGGTGGCGCGCCAGTAGTTTTAAAAAGAGAAAAAACATTCACCGAGTCAGCTAGTATGTTATAAATTATATGACTATAAATTTTTTTATACACTAAATTATATTCATATTATTACACTTAATATCCCGATTGAGAGTTTTCGCGGATGCAACCACAAGGCATTATTCCTTAAGGTAGCATCGGATTGATTATGTGACTTGATTTTAAGCCTGGGATATCTGTAAAAGGATAAAATAACATTTTACTACAAAACTTTTTATCCCGATTTATACTTAGAAACGAAAATAGAATTTTCAAGTAAGATGACTCTGCCGATGAGGACCGTGTGGCGCAGGGGTGCCGGGTTCGATTCCTGGTAAGGGGCAACTAATATTGTTACTTGTGAAATTTTTGCGATTCTGGTTCTTTTTTATACTGCAGGGCATTATTAATTTAACCAGAACCTGCTAAGTAAGTCGATCGAAACGAACTGAGAGAGCTCAAATTTTACCCATTATTATACATTTTTTATGGCACCCAAGTAATGTCACCGAAGTTACGCCCTTTCATTTCTTAGTCCACTCTAGCATATTTGCTTACCTTATAATTTTATTTTCATCACTTTTGTAATCCAGACCTTCGTATCCCATCAACTGATCCTACTTATATATTTGCCTCCACTTTTCGTTTACTAAAAATAATAAAGATTGGAGCAACGATACTCAAGTTATCAAGTCAAAGAGACACAACGTTACAGACGAGAGAGATACAACGTTACAGAGATACAAACGTTTCAGCTTTTCATAACTTAGATCTCATTCGCTCTGCTTGCCCGGTTAAATATTTTCAAAATTATATCAAATTCTTTTCAAATATTATATCCTTAACGATCACAATATGCAACTGCAAAACAGAATTTTGTTTTTTTTTTGCAAATGTCGAATTCAAAACTTTCGTAAATGTAAAAAAGATTACTTTCGTAGCACTCTCGACAGTTAGGTGTAATAAATAAGTCAAAGAATAGCTATAAAACCTTTTGATATATCCCTTACCTAACAAAATTATAAATCTTTTACGACTTCCTTAGAAAGAAACGCTTTGCAGGATACGTAACTTAATTCTGTTTTCATTAAATGATTTTAATTTTAATTTAACACTAAAGGTTTTTCAAGTTCTGGTTTACAGCATCAGTTGTGTTTATTTTGGTTCTAGTTCTCTAGTTAGCCCTACAGAATGTTCCATTTATATACTGTTGTGAAAATTCAGGACTGAAATAAAAATGGTATTAGTAAATTATTGATTTTTCATAAAAATGGCTCAGTCGGCTCGTTGATTTAAACAAAGAAAAATAAAAAAAGATTACAACTTGGATATTTTTTAAAATTGCATCCAATCCTTCAATATTCGTTATTATTATTAAATAAAAGAACTTTCCAAGAATGCAGGACTAAGGTACGGAACCAATTTAATGGCAGAAAAGTGTGGGAGACTTTTGAAAAGACCTCACCTGGTTGTGTATTCGAAACTGTTTACCGCTGCGCCAGAAGATGTCTTTTAAAAAGGTTTAAGCATTAATATAGAATAGCAAAAATGTACGGCATTCACCTTTAATTTCTCTCTCTCTCTCAGAATCTCTATAAGCAACTTCCAAGATGATTGCAGAATTCAGCAGAGATTGATAAAAAATTTCATGTTCAACGTCCATACTGTGATCTTACCCAGTTGATGTTAGGAATTCTGCTTTTAAAGATGTTAACGTGTGTAACTGAATTACGTATCTATTTTTTAAGAACAGATAAAACGAAAAATCCAACCCTCCGTGCAGCGTTTGTATTGCGTAAAATATTTTCATTTAAAATAAATACCACAGACCTAACGATGAAACTTTTCAATTAGTGTGTGGTATCCGACAGTAATTACTTACGGTACGGAAACGTGGTATCTATATTTATTAGCCGCCTAAATAAGCTTAAAGTCACTTAGCGAGTTAAGGATTATGCTAGGTTATTTTTGTGTTATAAAATTTGTCTTAAGATAAAAAATCCTGAAGAACCAAATAGTTAGTAATTAGAAGTGGCAATGGGCAGGCCTTTGTGCTCGTTAAACCCATAACTTATTTTTGAGTAATGACATCGGACTGAAACTAAGATGTGTCACCCTCCTACCAGCTAGACAATGACCTCGTTAGATCCAGTTACTTTATGCAGGTGGCTTAAGAACGCCTATTGTGGAAACACAAAGGGGATTTGCTATGTTGAATGCTCTAATCTATCCCTAAGCTGTTGCCAGTTGATTTATTTGAACTTTTTCATCCCATGGACTAGACACATAGGCATAATAACTAGATACTAATGTATCTATATTATGCAAAGACTTAATTACCGATATATTCCTATGTATTATAAAACGAACGTATAATATAAGCTATTAAATTTTCTTTTTTTATCATTTCAAATATTTATTCGACGTGCTATGATCTTTTTATCGATTATCCGTTAATATGAGACAGAAGATTTAAAAAGTTATATCACGTTGAAAGGAAAATTCTTTGAAAGTGCTAGATTTATATGCTTTCCAGTTAATATTATTCAAAGTTATTGCATAATGTTATATCAATTTCCACTAACAACACAGTACAGTGGGGCTACACTTGAAGCTCAATTTCCAAACGATTGGAATTGATATTGTTTTCAGTTATCAGCCCCCAGGTAAGTACTCACTACGAACAAAAACTGTTTAAGTACCTATCGGACTCATAAAGAAATAAGGTCAGATCAACTCAGTATTTCAGGAACCTCTCACATAACGTACTTAAATGAACATTTGACTCTTCAAAAAAAATATTTTTCTTGAGAGTCGACAGGTAGCTAAACAGCATAATTTTAAATATAACTGGGTCAAGCACGCCACTATTCTTGCCCGCGAATCGGACAATTCTCCCATTATCACTATACGAAATTGCGATGACATTAAAAAAATGGCGGGGTGGCGTGCTTGCCCCAGAGCCCAACAAATCAAAATCCTAGTCTTATTTTATACCATGAATATACCTTATATTCTATATTTGATGTCAGTCGTTTTACAAATTTGATTTCAAACTTTATACCAAATTAAGTCAATAAACAACATGGCTCCTATTTGTAAAAAAATATTTATACAGTGCGGTGCGATAAAATTTTGTTCTACTAACCATAAATATGTACTTGCTATAACAGAAAAATTTCTAGTTATCAAATATTATTTAATACTACTGTATGAAATATAATAAAAAATTACTAATAACACATTACATATATATTACCAAAACTGTAGAGGGTTTAGATCAAAATTAAATACTTTTTATATGAAAATTTTATCACATGCGTACGATATTATAATTTTTACAGAAACCTGGCTTATCCCTGGAATATCAAATAGTGTGTTTATCGATAACCGCTTTGAAGCATTTAGAAAGGACCGCAATCGTTTAGCAACCGAGAAAAATGACGGTGGGGGAGTTTTTATTGTTATACTAAAAACCTGAAACCGACACCTGCAAACATTACTGTATTTAATACACTACCACTCCTATTGAATTTCTTTGTCCTGAGATTGCCGTCAATAAAAACCATAATCTTCTTATCAATGCCTTATATATACCTCTAAACACTAAAAAAAGATATTTACATAGACTATATTGACACACTTAGTAATACCTTTGTCAACACGACTAACGTTATCATTGTCGGGGACTTCAATCTGCCGGAACTTCAGTGGACTACCAAATTCAGAGGTCAAGACGGCCTCATTTGCACTGGTACTTCAAACAGTGACATTGAATTTACAGGACTTCTGTCACAATTAAATGCTTTACAATATAACAACATTAAAAATCAGTTGGGACGAATCTTAGACCTAGTAATCACAAATGTCGACTGGTCTGTTCAGCAACCTAATATACCACTATCCCAAATTGACAACTATCATCCACCATTTACAGCAACCCTATCCTTTAAATGCAATTTTCAAAATATTAGCCAACGCCAAGTACCAATACACAACTATTACAAAGCAAATTATGTCAGCATTAATCATTCATTACGAAATACGGACTGGGATTCATTACTAAATAACTTATCAGCAGAAGCAGCGGATACAACATTCTATGATGTGTAATACAACATTATCAAGCTGCATGTCCCATCAACTATAAAAAAAAACTAATTTTCCATCCTGGTTCTCTCCATCTCTGATACACATCTATAAAAATAAAAAATAAGGCCTGGTTAAAGTGGAAAACTTGCGGTAACCAGTATGTTTATAATTTTTCTATGTACAGATCACGATTGAAAAAAGAATGCCATAAATGTTATTATAAATACAAAACCACTTTCGATAGAAGCATTGCATCTAATGTAATTTTTTTCTGGAAATTTGTTTCAAGTCTCAGGGACCTGGCGTCCCATCGAAAATGTTCTTTTAAAACTTTTCAGCTAACACTCCTTCGGACGTGTGTAATATTTTTCCAGCTTCCTTAAGACTGTTTATGAACCATCATTATTTGACCCTTCCTCATGGAGTCCACCAATTGATACTAGTTACACCATCATTAATATAAATAAGATCCATGTAACAATGAAAATGATTAAAATAGAGCTCAACAATTTAGACACTTCCAAAGGACCAGGGCCTGTTGGAATTTCAGCATATTTTTTTAAAACACACTGCTTATAATATATGTAAACCACTATACATTATTTACAATAAATGGTTATCAGAAAGCACATTTCCTGAAATATGGAAAAAAACCAACATAATGCCCATGTACAAAGATGGGCCTAGAGAGAATGTAGAAAACTACCGTACCATCTCCATACTGTCTTCCCTGTCAAATTTTTTTGAGAAACTTGTACATAACTCTATTTACCCACAACGCAATAATAGAAGAACAACATGGATTTGTTAAAAACAGATCCACCTGCACCAATCTGCTACTCTATACTTCCAATCTATTTGAAAACATGGACCGAAAAGTGCAGATAGATACAGTTTACACAGACTTTAAAAAAGCTTTCGACAAGGTAGATCATAAAATCCTACTCGACAAGTTACCATTTAATGGTATTAAAGGAAGCCTTCTCCGATGGTTCATTTCTTATGTCACGAAATGGAGTCAACAAGTCGTTATCTCTGCCCACAGCTCAGAATTTATCACAGTTACTTCTGGTGTCCCGCAGGGCCCCATCCTCGGACCGCTTTTTTGTACTTTCTATTAATGATATAAACAAATGTTTTCTTTATTCAAAATTTTTGTTACATATTGATGACCTCAAATTCTTTAGGCCCATTACATCAACCGATGACTGCCAACTTTTGCAAGAAGACCTAGATAGACTACAAAATTATTGTTTTAAAAATGAATTACATCTTACCACTTCAAAATGCAATAGTATAACTTTTACAAAAAACCATAACCAGGTCAAGTAATATTACTGACTAGATAACTTAACACTTAAGAAGGTTGAATCCTTGCGGGATTTAGGAATCCTATACGACTCAAAACTCCATTTCGTAAACGTCCATAACGTAATCAACAAAGCACTGCAAATGTATGGTCTTATAATGAGATCCTCTAAAGATTTTAAAAATAGTTCTACGTATCTGTACCTATATAAAACTTTGATTAGATCCCAACTGGAGTACGCAACTCAAATATGGAACCCTTGTTATAATAAATATAACAATGTGCTCGAAAAAGTACAAAAAAAAATTTTACGCACTATAAATTTCAGATGTTCAAGCACTCAGCTGTCATATTTGTAATCCTTAAGTAAATATAAACTGCTAACTTTGAAAAACCGACGCCTATTTCTCGGAGCCATGCTGTTATACAAAATTTGTAACAATAGAATAGACAACACAGAGATAGTTAATAGTTTATGCCTATACATACCACGGACCGTTCTGCGTCGAGCGACGCGCGCAGATCTCATATTTGCCCCTGCAGTTTGGCGAACTAATGCGGGTGAGCGCGCGCCGCTTCGAGTGCTTATGAATTCTTACAATGATCTATTTTTGCACTTTCACTGCCTATTTTTAGAACTGCCATAACGAAGGCACTAACCTTAATATCTAATGTAAATTTACACAAACATCTGCCTTATAACAGATACTAGAATAAATATTTCTAAATTTACATACTACATTTCCACACTAAATAATGGCGAGTATTCCTTAGTGCTCCGTGGATAACGTTGTGGGTTCTGTTCTAACCTTTACCATATAATTAAGGCTTTTTGTTATTATAATAGTACATAACTGTTTGTTATTCCTTATAAATAAATAATTAAGAAAATTACATACATAAAAGATACGTGCGAAAAACGTAACTCTTCCTTGACAGTCGGGTAATAAAACAGTTTTAATAAAATAGTAATTAAAAACAATAAATAAATCAATAATTTCGGCTGTGATTTTTTACCTTCTTTTATTTGGAAACATATTATTTCCCTTCCTATACAATGTTTTATAAGTACATATCACCTATTCACGTCAAACTCCATTGACAGCGACACGGGGTAATCGTTTCATCACAAAATACGTGCTTATATAACACATTGTGTGAACCTTTGACGAGGGTTGAATAATATGGTCTGCTAGATGGTATACAATAACCTAGGTGAAGTTGCACTATTATATTACATTTAACGATAGACTATCCTACTTCCTACTAATATTATAAATGTGTAAGTATGTCTGGATGAATGGATGATTTTTATTCAATCCCTCTTTAATTATCGGACGGGTCGGGATTGAACTTGGCACACATATAGATTCGGTCCTGGAATAGGACATAGGCTACTTTTATAACTGTAACCGAGCTTTAACTAACTATAGCTATAGCTTGCTCTAGCAAACTTCATTAGTATAATTGAAGAGTTCCACGCCGATAACCGAATTTAGAGCGGGCGGACCCGCTAATAAGTTCTGGAACATATATATTTTTACTACCTTTTGTTCGCGGCTTCTCACGCACCAAACTTGATTATTAAAGTCAAAATTAAAGTCATTTTTTTATTCAAATTAGGTTCAAACACTTTTGAATCGTCAAATTTATTAAATACAATTTTTTTTTTATTTTATCGACGTGGGCATTCATACGGAAACTTTTTTAAATTTAGTAAGGAAGTTTCGTATAGCAAGCAAGATGTAACTTTATTTAAGCCACTTGGAATTCGATCATAATTTTCTACGACAACTTTTAAATTTTCAGAGATCATAAGTAGCTTATTTCCATCTCCGGCTCTTTAACTTGTAACTCAATTAGGTGCTGAGGTGCGGCATGAAGTAATGACAAATAAACAAACACACTTTTGGATTTATAATATTAGTATGGTTTTTATTGCCAAATTTACTTAAACTCATAAAAAGTTTAAAAACCTTCGAAAATCAGTAGTAGAACATTTTCAAAGCAAATTACTAAGAATAAGTAAATTTTACACGCTGCAAAGTCTAATTGAATAAATTCTGAAATTATAGGAAGGTGAGAAGCTGATTATCAACCTGGGCAAAATGCTCAACTTTGCAGATGTACTCTGTCTAATTAGTTCCTGGAAAATCCTCGAGTAATTATTTTCTGTATATTTACTCAGTTCGTTAGAACTTAATTATTGGGAAATGTATTTGACTACCGCATTACACTTACGATATAAGTTAATTATTGAACACAGTTACCTTTAAGCACCTAGAAGATAACTATTAACGATGCTAAAGAAAATATTCCGAAAATATAGATGGCTTTTAATCCCCGAATGGCAATTTTTTTACTGATTCCTGTATGACTGAGTCGTGTAAACGAGTATAGCTGCGTACACCAGTGTTGCCAATAAGAGTTCTTATAGCTAGATAAGCAATAAATTAACTCCAAAAGCTACACAAATTAGGTTTAGCTACTAAGCTATTTTTAATCTACAATTTTAGTTTTTGTAAAGAATAACTTCACAAATTATAAGGTATTTAAAAATCTTTAAATATAAGTATGTAGGTCACATAAACGTAAGATACAGGCTGCCAGTGAAGGTCTCAAGTCGTTCATATTTAATGTAAACTCTCGACCTGCACAGGGCTGAGCAGTTTACTAACTCCATACCACATAAAGTTCTAGACAGTGTTGCCAAAATACTAATATACACAGCTGGCGAAAACCTATTTATTGAAATCAGCTCTTATTATATTCAGGCTATTATTAGCTTAGTCTAATGGTGAAAATAGTTGTTTAAGCCAGTTTTGATATAAAAACTAAATCGAGGAACGAATTAGGCGTACCATTAATATTATTTTAACAATCGGATTAAGCCAAAAAAGAATGAATAATAAATAGTATCATGATTATAAGCTTTCCTAAGTGAAATTTGCAACCGTTACAGGCTAAACGCAAAATACTCAAGATGACACTTCGAATATATAATGTTCAAATCCTAATTTGGTGCTGTGTTTGTTGTTAAATTCAATTATAATACCTTGCAAACATTTAAGCTTTCTTTTTTCGAAAAATCTAATTAATTTTTAGCTATTTTTACTGCTGATCTAGATCTTTTTAAATCTGACTTGGCAACACTGGTGGACCTTTCAAATTACAGTCATGAATTGATACCGATTTACATTTTTTTTTTTGGATTTTTATCGTTACGGTTTTAATCCCTGGTAACTGGTAGCTGGACTCATACCCATATCATGATCTACAACCCCTTTTTGCCAACTATCCTAATGCTGAGTGACAGATGGTGAGCCATTCGTCACCGAACCACTAATTCTTATGAGCTTTTGAGTAAAAAGTGGCAATATGAGGGACCTGAGACAGAATTATATACCTCTTTGCCAGTGTTTGTGAAACTATAGGAATTTTAGTCAGAATTGGTGCTGGCAAGGTGCTGGCAACATATATTATATATATCCAATTAGGTATATTAAAAAAAATCTTACTTTGTATTTATTTATTTATAAAATTTGAATTTGTTTATAAAATACCTCCAAAAGCAAAATACGTTGCTGCAATCCACGCTTTGAACAAACACACGCAGTTCTTCAGAGACTCTTTTCGACACAAAAAAGCTTTTAAAGCAAAGAATTATTTAAATTGATGCTCGGAGAAGGTTAGCTACTTGCATAAATTCACGGTAAAATAATCCGACTCTTTTTTCGCGTTCAAAAATATTTGGGTAAATACTGCCCATGTTTTCTGTTGGTATAAAAGTTGTAAGTTTTCGATCGACAAACCGCAAAAGTTTAACTTAATTAGTTAATTTATGAGTTATATGAATTATAATTGTATATATTTATATAATATAACTGATATATAACTGACGTCTGTCCATAGAACAAGTTTTATACCTTAGTTTTCTCTAAGAATAGTAAATAGACCGCAGAACGTGCATATGCAAATACTACCTATATAAATATGATTATTTTAAAAGTGAACCTGCTGAGATATTTACCTGCTATTCTCAGAAAGCAACATTGTGAATTGTGAGTTGTGAAATAATTGCAATAGACTATTTAAACTTTTTAAATGGAATTTAAAATAATTATCTAAATTATTCCGGTACTTGTGGAAAAAAAAAGTGAACCTATGTTATTTTTGCACACAGTACTGCTCGAAAAAATTGACGTTCCTGTTGTCTGTTGGTAAATTTACACTCAAATTTTACAGTTATGGCCACCAGTAACCATAAATTTCATAAATTCATAAATTCTTGTAATCGCGAAATCCTTCAAGAATTTCACTCTTTTGGCCAAAATCAACTATTTCAAAACGCTGTGTGTGTGTTTTTTTAAGTCAATTAGTGTTTTCGCTTTAAGCTATCAACCTTAACATAAAAGTAATATATATTTGTAAACAAAACTGATTTAGGTATTTTTAGTGTCCAGATTATGTTTTGAAATAAATATAAAGGATTTTTAGTGCTATGTAATGTTATTATCTTTCTCTTTCTCTTTCTCTTTCCATTTCTCTTTCTCTTACTTTATATCTTTATTTCTTAATGTCGTGTCGCAACGCAACATCTTATTTACCTCATTTTTGGCACAGAGGTAGTTGGAAGAGACATAGGATACTCTTTATATTCTTTAGGAATCAATTTTTATTCATACCTGTTACCAAGTTTCCAATTAATATGAGTTTTGGTATGGAAATAGCTGAAGAGTAGACTACGGGAATTGAGTTATTCACGGTTAATAATGCGGGGCACTATTCCTATATGGCGCAAAAGAAAAATTGGTTTTCTTGATTTTTGACGCAAGTTTAGCTAAGGAGATATAGAAGAAACTAGAAATTCGGCTAATTTGGTTCACATTAGAAGAGACCTTTCCTGGCGTGAAACCTTTTTAAAGTTATGAAATATATTTTAACAGTAAACTAAGCAAGTCCTATAAACTCATAACCTTTTTTATTTATGCTTATGGTTTTATTTATACTTGTAATAAAATAACCGTAAATTCTCTTAACCAGAATTAGTTTTGCGAAAAGCTGATTACTTACCTTAAATTAAAGCTCGACGTCGCAGATGTGCTCCGGCTAATTAATTTCTGGTAAACTGACTAGCTTTTAATTATTTCTCGGGTATATGCTCCATCTATTTGATGAAAATGAAGACAAGTACAAATTAGGCTAAGAACATCACTCACTTGGGCATAAAAGTTGAGACGGTGGTGGCATAGTTGTCCAGGCATCTGCCTCGCGTGCTAAGAGGCGGTTTGATTACCAGCGTGTACCAAGTCTACTTTTTCTAAATTTTCGCAAGCACATTGTTTCGTTCACATATCATGAGGAAAAATGCATATTTCTCGAGTGCATTGTTTCGTTCACATATCATGAGGAAACATGCATATTTCTCAAGTGCATTGTTTCGTTCACATATCATGAGGAAACTTGCATATTTCTCAAGTGCATTGTTTCGTTCACATATCATGAGGAAACTTGCATCGTCAAATATTTTTTTTAATTTCTCAAAAAAGTTTTAGAAAGATCATATATCATGCCGTTTGACTAATTATATCTATAATATTCTGTGGTTTTGACAACAAAGTTGATATTAAAAGCTTATTAATTAATATTGAATAAGATTATGTAACTCAAAACAATATTGGTGTATAGTGATTTTACACTTTGAGTGGGAAGCTTTAATAAATGGCCGGTGGGCGGGCAGAACAGTGTTACGCTGAGTCGAGGCGACGCCCACAGCCCAAAGGCCGAGTAGTAATCAATCTGGATGAGACATGGCTGCAGAAAGCAGATCTTGTGGAAAATAAATATTAATTCCGAATCAATTGTCATAGTCGTAAATTTAGTTCTTAAAATTGTGTTACAAGCGTCCATAGGCCACGGTGACCGCTTACCATAAGGCGGACCATCTGCTTGTTTGCCACCTTAGTGGTATACAAAAAAAAATTGCAGTATCAAAAGCTTTTCTAATAAATGTCTTTAGTTAAACGTTCGCTTAAATATTGTCATAACTTTTGAAATGACAACCCACCTAACATACTTACAAATGTACAACACAAAACCAAATACATTGTTAGAGTGTTTTGAATTCAGAACAAAAATGCGCCGGCAATGTTGTATGGAAAACAATTGCAGATGTAGTAGGTGGTTTACATGTATTATTTATTTCATATTAATTAAATTTATTATAGTCATCATCATATGATCTTTATACAATATATATGATATTTATTTTTTCCTTGCATTTATTAAAGAAAATTACTTTGTAGGGCTTGGCGGATATGGCATTTGTTTTTTTTCGTGTCATGCTCGGCCTTTTTCGCGGCTTGTGCTCTAATGTATGTTATATTAGTAAAAAGAATACTTTTAATATTATGCAATACTCTGTCTTAGGAACTAGCGTTTTGTGTACAAATTCTACAACCAATGTAAACTCATTTACTAAATCCACATGCATATAAACAGCATTTGTATGATATTTTTATGTTATCTAAAAATATATACTAAAAAAATACAAAAAGAATTCATGTTCCAAAAAAACAAAACGCAAAAGAAGATTTTTATTTTTTGTTCATCATCCGATCTTTGCCATTTCTGTTGTTGTTTTTTAAGAATCTTGATTTATGATTTTTATGTTAAAAGCGTAGCAAAAGTATAGCTACATACATAGCTACCGGAGACCAATTCATTTTTTTTTGGAAATAAAACAGCTTGTATTTTTTTCTTATCGTGTTTTCCATTTTGGTCTTAAATTTCTTCCTTTTCCATTATGCCCCGAATTTATTTACTATACACATCAAAGCTTTTGCCAGCGGCTTCACGTGCCCTTTAATTTTCCGTGTAGGATTTCAATGGCAACTCCTCAATTATAGAAAAAAAACCGACTTCCCTTACAATTTTAAGGAGCCTATGTGCTTACCCGGGACTTAAACTATGTCCATGCTAAATTTCATCTTAATCGGTGCAGCAGTTTAAGCGTGAAGAGGTAACAGACAGACAGAGTTACTATCGCATATATAATATTAGTATGCATTACACAATATTTTGACTTTTAATGTAGGTACATCTTTAGCTGTAAAAAGTACTAAAAGTACTCTAGTACATCACAATATTATTCACTGAATATTTTTCTAAGAAATACTGATCATTTTCAACCATTGTGTTCGTTCGTAAAATGTAAATATTGTATCCTCTGCAACAGGATGTTGAACCTACGTAAAAAACGTATCTACATATTGCGTATATTGGATTCGTACCTATTTGAAACGTGGCCCGCTATTGTCAATATATTTATAAGGTATTGTCACTGTATTTTGTAAGATATTGTCTCTACCCTTTATTTCAAGGATTTCATGCTTAAATAGGAATAAGCTGGGCTATTGTGTAACTCCAATGGTTATCCTTTTTAAGGCCAATACCATTGCCGCGCGCAGCGGTATATTGTACCAATGAATAACTACAACATATTTATTTGGGCTTCTAAACATAATATGCCAAATTTTATAAGAGTATGTAAGAGTAGTGATCTGAGTTTAATATTTATTTTTTATTGAATTAAGTACCGTTTGACTTAGGGACCAGTTCCAATATGGACTTATGATAAGAAGTTAATTTAAAATTATAAATACAAATATTATATTCTAGAATACATATATAATCTTTGGTGTGGTGTCAGTGGTAATAGTTTCGGCATATAAAGTGTTTAGCAATCACTAGAGAAACACGTCACACTATATGTATGTTACCTGATATATTCGCCGATCGTGAGTGTGGCAAACAAGTGCGTGTTATTAAA
Source organism: Apoda limacodes (assembly GCA_946406115.1). Lineage (NCBI taxonomy): Eukaryota > Metazoa > Arthropoda > Insecta > Lepidoptera > Limacodidae > Apoda > Apoda limacodes. The sequence goes on along the minus strand of OX291551.1, from coordinate 23,626,560 downwards.
AGCGGTCACCGTAGTCATGGTCGTTTGCAACGCCATCCAGGGGCATAACTTGCACATTAACAACCCTTTAACTCTTGAAACACTTCCTTGTGTAGGAATGCTCCATGCTTTAAAATTAATAATCGTGATCCCTTACTTATATGTCTAAGTATCTACCTATAAAGTAAATTTTAAAAATGGGATTTTTCACTTTTTTTTCTCAAACAATAAATTTTCGTATAAATTATGAATAAAGACAAGTTTAGCTATTGTTCCTTTGTAGAAAAATAAGTAAATAAACCTACAAATTGCCAAATGACAGTGTTCATTCATTCAAAGTCCAAAATTGAAACCAAAACATACTTACCCCGTTCCACCCCGGGTTCCCCTGGTAGATCATGCAAGGATCGACATGTTAAAATATGACCGAAGTTAGCCCAGTGAGAACAGGTACAAAAGTATAAAGTGACAGAATATTGTTATCTTTCTTTAGGCTGTTCCATTTGCTTACATTTGATATATCTGCTTTTCAGTTGAGAAAGCTTACATTAAAACACGTAATAAAATTCAAGATAATATTTCGAAAACATTTTAATTTGATCATTCTTGTTTTATGCGACAATCACTAAAATATATTTCTATTGAAAATACAGACAGCAAAACAGTAACATGTTGTTTAAAAAGCTCTTTTATGGACAAACAATGTTTTTTGTAGGCATTAACCTGAAAAGATTTAAAGTGACGACATTAGGAAATCCCCGTGATGATATTTTGTATTGGATAGCAAAATATAATCATGGAGTAACAAAAAAAAAAAAAAAAAAAGTAAAGTTTTGAAAAATCAAGGTAATTTCTTTGTAAATAACGAATTTTGAAACTATTACTATACTTACTATTATCCTATTAATGTCTAATTTAATTTAAAAGTAACAAAGTAAAAATAGCATATTGTAATTTTTTTAGGTCCAATTATTCTGTATTGAATACTTAAAAAATATATTTTTTATTTGAATTCATCTAATGTCGCCATTTTAAGGCTTTGTAAGTAAACGATTCAAGTTGCAACAAGTAGCTCTGGCATCTAAGTTACAAGACTTACTAACATATGTATGTATTGTGTACTTTATTATTATTTGTCTACTTATGCCAAATTATAACTTTTTTAGAAATTAGTAAATAAATATAATTCAAAAATTGGTAAACACAAATAACAAACATTATTTATCGATATTTTCTAAGAATATATTATTAATTAAAATTAATTAAAACTTCAACTCTTTTTACATTAACATTCATGCAATTCAACTACTTGGTAGCATACCATTATTCTATTCAAAAATATACTAATTTTAAATATACATATTAAAATCAATATCACATCTTTTATCCTAATATATATATATATATTATTTTTTCTACAATAGTCAGTGTATAGAGCTGCAGGAAGACTTGACACCAAATGAGATATATTTTAGTCCCATTTGGTAATTATTATTAGACATCATATTTTTATTACATTATACTCTATCCACCGAAACGAGTTAATAGGGGAAAAATGAACTGGCATGTGATTGGTCGAACAATGACGTTAAGGCTGTGTTCACAGCGCGAGTTTTTTTAGTTTGTTCGTGCGACTCGTACTGTTCAGACGTGCTCACTGTGCTAGTGCAATCTATTATTTTATTTTTTGACTCGGCTTGTTATTTGGACTCTGGATAATTTTGTTACGTGTGACCCGGCTTTGTGATTGATTGCATTCCTAAAGACTTGGCGCTTGTATAACGGACTTTTTGAGTTTACTGTCGATTTGCCTAAGTGAGATGGCCGACAGTTTACATGGAGGTAACTCTGTGGAAAAAAGGCGACGACGAGCCTTTTCCTCGACTGAAAAAACAATGATATGGAACATGTATCAATCTATGAGGAGTTCCATGGAATCCCCTTCAAACAATGACGTCATGAAAGCTGTTGCATCATCTATGGGTGTTCATTGGATGTCCATCTATAGAATTCTGAAAGAGAAAGAAACTAAAAATGTTTTAAATTCACCCAAAAAAACAAGAAAACGTACTTTCATTGTAGACACAATCGACGACTTAACTAAATGTGCTATAAGAAGAAAAGTTCACGATTTATTTTCCCGAAATGAGATACCGACATTGGACAAAATAATGAATTCAATAAATGAAGATGGTACTTTGGGGACATTCAAAAGATCAACACTTCATAAAATCCTTAAAATGATTGGATTTAGGTACATTAAAAGATGCAGGAACAGCTTATTGATTGATCGTGACGACATATTTTTTTGGCGGAGGAATTATTTGCGGACAATGAAAATGGCAAGAGAAGAAAAGAAAAAAATATATTATTTGGATGAGACTTGGCTCAATGAAGGCCATACTACTACAAACGTATGGACTGATACAAATGTGAAAAATAAACGCGACGCATTCCTTGATGGCCTGACAACTGGATTAAAAAATCCTTCCGGTAAGTTCTTTAACATAATTCCATTGTTAAAACTGTCTTTGTCATTAATGCAATTCTTTGAAAAGGTTTGAATGTACCTGAGCGATCCTTAATTGGCGGCACTTATTGTTTGTTATGTTATCTTAAACTGTGTGAGCGTTAACTTTGTATCAGATCATTCAATACAATTTTTTATTGTTCCAGGAAAAGGAAAAAGGTTAATAATTACTCATATTGGAAGTGATGATGGATTTGTAGAAGGGGGCTTACACGTGTTCGAGTCAAAAAAGCAAGGAGATTACCATCAAGATATGAATGCCGAAGTGTTTGAGAATTGGTTCAAAAATATTCTTGAAAAGTTACATGATAATTGTATTATTGTAATGGACAACGCTTCGTACCACTCAAGAAAAGTAGAGCAAATTCCGACTGAAAAAAATAAAAAACAAGAGATAATTAATTGGTTGAAAGAAAAACAAATCCCCTTTCAGGATGATTTATTAAAACGAGAGCTACTGAATATCGTAAAAAATCATAAGGAGCAGTACGAGGCGCGTGTCGTAGACGAAATGGCGAAAGCTAAAAATAAAACTGTGGTACGACTTCCGCCGTATCACTGCGAATTAAATCCGATAGAGTTGATCTGGGCTCAAGTTAAAGGACATGTCGCATCCCGCAACAAAACATACAAGATGGCAGAATTAAAAATGTTATTAAACAACTCAATTCAAAATATTGACGCTGCAAAATGGAAAAAATGCATAAAACATGTCGAAGAGATAGTAGAACCGAAAATGAATGCCATGGACAGAAATGTGGAAACAATGACCGAAACATTCATAATAAACGTGGGAAGTGACAGCGACAGTAGTGATACGTCGGAATAATTTAATTAATTGTATATGTTAAACTATTTAAATATACATAATTTTATTTTAAAACATTGTCTTAATATTTTTCTTTCTTTCTCTAAGTTCAATACAAAATACTTAAGTGGTTTTAGTGCTTACTATTGAGCGCACAAAATCATCGCATATGAACACACCTTAACTTTTTATCAGTATAGTTGACGCCCACTCACCTTTTTGTGTCCTTATCTTTTGTAAGGGATTGTGCGACAGAGACAATGCTCTATTAACTCGTTTCGGTGGATAGAGTATAGTTATATCGAAAATATTTTTAAAAATATGCAATTTTAATAACTTATTTCATAAAATATTGAATAGTTCTCAATTTATCTATAACAAAGTACGTCTGTTATTAAGTATATAAGTAAATATTTTACGCAACATGTATGTAGGTATAAAAAATTAAGAAAAAAAAACTGAAATAAATAGTAGTAGGATTTTGCTGTGTAATAGGTACATTTCATCAATAAATAGTTATTTCTAATAAAATTTTGATTAAATTTTCTATGACATTTATGTATATTTTTCTTCTAAATACAATACAATTTACCCAAATTATATTTTTTAACGAATTGTTTTTTGGTATTTTTCACTAGGTCATATATGTAGTACTATATATTATTACTAATAACATACAACACTTAAAGCAGTATATTGAACAATACTGATCTAATACACTAAGTTAGCTTATTTACTTATGACGGTAATCAACAATATAATAAAACAAATCACCACAAAAACTTTTTATTAAATATTCCATAAGACTGACAGACCTATCATATATTTGACAAATAGTGAACGAAGAACGATAAATACTTAATACATAAAGTTTTACTGATATAAAACTTTAGGTTTAAAATCAAAAATATAATAAAAATTAATTAAACATAACGTTACAACACTTTACAAGAAAAAATAAAAGTGTAGTGGTTTGTGGTGATTAACAGACCTATAAAAGATTTGACAAATATGTAACATACGAAGAACCCTGTGGAATAAGAATAAGATCAGTTTTTCTTTTCTATAATTGACAAGACTTTGATAAAAAACCAAAACAATTTACTGACATAATTTATCCTTAAATTTAAATCAATCTAATACATGAAAATTAAAATAAGTATAAAAACAAAGTTCGGAAAATCTACATAGTCGTAATATTTCATTCTAACTCTCTCATTAAGTATTTTTTAAAGGTCATCTTGGTTTATTCTTTTCATATTTCACTTTTTATACTGGATTTTTTTTTTAATTGAAATTAATTAAACTGATCTATTACCTATAGAAAGTTCATTATGTATTCAAGAAAAACTAAGTTAGTCTCGTCACTTGTGAAAATAATAAAGATAATCTGATTTTTTTTAACTTAAACTTTTTTCAACTACTTTGTTTGCTTAAGTAATTAATTAATTGAAGCTAAGGTTAAAAAAATTTCTCGTCATATTTGTATCAACTCTTTCATTAGGTAGTTCTTCGAATTACGTTAATCGGTTTATTAATGAAAAGTAATCCTTGAAGTTTTTTTCATTGAATATTTTTTACTGCTTGTATTTGTATAATTAATAAATTCTTAAAGTGAACTAAATTTTTTTTTAAAGAGTTTACAAAAAAGTTCAAATATTCTACTCATATGTCCATTTAAACTCTTTCTTTGGGTACCTTTTCAAGTTAATTTACGTTAATCAGTTTAATAAATTCAATCGTCATAACGAAAATTAAGTATCGAAGTCTTCTTTAATTAAAACTTGTTATAAAATTAACTGAAAAGATAGACACAAACATAAATCATAGAACACATAGCATTGATTGACACAGAGTAGTTTAGGAAAGTCATAAGTTGCCTGAATAGTCCTTTCATAACAAACGTTATCCTTATGATATAATCTGTAATAGTAACTTAATCACTTATATTTCCAGTGCTAACATCTTAGGAGCCTATTGTGCCACCTGGTATCAGAAATATCAGCATATTATGTTTATCGTAATACCTACATGCCTTCAATCAAACAATCAATATTACTCTACTCAGATATATATTTAATTGTTGATTAGTTCTTGGTCTATAATTATATAAATTAACATCAAAAACAGGAAACATACCACTGTCATAGCAATTAAAAAAAAATATGTATAAACCAAACCGTGTCGTACGCAAAGCCACATCAATGAAGAATTTGAAAATAGGATAATAGAAACAAAGTAAATTGGGATCGGTCAGAAACTGTTGTTGCAAAGCAAAAATTCTGTATCCTGAAGTTTGGACGAAATATCAACCTAAAAATAGGGTACAACCTTTTTACCTTGAATGTGAAGCGAAGATGTTTTAAGATAATTTGTTCATATACATATGATAAACTTTTCTAAAATATTTTCCAAAATACTGTTTTTAGAACCTAATTACAATATTTTCCTAAGCATTGAAGCACATTTAGTTTAATTAAGAGTAAATACCTTACAAGAGAATTGACAATACAAGAAAAAGCGTTCCGAAAATAATTCGAAGCATTTGGAAGACATGTAGATAAGCAGAAGCTCCGTTGCTACGACTTGTTTCTTGAAGGGGCTTCTTTAAGCTCAACTCATTAACTTTCACTGTATAACAGAAAAAAAAAACATTAACATATTTGGAGTCGTTATGAAACCTATTTTTTTCTTTTAATTACTTTTTTTGACATTCAAGACAACAATAAATGTCACTCTGACAGTTAGGTAATTAACCACCTAATTTTTGTGAGATTTTTTTTTTAGTAAAGAATATCTTTGTGTATTTTTGTAGCTAAATTTTGTTGTACATAGTGTTGAATATTTCGCTTTAACATCATTTACCTATATTTTTTTCGATAATTTTTTTTTTTTTTTATTTTATAGTAATAAATTGAATCATTTGTGACAAGGATTTAAATATATTAAAAAAACTTATTTATCTCTTTTAGAAAAAAAAGTGGCTGAAAAATTAAATATCGAAAGAATTAATTAGGTACATTACACTTTTTCACTGTTAAGTCTCTAAAACCACAGCCTACACAATCATTTCATTCAGTTGACCATCGAAGGCGTGTAGGCAAAACAATTGTGAGGTGAGGTGCGCGGCGAGCGCAACCGACTAGTCTATGTCGTTACATATCATCAGTCATACATTTTATCGGGATACCATGACTATTTCGACGTTGTCGGATTAATCAAAGACTGAATGTATAAATTAAATAATTGTTAAGGCTGTGGTAAGACATTGGAAAAGGTCTACTTTCGGCAAATAATTAATAAATTTGAATTTATTATTAATTATCTTTCAAATTTAAAAACTTTTAAATGTTTGTTATGGATTTTTGTATTCAAGAACCAAAAAACTATGAAGTATAATATTTCGAGCTGTGCCAATTCATTTTAATATATCATGGATGGACAGATTTATTGCTAAAGTCTTGAAGAATTCATAAAAGTGTAACGTCGTATATTATGTTTGTGAGCTTGTGTGAGCAAACTTTCATCTCATACACCTGACCTTTAAATGAAAAGTTATTTTAATAAACTTTACGTCACCGCTTTCCAACTTTGCGCTTAATGTTAAATTTCAACGTCAAATAGTTTCAGCGAAAAATTACTTGTGACTTTTGGACATGACATGACATTATGTCATAAATGTACTAGCTTTTTGATTTTTCATGAACTACTTCAAAAGACAAAGGGATTCATTAATTAGATTGTACCTTATATTGAATTTCATTCAAAAATGAACGGGTTATAACGATGTTTGTCTATCAGTTTTCAACTTAAAAAGTATAATTAATACTACCATATTATAATATATATATTAGTTCAGATAAGGTAATAATCATAAGATATATTTTCATATTTTATATGCATAAGTTGTGAGGAGCTCTTGGCCCAGTAACATTCGTCTGTTGGATACGATTTGCGAAGTAAAGCATTCGAGCGTGGTCACTACCTGGATGGTTGAGCATCTAGTAGTGTATTATTATTAGCTCCTACGTGTTTGGGAGGGCACGTAAAACCATCAGTCTTGGCTGTTTTTCATATGGGAGCAGTAGTTAAGCCAAGTCAGTTCCGGCTGACAGTGAGCGGCCAATAGCTCGATGACGTCTGTTAACCCACACTAGGCCACCGTAGTGGATTGTGGCCGAAGTCTTCTCTTGAGGGAGAGGTCTGTGCTCCTGCAGTGAGGTGTATAACGGCTAAGGTGAATTTCATGTTTAAAACAACATAATTTAAATTTACAAAATATTTTGATTTTGATTGGAGGGTAGTCCGAAAGTGAAGAGCAAAATTTGAAAGTGAAATTTTATACGTATCGAAGTTATGAAAAATATCTAAATATGTATTATGCAAATTTTCCAAGCTACATAAATTTTGCATGCTAATAAGGTATGGAAGCCTTGAGGCGCGAAACAGACTCACACATAGTCTGCCTGCCTCAGTAATTTACAGCCCATTGCTGAGGCATAGGCCTCTCCTTAGATAAGGAGGCTAAAGCCATAGTCTACTGCGCTGGCCGTTGGTGGACAAGTTTTTGAAGTGAAAACTTCTTTAGCGGCGCTGTGCACTTTTTTTGTGATGGGTAAAAACTGTTAAACTCGCGTCAGGTCACGTGTCCTGATCGAAAATTCGTAAGATGTCACTCGCGTTAGGACACGTGACCTTTATTTACATTAGGTTAGTTTTTATTTTTAGTATATGGCGATTATGAGTAGTACAGGAAAGTTGGATATGGGATTTTAATTCTATGACAGATTGAGCTGTCAAATATACAACGTCAAAAAAGTAAATAAACAAAAGTTATTATTTTTAATAAATAAATATGGATAAGAAGTGATGGGAAGTAAGTAGCGAGTATGTTTTCACTTCTGCCGGCACTCCCGGAGTGCAACCCGTTTTTTTTAAAAAAAACAATTATTTTACACTTTAAAATCATACCTGTGACTGTTTGTTTTTTAACATCAGCAAACTTTTCCCCAGGTCCAACTTCATCTGGTATAGTGGAAGTGCAAGTCAATTGGAGTTTACCATGAGCAGGTGTTTTAAGTTCAGCTACTGATACCCACAGTGTTAGAGGTATCACTGGAGGTAACTTAGGTTTATCGGGAACCTACAAAGAATTAGGAAATTATTTATATTGAAATGAAAAAATGAAATTTGGTCTATTTGTGTAGATAAATAATAAAACACATAATACATATTATCAAATTAATGCTACCAAAAAAAAAATGACTTTTTTTATTTAAAATCTGAAACATTCGTTCATCTTTGTAAATTTTTAATGTTAATTATTAAATTATAAGGATTTTAATAATTTTCTAGGATTAATTCTGATACCTACTTTTGACATATGGTCACTCTGCCCATCATTAAGTGTACATTTTGTGTGTTTACTGTTACTTGATGGTGGTGCAATAGTAGTTTCGCTCACGAGCGCCCAATATTTGGCAGTGAAATTCAGTTCGGGCGCTATGTAGCGATGCTGATGTTTCCTGTGTCGGTAACCCCCACCGCCTTTTGTGCGAGTACTACTCGAAACACGATACGAGAAATATCTTACTGACTCTTCTTTTGCCTGAAATTACATTATCAATTTATTACATAGTATATATTTGAGCTTTGATAAAATAGACAGGGCAAAATAGATAGCCCGCGGCCAACCCTTTTCAGTTAGGATCGTCCCCAATCTCAATTCTCTTACTTAGGTAGATCAGTCCAGCACTATACATTCATGGTTCAAGATATACGACTATATTGAGTAAATTATATTCTTCAATCCATATAAAAAAAAACTTTGAAATAATATTTTTTTATTTTTTGTTGCAATTATCATAGAACTAGGAACTTATCATTGAATGTTTTCTTAGTTTTCATCGAGAATCGTAAATAAAGAGAATATGATAAAGTGAAAACAAAAAATATAATATTTTGTATACATAAATATATTAGGAAATATATACCTTTATCAAAACACAAAAATAAACTCAATATTTTGCTTTATTTACATACTCAAAGCGTCAATAGTTAGAATAGCTACTAAATACTAACTAAAGACTTTTTTAACACTATAGTATTTTTATTTCATCACACTTACTCGTAAACAGTGTCATTACGTGCAGGCAAAGTGGGTGCTAAGACCTTTTTTTATTATTCCTGGGGCTTTGCTTTTTCATTGTAAATTTTACTTTTAACTCGCCTATAATAGCGCGCCTATTCTATTGAGTGCATTATGTTTAAAAGCCGTGTGTTAAAAATACTACGTAAAAAACTATGTACACACTACAAGATAGCAATTACAAGTTTTAACTTCAGCTAAAACTTTTTAATTCATAAATTCTTTAGATATCTAGTGCCATCTGGCGGTAGCGTTTTTTCCTTGATTTCTATTTTCGCTAATTGATTTGTGTTTTGCTGAGTTAATTTATTTATTCACCTTATATTTTTATTTATTTACTCGCAAATGTGTTGAAAAAAATTATGTGTAGTACACACAGGCGGCGGCATAGAAATTACAAACTTTAGTCATGAAAGTCTTCGGCCTTAGACTTCTAAATAGTCTCTTGTTAGTTATTTTCTCTTTACCACCCTTAGTACACAATGTTGGTACTATTATTACCTACTACTGCTCTATCTAAATCTTACGTACAAGTTCTCAACCGCACTAGCCTGAAACTCAGATATTAAATTAGTTTTATGTTTAAGTACATTATATTACCTTTTCGTCATCGATATACCAGGTAAGGCGCGGCGGAGGTGCGGCCGGCGCGCTCGTGCAGTTGGCTCGCAGTAAACCCCCAACCACCACATCGGGCTTGCCAAATGTTATTATAGGGGGATGCTTCTGTGAGTCTGTTTTAGAAATTATAAATGTAAATATTTCAAATGTAATTAGGAATTCGTATTAATCTACGAAGGTAAGTATTTTAACGTTGTTTTACTGTTCTTTTTCATTAAATTATATATTTTACTAGCTGACCCAGCGAACGTTGGATATCTATTTTGAAACAACTGACGCGCCACCTATCCACTTTTTTCTATAATAATAATCGTTTTAGTTCTCCCAATCAACATTTTTTACAATGAAAATAACAAAACTATTCACTGAAGAGCAAAGTGCCTATAAGAACAGCCTACATCTAGTTCAGGTACTTAAGTTTCACCTACACCTACTTTACAATTATTTGTTAAATCGTTGTATTGTATGGACAAATGTAAATTGTAAACATATCTGATCAATAAATAAATTGTTATGATTATTATTCTGAAAGGTTTGTACTAATTCAGAAACCTTCCCTGGCGTGTGCACAACAATTTACCATAATTTCCTTACAATCGGTTAACCCTTAGTACGCGAGTCCGATTTGCACTTGACCAGTTTTTCTGTCTAGAAACCTTCCCCGGCGTGTGCACAACAGCTTACTAAAATTTAATTAGAATCGGTTGGCCCTGAGTGCGCGAGTGTGACTCGCACTTGATGCTTTTTTCAAAACCAAACCTTGATCTAACAATAACGAACCCAACAAGAAAGAATTATCCAATTTGATGCAGTCGTTCAGCAGTTATGGCGTCACAAAGGGAAACAGGGATTCATTTTTATTAACATAGATTACCCCCGACAAAAACAAAAGGGTGTTATAAATATAACATATATTTGTATCTGTCTGTGGCATCGTAGCTCCCAAACGAAGAAACCTATTTTTATTTATTTATTTTTTATTTAAAAGGCGACGTGATCGATAGTATTCTTAGGTTTAATTAAAAAAAAAATCTATTAAGCCGTTGGAAGATCATCAGGTATTTTCTAGTTGATGAAGGGATATAAGCAACTTCTACAGGTCTGATCGATTTGCAATGTGGTCTCCTGTTACTTCAATTATATTGCAAGAACTTAGTAACCTTGACCCCATGCTGCAGCATCACATGGAATCTGCAGGATACTCTAATCCTTACTTACTAAAAACAGAGGGTTTACTAAGAGTCCCAATGAATTGTTTACAGATAGATAGTGATCATAGGGTCTGATGGTAAAGCAGCTACGTAAGAAATTTCGCTCGTTCGTCGATTTTTTTTTTTAAGTCGGGATTTTGTAAAATTTTAGCTAATTTCATTTGTTAGAAAAATACGGTAGGTAAATAAATCTATTATACAGTACATATAAGACTTAAATATATAATATTCTGTACTTTAGACAAACTTTCTAAAATAAACGAGAGTATTCAATTTGTCAGATTATTTATTGAAGAAACTTTTATATAGGTCTATGCACATAAATGATTTACCTACCTCGGTATGTAGTTTAACAAATAATTAAGAATACTAAAATATATTTTTTTATAACTTACAGAAACATATGAAAAATCTTAGCCAAAAACATGTCGTCGGCGACCAAAAAAACATTAGATATTAAAAAACTATAGACCTACCGATGCCGAGATTTTCACTGATCGCCGTGCTCAGTGAAAAGTTCCAAAAGAATCGTAAACTATCCTTGTTTCAGTCCGCAAAAGTGCCTATATTCATTCGTTGAGCGTCATATGGAAACTATAAAATTTCCTCGATTAAGAACAGAACCCTAAATATAACAGTAATATTATCCATAACCATAGATATGAGAACAACACAGCTTCAAAAACGTATTTAATTAAACTACCCAGAATATAATTTAAACTTAAGGTTCACTCACATACAACAGTCAGCTGATGCGTGGGCGAGGCTGCAGTGAAGATTGGCGTCTCTAGAGAGACCTCGCACCAGTAGAGGCCAGATGCCGCCGGGTCCATGTTCTCTATTGTTATAGAATTCTCTGTCGTTAGTGACATCTGCAAGCAAAGTCAATATTCATTAACAAGTCAAACGAGTTCTTAGTTTGTGAAAATAATCATTAACTTGGACATTTTATGTCAATAAAAGCTGTAGGAATATAATATATTTAAACATTAAATGGTTAAATGTAATGGCTGTTATTTAAACAATATATCTATCTATGCGTAGCTTGCTTTCAAAAATAACTAGAATACCTTTACTAAATAGGTAGGGATAAATTATATTAAGAGGGCAATGAAGCTAAACGTTTCATACAGAAAACTAGTCGTATTTTCACGATTTTTGTAAATATTGTAGATTTTATTAAAAAAATTGGACTGTCCATATTAAATTTTAGGAAATATTGTGTATGTCTGAAAATATTTGCAAATTATTGTTCGTATTGAAATGTTTAAATGTTCTATGAAAACAAGCATCTTGACTGTCCTGTTCCAATAACGAATTATTTTAAAATGTTGACTATTAAAAACAATTTTTTCATAACTTTCAAGTTTGCAATAAAACTCATTAGACCGCCACCAATACAGTGATTTAGGAAAAAGTTCAATTTCTATGCTGATCAGCGACTTCTTATCAAATAAAACTAAGCTAAATTAAGCTATTTTAAACTATTCTTTTAATTATTAACACATAATGTTTAAAGTGTTCCTACATGTGCGCAGAGTGTTTTGTACTGCAGTAGATCCATGACATAGCCCCGCTCAATTGTCATCAGGGAAACATTAAGTAAGATAAGTTTAAGTTAGAAAGATAGTAAATAAATACTTACGTTAAGTTTTCCACCCGGAAAGGTGTAGTTGGTAAAAGGTGGAACTCGTTCTCTTACGTACTGCAGTAGTTTGGCACCAGTTCTCAGGAACTCCACCTTGTAAAGAAGATTGGAGGGGACCTGGTGGAGACAGTGAAGAGTAGCGGACCCTTCACGTCCAACCCAACTTGGTCCAGTCAACCGTACCTCCACATCTGTTGCTTGGCCACTGCCTGAGAAATTTGTAAAAAAATTAAATGTTAAGATTGCTGACAAAATTATATTGTATTTATTCACTAAAGATTTGACACATTTTTTGACGTGACAACGTCTTATAAATTGGTTTGCCGGGTGACACTTCAAGAAACTGCGTTACGCTCCGCTCACGTTATGCGCTCACAATGAGAGCGAGTGAGAGGCACGCGCCCGCCTAAGAGCGAGAGAGACAGACATAAAATCATTGTCACGTAAAACTTTCGCCCGTATACCGACTTTACAGGCAACCAGTTTTTTTATTAGGTAATGAAAATAGGTTTAATTTAGATTAGGAGGTTCTTTTAGATATTACTAAAATTAAAAACCCTAAAAACTGGTTTTACGGCAAAATTACCACAATTTACTATAAAGTAGGTAATTCATTAAAAAATATACATTAATTTACATAATCCATCTGAATTGACAACTTAGTTACATTTACCTACGTGTACCAAATTTGCTTCAATTTGGAAGTAAGCTTACCTGAAGAAACTATTACTTTATGAAATGAAGAGTCCAACGAGTTTGCGTTTTTGTTGATTAAGGTATAAAGCTATACCTATCATTGAATAATAAAATGAATTAAGTAAAAAAAAAAAAACTTTTTTTTATTTTTAAATTTTTGAATCAAACATTTTTATATTTTTTAAATATAAAAATATATAAAAAAAAACTAAAATAATATAAATCTACAAAAAAATATTTCTTGCTCAACTTTTCATGTTGCAGTAGTTGAGATAAAAAATAAATCAAGGGTCTTTGTGGAAATTTAAGATTATAGCACATTTTGGACCCCAATTTAGTTACACTACTATATTTCTACAAAATTGTAAAATTTATGTTAAAGTCTTACCTTGATCCAATACAAAAAGTAGAAGAAACATCCATGTTCGCCATACTCCTAGCGATAATAGCACCATCGCCCACAAAAACCTTACACCATCACTTCACAATGAGATTGTTTAATGGTAATTCAACACCAAGCATTATTTTATTTTTTCTATCTTATGATTTCCTTAATTTTTAGCCAAACTGATTTAATACAATATTATTATTTATTTAAGTTTACATTGCATTGCAAATCTGAAGAGAAACATTTTCTTTTCACTGTCACTATTTACACTTTATTTACCTACTTTTGTTTCCTAACACGGATTGTCAGAACCTGGCAACTTTCATCGTCATCAAAAAGCCAATGTTACACTAAGCATAAGAATATAACAAATTACTAACATAAACGCCTAAAAGGACTAAGGGCATATTTGCATACTACTTAGTATACGCTTTCGGCATAGACTATAACAGCGCGTAACAAGAATTATGGCACTAAGCCAGCCAGCATTATCAAAAACCCTTTTTTTTTTTCGTAAAAAAAAATGATTTTTGTTACTAAATTTTGATTTATATAGTGTTGGCTATTTCGCTTTAGCATAATTAATTTTTTTTTATATTATTTATTTATTTAATTTATTTATATTCTTTATTGAACACCAAAAGTGTACAAAAGGTGGACTTAATGTTAACAGCACTTTCTACCAGTCAACCTACAAATGTTCAAGAAAAAGTCTCGGTAGGTGCAAAGAAAAAAGATATTTACATTTGCCTGCGTATTATTTACATTATATACTTAACTAAATAAATTCCTACTTACATACAACGTTCATACACATACATACACATACATAAATATACATATTATACATACTAATACATACATAAATTTTAGTGTAACAGGATGATAATAAATATTGTACGAAATGTCTTATTACAAGGATTCAAAATCTGTTAAGAAAACGTATCTCTTTTAGAAAAAAAAAATGGCTGAGAGAGTTAAAAGTATATTAGTATATAAGTATAAGTTATTAAAATACACATATTTGAATTATAAAGTTTTTGTAACAATAGATTAGTTAACAACCTTAAGACCTTTACAGTGTATACACATATGTATAACTAACTTTTGCCTGCGGTTTTATCGTAGTAGGATTGCAATGGCAACTCCTCAATTGTAGAAAAAAAACCGACTTACACGTAGACTACGTCCTTTTGCGGGACTCAAACTATCTCCATGCCAAATTTCATCCTTATCCGGACAGCGATTTAAGTGTGAAGACAGACAGACAGATAGAATTAATATTAGTATGGATTTCGGAAGGAACGGGTCAACATAGGAACATCATTACGATAGTACAGCAAAATCGCCTTTAAATTAGGACGTTTTTGACGTGTTTTTTTTGTATACCACTAAGGTGGCAAACATGCACACGGGCCGCCTGATGGTAAGCTGTCACCGTGGCCTATGGCTGCTTGTAACACCAGGAGTATATCTCGCGCGTTACCGACCCTTAAAAAACCAATAACTTCTTTCTTGAAGAACCCCATACTGTAGTCCTTAGAGAAAACATTGGCAGGGAGGTCATTCCACAATGTTATCAAAAGTTAATCAGATGGCATGTAAATATTTAATCGCTTGACCATATCATTTAAAATTAAGCTACCAAGGCCATGAAATAGTTCATTTCATATTTATTGAAAAATAACAATTCTATGCAATCTCAGGATTGTGTGAAAAAGGAAATTGGTCATATATAAATTATTAACTAAGGATGAATTACAAATTATGACAAGCGAATGAATTACAATTGAGTGCCTAACAAATTATTAATGGCATTACTTACTTATTGAATTTTAAATGAGTTAATTCATTATTTATATAATTTGTTTAAAATTTATTAAATACTTTAAAACTGCAACATAATTTGTTTAAGATTAATGAAAAAAAAAAAAAATTTTCTTTTGTGTAAAATTTAAAGATGGAATGATTACTTCTGCGTCAGTTATATCCTTTCACATTTGCATTTATCCGATTCAGTTTTAATACAGTAAAATAGAAAAGCTACAAAAGGTCAGTTACAGAGAAAATACATGCATACTTTTCTCTACTACCCAAGTCCGAATACCATATATTTTATGACTAGCTTATTCCCGCGGTTTCGTTCGCATGCATGGACTTTTGAAACACAAGGAAGCTTAAACCGTTTATCGTTTTACCTGCAAAATATGGAATGCTCATACAACTTTTGATCTACTATTTTGCCCTGTACGGATGACTTTTCAAAAACGGCGAAACACGTCACTGAGGGCTATTTGGGCTATAATCTACACGTGGCCCACGTACAGATTATGGACTTTACATAAATTTGGCAAATCCTTTCTTAGTGCTCGCCTACGTTATAACAAAATGAATTTCAAATTTCAAGAGCCAGTAGTTTGGGCTGTGCGTTGATAGGTATATTAGTCAGTCAGTCAGTTAATTTATATATATATATAAATATATATATATATTTATATATATATATATATATATATATATATATATATATATTAATAGACTAAACCTTTGTATAGCAACGTTTGAACACCATAGATTCTATAAAAACCCTTTCATATTATTCAAAAATGTTTTCTCAACAGTGAAATAGATTATTAACGCAAAACATTCTACACAGAATAAGGACTATATTAATATGCTTGCCACTTAAATCTTAATTAAGTCTGAAGATGAACGGATAATTAGAGCTAACGCTGCAGCTGCGATGGCGGAGTATCTACCTAGTACCTAGTTCTTATGTACATAGTTAATAGCAATATTAAAAAACAAAAGCACCACATGCTTGCATCCACACAAAGCTTAAGAAAATAGATAAATCATTCAAAGGACAATTTATTCGTTTTACAATAAAGTCTGTAAATTAAACTTTAAAAAGTTTAAGAATTTTGTTAAATAGATACAAAAACATATTTCACAATAAAATGCAACCTTGTGGATAAAAATGCAGGAACAGTACAATGAAACTATACAAATGACTAATGACTAGTGACTAATGACGTAAACTAACTACGTAGACGTAGACTAGACTAATGAAGTAGGCTAGTGACTAATGACGTAAACTGACTACGTAGACTAGACTAATGAAGTAGGCTAGTGACTAATGACGTAAACTGACTACGTAGACGTAGACTAGACTAATGAAATAGGCTAGTGACTAATGATGTAAACTGACTACGTAGACGTAGACTAGACTAATGAAGGTAGTAGCCGCTCGGATGACAGAGTTTTTACATCCACCCTAGGCTTAGGTTATATTATGATAACAGCTACGACCGACGCGTCCCGTACAAAACAAGGAGGAGTTCAGAAAAATTGTGCCACTAGGCGGTCAGTCATCCATGTACTGATCACGCCCAACGTTGCTTAACTTCGTATATTGTTTCTGATTTAGAAATTTCAATGCACTAGTGCTCATTTATTATATAATCAACATAAATAATATTATAAAAATTACTTTACTTATAAATTTAGTACACAATTGAAATCGATAAATCTTTAATCATGGAGTTAAGCGTAGGTGCTCATAAAATCAAAATGGCTGACAAGCAATATGGTTTGTTTGCATTGTATACTCTACCTTAGAGGTTTAGGCACATTGCTGTACTTGATTAGTTGTGGTTACCCTAGACCGCTAACAATATTATGCAACTAATGCCGTATTTAATATGTGGATTACAGTCAACGTCAGCTTTCGTGATGAGGCCCAGGTATATAGACGATTTAATCATACAATTTCACATTTTCTGTTCAACTTAAAATTCGAAATATATTTTGTATTACAAATTTATTATTGTCTAATAATATCACTAAAATAAATAATGATAATGATATGATATTTTGAATAATACTTCAAACATGATATGCCGTAGCTTTAATTTAATTTTGTTTAAGTTTTATTAAATTTTTTTTCTAAGTTTGAATTGAAAAAAAGAATAAGTCTAATTAATAGGTACTGATTTAAAGTTTCAATTATTGTTTTTTTTTATTGAGCTGTGATTAAGTTAGCTAAACATTTTTTTATAACGAAAAACATTTGAATCACCCTGGAGTTAGTAAACATTATTACCCTGCCCAATCCTGACTTAATTCTTTTGGCTTGTCAACTGGCAATTATTTTTTACTTTAAAGCGGGTTTCATAGGACTTAATTGGTTCGTAAAAAGTCGGCAAGAAACTCAATAGTTACTCTTTAAAAAAAACATTAACAACATCATCAATGGTTAAATAAAATTCTTAGGCCATACATTTTTTTATTATATATACATACATATACATCAATTAGATATGCAATGTAATGTAATAAATTCTTTATTAAACAAAAAACTGTAGTACATACTGTTGATTTGTGAAATTTAAAACCTATTTAAAAATAAACTTTCTCTGTTTATCATATGTGTATTTAAAATTTATTACAATACACAGTAGAAACAATGAGTCATTTTTTTCTAAGCAAACACAAGTCAATCCCTTTTGACCCACCACTTTTAAAGTAAGCCGCTTAAAGCAAGTGATCTAGTTTCTTGCTAAAGAGTTTCATCATAAAGGCTTTTATATGAGCGACGACAAAGAGATGACGTCAGTTTTCTGCCCCGTTTCCGACTCGCCGTACGTGACATGGCTTATACTAGTAGATCTACTGAACGTGAACGTGGCCTGGATTTCTTTCAGCCGTTTAATTTTTATTTAAGATCATCTTTTCATCTTAAAAACAGATTTTGGAACGATTATATTTCTAATAAAAAGGAACGGTTAAATTCATGATTACATTTTACTTGAGTCAAATACTTTAAAAACTTAGTATTTGTTGTTATAGCGGCAACAGAAATACTCCTTCAGAGCCTCGCCCAAAAAAGTTTAGTGAAGCAGTAATGGCTGCAACAGCCAACTGCATAGTCAAAAAAACACGTACCTTTAACCCTATTTTTGACAATGTATGAAGGTTCTTACAGAGCATGTGTTGTGTAAAACTGTTCCTTTCATTTTAAATTTCGTTCTCTATTTTACTTTTATCTAATATTTAACCTAAAGGCCAAATACCATTGTTATAAATTTAGCGTCAAACATAACATGTGTATTATTGCCCTCTTAGGGAATGAAACTTGCAAAGTAGTTACTATGTAAATGCTGGCTTATGTTATAACAAAATCCTTTGTGTGAAATTTCAAGTCTCTAGATACAAAAATATTGGAATTCTCATCTCGCCGGCACCCTAGGAACCAACATTAGGAGGGCCAAGGCTGGATTCGAGTGGATATGAGCTGAGACATGGTAGATCCTCTGCTCCCACTCACTCCACAGTGTGAGGATGACATCGACTACGCACTCGTGCGTCACGTAGATGCCCGCAGGGACATATAGCGTCCCTTGCCGCCACGTACCTTTATCGGCTTAGGATTTTTATACCCCAATTTTGCACTTATATACTCTATCTAGGTAAGTACTCAGAAACCTCCGTGAAAAATTTCAGCTTTATAGACCTAGTAGTGTGGATTGTGCGTTTTTAAACCACTCACTCAGTTAGTTTACTCTTTTACATTTAAAGGAATTTAAGATATCCAAATTTGCATAAAATTGCAGTTTAAACTACATTTATTCTCGTTATGAGTAAAAAGTGCTACATTTTGATATAGGCATGCATTTTAAATAAAAAATAAAATAATAAGTAGCATCC
Source organism: Apoda limacodes (assembly GCA_946406115.1). NCBI lineage: Eukaryota > Metazoa > Arthropoda > Insecta > Lepidoptera > Limacodidae > Apoda > Apoda limacodes. The sequence goes on along the minus strand of OX291551.1, from coordinate 23,606,822 downwards.
TTAACGCGTTCGTGATTTCCTGTCGTAAAGAGTACTTAGTTTTGAAAACGATGTATTTTCAGGAAGAGGGTCTCGTCACAGACGTGAGAGATGACGAGGGTGCTACCCACAGCAGGTATTCGTGCGTGACGTATCCGGTGTTTGTTCACTATAGGTACTCATACTTTTACATTTTTATTGCTCGAGTGTTTTATGGAATCTTTGTAAAGGGCAACTTTTTTCTAACAGCCAGTATCAGTTTTATTTTTAAAAAACATTTAATGTTACTGCTGAAAGAACGACATCTTGTCTTACAAATTGCTATTTTCACAGACTTCTAAGCTTTAGCCTCAGAGTAAGGTCTGATATCAATCAATAAAAGCCACTTTAAAATCAAGCTGAAGTTATTACTTTTCGAATACTTACAATTTTACGGCAGTTTTACATAATATATATCATAAGGCGCCTACAAAGCCAACATTATGACTTGCTCCATGAACCAGAAGTTGACGTACCTTAGTTTCGCCATCGTTTACCGACAACATTATACACGGCTGTAGATGCCACATCGTAAAGAGCGTCTACGGGTTCCTCCTGCGACCTTCTTCGTGGCAGCGGTCTACTGCCCGCGTGCGTTTGTTAGGAACTAGGGTAGGTCGGTGTAGGGAAGCTTGTCCTAACTGGTGTCTGACGAAACGACTGACGTGGTGCTAACAGTCGTAGAGAAAGAAGCCTGCGCATTGTAAAATTTCGATTGGATCCTAGACTGAAAGACTAATTATCGGCTCCTTGTTAATGCGAGCAATCTGTCCCCTCTTAACCAAAGACTGTCTCCTTATTAACCATATATGTATTTCTTGACTGTCTATGTGCGTATGAATAAACTATAATACCCTATTTATATCAAGTCGGTGGTGGCCGAGGGATTTAAATTTCACTTCACATCCAAAGTGGCATAGGCTTCAACAAGTACACTGATTTATTCATTCACACACTGGATTTTTGGTGAAGGGAAAAATCGTGAGGAAACCTGCATACGTCAAGAAAAAACAACGTATGTGGAGTCCACAATCCGCACAGGGCCCGCGTGTGGACTATGGCCCAAATCACCCTCGCCTATGAGGGTAGGTCGTGACCCAACAGTAGAGACGTAAGAAGGCTGGCAAGAAGAAGAACCTTATTTGTGTTAATTTATTTTCATATCCACCGCAACTAGATAGTTAGGATCAAAACCCAGCTCTCTATCTTCATCATCATCAACAGCACAAGCAGGGAAGTGTTGATTTAGCTCGCATCACCGGTTCACCGGGATCTCTTATAATTATCGATGTGTGTCACAAAAATTTAAAAACATCTAATGTTACTGCGAAAAGATTGAACAAATCTTTTTAGGAATCGAAGGGCTTTTTTTTCTCAGTTTCCTGTATCAGTTTTATTTTTAAGAACATATAATGATACTGCGAAATCAATAAACTTGAGTTTTCAGACATCTTTTTATCTACAACTAGAATTAATTTTATTTTCGAGAGCATCTAATGTCGATAACAAATATAATAACTAAAATCGATTTGACCCCAAATTGAATTGTTCAAAAAGCAAAATCCCAGCAATTACAATTTAAATTACAATGTCTTTAGCGCACAAATGTAAGTAATTATTTTACAAAAGATTGTAAAAATTTTGCTTTATTCAGCTCAATTTGGGTTTTCGTAATTAACTGAGCTAGAAAGAAATAAGTATGTTTTAAAAGAAATTACAGTAAAAGCAATTCACAGCCGTGCCATAAAAAACTCCAAAACTCCAAAATATTATCCAGTTTTAGCTGTGTACACTGGCAGATATTTCGTGATTGATACTTTATTAATGAAATCCATTATTATTTTTATTATTATTTATTGTTGAAATGTTATTAGACTCTAAGATTTAAGATATTAAGATTACAAATTATATAAGTTTTCTATCGCCGTACTCGTAATTGGTTTAACGTAAGAGTAAAAATGATTTTTGTTGCTTTTAACTATTTTTTTTTTTATTATTTAACTATACTGTTCTTATTTTTAACGAAATTTGAAGAAGTATATAACATTTTTATCATGCTTACTCGTAAACAGTGTCATTATGTTCAGGTTAAGGTGGTGCTAAGACCTTAATTACTGGCATGAGTTTTCCGTTGTAAATTTTATTTTCTATAAACAAAAAGCGAGTTCATAGAACCCACTGGCGGTAATAACGCGACTATTCTATTAAAAACCTATGTATAAAAGCGTTTGTTAAAAACTTTAACTACTGTGAATTTATTTTTTTATTAGCCTTATATTTTTATTTATTTACTGTAAAATGTGATGAAAAACATTGTGTGTAACACGGGCGGTAAGGAAATTACAAAATGCCTTCGGCCTTAAGGCTTGAACTTCTCGTTAGTTATTTTCTCCTAACCACTCTTAATAAATCCTTAACATATCTTTTTTTATTTATTGTGTTTTTATTACTTACTTATGTTATTGTTACTTTTTTAACAAAAAAGAGTGCATTTTTTCAAAAGAATTTTCATTTCAGTAACGAAAAAATTTTCACAATGTTTTAAAAAAGTAATAATAAACCAAACAATTAGCGTAATGAAAAATCACTCATTGCTTGAGGCGCGACAATGGCATAAAATCTCTAAGACTCGACGCCGTTTATTAAAATAGCTTGGACGTTTGATATTTTGCTGAGTTAAATTAGTAGTTAGTTTACTTTACTGCAAATTTTGTTGCATAAAACCATGCTAATAATGTGTTTTACGATTGGCAAAAACTTGGCATAGGTTGCATATTTTTAGATTTCAATTATTAGGATTATTTTGGATCATTAGAAAACTAAGGCAGGGAAAAAGGTATTGATGCGTGTTCTTTGATTTTGAGCTGATGCAGAAAGAAGTAAATAGGTTTTTTAAATTATAAAGTTTTTTTGCTTGTTAAGGCTACATTGTACTACCATGAAATAGATAGGATGTCTCTAAACGTGAATTCCAAAGATATTAAATTAAATTAAAAATTTTAAATATTGAAGAAATAGATGTTATCTACTTAATTGGGTTAGTATCCGATTGCAAATAAAAATATAAATATATTAAAAAATAAATAGTATAAGGGTGTTAGATTTGCTTATGTTTGGTAACATTAACACAATAATGACTTAATTAATGTGGATATTATGATACTTAGTAAGAAGTAAATAGTATATGAAAAAAAAATATAATAAATAGTAAAAAAAAACCCAACTGCTGAAACATTAAGAACTAAACAAAAATTAAAACATACTCAATATTTAACTATAAGCAGACGGGACTCATTTTAATGCAAGTTTAAATAGTGTACCTACCTATTGATTGCTAACACTATAGTAGTTACCTTAAAATGAGTCCTGTCTGCTTATAGTTAAATATTTAGTATGTTTTAATTTCTGTTTAGTCCTTAATGTTCCTGGAGTCGAGTTTTTTTATTTTTGGTCAGTGTTATCAGTGAATCTTGAGTTCATGAGTGGTGTAGGATCCTTATGCTAAATACCAGGCATCAAAAAGCATGGTGTTACGTATATTCTTACTGGAGTGAAAGGGTGAAATTTCTATACTTACTTACTTATTTCTACACTTACTTGCCTACTTATTACTACACTTACTTATTATATATACACTATTATTACAACAATTTCTATTTATATATTCAGCAAAAAAGTTACTTAAAACTACAAATTAAGTTGTTATACGGAAAAGACAAGCACATAAATTAACTATTTTATTAAAAATAAGACAAACACAAATAAATCGCTTTGAAGGGTATTAATAGAAGCCACTTATAGCATGTGGTTCAATTATATTATTAAAAAACTACCAAAGTGACGACAAAGCGATGACGTAAGTTTTCTGTCCTATCTTTGCCTGAATAGCTGTACGTGCCGTACTTTATCCCAGCAAACCTACGTAAACGAAACCTGGTTTCTTTTCACCGTTTTATTTATGAACTAACCTTTTTACCCAACAAGTAGGTACTTTGGGTCAAATTAAAATATTTTTTATTTAGTGACAATTTACTTCTTATCATTTTTCAAGACACTTGAAGAGCAAAGAGGGCCTAGGAACTAAGTTTATATTTTTCGAAAAATAAATCAAACGTATATAAAACATATCAACTATTAGATAACATCCATTAAATATTAACTTTTTGTAATATTTTAACCCTAATATAAGTATTACGTGTCCTTCAAGTGTATTGAATACAGTCGTATGACACTCGTAAGCTCTGCTCAACACACACTCGGCTGAATTACATATGTTATAATCAACGTGCTGCCGTAAGAATCCTATGCCAATAATCAAAAATTATGGCGGACAAAAATCTAATATTTAGGTTAATACTTAGGATGACATAAATAAATCAAAAATGTATCCTTAATAATTAAAAACCGGCCAAGTGCGATTCGGCCTTGCGCACCGAGGGTTCCGTACGTACCACCACTTACGTAATTTACAAACACAGACAAAAAGGGCACCCTTTTTAGTGGCTAAGTGGTAATCCATTCAGTTACTGACCAAGCCCGATGTTGCTTAACTTATATCGTTCCAAACAAACAAATGTGTTACTAATTCGCTTAGTAAAAGCTAGATGGCGCTGTAACGGTGGTTTAAGATGGTAAGTAGCTTACACCCGTCTTACACTTGGTCGATTTTTATTATTTGTTGTTATACTTTAGAGCACACACATATACTACTGCAAGATTGAAGCTTGTGTATGTTACTGTGTTTGCGATAGAGCAACAAAATTATTAAGTTTCCGAACCCTGTACCGCGAAGCGCCACGCCCGAATTCAAACGTAAATATTGTTATTATTTTGTAAGTATAAGTATTTAGAATGTTATAATTTCATCTTCTATTATGTTTCATCGTTTATAAACTTATATTGAATGCCTGTTTTACACAAGTACCAACTTCATATAAATACCTTTTAATAGATTTTGTACGAAATTTTTACTTTTCCGATAACATTTTTTAAGTTGGTCGACTATTACTCATTAAGTTGTAAATAAGTAAAAGCCGGATTTTTTTGCCACAGTTGGAGCCCAACGACGCCTACGTAATCTTCTACCAGTTCTTATTACTAAAATTTTGCTTGTACAATCTTTGTACCTTCCTATCCTCGATTATGCTGACGCAATGAACTCAAATGGCTCCCAATCCGCTTTCTCCGGAATGCTCATGTTCTATGCTTTGCTACATAAAAACAAAAAAAAATTGACATGTTTGACTTTGTTTTTAATAGCTTACTAACTTACTTTTTATTACCTAATAAGTGTTTCGGTACATATTGTATACTCTTTAGCTAATTATCAAAGTATTGTATTACTTCTTTAAATGGAACTTCTTGCCAGCTCTTTTTGGCAGAAAATAACATTGCTTACATTGTATTGACGATTCAAAAGTGTACTAAGAAACCTACTTGAATAAAGTTTGATGTTTGAATTTGAGTTTGAGTTCTAAGTCTTCGTGTGTAACGTGCTATTCAATTCCTCAACCCCAATTGCTATTTATACTTTGGTTTATTTAAATATCCTTACAATAATGTAAAATAGGTATGTATGTATGTTAAAATTCAAATATATTTATATACATGTAAACATATATAAGTATGTTTATGTAACTATATATTCATGTATTTTTATATAAGTATTTGGTATGTTTTTCTCTTTGTACCTTTTTTTTGTAAGGCAGCGATAAGGCCGCCCAATGGTACTCTACATATAAAAGATTAGATGAATTTTTAGTTTTAAATTATTTGGTGTACAGTAAAAGTATATTCCATTATTTTCTATTGTAATTCGTAAAACCTTAGCTTGCTATGATATTTTTCCTTTTATTTTCGTTTTATATACTATTATCGTGATTTTTTTATACACCCAAGAACAGCCACTGGGCTCTAACAAAAATTTGCACTTTAAAGCTGAATATTTTAAAAAATGGTTTTTACACATTCTCAATATTTTTAAACGAGCTATCCAACGACACCGCACACTATGGGGTAGACGAGAAAAAAAAAATTTCCTCCCCACTTTACGTGTAGTGAACGTACCCTAAAAACTATTTTGATTTTATTTGACCACTTTGTCGACCTAATTAATAATATGTACATCCATGACAAATTACAGTTTTCTAGTACTAATGTTCTGTGAGCTAAGCCGCGGACAGACAGACAGACGGACAGACATGGCGGAACTATGAGAGTTCCTTGTTGTCTATTGAACTCTAAAAATCTTAGTTACAACCATTATTTTTCGACGTATTAGTTATTATATTTTGATCCCGAATACTCGTATTAAACTATATACTAGATAGAACTAACTTACTAACTAAAATTAAATGGAAAAATATCAATATCAATATAAATTTGACATATTCCTTATAATTAACAAACGCATTCCTAAACTAACAATTTTTAACCTTAGTCATAACCATTATTTTTAATCCCATTTAGGGCTGCACAAATTTTTGGTTACATAAAACTCTTAGGTACTAGATTTGTTAAGCATTTTCTATCCAGTCTTCTTTGAGAATGAAAAATAGCACAAAAGCTATCTAAAATAGCAATCTTGTTACTGTAGAAACGCGAACTTTCCTTATCTAAGCATGATAGAGCACCAAGTAGCTGGAGAGCTTTTCACGTTCCAGAAAATAAAATATACGTTGCACAGAATTTTTTCGGCATCATATCAACACAATTGAAAGCTTAAGTATTTTTTATATCGATAAATATGTTTCTGTTGTTTGTAGCCTTTAAGTTTTGTATTTTGTAATATATTTTCTTTTTTCAACGAAAAATTCTAAATTAATTTTATGTTTAATACGTAACCGCTATTCATTTTCACTCCCATTCCTTATCGACACAAACTTGAAGCTTAAGATAGAGGTCATATATCGGAAATATTAAAAGACAGGTTGGAAATAATTGACTAAAACAATTTGAAAGGATTGTCACTTCACAAATTGAAAATTTTCGACACAGTCTGGAGCAAGAATTCAATTAGTGAAGATTGAATAAAATAATTAAGAACTTCTAAATAGTGTAATAAGCATAATAGAAAGAAATAGAAAAGTCGTCCAACGTCGTGTGACAGAATTTCCCTGAGCAGTGCCTCACCAAAATTAGGACAGTATCAATCCCAATATTAAATTTTTCGACACAGTATCTCCTAAATATACGATTTATATGGTAGTATCTCGTCATACGGACAAAGCATAATGTCCAGATAACCAGTTATAAGCTAATGGAACTATAAAATTTAAACTATCCAAACAACCCTTTGCAACCCTCTTAATAACAACTGCATCAATGCATCAACAGTGAACTAATCCTGGAGTGTCACAGTGAACTACAAAAATTCGGTGGGAAGAATCGGCAATGATGCGGCAGATCAGTTGGCAAAGAGAGGATCGGACTCTTAAATAATGGGAACCGAAATATTTGACCCGATAACATTCACCCAACTCAAAACATAATTACGTGACAGAACCCTCCAACTACACAACAAACAGTGGGCATAACAGATGGACTGCAGACAAACTAAGACTGCTCCAGCATACCTGGACGTGAAACTGTCGCACAAACTAATACTATACTTACTAGGAAAAGCCTACGCTACATAGTTGGTATAATAACAGGTCACTGCACGCTAAATAAACAGTTTTTCAATATCGGCGTTACCGACAGTCTCCTATGCAAGAGCTGCATGGAGGCCGAGGAGCCAACACCTTAGGTAATCCTAAACTGCGAAAGCGTGTGCGACTAACGGACAAAGCTTCTTAATAATCCAGAAACCATGAGAGTGGCACTGAATAACATCAGATGCCTTCTACATTTCTGGACAGAGTGGAAATGATATGAGTAACTAACGATATGTGAATCGGTATCCTTCGCACTATAGCCCTATCATGAAGCTAAGTGCGGAAAACATATATCCAACTAACTAACTAACAACTCTGACATCTGGTGTAGTTCAATTATTTTAAATTACGGATTCGGCCATCTCCATGAAAAGTGATGAAAGGAAATAAGTATAGACTCCTAATAGTTTGAGTTTATGAGTGAAACTGACATGTTTATTATTTACTGACGCCAATATATATACCAATATTAATATAACAATATTAATACCTAGTGAATGCATAAAAGTAAAATGCTTATTTGCACTTTGACCTTTTGTAAGAATATCAGCTGCCATTTAAATGCTGTTGGCAAGTATTGTAATTTCACAATCTTATTTGAAACACATTCTCTACAAAAGTGATGAAATTAATATCTGAATGTTTAGATCGTTTGTGAAAAATAGGGTTTTGTTAATCATTTTTGTGCGCTCTGATTATCGTTATACAAATTTAAATTATACATTATTTGAGTTACTAAATACTGAAAATACTTAAATACAGTGCTTCTATGCATGCCTCTGATATCCCTATATATTCAGCATTAGTGCTCGATAAAGTGACAGTATCTTGCTTTTTACATTCCCAAGAAATTACCCCATCAGATAATAATAAACAAAATCATGTATATGATTTTCTATCTAGTTTGTTATTGGCCCAATCAGCTTTAACAATTTCTATATTACCTTTTTGTCATACTTGGTATCATAAACTTTGATTTTCTTTAAATATCTCAGAATTATTTAAGCGTATTCCCAATGTTAATTGTGTGACAAGCATTAAATTGACTTAAACAGTTTACTGAATAAGTAATATCTGGTCTAGTTAATATAGATAAATACATTAAACTACCTATGAGCGGTCGCTGGTATGGCTCTTCATTTTTAACATTTTGATTGTTGACTGTATGTATCTACTTTCTATTAAAGTATTAACAGTTTTGCGATAAGTAGACAAGTATTGTTTTAATTTAATATCGTTATGGTCATTTGATGAATATAAAAATCAACATAGTGTTACAACAGTTTTGAGGCTATCAATGTTTTTTTTGTCAACAAGGCTCTAATGTTGAATGTTTGTAACCCTTACTTATTAAACAACTGTCTACTTTTTAATTCCAGGCTCTGTAAGTCTGCTGGAGCCCATATATGGCTTGTTTTAGATTTAACATTTTATTAGTACTATCAGGAAAATCATAATATTTTGGTATTTGCATAAAAATAGTTTCTTCTAAGTCACCATTCAAGAGATTTTGGTAAATCTACAACCTACAACGTCCCAAGCATTGTTATCATTGAAACATTGCAATTCGTCCCGCACTGCCTCCTACCATTGTTCTCTTTGCGGTCATTGAAGCGCTTCTTCGAAACTGAGCTCACCTGTATCATAATTGATATCAGTACTGACACAAGATTTTGTGAATCCATATCTCACTGGTTTTTTTTTATTCCTTGTACTACGTCTCATTATGTTTTTCTGTACATTTTTAAAACTGCCATTACAACTGCCTAAGCCTTGATCTTCACATTGTAAATATGTTTTATCACTTTCAGATGTCACAATATTTTCCGTCAGTGTAGACAATTCATCAGGCTTTTTTTTTTTTTATACCACTAAGGTGGCAAACAAGCTTACGGTCCGCCTGATGGTAAGCGGTCACCGTAGCCTATGGACGCTTGCAACACCAGGGGTATCACTTGCGCGTTGCCGACCCTTTAGAAATCTAATAACTGAACAACATCCTCCACTGCATCCAATAGTTCCTTATCAGAACTGTTCTTTGATTCTACCTGTTCTCCAATTTTTACCAAACTATATGTCTGTAAAGAATCTTCCATTATAATCATATCTCGACTAGTTGTGATAACTTTTGTTCTTGGATTATATATTCTGTAGCCTTTTACTTTATCCAGATATTCTATTAATATGCATTTTTTAGACTTTAAATGACATTTAAATCTTTTTTCTTTTGGAACATGTGCGCAAATTCTCAGATGGTTTATATCAGGTTTCACGTCTGTCCATATTTTAAAAGGCGTTTTCTCGTCTTAACTGAAATTACTGTTCTATTTTGCAAGTAAACGGCTGCATGAGCAGATTCAGCCCAAAATTTATTTACAAGTCCTGAATCAAACAGAAGGCATTTCGCTTTTTCAACTATAATGCGATTGAAGCGTTCAGCTAAGCCGTTTTGCTCTGGTGTATAGGGTTTGCTTCTTTGATGTAATATTCCTTCTCTCATCAAAAAGTTATAGAATGCCTTATTACAGAATTGCGTTCCGTTATCACTTCGCAAAACTTTGATTTTTCGATTCAACTAATTTTCTATTTTCACTTTGTACTGTTAAATGCTTTAGTCTTGTTTTAACAAAATAAATATACACCATACGACTATAATCATCAATTAATAGTATAAAATATCTTGACCAACAAATTGAAACACTTTCCATGGGACCACACAAGTCTGTATATTTTTTTTATTTTTATCTATTACATCTATTGGCTTTTTGAGGGAAGAGTAACCTACTTTGTTATATCTATTTTGCTATGAAGTGTTAAGCCTTTCACAGCATTATTTCTTAAATAATGACTATTAATATGATCTAGTTTGCGATGCCATATTTCACCTTAACCATAACTGCAGCTAATAACCTTTTTGGCATATTCAGTTAGTAAACACCGTTAATCAAGCATACCGTCGCCACTAGGTCCTCTTTTTGGTTATAAATTTCACAACCGTTTTTAATAAACAATACTTTATTTTCTTTTGCAATCACTTGACTGACGGATAAGATATTTGTAGTTAAACTTGGAACGCATAATACACCTTTAACAACAACCTCATACTCACAAGTAGCAGTTGCCGTCAGAATCCTCATATCGCCAGAACACGAAACAGCCACTTTTTGTTAATTGGCAACAACGTTTTTTTGATATTGTGATTTGATGTATTATTTAATAATTTTTCATTTGAAATCAGGTGAGCACTGGCTTCAGAATCAATATACCAATATTATTTACAAAACTGACCTCTAAAAAATACAGGACTGAATGCATTTGTTTGTTTACGTTCGATATTGCGTACATCTGATGCATTTTTTTTGAATAAGTGCACTGATTGCGATAATGGCCAGTCTGTTTACATTTGTAACACTGAATTACTTTTGATTTTGATTTTGATATTTATGTGTTTTATCCTTTTTACTGGTACGGTCATAATTGTTTTTCTTCAAACTCACAAATGCGCCGCTGGCACAAGTATCACCACTATCTTCCACTATATCCAACAGTTTTATTTTAATGGCGTCGACTGTTAATGTCATTCCAGAATGTTCGATAGCCATTATCATAAGAGAATATTTTTCAGGCAATCCAGCCAATAGAAGCGATCCGACCCATTCATCATTAATTGTGAAGCCGGTTTCGCTTAATTTTTGACTTTTTTCTATTATCTGCGTCGCATATGATGTCATAGAAACACTATTTTTTAGACGTGTCGATATCAATGTCCTTAGTAAACAAATCTTCCTAGTGAAAACTGAGTCATCAAATAATTGTTTCGGTTTGTTCCACAATGTGCGAGTAGTCTCCACACTCTTTCAATGCACATAGAGTGACGAATCGATAGTAAGAATCAGTTAAGCTTTAGTTTTGGCGTCTTCTGCGGCTCCTATTGCTGAAGTTTCAGGTTCTGGCTTGATACATGCTAATATTATTTCCAAGATAAGGAAATTCTCAGCAGCAAACGCTCACTCAGTGTAATTTTCACGACCTTTTAACTTTGGTATGCTTGCGACATAGTTGGATGTCATTTTGCAAAAAAAAAAGTAAAAAAAAACTGTACTTAAAAACTATAAAAACAAGTTATAAAAACTGCTTGGGGCATAACCTTAAATAAAACGAGACGTGCGACCACAGACAACTAACTTTTATTCTGCTTTTCATTCAAAAACTTACTTAACCTACACATACTTATTACTAGATGGCACCAACTGTTTTCTAGGAGACCTACATTTTTATATAAATACAACAAAAACGACTGAATGACTAACACTGCTGGACCTGCAACAAAACAATAACCGACTTTTGCAAGACACATGCGTAAGATATTTTTATAATTGTGACATATTTTTAAACTAAGTATAGTAAGAAGATTTTACCCCAAAAGAACGCGTTAAAAGCGTTTAGACGTAAGTGATATATTGGCAAAATAACAGTGACGTTCTAAACAACTGAATTTCTAATACTGCTGAAGCTGCAACTAAACAATAATCAACTTTTGCGAGACACAAGCGTAAAATATTCTTATGTGAGACTTTTCGAACTAAAATTTTACGTTTACATTAAAACAAGCAATAATCAAGAAACAATTACATTAAATAAACAAATAATTAATTTTAAATTATTTGTAACAACGGAACGAAAATTTCACAGCACAGATTAGAGTGACTTTGCCTGCTGTAACGGGGGCGCGGATTTGATCAGGACAGACATTTATATAATGAAACATAGTATAGATGAATCTTTTGGTTTTTTTTTGTGCCTACGTGTATGTATTAACATAAATATTTTCTGGTATCCATAGTATAAGCCTTGCTTAATTCAGGACCAGATGGCACTGAGTAAGATTTACACCTATATAGCCAGTTACCAGATAATATTCACATTTACTTTGTATTATGTTAGGAAATCAAATCACAAGCAATGTATAAACAACAATGAAGTATTGGCAGAATGGAATCGCGCTATGCTGAGAGCAATGACAGAACAATGACGTGATGTAGGTACAGGCTATTGGAGCGCGCATTCGTGACGGGTCTTACGCGTACATATTACCGCCCTAGTTTCTGATAGTGGCATTTAATTTCACATAGAACCACATTTTATATTTAACAGGTTATTTTATAAGTACACCTACTCAGTGTCTTAAAGGTACTCAAATTCAGATTGATTTACAAAAAACGAGAAGTGTCGTGGGAACAAACAACGCAACTTACAGTGCTTATTTGGTTAAAAGCTTTGAAATTCCCATTTAATATAAAACCATTAGTACACTTCGACTCATACCTGACACTTGTACTTGTCTTTTGCTTATTTCAATATCTTAAGAGGATACACTTCGCGGCGCCTCGCAGCGGGCTTCATACAAACGAATTTTTACTTATTTTTGACACTTGTTAATCAAATACCACGAAATTTTGAAGACATGTACTAGTAATAAATATCTAGGTCTGCAGTGTGCCAGTTTTCTATAAAATTTTATTGTTCAAAAGTTATACAGGATTCTAGTTTTTCATACAAATGGTTTTAAAAAAGATATCTAGCTAATTGAACGTTTTTTTGGAAAACCACAGACCTAGGTATTCGGCTTGGGATTATGACTAAGAAATCTCACAGTGATTGATCAGTAAATGTCAAAAACAAATGAAATTGAGTCCTTAACTCGCAGATTTTTGAAATTTATATATTTTAAAGACGGCGAGGTTAGGTAAAAATATCAAAAGTTAAAAAAAATTGCTTAGAACAGTCCTAAATAATAATTTAAGATCAAATTTTTTTTTTCAACTTTCAAATTTTTGGTGGTGTCCAGATAAGCTGACTTTCTAGTCCCAATATAAATTTAGGTTTTCACGCAATATTTTCCTCAGCCGACAAGCCAGAGTCCTGTCAAGCAACAGTCAATCCTTACCATATTAGCCGTATCCGTCCCCACTTATGGCGCACGGCCTACCTTCACCGAAGGCGATTTGGGCCATAGTCCACACACGGGCCCAGTGCGGATTGTGAACTACATATACGTTTTTTTTTTTGACGTATTCAGATTTCCTTACGATATTTTCCTTCACCAAAAAGTCAGTGGCATAAAAAATCAATGTACTTGAGAAATTAAGATAAATACTTATTGGTACACGCCTGGCCTCAAACCTCCGGCACTCAGAACGCACGGCCACCTACAATTACTCACTGTTTTCGAGAAATTAAAAAAAATATTCATGGGTACATGCTGGGCTTCAATACAGTATGACGATTTCATCTGTTACTTATTTTTCATTAAAAATACAAAAAATATTTCTTTGTAGATTTAAGTACCATTCTCAACGCGGCCGTGATTTCCTGCCGCAAAGTGTACTGAGCTTTGAAAAGGCTGTATTTCAGGATGAAGATCTTGTCACAAACGTGAGTGATGATAAGGGTGAGAAGTACTCATCATAGCGTATATTGTACTATTTAATTGTTTTCCCCAAAAAATATTTAATCGTAAAACGTCGGACTACCCATGCATTATCTAGGGTTACTATAATCGTTGTTCTAAAGTTCAAAAATATTCTAACTTAATTTTTTCGGCTATATCTCGCAAACTTTTTGACTTCTCTTGTCGTGTTATTTTAGAAAGTGATTTTAGTCTATGCGATAGTCTTCTAGATTTTTCGGTAATTTATGCAGCACCCTTTTAGGGATAAGAACGGTACAGATAAACTACATGCATACATTATTATGCATGCATTATTACGATTAATAAACTTTTCTTAACGCGCTAACATTAATCGCACTAAAACGCACTAATAAATTGAAATTAGCAGTTTCCCTGTAATGATACCCACGGCTACTTTCTACCATCGCACCGCTCGCCATCGGCAGGGAATTCATTCTCACACTTTAGAACCTAAATGGTCGCGTACAGTGCGGTTTCAGAGAAACTTCCTCCCGCGAACGCTGAAGTTGTGGAATGAGCTCCCTGCCAAGGTTTTCTGCAAGGACTACAGTATGGAGTTCTTCAAGAAATAAGTTATTAGATTTCTGAAGGGTCGGCAACGCGCAAGTGATACCCCTGGTGTTGCAAGCGTCCATAGGCTACGCTGACCGCTTACCATCAGGCGGACCGTAAGCTTGTTTGCCACCTAAGTGGTATAAAAAAAAAAAAAAAAAATTACAATGAAAAATATTTTTTTTCCACTTTAGAAGTTTAAAACTATTTTATTAAAGCCTACTTTATCTTTAATGACGTGATTTTAAAAGTTGTTGTATAAAAGAATTAATATTCCGTAAAAAATATACCTTTTGTTCTTTACAATAATTTTCTTTTAGTAGCAACAGAAAGAGTTCAGACAATTCTCAGTAAAGCTTAGACAAAGTAATTAATCAAACAAGGAATATTACATTACATTGCCCATTTTTGTTGACGACGAAAGAGAATAATCCTATTGTAACTTAAAAAGCACAAAATAAAATAAATTGTGTTATTTCATGGAAAGCTTGAACGCTGATGTCATTAGGAACATCGAGAGGCTGAAACGTAAAGAGGAAGTCGTTAAGCATGCGTGTGTGTAGACATTTTTCTTATGAAATTCGCATAAAAATACAAAATGGCAGTATCTTTTGACTTATATTTTTTAAATTGCTATTATTTTTACATATGTTAGCTCTAAATATATAAACTGAAAATTTTATTTACTTTTAAAATATATCACTTTTTTAAATTGGTTACATTCTACATTACAATTCAATATTCTTAGTTGCACAGTAAAAAAAATACAAAAAAAATAACAATAAAATAAATTGAACAATAAGGCGGCCTTATTGCTAAAAAGCGATCTCTACCAGGCAGCCTCATTATGTTTATATCAGCTATCCATGCCTTAAAATATTTTTTTTATTTATTGAATGTATCATTATAAGTTAATGTTTATTTTAAGTAGTAGGTGTGTGTGTATAATGGAAATGGTATGTAGACTACGATATAGTATTGTTAAAAATCATTGTAGTTTGCTTAGTCCCAGTATACAATTATCACCAAGGAACCATAAATTTACGCATTTATGCGGTAATTTTCAGAACCACACAAGTGCGTAAGAGACGTGTGAAAAATCATTTAGTTGTCTCCGTGAAGATTGCATGCAGTTCGTGTTCATGTGACAATCACATGTAAAAAGCAGATTTTTAGTGTATCTGTCTCTTCGTATCAAATCTATACAAATTTGTATTCTGATACGTTGTTTCAGAGAAATCGTACAAAAAAGTATGATTGAAAGGATTGAAAGCTCATTTACCACTTTTGTGGTATAAAAAAAAGAAAACAGGCTGCTGACAAACATTAAAACGATAGTTTGAAAACTTACCTACTCTGCGTTCAAATAGTTTAAGTATAGAATTTAGTTTTCCCACGCATGCCTAATTAAGTCACCTTACCTATAAGGTACCTTAAGTAACTTAGGTCACCAAAGAATTACGTAGAAACAACATATACTATATAAATGCATTAACAGTTATTTTAAATATAGGTTATTTTATCTTTATATCATTAGGATAGATTTACTACCTCATGCGCAGATCATGCGCACTAAGTTACGGAATTTAAAGATTGAGCTTTTATAAAAAACTAACTTTTAATTCATTCGAAAATTTCGCCGTAACTTAAAAACAAAAATTTATCTGAAACTTTCACTAAACTTTAAAATTGAAGCGAAAACAAAACAAAAAGGTTTTGTTTACAAACCACTAAAGCTTCCTACAACTCAACAGGCGGTTCGCGTAGTTATTAAATAAACAAGAGATTTTATCATTTATCATGTTCCGAGGTCATATAGTGGCATGACCTGTAGCGTTTATGCGATTTTCACCTACGCCGCGTAACCGTTATACAACCCTTAGCGGACACAGACGAGCGTCGCTAAGGCTGGCAGTGGGTACACTGAGCCTGAACACCCCCAACCCCGGGACACCCCTGCCCATCGGCATCGACCGTATCGCCTGGACGCCTCGCGCTTTCAAATAGAACTTTACTGAGCTTGTTGCTTGTGCGACAATTAACCTTCTGACATTGTTTCTTTACTGTCCGAGAAGGGATTAAAGTTTTAATTACGATCCCTTGAGGCGTTTTCGCGTTTTATTTACAGTTTTCGCAAATGTTCAAAATAATTTGAAAAGCAAAGTTTACTTCATTCTATAGGTCTATATTCTTAGGAATTCACATAACTTAGAGATTTGAACAATAATATTTTGACGAATAAGACGTGTAGTCATGACTAAGTTATAAGTAAGTATTATACAGAAATTATATTTTTTAGGTATTTTACGTATCTTACAAACAAATATTTTATAGATAATAAAATATCTTATAGTAAAAATATTTTTTATACCACTAAGGTGGCAAATAAGATTACGGTCCGCCTGATGGTAAGCGGTCACCGTTGCCTATGGACGCTTGAAACACCAGGACTCGCGCGTTGCCGACCCTTCAGAAATCTAGTAACTTCTTTCTTGTAATCTAATAATTGTTTTCTGATTGATGTGATTGATTATTGTTAAGATTGTATTATCTGTGTTTGTTTTGTTTTTTAGTTCCGTACCTTAAAAGGGTACTGTTAGTATACCCTTTTAGAATTACTTTCTTTTCTATCGAAGTGCTTGTCAATATTAAAAGATCTTTTTAGGGTTCCGTTGCCAAATGGAAAAAAACGGAACCCTTGTGGATTCGTCATGTTTGTCTGTCCGGCTGTCCGTCCGTATGTCACAACCACTTTTTTTCGAAACTATAAGAACTATACTGTTGAAACTTGGTAAGTAGATGTATTATGTGCACCGCATTAAGATTTAACACAAAAAAAGTTAAAAAAACAATAAATTTTGGGGGATCCTCATACTTAGAACTGAAAGTCACAATTTTTTTTTTATCAAACCCATACGTGTGGTGTATCAATGGATAGGTCTTCAAAAATGATATTGAGGTTTCTAATATAATTTTTTCTAAACTGAATAGTTTGCGCGAGAGACACTTCCAAAGTGGTAAAATGTATGTTCCCCCAGTAACTTCTAAAATAAGAGAATGATAAAACTAAAAAAAAAAATATTATGTACATGACCATGCAAACTTCCAACGAAAATTTGTTTGAACGAGAGTAAGTTGTTTTTTTTTTAATACGTCATAAACCGTAAGCCGCAATTTACCTTTCATTCAATCAACTCAAATATAAAAATAAAAATAAATATTTAATTTTTATAGATAATGGTACGGAACACTTCATGCGCGAGTCCGACTCGCATTTGGCTGATTTTTACTCACATTATAGCCTATTGAAAAAAGACGACGTCAGGCGAGCCGTTCAGAAACTATAACCCAGTACTTCTCCCGGGCCTGATGCGATACCAGCATTTGTAATAAAGGGTTGTATTGACGAATTGGATTGCATTGACGTTTATATTAAACATAATTATCAGCACGGAGCAATATCCCGGCCAGTGGAAGTTATCTCGAGTAACCCCTATACCTAAAATCGGATCAAAAGCTATGGTAGAAAACTATCGTCCAGTTGCTAATCTGTGCGACATTGCCAAAGTGTTCGAAATGGCTCTTCATGCAGAATTGTTGCCCCAATGTTATGCCTTACGTCACCAGCACACAGCATAATTTTCTTCCCAAACGGTCAGTTGCGACGAATTAATTGACCATGGTGGATGTCCTGTCAGCTGAAATAGATGCCGGTAACCAGGTGGACGTCATATACGAGTATCTTGACTTCCAAAAGGCATTCGATCGAGTTGATAACGACGTTCTTCTATTAAAGCTGGGTGCTATGGGTTTAGTTCCGGGATTGCTCACGCTGTTTTCTAGTTACCTCAGTATAAGAAAACAGTTTGTGAAATACGGACGGTACCTATCTGAACCATATGACACGCGATCGGGAATAAGTCAAGGATCAAATTTAGGACCCTTCTTATTCGTTCTTTTGATCAATGATTTACCGGAAGTTGTAGAAAATTCTTTCGTTTTGATGTTTGCTGATGACGTAAAGCTAATAAAAGTGGTACGAAGCGCAAGTGACTACAAATTGTTGCAGAAGGATATTGACGCGGTCCATCAATGGAGCGTTAACAATAACGCTCTGAGATCATGTAATATTATTTGCACCAGATTCATATTTGAGGATGCGCAAACGTCCGTTGTTTAAAGTCGCTGTATCCCGCACTAACTTGTACCGATTGTCGCCGATCGCCTTCGTCCCGAGCGCGCACGCAGCACTGCGAGCTCTACTCAAGGCAGCACTGCGAGCTCTACTCGAGGCAGCACTGCGAGCTCTACTCGAGGCAACACCACACTGTGATCTGTTTGTGACACCAGTGTAAGACGAGATTGATGTTTGTGTGTAAGAGCATGCTAGAGCGACGTATGTAAGAATTTTTTTTTTTCTTTCTTTTTGTCTTGTGTGTTTTGTATTTATAAATTGAAAGGAAAGAATATTGTAACGAATTGGTTTTTTGAACTGTAATTTTGCAATTCATATATTTAAATAAATAAATATGGAAGGAATGAAAAGAAATTACCTCTTCGACTACGGTATTATTTGCTTAGAGGATTTAAAATTATTATGTGGTTTCTTTGCCAGTTCTTTAAAAATAGTTTTGAAATGTTTTTAACATACCTTAACTATATCTTATTTTATTACTTCTTATTCTATACAGCGGTTTAAGCGTAAAGAGGTTACAGAGAGAGAGTTACTTTCGCATTTTATTTATACTATAGCGGACCCGGCAGACGTTGTCCGGCCCGGAAAAGCAGCGCCACATTAAATATTATATTTTAAATTTAACATTTTTAAAATTTTGCGATAACATAATTACTTCTAACGAATGTACGGTTGAGTCATCATTTTTGAATATCTTACTGTTTACTATGGCCTCTATGTCTAAATTAATTAATTCTTCATTTTCGTCCAAGTCTTCTATGGTGAAAGTATTGGCGGGCTGCTTTCCTTAAATCCTTTTGATTTTAAGCTAGCCTTTTCGATGCGTTTTTTACGTTCTATGTTATGTGTCGTTTTTAACCCACAAATTTAACAATAACTGAAGTTGTGGGATATGATAATAATGAACTCGCATTCAATGCAGCGAATGTTGAAATCATTTTCATACATTTAATCCTTGCCATTTAGGAGAAGATCAGTGACAAACTGACTGCAGCTCCTACCCGGTCTAATTGAGAATTTCAATGTTGCAGGGACCCACTCGAACTTACACAAAAAATATCATTAAAATCGTCCCTACTGTTTAGGAAGATCAGTGACACACCGACTGCAGCGCCACCTACCAATTGTGTTTTCAAACCCATTTACATATTCAGACAAAATTTTATCCAAATCGTTCAAGACGTTAAGGAGGAGTTAGGGGACAAATACACGTACAGAATAATTATAAGTAGAAAAAAAAACCAACTTACACTTGACGTTTTTGAAGAAGCCAATGTCCTTTTCCGGGACTCAAACTATCTCCGTGCCAAATTTCATCTTAATCCGTACACTGGGTTCGCGTGAAGAAGAGGTAACAGACACCCAGATATACAGACAGAGTTACTTTTACATTTATTATATTAGTTTTGCTAAGACACTCTAAAAAAACAAAATATCCATTGTTGATTTTAAGTCAGAGTGATTAATTAATAAAAATAACTTTTCATAAATTGCTAGTTAAAATACTATGACAACAAAGAGTGTTTCATTTCAAAATTTCAGATATATATATAATTTAGTATTAACAGTACCTATGGTTCAAAGTATAAACGATTTATAGCACTGTGTTCACTGTTTGTCGGTTTTCACCTATTGTCAGGACCCTCAAAATCTGACGTCACACATTGTTTTCTTATGGTAGATAATATTAAAAAAACTAACGTAATTGAACAATGTACGGTGTCAAAAGAAAGGCAATACTGTCAATAATTCAAACTTGCGTCAAAAATATATTTCCCCTCTCAGTTACCAAACTATAAGGTACATAAAAACTGTAAAAAAAGGCCATTATCATGTAACATCATTCAGAAAAACTAACAAAATCACATATTCGAATTACATAATCATGGAATATGTTTATTACATAAATATAAAAGAAGCAAACGAAAACACGCCTCGACAATTCTATGAATAAATAATGTACGTGTACACGAAGCGCGATGACGATTGTCAGAACCCGCACTTCACTTGCGGCTAATGTAAAAAATACGTGTTCATTTTTGGATAAAATCCTGACGTGGCCATTTTGTGGTATTTTATATTACCTACGTAGCAAAATATTAGGTATAATGTTCTTGTTAAGTCCCGAAGTACCTACAGTAAAAGTTCGTTCGTTTATTCTATATGACCAGAACTACCAACCAAATCTAACCTAACTAAAGTTATTGAAGTACGTGTTATAAATTTTATTATTAGAATAGCCTCGTTTTTCTTTTTTTATACAACTAAGGTGGCAAACAAGCTTGTGGTCCGGCTGATGGTAAGCATCCTATGGGCCGCTTTCTCACCGACTGAGCTCATTCCACAATCTAAGCGTTCGCAGGAGGAAGTTTCTCTGGAACCGCCCTGTACGTGACCATTTAGGTTCTAAGGTGTCAGGATGAAATCTCTGCCAATTTTATTTTCAGACTCAGTTTTTTATCATATTAGCCCCACTATGCCGAGTAAGTTCAGTAGTATTAACCCAAAGACGTCATAAAAAACCAGGGTTTAAATAAACTAAGCTGATAAAATTCCGAACTTTTACCGAATTGCGAGCTTTTATTGTAACATATGAATAAAATAAAACTTAACTTTTTGTAACGGCTCCATATCTTAAAAACTGCAAGGAAGCGTTCACAGCTTATAGCTGCAATCACTAAACAAAGGCAATTTTTGAAGCTAAGCAACGTAGATCGCAGTCAATAAATAGATGGATGACCACTTCGTACAAATAAAACATCTTTAGCGCTTCCGCTCTTGATTCTCGACCCAAAAATGAAAGGTCCTTTAAGTTTGAAGGCCCTGTCTATGAGTATGTCTGTATGTAGCGGTATATGTCTGTATGTAGCGGTATATGTCTATATGTAGCGGTATATGTCTGTATGTAGCGGTGTCGTAGCGACCAGGCCGATGCAAGTATTTTCAAATTGTCAATCAATTTTATTTTATATACATAATAATATTATAAATGCAAAAGTGAGAGAAACCCCATGCTGAAAATCGAATTAAGGGCGGGCAGAGCCGCTGGCAGAAGCTAGACTAAAATTTTGGAAATAAATTTCATTTAGAAAGGCCAGACACACAAGTTATTTCTGTTTAAATATTTCTAACGTTTTTCTGTATTAAATTCAATTATTAAATTCTTAAAAAAAGTTCTTAAGAAATCATAAGTATGTAAGGAAATAGGTACTATCACAAGCTTAGTAAGAAATAGTTACTATCACAAGTTTTGTAAGAAATTCGTAATCACAATTTTAGTAAGAAATAGGTATCTAGTACAACGAGTTTAGTGAGATTATTTTAAATTATTGCATTTTTGTAATAAATATAAATATAAATTAAAATAATTTTATAATATAACATACTGTCGTAATTAAAATAACTTTAATTTGAATTTAAGATTTAAAGGACAAAGCCATGGAGAAAATATTTAATGATATAAATGAATAAAAATTATATTTTATTAGACTCTCGAATACAACTATTATTAAAACAATACAACCGGTTCATAATGATGTTTTCAAGCGCAAAGCTCAATTTACTAAAAGTAAATTTCCTAGTTACAGATATGTATCTATACATAAAAATAATGCTTTCTGCAAAATTTTATTGCAGCTGTATGTTTTATTTACTTTATGAGCTATGTACCATCTGAAGATGACATATTTAATGACTATAAATAATAATAATTAAAATATTTTTGGACGTTACAAACAGCGCTGTCTGATCCCAAACTAAGGAAAGCTATAACTATAGCAACCAGACAACGGATACAAATACATATTTATTTTTACTTTTTTTTTTGTAAATACACATACATTATATATTTTATACATAGGAAACACCCTGCAGTCTCAAGACAAACACAAATAATAAATGTTTGTCTTGTGCTGGAATCGAACCCCCACTGAGCCACAGAGCCGACATTAATTATTCAAACGGACTTACGAGAGTATGCTTGTGGGCTATATTTTTTTCTATGCTCACGTAGGCTAACTGTTTCCTCTTCTTCTCGTAACATAAGCGAATGCAGTGGTATTAACGGATTTAATGATATTCATGAACCTCAACGAAGTTGTTTATTCCGTACCAATAAAATTAAATTCACTGAAAGAGCTACAGAGTTTCATTACTATTTCACTGAAGGCAGATGGAAGCGGAATTCTTTCACCGCATTTTTAAACTTCCGGCTCTGGTATTACAAATCGAGATTTTTTCGTTACTTTTCATCTCGTGTTTATTTCAGTAACCGAGTAATAAAGGAGAATTGTAACTGACTCTAAACAAGCTCAAGATACTTTCGAACGTATCTTTAGCTTGGCATCCTAAGATTCTAAGTCGTTTTGTCAAACCGAACATGTGTTTTTGTTCGAGTTCAGAATGCCAGTCACACAGAACTAGGTAATTCACATATATGATATGTTTTAATACCACTTAACAGCAAGTTAACAGAGACAATAAGCAGAGAGGCTCGCCTGATTTTAAACGATAACTGTTGCCTATATTAAACGTGTTTTTGGCTGATTAAAAATGTAATCACTGTCTTGCATGAGAAACTTTCTCTCAATACCGTACTATGTAAAGTTGTGATTAAAGTTCTAAGGTGTGAAAATAAATTCCTTGTTGCATTACCACCTCAGCTTGTGTACTCCCACTGCAGAAGCACAGGACTCTTCTTGAAGAAGGAGGCTTAGGCAAGGCAGTACACCGCGATGGCCCAGCGCGAATTGGTGGACAGCTAGTGACCACTTGACTTACAAAGTTTTCAAGCCGTCCATAATAAACGACCAAAGGCTTAAGGATTGCTGTCATATGACACAACTCAGCTAGATCAAAATTATCGTTTAATGTCCCTCGCGAAAACACGAAGGAAGGGCCACGCACGAGTTCGGTGACTTGCTTGCTTCAAGCTTGTTTGCCACCTTAGTGGTATAAAAAAGAGTAAGTTATGTTTATTAGTCAGTATGAAATAAATTATCAATTAATTTTATATATTACGATTGGCTAATACATATGATGATTACTGAAAATTGTTCAGACTAAGAAACTAAGGACAGACAAATAAAATAAAACAACGATTTCACCATAACTTAATTGAATTAAAGTGATTGTCAACAAAGTGATGGATAAAATGTGATAGGGAAAACTTGACGCGTATGATCACTACAGGGCAACTAACATTTCACAAAAAGAAAAAAGGTCAAAGGGCAGGTATTGACCGAGCTGACATCGCGCTTAGGCGCCTCGTATTGATTCGTGGGCAAGTTCAGAACCCCGCTCTCCACCTCCTAACTTGTCTTTTTTAGGATTCCATAGCCATGGCAAAAAACGGAATATTTATAAATCTGTGATTTCCTTCCGCCCGTCGTATGTCACAGCCTCATAATTCCGCCGTTTTTAGGTAGATTCTAATGAAATTTCACAGAGAGTCTATTGAGCATCGCCATCCATTGGAGAATTGAACGGAGTAATGCAGAAAATTTTTAGCGTATCCCATCAATAATTCTTATTCTACGGAACCGTAACTTCATACGAGTACGACACACACTCGGTCGATTATGGTCTTTGTAATAATACAACTGTCTGCGCCACACATTTGATCTCGATTTGTTTTTAAT
Source organism: Apoda limacodes (assembly GCA_946406115.1). NCBI lineage: Eukaryota > Metazoa > Arthropoda > Insecta > Lepidoptera > Limacodidae > Apoda > Apoda limacodes. The sequence continues at coordinate 23,582,291 of OX291551.1, read as the reverse complement.
TGGGTTAAAGATTTGATAGGGATGAAGAAGTGATAAAAAATAAATTGTTCAAAAAGGCATTAAACCTTTTTGTAACGTTGAATAAATTTTATCAATTTCTGCTAAATTTCTTTACGTTTTAAGACCTGAGGAATGATTTGCGACTTTTTTAGAGCGATGTTTGTGTCTGTGTATGTGGGTTTTAACGTGAACCTTCTTAGATCGGATATCGCCTTACTCCTTAAAGAAGGAGGCTTAGGCCATATTCCAACACGCTGGCCTAATGCTCGTCAGTGAAAGTTGTCAATCTAGTGGCCACTCGACTGTCAGAGTTTTCAACTCGCCTATAAGGCCTATGACTTAGCCTAACGAGTGCTTTCATTTGACAAACAGCAAGGACCAATGGTTTTAAGAGCCCTCCTAATCACGTAAAAGTTTAAAAAAATGTGCCACTAGGCGGTCACCCACCCAAGAAGTGACCATGGCCGAGGTAATTTTGCATATCGTTTCCGATAAACGAATAGTTACTCTCGAGCTCAAACTCTTCTATTTCAATGAAACTTAGTTCTGTTAAGTTTTTAAAATTCAAAGATGGCAGTTCTAATATGGCGTCCAAAAAGAACTTGCTATCGATTACAAGTTCTACCAGGTCAACGTCACTCGATCACTTGACGTAGACGGTTCAGGTTGATTTCGAAAAAAATACCTAAATTTTATTACAACAAAGACAATATCAACATAAAATATTTCATGAAGGCTTAAAGTTCATACACTGGCACGACCAACTGTTATGTATTTAGAATTTGGTTCACTAGCACTATATCTTAATTTATTCAAAACGTCTTTTACATAGCTTAGATCCACATCTCTCAGGTCGAGTTGTTTGTCCTCAATTTTCATGGTTTGACGTAGTTCTGGCATCGCTGCTACTGGCCAATGTACGTTGATATCCGCCACCTTAGTAGATCCTTCAATTGTAATTTCCTGTACTTGTGTTTTGCATTTGTGGTTTGGTAATATAATGTTTGTACCCTTTACATTGTATTTTCGAGCTTCTTCTCCACATTGTTCAGTTGTCTTCAGAATATATAAGTCAATGGTGATAACTTATATTCTGTATTTTAAGTTTTTCAATCATGATATATATCTTTTAACAATGAATGTGATTCTTAAGCAGCATTATTTCTTCAATACAGGTCTCGACTTGATTCTGTTCTAGGTTATCTCTGGAGAACAAAAACTTATAATTCTCTATCTCGTGACAATGATAAAGTATAGGTTGTAATTCAATCGATTCACCATAAGGAAAGGATATTTTGGTATTATAGTAAAAGGGTTTATGGTTTTCAGGATAAAATTTAGGAATAGGAATTAATTTGTAATACACAAATGTGTCAGAGTCTATAAGTGGTACCTTTATTATAAGCAATAATCTTCTAGCATATATAAATGATTTCATTATTATGTTACGTTCTCTTTTTCTCGCTTTTAATTAAATTATCTTATGGCGGTTTCCGTTTCTTGTATGGTATGTAAGATAGAATGGAAGTTACTCAGTATCTGGTATAGTCTATTGATTAATGAAACAATTTTGCTCAGTTTTATTTCAGACCTTAACGTTTCTTTTTCTTTTGTTTTATTTCTCTAATATTCCTCGTTTCTCAAATGGAATATTTCTGCGTTGCACTTATTTGCGTCTTCTTCGACTAAATTTCTTGATATTACTTTAATTAGTGATCGTTATGATAAAATAAATCCTAAATATTGCTCTTTTAATCATTCTAGACGGTAAAATCAGATACATTCTATCAGTAACTAATTTTGAAATTGTATTTATTTGATTTCTTACTCCTAAGAATTCTTGGTTTGATTCAGGATCCATATTAATTATGACAACTAACTTATAGTTATCATAGTTTTTTCCATAAATTTCTTTAAGGTAACGTATCTAAATCTAGTGTCCTAAATATAGTCCAATAATCATGACTCATCACTGCTGTGCCCACTTACAGCGCTGTTATTCCCGGGTTCAATTCTTTTTTTTACTATCTCTATTTTACTAGAGACGCTGAAGATACAGTTGTCTCTGGCTGCGGATCTTTTCGAGTTATTGGTGGCCTTAAGGTCTCGAGGCTTAGAGGTCAGGTTTCCACTGTTATTTCTCCCCTCCATAATTCTCTTATTCGTTGTACTATTTCAGCTATGGTGATTAATGATATCTTGGGTGATCATCCCAAAATTTTTCTTACGCCGGAAATTACGAAGTTGACAATGGGGCTGCCGTTGGCTGATCCTGATTATCATCGTCCAAGTATGGTGGATCTACTCCTCGGTGAAACTCAATGCAACTTAGGACCGGCTAAGCTTCTTTACACCGGTAGGTTGGTGACACTTCCCACAGACTTTGGTCATGCCATAATGGGCCCAGCACTTCCAATGTCTTCAGACTGACCCTGTCTGCCTCCTGGGTATGTTGCTGATGCTGTTCTGCGCTTTTGGAAAGTAGAAGAGCCTCCTACACCTCCTAGGTCTGACCCGGCTTATGAAGAGTGTGAGGCCCTTTTCGTGAATAATACCGGTCGATTTTTGACTCGGCTCCCCTTTTTGCCGAACCGGCTTCCCCTTCGCCACTCCAAGATGCTAGCCAAAAAAGAGGCGTATGAGGCGCGACCCTAGCTTCTGACAGAAGTATTTGGAGTGTATGCTGGAGTACTAGCTTTGGGTCATATGTTTGTTTCTGACCTTGACTGGACAAGGGAGGAACACTTCTTCATTCCTCACCATGCTGTCTTCAAAGGGGGAAATAAGAGTTGTCTTCGATGGTTCGGCTCCTAGTTAGTTCAAACGGTGTGTTTCTTAATCAGTGTCTTCACTCGGCACCCAAATTGCAATTCATGACATCCTGACCAATTTTCGGAGACATCAGGTAGTTCTGGTCGCCGTCCGATGATGTTTCGTGAGACTATCGCAGGTACCAATTGATTCTTTGGCGAGAAGATCCTGCATTAACCATGACCGTCTTTGAGTTGAACACCAATACTTACGGTCTTCGCTCCAGTCCTTTCGTCGCTATTCGGACCCTGTTAGAGCTTGATGATAGGGAACGTGATTACTTCCCTCGGATCTTTCAAGTTATAATAAAAGTGATGTGTCATATGCAAACAACACTATCTCACGACTATCTTTTAAAACCTTAGGCAGATCCAAGCTGGCCCAAACATGGAGCCCTATGGAACGCCAATTTTAATGTTTGATTCAGGGGAGCAGTCAGTCATCTTGTAAGTTCCTGAAATCTATCAGGAAATATATAATTCAAAAAGCCGTTTGAAAACTTTTAGTAAGCTTACAAATTCCCTAGCTAACTTTAAAGTTTACGCATGTTACAAATTTCTTGCGTCATATATATTACATCAATATGTGAAGTGAAATTATTTTAATTTGTGTTTGGCTTACTTTCTCCAGAAAATGTCCTGATTCCATGGCTGTACGTTTACGAGCAAGAGACCCGTTCTTTACAGACTAACAGATAAAGAGTCTTGCCTTTTGGGTACGGAACCCTAAAAATTATTCCGTCAAAATAATTTGATCTTATTGAAACTAAATCACCCCGTATTGCCTATTTTCTGTCACTATTATCTTTAAAAGGCAATGGATGAAAGTTTCAGTACTATTAAAGCAGACCGCGCTTATCTATGGCAGCGATCATCCCGGATTATGGAATGGCTGAAACTGAAAGCCGTTTTCGATAGCACATTTAAGTGGATGAAGAGGGTTGGCACTGATTCACAAATCTTTGCCAATTTTTTGGAATTTTTGTTTAATCCCATACAAACAATTTGGTTATTTGTTAAATTTGCTCTCTGTCCTTGTGACAAATACAATAGGAACTAGTCGGTAACTAATAATTGTGTGAGTTGTAGATTATTTTATTTAAGTTAACTTCTGTATTTTTAATTTTATACGATAAAGTATATATTAACAAACAAACTTTATATATATTTGAAGCGTAAAATGAGTTGGTCTGCATGTTTTAGTTATTTTTATGTACATTGATTCAAGTTTAGCTAGATAATTAATTGTTGTTTTTTGTAACGTCTTAAGCTTTCGCGTGGGTTTTGAAAAACATAGTAGTTTTGCCACAAAAAAAGAAATGCATAGAATGTTACTTTTTTAATTATAAAAGTATTTTTTTGTTTCTGGCATTACACTTTATGCTTCATGTATGCCATACAATCTCAAATATAACTTCCCGTGGGAAATCAATAATGACTATGACATGGCCAAAACCGCCGGTATATTTTATGGTAATTAACCATCCTAAGTTTTATAATGTAACCAATAAAACTTTTTTTTTTTTCCTTTATATAGTTCTTCCCTTTATATAAGGGTTCTTATTTCAAAAAAAGTGTTTCGAAGTATGATCACTAAACTGGTAAAAACCGATCGAGGTGCGTGCGAGTTCTACAAGCGTTAGCGAAATATAATTATAAATTATACATGTTATTTTATTTTAAAAATGAATAAAATTCTATTTATAAATATATTAATTTCTATGTGTTATTATATTACTGTATTTTTTTTAGATTTTATAAAAAAAATATTGTATAATTTAAAGGGGACCACAGCCATAAATGCAAACGATTAAAGGTGGTAATAATTCGATAAATATACAACTAAGAGAAAAACACCTTAAGTTTTCTAAGCGTTAAAAAATTTCGAACCTTCAGTTGTTTATGTAACTTTTATGCCTTAATTCCATTCAAAATTGAACAGAAGTTAAAATGAGACAAAATAAAATTTTATCTTAATAAATAATAAAATAACTGTGACGTACGGGTAGAAAGACGGCGGTACCTACATGACAATCTGCAGGTAAAGGGTTTTGCCGATTGGCTGCGGAACCCTTAAAAGGAAAAAATGCATGATCTTGTAAATATTTCAAAAAGTGTAAAAACTTTAAAATTTTAAACAAAAATGATGTTCAATAAAGATTTGAATACAATAAACATGTAAAAAAATTTGCCGTAAGTACTTATGATTTCCTTTTCTTAAAATGTTTCCTATACCTAACTAAACCAAACATTTACTTTTTGTAGTAAGATATAAACTGTACAAGTAGCTCAATGTTCAAAAGCTGGGTCGATTCGTTTAGATTTAGTAACCCTTTTACGTGATAGGAATAAATCAAGACTAGCAAAAGGTGTTTATTTAGTATTATGCATTAAGTTTGACCAAAAATAAGAATAAAATCTTATATTTTTATATTTCATATATTTTTCTTGGAACTCTACCACGCGGGCACACACTTTTTTTATAATTAGCTATTAAGTTTCTTAGTAGGTATATTGTTTTGTTATAACTGTATTTTTAGATTTATAACTATATTTAGATCTATTTTTAATTAGGTTTTAAGTTTAATGTATATAGATTTTAATTGTATTGTATTGTACTTAATAATGTAATAAACAAATAATAATAAATATGATAAATGCGAAAAAAAAACAAATATTATTTATCACTAGTCCAATCCCACGGCTTAACCCTCGGAAAAACTTATTTACGTGTGAACTTTCGTTAGGGATAGAAGTATTATTTTTACATTTGACTTTTTCTGTCCGTAAACCTATCTCGGTGCCACAAATAAGTGTGCAATAATGTATGCACTTTTACGACATGAGAAAAAGTGACACAAAATATTCCAGTGGGAACTCATGATTGGGATAAAATAGTAAATTGTATCACAAGGGATCAATCAATTTTACGGCAAGGGCGCTATTGATGTGTTTACTCAAATTCGTATTTATGATGATACTTTTATAAAAAAAATAGTGCTTTTCCTTAAGTAGTGACTTATGTATAAGTTACACTTACCGCTTTTCTCATACAAGGTGATAAAAAGTAGTGAATCACTCGGTCACAAAATAATTTTACCTCTTGCGCCGTCCTTTGAATCCCTCGCTGCGCTCCGGATTCTACCTCAGAATCCTTCGTTTCAGGTTGAATTCAAAATAGCGCCCTCCCCGTAAAATATTATTTTTATCCCTTGTGATACAATCTACTATTATACCCTTTGCAATCCCTGCGACAGTAAAAATCAGTTTACATCATTGCTATGTTATAACTTAAATAAATACTAAGTGCCTTTTTCTTACAATTGATTTACAAACATTGATATTTCGAAATATATACTTATTCTAATCAAAACATTTTATAGTAATTGTAATTTAGGGATATTTAGAAAGCTTTCTTATAGTAGAAGAATTTTCACAGTCGTTTCAGTGATTCTACATGCCAACAAAAAAATTACAATTTACAACAAACAACATTTAAATTTACTATATAAATATTTATTTGCAAAACTTTCATGGAATTATTAAAACTACGAGGGAGGTTCCCCTGAGGATTTTGAATTGAAATAATAAAAATGATATCTAGACAAATCACACAGAGCCATCTGGTCGCAAAATAAAAAGGCTTCTAATTTAAATACCAGACAACGTACACAAATACTTTTCTTTTGTAAATACATACGTTTTGTACGTATAAAACACCCAGACTCAAGACAAACACAAACTTACATAAATAATTATCCTGTGCGGGAATCGCACCCACGCCTCCGGTTCCAATCCACGACCCACAGAGGCTGTACAATACAGAATATACTTAAATTATTAATATTTCACGGTTTTGTATATCATAGGAACGAAGTCTTGGCAGTGCGCTTATTCTTATAGTTTAGATATCTAAAACTAATTCCTATTACATGCGTCAAAAACATTTTTGTACGAAGTTTCTAAAATAAAACATTAAAGTCATGAATATTCAAGTCATGAGAAATATGGGAAAAGGTTAATCGACGATTAATATCAAAGGGATAATAGTTTTCTGTATCATCATGAAAATTTATAGACCAAGAGTTGTCTCAGCAAAAGGCAACCATAGATAACACTAACATATTTTGTCCGAGGTCTTCCTACACGTATTATCAGGACAACATGATATCAAAGCTTAGTTTGGACCCTTTTCGACATCCCGTCGATTTATTTCAATAAACTTTCAATATGTATTCAAATAGCTTTTCCTTATCTTTCCCTTTTTGTTAGGTACTTCAGATAATATCATATTTTTTGAATTAGTTTTAAAAACTGATATAAGTTCAGGAAATAGAAAATGTTTTTTTTCTTTTAATGAATTTTAAATAATATAATTTTTTATAGCGAAACTATACTAAAACCTAACCTATAATATATATGAAGATAATATAAATGCTACAACACAAAATTGATGGTAAAATTATTTAACAAAGCTTTTTTGTATCTTGTTGAGAAAATAATAGAATAGAATAGAATATACTTTTATTGTACACCAAATAATTTAAAACTAAACAATCATACAATTTTATATATAATAGTACATCTAGGCGGCCTTATCGCTATAAAGCTATCTCTTACAGGCAACCTTAAGTTAATTATTATTAAAATAAAAAAAATTAAAATAATTTATCTAAACATACGCAGAAACGATAACATAAATAAAAACTGTTTTTTAATTTAACTCCCTTTAACTAAAAATTAGAAAACCATACTTTTTTCGTGTGGAAGTCAAATATTGCGCAAGATAAATAATTGTCGTTTTTCTCCATACAATGTTTTTTTTTTAATAAAATAAGTATATACTATCTATACTATAATATTATAAAGAGGAAAGATTTGATTGTGTGTTTTTTTGTATTGAATAGGCTCCGAAACTACAGGACCGATTTGAAAAATTCTTTTACCATTAGAAGCCGACATTATTCCTGATAAACTATTACTATATACTACTTTTCACCGCGGGAAAATGCTTCATTCCTACGGGAAAACGTGTAATAGGACAACGGGTAGTAAGAATTATCCTTCCGTACTTATCTTTTTCACGTAACTTCTAAACGGCTGAACCCATTGGGTTGAAATTTTATATGGGTATTTCGATGGTTTCCTGGATAATTTAAAAATACAATTGGACCCGGTAAGTGGCGCTGCTGTTGGTATGACAACTACTGAACGGCTTCACCGATTGGATTGAAAATTTGTATGTGTGTTTCCATGGGTTCACAGACACGAAAATATTATGCCATTAAAGAGTAAAGATTTATTTGTTTTTTTTTTTCTATAATTGAGGAGTTGCCGTAAGAACCTACGCCGATAACGAAATTTATTGCGGGCGAAGCCGCTGGCAGTAGCGAGTCAGAAATATATCTGCTATCGTTTTAAAATTCTTGCGTCCATTGTATTGTTTGACGATGAATTCTTTTTGAATTTGCTTAAAGAAAATATGAATGGCATCCTGGAGACGCTCTTCCAACGAAATATAATGTAATAATATTCTATGACGATTCTGTGTGTTCGTGAAATTGATGTACTAAGACTTAATAAGTTACTAGGAGTTGCTTGGGATGTTCGTAACGAGCGTATTTCTATGGCAAAGATGTAGTAAGGATTTTCATCAGTCAGACATATGCCTCGATAGCTTAATTGGTAGAGCACATACACTCAATATAAGGAGTTGCAGGTTCAAGTACTGGCTCGAGATTAAGCTTTTGACTGTATTTTTACTATTAAAATATTTATTTACATTAATGATTTAGCTATAGATGTGGCATGTATGATATATTTTAAAGATTTAAACGAAGAACGAAGATTAAAACGAAGAAAGATTAATTCTATGTATGTTTATTTATATTGTATTTCTTCATTCTATTAATATTTTGTGTGTTTGTAAGATTGATGTACTAGGTCTTTATAAGTCACTAGGAGTTGTTTAAAATATATTGCAGGTATTTGTTGAATTCTGTCCTTTAGCGCATTCTTTTCTTTGGATTTTGTTTGTAGTCTACGTAGCGTATTTTTGTTGTAGTTACGATAGCTAGCTGGCTAAATAAACGGCGGTCAATTTACATGCAGCCATCATTCGGATTAATACACTATTGAGTAAATATTCTATATTTTTTACAAATTTTGTAAAAATAGAAAATTGAAAAAATCGTAATCAACGAATAACTCAAATCTAAATATTGACAGTAAACAAGGCACAATAAGACTTATTCAAAAAAATATTTCGTTCTTAAACTTTTTTCAGTCTTTTGTTGGTGCCCTTTATGCTATTTATGTAGCAGCCATATTTTATCTGTTTTCTACAGAGGCAGAAGAAAGCCCATTAAATTATGACGATTCATTTAGGAATCGCTTTTAGAAATAAGTTAATGTTAGTATAAAAAAAAGATATAAAATACGCCTAGGTATATGAAAACATTATTAAGATATATGCAATCTTACCCAAACACCACAATATACAAATAAAACTGCGTATTCTAAATCTTAATTTAAAACGTTTTCCACGGCAATCTTAACATTTTAGTAATTTTCTTAATCTTTTTCTTAGTTAAATTTTACTGAAGTATTAGAAAAACTTCAAATTTTTTATTAGTCGTTTGGATACCATGGTGTATCCGTGTTAATGCCTTTTTAACTAATTTACAGTACAATACATGATAAAAAAAACAAGGTTACTATCAAAATGTAATCAATAGTTCTAAAGTGTGTAATATCATATTATTCGCCTATTTATTTTGTTAAAAGCTAGGAATAACACTGAAACACAAAGGAATATGAAATTATTCCATCGTAGCCGGTTCTTGTTTTCCAAGGTATTCATTTATCCATTAAAGCAGCTTTTGCCGCTTCGTTAATTACCGTATTTTGTTACCGAGTTATTGTAACATTTAAGCAATATGATAGAGTATCAGCAAAACTCAAATCATGATAACAAATAGGGTAATTTAAATGATCCATTCGTTAAACGGAGATGACAATAGAATAAATAATGAAATAATCCAAAGTAGATGCAAAGCTCTTATTGTTATGATAATTTTGGAAATTGGTGTTATTCAGTCAGATGATAAAAAAAGGTCAAGTAAAAATGATACAAAGTATTTTTTTGCTTTATCTATATATTTGCGGGCAAAAGATGAACTAGGTTTTGGCTGTGACTTTGTCCTAAGTCGATTACATTACGTAACTACTACTAGAGACTAGAATTATTGTTTACAATATATCTGTATCATCATATTTTCATGTATCAATCAATCAATATTATTTATTCAATTTAGGCTCCAATTGAGCACTTATTAATGTCACTACGCCATCGGTGCGTAAGTCTATAGGGCCTTGTACTGAGAAGAACGGGCAAGAAACTCAGCAAGGGCATTTCTTTTTTCCCTTTCTTTTACAGCGTCCAATTAAAATATTGGAAAACACCCTTCCTATCATAGAATGACACTTTCCATTACAAACATGAAATATAATTCACAAGCACAGCATAAAAAGTATTTAATAACAAAATATAAAAAAAGACAGTTTGTGTATTCATAACTTACAAATTATCAATGTCTTACAGTATTGATAAACAAAAACAAAAAAGTAAGACTAAATACTAAGAATACAAAGAAGTTTCCAAGAGCAGACCAGCCTCCACAGGCGGCATCCGTTCACGAGTATGACATATGAATCAGCCATCGCTTCGCTCAATTATTTGTAAGTATTTTCATTAAAATCATACATGAAAAATATCATAAATCTGTAAGTATTTGTGATAATTACATAGAAATAAAAATATAAATTAAATCTTTTTTAGGTCTTATTGGTTATGTTTTATGGCTTAGAGGTATAATACAAAAACAAATAGTTAAAAATAGTCACAATACAAATTGTCATGCCTTCCATCACTATAATATATATCGATCACGAGCGCAGTCAGGAGACTTCAAGAAAATGTTTCTCATAACGGTTCCTGTTCCATATCTAGTAGCTTAGGTGTAATAAATTCAATAATAGTAACCTAAATTTAATATTACTAAAGATAACCTATGCTATTACTATTACATTAGTAATTATTGAATGTAAAAAAATGAGGCAAGTTAATTAGCATAGACCTTTCTTGATATAGAACACAATCAATCACCCGGATACCTGCTTGGCCCTTTTGACTGGTCTCAACGACGGGCTGTGAGAATTGTGGACGATCCCAAACTCACCTGCCGTGTCGAGCCCTTAAGTCAGAGGAGAGACTTTGTCTCCCTGTGTGTGTTTTACTGCTTGTACAGTAGGATGTGTTCTGAGGAATTGTCCGAAATAATGCGTACGGCTACTTTCTACTTCAGTTTTAATTAATCAAATCAATTAATTCTTACACTTTAGAACCGAAATGCTCGCGCACAGTGCGGTTTCAGAGAAAGCGAACGCTTGGGCTGCGAAATGAGCTCCCTGTCAAGGTTTTCTCAAAGGATAACAGCATGGGGTCCTTCAAGAAAGCAGTTATTACATTTTTGAAGGGTCGGCAACGTGCAAGTGATACCCATAGCGTTCATAGGCTACGGTGACCGCTTACCATCAGGCGGACCATAGGCTTGTTTGCCACCAAAGCGGCATAAAAAAAATCATTGTGAAATTTACAAGAACCAAATGGTTTTCTTCCTGTAGAGAAATCCCTTTTGGACGAGAATTAATTTCAAAAATTATAAGTAGAGTACCTGTCAGCAAAATAACAATAAAGTACTATTGCTTTGTAGATATTAATATACATTTTACAATACATAGAATACGAGTTTTTTTTTGTGAATACTGAAAAGGCTATTTCCATTACGCTGATTATCATGTTTTACGTCATTATTCAGTAACAATAGTCCTAAACTCAGCTCCAGTACATTATACTCATTCAGCTACCGAAATTGAAATGCCTTTGTGATAATGCCGTCACAGAGAAACCTTTATTGTGTCATTATCTTTTTAATTAAAATGAACTGAAGAACATTCGTTGTATTGGTTCTTACTCGTAGTATTTTTTTTTATTATACGTATTTGTTTCATTGCGGTCTCTTTTACATTTGTATTCAACTTTGATTACTTTTTGATATAGAAAATTATATTAATATAGATTTTTCAGCTTATTCATATTGTGATCATGTACAAATATAGCTAGAGATTAAATAAAGAGAAGTACTTTCATATTTATTTATGTCTATCAGTCCGTCTAATATTTATTCTTGTACCAGACCATGCATTTGCCCTTTTATATCATACATAGCGGTCTGTTCTTGCCAAAAACAAATAAATATTGCGTTTGTTCAAGACAAAGTCTGGGCGTTTTCTCTGTATAGTTTGTACGTATTTTCAATAATGACAACCTTGATTTGATGCTAAAACCATGAGTTTTTAGATTATCTGACACCTCATTGAACTACAGTAAGTCCCGCTTTAGACGATTTTATAGGGACCCAGTTAAAAACGCGTCATAAGCGATAAAGCGCATTAATTAGGGATAGGGAAATTATAGTTATTTGTAATGCAAGGTTGGAAAGTTGCCTATATTAAATATAGCTTCTCCTTAATGGCATAATACATTCGTGTCTGTAAAACCATCGAAATACCCAATCCAATCTGTCAAGCCGTTTAGAAGTTATGTGAAAAAGATAAGTACGGAAGGACAATTCTTACTACCCGTTGTCCTATTACCCGTTTTCCCGTTGGAATGAAGCATTTTCCCGCGGTAAAAAGTAACCAATGTTTATCAGGGATAATGTCGGCTTTTAATGGTAAAAGAATTTTTCAAATCAGTCCCGTAGTTTCGGAGCCTATTCAATACAAACATACTTACATACAAACCTTTCTTTATAATATTAGTAAAGACAATCAAGTCAAGGATTTATAGATTAAACCCACGAGTGAAGCAAGTGGTTCAAAAATTGAATTCTGAGCAAAGCTAGGGATTGTAAGGCAGGAAACCCAAAAAAAATTACAGCCGTGCGAAACACACAATTTTTACATCTCACTACAGCGAGGAAAATAGTATGTACTAGATGCAAGTAAAACAATAATTAGGATTTAATTACTTATGAATGGAACAAGTATACTTATTTGAAATAGTTTAATTTAGTATGAATAACATGGTATACTTATTTTTAATAGTTTAATTAAGTATTAATAACATGATAACAACATTATAAGTCTCTGAAATAGGTTGAGCACCTTTTGTATGGCTGCATAGGTAGTAAGGATGAAACGCATTACGGACGGTTTTAGTATGTTTGTTTTTGTGGAATTAAAAAAAAACTTTTAAGCGCAAGCGGATAAAGTAAAGCCTACTTCCACTTCCACTCAAATTTAATCAGGTTTAAACGACAAAGTGAGCCTTTCCGAGCCAGTGAAATGAAAAACATATTACTACTACTGTACTAATTTTGTATGTTTAATTATCTAATAACGTTAGATCATAGTATTAAAACATATATTTATAATGTTATATGAAATTACTTAAAATAATCACATTTCCAAAGAGATTTTGAGACAAACATATAACTGAAGCTCAGCAGCAAACCGTTTTTAATTTTTTGTTTGTGATTTTTCGTAAAAAACTTGCAATACATTCATCTTATCCTAAAGTGACAATGCTTTTCGCAGTCAGTAGCCGCTGCCACGTGAGATAAAACACGTAGTAAGCGGGTGAGGAATCGTATCAAGCGTGATAAAATGTATAAAAATATGCCTCAAGTTGCAGGGATTTACGTTAAATCAGGTATTACACGGGAAATCGTATTAAGCGGGATTTAGTGTAGTTGTGTTGTCAATGTTTAACCAAGGGTTTTATACAAAAGCATCATATAATCATGGACCACAACATCTATAGCAAATCTTCAAAATAAGGTGTGCCTTATAGGTTGAAAGATATACTTGTTAGAAATAATTTCGGCCAACCTATACCAACATGTTTAAAAGCCAATAAATCCATAACTTTCTTTGTCTTTTAGAGTTCTTAGATACCTGACAGCAGTTTTGCTGTCTATACAATTTTAACTTTTTTGTATAGCTGTACGTTATATAAGTCTATTGTGATGTTTGAATAAACATCTTAAACATGTTTAAACATAAGGAACTGTGTATATACTTGTGTATACTAATCTAGAATAGATTAAATAAATCGTTGTAATTTCATGATCTTTTTAATGCCTTGGTAGAAAACAGACGAAATATGACAGTGTAGCTCAACTGAATGTAAAACAAACAAAAAAATTTAAATAAGAACATAATATAAATATTTGAGAACGTCTTATGTTGCCTTATTTACTATCAATATTTATTACAAAGTAAATAAAATCTAAATTTATCACAGATATTTTCGAAAACAATTCATAAAATATGTCATGTTTTTGAACTAAGAAACGAATAAAGATCTATTTAAATACTTATTGAAATAAATTGACGAGATGTCGGAAAGGGACCTCATCTAAGCTTTGATATCATGTTGTCCAAGATTATACGTGTAGGAGGACCTCGGACAAAATATATTAGTGTTGTCTATGGATGTTTTTTGTTAAGACAACTCTTGGCCTATAAATATTCATGATAGTTACGGGCAACTACTATCTCTTTGATTTTAATCTTCAATTAACCTATTTCAATCCTTTTTATAACTGAAACATTAGTGACTTTTATTAAACCTGAACCTGAATCAATAAATCAAAAAGGTATGTTAAGCACCGTGCACATGAAGTAAACATAATTTTAAGAAACATTTTAGATCTATAAGCAAAGAAAGCGCTTTACCAATACGTACCTCATTTACATGATCTACAAAACCTTGAAATTTACATAGTAAAAGTATTTTTCGATACGTAGATCAAAAGAAAAATATTTCGAAAACAGGGTAACATTCTATGTAGTTTTAAAAATCCTAATTTAAACGACTTTATACAAACTTTACTATGACAAATCGTATACGCAATTAGCATCCATACCTTCCATGACCTTAATATAATCTGTGCACCACAACGTCACAGTGGAAAGTAACCTTTCTGACCTTCTAACTACATATTATTTCAATGTTGTATCTCAATATACAACATATTATATACTAATAAATTGGAAATGAATGAATTTCCCTTATGTTCGTACTAATTTTGGTAAAAGGATAATGTTCACAAAAAGGTTGAATGGCTTCAGAATGTGTATTTTATATATATTGAAACCTTTTTTAAGAACTTTTACTTATATGACCTATATATAATAGTTCGTTAAGTAAACATAGATTTACATACATACATAGTGATTATATTCTCTTACCATAGATTTACAATTTGTAAAAGACGCAATTAGTGACTGTGTTGTTGTTTATACTTATTTATTTATACAAAATTTTCATATAAAATATTTGTATAAATCTATTAATAAAATATAATAACTCTAAGTGTGTGACGTCACTAATGATAAACAATTTAAAATTGATCGTAAAAATATCCCAGTCAGTCTGAGCAACCAGCAAAAGTTTGCAAAAAATTATACCGGACTTGAAAAGAAGCACT
This sequence comes from Apoda limacodes, assembly GCA_946406115.1. Taxonomy (NCBI): domain Eukaryota; kingdom Metazoa; phylum Arthropoda; class Insecta; order Lepidoptera; family Limacodidae; genus Apoda; species Apoda limacodes. Next base: position 23,566,921 of record OX291551.1, on the reverse strand, counting down.
GGATAATGGGTGATTTTCCACTCTGCAGAAACTAATTCATTATGTTAACAAAACCACGCTGCTTACGACATTGATTGATCGGCTTTTTTACTACGAGAATTTCGCAAGGAAAACCTAAAAAATATAGATCAAATTAACAAATTCGTGTTCAACTGAATATTTAACAAAACAAAGAAAATAAAATAATCATAAAAATAGGGTGTAGCTATGTCATTGACACGGCCGTGTGTCTACCAATACGTATACGTAGCGAGTAATCCTTTTTGCGCCCCAGCTGCCGGCTTTATTATTTTATGTACGTCCTGTTCAATCCAAACACACCAGTATACTTAAAGAAACGTTTTAATTTAATCGGAAATACTTCTCTTCGAGAGACTACACGCTGGATGCTAAAAATTCCTTTGCATTCCTCACAATTTTATAATGATTCTTTTACTGTAAAGGCTGTTAGATTATGGAACGCTTTACCTTTGGAAATAAAAAGAGCAAAATCGAAGGCAATATTTAAAAATCTTATAATTGCTCATTACTTGAAGAACTAAAATAACATCACTACCTATATTTGTTTATATATATTTACTTATACGTAGTACTATTATAATTATATTTATTATACATGTGTATTTATATATGTACTTCTATTTATGTATATTTATACATACATTATTCATATATATTATTTATGTGTAATTATTTATTTTATATGCATTATTGTATTATATATATACTTCTTAATAACTGTATCGAAACACACCTACTATACTTTGTTTAACTTTATTATTTCCTCTACCCAAAGGTTGTCTGGAAGAGATCGCTTTAAAGCGATAAGACCGCCTTTTGTTTTTCTCTATTTGTAAATATGTTTTGTTTGTAATTTTTTTTTTTATGTTGATGCAATAAAGTATAATAATAATAATAATAATAATAATACGTTCCCGGCACTGCTTCACTCTTTCATATGCACGAAAAAAAAATTTAGCTAACAATAACAACAATTTTATCTACTAGTAACATAATTAGGGGACTGCTAAACTAAATTGCTAATAGTAGATAAAGTGTTGAGTTACGTGCAGCGAATCATTTGTTTAATTATAACAAAAGTTTGGTTATTACTAAATAAATTTCGAATAGCTAAACCAGTTTTGTAATCCTTTTTTTTCAGTGTGGTGTTTTATGGATATCACAGTATAATATTCTTTTTTTACACCATTAAGTTGGCATACAAGACAACGATCCGCTTGATGGTAAGAGGTCACCCCAGGCTATGGATGCTTGCAACACTTGCGCGTTGCCCACCCATTAAAAATCTATTAAAATCTTTCTTAAATACCCCATATTATCCCTAGAGATAAGGTTAAGCTTATGACAGAGAGTGCATTCCACAGCCTAAGAGTTCGCTTTTCTGAAACTACACTGTACGTGACCATTTAGGTTCTAAGATGTAAAGATGAATTCCCTGATGATAGCGAGTGGTGTGATGGTAGAGAGTAGACGTGGGCATCATTTTGAACATGAAGGATAATACGATCTATATTTTGAGTTGGCTTTTTGACTAGTATAGGCCGATTAAAATTATAAAAGTAAATAATATGTAGCTTCAACACTAAAGTGTATGCCCCGATTTTGTTATCATCAGTTTTCTAAATTGCCTCCTACTATGAAAGCAAATTTAAATACGTATTCACGTCTAAACATCTTATTGCACACCAAATATAGACTTAAACAAAATACTCTAATTTAGAACAGCAAAAACAAGATAAGATAACGTAGAGAGATAGATACAAAAAGAGCGGGGAAGCACATAATTATTTATCTACTCAAGAATCAAGTTATAATACTGGTGTTTTTTTTTATTTCTGTTTTTAAAAACCGGTATGCATTATCACAGATTATATATAACTAGGTATTATTCCAAAAAGTCCAATACCGTTGAACCAAAATATATTGTTCGCTGTCCTAGAAATTTTAAGTCTTACTTCAATTTAATTTTCACGTTTTGCTTAATGTTAACAGAGTTAACCTTCATTATTTAATAATCCCAATGAAATATTAATGTCATCAAGGGAAATACGGTCGTCGATTTTAAACTGAATTGTAGACAATGTGACACAGGTGTGTCTGTTGTGCTCGACAATTTCATTTCGCAATAGCTTTTAAACTGCTCAAATAAAACACAGCTGGACGAAAATAGCCGGTGCTTGTCGGACTTTGAGTGTGAACACAAACTAAACAATGGTTCGACCATTTTATTATTTTTAGTGACACTATTGTACAAATTTAAATATTCTAAAACAGTTAAAATTGTGCACCAGAAAGCTATTCTATATCATTAAATCAAATCGAAAGTTCATTTGAAAAATAATCTAACTTTGAAAATCACTAAATCATTCTGATTAACTAACCAGATAGGAATATTTTGAAACACTCAATCCAAGTTGTCAAATTTATGGAAAACCAGTCGGAGGGTTATAAACTCTCTTATCTAACAAGTATGTACAGCCCATTTAGGTTAGACCATATATAGGAACACTGAATATATTTTAACTATGTCTGTGTACATAATCTCAAAAAACCTCACAATCTTCTGGATGATAGACATTTGCAACATACGAATAAAATGATGGCAGGATTTTTTCACTATTCCGTGTAAAATTAAACCCGCTAATTTTTTAACGCCTTACACTTACGAGTATATGTTTAAAAAAACTGTCGCATTGTATTCTTCTGTCTTATTTTAGAGTATGTTTAAAACGCTTTTGCGCGAGCTTGTCTCTCTTTTTATGGTTAAATTGACTAAAAACTCTTTCACCTAATAAGGTATGTAGCATCTGATATATAACTTAAAAAAAAATGCCAAAAGCTAAATCTTCTTTAGGAATTGTTATTTTAATTTTCAGTTTCTTTATGGTTTTAAAATGAGTTTTCTTACAGAATTCAAATATTTAAGACCAACAATTATTCTAAGTAAAGAAAATCAAGAACTTTGATGTACAGTCTGGAGCTACGAACCTTCTAACAAGTAAAGTAATGGCAAAAACCTACGGCAGCCATTTTTGCAATTCTCGGTATAAAGTCAAATGACGTCAGAAAGTCTTATTTTAAATAATAATAAATTTGATTTGATTGTTTGTTTGTATTGAATAGGCTCCGAAACTACTGGACCCATTTAAAAAAATTCTTTTACTATTAGAAGCCGACATTATCCCTGATGAACATAGACTATTTTTTATCGCGGGAAAATGCTTAATTCCTACGGGAAAACGGGTAATAGGACAACGGGTAGTAAGAATTTAATAACGTAATTATTTCCTTCTAAACGGCTGAACCGATTGGGTTGAAATTTATATGGGTATTTCGATGGTTTTCTAGATGATTTAAAAATACAATTGGACTCGGTAGGTTGCGCTGCTATTGGTATGTCAACATTGGGTTGAAATTTTGTATGTGTATTTCCATGGTTTCACAGACACGAATGTATTATACTATTAAAGAGTAAAGATTTGATTGTTTGTTTTTTTTCTATAATTGAGGAGTTGCCGTAAGAACCTACGCCGATAACGAAATTTAGGGCGGGCGAAGCCGCTGGCGGAAGCTAGTTTTAAATATTTTTGCTGTCTTCATCTACGACAAATGTGTACGTAGGTAAATCATTTATCATTTTTTTTTGTCATACCCATAGGTCATGAAAACACAATCTTTAATTATTAGGATAATGCTCAGTTCTGTCATTTCATATGGCGAACAAATAAAAAATAAAATTGTCTTCATAAAAAAATACATCAACTTCCAAAGTCCGTTGAAGAAATCTATTTAACTTCTTTGTGAAATATAATTTTAAAACCTCGTATCTCTATATTTTATTCATAACAGTACGTTACAAAATTAAATGTTTATCAAAGGATCAAATACAACGAAATTTATGAACTATGACAGACGAACTTACAAACTTTTTAATGGCCATCTTTCTAGACCAAAATATAATATAAAAGTAAATGCAGCTTCTTTTCCTTGTGAATATTCAAAAGCATAGAGACCGACATTTTTTTTTTAATTTGATTACCCATCATCAAATCTTCACAAACCGTTACAAAATGTACAACATTTTAAAAGTGGATAGCCTTGCATATGTAGGAAGCTGAAAGAAAACAATATTATTCTAAAACCCTACAGTCGAAACAAACATATGCTTAAATAATTCCTCATGAAATGTAAATTCAGGGCTGCGTTATTCGCAAATACATAAGCGAGTGTTACGATCTTCACGAATTAACATTTATGTTAGGAACGTAGAAATTAACGCTGTAGCTGTGAATTTACCTCATTAACAAAAGGATATTATGAGCCGCACATTTAAAAATGTTATGCTTGCTGAATTAATCTTTAGATGTTATGAAACAAGGAAAAATTTATGTAGGCAGATTATCTAACGCTAAAAAGCTCATCGTGAAAGAAGATTACGTAAAACAAATTTTCCAAACAAGCTTGCATCAGACCCTGGTTAGCGTTTAAGACCAGATTACTTTTCAAGACAAATCCAACAGGCCCAAATTCGATAGGGTATATAGCGTCGCTTCGTTACAGAAGTCTTATGGTCACCTTCCATCTCCATCATCAGACTAGCTCTATGACATCATTATATTGCATTGTCATCGGATTTACGTGTGTATGCCAAATTTCAACTCAATCGAACACCGGGTAGTGGGTCAAATTTAACTTGCAAGATTTGATTACAGACAACGGGACAGGTGAAACTAAAGGTTGTAAAATGGTAGGATGTTTTTAAAATGTTAATACTCATCGTGATAATTCAAATAAATTGTTTGAGCCAAGGCGGAACTTGTTCAGTAATTTTGTATACTCGATTAAAATCATTCCCCTCCGTGGCTAAGTGGGTAATGACCCGAATGCTGAATCGGGGGGCGTGGGTTTGATTTCCGCACAAGATTAATATTTATGTGATGAACATTTGTGTTTTTCTTGAGACTGAGTAAAATACTTAACGATAAATTGATATAAAAGAATGATTAGCTACGAAAATTGTACATTTGATCCCCAAAAAAGAGAACATGTGATCCTCAAAATTGGAGACCAATAGTATGCCTTCCTACCATGCATGAATTATTAACTAGTATTTTATAATGATATTTTAACTCAACATAGCTCATGATTAGATCATAAAATATCTAGAAGTATATAAATGTCTAAAATTGATAAAAGAATTGCTACAAAAGATAATGAAATTTTGGAAGATTATAATGAACGTAAGAAATCATAAAATAAAAATAACCACAAGATCCATTAAAGTAGTAAAAGTAATTTTTCAAGGTTTTCGCTATCTCCGTTTCTATTTTGCTTGTCTCTTAATCTACTTTCATGGATTTTAGAGAAATAAAGTATAACCTTCAAAATTATCAAGTTAATCATTTATTTTATATGGATGATATAAAAGTCATGACTATTGACTATTTAACTTGACAGTATATAAATTTTTACAAAAGATTGTGGAATGGCCTTTGGCCAAGCAAAATATATAACAATTTAATAAATTATAAATGGAAAAAGATGTGAAATTGAAGTAGATCTTTTTTTATTTAGTGGTGAAAAATTAATATCTTCATCTAAAAAGGACAAATATATTTATCTTGGAATAATTGACGATGGAAATTGACCTTATCCGCCAAAATGCTTTATTTAAGTGTTAGATTTAAATGTATCAAAGAATATATAATTATTTAAAAAAAATCTGTCATCGCAGCTTCATAGCAGAAACCTTTTTAATGCCATCAATACATATGCAGTGCTGATTTTAACATACATGTTTGGAATAATGAATTATAAAAGAAATAATTTGGTTGGTTGATTGATCGGCAAACAAGGAAATACTTAAATATATTTGGAGTTCATCACAAATAATCTGATATGGATAGACTATATATTTCAATAGAAGAAGGTAGTAGAGGCCTTAAAAATATTCAGGACACGTTCAACACTATGCTATTTAATATGGCAGTGTATATGTCAAAAGTAAAAGATAACATAATTAACACTATAAAGTATAATGATAAAAATAAAACTGTACGCCAAATAAAAAAAAATATACATAGGAAAGATATTGACCAAAAATGTAGATTATGACACAGAAAAGAGGAGAATATTCATCATATTAGATCAGAATATGAAGTTTTGGTCAAAAGAGAATATATCTTCATACATAATAACATTGTAAAATATTATGGAAAATCGACATTCAAACGGATAAGAGAGTAGAACACAACAGAGCAGACATTATTCATATGAAAAGAGAAGACAATTGAGTATATCTCATTATTATTATTGTGCCGTCAGATTATAAAATAACAAAAAAAGAGAAGTAGTTGGTATTATATATAAAAAACCATAAACATCCAAAAACAAGCAGCAATGGATACTTGTATCATTACTAAAAATCAAGATGAAGAGGAGCAATGGATTAGTTGTTAATTTAATCAGCAATGAAACATAAAACATTTTACCCACTTGGAATATTTCTGAGCGAAAAACCTTTTATTACTATCTATGAAACCGAGTATCCAACATCTCGAGTAAAAAATATACATATTTATATTACAGTATTTTAGTATCCGTTGTCTGGTATCCATAGTAACAAGCTCTGCTCAGTTTGGCGCTGTCTTTAATGTCCAAAAATATTTATTTATTTATTATAGGAGCTCGTTACCCTGTCGCATTGGCCTATCGAAAATGATAAGTACCCGGGTTACCGCCTATAGTGGCACATTTTTCAAAGCTCGTCCGTGCTTCGGTTCAACCATCAGGCTCTGGCTGTTGTGATATGATAGCAGTCGTTAAGCCAAGTCAGAGGCTTGGCGGCTCAAAGCTCTGACAACTGACAGAGTTTAAAAAAACTTTGTAGAGTGGCCACAAGCTCGACAAAAGTCCGCCAATTCGCATTGCTTCAGGCCAATGAACTATGGCCTAAGGCTTTTCTTCGAGTAGATGCCTGTGCCCCTGCAGTGTGGTGTATAATGCCTGAGGTAGAGGGGGTTAGTACGGAGAAGTAATATTCATTAGTGGACAAATATTTATAAAGCCAAGGTAGTCAGAAACACATTTTATGTTTCAATGGTTTATCTTTCTGTATATTTTTACACTAATTAGGTGGCAAACAAAGTTACGGCCAGGCTGATGTTGAGCAGTCACCGACTTTCAGCCTATTGACGGTTGTAACACTTGCGCATTACTTAAGTGCTGCCCAACCTCCTAAAAACTAATAACTCCCTTAATCCATATTTTGTAACTAGGGAACTTTATAGGGACTAAATTCTACAATATGAACGTTCGCCGGAGACGGAAAGCGGTACATTACTGACTACTGACCCCTAAGGTGGAAAACAAGCTTGCGGTCTGCCTAATGGTAAGCGGTCACTGCAGCTTCTGGACGCTTGCAACACCTGGGGCATCACACGCGCGGTGCCGACCCTTCAAAAATGTAATAACCTAATACTGTAGTCCTTAGAGAAAACCTTGGCAGGGAGCTCGTTCCACAACCTAAGCGTTTACGGGAGGAAGTTTCTCTGAAAACGCACTGTACGTCTAAAGAATTTATAATTTAAAAAGTTTTTTGTACCAAATTAAGATCGCTTTTAGTGTGTGCGTAGTTCATGTTTTGAACAGACGCTTTCATACGTACGTTATAGAATAGGTGCATCATTACCGCTCGTGAGTTCCATGAACGCGTGTTTTGCTTTGAGAAAAGTAAAATTTACAATAAAAATGGCCATGGTAGTAATTGCGGTCTTAGAACCCGCTTTAAATGCACGTAATGACATTGTTTAAGAATAAGTGTGATGAAAATAAATAAAACTATTCTGTAAGAAAACACTGCTAGTATCTTGCGCACAATATAACAGCAGTCTAGTTCCATACTGTTGAATATTTAATAATTTAAATAGCTGTTAAATAGGTAACCAGCTTTTGCCTGTGGCTCGCCCACGGTACATTCGGCAATCGGCATAGGATTAACGATAACTTTTCAATTATATAGTAAGAAAGTTTGCTGTAACAAGCTATAGCTGTAGATGAAGTTCACCCACGTAGTATTTGGTTAAGTTATGCCTGCGAGAACTTTTAATTTCCTAGAAAAGTAGCCTCACTTACTTTTCCGTTTCTTAAACTATCTCTGTGCCAAATTTTAGCTTAATCATTAGTATGTTTAACAAATAATAGTCTCTGAAGGGTAAAGTTTTAACGTATATTTTGTGAAACCCTAATATTAAAGGAATTATGATAACGTTAATTTAAACTGATGTCAAAAACACCCTCGTAATGGATGTTCTTTATTATAACTCGTAGAAAACAAACAACAGAAATTTCAATGACATAACACATTTATTGATTCACATAGAATATATGTTATGTAAGTTATACAACAGTAGATAGCTGCTGTTTTATTAGTTTCACTTATTCAAGCAGCGTAAATATTGGAAAATGGTATGGTCACAATTGACGCTCGCACAAGGCGCTCGGCGGCGCTTGGGCGAAGTACTCGACGACTTTCTCCACTCACGCTTGCCCTGCTCAGATCCCGCCAAAACTTTGAAGCAGGAGGATGATTTGTAAGAAATATTGTGTGCATTAACATCCTTAAATCACATAATAGTCTTGTGGATCCATAGAGCAATACGCAGTCTAGGTGCCGATCAATCTCAATATTAAATAAAAAAACAATATTTCAATCATGTCTGCACACTGTAAACTCGCTATGGCTTGCGTTGGCACTCGTCACTTTGATTTTACAATAGACATGGAGATCTGATCAGCGCATTTTCTAGCCAGATGTGAAACAAAAATGGTCGCAAAAGGGTGACAGAGACGAAGCAAAACTGAGGCCCTTCTTGCTTCTTTCTTACTTGTTTTAAAGAACATAAATAATCAATATGGCGGACATTGATAAAAAGAGAAAGCAGTGGAGCTCTGCTTTGTCTCTTTTTAAAAGATAGTCAATTTTGTGAGGCTATTGCACAATTCATAGGTACAGATTATAGAAATCAAAGTCTATGGATCTTACTGACACCGGTGCGAGCGCAGGCGAAGCGCGAACATACACGATTCGACTTCAGCGTATCCTCTTCCCACTCGCCAGCGCTCGGCGAGCGGGCATAAGAAATCTTAGAACTGAAAATGTTCCATCTAAATTCATGAATCGTGTCACAGCTATACCTTTCACTCAATCTATACTTCTTTAAACGTGTTTACGAAGAATGGTAAAAACTACATGCTTTTAATATGAGTATGAATTATTTGACAGAATTTCTTTAAATTTGCGGACCATCAGAGACGATGTGCAAAATTGAGCTAAGTCAGGCGTCAGTTCAATCATTGGATGGGTGACTGCTCTAGTGGCATATTTTTCTAAACTCCTATATGTTTCGGAGGGCACGTATGTACGTACGTAATAAAATATGAAGTTTATTGCGTCAAAGTTACAGCAATTTGCAAAATTGCAGGCAAAGGTTCAAACCCTGTTTGTGCAATACATACTTCTACAGCAAGTATTCGGCTACTTCACTCTTTAAAATATGTATCCCTTTTTTCAACTATAAATTGCAAGTATTCGTTGAATTGTATTATCGGAGAGACCAGTATTAAAACATTTATAAAATATGAGTCAATAATACAGAAACAAAATCCAAGGGCTATCTTGAAAAATAGTCAAAAAAGTCTACATTGAAATTAAATCGAAACAAACTTTACTGCAAACGACATGTTAACTCGTTATTAGATGTTTGCAGAACATATTTCAGTTGCTTTTAAGGAACTTGGCATGTAGCCAACATTTTCAAGAAAGTAAGTGGTTTATATAGGCAACTTGAAATTGTTTCATGTAAAGAAAATTATTTTAGACATTTTTTTTTTCTTTGTATATTTCTAGCTTACAATATTGATACATTGTACCCTAATATTATTGCAATCTAGACTTGTAGGCTAATGAGCAATTTGTTTTTGGCCTAGTTTTAAAGAAGGGTAATTATATATAAGAATGTGTTTAATGGCACTTTTCTTACAGTCTCTAGTCAAGGAGAAGACACTTTGTTCTTGTGTTCTATATTGGTAGTACTAGTTTTTCACTACATAACACTATTGATAACCAAAGATGACTTACTGTTGATAACACTACACTAGCTCAAAAGGTTTAGTTCTTTTGAGCCTTCTCACTATGTCCAGGTTGTCGAGGAGCTGGATTTCCTCGTCGTTCACATGATGATGAAGTCTCTGCTCGTGATCTTCTGCATACTTTTTGATAATAATGTCGACTAATTCTACGTAAAGTCCCCGGTGGTAAGATCATCATTTCTTATGTACCACAGTGGACTAACTATTTCCCTAAGTACCTTATTTTGAAATCACTGGATGATTAGAATGTTACTCCGTTTGGTACAGCCCCATAGCTGGGTACCCATACTCGCATTAGGACTTGTTTTATTTATCAGAACGATTTGAGTTCTTGGGTTCCCAAGAGTGACAGATGCGGTTTTTCCGTTCCAATCTGCTCCGCACCCCTGCGCATTATAGACATTTTATTCGGATTCGTTCACGGTCACAATAGTTTTTTTTATGGAAAAAATTACTGGTAAATATTCGTAATGCAAAGTCGCTAAAGAGCTTTGAAGCTTTACTGCATCGGTACTATATCGATATCCAAATTACATAAATCCGGTATTGGTGCTTATATATGCATTATATATATATGTATGTATGTTTATGTATAAGATTATATATAATTTATCCAACTTCTTAGTTACATATTATGATATTATTTTTATATACTATATTTTATCACTAAATCTATTATCATTATTTAAGGGGCTAACATAAGTGAAAGTGGCTCCCCCATTAGATTTTTCAATTTGTATTCATCACATAAGGAATTTTGAAAAAGTGCTCAACTTAAAAGTTTAAAGTACAATAAAGCTATTTTTAGAAAAGTTTTGGTCGCTATATATTTTGATTATTTTGCATGTCAATGATATCTAGCAAATAACACTTTCTTTAAATTGCTTACTTGTACATAAAACTTTTAATTTGAGCACTTTTTTTGAGAATGATTTTGTATTTAATGGAAATTAAAAAATGCAGTGAGTGAGCGCCACTTTCACTTTTGTTAGCCCCTTAAGCTCCTACCATCTATTAAACACTGCACAACCCCTTATTTATGAAGAAAATGCCTAAAGGATTTAAGCTGGCCTATGTACAAAATTAGTGCATTAAAGATTTTTATTATTAATATTATGTTATAACAGGAACTTCTGGGTAAAATTTAAAGTGTAGTTTGGGTTCAGCGTTGATAAAGTCAGTCAGTTTACTCATAAATCTGAGTATATACATACATACGATTATATACGTTAACTCTGTCACTCGACTACCATAACTTTCAAATTTATTATCTTCACTATCCTACTCCTACTAATATTATAAATGTGAAAGTATGTCTGGATGTTTGAATGTTTGTTACTTAATAACGCTTCAACCACTGAATGGATTCGGATAAAAATTGGGACATAGGTTAGCTCCTGGAATAGGGTATAGGCTACTTTTACCCCCGAAAAATACAAAAGTACAAAAGTTGTAGTTGGCATTTCTGCTAAAAGTGGCCGTTTTAAGCAGAAATGCCAACTACGCTCACAGATATTAATTAGAAACTACATTAAACTTTCTAAAAATAGCTTATGACCAGCTTTATATTTGCGACATTTGGATTTTAGAAATTCGTTTTCTACGAAGAGAAAATTGAGGATATCTAATGGCGGTGCTAGTTAGCTGCTATATGCCCCTTAAGTAAAGAAATAAAACTGAGATGTCTTTACTGACCAAATAAAAATAATAGTAAAATCCTGCTGTCTTTTAATAAATTGCTTTTAATAGTTCTTAGGATTCTGTTGAATAAATAAATGAAGAATAAACATTGGTTAGTCTGGCCGGCTAAATAAGGACAAGACTTTTTAAAATATGTGTAATATTATTTAAAGAAAACAAAAACAAACACTTTTATATTTGCGCAACATTATTCTGTTTCTGAATTCATATTACTTATGCATGGAACTGTCGGCACGTGTTGCACTCTATCCCTTTTCATGTTTAAGCAATAAACTTATCAACTTATGAGGATTTTCTAATGTGTTTGAGTATTAAGTTAATTAAACTACATAACTTTATTGTACAAAGACTCAAGGCAATAATTAACATTTTGTGCGACCGTTTGAGTTCCCAAACATGTGCTTATAATTTTTTGTTAAATTACGGTTTTTATTTAGAAAAAAATTGTATTTTTATTTTTATTGAATAGTTAGAATTAAAGAATAACTGCCATTGACGACCAGATACACTGCACCAGAAGCAGTGTTGCGGAAAATAGTATCTGCATACAATATCATTATATAACATAAAATAAATTCTCAAAAGTCATATACAAATAACTATAATAAAAATAAATATAATTAAAAATATAAATAAATATGACACAGTGATCCGCTAATGTCAGTAAAATGTGTTTTACACGGCGTTCAAAAGTATTTAGAGACTGAGCTTTTTTAATAAACAAAGGCAGAAAAGTTTGATGTTTTTATACAGTGAAAGATTTGTTGTAAAAGTAAGTGGAATGAGCAGGTGTTTTTAAAAAGAGATGAGTTGACCAAGGTTGGAATTGGAACTGCCTATAAATTGGAAATGCTCTTTAAGGTATGCAGGCGCTGACGGATTGAACAAATTGCTGTACAGAATTGTAAAACCATGTATATTCCGGCGAATACGGATCGGAGGCCACTTGAGCTCTTGGCGAAAGTGAAAGTAGGAAACACAGTCTGAATATGAAACGTATACGTATATATGGTCCTCAGTGAGAAAGTATTTGGCGTCAGCATAATCTAGAATGGGATGAAGTTATGTTTCCGCAAGTGCAATTTCAATGGGTATAGAAAAAAATTACGCAAACGTCTAAAAGTACTTACGGTTACGTATAACTTTCGACTTAATTCTTGTAGATAAGTTGGTCAGGAAAGAGTTCGGTCAATAAAAATACCAAGGCTCTTAATTGTCTCACTAAAGGGGATAACAACACCCTAAAGTTGTATTCGGTATAGCTGCGAGAAATTGATTCTTGATATTAATTTTGGATTTCCAATTATGATTACTTGAGTTTTATCCGTATTTATGGTAAGACCATGCCATCTACTCCATTGTGCTATGTGATCTCAGTTAGAATTAATATTTTGATAGCCTTATGAAGCTCAGTTAAAGATGCTTGAGTATAAATGTATAAATCATCTACATAAGGGTGGTATAGAGTGAAATTCCTTGAGATATTGTATTTATAAAAAAAGCCAAAAGAAGTGGAGACAATAAAGCACTCTAGCACGGATATCACACTAAGAAGAAAAAGAGTCTTCAACCGGTATTTGTTGCTGGCGATCATGCAAACAGCTGTGAAACCATTCGATTGCCGCTGGAGATATGTTAATAGAGCGCAATCTGCCAAGTAATATATAAAAGTCAATGGTGTAAAAAACTGTTGCTAAAATCTAGAAGTGATAGGGTAGTAACTTCAGTACAATCTATTCCCAATGATATACCACCAGCGACCTTTGTGAGTGCAGTAGTTCTACTATTACCAGAAAGGAAACTGGATTGGAAATGATTAAGGAGGCCATTCTTCGTCAAGAACGTACTAAGCTGCTGATGAACAAGACGTTCTAGGACTTTAGATTGGAAGTGTTATATATAGATATAGGACGGAAGTCAGAGAATGAATTGGGATGAGACTTTTTTAAAGAAAATTATTTTAGGCTGTTTCCACAACTCAGGAAATTTACCGGTCAAAATGGATGAATTAAGGATGTGAATAAGGACTGGAGCAATTATGTCAAGGATAGGAATGCTCATAATGCTCACTAATGCTGTCTGAAAAGGATGCAATAGACAGAACGCTCTCCTTAACATAACAGACAGCAAATTGATTTCAATCGAAGGAAAGGTAATCAGGAGTAGGCATCATTGAAAGACGCGTAAGAGTTCGGTTTTTCTCACTACTTTTAATATTGGCAGAAGCCGAGAAGTGCTGATTTAGAAGATTGATACCGAAGTTATAAGAAAGTATCTCAAGCCGAGTTTTCCCAACTCTTCAATGATTTTAGAAATTTCTAGACTCTAGAAGTGTCGTCGTTTTCAATTGATTTTTGGATATGCCGCCTTTGTGCATTTCTGCATACCTTATTCCATAGTAAGTTGCCGCGGGAATAACTGTAACCGAGCTTAAACAAACTAAACCATCCTATAGCAAAATAATTAAGGAGTTGACGTAAGAATCCCACGTAGTGAACCAAAGTGCGTGGAGCCGCGGGCAAAATTTATTAGGTAAATACCAGCTATCCCAATAATATTATAAATGCCAAAGTTTGGATGCTTAGATGTCAATCACGTTTTAACCACTGGATGGATCGGGATAAAACTTGGCACACATATATGATAACTCCTGGAATAGGACTTTTTCACCCGAAAAATTTAAAATTTCCCGCGGGAATAACAATAACCGAGCATACTTGAACTATAGCTACAGCTGACTTAATTAGTAGCAAACTTCGAGTTCCACGTCGATAACCGAATTTAGGTCGAATGGAGCCCCTGGCAAAATCTAGTACTAAATAAATACAAAATAAGTTTCGATAACCTTCTTACTAAAACACAATTCATACGTTTTCAAAATACAAATAAATTTAACAGCTTCAGTAAAACGGTAAAATAACATAAATATCTTATTATTCTTCGTGCATTGAACATTTGTATTTGTTCAGCCTATTCCTCTATATTTATGAAATAAAAAACTTCACGAATATAAGTGTATGAATGGTTATGAGCTTTTATTATCATAATGTATTGCCTACGTATTCATGAGAGCATCTTGCAGATATATCATACAACGTTGCGTTATATTGCATTCTTACTTCTTACTTAATCCTTTTTTTTTTGTAAAAACGGTACATATGAATTTCTTAAAAAAAGGATTTTAATTTTACTGTACCACTAAGGTGGCAAGCAAGCTAACTGTCCGTCTGATGGTAAGCAGTCACGGCAGCATATGGACGCTTGCAATACCAATGACATTGCTCGCACGTCGCCAACACTTTAAAAACTAATAACTTATTTTTTATAGTTTTAAAGTCCATAATAAAGTTTTTACAGAAAACCTTGGCTCATTCTACAACCTAAGCGTTCGCGGAAGGAACTTTCGCTGAATCCACACTGTGCTTGACCATTGATATAGGTTCTAAGGTGTAAATAGGAATTTCCTGCCGACGGCGAGCGGTGTGATGGTAGAAAGCAGCCGCTCGAACGCTCGAAAATGTAATTTGAAAATGGAACGATTCTACTTGAAACCCGAACATCGATAACTAAAGAGGATAACTCATCAAGTTTAATTTAAATTTCGGACTGGCACAACAAAAAGATTGCGCCAATTAAATTAATTTATAAAAAGTAAAAAAAGAAATCGAGATTTAAATGCGGCCAATTGGCGGCAAAATTACCTAAGCTATTTTTATTATTGTCAATACAGTTGTCAAAAATTTTTTTTTTAATAAACACGTACGTAATGATGTAATTGTTTAAATTTACACACATGTTTGAGAGAAACACTATAAGCCTTGGCCACAACTAAGCATAACCGAACTCGGTGATGCGTGCGACGGCTACGCTTCGGCCCGCAAACTCACGATCGCCCGGTTATGCTGCATTTGCGGGCCGCGGCAATAATGTACTTTTATTATTTTATATACGTTAATGTCTATATAAGATTTACGTTCCAGTATGTAACCTCTTAATTTTATCTGTATACGGACGCCACCGAAGACAATGAAATAACCCAAAACAGCAAAACCACCAAATAGACGGTGATTGGGGAAATTACAAATTACTACTACACATTTTTTACTGGTGGAATTCTTTTTTACGTAATATTTCTGTTGTTCACTTAAAATTATGTATGTATGTATGTGTACCATCATGGTTTTTATCCCCAGTAGGGGGTTATCAACAGCTTTATAGACACCCACATCATAAATTCTGATTTTTTCATTTTACTTACTACTTTAAATTGAATACTTACTACTTTTACCACTTATTACTTTAAATCTGATAATGTAAGACATAGTCCAAATATACATCAGAAGAAGTGTTGCAGCGATAGGCTGACCCCCTGTCACGCAGGACTAAAGTGGTTAATAAAAAGCTGCTGTCCACCACTAAAAAGAATATACTGAATTTGTTATATTGTCGTCTTATTTGAAACTAAAAATCAAATATGGCGTGAGAAATGAGCATCAAAAACCAAAAAGACAAACTGCTGAATCAGCGAAAAGTAAATGTTCTCCACAGAGGAAAATATAATATACTGATGCTCTCTCAGATCTGTTATATTACCTAAATTTATTCTATTACCGACCTAGGCTTAACATATAATAAGATTAATAGACTGCTCGTTATGAATAGCGATTTATTCATAGAAATAGAACCAACCTCATTCGAAAAGCTTCTAAATGTGTGTTCCCTAGAAGCGTAATCCATCACTTCCGGTAATAAGCAATGCCTAAGCTTTTCTAAATATAATAGTCTGTTAAACTCATACATAACCCTTCTTTTGCCGTTATCGGGTGAAACACTCAATTCATTATTATTATTATAGTTTTTCTGTATGGCGTGTCTATTGTGGACTAAACGACTTGTACATTTATCAGTGGTAAGGGAGATACGTTTGAGACATCTATGTATGGTCGGTATTAAGGAGGTATCAGCTTTGCATAGTTTTTCCTTCTAAATTAAGTGTCCACTATACATACTAACAGCTAAAATAATGAATATACAACACAACATGGATACATTATAAACATATAATGATCCATGTTGTGTTGTATACAACTTATTATTATTAAGGTGGTCAGATTATCTTTATATAAACTAGCGGACCCAACAGATGTAGTTCTCCCCGCACGTTCGCTTGCTTGCAAAAACAAATCATATTAACCAATTGCAGCTCACTGTTCACTTTGAATTTAATGACATATACACGTAGACAAGAATTATATATATATATATATATATATATAAAGATTACAGTAGGCATGCGTATGTTACTGATGCTTTTTTTCCTGTATAGCTTGACCGAATTCGATATTTTTTATGTACTTAGGGAGTTACCTGGATAGTTCTTATCTATAGTTTGACCCGGTAGGCCCCATTGTCAAGATTCAGAAATTAACGAGAGTCGTAAATCAGGAAACACTAGCGTAAGTATCTAAAAACATTTAAAATATTTCAATACACCTAGTGAAACATTTCATTATACCACAATTTTCTTTACTTAGGCGTAATTTTATTTTCTTTTCTTTACTTAATAGAATTTAAAGGTACCAAAAACCATTAAAAAAAATTCGAACGGGGTATTTACATTAATTTTTTTTTATTGTTTCATCAGTTTACGCACTTACATAAAAAGTGCCATCTGGTCTTAAAAAACGCTGGCTTCGTAATAGCCAGTAATTTGCTAGAAAAGTACCTGCTAGATGGCCTTTAAACAAAATTAGTCCCCTCATTTATCTCCCAACGAAGTCAATAAATTTAGATAGCTGTGCAAAAGGGATGTGTGGCTAAAAAGTTGTACTTAATCAACAATTACGTAACCTGTGTACTTATAGCTAAGTTTATTTAAAAACTCATGTATAAGCCTGTCAGGTTAGTATGGCTTGATAGAACTCAACAAATCAAATCACTATCCATACCAAACGCCAAAGTTTAAAAAGTTATTTCTTCTAGTTAGTCAGGAACTGACATTGGATGTATTTTATTAAATCCCGGGTCTTCTCTCTTACAGCTTATTAGTTTAAAGTTGGTAATTTACTACTAATGGGGCATTACGCTGGATCAGAAGTAGTGTTGCGGTTATAGGCTAACTCCCTATCACGCAGGACTAAAGTGGTTGGTGAAAAGAGTTCCATACACATACACATACAGTTCCATACACATATTGTGATGTGGGTGTATAATGGCGAGTTTGCACGGGTTGATTTTAACTGTGCGACAAGTCACCAGTCTAAGCGCTTGTAAAAATGGAATCGCCACCTTAATTACACAGATCGATAAAAATTGCAAAAGACTTGTTCATTTTGCAACAAAATGTCGACCAGAACAGTCGCACTGCGTACTGCGTGGCGTACTGGCATTGAAATTTTTCGACAAGCCATCGTTCAACAATTTCTTGAAGACAGTTAATTCAGGGAAAAGATAAGAAAGAAGCGGAAAGTCTGGGTACGTCAATAAATTGCAGCAATCAATCGTCTACGACAAGCATTGCATGGTCTTTTTTAGTCACCAGCCGCACCCGGCCGGTCGCCGCACGATCAAAAGTCAGATGCTAGTCTTCTTTGGAACTTGCAATTATAGTCACCTGTGGCCTAGCCGAATTGCCATTTAGATAGTCGATTTCGTGCAGCTACGGTAACCCGTGTAGACCCCCCAAAAGTGAATTCAGCGACTAGTTACCGCCTTTTGGGAATGAAAAAATACATGACCATAACGATTTATTCGTACATACATAATGTCCTAAAGTAAGGAATTTAATTTTAGCACGGACTTTAGAAATCCAAGAAACTAAAATGTATAACATTATAATATGACACTAGGGGAATCTAAATTAATTATAGTTATGATAGTTTTTGCAGAAGTGTGAGAAAAATAAAATATGGGTAGACTTACCTTCAGCAAAAGCTGTTCGTGGACTGTTGAACATAAATGAATTTTATGGGCATAACAGGTCCACCTGCAAAGCTTGAATAACCACTGTTTATGTGTGTTTAAAGGCAGGGCTACACTTTGATGTAGTTTTGCCGATAGTAAATTGTGTGTTACGATATTATAAAAAAAAATTATTAAAGGTTTTAATATACTGTAAATTTTATTACAACATGAAATTATATTATTAATTTCATAATATTTTTCTGATCTTAAGCCAGCCAGGCCATACAACGCTGAATATCAACTTAGTATGGGCAAAACTCATTAAATATATTTATATAAATAATATAACTTTTAAAATTCGCATTGAAAATGCGCTTATAACAGGCTTAGGTTTTTTTTTCAGCAATATTATACAGAAATTTCAGCTAAATCATATTTACCGTTACAAAAATAAATCAAAAATTGGCAATTTTTTTTTTTTTATTAAGACATGTTTTTTCATTTTTATGTTTTTTCTTATATTAAACCCTGAAATTATAGTGACGTATCGATGTGTATTTTATTTATTTAATTGAACTTGTTAACTCACTTTAAATTCAATTCTATTAAAGACTATTCCCTTCTTAACGACGACGCCAAAAAGTCGGTTGAAAAAGGCCAAAATATTTTTTTAACCAAGAAAGACATGCCACAACGGACGGAATTAAACGGTGGCGATGCGTTTGTGGAAAGATGTTGTTTGTAAGTGTGTATGTATGTCTGTTACTATTTTCCTCGAAAACCACTTTCAAAAATAACTTTAATGCATCTAAAAGGTTAAAATTATTCCGCTCATTCCGTTATCTAATATGTACCTACATTCATTATCACGTAATTTCAGAGCATGTTT
Organism: Apoda limacodes; assembly: GCA_946406115.1. Lineage (NCBI taxonomy): Eukaryota > Metazoa > Arthropoda > Insecta > Lepidoptera > Limacodidae > Apoda > Apoda limacodes. The sequence goes on along the minus strand of OX291551.1, from coordinate 23,547,258 downwards.
CTAGGCATGTTTTTCAGCTGTAGACCAACAGGGTGTTAGACAGGTGTTACGCTGTTAACTCGCTAGGTTGCGCTGCAATAAACATTTTTTGCTCTTGAAATTGTGTTTTTTTTTTGGAAAACAGTAATGTAAAAAGTTTAAAATATAAATAGGAATCAAAATAACGACTGATGTAATATCAAAACATAACTAAATAATATAATAATAAAATATATAAAATAAGTAAAAATTTTATTTGGTTATACGGTTTTATTAAAAGAAAGGTAATCAAACTTCCTCCCGCGAACGCTTAGGTTGTGGAATTAGCTTCCTGCCAAGGTTTTCTCTAAGGACTATAGTATGAGGTTCTTCAAGAAAGAAGTCATTGGATTTTTGAAGGGTTCCCAACGCACGAGTGATACCCCTAGTGTTACAAGCGTCCATAGGCTACGGTGACCGCTTACCATTAGGCGAACCGTATGCTTGTTTGCCAAGGTGGCAAAAAAATATAGGACATTGATCAGACTAAAATAAAACCGGTGCGTAGCGTAAGGTAAGTAAATATGTAAATAGCATTTATAATGACATGAAAGGTTGACTGTTAATAGAAATTTCACCTAAATATGTAAACTAGTTTTTGCCCGTGGTTTTACCCGCCCTAAATTCGGTTATCGGTGTAGGATTTCAATAGCAACTCCTTAATAATAGAAAAATAATCGACTTACACTTGACGTCCTCCTCTCATCGACGTCTCTTTTCTCGGAACTCTAACTGTCTTCATGCTAAATTTCATGTTAATCGGTACAGCGGTTTAAGCGTGAAGAGATAACTTTTGCATTTATAATATTTATATATGGATATATGTTATTTTTTTTTTTTAATACCTATGTTTTTCTTATTCCAAAATAGTTTATGTAACAGATACATGTAACATTACTCATAAAATTCTATGGGTTATGTGGGTCGTATAATTCATGAGTGAGAGTAAACGGAACGGTCTCCCTCTATTAACATTTATGTCAGGCACGTGGGAATTGTCACCGAGCTGAGAATTTAACTTATTAACAAGTGAATGTGAATTACACATGTTAATATAACACAGATAATACTGATAATTATAAAACAGTTTCGTTATTTTATTTAGTGCCTGTTATAATATTGAGCATTTGATCAAGTCCGTTGTAATAAATTGATAAGTAGTAGGTAAATGTTTTTTTTATATCAACACCAAAATAAAGAGTGAAGTGATGAAGTAAAATTATTTGAGTGCGCAACTGTACGTAGAATACGAAAATAATATGTATTCATAACAAAATAAATACTTTGATTTAAGCGGAAGAGGCCAATTCGTACAGTTAAACGTTTTATGATTAGTATATTGGGCAAACAATAAGTTTAGTAAAGTTTTGTTTTTAAAACTGATTTTGTGACAATTAGGAAATTTTTTAAATTAAATTTTTTACTATTAATTGTACAAAATAAAATATACGTGTTTTCAGTACTATTACTTTTGTTACAGAGCGTAACGAACAACAACAATAAAAAAAATGTGTTTGGGTGCGTTTCAAACATACTCCCTAACACATAATAGTCGAACAAAAGATAACTAGTACTAACAAAGCATGATGATAGCTATATTAGATAGTGTACTGTAAAAAAGGAGAGTACCTACGGCATTGCAAGTACTCGCTTGAATAAGCCGCCCGAACAAATAAAGCGGGGCATAGCGAGTACTTGCTCGAATGAGCGGCCTGAACTGGGGAAGTACATCCACCTTACAGAAAACCGCAGCCACAATAACACTAACATTGAGTGGTGTTGTGTTCCTGGCGGTGAGTAAGGTTGCCAGAGCTCTTTGAGCATTCGCTGCGCGGGCAGTGGAGGACCGGTGGTGCTTGTTGCTGTCATTGCTTGGCGTAGACGCGGCGTGCTGGTACGGCGGTCAGAGAGTCCTGACGAAACTGACCGCTGGCTGCCCCCAGGTTGAACGGGTTCCCGAACCCAGGCATCACTTAATCTCCGCCCTGAGAGGCTGATCCGCTAGTGTGTAAAGTCTCTGAAGTGGTAGTCGTGCCGGAGAAGGAGACCGGAGTGTACCCGGCTACTACAACAGAGGGGGATCAAGGGCCCTTCCGCCCGCCGTGCCAGCAAACGTATTATCTTTGCCATGCTTCGGCAGGTCCTAGTACCGACAATTTTGTCCTCTAAGCTGTCTGTGCAGTGAATCCTCATTTTTAGTCTAATCCATCCATCGATCCATCTGGGCCAACTAATTGGTGTCGCATTATAAGTCGGCAGACTGGGATGGATTACGGGAATTTTATGCATCGTGTCCGTGGAGGCAGATCTGCTTTAGCTCAAAAGATCCTAACGTCTACGCAGCCGCAGTCACTGAGACAATCCTCGATGGTATGAAATGTAATATTCCTAACCCGCGAGTAGCTGCCGGCGTCAAGAAACGACCGTGGTTTAATAGGTCTTGCAGAGAAGCTAAAATTCTTAAGCAAACTGCATATGAGGTTTGGACCACGGCTCGTTATAATAAGGATCCGAATATTCCTGAGGTAAAACGCAAATTAAATGCTGCCTCGTGGTTCAGTAAGAAAGCAATGGCCAGAGCAAAATTCCAATTCATCGGCAAAATAGGTGGGCGACTTGCGAGCTATCCTTCTGGGGGGCGCTTGCCAAAGCTGCCAAAGGGAACTTTTGCCAGTCGTCGTTACCACCACTGCGAAAGACCGATGGTGACTTGGCCCACAGTGCCAAAGAGAAGGCCGATCTCAAACTCGAATATGAATGATGAAGGCGCTGTACTACCTATTATACCGTGTTGCGGTAAGACCATGCCGGAAATCTCCATAACACAGCGGAAGATCCGGCGGGCTTGCTTTCTCTAGACGTTCATAAGTCGAGCGGGCCAGACGGTATACCACCAGTGGTGCTTAAGCAGTGTGCTCCTGAGCTATGTCCTGTACTCACGCGCCTCTTCACGCTTTCCTACCACACTAGGCAATTACCGTCTTCATGGAAGACTGCGAATGTGCACCCGGTGCCCAAAAAGGGCGATAGATCAAATCCATCGAATTACAGGCTACTAGTGCTACTCTCACCTCTACAAGGTGATGGAGCGTGTGATCAACACACAGCCCCTAAGATACCTAGAAGAACACCAACTGGTCAGTGATCGTCAATATGGCTTTCGCCACGGTCGCTCGACTGGCGACCTTCTAGTGTATCTCAAATACCGATGGGCACTAGCCATTGATAGTCAGGGAGAAGAATTGGCATGTCGCCTGGACATATCGAAGGCGTTCGATCGGGTCTAGCACCGAGGTCTTCTATCGAAGTTGCCATCTTACGGAGTGCCTGAGGGTTTGTGCAAATAGGTGGCTAGCTTATTGTCCGATGCGTCTGCGAACCGTAGTTGACGGTAGTTGCTCTGATACCATGGACATTAGTGCTGGTGGGACACCAAGGATCTGTGCTGTCTCCTACGCTCTTTCTACTGCATATCAATGACATGTTGGACATCAAGAACATGCATTGCTATGCAGATGATAGTTCTGGAGACGCTTATTACACGGGTCGTGCAAACATCCCTCGTTCCGTTGTGGAGGAAAACCACGAAGAACTTGTGTCTCAAATCGAGACCACACTGTCCAAGGTCTCTGACTGGGGACTGGTAAACTTGGTCCGATTCAACCCTTCAAAGACACAAGTCTGCGCGTTCATCGCTAAGACAACCACATTGACTGAATTGTCCCATGTGTTGAAGTCCCACAATTCCAGAACACTTCCCTCTCCATCTCCAAGAGCATTGGGATCCCTGGTGTTGACGTCTCCAGCAATGTTCAGTTCTGAGACCATTTACAAGATAAGGTGAAGCTGGCGTCCAAAAACTAGGTGTACTCAACAGAGCGAGGCAGTACTTCACGTCAGGGCAGAGGTTGCTGCTTTACAAGTCGCAGGTTCAGCCCCATATGGAGTACTGCTGCCATCTCTGGGCGGGTACACCTGGATACCAGCTTAGATCTTTTGACTCGGTTCAACGACGGGCTGTGAGAATTGTCGACGATCCCAAACTCACTTGCCGTCGGAGCCCTTAAGTCTGAGGAGAGACTTTGCCTCCCTATGTGTGTTCTACCGCTTTTACAATGGGATGTGTTCTAAGTAATTGTTCGAAATGATGCCCACGGCTTCTTTTTTACCATCGCACCGCTCGCCATCGGCAGGGTATTCATTCTCACACTTTAGAACCGAAATAGGCTCAATTCTGGATTTTGAATAATGTAGTGACATAGACACCTTACCCTGTCCGTCATCAACTCTTAAGTGAATAGTACAACCATAAGCAATAACTTATGCGTCTGAAAACCCAATAAATTTTACTTGTTCTTTATTTGAGCAAACATTTATTTTAACTTTAATTGGTGGAATGTTTTATTAAATTATTATAAAACTGGTGCCATTACTTCTAAAATTGGAGAAGGAACTTCATCCCAACCTACACTTGCTTGCCACAATTTCTACATAATAACCTTGGCCTGAATAAAAACTGGTCGAACAATATAAATGAGTCGTAAAATTGGCTTATAAAACTTAATATCTGTCTTTTTGTCTTAGGGACCTGATTTGGAGCTAAACATGATATATGAATGTGCAGAGAATATTGATGTCCTTATTAAGCTCCTTCTCCCCAGAAATTTGTTGCTCCACTGGCATATTGAGTAAAATATATTTTTCATTACTAGACCACTTATGCAACTCAAAACCTTTGCCTTTGCTGATGATGTTAATTGATTATTCGTTTCAATTATACTACTTTTTTCATCATCTGTGTGTAGAATATCATCTACATATGTTGAAATTAATAGGACCGCAGCAGCTTTCGGATATTGCTCTTGTAATCTAGATGATAATTCATTTAGACATTTAGTTGCTAAGTATGGTGAATTTTCCAAACCATAAGTAACAGTGTTTAATTGAATACACTGAATTGATTCATCTGGTGAGTCTCGGCAGAAAATATTTTGCAGAGATCTCTGCTCCTTGACCGGAAGTATATTGCGGAACATATGTCTGATATATAATACTTAAATAATCGAAAAGAGAGTAATATACCAAAATATTCAGGTTTTACTATAGGCCCATTTAATGTAATATTAAAAGACATTTTATTACTTGCTTTTGAGCCAATCAAAACACCGGTAAAACAGGTAACTGTGTTTTCTATCTTGGGAATCAAGGACTCGAATATACAATTATGTACAATTTTATTTGTTACTAGCTTTGGCCAGCGGCTTCGCCCGCCCTAAATTTGGTTATCGGAGTGGGATTCTTACGGCAACTGCTCAATTATAGAAAAAAACTTAGAACGTGAAAATATTTTTAAATAAAAGGTTCCGCTCTTCCCCCTCATGACTGCCCCCCGGCCTTGCACATCATAAATGCGCGCGCAGTACTTCGTCATTATTTTGCTAAAATGTTATTTTAAAACTACGATATCTCCTAAGATATTCATTGAAATCGAATGATGTAAATCGAAATTTTGTTTTAGATTGAAGACTTGTGATGAATAACGTATTAATTTGGATAAGGATTAATATCATGTTTATAGAAACACCTTCGCAAATAATACATTATTTTAAGACAAATTTGGTTAGCATAAAAAAAGAGCCAACCTAGAAAGATAGACATATGCTGTCGTGGATTTATTTAAAGAACATTTGAAGAGGAACTATTCTGTCATACATGATTTTTGCGAAACTTTAACCGTTTACGCAGCGCACGGAGCGGAAGCTCTCAAAAAGAAAAAAGAAAACTCCCGATTTTGAAACATTCTTCATCGGTGCTCCGCTCCTATTGGTCTTAGCGTAATGATATATAGCCTATAGCGTTCCTTGATAAATGGGCTATCTAACACTGACATAATTTCTCAAATCGGACTCTCAATAGTTTCTAGGATTAGCGCGTTCGAACAAACAAACTCTTCAGCTTTATATATTAGTATAGATGTAAAAGCTGTATGGTTTTTGTTACTTATAAAGATTTATATTACGTTACATGTTATGTTACGTAAAAGCATCGTGTTAACTTTATTTTTACAAAGCAAACCTTACATTTCTATTTTGTTTTGTTACGGTCATTGTCACAACAAGAATGAAAGAGACAGCAAAATAGATGCTGACATTTATTGAACATCGTTTTCAATAAAGGACGCAATAAATCACTATGAAATAAATGAAAAGACCAGACAGTGTTGCCGTCCTTAACCCGAAAAATTATCTTTGTAGATATAGAAATACTGACTAACAGCAACATCGAGTTATACTTTTTGGTTGTAGACTAGTTGCTGTGGTTATTTAGACATTTTCATCTTGTTTCCTCATATCAAATGCCAATTTGCCAAATTAAATTTTATTTCATGACTTAGATTTTAGGGTAGGTAAGTTTCTATGTTCTTGCAGTTAATATGGATCGGTTTAGTGCAAGTTGAAGTCAAGAATCAAGGGCTCCGAATTTTAAACGATTTTTAAAACCCTTTCTATTTCACAAAAAGCAATAGTTAAAATCTGTCACACTTTTTTACTGTAAGGCGTAGTTATCTGTCAGTCTGGTTTATTTAAGAGTTTTCGGCTTAAAAATTTTGAAAATAAGGGGGAAAGAAAGTAATCATGTTTCGTATATTTTTAAATAATAGGCCGTAAAAACTAGATTTAGAATGGACAAACAAATCTCGGTAATATAACAACCTATCTGCCGTAGCAACCCCAATTTCATATTGCGACCCCCCAATTCATGTGACTATTTTTTTTTCTACCTCACTTGCGTGTAAGCAAATATAATAAAACACTAATAAAAAATAAAAGCAAATAAAACACAAGTCGATAGTATACGTAGTTGCTGAGAAAATATTGACATACAGACAGACATACACCATAGTCTCACTATACTCTCTTTTTTAATTAATCTGAAAGCATTTTTTTAATATATGTTATATAATAAAGCAATGGCTTTTTAAAACTCTCATTTAAATCCGTTTATTGATTCAATGCTGGCTATTGTTATATTTTAATAACAATATCGAAACGATCATTCAACAAAAATGAGTAATGTATTCCCAAGTGCAAAGTTAATCGATGAACCATAATAATATAATGGAAGCATTAGTATACAAAAGCGACTCTTTTGCGTCAGTTTCGCAATAAGTTTCCAAAAAGTTGTGATGAATTACTAAAGATATATTTTAGGAAAACTGCCTAAGTCTTTGCACAAGTACTTATATAAATGTCAGAAAAGGGTTTTGAAAGAGAAAAGTAAAAATATAAAAGCTAACTCAGACTTAGAATTAACTCTTATATAGGCACAGACTTAGGACAAAATAGATATTCTAATTTTTATAAAAAACAAAATATTTGATGCCTTGATTTTCAATTACCTCCCAATTGATGCTGCTAATGGATTCAATTTTGCAGATTTCATAATCAAAGGCAATCAGGCAGTCAGTAGTTTTACTTACAGAAGGTATTTTGATTTTTTTATATAACAACTAAGTATTACTTCCCCTTTTTTTCCATAGTTTGAAATTCCGATTCTATCGAGAAGAGCTGGCAAAAACTTAATAAGCTATGTATATGGAGAAGGTACAATTTTTGGGGAAGATTTTTAGAGAAAAACTGCTCTATGGTTTTATATATATGTCATATTGGAATCGTTTCTGTTTTAAGTCTAATATTGCTGTTAAGAGATAAGAAGCTTTGTAAAGCCATAAATGCATATTACTTAAATAAAATCTTCTTTCCAAGTAGCAAAGGAACGTTTAAAGAAAGAACGCAGTTTGCAAAGATTATATTTTTCTTTTTAATATCTCACAGGAAATACTCTCTGTTAAGACACAAGGTTTAATGAAAACAGCAACAAATCTGTACCACGTAATATTGTTCTTTGCAAGAAAAACTGTAGAAATATACTCGTGTTTCACATTTAAATATTTTTTTCAACGTTTCCAAATGTCAGGTTTTTTTTAGAATAGGAAGATTTTCTAATTTTAGGTGATGCCAATTTTTGTTCGCAACTTTCCCTACGTGGATGTCATCCAGAAACGGTACACTTCTTTATCCAATAAGAACGGGAACCTATTTTTACCTAAAAAATTATACTCTTTATATATGTGTTGTGGGTAAATCTTAATTATGGTGTAACCTACCTGCTTTTCTAATAAAGTTAGTTGTCGTCTTAGTCCTGTGTTTTAATGACATAACAATATGTCACCGTAAAATTGTAAATAACGTTAGGTTATAATCTATCTAGTAAGATTGTATACTATGGAATAAAAAATATTATAAAGTATTGTTTAGATTATATGAAACTTGATTCGACCGCTCCGCTCGCTTCGCTCGCTCCGCATCTACGTGATCACAAGAGAGACTTAACCTAACCCACCGAAAAAGATTTATACAGTGCAATTTCTGCGTCATATATGTAACCGTAAGATTATAATCTGTATCGCGAGATTGTAAGCTGTCGAAAGATTGTGAACCGTAACATACTGCTTACAGAAATCACTCTGTAAAGTCATGTCGGTTGGGTTAGGTTCAGGGTCTCTCGCGTCAACGTAGATGCGGAGCAAACGAAGCGACCGACTAAAGTTTCTTATAATTATGTAAAATCTTATCAATATTTTTCGTAAGCAGTATGTCACGGTTCATAATCCTGCGAAATAGATAATATATAATCTAACGATATTTACAATTTTACGGTGACAAATGTATACTATATACTTTTTATTTTGTATTTTTTCAGTCAAACATATTTAGTAATTAAAAAAACCCTGAAAAAAACATTTTATTCCAAAAACGCCCTCTTGAAATTGTTTTAAAAAAAATAGAAGATGTGATTTGATAAGTTTCCTATTTTTTCGGCATTGTACATGAATTACCTATTATTATTATTATTAGTATTAGATATTTTATTCAACCTGTTATCACATCTTAAAATTAAAAAAAATAGAAATTCGCACTAAAACGAGGAACATCAAAATGCAATTTCAAACAACTTAGCTGCAAACGACGGACTCGATATTAGATGTACAACGTATTATAAACCATGTTCCGGAAGCTTTGACGAAACTCGGCGCACTGCCAATATTTGCGAGGCAATAAGTGGGTTAAACCTTCTTCATGTACATATTTCATGATATTCCAATAGGATTCTTTGATTGTTGAAAAAACAGGATACTTATGGTTGTATGTACTATCATAGCGTGATAATTACTAATAGTGAGCGAACTTCTTTGTGTCGGCGCAAAATACCGATAAACGGCGAGAGACTGAAAATGAGTCAGGGTTGTCACAAAAAAAAATTAATGAATGTTTATGTGCCTAAAATAATTAGATAGTCAGTTTTTTTGTCTCGCACCCCCTTGTGTGGGGCACGACAGTTGGATAGATTTTTAAAAATATATTCAAGTTCTATAGTTAATGTCTCTGATACCTATTTTGCAGGTTAATAGATTTCAAAGTAAAAAAATGTGTGTATAAAAACAATTATGCACTCCATAACTATTTCCAACGAAAATTTAAACAATATATTTCCATTTTTTTTGATATTTACAATTTTAATTTTTTTATAATAAAATACTCATCATACGGAACCCTATATATATACATAATACACGCACTTGACCGGTATTTGAATTTCCTTTTTAGCATATTTTTGTGGGATTCCAAGAATGTTTTAGCAGTAAATATATAGACAATGTCGAATCAGCGAATATATTATTTAAACATACCTATTTATTTTTTATTTCATTACTTTTCTAGATCTATTTATACAGTCTATTTACCTATCATCCTGCCAAATTTAAACCTCGTAGACATGAAGACCTACTAGCCTATAAGTACCTCAACATCCTAATTGCAGCGCTACCTACCAGGTCAAATTGTGAAAGTTAACTATCCAGGGACCCACTCAGCCACACAAAAAATGAACAAGTACATTTCCTATTTCCAAGATAATGCCAAAATATCGAAATATAATAGTTAAAATTTTAATAGCAAAAGTTACCAGAAATATCTCTCTGATTTGACCTTGAATGACGTCTTAACTATGTTTTTTTCATAATTGGAACCTTATAAACTTTTAAAGAATTTGAAAAAAACCTGCTAAATAAACTTTATAGATAATTTTCAAGAATAAATTCTATCGAGAAATGTAGATATAGCAAATGCAATCATGTTTTAGGTTCTTGCTTCTGGTTTTAACTTGGAATGTGTGTTCTTTGTATGACGCAGGTAAGGAAGAATTTTCCGAAATGGTCAAGTGTAAGTCGGACTCGCACAATAAGGGTAAGGTACATCCTCTGTAAAAATTTCAACTGTCTATCACGGTTCATGAGATAAAGCCTGGTGACAGACGGACTAAAAGCGAAGTCTTAGTATTAGGGTCCCGTTTTACCCTTTGGTTACGGGTCAGCTAGTTACAGCATAAATATGACTTACTATTTAGAACAAAGTGTAACACATTAAAGTATATTTTTACGGTTTTTGGTTATAAGCTCGCAGCCACAATCAAAACTTGACATACTCGTAAATAATTGATTGCATTCATAGTTATCGCGAGAGAATTAATTCAGGTAGTTCTTCTTTGAAACTTATTCCGTTTATTTTATTCGATGATCCATGAACTTCACAATCGATGATTTACATCAACAAATCTCAAATTTTATTATCGCGGTCATTACCTCAGTTCAATTACTACAGTCCCAACATTAATGGTGAGACCTACCTACACAGCCTTCCTCATCCAGCTGCCAAAAATTTTAATTAAAATTCCATCGTGACAAAACGCCAACCCGCGGGCTCTGATGAAACCATGTGCATGAATAACAGCATATAACTGTGTCTGTACATATACCTATACCTTTATGATATAATAAAAAAATAGTTCGGTAGGACGTACCGCACGAGCAACTTCTGTTGAGTTTTTTTTATATTTGAGAAATTATACATAAAGATTATTATTGCGTTTATAAAAAATATCAGTTTCAAGCTCTAAAAAAACCGCTGGACCGATATTGCTAACACCCTCTTCAAATCTAAGTCATGACGTAGCGTATTGATTGATATGGTCACAAGGCAAATTGGTCCATTGGATCTTGAGATATCGAGGGACAAAAAAAATACACACACACAGAGACATCACTCTAAAACTCATGGCAAACGATTCACGAGGTCTCAAAATCAATCAGATATCAATATTTTGACCTATTATAATAACTTCCCTCAAGAGAAGTTAAAAAATAATACAAATGTACGTACTTATATAAACATGTATCATAAACTATAGGTCCTGGATTAATGCAATTATTAATAATACCTGTGCCTATATTTCATTTTATTTCTGCTAGCTGACCTGGCGAACGTTGTTTCGCTGTAGACCCTGTGCCTTATCTTCATATTGTAAAGCCCATGTCCATCAAAAATAACGTACATGTGTAAATGGTGACAGAATTTTTTAAATATTTGCATAAATAAACTTACAATTTTTTTTTCTTCTCTCTATGGCCAATAAGTTTTTTCCTACGGCAAAGCCTTGTGATTACATAAAGAAGTATCGTCCACGTGGAACTCAAGTGTAGTGATTCATGAGGACACTTTCGAGTTTTCCAAGATAAGCAGCAGCCTAGGTTTTCTCTCTCTCTCGTAAACCTTTCCTGTGCTCAATTTAATGCACCGTTACGATGGAATGGAGGGAGAACAAAGAAATAAACTCACTTTCACATTTATAATCTAAACTAATAAACACTCATAATTAGGTCCTTTCATATGAAATTGATGTTTTATAGACTTTGATCTCAAAAAGCTGGCGTTTGGTTAAAAATTCCAAAATCAAATTTATTTCAATTTTAAGCTTTTCTATTTGTGTTTTGAATGTAATAATTCATTTGTTTTCGCGGCATTTAATTTTGCTATGACATCGTTTTGTGTTCAATTTGGAAAACATAAAATATCACATTATTTTCGAATACGAATTCCATCGTGGCACGAGCGCTGCAGAAACAGCTCGAAGGATTAATGATGTGAATGGATACCACTGTAAAAGAAAACACAATACTTTTTTGGTTCCAACGCTTTCATTTTTGAAATTTTGACCTCCAGAAAAAATCTCGTCGACGGCCGGAGACCCTAGTTGTCAATGAGGAATTGAAAGTGATCGTGGAATTGGATCCATCTCAAACCACGTCAGAGTTAGCTGCAGGCTTCGGTGTGAGTGATAAAACCATTTTGAATTATTTGAAACAAATTGGAAAAGTAAAAAAGCTTGTAAAATGGGTAACTAAGAAAAGCACGTTACTCAACCGTCACAATAACAATAACGAGGGGATTTTGAATCGTATCATTACTTATGATGAAAAATGGATCCTATACGATATTCAGAAACGCTCATCACAATGGTTAAATCCAGGGAACCGGCTAAATCTTGCCCCAAGCGAAAGTTGACTCAAAAAAGGGTACTGGTTAGTATCTGGTGGACCAGCGTTGGTTTCATCCACTACAGCTTTCTAAGATCTGGCCATACGATTACGGCAGATCTGTATTCCCGACATTTGGAAACCATGATGAAAAAGCTAGCCGTCAAACAGCCAAGATTGGTCAACCGCTCTAGCCGACTGCTGCTTCAGGACAATGCTACACCACACACTGCACAACAGACGGTGGCGAAACTAGAGAAGCTAGGATTGGAATGTCTCCGGCACCCATACCATACTCCCCAGACCTTGCTCCAACCGATTACCACTTTTTTCGGAATTTGGATAATTTTTTAATTGGAAAAAAATTCAATTCAAATGAGGCGGTCCAAAACACCTTCAAAGATTATGTTGATTCTCGCACCTGCAATTTGTTCAGCAAAGGATCAATGTACTCCCTATAGAATGGCAAAAGTGCATAGATCACAACAGTACCGACATTGAATGATTAAATAAAAAAAATGTAAAAAAAATAGTTTTGCTTTTTCCATGTAAAACATCAATTTCATATGTAAGGACCTAATATTATAAAGGCGAAAGTTTGTGAGTGTGTTTGAATGTTTGCTACTTCTTCACACTCAAACGGACACTCTGGATTAACACATAGGCTAATTTTTATACCGAAAAGATATTAAAGTTCCCCGGGAATAACTAGAACCAAGCTTAAACGAACTATAGCTGCAGCTATAGCATACTTCATTAATATAAATAAAGCCGATAACCTAATTTAGGCGGAGCTGCTGGTCTGTCTTGTCTGTTACCTCTTTATGCTTAAACCGCTGCACCCGTAAAGATGAAATTTGGCATGGAGATAGTTTAAGTCCCGAGGAATGATAAAGACTACTTAAAAACGTCAAGTGTGAGTGAGTTGCAACATATTTAATTTATCCCTACATAACTGAAGAATTACCTAACAAACTTGACCGCCTTCTCAACTTATGCATCCGTTATATTTTCGGCTAGCGTAAGTATGATCATGTCTCCCAATATCGCACACAGGTAAATTGGCTCACTATCCGTTTTCGCCGTAATACTAATCTTCTGACATGTACTAGGGTACCACGGTTAAGAAAAACTAACCGTGGTACCACTGGGCTAACACGCATAAGAAAAAGTAACCGTGGTACCACTGGTGGTACTACTGGGTGTCCCACGGTTAACAAACGGTATTTTGTTATGGCATTCTTAATAATCCATTATCCCCTCCTTATTTAATAGAACGATTTGAGTTCTTGGGTTCCCAAGAGCGACACATGCGGTTTTGCCGTTCCAATCTCCTCCACAACCCTGCGCATAATACGACATTTTATTCGGATTCGTTCACAGTCACAACAGTTCGTTTGTAGAATAATTTACCGGTTAATATTCGTAATGCAAAGTCACTAGTGAGCTTTAAAGCTTCACTGCATCAGTATTATATCGACATCCAAAATACATAAGTCCGGTATTGGTGAAAGCGAGTAGTGACCTATGTCTAAATATATATGCATTATATTTATATATATATATATATATATATATATATATATGTGTGTATATATATATGTAAGTGTAAACCATTACGGCACTGATCAAACACGCACCTTTACCTTTCCTCGCAGAATGTAAATTTCAAATCTGAGTTTACGTATGTGTATGTAACACGAGCAAGCGTTACGGTTTCCCGTCTATTAAAATTTATGTAAGGAACGTGAGTGACATAGCTGAAGATGATAATTTAGGTAATTAACCCTTCGAAGGCCCAAATCGGATTTAGCTGACAAGTCCCCAAGTGCCTATGTCAACTTTAACCGATACAACGTTATAGAAAATTTAATACAGATAAATTATTGATTTTTTTAAATATAAGCTGTGCCCGCAACATCGTTCCCAAGATCTATGTTTATTTACACAGTTAGAAATCAGCAAATGAATTCACCTTGTTAACTGCGTTTTTCATTTCACTTATCCGAAATGTATAATAGATCTTGTAAATAAATTTTGAATTGTATTATGTATTAATAACTGGCACAGGCTGTCATATTTTCTATAAGGTGTATTTGCTGATTGAGATTTAGCCTGCCTATTTAACAATAGGTAAGAAATCTATTGAAATTCAAGTAAAAACAACATTAAACAAAAAAGTTAATATACTGAAGACTAGGTTTGAAATGTTTGTTGCACTGTAATTATGATAATGAATTGTACAAAAAGATAGAAAAAAAATGATTTTTTCAAGTGAAGAGTAGCAGATAAAACAAATTCAAAAGGAAACAATTTATGTTTCTTATGGTAAATTATTTATTTCAAACTGTCTACTTGCTCAATCAGGACCAAATGGAAATTTTCCGCAGGTAGATTAAAGAGAGAAATCTGCACAATATTTTTACTTAGGTTCACTCAGCCCTAAGACAAGACGAGTGACGACACGATGCTTGAAATGCTTGCTTCAGCAATCAGTAGGTACCTGCCTGTAAGCTTAAGCCGGAATACTGTCTTTATTTAAACAGTATTTGTTACCTTACAAAGATACTTACTAATCAGTAATCTTGCAAATACTTTGCAAAGACTTTGTTATATTAAAGGAGGGATGATTTATGTTAAAAAGCTGTTTATACAAAAAAAAAACAAAGTGCAGTTGCTATTATGAGGTCTTTTATTATCATAAACATGTTTTATTTTGAGTGCCTTTTGAAATGTATCATTTTCACCTGAAAAATAAAATCAATAAAATAATTATTTTTATCATAATGTACCGCTTCGTTTCATACTTCAATAAATGCCGCTGCCATTAGATATTTTCAATTTTCTCTTCGTAGAAATGCTGGAAATATAAAACTAGTCGTAAGCCACGACTTATGTATGTATGTATCTATTGTATATGTATCTAATACCTTTAAACAAGCAATTCTTGTATATATGTATTATATATATTTATAACCTAAATCTCGAAAATGGCTCTAACGATTTTCATTAGATTTAGTATGCAGGTGGTTTCGGGGGCGATAAATCGATCTAGCTAGGTTTCAGTTTTAGAAAACGTCGTTTTATCCGTGTTTTCAGGCTATGATAAACTGAAAAACATGACTCTACATGACATCTATTGGCGAGTAGTAATACTATTATTTTTACCGACACAGCAACACTAAAGCTACTTGACATAAGATGGCGTTGTATAAAAAACGAGCAAAGCTCGGTCCTCCAAGTGCTATTTATATAATTGAGGGTATCTATTAGCGGCGCTAGGTAGCTGCTATATGCCCCTTAAGGATCAAATTAACTAGCAATAAAATTTATAAATGAAATAGAAATTTTATGAAATAAAATTTAACCATGACTACGCAAAAGAAAAATAATTTACGTATTTACTTTTCCTACTTTACCTAGCTTATGTAGTTACTTTACAAAACTTACGTACTTACTTTACCTACTCGTAACTGCTGCATACGAAGCTCGTTTGTCAGTTTAGAGGGAAATATTTTCGATAAACCTACGTGGAACTTGAACATCGTTCAGGAAAATGAACTAAAATGAGCAGCAATTTGTCTGCTTATTTTATGCGAGATTTCCTTTTTTATAGATGACCCTCATTTGGACCACTTACGTAGCTGCTATATTTCATTTGCAGACTTCGCAAAAACAAACATTTCCTATAAATATGTTACGTTTGTATTCATTATTATCTAGAAATTTCTATAATTCATTAAATTGATTCTTATTCTAAAGATGCTTTCTATTGAATAGAAATTCAGTAAAAAAAGTAACTTAATTATTTTTCTACGCGCCTTTATTGGTTTTTGAGCTCTATTAACAAGTTTAATGATTTATTTTTTTTATTCTAATGTTATATCATAGTTTTGGGTGTAGATTATTTTTTGTTTGTTTTTTTTACCACTAAAGTGGCAAACAAGCTCACGGCCCGCCTGATGGTAAGCAATCACCGTAGCCTATGGACGCTTGCAACACCAGGGGTATCACTCGCGCGTTGCCGACCCTTCAGAAATCTAATAACTTCTTTCTTGAAGTCAATAAATACACTCAGTATGCGGCTTAAACTTTTTCTTAACTTGATTTGCCGTGCCTATAAGACTACGGAAACTAAGTTAGGAGTACTTCTGCAGCGCAAACAAGTTTTTTTTCGATTTTGCTCTATAGTAAAAACAGCAATACATAAAAGCTTCAAACTTACAATGACTGTGGCGTAAGCTCTAATGTATTAAACAATATAAATAATTAAAACCAGCCAAGTGTGTTACGGACTCACTTTATTGCCATTATAAATAACTATATAAGCGCCATCTAGCGAAAATAATCCAGATTACGAAGAGAAAAATACTCGAGTTTGAAACAATAAGCGAAGTTAAGCAACGTCAATCATGGCCGCCTAAAAGGATTTTTTTGTTGTTGTCTGTGTTTGAAAATTATATGGTGGTTAGTATACAACCCACGGTGCGTGAGTCTAACTCGCAACTCGCACTTGACCGTTTTTTTGCTATATTGCTCTATTGTAGAAACGGTATT
Organism: Apoda limacodes; assembly: GCA_946406115.1. Classification (NCBI taxonomy): domain Eukaryota; kingdom Metazoa; phylum Arthropoda; class Insecta; order Lepidoptera; family Limacodidae; genus Apoda; species Apoda limacodes. The sequence continues at coordinate 23,530,250 of OX291551.1, read as the reverse complement.
ACTAAGCAGTTTCATACTTAAATAACATATTATAAAATAAATAAACAAAGAAAAGTATTGTCAGCTGTCCCCCAAAGCAGATAGTATTTTATTTACAAGTACTTAATTAAATTTTATATAATTTTAGCAGATGGCGCTTTATACAGTTTGTATAAGAAGTTTTCTAGGATTGCCAGTTTAAAACAGTTAAGTATAATTCAGTCATCATTTATAATATAGGAACAGAAGCACATATATGTTTGCAAATGCAACATACATTTTATATTAATAATAATATACTAAGGAACTGGATACAACAGACTACGTTATGATAGAGTCGTGTGTTCGGAAGGTATTTCGTTTGATAACTTTAAACATTTCTGCTAACTTTACCTACATAAAAAATATCTAGAAAAAAAATGGACCGGTAATGACGTTTCTATGAGCGCTATCGTCACTGTGTACTCTTGTCTAATAGTTCTGATGTTCGAAAAATGAAAATTACAGTTGCCAATATTTAAGTGCCCACTGCGGCCATAGCTATAAAGTCCATCACCCACGGAGCTACAATGTATATTAATATACCGGAATATGTCCATACAAAACTGAAATAAATTTATGGTAATAGCAATTATCGTTTTTTGGCGTATATTAATTAAATTAAAACAATGAGTCGTAAGAAAAAATAATTTGTTTAACTTTATTACAGAAAATTAAATACCTAACAAGATTCATTAAACTAAGTGTATTAAGTTGTAGTTCCTATAATGTCAACAACCACCGGTAAAATTTTAATAACAAAAATATAAACCGTTTTTAAATCTTGACAAACTTAAACTAAAAAGTTAAACTAACTAAATTTATTATTTCAAAGGAAAGAACATTAAATGTTAAGGTTTGGTTTAATGTTTTTCCTTTGAACTTATAAAAAAAAGGTTTTTTTAACTTTTTAGTTTAAGTTTGTCAAGATTTAAAGTCGTTTATTTTTTGTAAAAAATTCTTTATTTTTTATTTTTTTGTGGTAATTGTAGCTTGCGTGTATTTAGTTCGGAAACGCCTTCAAGACGCGCTTATCAGCTGAGTGAGACAGCGACGTTTGAAGGAAACTAGTGACGAAAGGAATCATCGTTTTTTTTACAAAATACAATAACTACAATTAATGTTTCGAAATAGAGTGGTGAATGCAAGCCCAGAATGCAAGCTCGATTAATCTACGTTTGTCTAAGAAATTGGAAGAGAAACGTTCTCATCGACTCGCTTTGATATACGAACGTTTATCAAAAGCCAAAGAGCTACGTTCTCATCGACTCACATTGATATACGATTGTTTATCAAACTAAAGCGGAGAACTACGTTCTCATCGACTCGCTCTGATATATGAACGTTTATCAAATGCAACCAAAGAGCTACGTTCTCATCGACTCACTTTGATATATGAGCGTTTATCAAATAAAACCAAAGAGCAACGTTTTTATCGCCTAGGTTTGATGGTACGTACAGTGCAACAAATTGTTCGGACCCTTCGGTCAAAAATCGAAACTAAAGTCGCCATATTGAAATGGTGTAAACTTACAACGATACTAGCGACCAAACAAGGTCAGAGGGAAAAAAAATATTATTGCCATAAACAAACTAGAATAGAACGCGCAAGTATAATGGAGTTAGTAAATGTGATAACGCAATGGCAAAAAAACGCTGTATACGGTAGCCCTCTACACAGACACGTACATATAGAAAGTCTAACGGCGGGATGGAGCGCGAAATATTTCGATAGCAATAACGCAAGTTGAAAGACAAAGTTTATTATAATTATTATAATCGTTTTCTTCTTAAAATGAACTAACTATTTTTTGGGCATTTATTGATGAGGTTCACTCTATATGTTATGACTATAAGACTATAAAAATTATAAGGAACATCGAATTCTAAGGGGGTGTGGTTGAACCCCCTAAATTTTCGCCCCTCTTAAATACGTCGATTACTCTACCTTTGTCTAATAAAATGAAAGGGACACGAAAATTTCAACTGACGACATACGGTTCGTTTAAGGTTTGGATTGGTTACGAAACTATAAAATTTAAAACATCAAATTTTTTGGCGCGGGTAGGTCTATAGCACAATAACGCCTTCAGAAATCGGAGCGGCGACTTGCTTTTTGCGTGAATTACAGGCCGTGCGAAATCACCTTAGCATAATGAATCGTCAACTAGAGTACGACCTAATTTGCACGAAGTGAAATGCGAAACTATAATTATTTTGTTTCCCTCATTCAAAGTGGTGCCTCTGCCACGCAGAAACTTACGGGACGCGTACATTAGAAATCAGGTCGTCTAAAATCATACAATTTCAGACATTTTCTTACCTAACTCTGGTGAATATAGTTACACTCTGTTCTTAATCTGCAAAGATATCACGTAAAACACATAAAAGGAAAAGGAACATACAGACAAATTGAAGCCTCTTCCTTTTTTTGGAAATTGTTGCTATTGCGCTGATGTTCTCAGTATTACCAAGCGATATAAATAGATAGAACCTTATTCATGTTGGCTTTTTTTCACATAAGTGGCAACACCGAAAAAGAATGTCAATAATCTGTAACAAACAACAAAGGCGTGCGACTGCGGTTGATTTTAAAATTTATCGTCTTTTTTTGTTTTAAAATGAAAATTTCTTATACGTTGAGTTGAAGCTGCCTCTTCGATCTTCAGATTTTGAGTTCAAGCATTTGGCGAAATGCGTTGCAAGGACAATTGAGTAATCGTTCGATTTGAGACTGGTTTTCTTTGTTAAGTCTTGGAAAAAGTGACTTTAGTTAGATGTGTGCTGATAGTGACTAATTAGTTAAATATACAGTTAAATTACGTACCTATACCTAGAAATGAACCTAAAATTAATGCCATGATTTAGAAACTAGATGGCGTTAGTACGATATGAATAAATTATGCTAAGATGTCGATCTATTTCCAGTAAACATATATTAATCTATTTATAGCATACAGTAAAACAACAGATAATTACAAAAAAGTCGTCTGTACCACGATAAGTTTCTCTAATAGTCAGTGTATGAAAATTAATTTGCTAACCGTCAACAATTTCACAATATGTATGGTTACTAACTATTATTTAGTAGCCATTGCATTAAATTTGCTACTTAATATTAAGTGTTCTGTGGTGGTACGGAACCCTGCTGAGGTCCGACTCGCACTTGGGCAGGTTTTACGTAAATGCGCCTATTTGCTCGTTAAAACTAAAGTCTTGGCACGGTGGTTCTGTTTAATGGCAACACTAAATAGCACAGTTAAAAGTTTAAATTTTGACATAAATCGTTATTTATATATAGACCTAAGATGTCGCAGCAGGAGAATGTTTAAAAATACAAAACGACGCCCATCTGGCAAAATTTTGGAAATTTCATTAAACATCTGTAGTGTTCTGAAAGTCCATTTAATTCTTCACCTAATACCTAAGATGAATTTAAATATCATTAAACAAATCTTATCGATTTTGTTTGCAAACAAAGGTGAATTTGAATAATCAGTGTCCAACTTGTAATGTACTTTGAAAACTCTTCAGGAAAGTTAACAATGAAAAGTTAGAAACAATATTATTGACTTAACAGGTAAACGAACAGGGAAGTTTTCTTCGTCAAAATATTTTACGACATTTGTTAAGATAAGGCTTTTCATTAGAACTCAATGTCGAAATAACTTGGCGCGATTGATACATAGATAGAGAACAACTTATAACCAAAGATATGTTCTTCCAAGTAAGCGTTATTGTCGTCAAATCGATGTCCATTTCAATTTGCTTTTGCATTAGTGTAATTGCTTGTACGGGAATTAAAGTATGTGTTTAAAAGTAGTTACACTGTTATATTTATTCATATAACTCCTAGTGACTTATAAAGACCTAGTACATCACTCTGACACAGGTCTGCATAGAATTAAAAAATACATTATAAATAATATACATACACATAATATTATACATTATAATATTATATATATATATATATATTTTGGCCACGCAGCCATTTGGTTAAATTAGCCAGTTAATTGGACGCCTAGGCAGATTTTCAAGTATGAAAAAGTAAGGAAGAGTAATCGCACTGTATGAGTCATGTATGTTGGGTTAGGGTAAGTTTCTCTTGTGATGCAGAGCTAACAAAGCGAGCAGAGCGTTCCAGTCAAGTGTCACATAATAATCTTCAGTTCAGTTATATGATAACTTCTTTTCCTTACTAAACGATGTGCCTAGGGGCACTTAACTAACTTAACTTAACTGGCTAATTTAACCAGATGGCTGCGACATATACACTATGTACGAAAAGAGCAAAATAAATTGTAATCAATCATCAATCAAACTATAAATTGTAATCAATTGGATCTATTATTGCTGTTTTATACTTTAATATTAATGTAGCAGGCAAATAGTATTATTCGCCGTTTTACAATATGCCTAGGCAGATCGTAAAGTATGGAAAGGAACAGAAATCGCACTGTATAAGTCATGTATGTTAGGTTAGGTTCAGCTTCTCTTTTGTAAACGTAGATGCGGAGCGAGCGAACCGAGCGGAGCGTTTCAGCCAAGCTTCACATAATAATCTGTTCAGTTACATGATAAATTCTATTCCGTAGTGTACGATCTGCCTAGGCATATTGTAAAACGGCGAATTATACGATTTGCCTGCGACATTAATACTACGTCCAATCTCCATTATTGTCCATAATTGCTTGACATCTTCGTGGCATACTTTCCATATTTCATTTCATATTTTTCAGCATAGCTGCGAGGCGAAGATCTCTACGAGGACTTCAGGTCACGAGAAAGATCAGCGATGGTTCTTGCTTTTATGCCCGTAGTTTAAGCTTCATGCAGACCCAAACATTTTCTCGGAAACATCAGCTTAATCGACGGCAATAGTGCTTTTTCATAAATTTTCGTCATCTTCTGAGCATCCGAAGTACCGGTAAATAAGTGCAAATTTCCGAAACTCTTTCTTGTTAAGAGAGCTTTACTAAACATGCGCTTTTTGATGGCTAAACATGATATTTAACTGTTCGTACCATCAGTCTATTTTCAGCCGTAGTCTAAGCTTGAGTTGAGTAACCGGCTGCCCAAAATGAAGCTTCATCGGAAAAAAGGATGTCACCCCAATCACGGTCTTTGTTTTTGCACGCCCAATGCAGCCTTTTTTTTTTCAACAGTACTTTATTAATATTTCACGCTACTTACAACTAAACACCTTTTGATGGTGTCCAGTGATAATATAATTAAACGCTTTTTCTTCGACTGTACTTGCCCAAAACGAAGTAATAATAATAAATTCTTGGCAAACAGGTGCACAATCCGTTTATTCTCTGCGACAGACATGTTTCACACATTTGCTACATTCTGGTTGGTCATCGACTGTTTTTGTTTGTGAATATCTACACCCACTTGCTAACGAAGGTTTTGGACTTTTTCATATAACGAGCGGCCTGTTCGCGGGACATTTTGGATCCTTTGGGATGAGTACAGAGACACAACTTCAAAGCGGAAAGCGTACGCGGCACTCACTGTGAAAAATAATATTTTTAACAAGAAAAATTGGAGGGAAAACGTTTTTTTTTTAAAGCATAATAGGCAAGGGATTGTTCTATTTAGCCTAATATTGATTTTCATAAATTGCATTCTAAAATTTTAATATATGCCGGTAACGTTCTTGCCAAACACCCTATATAAGGATTGTTGCAGGTTCAATTCCTGGCTCTTAGTAAATCTTTTGGCTGCATCTTTGGTTTTAAAATATTTATTTACATTGATATTATGTCATTTCATCCGTCATAAAATTTTAATTCATAATTATCAATAAATGTGTAATTCTTCCGGTAACTCCTTATAGGAAGTTTGTTTTGAAGTACGTGGAATTCAGTTCTAGCTATTCCTCTGGAAACTTTTCGATTTTCTTGGATGCCTAGCTTCTTCTTTGTCTGTTTAACTATCTCTTTGCCGAATTTCAGCTCAAGCAGTTATAAAAGAAAGACAAACAAATTTACAAACTTACTTTCTTTAATTATAATATTAGTGTGTATTAACTGTCAAATACAAAGTAAAATTTCCAAACTTTTGTTATTTTAATAATGGTCTTCCTTGTCCAATATTTACGGAAGGGAAAAAAAGTGATTCATCAATGCCATGAACAGCCTGTCTCGTTAGTAATGAATTAGGATCTTCGGTAAGAAAATTAGCCAACATTTCTAACCCAAACAAGTAGAAATATAGCAACACGAAATATCTCTGCATTTCTAATAAATAACTATTTATGTATATAATCTATTTATTATTTATTTACCTTAATGTTTGCTAAAAATGAATAAGATTTTTAAATTCCGTTCTCATGAAAGAAAATTCAAAATTATAATCAATTAGAATTTTAATTATTTACCATCTTCAGTCCACAGTCCGTTGCTAGACATAGGCCTCTCCCAAGGAGCAAAATTTTGCGATTTTCATTTGTTATAATATATTTATATTACAAGTGATAATTTTTCATTGTATCTTTTGAAAATGTATTTTTATGTATTTTTATTTATTCTGAATATTTTTATTATATATGCTAGAGTAAAAAACAAAGTGGCTGTATCAATAATATTAGAATAACTATCACTCGCAATTGTTTTTGTTAAGGAATAGTTGCCTGTCGAGATTTTCCGTAGACACTACAGTATCCGGCCCTTTCAGAAGGAAGTGATTATATTTTTAAAGAGTTAGCAGCACTGAAAAAATGCCCCTAGTGTTACAAGCATCCAAAGGTGACCGCCTAGCAGAAGGCAGGGCGTATGCTTGTTTGCCACAATTATGGTATATGAATTGTTGGCTTAAATAATGCTATTGAAAATTTAAAATGTCCTTTTAAGTTTAAAATACAAACAAAATCAAATAACAATTAACGCAGGTGTTTCCACTGGACTATTTTGTTGGAAACAAAAAGTTTGAACATTTGTTCAAACGAAACACTAAATGAAACTGAACGGAACGTTGGACAACGGCCACGAGCAAGTAGAGAAAAGTAATCAATACTAAGTGGAAAACCATTGGACATCCAAACATTAGTAGAATAACGTTGTGATAAGAGGACGAGACCATTTCTAGTAAAAGGATATTAAATTTAAAAGTTTTTTCTACACACATAAAAAAACAGGTTATGAGAAATATTATGAGGGTTTTACCAGTTTTTACTAGCACTTCTCTGGTACGTTATTGTGGTCATTTATGTTTTACATATTTGATGTTAAAAAGATAGCCTTTAACCATTTTTAGGGTTCCGTACCTCGAAAGAAAAAAACGGAACCCTTATAGGAACACTTTGTTTTCCGTCCGACCGTCCGTCCATCTATCAAGACCCTTTTTCTCAGGAACGCGTGGAGGTATAAATTTATATCAAATACTCAGGTCTACTGTCCCTTTGAGCTGTGAAAAAATCTAACTTCGAAACCAACACAGTCAAAAGATACAGCCGTTTATGCCGCAAATTTCCGAAACTCGCAAGGGATTCAAGACCTACAGGGTACTTCCCGTGAAATTCAGAATCTTGAAATTTGGTCCGAGGCAACGACTTATAGCACAGATAAAGGAAAAATTGCGAAAACCGTAAATTTTTAACCTATATCCCTTATTTTATAGATTTGTACGGAACCCTCGGTGCGCGAGTCCGACTCGCACTTGGCCGGTTTTTTATTATACAATCATAGTTTTATTAGGGCTTGTTGAATTGGTCTTGACAAGTACTAAGCCATAAGGTTGTCCGGGGTCTGACGATGAAAGCGGAAGGAAGACAAAATGAACTCCTTCATTCAGATAACGAGGATAGGGGTTTCCTTTGGCTTTACTATATTACTCTATACACCAATTATTAAACAGCAAATCTTTACTTTTCAGTTCAAATGAATAAAAGCTGGTTTTTAAAAAGATAATTGTTTACTGTTATACTATCACACAATAGTCTTTAAAAGAAAATTGTCTATTAAAGAACTTTTATATAGAACATATTTGACAAACTTTATATTTGTACAACGTATCTATGTAACAATACCTAAGTTTGCACGTAATGTAAGACTTAAATACAATATATGTTGCAGTCGTATGTCTTAGAAATCATTATAATATCGTGTAAAAGTCCATAAGTTCCATTCGTTCTAGTATTAAAAATGTTGAACTGGCATAAATTTAGAAAACTAGAAGAAGTGGCAATTGACAATACAAGAGAGCGTAAGAGATAACACGTTTCAGCTGCAATGAAAAGGCAGTAGGTTATCAAAATTGGCTCCACACAAAATGTAGATGGCCATTTTTCACTATTGGGTGTGTTAGTTACCGTCATAACTTTATTTACTCCAATCAAGCTTGGTAGATAGAGCGTTTACAATTTCTTTTACGTATACACAGCGAGTCAATACCGTCAAGCACACTACTGTAGACGTACCGTGATTATATGGTAGAAAGTTAGCTTCAATACTAAAAGGAGCATATTTAGAACACTTGTTGGTTAACACGTAGTTTAGCACCTTGTCGATTTAAAACTTCAAAAGAGGTCAATTTTATTTTCAAATAACCTTTAACCAATCTACTAAAAATCAAAAGTAACATTTTAAGATTAACTATATTTAGATACAATCTAGCATAGTTAGATAAGGGAATTATTATTTAGGGAATTAATTATTATAAGGTACTATGGGATTATTTTAATACTTTATTCGTATTAGTTAGATGAATTGATTATTTCGATTGCTGTGTTGTAGCTCACTATTATTATACTATGATTTAAGAAGGGAAACTATCTTTAGGTCAAGTATTATAAAACTTGAATTATGTAGTATCTTTAATTGTGTATTAACTGTTTGTTTCAAAAATAAAAAAAAAATATCCAAACAATTTTGACGATTTCTTGAAAACCACTTCTTCGTTCCATAAACATTTGTCTAAACCTTATGTGTTTTCTTATGTCCTAACTATATTTATACACTATTTAATAATGACAAAAAGGACACTGACTAAAGCCTTTGTGTTGCTATTTTACTAAATAAAAAGAATGAAAAAATTACACCTCCTTCAAAAACCCACTAAAAACGCATATGTGCGTGCGTAAAGTTATTTTTTTCTTTTTGGAGAATTTTTAAAGAATTAGAATTAATTTTTAAACTTTTAGTCGGTGCTTGCTTATACATATATCACCAGGGGATCACCACTTATTATTACACTTATTAATAAAAAAATAGTGATTGGAGTTTGAAGGGTCGCCAATGTGCGAGAAATGCCTCTGGATCGCGTTGGCAACATCCATAGGCTACGGTGTCCGGTTACCATTTGGCAGGCCGTCTTCTAGTTTGCCACCTTAGTGTTAGATTATTTCGAATATCTTAAAAAAATTATGAACCATTTGTGAACAAAACTATTTTCGTAGGAAGATACCTAGTTAAGTTTTTTTTCCTAATTTCCTAAACAAATCTGTATAGCGGTTCACTAAAGACTTCTATGAGATTTTATTCGGACGGACAGACGGACGGATGGACATGACGAAATTATAAGGTTTCTATTTTTGCAATTCGGCTTCAAAACCCTAAAAATAGCCTAATTTGAATTAGAAAATTTAAAATGTTAGAATAATTTGAAATTTAATTTTAAACTATTGTTTTTGTAAAATTTGTTACAGTTAATTCAATTATCATGCAATTTTTTTTTTTCAGTTCGCACTTTTTTATTAATTGAATGTTATTTAATCTACATCATTTCCTTAGGCTGACTGACCGACATACGGCCAAATAATACCTAATCAATACTTCAAAAGCGCCCGAGCTTGCTAAGCTTTAGTTCTCGACGAGAAAAGCCAATTAGTTAATCACTTCCGAAGCTTTTAATTACTTTATTTTATCTTTAAAAGGGGTTTCTATATAGAGGCGTATTTGATAGAAAAACTTTATCACAGTAAAATACTAAAGCAATTTATTGAAGTTAGAAATTCTTTTTGTTTAAATTTTATTATGAACTTTAATTTTAGGTTTACTGTTATATTAATTTATTAAAAGACGTAGCTACTTCGACATATGCTTTAAAAAATCGGCCAAGTGCGAGTCGGACTCGCGCACGAAGGGTTCCGTACCATTATCTATAAGAACGGCAAAAAAATCATGTTTGTTGTATGGGAGCCCCCCTTAAATATGTGTTTGATTTTGATTTTTATTGTGACTATATAACTAAATAATCTGTGAATATTTAAAGCGTCTACCTGTTGCCGTTATCAATATCGAGCAAAGTCGAGCGAAAAAATCGTTGGTTGTATGGGAATCCCTTAAATATTTATTTCATTTCGTTTTTTAGTATTTTTTGTTATAGCGGCAACAGAAATACATATTCTGTGAAAATTTCAAATATCTGACTATCATGGTTCATCAGATATAGCCTGGTGTCAGACGAACGGACGGACGGACAGCGGAGTCTTAGTAATAGGGTTCCGCTTATTACTCTTTGGGAACAGAACCCTAAAAATGACAACAATGACAATTTGGAAAATTATGAACACTTAATATCAATTAAAAATATACAAATACAGTCAATGCACACTATGGAAAATGCACCTTAAAGGGTTAGGTAAAAAACCTTATAAAATTCAAACACGAAAATTGCATGCAACTTTTAATACGTGACATAAGTCAACCTTCTTTACATGGGCAAAATTCTTGTCTTATTCTTTGGCGTTTATTCGTCTGCTCGGTTGGAGTCCCTCTTTTCCAAGTCCAAGTTTCTATTTCCCTCAATTTACGCGTCAGAAGCTTTCATAACTATTTGTTCAATTTTAATTTCATTATTTATTTTTAAGTGAATATATAACTAAATATACTGTAAATATTTCAAGCGTAGGTATACCTGTTGCCGTTATCAATATCGAGCAAAACGAGCAATAAATCACGTTTGCTGTATGGGAACCCCCTTAAATATTTTTTTTATTCTATTTTTTAGTACTTGTAGTTAGTGTCCGAACAGCGGAGTGTTAGTAATAGGGTTCTGTTTTTTACCCTTTGGGTACGGAACCCTAAAAAGTATAGTAGATTTAACATGTGAATGACAGGTAAAAGAATACGATATTTGTAAAAATAACTTATAAAAGGGTTAATTTAACTATATTTAAGATTATTCATACAGTTGCGTTTAGTAACCGAAACCAAATTCATGTGGTAGGATCTAAATTAAAAATCCTTTTTTTTATAGCTGGTACAATTTTAAAATAACTTACAGCCATAAACAATACATAAAAAGAACACATATTGTAGCATTTCAGTTTTTTTGATTCAATAGATACTAATATATCTTCAGTGTATTCTGAAAATTTCAAAAGTAATCAAAATGTAACATCCGTCGAAAGTTCGGCGAAAGACGCTAGTTGAGATCGAATTACTAAACTTCACTAACTTTGACGTGTAATTATTTTACGTCACACTATGAAAATCAACGTTCAATCAATACAAATATTATAAATACGCAAGTGAGTTTGTTTGTTTGTCCTTAATTCCGTTGCAACGGAGCATCCGATTGAACTAAAATTTATGACTAAGATAGTTGAAGAAACTAAAAAGGACATAGGCTTTTTATACTTAAAAATCGAAGGAACTAAAACCAAATTCCACGTAGCTAAACTATAGCTACAGATAAAGCTTGCTGTAGCAAACTTTCTTACTATAAATGAAGAGTAATTAGATAACCGAATTTGGTGCAAGTAGAGGCGCGGGCAGAAGCTAGTATTCCTATATCACGTAGTTTAACTTTGTATATTTAAGAACTGTTACCCACATTGCATAATTTTAATATTTGATCTAAAAACCATCTTATTACATAAGACATATCGTAAAAACTAATATCCTAATAAAATGAGGCTTATTTTGCAACTTTTAAAATGAAATCTCATGTAAATTCCGTATATTATAGGTAAACTTAAACAAATAATGATACCATGTTCAATTCTGACAATTTTTTTATAGATCACCAAGAAGTGGTAAAGGGGGTATATTATTCAATTCCTTATCTTTTGTTTTACCATTTATTCATTACCAAGAAGTGGCAAAGGTAATATTATTATTCTATTCCTTATCTTTTGTTTTACCATTTATTCATTACCAAGAAGTGGCAAAGGGGGTATATTATTCATCACCATGTATACAACACTAAACCTGGTAATTTACGACTTACGGGACATTATATAAAGCCACATTAATCCAAATATTTTAATAAGAAGAAACAGTTAGGACTCTATTTATTTTTATATCAATGCAAACCAAAAAAAACCTTATCTTATATTTTTAAACCACATTATCAGTAGTGATGCGTTTCTGTGGATGAAATAAATAAAACAAAGGTTGTAGCAACAGTTTGATACGTTGTGTTCAAAAGTTCATTCAGCCGAACGCTTCGTGATTCGTACGCAGTCGAGCTTATGTTGAACGGTAAGAACTTTTCACATTAGACTTCCTCATGTGAAACCACCAATTTTCTTTGAAAGTTAGAGGCCGTGCATCGTGGTTCTCGCTAGACAGGGCTTGTTAAATGAAACAGTAATTGCCTGGGCAATGTTAGTTTATCTGTTTTTATATTTATGCATTTGTATTTTAGTTATAGGTTACTTAACTCTTTAATTGATTACTACTAAGAATAAGTGTTATAAATTCATGAACAGTTTGGTTCCAAATGATTCAATAGTTACTTAAATGATGAGGTACAAACATATTACACTACATTTAACTGTATATTTTTCAATAACAACTAAACATTTAACCTAAATTTATCTCATTTGTAATAGTTAAATTAAATTGTTTATCTGTTATCTGCTAACACAAAAAGCAAAACCTAATTTGGTTATTAGTTTTTAACACCAACGAGTAGTGTGCAAGTCCCAATTTTTGTTTCCCCACTCCCTAGTAACCAAAGTTGGGTTACTAGTATTATGCAAACATTTTTATGGTATATATATAGCTCAAAAGTGGTTTTTTGTGATAAGCTTTATGTCGTTCTTACGAACAAAATAGCCGAAAATAAATATTATAAGTAATAAATATTCCCACTACAAAATAAACTAAAACTAAAATATCATTCAAATATCAGTCAAATAGTTTCCGAGATACAGGTTTTTTTTACTAAAAAACGCTAACAAATGTTTAAATTACATTTGAGAAAAGAACACAGGAAGGTAATTAATTGATTTTGGATCACCTACTCGTAAATTAAAATAAAAATATTTTCTGGATAGAATGTTTTCAATAAACTTCTGTAATATTTCTCTTTGCATGGCTTGTTATAAAGATAAACATGCCAATAGTATGACGATACCATATTTATGCCTTAACATTTTCGTAATAGAATGTGTTTATTCAAGTTTTAGCGTGAAGATTTTCATTAGTAAACAATTCTCAATGGACGTACTACCAATAGCAAAATGCATCTTTAAATTAGAATGGCGCGTTCAAATACTTTATACAGTTCAGTAATTTTATACATTAGGTGAGAAATTATGATTTATTTTATGAAAGGTTTAAAGCTAACAAAATATAAGTACAAATGACTAAAATGTAAAATATTAAGTTATGAACTTACGAATCATAGACATCAACACGGAATTAATTGTTAAATGTAGGTAGTAATCTAACTTCCGATTTATGAATTCGAACTCTAGACAAAATAAAGTTGCGTGAAATTTTGAACCTGCGGCGCGAGAATGAATGGTTTAAAGCTAACTGTGATTGGGTGTTTGTTTGGAACTAAAGTGATTAGAGAATGTTTTAAAACAAGCGTTGATTGGTTTGTTCGAACGTACTGTTATTGGTGGTAGTTTTAAGAGCGCTGATTGGGAGCTTTATAATGTTGAATATAACCGCGAGAGTTTAAGTTAATTGGAACTTTTATAATGTTGAAAACGCCCGCGAGTCTTACCTGAGTCAGTCGTTTAACAACCATTATTTATATAGTTGTCTTGGTTTTCACGTATTCCGTATAACGGTATGACTTGTTAGTTTATTTAAAATTACCCAGGGTTTGTTAGAACTTTACGAACATTTAGAACATAATATTAATATTTTATTAGGATCCTATTAATTTAGGGTAATTAGGCCGTTTTATCTAGACCGTTCATATTAATATAGGACTCAATAATAGTAGCCCAACCAACATAACTAGTATTATACTTAAAAGATATTATTTTTTCTTTGTTAAAATAAATGAAGGCCGAACATCCGTCCGGGATAAAAAATATGATGGAGGGGATTGAAATGTGGGGTGAGAAAGTTACCAGAGAGGGGTTAGTGGTGATAAAAGTGCGTGGTCCTTTACATCAGAACATTCAATTGCCGTTGTTTAAATTGTTGAAACGCTGCCCGACCAATAGGTCCTAGGAACCACGTGGGGTTAAACTACAGCTAGATTGTGCCACTGGTTAGTAAATACTTTTATATTACAAATTATTATATTGTATGTGCGTTGTGAAATTCTTTAGCTTGTGTTTTAAAAATATCTAAATTAATGTTAAAGCATCGTAATGAGTTCGTCTTTTTGCCGGTTAGAAATTTATGGTTGAAAGAAATCTCAATCACCTCAGTAGGAAGGATTATATTGATGGACCTTGTTTCTACGACTTTTTCAGCTAGGTAAAGATAAATCTTTTATATAAGTAAAAGTGGGAATTAAGGTTATACCAGCTATAATAATTATATAGCCCACTAAAGAACTAGGTCTGCCAAGAGATACAGTAATTACTATGTGTAATCCATGTCCATCCTTAGCGGCGTTAGTAGGGTTTTACTATTTTGGCTGGTTAGCTAGTGTAGGTGAGCACTAATGTACATTGTAAGGGGGCGCCCCTTAAACCTACTTTCAGGTCGCAAGTCCTGAATGCTAGCTACCTGTTTCCCACACTACAAAACGTATGGATTTAGCATTCGTATGGATTTTACTTTTAAATGTGGAAGTAGCATCAATTAGGGTTCCTTTGCGTAGGGATGACAGAAAAATCATATAACCCTTTAGTACTTGCGTCTCTTTAGGTCTAATATTCGCGTATTTACCTTGTTTAGGTGGTTTTTTACTGACTTTAGAAATGGTGAAAACTCAAAGTAGGCACTATTTAGGATCGTAGATATAGCTATATTTATTTCTTGATTATTTTCTTTTATGCTTACTTGTATGCCATTGTTTGCTATATTACTCTGACGTACCTCTAAAACAACTGGGTTACTACTTATTTAACACAACGGTTTTCGGGTCCTACCACTTTTGACGATCACGCTTGGCCAAATAAGATAATTATCTACATCATTTTAATTATTAGATTCTTTTGATTTCTCTCGTTGAGTGATATCGGCTGCGTAGTTTCTTAGAATATTTTATTGTCTCATTATATTAATATTTTTGGTATAAAAGGGGTATATAAAAGGGGTGGGGGGGTTACAATAGTAAAATATTAACAATTTATTTTAGCAAATATATAACTGGCCAGTGACGACCGACCGCTCTGACACAGCCACCGCGACGACGATGGATTTAAATATTTATCATATAAGTATTATTTAATAAAATTTTACTATACAATAATCATGATCGAATAATCGTGAGGACATTGCTGGATTTGTATTATTAACTACTCATCCAGCAAATGCTTACTATCACGGCCTCGAAAGTAACATAATATTTCAGACTCGAACAACGTTGTAACGACTACGGATAACTTCTCTGCTCACCGTATTTGTAAACATTTTTTTGTGCCGCTGCCTTTTGCTACAGTGTTTACCGTGTTTTTAGGCCACAGATAATCCTCTTTTAACAAGGAGGGTGGAAAATATTTCTTTTAATATCCACCTTATTGTAAGAATGTTGACATCTTATTAAAGAGATGAAATGAGGTGATGGAAACTAGAGGCTTTTTAAAATCACTTAACTTTCCTAGGCTTGTTATAATGATTAAGTAAGCTTTAAAGTTAAAAGCTAGATTTTCTCAAATAACTTAACTAAGATTGCTTTTGTTTAGTGTTTGGCAGAAATTGAAAACATGAGACAATAGTTATTTGTGAAACAAGTTGGCAAATTATTTTTTTTGGTGTAAGAGCCGACTTTAAATCACGAGCTAGCGAGCGAGCTAGGTTTCAATATAGACAACTGAGCACAGTGAGGGATTGAAAGGCATGAGACCTAAAAAAATGGTTGGCTCTCGCCTAAAACATACATATTTTCAAATCCAGCAGCAAGAAAAATATTAGGTTTAAAACCTAAGAAACACCTTGAAGAAATACCAATAAGTTTATTTTAATTATAAATATCGTGAACATATTAAAAATAATCAACAGGTAAGTATTTATTAAAGGTTGAAAGTAAAGTAGCTGCAATTATGCAATAGTTTTGTTTGAGAATGTGATTGACGTATTATATTTACTTGAGTATTAGGTAAGGTTGTCTGTTTGTGGGTTGTACAGATTTTGCATAAGAGGCTGGTGAAACAGGCCAACTTCTTACAACATTTTATTTGAAAGTATAGGGTCAGGTAGGACCAAGAATCCGTGGGAGGTTTTAAATGCCTATTTTTTGCGGAACCTATTATATTTATATTTAAAAGACTCTTTTAATTTCCTTCCACGTTAAAGTTATACCGTCTACGATAAAATAAATCGTGGTGGGTCGTGACTCGTGACGTGCAAAATCATAAAAGCGCCTATTTGGTTTTCAGCGCCTACACAGTACCGACTATAAAACTTGTTAGACTAATATTTGTCGTACCACAAATGTGCTGTCTAACATTTGTCGTACCACAAATGTGCTGCCTCACTATGGCTGAGGTACTTGAATGTCAATATGTTTTCATGTCATAAAGTCTATGAAGCAACAAGTAAAGCTATTAACGAGGCTCTCAACCATGCCTCTAAGCTACAAAACGTCACTTAAAGAGAGTGGATCACACTTTCAACACACTCTTATAAGCTTAAGTATTCTGAGCTATTTTATCCTTGTCACTGATATAAATGATACGAAGTTTTGATTTTTAAAGATTTAGTGAGAAATCGTAGGTTTTTTTAAATAAAGAAAAGAAAATTTTTATTGGTCGCCAAATTGCTAACATATTTGAATATATTCAAATAAAAAAAGAATATGATGATATATTTTCAAAAATAAACTTAAAATTACCACACACGTAGCTATAAATATGTTTTAGTTTTGTGTTGATATTTTTTGGGATATTAATATATATTTTTTTTTATTTTTTTATACCGCTAAGGTGGCAAACAAGCTTACGGTCCGCCAGATGGTAAGCGGTCACCGTAGCCTATGGACGCTTGCAACACCAGGGGTATCACTTGCGCGTTGCCGACCCTTCAGAAATCTAATAACTTCTTTCTTGAAGAACTCCATAATGTAGTCCTTGAGAGAAAACCTTGGCTCATTCCACAACTTAAGTGTTAAGCGGGAGGAAGTTTTTCTGAAACCGCACTGTACGCGACCATTTAGGTTCTAAAGTGTGAGAATGAATTCCCTGCCGATGGCGAGCGGTGCGATGGTAGAAAGTAGCCGTGGGCATCATTTCGAACAATTCCTCAGAACACAACCCATTGTACAAGCGGTAGAACACACACAGTGAGGCAAATTCTCTCCTGAGACTTAAGGGCTCGATACCGCAAGTGAGTTTGGAATCGTCGACAATTCTCACAGCCCGTCGTTGAACCGAGTCAAAAGGGCCAAGCTGGTATCCGGGTGCACCTGCGCAGAGATGGCAGCAGTACTCCATATGGGGCCGAACTTGCGACTTGTAAAGTAACAACCTTTGCCCCGACGTGAAGTACTGCTTCGCTCTGTTGAGTACACCCAGTTTTTTGGACGCAAGCTTCACCTTATCTTGTAAAAGATCTCGGAACTGAACATAGCTGGAAATGTCGACACCAAGGATCCCAATGCTCTTGGAGATGGAGAGGGGAGAGTTCTGGAATTGTGGGACTACAGTGAATGGAGTTTTCTTAGCGGTATACGCGCACACTTGTGTCTTTGTAGGGTTGAATCGGACCAAGTTTACCCGTCCCCAGTCAGAGACTTGGGACAGTGTGGTCTTGATTTGAGTTCAAGACAAGTTCTCCGCGGTTTTCCTCCACAACGGAACGAGGGATGTTTGCACGACCCGTGTAAAAAGCGTCTCCAGTACCTCCAGTATGTTGTTGATGTCTAACATGTCATTGATATGCAGTAGAAACAGTGTAGGAGACAGCACAGAGCCTTGCGGGACACCAGCATTAATGTCCATGCTATCAGAGCAACTACCGTCAACTACAGTTCGTATGCGTCTGCCGGACAAAAAGCTAGCCACCCATTTGCACAAACCCTCGGGCACTCCGTAAGATGGCAACTTCGATAGAAGACCCCGGTGCCAGACCCGATCGAACGCCTTCGCTATGTCCAGGCTACATGCCAATGCCTCCCCCTGACTCTCAATATAGCTCCGTGTGTGATAGGGTTAATAAAGGCATTCGGCTCAACACAGTGAACGACAACTGAGCTCAACATAAGCTGCAACCAACAGTTGAATATAATTGTGTAATGAATGAGTATTTAGAGTCCTATGGATCCAAATCCTCCCATGGGTTTTTACGAGGTGCCTGTGGAACGTACCTGATGTTGGAAAGCACCATTGAGGAAATATTTAACATCAATCTGAGATCGTCAACCCACATACCGGGCCCTAACATTCAAAGCACTCTCTTTGAGGAATGACGAAAATATGGTTGAGCTGGAAGAAGTGGACAAGCTGCGTTGGGAAATAAAAGCGTTGTCTGAAATCCAAGACAGGAGAACTCGATATTGCTCAGATCCGGCAACTTGTTCTACTTCCGAAAGGGCAACATCTGTCCCAAGGTAGTGTTGTGTTGATGGTTTACAAGTGCCTCGTCTAAAACATTATGACCCTTGAGAATGTGTTAGCAAGAGTAGCGTGAAGGTGCGGCACGAAATGATATTGAAGTCAGCATTTGCTAACTCTAAATACACGCGACTCAATAGACATATCTCGAAAGCTATACGACGCCATATACTTTAATAACACATCACGGGTAGAAATGGCCATAAAGGATCGAAATTGTTTTCTAAAAATCTTTCTTTTGCCAAATTAACTCGATACTATATTAAAGATATCCAGGACGTTAGCCTGTATGGGATAAGAATGGCCTTCAAACAGCTTGATAATAATAAGGCGGCAGGTCATGCGGATTCAGCTCCCTGCCAAGGTTTTCTCTAAGTACTACAATATGGGGATCTACAAGAAAGAAGTCATAAGACATTATACGTTAGCCACGTTAAAAAGTCTGTCCTGGCTGTGTCATATGACAGCAGTCGATAAGCAAGTCAGAGGCATTATGGGCAGCTTGAAATCTCTAACAGTCGAATGCCACTACCTAGACAGCGACCGCCAAACATGCACTAGTTCAGCGTGGTAGATTAATGACCTAAGCCTCTTTCTTGTAAAAGACGGCTAAGGCGATTTTTTTAGTTCTGTACGTTTTACTTCTAACTACAAAATAACAGCTAATAAAATACTAAGTATATTAAGAAGTATATTAATTACCTAATAGCCATTCATATACATCTTCAGTAAAATGATAAAAAATCCATTGGAAATCACATCACTTAAAAACAGCTGGAACGTTTTGACTATTTTTGTAGTGTTCGTGATAGATTAAATGAAGTTTTTAGGTGAAAAAATTTAAAATTTAAAACGGAGCGCTGTAGTCAAGTCATTAACAAATTCTATATTTATGGACCAAAATGACTTATATTAACAATAGGTTTATGTTGTTTTAGTGTCCAAAAAGATGATGGCAAAATCTTGATCCGATAGCTATACTATACGCAATAACGACTGCCAAGTTATTATTACATCCTACATTCATAAACTAAAACCTTTAAAATTGGCCCAAATAGTATATAATAACTTTAACGATTAAAAAATGTTTGTAAAAACTAAATTTTAATAAAAAAAATGACATTTATTTTGACTTGTAAACAATCTCCCCTGTCCAGGCCATTTTATGCAGAGAAAAATCAAAAAGAAAAAAAGTTATCGCGTCACCGCATACTTTAACATTGTAGGAACGTCGTAACGGCGGCGTGGTAAAGTGGGTCGTTAATGTCTTCTACCTATTTCGTTATGGTCTTTCATTTAGGTGTTAATGTGATAAAACAACGCTATAAAATAAAGGTCATGACACAATATTAGAAGTTCATGTCACCTAGATTAAATCAACCTTTAACGTATTTTATTTTTACCTATTTACTTTACTTTAAGCTGTAATTGCCTTTTATAGAGTACGGAACTGGACGGTGTTAGCTTTTATGGAACCACTTTTTAACACTAGCACCGTAACAGTACCGTATCAAAAGCTTTTAAGCTGCCCAGTATATACTTTTATATCGACAGGCCAACCCAAGCTCCGCTTCTTTTTTAAATTTTGGAACAGTTAGGTACCTGTGTATAAAAAATGAAAACAAACATTAGCTTTACTTTATCAAAATTTAAAGTCACAGTTTTTCTTTATTTGATTTTTTCAAAAAAACTGGCCTTTACCTTAGGGTTCCGCGGCTCGATTCCTTAAAAACATTGCTTACAATTCTCTTTTGAAATCCATAGAAATTTATCGATTGTCGCGAAACCGCAATGAATGAATATCTTATTTCTATCGAGAATTGTTAGCCATAATTTAGTATGAGAATTATTGCAGATATCTAAAATAACTTGCAACACGATTTTATTTTATATTTCGTCGAAACTCTTAATAAAACCTTATCATCGTTTCTTTTTAGATTTTTCAACTTTAGAAGGTAATTACTAGTTTCTTTAATTTAGGTACAACTCTGAGAAAAATGTTACTTCGAAACCTCAAGTTAGTTGGAAAGTACCTGTGGGCCAGTGGGTAATGCCACCTGCCTGGTGAACTAGAAGCGTGGGTTTGATTCCCGTACAGGACAAACATTTATGTGACAAACATTTATGTGATAAACATTTGTGTTTGTCTTGATTCTAGATGTTTTCTATGTTTGATATGTGTGTATTTACAAAAAATATACATTGTTCGGGTATATTAGGCTTGTAAATATACATTAATATTACAAGCCTTTCTAAGTTTCGGACCAGCGCGCGGGCTGTATGCGATTTGACCAAAACTTATTATAAATTCTAAAATTAGGTGAAGATTTAAAGCCGTGTTTAAATATCTCTGAAAGAACAAATATTTTGTAAATTTTTTAAAAACAAATACCGTATATATTGACGTGTAACCCTACCTCCTTTGGAATGGAAAGATTCCCATGCCATGTTAGCGCCCGCGCCAGATCCTATGTGGCTTGCGCCTAAGATTATATAATAAGGCGGAATAATAAGGCTGTGATATACGGAATACCACAAAATTAGCAATATGGACAAAAGGCATATACATATATCTTTATAGATACCTACCATATCAAGCTTTGTTGTACCTATTTTGCCCCAAGTATCATTTAAAATGGTGATTTAGGTGTAATTAAAACGTAAGTTTTATACAAACAAATCTGTAATTTCAGGTCAAACCATCTCATCTTGGCAAAATCACATCGAATGAAAAAATAGGTCTAACAGTAATAAGTACAAGACTAGGTCAATCAATTTTTTTACCTTTACAATAATTTCTCCGCCTTTTTTTGATTTAACAACATAACTTTTTACTTCAATACTACTAAACATAGTTTAGAACATAAAGTCATGGGCATGATAAATGTGTTTCTGCTTTGAAACTTTCTTAATGTGTTTTTGTGCAAATATATCCGAATTTCCGGGTAACTCAGTATACAAACGTACCTCATTCCGTTTCTGAAAATCCTTATCCCTCGATCGTAGACTCGGCGCTTAAACATTGAGAGCAAACAGAAACTTTAAAAGAATTATACCTACCTTCATTTCCATTACGGACCAAGAAAAACACAATAACATTGCTACAAAAAATGCGGCATTATTGCCCCTAGAACATTCTTATTCTGAGTTACTGCCCAAAATTTTATTTATCGGCAAAATGTAAATCTTGTTAAATCATTGTCGGCGCGAGTAGGTTGTTTTGCACAAGCGAAATTGTAACATTTTACGTTTTCGTTAAAAAAAAATCTTTCAAAACTCTCCATTAGTGTGGGTAAAAAAGTTGATTCTCCCACCTAATTATATTACATACAACCCTAATGCACAGTGATCGGCACTATGGTTGCAAAAACGAAACATTATATTGAAATACTAATATTTACAAAGATGCTCCAATTTCTTTACACTTTTTATCCTACCCTACAGGATTTAGCCACAGCAAACGCAATACATCATTGTAATCCAGCATCTACGTGAGTGCCGCCTGGGTTGGCTTAGTAAGGACTATATTATCTGTAGAATCCTAGCCATGGTTGTTTATTTTTGTCTTTTTAAACCGATGTAATTTCATTTGATTTTAATCCAATTTCAAAAGTCGCTCCTTTTCTGTTATAAATTAAAATACTTCTTATCCTAATTTTAATAATTTATTCTACAGTAGGTATATTCTTCATTAATAACTGTGTTAATACTGTGTTGTGGTTGGACTGTGATTTTGGCAATGAATTATTAATAAGCTAAAGTACGTATTCGGCTTCCAAATTATGTAAACCTGGACCTTCGTCTAGAGAATACTTTAAGGAAAACACATAAAGTTAAATAAAGCATTTTTAGGGTTCGATACCCAAAGGGTTATTAGCAGAACCCTATTACTAAGACCGCTGTCCGTCCGTCCGTCCGTCTGTCACCTGGCTGTATCTCATGAACCGTGATAGTTAGACAGTTCATTTTTTAAAGATGTATTTTTGTTGCCGCTATAACAAAAAATATTACAAAACAGAATAAAATTAATATTTAAGAGAGCTCCCATACAACTAACGTGATTATTTGCTCGATTTTGCTCGATATTAATAACGGCAACTGGTAGACGATCGAAATATTCAGAGAATTTTTAAAAATAAATAATCAAATTAAAATAAAACAAATATTTAGGAGGGGCCCCCATACAACAAACGTGATTTTTTTGCTGTTTTTATAGATAATAGTACCAAACCCTTAAACTTAAACAACTTCTGGAGTGGAATGAATATGACATCAAAATAAATGGCTGATATATAATTCACCTTCGAAGTCGCTTAAAGACATACATGATGCTGGGGGACCTCAGGGGTTCCAACTCAATGCCGTTCAAAAACGTGTAGAGTTATTTACCCTAGTGTTGATTCAAGTGAACCGAACTCGACGTGGGTTCGAAAAAAGTCTAGAACCATTGTGTGTTGCCAGTAATAACTTACGGTAGAGGAAATTCGCCGAAGACCCATGTGGCCGACTAAGGTTAAACAGCTAGCAACACAGAAAATTATAAGTCTAGAAGTGCGATGTTACTCAAATAGTACTGGAACGATGTTGCCGCTATACATTTGTAATTTTGAAAGAGCCGAGCGACTTAGCTTACACGATCAGAGAGGCGTGGTCAGTTTCAAAAGTGTTCGGAAGAGGCTATGTCGATAAATCAATATCGATAAATTTGGCGACTAAAGATAAGATTTTTGCTAACTATAAAATTAATAATATACTCATACTTAGGTCAAATTATTATAAAACACTTTTTTACTTCAGAAAATAAAATAAAACCTTATGAACAAATCTATACATATAAAATGCTTTGTCCTGGATGGCTGACTGACAGATCAACGCACAGCCTAAGCCGCTGATCGTAGAGGCACTTACGTAAGTATGGCAATAGACAACTTTCACAAATGGTACTGCATATCAGGTTCTTGGAGAAAACAAATTTTAATTAAGTTATTGTAAACAAAACATATAACGTCTGAATACGTACCTGACATCTGGTTAACTGTGATACATAAAGTACAATATCCTTATCCTACCTACCAAAAGTCAGAACTTGAGTGCCATTAATAATTTATTAATATGTAGCTACAATAAAACGAAAAAAAACTCAATAAGAAGTAAAATATACACCGCACACAGAACATTAAATTAAGTGTTTTCTTTTCCTCAAAGTTAAATACTAATTCTGTTTTGTACTGTTGCTATCTGGACCACGGCTCACGCATTTCACGAGTGTGAATAGGACCGCACCCTAGAAGTATTACTCTGTGGTCAGTTATCATTCAGATCAATATCAGATCAGTCATTACTCTCTTGGCTCCCTCGCAGCCTAGTTGGTAGTATGACCGGCTGCTGTACATAGGGTGTGGGTTCGATTCCCGCACTGGACAAACATTTTTGTAATAAAAATTTGTGTTTGTCTTGAGTCTGGGTGTATTTATGTATGTATTTACAAAAAAAAGTAATATATATGTTTTTGTATCTGTTGTCTGGTATCCATAACACAAGCTTTGCTTACTTTGGGACCAGACGGCGCTGTGTGTAATGTCCAAAAAAGAAAAAGAAAGAATACTCAGGAAGAATAAACTAAACAAATAAAATGGTGTGCCTTTAATTTTTAATTAAAAGTCGAATTACAGTTATGTTACATTGTGTTGCATCGACGAGTAAAAGAACAGGTTTTTGTGTTATATGAAATATATAAAAATTGCCAGTGCTATAAACTTCTGGACATATAAATATACTTAGGTATACTTTGTTGTTTATTGCTTTAAAAATAAATCCTGCCCCTGTTACTATGTCTTCTTTGGTTGGAGTTGTAAATTAGGTCCCCTTAGAAGACGTTAGGGCAGACAGACGTGGTCCATTGTTTTTTTAATTTGGTTTAAGATAAGATTAAACCTGTTACTAAGGCAACAAAGAACAAATTTACAGCAATTATTATTTGGCTTTCGATTTTAAATAGAAGATAACACTTAGCTCAATGTTTCAATTGCGTACGTAGGGTTTTCATTATTCTGTTACTTTTCAATAAGATTTTGAAGGCAGTGTAATTTTTGATGATTGGTTTTTATTTTTTGGTTGGTACTTTTACATACCTACATATTATGTCAGATAATTCTTAACTAATGATCACTTTCATTAGTTAAGAAGTATCAGGTCCTTAAAGAAAGGAGTGATAAAAGTTTTGCGCAAGTAGCAGTTTCTTCTAGTGGATGTTGCAAGCATCCATCGAAGGCTACGATGTCCGCTTGAAATCAGACGAGTCGTCTGCTTGTTTGCTCATTAGTGGTATATAGTATGGTATGGCTCACAATCGGCGACCAGGTAACATGCACACAATTAGTTTCGCATTAGGATTGCACTGTTAAACTAAACCGACAGTGTGTTTTTTTTAGTTATTTATATATATACACACTTAACAGACCATATCCTATTTGACAAAAAAATAATTGCTTAAATCCGATTATAAGTTTTTGAGTAACATGTAGAAAAAACACACATAAATACACTTATAAAATTTGGCACATATATTTGCCTTTGTGGGCTTCCATAGGCTAAAATATGAATAGTGCGCAATTCTTACAATATTACATACATACGGGTCGAATTGATAAAATTGTTTTTTTGTAGTCGGTTAATAAAAAGCGGCCGATTGCGTGCGGTCTTACACGTTTATACACGCATTGAGTTAGTGTTCCGTAGAATGCAATGCGGATATCCAAAAAACTTATAAACCGATTTTGTTTTCAAAGCTAATAACTTGCTATAAGTTACTTAGAAACTACCAATTTATTTCTGCAGACTTATCCAACGACACCCTTACACAACTGTATGATTTTTTCTTTTCTCACGTTGAGTTCAAAACTGTAGGCCAGTTTACATAGGGCACCCAACTACATTTTTTTCCGGATCGGTGCAAAGACTGTAACATATGAACGGACGGACATGACAAAATTATAAGGGTGCTGTTCCAGCACTTTTATCCAATTCATTACGGACATTAAAAAGTATTAAAACTTAGATTTTTTACTTTATTTATACAGTAAAGTGCAACAATAAAAGCTAACACATATTTAGTAGAGTGTTTAATGAAACTTGCAATTTCAGAACCTCAGGCCTATTTTATTTTTATATAATTATTGCAAAATAGTATGTAATTGACAGTATAGCTACGTAAATCAGTGTTAAAGTAAGTTCTGATTCGAACTAGACACTATGAAAAATGTCGATAAAAGCAATAAAATATCGTAGAACATTACTACCAGAAAGACACGTATCGATCATACGAGTCTGTTACTCACGGCATTTATACATTGCTTTCCAGACACGGTCCTTGTTGCGACTCCGAGGAACATTGACAGTAATGTATATTGCTTGTATTTTGATACTTTAAGATATTGTTTATCAATGTCAATTTTTATTTTAAGGTTATTTTTCTTATAATTATGTAAAAGCTTAAAATTAAGTATTCTTCTATCCACCAATGAAAGGATATTCCTCCTTTGGACATATTTAATACCTGGCTTCTTGCTCTGCAAGTAATTACTGCACATGAAGGCATCTTCAAATATTTTTGCGCAGCTACACACAGCGATGAAGTCCGCGAGTAACTGAATAACAAATTCGCGAATTCGGAGTGAATTGAGCGTCTGCTCAAAGCCATGGCGCACTCACCGTCCTTACATCGCATGTCTACTAGGTAGTCTTATAATGTTCTTTGGCTCGCAAGCTGAAATGGTAGTGGGCAGATCACACCGCTGGTCAAACAAATAACCGATTGAGAAGTAAGGTTCTTAAGGGTCGACTATGGATCGGAAGACGCAGCGTGGGATGGTATCCTACCAAGTGGACGACGACCTGGGTAGAACCGTAGAGAGGTTGTGGCAGCATATGGGGGAGGCCTACGTTCAGCATTACATGTTTTCTGACTGGCTGAAAGAAACGCAGACAAATAAACATGCATATATACATACAAAAACACATACATACATACATAAATATATACATATGAAATCATGAAATAAAAGTTTAGAAGCCCACATAGGCTAACATAACTAGCATTGTGTAATTCTATAGCCTTTCTTGAAGGCTGTCAAAAATGCACGTATTACCATTAAACAAGTATTTAAATAAAATTGTTAATAAAACTCAAACTAAGAAGTTCTTGAATCGGTCTGTAAGTTTTTAATAAACTTAGATGTTATTTTTAAATTTAATCTCCTAACATCTGAGACCTTTAGGTCAAGTCTTGAATTTGGTTTACACAGAACATCACTTTATTTATATATTTTTAATTAGAATTTTTATATACAAGGCTGCAAAAACTAAAACTGCACGGAAATCACATTGTAAATACTTTATTTTTACTACCACTGCTTGATATAGGTTGGTATTGAAGTATGTCATTCAAGTATTGCACCTTTCGCTCGTTTTAGAGGTAAATTCGCAAATAGACATGTTTTATTATTTTAAGGGGGTTCAGTACCAAAAAGGCAAAAAGTACCCTTATGATAATAATTCGGTATTTGTCTGTTTGTATGTCATAGCTGTTTTTCTTAGTAACAAACAAAGGATTCGGTTCAGTTGTAGAACTTGCTTTATTTATTTTTTATATGTTTTATTTTTTGACTTATGGCCAAAGAATGAAAAAAACAAGCGATCTCCATAAGATCCTTCTCATGTCCGTACACTGAAAAAAGACTTTGGTTGGATTTACCTGATTTCTTGCAATTTTGACGAAACAAATAGGTTGATTTAGGACCAACTTAAGAATTAGATGGTCGTTACTAAATCAAAATGGTTGATATTTTCAAGGTTGATCAAAAGTACTTTACTAAAACCAACTAAATAAAATCTTGTGTTTTCCACCAAACTAGTTTACAAGTACCACCTTGTTTAGATTTTTTGTTGTATACTACTATAATCACTTTTGTTATGTTCTACCAAACGCACTCTTTTACATTATACTGTTGTTACTTTATATCTTCAAATGTTGTTTAGTGAATACAATCAAAGATCCTTTCATATTCCTTACTATGTGTAACTTTGGCGTATTCTATCAAACCCACTTCCATATAGATAATCGAAGGCACTCATGTAAAATTTACCAAACACGATTTTGTGTATTTTGCGAAATTGAATGATATGTACTATTTAACACACTCTTTCTACAGACTTTTGTTTAGTGCATCTATTAAATGTAGTTTAGTAAATACAATAAGAGGCACTTTGATATTTTTCACTAAACATGATATGTGCATGCTACGTTAGGAACTTTGGCGTATTCTTTCGAAGCCACTTTTGTATATTTAACCGAAGGCACTTATTTTACTAAACAAAATGATATCTTCTATAAAATGCACTTATGTACATTTTAACAGTCTTTTCTTTAGTATACCTTTCAGTTTAGTAATTGCAATTAAATCCTTAAGTATTATTTACTGGCCTAAAGCGGGACTTGACCTGACGAAAGTTACTTTGACGTTCAATTTTACTGGCAATATGGTTATGCTATCAATCAATCAAGCAATGCAACTATCTCGTCCGGGTCACCTGTTTGGCTGCTCGGTGTAACAAAAGTCAAGTCCTGTATATATTCAAATGAGCTTAAAAAGTTGATAGCGCGATTCAGGATGTTTGACGTCATCCATGTGTAGACTACAAAGTTAAACTGTGGTTTTTAAGTTTTGTCGTAGATATAACTAAAGATTTTTACAATAATCTATGAAGAAATTTACAAAATAATAAAAAGATACGTGCCACCTAAAATTATTAAATAGTTTCGGTTTCCCGTATGGTTTTTACCAGCCTTTGTTCATATATACAAATGAAAATAAAAATATTTACTGGATAGAATGGAAAAAGTATGGCAATAATTTAAACTATGAAACCTTTTCCTTATTGACAACACGATTTAGACAGACATCTCAGAAGTGTTATTAAAAATATATGACAACATTTATGAAAAGTATTCAAAACAATATTAAATAAATTTGGACTTTTATTAATAGTAAGAAAAATAAGGTAAACATACCTGCTACGGTGTTATACAAAAATATAACAGCTAACAAACCAGATGAAGTATGTAACCTATTCGCGTTATTCTTTAAATCAGTATTTGAACCAACGGATTTATCATACCAATTTTATATAAATAATATACCAGATTGTAATCATGTCTCCGATCTTGTTCTAAATCATATTATACTATCAGAAAAAGTAGTTCTTGAGGAATTAATTGTACCGGTTTTCAAAGGTGGTGTCAAATCTAATGGCGAAAATAACTGCGCAATATCCGTACTATCCGCTCTGGCAAAGACTTTCAATTGTAACGTATTTGTTTAAGCTTTTTCGTAGATATAACTTAAGATATTAGTAAACTTTACGTGATATTTTAGTAAATTAAACAAAAGAATTTCGTAAAAATTACTAGATATGTTTTTTTGATTAAGTATATTCGCAAAACTGTTTCTTAGTTTTGATCATATGTCTAGTAGCAATCACTAAACCATTGAATGTTACATTTTTGTTTAACTTATGTTGTAGATATAACTAAAGATTTTTGTAAGCTTAACGTGAAGTTTTGATAAATAAAACAAACAGATTTCATAAAATTTACAAGATATGTTTGTTGTTTTTGGTTTAGTAATATTCGCAAAACTGTATCTTGGTTTCAAATATATGTCTTGTAGCAATCATTAAACCATCAATTGTAACGTATTTGTTTAAGTTTTTTCGTAGATATAACTTAAGATATTAGTAAACTTTACGTGATATTTTAGTAAAAGAAACAAAACTATTTCGTAAAAATTACTAGATACGTTTGTCGTTTTTGGTTAAGTAATATTCGCAAAACTGTTTCTTTGTTCCGACAATATGTTTAATAGCCATCACAAAACCATTAAATGTTACATTTTTGTCAAAGTGATGTTGTAGATATAACTGAAGATTTTTGTAACCTTAACGTAAAGTTTTGGTAAATTAAACAACAGATTTCATAAAATTTACAAGATATTTTTGTTGTTTTTGGTAGTAGTAATATTCGCAAAACTGTATCTTGGTTTCAACTATGTGTCTTGTAGCAATCACTAAACCATCAATTGTAACGTATTTGTTTAAGTTTTTTCGAAGATATAACTAAAAATATTAGTAATTTATACGTGATATTTTAGTAAAAGAAACTAAAAGATTTCGTAAAATTTACTAGATATGTTTGTCGTTTTTGGTTTAGTAATATTCACAAAACTGTTTTTTTGTTTCAACCGTATACTACTAGTAGCAATCACTAAACCATTAAATGTTACAATTTTATTAAAGTTATGTTGTAAATATAACTAGAGTCGCTAGTAGTCTCAGCGTAGATTACTAGTAAATAAAACTATAGTATATAATATAATTTACAAACTAGAAACTTTTTAAGGTTCTGTTTAATTTACAATACTGTTTGGTTGTTTTTACTATAAGTTTAGTTGCGATTTCAAGACTATCGTGATAAAAACTTAATATTGATCTCAACCATTTTAGTTTTGTTAATTTAACCGCTAAGTTTAGAGATGATTACCAAAGTTTCCTTGTAAATCTGCCAACCAAGGTCAGTTTGGTAATTTCGACAAAACTTTTTTTTCAGTGTAATTAAAATAAAAAAGAACAGTGGCACTCGGGGCCTGCCGCGGTAATACTATTGCATTTATTCTGCAATACGTATTCGTCCGATTTCGCTCTCAGTTGTTGAACCAATAACTACAAAAGGATATCTGTTCATGAATTTGCTCTGACCTATGGGTTCTCTCAGCTTATACTTTCTCCAACGAGAATACCAGATACAAAAGACCATACAAAAGTCCTTAGTACTGGACCTTCTGCCGACTACACGTCCGGACAGATATTCTATCTCAGTGGATGCGCCTCTCGGCTCCTCGGACCACTGTCTCGTTCGGACTCGTGTGTCATGCACACAACCCGATCCACCTGGGCCAAAAAGTCGGCAGAAGTGAAAACCTTTACACACGATTCGCACTTAACATTCAAATATGTTACAAGACAACTCATACATCATATTTAATTGTACAGAACCAATGTCCTTAACACACAATTCGCGCTTAGCACTCAAATATGTTACAAGACATGTCTTTGACATTGCCAAGAAATAATTATGTTTGTATATTTACTTTTTTGACGTAGTATATTTGACATCTCAATCTATCATAGAATAAAAATCCCATATCCAACCTCCCTGTACTACTCATAATCGGCATATACTAGAAATAATTATGAGCAGTTAGCAGCTAGTCTACACGCATACGCACGAACACCGTGCCGAAGTCTGCCGAACTGAAACGACGTTAGCCGATTGTTAGGTTTTTTTCGTAACAGAATTTCTTGATTCGGTCGCCGCGTTCAGAGCCCGAGATGAAAGCTATGTAATAGCTTAAAAACCTTTAATATTTCGCTTAATAAGTCGCTGTTGTGTCTGTCTATAACAATAATAAGGACTTATTATCTTAAAATAATTCAAATCTTAGTTTGAAGCAAATGAATCGGTAACAAAAACGAATAAAAGATACATAAAATACGACAGAAATTGAAATCAACTTTCTTAAAACACAATATACTTATAGAAGTTAGCTTGTCAGAAGTTTATCCATTCCATTAAAACTTGTTCTTATAAAGTAGTGGGTGCTTGACAGAGGGAATATTTTATGACAACGAAATAATATATGTATATAACAAGGAATGTTGTATCATAAAAAATCTTTAGAAATAGATAAAATCTTTTAAATTTTCGTGTATATGTATATTTTTCTTTTTTCAGCCTATTGAATTGGGGCTAAACGTAGGCCTTCTGCAATAATCCAGTAATAACCCGTTTCCCCGAAAAACCCACCTCCTAGAATTGTGGACAAAGCTAAACTGGTTTAAGCTACCAACGACTATTTATTAATTAATCTACATTGCTTGTTTATTTAACTTTATGAACTGTGAGTATTAAAACCCTGAGACCATCCCTCCATGTGAAGTACAGCTTTGCTCTGTGGAGTACACCAAGATGTAGGACGCCAGCTTCAACTTGTCTTGCAAATGATCTCCGAACTGGATGGCGAGAGATGTCAACACCAAGGATCCCAATGCTCTTGGAGATGAAGAGGAGAGTGTTCTGGAATTATGGGATGTTCTGAAATTCGATGGATCTGGACTATCGCCCATTTTGGGCACCGGGTGCACATTTGCAGTTATCCAGGAAGGCGGAAGTTACCTAGTGTTAGTAAAGCGCGAAAAGGTGCGTGAGTACAGGACATAACTCAGGAACACACTGCTTAAGCAACACTGCTGGTATATCCTCTGGCCCACGCGACTTATGAATGTCTAATCAAAGCAACGCCCGCCGGCAGCTACTCGCGGGTTAAGAATAAGCATTCCATACCAGCGAGAATTGTCTCAGTGATTGCGGCTGCGCAGACTTCAGGATCTTCTGAGCTAAAGCAGAGCTGCCTCTACGGGTACGATGTATAAAATTCACGCAATCCATCCTAGTCTGCTGACTTATAATGCCACACACGACGCCAATTATTGGGCCCAGATAGATCGGGTTGTGTGCATGACACTTGAGTCAGTGCTCTGAGGCGCCAATACACTGACACGGAATATCCATCTGGACGTGTAGTCAGCAGAAGGTCCAGTAAGGAGCTCGTATGGTTCTCTATGTCTTGTATTCTCGCTGAAGAAAGTACCAGCTGAGAGAATCCATAGGTCAGAGCAAATTCATGAGCAGATTATCCCTGCGTAGTTATTTGTTCGAGAACTGAACCACTCACGATGGTGGGCGTTAAAGTCTCTCAAAATAACTAGTTCTGCTGTGGGATATTGCTCTAGAACTTTGTCTGTCGTCAAATTTAGGTGCGTAAAGAGTCGAGCTACATTCGTGTTACCGCTATGAGACCTGTAAAGGCACACATAGATACGAGTGTGGCCGCCGTGAGCTACGTACACCCACAATATCGACAGGTCCCTGTCTTCAAGGCTATGAAGGTGGGGACAGCAGATATCTTTGCAATTATTATTTGTAAGGTTCCCAGGAGAGTTTTTCAAAATAATCCGTTTCAAAATTATGATCGTAACAAGATCACTGTTTTAGATATTTTCTCACATTTTTGTTAACGTTTTAATTTATTATTATTTTTCTATTTAATACGGAAGTCCAAAAATCCATTTTCACTGACCCGCAATAAAAATATATATGCTTGTTAAAGATCTACCAAATATTCTATTGTAATGGAAATATCAATTCCTGTCATTATGTAAACGAAGCCATACGGAAAATTTATTCAATTCAATGCTTACATCACAATACGTTGTGACATGAGGATTTGGTTCTTGTACAATACGATAGGCATATATTGATAACGTAATTTTGTTTACTCTTACTTCTTATGTAAACTCACTTAAAATCTGAGAGTGAGTTTGTGAATGCATCATGTTCTGATTATTGTCTTAAATATGTCTGTAAGTTATATCTTAAATTGTGAAGATGAAAATAGGCTACCACAGCATACGTTTAAGATGGTCAGTTAAATCATACTTACCTTTCATTTACTGTCTTGATATCACATAGAAAAAAATGGGTTAAACTGTAAAAAATCCAAACGTGTAATGACACTATTAGAATACTTTAGTATGCTGTAAATTAGCCTCCATAGCACAACCCTTTTAGTAGTCCTCTGCCTTCCTCATCCAGCTACTACCGGCTACCTTTATTAAGTCATCGGTTTATTGAGTTGGAGGGTGTTCTCCTCTTCGCCAGCCAATATTCGGTGTATACTACAGTATTTGGCTGCTTTATCGGATATTGGTCCTTTGACGTAACTTAAGTTTTTCACCGAATGTGCTCACTTTGGATTCAATCCTTTAAAGGTGCTTCAAGTATAGCTTTTACTCTTACTTTATACTCTTCAAGTAAACGATTTTAAATGTGAACTTGCCTCATTATAAGTGTCCATGTCTTAGTTGCGTAAGTTATGAAAAGTAGAACACACTGGTCATAGACCCTCAGATTGAGACTACAGTATGGGAGACGATAAGTCTAGACGCAGTACACACTATAGACCCCCGCAAAACAAACAAGAGACTTTCTGGTTTTAGTGGATAATAAAAACGGTTTCAATCTTAAGCAGGGATAACCATTGACTAGGAAAACATCTACATAATAATGTGTAGCAGAGTCTCTACCTTGACTTCTTTAGTCCTAATGTCAGTTGGTATCGCCACAACTTGTAAATGTTTTTTGGCAAGTGCTCAGATGAGCTACAATACGTAAATCATTATGCGACACGTTATTAATGAAATTTAGAGCACTAAAAAAACATTTATAGCTTAAAAAAATTCAACAGTTAGTAAGATTTCTTTCTAGATTTTGGCTTGATAATTTAAGCGTTTTAGCTAGAAAAAGCTAGACAACCTGTAGCTATTTAAACTTTAATTTTAAACGTGACGCTATATAACTATATTTAATGTTGCAATAATCATAAACAAATTGCTGAAAACAAAAGAAGAAAACAACATAGTGAACCGATTGTAGTAGAAAAAGGTTTAGATGTGGCCAATTTAAGTAGAAATACTTTTTGATTTTAATTTAAAGTTTTTTTTGTGGGGAACATGACCAAAAACGAACTCTGATGTAATTAGTTCAATATTTACCTACCCAATACGAGTCGCATATCTAGTTTATCAACGCCCTGTAATGCAAATGTTAAAAACAGCTATGAGCTCCCTGCCAAGGTTTTCTGCAAGGACTACAGTATGGAGTTCTTTAAGAAAGAAGTTATTAGATTTCTGAAGGTTCGCAAACGCGCAAGTGATACCCCTGGAGTTGCAAGCGTCCATAGGCTACGGTGACCGCTTACCATCAGGCGGACCGTAAGCTTGTTTGCCACCTTAGTGGTATAAAAAATAAATAAAAAAAAATAAGCTTACCAACCAATTGCAACAAGTATTTGTTTGGTATTTAGTTTCATACTTTCAGAAAAATATCGACTAATAAATTCTCGTCGAACAGATTCAAACACATTGCCTATAAAACTGAAGCTCAGAAAAGCAAAAGCAACATCTTTGTTTGAATGTATTTCTCGCCGAGCAACAAAGAGGCATTCGGGAGAAGGAAGTTGGTATACAAAGGAATTGTATATTTTACTTTGTAATAATATACGGAAAACGCTTTGAGTGGCCAACGTGGAATAAGAAGAAAAATTGTTTTATAAAATATTTATGAATTGTTTTAGAAGAAATTTTTCCACACAGATTTTCAATGGCAGCAAAATTGCGAATTCTTGAAGCGGAAAAAAATTACTTTTCCGTACTAGTTCGGAAAAGTAAATAAACTTGACTAAATGATGATTATATAAGCAATCCTATATAGCCAATCTATAATACTTGTATCACAATGTACTATTTTAACCATCTCTTTCCAACAAAATCGTAAACGAGTCGGAGTGTACAAGGAATATTTCACATTGTCCTAAATATGGCCTTGGAATAAAGTAATAAATGTTTCAAATAGATGATTGAAATTTATATATAGTTTTGCACAGGCAAATTGAATGTAAAGAAATCATTAAAGTTTTTTTTTATGTAAACTGAACTAAAAATGAATTATTTATTTTCATTTGGACAATAATCTACTAGAAGTGCTTCAAAACAATTTGCGATAACTTAAAATTATTGTCGGAGACATTATTACAAACGAGCAAATCAACTTTTTATTTTAATTCTTATGGAATTGGTGTAAAAGGGTTCTGCTCTCACCTAACCCGAAAGCTCAACCCATTTAAAAGTTGTGTTTATTTCACAAATATACGCTTAATTTATCCCGTCCTAAGCAAAAATCACAATAATAATAAATAATTATTTCAGCAAAACAATAAATATTTTCACACCCAGTTTCTTAACCCATTTTCATTTCTATTTTTTCTTTTTGCATAAAATACTTGACAACTACTAAACATTATTTTCTTTAAGAGAGAACAAGACACAAATTAAATAAAATTACCAGTGAGTTCACGTCGGTACAAACGGTACAACTTTTTACTCACGTACATTTGTTTACCCTAACTTTCGTTAAAGTGGAGCCTTGGTAAATTTACTTTCTGTTTCAGCCATTACTGACTTTAACAGGTTCTTGTCAACTCGAAAACAACTAAACAAGAACAGGACATGCTTGTCATTTATATTACTGCTCGAGGTTAATATTTTAATTAATTATGAAAAAGTAAACAATATTTTCCATTAATACATTGATTTATTGATGACACCTCTTTACTTTTTAAAGTTAAGAGACGACAGACATGTTATGATGAAGTAAATAATGCCATTTCTAAAACTGTAAATTGGTTTAACGCTAATAATTTGTTACTTAATGAGAAAAAAACCAAATGTGTTAAATTTACATTACCAAATGTTAGAGATCCAGACATGAATATTAGGACCCCATTGAAGTTTGGAGTCCAGGGTTATGCCAAAAAAGGCTGTTGAATTAACAAGTTCTAATTGCTTGCCATTAATATGCTATCATAAGCGCGCATGTTGTTTGGATGTCTCGAAGATGAAGAACGCCTAGATAAGTTTACAATGTGCGCTTTGAAAGTTCAGGATTTGAGTATCAATTAAAAAACTTTTATTTTTATTCTACCACAACGTGACCCTTATTAATATATTTCAGTTAATTATTCTTTAAAAGGTTGAACTTTTATCTTGCAACGTACTCGTAACGTACCTACATGGGTATCTAACTCAACTCCCTACCGATTCGCTTACTACCGTGTACTAAGCGTGGGTAGCAGCGGAGCGATCAAATCTGTTTATACTACGTACCTAAACATTGTGCTCAGCCCTCCCAGCCCTTAGCGAAACCGTTGTATTTGGCAATATTTAAGCAACCTCTAAAATGTTGGTTTATGAGGCTACTACGGTACCCTATATTGTGCGTGGCCCGATACGCACTTCGATAAAAAAAATTTCTATAATTGAGAAGTTGTCGTTGAAATCCTACACGGATAACCAAATTTAAGTCGGGTGAAACCGCGGGCAAAAGCTAGTTTACTTACTAACTTTTTGTGACATTATTAGGAACAGCTATATGTATGTAGGTTTTACCTCTCGATACCAGTGGAAGTACTTGTATACATTTGTTTTTCGATTTCCAGAGTATGGCGTAATCGGGACTTTTCCCAATAAGCTCTTTTTTTCTAATTTACATAGTTTAATTTTTTTTAATTAAATACAACATATATAATTACCTGTCTATTTTCCTTAGTAAAGACAACTAAAGGCAATTTACTTTTTGATTTTATGAATTAAGCCGACGCTGTTTATCTCGTCAATTATTCAAATAAAGGGTCACCACCTGGCCGCGCTTAGTGTGGAAAGTTTTGAGAGCTTCTCAAGTAATTTGGAAACCCAAATTTCATTTGATATTCAAAATAAAAATAGGTTTATTCAAGACAATTAAGTGACATTAAGCAAAGGTAAACCTATCTCTATTCAGAGATATCCTCTAGAAAACATTAGTTATAACGTTAACAAATTTAAATATAAAAAAGAACAGTAGTTTGACATAATATACACATTGCAAAAATATAAAAGAAAGTATATGTACTATATATGTTGGTTACATGGGCATGTATGGGAGAATAATCTATATATATAAAAATTACGTTTCACGTTGTTTGTCCGCGGTGGACTCCTAAACTACTGAACCGATTTTGATTAAACTTCGTAAGTATCTGTTATTTGATCCAACTTATAAGATAGGATAGTTTTTATCTAGATCTGTTAAGTTCGAGCCGTACTCGGGCACTTTAGGTAAAAACCAACTTTCGCCGGGTTACAGAGGGATGGCAGCAGAACAACGTTTGCCGGGACTCCTAGTATATATATATATATAAATATATCAATTTAGGCACTATATTTCCTTCCGCGGTACATATATAAATATAGTGCCTAAATTGAAATGGGAGAAAGTATCAAGAATATTAATTAAAAAAGGTTCTTATTCACCTAAATTTAAAAAATAACTAACTAATTAAATATTCTGCTATATCTTTTTACTGTGAATTAATACTTCTGTAGTCATTGTACTTTGATAAAATACTTTTCACTCGTTTATGAATGAATTAGGATGACGTGTGACGTCTTACTCAGAGTCAGCTGATTACCTGCCTTGCTTGCTTATGACTATCCCTTTTTTGTCGTTTAATCTAACGCGACAGATGGTACACATGCAACTTTATTAAACTGTAACTCATATCTCAAATTGTTGGACATACTTACTGTGGTCTACCTGCAACTACTGCAGGCGACAGATTGCAGCAACTTAGTTTTTCATACTGTACTTGGCATGCAAAATAAACGTACATACATTTTCTGCTGCCAGTCTGACCTGCTGGCTTTACTATTACTATAACACTATTACTAAGCATTGGCTTCCGTCATTAGGTTTGGGCATTGTTTGCGCGCACTTTTTTTGTTTATTTACAAATCAATTGACATTGACAACGTCACAATGCATGTTTTCTTTTTTGGTAAGCAATGACATAGATATTATCTGTATACATTGATTTTGACAGCATGGCGCGTGAGGGCCCTATTACTAAACCTAAACTGTTTTGTTTGTTATTTAAAAGGCCATCTTTTAGACTGAAATCGACCTATTTCAGCCTGAATTTTTCACATAATGTGTTATTAGGGGATTAACAAAAAATAATAAAAATTGAAAAATGTTGAAATTTAAAGGGGGCTCCCACAGAACATTATAAGTCATTAGAAGTGCGATGTTACGCAAATAGTACTGGAACCGAGTCGCCGCAATACATTCGCAATTTTGAAAGAGCCGAGCATCTTAGCCAATCACGATCAAATAGGCAGTTCAGTTTAAAAAGTCTTAGGGAGAGGCTATGTCGATAAATTCATATCGATAAATTTGGCGAAAAAAGATAACATTTTTGCTAACTATAAAACTAATAATATATGTACTTAGGTCAAATAATTATTAAACTTTATGAAATCTACTTTTTTACTACATAAAATAAAATATAACCTTCTGTTTTAGCACTTTTATCCAATTCGCAACGGACATTAAAAAGTATTGAAATTTAGAATTTTGACATCATTTATACAGTAAAGTGTAACAACAAAAGTTTATACATATTCAGTAGAGTAGTTAATAACACTCGCAATTTCAAAACCTCAGGCCTATTTAATATAATTATTGCAAAATAGTATGAAATTGGCAGTAAGTATGTAAATCAGTGTTATAAAACATTAAGTTCTGATTCGAACTAGTCACTATGAAAAATGTCGATAAAAGCAATAAAATATCGTAGAACATCACTACCAGATTGACACGCATCGATAATACGACTCTGTTGCACACGGCATTTATACATTGCTTTCCAGACACAGTCCTTATTGCGACTTCAAGGAACATTGACAGTAATGTATATTGCTTGTATTTTAATACTTTAAGATATAGATTATCAATGACAATTTT
The DNA here is from genome assembly GCA_946406115.1 of Apoda limacodes. Taxonomy (NCBI): domain Eukaryota; kingdom Metazoa; phylum Arthropoda; class Insecta; order Lepidoptera; family Limacodidae; genus Apoda; species Apoda limacodes. Next base: position 23,490,795 of record OX291551.1, on the reverse strand, counting down.
GATTTTAAGGTTATTTTCCTTATAATCATTTAAACGCTTATAATTATGTATTTTTCTTCTCACCAATGAAAAGATATTCCTCCCTTTGAAATATTTAATACCTGGCTTCTTGCTCTGCAAATAATTACTGCACAGGAAGGCATTTTAAATATTTTTGTGCAGCTACCACGCAGGTACACACAGCGATGTAGTCCGCGAGCAACTTAATGACAAAATCGCGAGTTTCGGAGTGAATTAAGCGTCTGCTCAAGATCGTGGCACGCTCGCCGTGCTTACACCGCATTTCTACTGGGTAGTCTTACAATGCTCTGTGGGGTCTCCATACAAGAAACACATTTTGGGTTGTTTTTGCTCTTCCGTAAAAACAGTAATACATACAAACTTCAAACTTCCAGTGAAAATAGTGTGAACTCTACAGTATAACAACAAATAATAAAAATCGGCCAAGTATAAGAGGGGCCGAAGCTATAACCATTTTAAGTTACCGGTACAACGCCATCTAGCTTATTATTAAGAGAAACAGTAACACAGTAGTTTGTTGGAAACGATATTCAAAGTTAAGCAACGTCGGGCATGGTCAGTACCTGGTTGGGTAGCTTAGCGGCACACGTTTTGTCTTTTTCCGTAAATTACGTAATGCGTGGTATTAACATCGGTCGAGTGCAAGTCTGCAAGTAACTTTTTATAAACTTTAATAACATAACATAACAGAACATAACATAACTTTTAATTAAGATTCTTTATCGTGAAATCAGTAAAGCTTCAATCTGCAGTTATAGTGCGTGTAAGCTCTAAAGTATTACAACAAATAATTACGATACTCTGCTACCTAGACTATTATAAGGAGAAACAGTAACACATTTGTTTGTTGGAGACGATATTCAAAGTTAAGCAACGTCGGGCTTGGTCAGTACTTGGATGGGTGACCACTTAGTGCCACATCTTTTTTTTTTGGTTTGTGTTTTTAAATTACGTAAATGGTGGTAGGTACGGAACCCTAGGTGCGCGACTTCAACTCGAACTTAGCCATGTTCTATTTAATTTGGTCACGATATCTGAAAAAACTTTAACTTAAAAGTTTCAAGTATAAACTAGAAGCTATTCAAATACTGAGAGTGGCTTTAATTTAGATCCGATTACCGTACCTCACACACTTTGACATATAATTATATCCTGTTCCCGTGACACTCAAGTAATTAAAGTGTCAAATCACGTCAAGATTTTGTACTTAATTGCAGGTAATTTAAATATTAATTATCTTAATTAGCACTTTCTTGCTTTATTGAGAAAAGAAATTAAAAAAAATTATTGCTTTGTTTCCTTTTGCAAAATTTTCAACTCTTTTGTAAAATCTTCTGTAGTACAAAAAAATACAAAAAAAAAGATGGGAAGAAAGGTAAACAGCGATACTTAAAATAAAAGTTTAAAGATTTCAGAATAAGATTTCGGTGGAAAATAAGATAATTCTGATAAATTAGAAAGAACCCTTAGATAAACCAAAGTAGTAGCACGAGTAAGCGATGCAACAGGGAATAACAGCAACGGAATGGGCAGAACAACGTCTGTCAGGTTAGCTTGCTTGCCAGCCTTCATACGTCTCTACTGTTGGGGCACGGCCTACCTTCATAAGCAAGGGTGATTTGGGCAAATCTATTCATGAGCCCAGTGCGGATTGTGGACTTTACATACGTCTTTTTTTTCTTGACGTATGCAGGTTTCGTCACGATGTTTTCCTTCACCGAAAAGCCAGTGGTGTGAATTATCAATATACTTAAGAAATTTAGAAAAAGACTCATTGGTACACGCCAGATTTGAACCTCCGGATGAAAAGTGAAATCTAAGCTTCTAGGCACAGATTATATAATACTATACCCCTAGGACACTACCAACCCGCATATACCTAAATCTGAGAAAAAGATCAGCAGAGGGTGTGCTGTAGCCGATAGGATGGTGGTGATCATATATACAAGCGCTGCATAGCATTCAGGGTTCTCTGGTACCTCGCAAACAACACACGCTTTTTGCGTGTATTTTGTACAAACATACATTCGGTATTATCTAAAAGCCATGAATGTGTTTGCAGTATTTCAGTGATTTCCGTCTGCTGAATCGATATGTGTTTATACAACTGAGGTGGCACACAAACATACGGCCTGATGTGGTTAAAATATCATATAGGTACTTGTAGCTACTGAAGTACCTATCACTGTGTATAATATAATAATAATAACAAATATTGTTGGACATTACCCACAGCGCAGTCTGGCCCCAAAGTAAGCAAAGCTTGCGTTATGGGTACCAGACAACAGATACAAATACACAAATATTACTTATCTTATGACATAAATGTTTGTCTAGCGCGGAAATCGAACGCACACCCTCTACACAACAGCTGGCCATACTACCAACTAGACTGCGAGGGAGTGTATGCTTTAAAAAATTAATCAACCATTAAAGGAAACCTCAAAATGAACCTTATTCCAACCTATCCTAACCTTTTACGGGTAAAAGCTGTTATGGAATCGTACTTTTGACCTGTGCAGGTTTGAATGTGTTAGAATAAAGCCCTTGTCTGCGGTATCCTAATAAGAATATACGATAATTATTATTAAGAGGGCGATATAGACCATAAAGCTAATTTTTGTAATATTACGCTATGTATGTAAATTTACTAAAAATCATTTACACAAAGTCAATTGTATTATAATGAGATGTATTTATTGCATACATTCTAAGTTATTAATACCATTACGACGCCTTAAAACTTTTAATTTTTTAACGGTTTTGTAGTCATATTTTCTAACTTTTTGCTTAAACTTATAGTAAATCCACAAGGTAATAACAGAAACGACTGATTGAACTTACCTTCATAACAACCAAATGCAATTTACGCTTTAAATAAATACACAAGTGCTAGAACAATAGTTACTTCCAGAATTTTCTAAGCACTATTACTACAATAAATACAAATCTTGCAATAAGCTAATGCACTGGATAAAAGCATGCTTGGAAAAACATTTTTTTTACACAAAAACTGCATATTTTAATATATATATTTCAATAATAATAACTGCATACACGCTCTAGTCTTCATCCCAGTCTTTAATAAATAAAACATAAATGTCCCTTTCTACTCTTCTAAAGTAGGCAGAAGTCGTAAAAATAAGATTTCAAGTTGAGACTGACATAGTATTATTGTAAACATTGATACTGCTAATTTCTAAATACAATCCCAAATCTTTAAACCTTTTTTTTTTTGTAATTAAGTATTTATTATTGTGAATATTCTGTCATTAGCTTGCTTAGCAAGTATTATGTTACTAAATTTGTGGGAAGAAACAAATAATGTAGAAATTTAGAATATTTCATGAATTAGTGTTTAAGTCAAAGCATATAAGAAGGCTAAAGTTTGCCCTTCGTAAGGTCTTAAGACTTTTCCAGTAAAAAGTCACGTGACTGGGCAACCTCGTTCACTTTAAATGTTTTTGTTAAGTCGAGTGTAATAAACACCAGTGCTAAGTAAATTACCTCCAGGTACAAAATATATTCTCTCCAGGGCTACGGCGACAGATAAAATAAACGTAACGTAAATAACGTACACCGTTATCTTACCCAGGCTTAATGAGGTACTTAAGAATTTTCCTACGAACTCACAGTATACTGGGAACAGTAAGTTCTAAACGCTGATTTTGTCAACAAAATAAAAGCGATTCAGTTCAAAATCAGCTGAGAAATAAAAATAAAATAAGATTTATTTTAAATAATCAAGAGTATCTACTCTTGCCTCCTCTAAGTCATCAATCATTTAAAACACTTACAATTTTGCGGAAAATCTTTAAAAACTTTAATTTTGTTTTTAAAGGTGATTCTGATAAATTAGGTTCGTATGTATCATTCGTACCGAGTTTCAAATGGCTGTTCTTACCCATTGAATGACATTCTGTAACTAGCTTCTTTTCTCGGAAGTATCCTGTACTATTTGCTACTTATTTAATAAAAATCGCTTGAAACCTTAAATATTGTGCGTGGCCATAATGTCACCAATGTGCTGGCTGACCTTTGATTTAAATAATAAATGAGGTAAACAGGCCTGTTGCTGTCTCTGTATGTACCTACAACTAAAACGAAACTTTTGGTTTAACAAACAAATATGTTTGATAGTGGTCGTTTTGTCAAGGAAGTTTTACACATTTTGTTAAATATTAATTATTGTGTGTTCTTTGGTACATTATTTTTATACTTTATTTAGAGTTAAAAGCCAAGTTTAAAGATGGTTTTTGATATTTTGAATAAATCTATCGTTTGAAGTAATTTTAATTCAACGATCACTACTGACAATATTTGCTACCCTGCAGTGTTAGAAAATATCAGGGGCATTTTTATAATGCCTAAAATGTTAATGATTCCTCAAAATTAACTTCACATAGCTCGAAAATAGCTAATCCATTGGGCAAATCAAAAGATTTGTCATGAAAATGGACAAACATGATAAGGCTGGCGTCCAACGACATGTAGAGTCAGCGATAGCTAAACATGTTCGGAAACCGGATACTTGTTATTCCATCATATGTCACAAACCTCTTATGCTATCAGCAAAATGACACTAAGCTACGTGCCCAGGCTACACAAAACTGCAATAGAATTTTCTAGATAAATACAGAAATTTTAATATAAAAAATTGTTTTTGAAATTGACGCCCGTTTTATTAAATATTCAATTGCGGTATTGTACTCATAGTATAAAAAATCTTTAAGAAACAGTAAATCTCTAAAGACTCTCGTACCAGTGTTACAAAGGTACAACACAGAATATAAAAAAAACATACAAATCTCAACGTAGGTATAGTTCAACAAAGTTTTCTGGTCAAACATTAAAACTACAGTCGTCATGTTGAATGCTTGATGAACTTACGTATCACTAGCGACAGAAAACCGGGTCAGAAAAGTTTGTTGCACTGTAACTGCTTGGTGGCATTATTTGCCACAATTTTAAATATTAAAACTTTTTTAAGGTTAGCTGTGGTATTTCCAATATGCCGCCGTTAGTATTAGGTACAACATTCTAAGTCTGAGGAATGTAATCGCTATTTAGGTTTGGTGTATCAGTTGTGATATATTTAGGTACCTACCTTCAGCTGTGACATAAAGACTATCACAACGAGTCTACTGAACTCTACAGAAAGAAGATGCGAATAAAATATTGCAGGGGATTATATCACTCACGTTACCGAGCCCAAAAATAACTAGCCGTATCAAACCCTTAAGTCTAAGGAGAGACTTAACCCCACTGTGTGTTTTACCGCCTTTGTACACTGGGATGTGTCAAAGTCAAAGTCAATATTTTTTTTCAAATTAAGTTTTTACAAATACTTTTGAACCGTCAAAGTTATGAAATACTATTTTTAAGCCTTTCCGACCCACCCTCTGGTTCACAATGTTGATGACCAAGGAGAATTCGGCAAGAAACTCGATAGTTACTCTTTAAAAAAAAAATAGTTAAGAAGTACCTACATATTATCATAAAAAAATAGACTGTGTTCTCCAAATTATGCCCACGGCTACTTTATATTATCGCACCGCTCGCCATCGTCAGGGAATTCATTCTAACACTTTAGAACATACATGATCGCGTACAGTGGCATCTCAGAGAAACTTCCTCGCGCGAACACTGGGGTTATGGAATGAGCTGGTTGTTGGCAGGGGCCAAGATTTTGTTAAGAACTACAATATGGGGTTCTTCAAGAAGGAAGTTATAAGATTTTTAAAGCGTCGCGTCGGCAACGCGCGTGTGATGCCTCAGATGTTGCAAGCGTCCATAGGCCATCAGGCGGACCGTAAGCTTGTTTGCCACTTTAGTGGCAAGAAATAAAAAACCTCAACTTAGATTTTCCGATGATGTAGTAATACCATTGAAATCAATAGAAGACCTTAGTAAAATACTCAGTGCATTTTAATGAGGATCACAGATTAGTCACTGTGTGTCACAGTAAAACTGAGATACTTACATTTTGTAACCTTATTAAAAACAATTTTATTCAACTAACTGGCAGTTAATCTTTCCCTGGTCTTACATATCACCACTGATTTCTTTAAAGTTTGCAAGTTACGACTCATAGGACATATATAAAGCCACCTAAGTAAAGCTAGATACACTATATTACTAGAACCAGTGTTACGGCGAGGGGCTCACCACTTAAGACTTAAGTGGTTAGTAAAAAAAGGCTGTACCCCAAATTATGATTTGCCGCTGGGACATTAGCGCGTAATAAATAGGTACATACAATATTTTATGTATCATCTACCAAAAGACCACGTCTCTCTCTGCACTTTGTGTGGTCCTTAGAGTCCTTTAAGATGGGCCGAAACAAACATTCTCACCTGTCATGTTTCACGGTGACACAAACTTTAAATACATTGATAACAAACTAATATTATGGAAATGTTCATAGCTTATATGCCTGAGATATATTAGTGTATTGATTTATTAGTTACTCGGTATGTCGTATATAGGTATTTTGTCGTACTGATAAAATAAGGATAGTCAGGTAAAGGTTCACAAACATGTTCGTAAGGCAAACTTATTGATTAACTATAATAGTTAGGTACATGAAAAAGGCGTGGTCACGTATATCACTAGTCGGTTGTTTTAGTGTCAGAACTACCGCTATCTTCAATTAAGTATCTGGGGGCACGGTAGCGCCCCCGCCAAGTCGAGCCAAGCGAAGCGCTTTGTCGTTTTTTTGAACCTAAGGTTGGTTAATATTATACCAGATAAACAATTATACCGTTTGTTACTCAATCTCGCCGCAACAGGCATCCAACTGAGCTTCAATTTTGCAAAGAGAAAATTATTATATATATATATTTATTTAGAAATTTTGTTATTCAGAAGAAAAAAAAAATCCTTATGTATTAACTTTTCGATCTAAATCTTAAAATACTGGTTGTTTTTTACATATTATGATATCAAGCAGGAGATTTATCAAAATCTTTCAATGCAGTTCTATTACTTTAAGTAAATAAAGGAATGTTTCCTTTCAGATCCGTATTTAACAATATTTAAGGGTGCTTATCCTTAAATTACGGCTTTGTCCTTCTATCGTATATATTCACTTCGCGAAATCATGCATTTTTCTACATTAAAATACAAATCATAACCATGTCTGTTTGTCTGACAATACCCTTTAACTCAAGAACGCGTGGAGGTATCAAGTTGAAATTAATATAAAATACTATAGTCTACGATCCCTTGAAGTTGTAAATAAATTAAGCTTCTTAGTCAATGCAATAAAAAAAAATGCCCAAAATACGGTTATTTTTGTAGCATATTGTGACACAAAGAAATCAAAACCTATGGAGTACTTCCCGTTGACCTAGAATCATGTAATTTAGCAAAAAGCAATGCCATGTAGCACACTTAAAATTTGTTCTTACATCACAAAAAAATAATTATTTGCAGTTGGTAAACTATCCGGGACTTATGTCGATGTATTGGGACAACAGTTGTCCAACGGCAAAGTTAAATTTGTGCCTCAATCCAGTTAACTTATACGGAACCCTTTAAAAATAAATAGTATGATTATTTTATAGTTTTTATCTTTGTTTAGTTGCTTTTGCTTTATGGGTGATAAAGTTACAAACGCGAGGCTGTGCTAAAACTAATTAATTGACAAATTGATACATAATTATTATTGCTTTGTGAAATGCAAATTGAAAACAAGTCTATTTTGTTCTTTTCCCATCACTGAGCCCCGATAACAGATTAATATACATTAATAAAAACAGGAAATTTTTTGGCCTAACACCTAAATTTGTAATTCAACGTTTAAACCACTTATATTATAAGCAGAAAAAGTAATGTTTACATCTGCTCGGAAAGAACCTTTATACACATCAAATACAGGTTGAAAGTGCGTCTTTGCGGAGATGTTTCATTGCTGACTAGCTATGCGAGGCGATAACGAAACTTTCTAATATATGACAAAACGAAAAATCTATATAACACGTTCTAACAAAACATTAATACAAAACATTATATATTATATATAACATTATTACAAAAATTGAAAGAAATTTACCTCTTCTTCTTAGTGCCTGTCTAATTACTGAAGGTCGGTTCGGAAAACTTTAGTCTGTCCTTCGCGAGGCGGAACAGTTCAGCGACACTGTTGATGTCAGTCCACTTTATCCGACTTTCTTTCACTGCCTGCTGATCTTCCTCTAGCCACTTTTCCCATCATCATAAGTTGCAGCAGATGGTATATATCATGTCGCATAATATGACCCAGATAACCAACTTTTCTCTGTTTGACGGTCTGCATAATTTGGTGTTTCTGACCGGCTTGACGAAGAACTTTACTCTATGTGCCCAGCTAATGGCCAGCATACGCCTGAAGGCCCACATTTCGAAGGCTTCTATTCGGCTTCATATCGACCTTCATCGTCCAGGCCTGGCATCCGTATAGAAGTATGGACCATAGCACTGCAGAAGGCAAACACGTAATTGCACAGTACTTTTCTCATAGAGTTATATGCACTGCGGACGACCTCTATGCGAATATTTATTTCGAGTTTACATATATAACCACAGATGGTGCTATTCAAAATTAGAACGTGTTATAAAGATTTTTCGTTTTGTCATATATTAGAAAGTTTCGTTATCGCCTCGCATAGCTAGTCAGCAATGAAACATCTCCGCAAAGACGCACTTTCAACCCGTATTTGATGTGTATAAAGGTTCTTTCCGAGCAGATGTAGTGTAAACATTACTTTTTCTGCTTATAATATAAGTGGTTTAAACGTTGAATTACAAATTTAGGTGTTAGGCCAAAAAATTTCCTGTTTTTATTAATGTATATTAATCTGTTATCGGGGCTCTGTGATGGGAAAAGAACAAAATAGACTTGTTTTCAATTTGCATTTCACAAAGCAATAATACTAATGTATCAATTTGTCAATTAATTAGTTTTAGCACAGCCTCGCGTTTGTAACTTTGTCACCAATAAAGCAAAAGCAACTAACCAAAGATAAAAACTATAAAATAATCATACTATTTATTTTTAAAGGGTTCCGTAAAAGTTAACTGGATTGAGGCACAAATTTAACTTTGCCGTTGGACAACTGTTGTCCCAATATATCGACATAAGTCCCGAAACTGCAAATAATAATTTTTTTGTGATGTAAGAACAAATTTTAAGTGTGCTACATGGCATTGCTTTTTGCTAAATTACATGATTCTAGGTCAACGGGAAGTACCCCATAGGTTTTTATTTCTTTGTGTCCCAATATGCTACAAAAATAACCGTATTTTGGGCATTTTTTTTTATTGCATTGACTAAGAAGCTTCATTTATTTACAACTTCAAGGGATCGTAGACCATAGTATTTGATATTAATTTCAACTTAATACCTCCACGCGTTCTTGAGTTAAAGGGTATTGTCAGTTATGATTTGTATTTTAATGTAGAAAAATGCATGATTTCCCAAAGTCAATATATACAATAGAAGGACAAAGCCGTAGTTTAAGGATAAGTACCCTTAAATATTGTTAAATACGGATAATGGCAAAATTTAACTGAAAGGGAACATTCCTTTATTTACTTAAAGTTATAGAACTGCATTGAAAGATTTTGATAAATCTCCAGCTTGATAATCCATAATATGTAAAAAACAACCAGTATTTTGCGATTTAGATCGAAAAGTTAATACATAAGGATTTTTTTTTCTTCTGAATAACAAAATTTCTAAATAAATATATATAATAATTTTCTCTGTGCGAAATTGCAGCTCAATTGGATGCCTGTTGCGGCGAGATTGAGTAACAAACGGTATAATTATTTCCGCGGGAACTTTTGAATTTTCCGGGATGACAAATAGCCTATCAAATATCTAAATCGGTACAGCGGCTACCGATCCATCCAGTGGTTGAAGCGTAATTAAGTTAGAAACAACTTAACATCCATACTTACGCATTTATATATTAATAGTAGGATAGTTGGTAATTAATGAATTTTACCAGCGGCTTCACCAGCCCTAATTTGGTTATCGGGATGGGATTATTGCGTTAGCTCCTTAATTATACTAATGAAGTTTGTTATAGCAAGCTATAGTTCGTTTAAGCTCGGTTATAGTTATTCCCGCGATACCTCAGAATTTTTCGGAATAAAAACTATCTCCATACCAAATTTCATCCAAATCGGTCCCGGGGTTAAAGTGTGAGGGGTTAATGGACACACAGATAGACAGCTAGACGGACAAACAGACAGAGTTACTTTCGCATTCATAATATTAGTATGGATTAGTTATTGTCATGATTAAATGAACCCTTACAAAAATAACGTTTTTACAGCACTGAAGAACATAATAATAAATTACCAATTTATTGCATGTATTTAATAATAACACCAGTAAGCAGAGATGTAGTTGCACGACTCACGCATGCATGGTTATCGCATCTTCTTTATCTTTACTCAAGGTTACTGCCAATTAACACTGGCTCTAGAGGCCTAGAATAATTCACAACACAGTTCATGGTTAATTCCGCATGAGATATTGTACGGCGCTTAGCGGAACTTTAGCTGAGAGCACTTTGTCATGCATTATTTACGAACCATGCGCTGTAACGTTCAAGTATCTCAACTCGGTCTACTCAGTATCTCTGCACACGATTGCTGAGAGTTGGAACTTGTGACAACATTTGTGAACTAATCTTTAGATACCTATTATATTTACCGTTGACTACTGTAAAGGTAAATCACAACTCACTGTTTTTATTTAAATACTAGGAATAAATTTATATTATTCATGTATTCAACCATCTATAGGAGCCGTCATAGGATGGCAAGTTATTTTAAAGTAATTCTCAAACTTTCTTGTCTGAAAGTGTCCTGAAAGGTGTCATAATACTCAGAATAATTCTTATAATATAATATATTTTAATGATTATTATTAAAATATATCTAGGAATATTTTTGTGATTTAGCTGTTTATTTACACCATTCTTTTAGTACTTAAATACATTTATGTTCTACTATATGATTCCCGCAGTGACACCTGTAGAAATAGCTTTTTTGTAGAAACTCTCGTTCGGGACAAAAGTAACTTTTTCCATTATTTGTACTAACACCTATCTTTGTGCTTAAAATTAAGTCTGTGGGTAGGAAAATATTACCTTGGGAACCCTTGTTTAGTAAAATAAGTATTCTTTATCCTTTTTTTTTTTTTTTTTTTATACCACTAAGGTGGCAAACAAGCCTACGGTCCGCCTGATGGTAAGCGGTCACCGTAGCCTATGGACGCTTGCAACACCAGGGGCATCACTCGCGCGTTGCCGACTCTTCAGAAATCTAATAACTTCTTTTTTGAAGAACCCCATACTGTAGTCCTTAGAGAAAACCTTGGCAGGGAGCTCATTCCACAACCCAAGGGTTCGCGGGAGGAAGTTTCTCTGAAACCACACTGTTCGCGACCATTTTGGTTCCAAAGTGTGAGAATGAATTCCCTGTCGATGGCGAGCGGTGCGATGGTAGAAAGTAGCCGTGGGCATCATTTCGAACAATTCCTCAGAACACAATCCATTGTACAAGCGGTAGAACACACACAGGGAGGCAAAGTCTCTCCTCAGACTTAAGGGTTCGATACCGCAAGTGAGTTTGGGATCGTCGACAATTCTCACAGCCCGTCGTTGAACCGAGTCAAAAGGGCCAAGCTGGTATCCGGGTGCACCCGCCCAGAGATGGCAGCAGTACTCCATATGGGGCCGGACTTGCGACTTGTAAAGTAGCAACCTTTGCCCCGACGTGAAGTACTGCTTCGCTCTGTTGAGTACACCAAGTTTTTTGGACGCCAGCTTTACCTTGCCTAGCAAACGATCTCGGAACTGAACATCGCTGGAGATGTCAACGCCAAGGATCCCAATGCTCTTGGAGATGGAGAGGGGAGTGTTCTGGAATTGTGGGACTACAGTGAATGGGGTTTTCTTAGCGGTGAACGCGCAGACTTGTGTCTTTGAAGGGTTGAATCGGACCAAGTTTTCCCGCCCCCAGTCAGAGACCTTGGACAGACCGATCTCGATTTGAGACACAAGTTCTTCACGCTTTTCCTCCACAACGGAACGTGGGATGCTTGCACGGCCCGTGTAATAAGCGTCTCCAGTACTGTCATCTGCATAGCAATGTATGTTGTTGATGTCCAACATATCATTGATGTGCAGGAGAAACAGCGTAGGAGACAGCACAGAGCCTTGCGGGACACCAGCATTAATGTCCATGCTATCAGAGCAACTACCGTCAACTACGGCTCGTATGCTTCTGCCGGACAAAAAGCTAGCCACCCATTTGCACAAACCCTCGGGCACTCCGTAAGAAGGCAACTTCGATAGAAGACCCCGGTGCCAGACCCGATCGAACGCCTTCGCTATGTCTAGGCTACATGCCAATGCCTCCCCCTGACTCTCAATGGCTAGTGCCCATCGGTGTGTGAGATACACTAGAAGGTCACCAGTTGGGCGACCGTGGCGAAAGCCATATTGACGGTCACTGATCAGGTCGTGTTTTTCTAGGTATCTCAAAAGCTGTGTGTTGATCACACGCTCCATCACCTTGGAGAGGAGAGAGGTTATAGCGATAGGCCTGTAATTCGATGGATCTGATCTATCGCCCTTTTTGGGCACCGGGTGCACATTTGCAGTCTTCCATGAAGACGGAAATTGCCTAGTGTGGTAGGAAAGCGTGAAGAGGCGCGTGAGTACAGGACATAACTCAGGAGCACACTGCTTAAGCACCACTGCTGGTATGCCGTCTGGCCCACTCGACTTATGAACGTCTAGGGAAAGCAACGCCCAATAGATCGGCTTTCTCTTTTGCACTGTGGGCCAAGTCACCATCGGTCTTTCGCAGTGGTGGTAATGACGACTGGCAGAAGTTCCCCTCGGCAGCTTTAGCAAGCGACCAGAAAGCACGACTCCCAGAAGGATAGCTCGCAAGTCGCCCACCTATTTTGCCGATGAATTGGAATTTTGCTCTGGCAATTTGCGTTTTAACTCAGAAATATTCGGATCCTTATTATTACGAGCCGTGGTCCAAGCCTCATACGCAGTTTGCTTAAGAATTTTAGCTTCTCTGCAAGGCCTATTAAACCACGGTCGTTTTTTGACGCCGGCAGCTACTCGCAGGTTAGGAATGAAACATTCCATACCAGCGAGGATTGTCTCAGTGACTGCGGCTGCGCAGACGTCAGGATCTTCTGAGCTATAGCAGATCTGCCTCCACGGGTACGATGCATAAAATTCTCGCAATCCATCCCAGTCTGCCGACTTATAATGCCACACACGACGCCAATTAGTTGGCCCAGAAGGATCGGGTTGTGTGCATGACAATCGAGTCCGGATGAGACAGTGGTCCGAGGAGCCAAGAGGCGCATCCACTGAGACGGAGTATCCATCCGGACGTGTAGTCAGCAGAAGGTCCAGTAAGGAGCTTGTATGGTCCTCTATATCTGGTATTCTCGTTGGAGAAAGTACCAGCTGAGAGAATCCATAGGTCAGAGCAAATTCATGAGCAGATATCCCTGCATAGTTATTGGTTCGAGAACTGAGCCACTCACGATGGTGGGCGTTAAAGTCTCCCAAAATAACTACTTCTGCTGTAGGATATTGCTCTAGAACTTTGTCAGTCGTCAAACTCAGGTGCGTGAAGAGTCGAGTTACGTCCGTGTCACCGCTATGAGACCTGTATAGGCACGCATAGATACGAGTGTGGCCCCCATGATCTACGCGCACCCACAATATCGACAGGTCCCTGTCTTCAAGGCTATGAAGTCGGCGACAGCAGATATCCTCCCGGACGAACATACATACACCGGCACGACTCAAAAAATTGTGCTCGAGTTTGTAGCCGGGATAACGAAGGTATGATGTGTCGGCCGGGCAGGATATCTGCGTCTCCGTTAGAAAAAGAATGGTTGGCTGCGCAGTCTCGAGATGGTGATGGACTGCGTTAAGATTTGCGTGAATACCCCTTATGTTGCAAAAATCTACATTATATGTGGATGGAGTAACCGCTGTCAAAACTCTTTTCTTTTTTCTGTTCCTGGCCATTTTGTTTGAAGTAACTTAGACTACGGATGAGGATTCACTGCACAGACAGCTTAGAAGACAAAAAGTTGCGGTACTAAGACTGCCGAAGCTCAACACAGATGATGCGGTTGCTGGCACGGCGGGCGGAAGGGCCCCTGATCCCCCTCTGTTGTAGTAGCCGGGTCCACTCCGGTCTCCTTCTCCGGCACGACTACTACTTCAGAGACTTTACACAGGTTGGCGGATCAGCCTCCCAGGGCGGAGATTAAGTGATCCCTGGGTTCGGGAACCCGTTCAACCTGCGGGCGGCCAGCGGTCAGCCGTTTCATCAGGTCTCCCTGACCGCCGAACCAGCACGCCGCGTCTACGCCGAGCAATGACAGCAACAAGCACCGTCGGTCCTCCGCTGTCCGCGCAGCGAATCCTCAAAGAGAGAGCTCTGGCAACCTTACTCACCGCCAGGAACACAACACTACTCAATGTTAGTGTTATTGTGGCCGCGGTTTTCTGTAAGGTGGAGGTACTTCCCCAGTTCGGGCCGCTCATTCGAGCAAGTACTCGCTATGCCCCGCTTTATTTGTTCGGGCAGCTTATTCGAGCGAATACTTGCAGTGCCCTACCTCTCTTAAAGTTCAGTCCCTCCAGCTATCTCTGCGCCAACAATGAGGTCACCCCGTTGCTTTGGTGCTGCAACTGCTGGGAACAGGACTTGATTAACAAATATAGATATATCGAACAGCAAAGTTACTTAGGGATAATGTGGCTTAATATTTTTTGAATCTGTTCAGTAGTTGCAGAGATTACCTCCTTCATAACAAAAAATAAACAAATTTTACCTTTTGATAATATTAGTAAAGATTTGGCTTAGAGCGTAAGGTTGGTTGTAATACAACCTGACGGAAAAAAATCAATTGATATTTTAAAAGTTATTTGTTAAAATATATGCTGTGTGTCTGAGTAGCTGGTCAGGAGGAGTTATGAAAGAAATTCACGCGGTTTTATCGACAGTCACCAGGTAAAGCTTCTGAAAGCGGTTAGAATTGTTGATTACACCTATCTCAACAGAAACATTTTGTTTCTATATTATTTAAATTTTCTTATAATCCTAGGCTAAATATCTAGTATGTATGACAAACAAAACTTAAATAGGTTATTGAGTTTTTAATACGACAGTAAAATTAGTTCTGGCACGTCTGATGATGAATTCGAAATCCATAATATGATGTTTTTGCTGTCTTAGATTTCTTCTTCGCCATCTTTGCATCGATAGTGATGAAATTTGACAGTGAGGTTTCTTTTGTGGACCGTCAGTCATTATTTATACAACAAAACTGAGAGCAGTTTTTTTTTTGGGTTTGTTCTCCATACATGGAACTGAGGTAGGTACTTGTTAAGGGTATCTATCGTTGTTAAAAAAAGGTTGGAGGTTTTCAGTAAACTTTTTTTTTTTGATTATATTGCAAGATTTATTGGCTACGAAAGTTGAAAGAATTGTTTCTTAAGTGTTCTTATTGATCAAAAATCAAAATACCAAAACCATCACGTTGAATTTGAGCTTTGATAGATGAAATATAAACGTCTAAAATCCTAAAGTAAGCTGATAGTATGGAAATACCATACTCCGTATTTGCAGTGTCAAGATTAATTAAACGATAGCTCAAATAGGTATCAAAATTCAATTGCTAGTTCGATGCATGTATGCAGGTTAGCCACCTTGTATGATTAAGCCGCAGTTTAATAAAAAAAAAAATTTTATTAAAAGTGAAAAAAATATAGAAATAGTTTTAAAAACCATATTACAATGACATTGAAGTGGAATCAATAGAAATGTTAACTTCTGAAAGCTGTTTGCTTAAGGGCATACAACTGAAGCAAACCGATAGAATGTAAATTCGGATCAAACGTTCGTATTCCAAGTCTCTGATATAAATTCAAATTCTCGGGGAAAAGGAGATTTCTTCGTAGGTACAATCTTATTGCCAATGTTTTATTTATACTACTCTTCAACATGGACTCTGGAGTTCGGAGTTTTACTCAGAATACCTTAGATAAAGCTTTCACTCTAATGGGTATTTGACCTGAAAAGACAAGGCCCTCTTTCTTGAGAAAAGGAATAATTTACTTGGAATTCCATCAAAAATAGAACTCTAAAGACGTACGTATTTGTTCTATAGATTAAGTTGAAGAGAAAAGTATATTTACTTTATTTTTTGGATTCTATTTTAAATAGATTTTTTTTTTTAATTTCTCGTTAAGATGAGAAAATTACTTAACTGGGTTCAAATATCAAAAAAGTAGTCTGTAAATAGTTGTGGTAGTCACCTTTTTAAATAAAACAACAAATAGAACCCGCCCAAAAAAAAAATCCTTTAGTTAGATATATTACTAAAGCTACAACACCTTATCGCAGGCAATAGTATATGTACTATAGTTTATCAAATTCAAAGAGAAACATGACAAAACGACGAAAAATGTAACTGATTGAACACCGCGTTTTAAAATTACATTTTTCTTCGATTATATTCTTCGATCTGATCCTATTTTATTTTATTCAATTAATATTCGCGTGTAAATAAAGACTTCACGATGAAATTCCATTCTGTTTAAAAAAAATAGCACTATTGCCGTAGCTCGTAGTCGCGTAGCTGTAGCCGCGTAGCTTTTGTCAGTCATGCGAGGCGTATCACCAGTATTGTACAACGTTCAGTGAAAGCGTGAACACGGAAATATGAGTCGTTAAACTGGTAGAAATTTCCGCTTTTGAAATATGAGTCACATATTGAAATGTACCGTTTGCATCATAGGTTTTTAACTGAATAATATCTAATATGAATTGTTATTTGAATTCCAAAGTGCCACAATTTAAAAATAAAGCTACTACACAACTATAGGTTTAAGCTACATGACTATTTTTTTACGCATCTACAAAAAGGAGAATTATGTGTTTTTCGCAAAAGAAACGCAAATACCAGAATTATATGTTCAAAATCTGTATGTTGGAGTTGCTCATGATGTGCAAAAATTAATTTCATGAATTGAAGCTTAAAAGAATAAACAGAAATCAAACTCAAGTAATAAACATAAATTCTGATTAAAACTAGGTCAATTACATGCAAGACCAAATTGATAAAGTAATTTTACACTAAGATAAGCGGCCGGGTGAATCGCTGCCTATACGATAACTTGATCGGCTTAGGTCGGAAACTAAAAAATATGTAATGTAAAATTTCATTTGACAATTTGGAGTTATTGTTAAAGGTCGAAACGAAAAGGATCTGTCGAAAAGAATAGGATTTATTAAGATAAACACATAATAATGACATGAAAAGATCGCGTTGATGTTACACATACGGTTGAATTTGTAAGGAGTAACTTCATTTAACTCAAAGAAAATTACTATTTTCAATACATAATTCTTCTTTCTAATCTGGATTCAAAATAGCGCTTTTTTTTTAATGTCATAAAAATATCATTTTAATCCCTTGTGATACAATCTACTATTGGGTAACGATGATATACTAGGTGGGAAAGATAGAACAAGTTTTATAATAGTAAAGAAGTATGATGATATAGAAAGATAGAGAATCTGTTATAAGCATTTTGCAAGGAAAGAAAAGAAAATTCCACGCATTTTACGCAAAAGTACCGGTAACGGTAATGGTAACGGTAAACCGAAACGTTCTTCAAGAAAGCTCTACTCGCACTTGGTGGGCTTTTTAAACTGGGCATAGTTATAAGCTTTAACAATTAATAAAATAATAAAATAAACCTTTTTATTTTTTGAAAAAAACTTCAAAAAATGAATATCTAAAAAACCCCAGTTGAAGTAAAAGAGATAGTTAATTACATTAATATAACATTAATTAAAAAAAATATTACAAAATGAAAACTATTCTGATGAAACACCTCAAAAAATTTCAAATGCAAAATTTAAATGTAACCTAAAAAAAGGAACAGACGATGAAATCACTCTATTTAAGTGACACTCTATATGACAAAGGCGTGGCAAAGTGGCTCGTTAGTGGACTCACTTGTTGCTGCGGCCTTTTACCAAACTGTTGTTAGTATAAAAAAATAGTCGGTACAGACTGCAAAACAAAACCCGAGAAAATATTATTTTAGTACAAAATAATATACCTAAAGACGAGTATTTATGTAAACATGTGTATACATTAATGATGTTTTATTATATATTGTAGCAAACAATAACATATACATTTAAAAATGTGTTATATTTAATGAGGTTTTTTCAGAAACGATGTACGAAGTTAGTCTACGACGGACGTGGTCAGTAATTGAATGGGTGACTGTTTTGCATTTTTTCTTAGCTCCTCTTTGCTTCGGAGAGCACGCTCAACTATCGGTCCTGGCTGAGACAAATGCAGAATTAGTAGGTACATTATTACACAAGTGAGCTAGGCTGCTCATTACAAACGAGGTTATAGTTGGGCGTAATTCAGCCGAATGTGTATTGAGCAGAGCTTACGAGTGCCGATAGCTCTGCTGCTGAATACGACTATTTCAACACACTTGAAAGACAATAAATTTAAATCAAAATGTTGCGAAAATTTATATTTAGTTTTGATATCTTGTTTAGCAAACACTTTGGATATTATTTCTAGAAATAAGAACTTAGTTAATTCATAATCTGCCATTATTGAAACTAAATGCAAAAAAATAGTACTAGGCCTTTATATAAAAGATTAAAATTTAAGAAAATCATTCCCTAGTTTTCCTCTAGGAAATGATTTTTAAAAATTTGTATGAAAATTCAGATATTTTTGTAGTTTAAACCATTAATAGTCAAAACCTTTCTTTTTTATGGAAAAGTCTAACCGGATGAAGTTGCAGTGATTAGCCAGTAATCTATATAAATAAAAAACTGGTTGCCTGTAAAGTCGGTATACGGGCGAAAGTTTTACGTGACAATGATTTTATGTCTGTCTCTCTCGCTCTTAGGCGGGCGCGTGCCTCTCACTCGCTCTCATTGTGAGCGCATAACGTGAGCGGAGCGTAACGCAGTTTCTTGAAGTGTCACCCGGCAAACCAATTTATAAGACGTTGTCACGTCAATAAAAACCGGCCAAGTGTAAGTCGGATTTGCGGACCGAGGAATCTACCACCATTCCTACTACAGTCACCTATCCATCCATTTACGTAATTTACAAACACAAACAAAAACAAAAAGTGTGCTAAGCGGTCACCCATCAAATTACTGACCGAGCCCGATATTGCTTAACCTTGAATATCATTTCCAACAAACAAATATATTACTGTCTTGCTTAATAATTACTAGATGGCGCTGTACCGGTGATTTGAGATGGTATATGGCTCGGCCCCGTCTCACACTTGGCCGGTTTTTATTATTTGTTGTTATACTTTAGAGCTTCACACACTATGATTACTGCAAGATTATATGTGTTACTGTTTTTACGTTAGAGCCACTAAGTCATAAGTAACTATAAGTAAGTACCCTGTACCGCCAAGCGCCGCGCCTTAATTTGAACGTAAATATTGTTATTAATTTAGTAAGTGTTAGTATTCAGAATTTTATGATTTTATTATTCTGTAATGAATGTTACATCGTTCATAAAATTATATTTAATACCTGTTTTACACAAGTACCAACTTTATCTAAGTACGTTTTGATGGCATTTGCACAAAATTATTACATACTTATACGACAACATTTTTAACTTGGTTAATAATTCTTACTCATTAAGTTGTAAAACCTACTTAGCATAGTTTTTCTTTTAATTTTGTTATATAGGATATTCCCGTGATTTTTTCTACACACCTAAGAACAGCTGGCAGTGGGGGGGAAAAATTACCACTTAAGCTGAATATTTCGCAAACTCAACTCAAACTGAATTGAAAAATGGTTTTCGCACATCCTCACCATTTTTAAACGAGATTTCAAACGACACACAACACTATGGGGTAGACGAGAGAAAAAAAATCATCCCCATTTTACTGCTACTTGTTTAGGGGTTTACCTTAAATCTTTTTTCTAATTTTATTTTCCCACTTTGTCGGCCTTATTAATATACATACACATGCAAAATAATAAGCTTTGCAGTACTAATGGTCTCTGAGCTAAGATAAAAGGTAAAACTATAAGGGTTCCTTGGTGACTACGGAACCCTAAAAATTAAATGATGCTAGTAGGTAAGCGAATCCCTGTTTAGAATATTTGGTGTTATGATTTTTTTATTTTCTAAATGTTCATAATATGGTTATTAGGGAAATTCGGAAAAAAATTAAAAATAAAACCTATAGGATTTGTGTATGAACACATAGTGGTGTAAAATTTATTCAGTTGTTAAGTTCTAAGGGAAAGTTCGTTGGACAACTCAAATTGTAAATAAATCAAATCAGTTATATAGTGACAAAAAATTATTTAGCAGTTAATTTTAAGTTGAATTGTAAGTTTAGTTCATCTGTCGGGTCAGTTGGTATTTACTAAATATCGGAAAACGTAAAATAAACCACTCATGTAAGTCAAAGTAATACATTTATATTATAAAGAGATAAATTTTCATATTTTGTAAATATTACACATCTTACAAATTCAGCACATTTTATGTGTACACATCAAAACACATAATATGATTATACATATAACTAAGTAGGTACAGTCAGCTCAGCTAAGTTCATAGTGTTTTTTAATTATCTAGAAATTACACATAATATAGCTTAATTTCTTCATCTACAGTCGAAACAATATATTGTTATTACCAAATGCATAATAGAATTTTGTAACAATGTTATATAGGTACCTTATTTATTTATTAAAAAAACCGTGTTGAAATATACTGATTGCATTTATATACCTGTTGAGGACTGTATGAATATAAATGAATTCTGAACCTATTTATTAACTCTATCAGTCACACTTTTTTTAAAAATGGTAAATAATTTTTTTTGTAAAAGTTTTGAATCCTAGTCAAAAAAAAATTTTTGTCATTTTTTTTGTGATTGTAAAATAGTGCTTAAGTCAAATGGCCAACAATATAAAAACAAAATTTAGTTACAAAAATGTTATTAACTGAAAGAGTTTATTTCTGTTATGATACCTATACAATAGTCTCCTGACCACAGGTTAGTGTAATATTGTTGATTATTACGCATGTGGTAGAGTTTACAACAACCTTTGATGCGCGTTATAGCTTTTTTTGAACTGTCTGCTGCAGTTGGCTGATGCAGCCATTACTGCTTCACCGGACTTTTACGGCGAGACTCTGAAGGAGTTTTGTAGGTTATTTTTCCGGTCAGACCAAAGACGACGACTTTTTTGACTATGTATCATTTTGTATTTCATCTTTCTACCAAAACATAATATTTGTCAATATATATTTCATTACCATGGGTAACACTGATAAGTAATTGACAATAAATATAGTCTTACTCAAACATTATTTATGTTGAAAAGTAATTTTAATCGATTATTTTGTATCATCAAATTGTTGTCCGTATTCATTATTTTACTTAAATATTTGTCTAACAACGTTAATTTAACTTACATTTAACCTACATTTATAAAAAGAGTGTATAGCATTATAAGGAAGACATCGATAGCCTGCATGAATTTCTTCATTAATATAGAAAATACAGTAATTAATTAAAATTAGTTACTATGGACACTTTTTTAGCTTTCTATAGTAATTGTAGGGAAATAAAATAAAAAAGCTTGCAAGAATTATCCAATTGATCCGAAAACAAAAATTCATCACTTTTCTAACGTCAAAAGAATTTTATTTAAAAATGCTTCACAGGATTTTTGTTAAAATAAATAATTCTTTATATGATAAAAAATCTACATATAGTAAAAGATACATATTCTAATTATTTTAGGCTCTAGACGGGAATAGTTACAAAAAAAAATATAGTCATTAATCTCAATAGTTATCATCTAAAGTTCAAAAAAATTGTGAATTCAACCTAATTATTGTAATTGTAACTAGATACCTTTTTTAATTTTACAATTTAATATCATAACTGTAATCACAATGCATGTTGACTCTACAATTTTTTTGCACTTTGTCTGGCAACTATGCACTGTTTAATAATTTTTTTTTCTATACTTACTGGGAAATAAAACGTTTATAAAATACAAATACTTTCTATATTTGGATATGTACAAATAAATAGTTTTCGGTAACATAGACTATTTTTGGTACCTTTACCTGTAGATCTTTTATGTAGATCACGAACTCAGAGATCTTAGATAGCTTTCAAAACTAGATTTGTAAAATCATGTTTTGTTATCCACAATAATATGACGTATAAACGTGTGATGTACGTTCATTTATTAATCGTTTTCTATATATATAAGAAAATTTGATAATAAATGTGTTCCACTTAAAAATCAGGGTCAAAGAAAAGGTGTAAAAAAAGTTATGAATAAAAAAAAAACTTTGAGGCGTTAACTACATTATTTTTCTCTTAACACAAAATATGAGTTGTTTTCAGAGCAATGTTTAGCATGTTTTGATATTACGCAATATGAAAATACTACTAAACATTTATTATACATATAAACACGAATTTCATTCCAATTTACAACATTTATAAATTACATATTCACTCCTAACGATGATATGTTTCCGTTGCGAAATTGCTCCTTGACTTTTTAGAAATATCATGACACCGACTTTGTGGCGCCGAAATTCCATATTATAATTTTATTAATTTGCCAAATTTGAAACCTCTATATTATAAAATGGGTTTTCTCAAATGGGTCTTAAAACAAGAGGCACACTTTGCCAACATTGTTACAACTGACAGTGGCTTTTTGGCTACTTACATTAATCTTTGTAGAAATGCTATAAACAAAACAGTATACACCTGTAGTGGTATAAAGTGGATTATATTTAAATTTCGGTTAATATATTCTTCATCTATGAGCAATTGTTTGTTTAGTTTTATTACCAAACTCAAATTTTTGTTCGATAGACTGTGCAGTTTTTTTTTTAATTTTCATAAAAGGTCATAGATACGCAAACAAAGTCAATTAATCTTTTAATTTTTTTTAATGTAGATATATTAATTATTACTTTATCACCTGGCAGCAACATCCAGGGCCTTTGTTAATAGTTTAGTAATTTATTTATTTTAATTGTTTTTCATATCATAAACTGATGGCGCAATTTTCTATTACCTTCCATTGATTTATGTATATTTTCCTTCATCATAATTGACAATTGTTAATTTGATACAATTTTGAAATCTACATTTTAGTACTAGTAAGAATTAAATCAAAATAGTTTATTCAATTTCCTTTCAATGCGTTTGTTAGTATCTTAAAACTTCAATTTTAATTATACCTAGCAGTTTTTTTTTACTCAAAATTTCGTAACATAAAATTGTAGGGACTTAAAATTACTTCTTAGTTTGTAATAATGTCTCTACAGTTTTTACCGTAAACGTTGCTTAAGACAATGATTTTCATCATCTCATTATTTTACATAAGATCACAATGAGAACTTTATCATTTTTATAATGTATAAGTATGCAGTGACAAAATGAGAGTAAGCAAAGATAAAATTTATTATTAATCCAAATAACTCATAACCCTTCACTTTCATCCTTGCATATTTGATACTACATAACTTTTCATACTTTTGTAGTTATTTTCATTATCATTGTGAGAAACGGGATTGAGGACCCGATATTTCCTTCGTTACGGCACCCGTGAAGATGGCGCATGCAACCGTAAGCCCGAAATATCGAGAACTTAATGAATCTAACCCTGGTGAGCCCGTCACTCAAAATTATATTGATATGATATTATATATATGATTCCTCGTTTAATTTTCTGTTAATTTTATTTTTACATCAGTTTGTTTTTCTATTAATATATGGGTTGAAACCGTTAAATTCTTTCACTTTTGACTATTACTTAGCACATCACAATTACTACTAGGGGATCTTCTAGCACTAGATTTAGGTCAACAGGTTGGGTTGTATCAGGTCATACATTTACCTAACTCACTAAATCAGTCTCATATTTGCGCACATAAGTAAAAGGTAAATTTACATAGGAAAATTTATATTAGTCCTCCGATTTAAGTTCAACTATAACTGCAGTTTAACTTAGGTTTCTGATTTCGTTAGAGTTACTTTTATTCATTGTTCTTTAGACATATAACCTTACTCTTTTTGTTACATTTAACATACATGCTCTTTCTTTTTCATATAACTTTGTCATCAGTATTTCTACACGTATAATTTTTGTGACCTAAATAAATTATATCATAAAAAATCGTGCAGTAATAAATAGTTCATTAGACTATTTTATGCGCGTTCTATTTTGATATATATTGTGTTAATATTTTATGATAGTCCATAAAACATTTAATGTTCCTACAGTTATAGTAAAGCCAAGTGTGGAAATGAATACTTAGTTATTTCCACATTATAATCACATGTTTTTATTTGTTTGTTAAGACTGATCCTGTAATAACTCATTATTAAATGGGATACCGATTTTATAAAACAAGTATGTTGTATCGGTGTTCTTTCTTTTCAATTTATGTTTGCGGTATCGTTAATAATACTTTTAACCTTAATTTTTTGGCAATCTCTACCTTAATTTTATAAATATTTCTCCTTTTCCTCATTTAAAAGATTTTGTTCTAGAAATACATAAAAATATTAAATTCCAGACAGTTTACAGACAAACTATTTTCACAGCTAAAAAATTATATAAAGTTCAGAAATCTGTTTTTTTTTAATTCTTAATTACTTGAGATTGACTGAAGACTTTGTTTTCTTGTACACATATTATTATATACACATAATGTTATACTTAAACAACAATTAGGAAATAAATACATAAATATACACTTAGAAATCTTTGTAGTTCACATCGATTTGATACATTTAATTTTGAACTCATAATCTTAAATGATAGTTCGGTAGGCTGTGGTTCTAATCGGATGACATTAACTGCAAAAGAAAACAATATTAGTACAAAATTACTACCTACCTTTTCATTTCGGAAATTAATTTTTAAAAGAACTTGCCGATGATTTAATAGGAAATCCTTTTTTCAGCTACACAACTTATTTTTAAATTATACATATTAAATATGAAGGATGTTCACTAATTACATATTTGAATCAACAGAAATACAAAATAAAATAACTTTTATTTATGGTAAAGAAAACAACAAAAAAGGGTTACGCGATTGACACCCCTGGTGTTCCAAGTGTCCATAGGCTGCGGTGACCGCTTACCATCAGGCTGACCGTTAGCTTGCTACCTTAGAGGCATAAGAAAACAACAAAAACTTGGCTACGCAAGTGAATACAGTAAATTCTGCGAAAAAATGTTATCAGCTTTGGAACCTTGGCTTTTTATTAAAAAAGTTTATGTTTTTTTTGACCTATTTTATTATAAAAATAATAAAATTCACAACCCGGTATATATTCCGGTAATAATTAAAAAAGAAATGAAACATATTTTTTTCTCATAATGTTTGTGGGACATAATTAACTTGCTTAATATTTATTAGGTACTTTATTATGATATTACGGAGCTAAATGTAGAGAAACTTTCTAAGAAAATGTCAGGCGATGGGGCTGACGTAGTTAGGGAGTTAAATGAATTGGAAACGCATGTTATTATGTAAGGCCTCGATTAAAAATCTAAGGGCCAGCAGGTTTTAATGATGCTAATTCCTGAGCATTGGGAGAATTATCTCTCGGTAAATGGGAAAGTCGAGAGCAACACTACATACGTCGAGATAGTAGAATGCATTAAGAAGAAACTTCACCTAGGGACCCCACCCAACGTTTTTATATGATGTAACAGAATGATAGGGAGGGCATAGAACCCTACCTACCTACTTACTTACCGTACCTTTATCGAGTATTGATGCAAGCGGCAGTGTGTATTATAAAAAATGAGGGCACCGTTTATATTTTATTTACCGTTTTGGGTCTAGTGTATTACCCCAGTGGCAGAAAAAGATCTTACTACTATATATCTTTTAACTTAAAAAATCTCATTGGTATTGTTAAGAAGATGGCAAATATTACTATAGAAAATGTTTGTATAAATATAAATAGTGTTGTACAAAGTGTAATGCCTTATTCTAATTCTAGCCACCTACGAAATGCTGGTTATCTAAGGAGCGGAACGTCACGACCATCGCCCATCGCATGGATAAAATATAAACGAGGTTATGAAAGGAGGACTAACAGAGAAAGACGAAATAGAGGTTAGAATATGTAAGTATTTGGAAGTGCACGATTTTTGCAATTTTTGTACAATATTTTGTACTTTCTAACATAGCGTTACTGTAAATGTCATAACAGGCTATAATCAAGGTGATGGCAAATGGAGTAAAGTTTGCAAGAAATTGTTAATTATGTTACAGTTAAACAGAAGTACTTTTTTTGACGTAAAAAAAATATATATTGATTAAACCTTATTTAAGTGGATTTGCTTATATCATAATAATTTGGCTATTAAAACATTAAAATAAAAAATTCATTCTGAGACTCTATTTGTGGGCTTTAATTTAAATTGTTTTGGAAAACATCTGTATGGAAAAGTGATACTCTCTTGATTCTTATTTTATGAAATATATATTAATATGACCGACGAATTAGCTAATTTCATAGTTCTAAATAAATATTTGAATATATACAGACAAAAAACCGAAAAATCGAGATTTTTCAACATGCGGTCACGTGCTAGCAATATTTCTTTGTACACTGGTTGAAACGGCACGCTTTTTCTAGGGTATGCTATAGCCTTATGGGAGCACTAAGTAATTCCTTAACCATAGTGTTAGTAATGTTATTTTTGTATACTTTTTGGTTGTCCTTAAATAAATAAATAATGAGGAAATCAAAAATTGTATTACTGGAGGCGCTAGTGGATCCGGAGCGAGAATAATCTAATAAATCGTTACAGCCGGAGTACAACAGCCATAACAATGTAACTCACCAGAAACAGTATGATTTTGAATATCCGCGAATCCTTCGCCAACATTGGCGTAGCTCGGTATGGTGCTGAGACAGGTAATGTCCACTGTTTGGTTGGGGAAGAGCTGAAGGGTTGCCAGGGGAAAATGCAGCGAGGAGTTGGTCACCAATAGTGGCATACCATGATGATGACGATGTATAACTGTCCCGTGGGGAACCGTTCTACTCTCATCCACCTAAAAATTAAATAGTAACTATGCTTTATTCTGTTATGCATACATAACACACAAATAAACACTTCTTGAATTTTGCTTTACTTGAGAACAAAGTTTCAAAAAACGTATATTTGTTTAAGCTGCCAATATCGATATGAAAAAACCATTCTATAAGGATGACTGCAAAAAACCTTAGCTTCTGATCGCTACTATATCTCATAAAGTATTTTTGACTTTAGGGAGTCGTGTTATTATTGAAAGTAATTTTAGGCTGTTTTCTTTTTTTAGATTAGCGGCTACGGAATCCTACACTTATCATCCGAAAAATGGCTGGTTTTTCTTTTATTTTTCTTCAGACTATAGAATAATTCTATATAAAGACATAATTTCCGTGCCAAAATTCAATTTGCGACAAATATTTCTGTTAATGTTACAAAAATAATGATTTTGCTGACTTATATACAATAATATTATGGCTAAAGAACCCTCCTCCACTAGGCATTTGTTTAAACTATATAGAATAGACATCCATCCATAGACATATTCTCTGTGCCGAAATTCAATTTGCTTGAAGTTTTTCTAGCTAACTGCTACAAAATTCTGTATGAATCTTGACTTTCACAACATACATGTATTTGTGAAAGTCTGTTTATAAGGTTGTTTGTTTGTTTGTTATTGCTTAACTTCGCTGCGGAGCAACCACAATGAGCTGATTTTGGCACGGAGATAGTTGAAGGGACCAAAAACGTCATTGGCTACTTCTGATTCCGGAAAATTAAAAAAAATTACTATAAACGGATTCCACGTGGACGAACTATAGCTACATATTTAGCGTGCTATAGCACAAATCAAGGACTTGTAGAATTCTCACGTCGATAACCAAATTAAGAGTGGCTGGAGCCACGGGCAAAAGCTAGTCATTTGTGATCATGGTTTTAGCACATACCTTCGCGTTATTAATGAACCAAGTGAGGTGTGGTGCTGGATGCGCAGGAGCACTGTGACACGTCGCCTCCAGGTAATCGTTGGACGATAGCTTTTTATGTTTTATCCTTATCTTTGGACGGGTTTTTTGCCGAACTATAAATAAAAAACATTTTTATTACATGTATATGTAACATCATGGTTAATGGCCCGAAAGGGGCAAACAGTAGCTGCATACATACCCACATCTTAATATGGGGCACAGCTTATCTTAGCAAGGTTTCCGACAAGGCAATTTTCCAGATAATATAGTTTTCTTACCTATAACATTTAGTTCATGAGGTTTTGAAATTTTTGAGTACAAAGGTGTCTCGAGAGCTATTTCACACGCATAATGTCCAGAGGCAGCAAAATCCAATTTTTCCAAAGTGATTGAGGTAGGTGTCAACTTTTGTAGCTGCAAAATAAAGATGAACAAAATTTGAGTGAGATCCATATAGAAAAATTGTGAATGGAATTAATTAATTACAGTATTTGTACGTACATCAAATTCTGCTCCTGTAAGGTTGTTCAACAGTTCAAAAGGAGGGTCTCGACCATAAACAAACTTCATAATTCGCTGGTCTTCCTTGTAAAACACCACCTAGGCAGAAAATTTAAGTTTTGATTATCTCTTTACATACAGTATCTTATTAAATTTAACATTAAGATCATTGTTGTTTAAAAGCGCCCTCCAGAAAGATAAATTAATCATACAACGCCGAATATGAACGTTGCACAGGCGAAAAGCGTTAAATACTAATAACTCTAATATTATTAGTTGTGTGGGAAATTCGCTAATAACAGTCCTTGCTTATGCTATTAAGCAATATTATAATGAAAGATTGTTACAAAATAAAACAAATATTGCTAAAACCTAGAGGTTACTTTGTTATTTTTTTTTTTAAATTTTATTGCATTCCGTTCTTGCAAATTTTAGACCTTGGAATTATTATGTTGTATATTCATGTTTTTTATTATATATTTGAACTTGATTTAGTCAATTCACTGTACTATGGGCGATTTACCTTTATGTTTCGATCTACTATAGGCAATTTACCTTTATATTTCAATCTACTATGGGCGATTTACCTTTATATTTAACTGGAAATACCTTTAGCTGACACTTAAATTGCAATGACCTTCCTCTGACTTTGCCATCTAAATAATTTAAATACAATTTAGAACAGGACACCAAGGTCCAAGAAAGTAACTTGTAACTATTAAAGTACCAAAACTGTAGGAAACAACAACGGACGATAATTCATATGAATGCCAAACTTCAGTAAAAACATTAGCACACATGGTTTAAAATGGGAAACACCCAAAGCAACTAACTTTCACAAGCATTCAAGTAAATATTATTGTAAACAAATAATTAAAAAAAAAAAGTAATTTTGAAAGACAATTTAAAGTAAAAGAAGAGAGAGAGAAGACAACCTTTATCGATTTAAAAAAAGAAAAAAATAGCATAACAAAATGTAATATTAATCAGAATTCAGAAAGTAATTCCGGTAATTTATACAATCAAATATTCTATCTCGTCGTCCTGGTTAATCTTTTCCATAAAATACACTCACGCATCCATACATATGTTAAAAACATTAATAAGGAAAACCTCGACGGAGAAAGTTCCACCACATAAGCCACTCTCGCGGAAATATCAATCGGTACTGTGCTAGAAACATACCGACTCTCTGTATAAACGTACTGGTGTGGAAAATTAGATCAATTTGTTACGTAGGTATTCATCATTTTTGTAAAATTTTATTGATAAGTTGGTTAACAAAAAGACCAAACGTACTAAGAATCAACGTAGAGTTGACCATATTTAATATCATATAATGTGTACCATTACGTCAGAATATCGTAGTCTTATAGATAATTGTATACGATTTTTTATTTGTACATGTTTTTTATATGGAATAGCTCTTAATTTTTTAATTTTAATAATATTTGTTATAGAAAAATTAAAGTCCGACCGAGATCTTATTTTCGGTCTCAGTTCTCGGCTAAATTGCCTAGATTCTCGGCCTTTACCAAGACTAAACAGTTAGAATTTAGCAGCCACTGTCGTTCGATATTCGCGCGGAGCGTGAACGAACATACCGTTCTGTCACCTCATCTGTGATTGGTTGATTATATATAAACACAATCGCCAGCCGTATGGCGATTCTTTTCATAAATAATGTAAACAGACATTGTACGTTTAGTCTATGTTTATTTAGACAGTAACTATATACATATATTTGGTTTTAAATATATATATATATATATTTTGGACATTGCACACAACGTCATCTGGTCCCAAACTAAGCAAATCATGTACTGTACATGTACCAAACAACAACGGACACATATATACTTATTATAAATAGAAAACACCCAGACTTAAGAAAAACACAAATTTTCATTACATTAATGTTTATCTTGTGCAAAAATCGAACCCACACCCCTTGCTTAGCAATCGGGTGATTGCCCGCTGAGCCACGAAGCCGACATTGTATTTTTAGTGGTGTATGCATATTTTCAAATCGATGAGTATTCAATCGGTTATTTTACTATAAGTTTTATAATTATTCGATTATTTTTGACTTTTCTTGTATATATATTTTAGGTAAAGGTGTCTAAATTTTGACTTGATTAAACAATAATTAAAATTAATATTAGATAGCTTTGTTTAATCTTGATTGATGACATTTAGTTAAGAAAATAGTATTAGTCTGTAAATTCTCGGTGGCGGTCTTGGTTTCGGCTAAGGCTAAAAAACCAGGTTTAAGCGTACCTTACCGCCAATGTTGCACATATACTGAGGAAATGTCAGGCTTCCACCCACTTCGAGCACATCAAAGAGCACGTCAGTTTAGGCTTAGCAACAGTGCTCTGTTTAAAATCCCTTGGATACGGAACCCTAAAAACTATTGCATATTCATAAGGTATTTTAATCTCAATTTACCTACGTAAATAGTAAAGATTATGTATAACAGGTTTTTTAAATTTAAAATACTTAAACAAAAGACTAAAATCTTTAAAATATAAATAATATTTATTTAGATTTGCAAAAGAAATGTTAAAATTATAATTGTTTCTCTCCAATCCAACTAAATCTTTTCTTCTAAAAAAAGTAGCAAATTTTGTGTAGGAAATAATATTATATACAAATATTATATATTAATAATATATATAAAATAATAAAAAATAAACTTGAGTGGCTTCAGAATGTATGAGTTAGATTTATATTTGGTCTGCGTAAGTACGAACACATATCCGAATTACGCTTTAAGCTCAAATGGCTCCCAATTCGTCTTCGCCGGAATACTCATATTTTATCTCTACTTTTCAACATCCTGTTCAATCCATGTACACCCTTATATCTAAAAGAACACTTTATTTTCATTGGATCTTCCTTTCTCCGCGATTCCACAAGTCTGTTGCTTAAAGTATTTCCATCGCACAACTCACAGACGTATTACGACATGTTCACTGTAAGAACAATAAGCTTGTGGAATGCTTCATCTTTAGAAATTAAACGTGAATAATCTCTGTATACATCTAGATTTGTATAGTGTTACATTTTTCAAACGTATAAGAATAATACAATATCAAATATAATTGCAGCTAGGAACTATAATTTCATGTAAGTGTTTTATAAGTATAAGTTAGTAGTTATTTATATATTTGTTTATAATAAGTATGTTAATGTATATATTCATATATTAGTATCTAAATTCAATGTGTGTTTGATTATTAATATTTTTTTTTCTCTTTATATATACACACCGGCACAATTAGCGGAACACAAAAAAAGGATATGAACGAATGGCAGCAGGTTCTCTTTACTGATGAGTGCAGAGTTCTTTTAAAACAGATCGATGGGAGACAGCGAATATGGAGACGCAAAGGAGAACGCCACATACAGTCTAATTTTGAACACACAGTGGCTTATGGTGGCGGCTCGATTATGGTTTGGGGAGGGATATGTTTGGGAGCTCGCACGGAGTTAGTGATAGTCACAGGAGGGACCATGACAGCAGATCGATACATCAGAGACATTTTAGAAGAATATGTTGTACCATTTGCCCCATTTATTGGTGACGACTTTATTCTAATGCAAGATAATGCTCGTGCATATCTGAGCCACGTAGGTATACCGGTGATGCAGTGGCCAGCATATTTCCCCGATATGAATCCGATAGAGCATGTCTGGGACTTGCTAAAAAGAAGGGTTAAATCCAGAATGCCACCCCCCAACAATCTGAATGAACTTGGAAACGCATTACTTGAGGAGTGGGAGCGGTTGCCTCAAGAAATCATCGATAACATAATCTGTAGCATGCCCAGACGAATGGAAACCGTCATCAGAGCAAGAGGGGGAAACACTCGTTATTAATTTTGCTTTAATTTTATTGTTAAATCATTTAATGCTTACTTTTTTTATTTTTTGTGATGGTTCATAATCATCTAAAAATTTCACTTATTTCAAATTTCTTTATTTTTCAATAAAAAATAACGAAGACTTTTCAAAGTTGTTGTTAAAAGATGTTAATTAATTTGTTATTTTGTGTCTAATTACATTTTCGTCAAATATATGCGTTATTATCTCATAGTCTCACTTTTTTTTCTGTTCCGCTAATTGTGCCGGTGTGTATATTAGTAATATTTATCAATTATGAAATTCATTATAACCACAATAATAATAATGTGGTAAACATTATCTGTAGCAGGTTAAGTTGGAGCAAACAATAAAAATTATGATAAATCAAATGGAAGTAAATCTTGTTCTGTAATATTTACTATAGACGCGCAATAGCCTCACAAAATTAGCTACACGTTAGTAAGAGACAAAGCGAACCTGTGTTCTCTTTCCCTATCTCTAAACGTCTGCTATTTTATTTATTGATGTTTATTTAAGCAAGAGACAACAGTTTTGCTTCGTCTGTCACACTCCATTTTCACATCTTAGCTAGGTACCTAATGCGCTGTCCAGTTCTCTGTGTCTGTGGCAGTCCCTTACAACAAGGGTTGCAAAAGGAAAAAAAATATATAATTTAAATAAAAAAAAAATGTTTCAATAAAACCTAAATTTAAAGCTTAATATAACCATTTTGGTTTTTTTTTAAAAAATAATTATTCAGTTTGAAAAAAAAAATCAAGTGGATAGTAAGAATACAGTAATGCTAACCTTATAAATGGTATCAGGATCAACATTGTGCTCGCATCTAAAGACAGCGCTGTGTCTGTGTACAACAAAGCGCGGCGCACGCAGTTCAACCCAAACATCTGAGAGGCCCGAAACTGAAAAAAAAAGGTTAACTGAAATTTCACTGTAAAATCTGACATAAAGTATGTTTCTTGGCAAACCACGCTCAAGATACAGCCACATTTAGCAAGACTAAAAAAAATCTAAAAAAGACCAAATTCTTGCTAAGTAGACTACGAGTTTACACATACGCTATGAGCGTAACGTTAAGATACAACAGTAAACAAACTGAAACTAAACCTAGTTTTAGCATTTAGTCTTTAGCTAAACTGTTGTTACAATGCCTGTGAACCGACACGAACGAACAAATACATTTAATGAAATCGTTCAATTTCGTTTGGATCAGCTCTGCAATATAATAAATGATAAAAGATTGTACGTAATACAGTTCTAGCAAGACTAAAAAAAATCTAAAAAATACCAAATTCTTGCTAAGTAGACTACGAGTTTACACATACGCTATGAGCGTAACGTTAAAATACAACAGTAAACAAACTGAAACTTAACCTAGTTTTAGCATTTAGTCTTTAGCTAAACTGTTGTTACAATGTCTGTGAACCGACACGAACGAACAAATACATTTAATGAAATCGTTCAATTTCGTTTGGATCAGCTCTGCAATATAATAAATGATAAAAGATTGTACGTATTACAGTTCTATCATATATGGCTTCATCGCCTAAATAAAAAAAATGCCATATGCGGGTTAGACTAGCGCATCGAAAGTCCAATAGAGTAAAGATTTAACTTTGAAACTTATTTGAATAAAAGATGTTTCTTATACGGGTCCTTCAAATTTTTTAATTCTTTTTTTATCTGCAATAAAATTATAGATAAATCTCTCTATAGGCATATGTCGTACGCTAGCGGTCGACATTCAACTAGAGTTTGGTAGCAGTAGAGATGTGATGTCGCACGGAAAGTGGTATGAAAATAATGATGTTATTGTACTGTTACTGATATTGCATAAACACAGTAATTTAACTTATACTTATCATGTTGGGACTCATTGTGTTTCGTCAATGATGACAGGTACAAGCTGACCCAAATTTAATTGGTGCTGACTTATCACAGTTGTAGGTGTTGTTGTACCTAAATGGACAACGTCTGTCTGTCCTATGTCTTCTAAGGGGACCTAAGGCAGCTCTAAATTGTAGCCTTAACTGAGAGAGGACATAAAAGGTAGGCACAGATCTAACTTAAAGCATAAAAGGTATAATTAAAGGTAGTTAAAGGGAAAATTATTAATTGACTTCCCTGAGTCCACAAATTTGTCCTTACTTCAATGTAACTGGCACAAAGCACTATTAAATATAAAAACAAAAAAAAAAAAAAAAACACTTTTTGCAGACTAATGACAACAATAAAGTGTTCCCAGAATCACAAAACAGGTTGCGGTCGGAACCTAGGCGCGGTCCCGATAGCAACGGTACAAAGCACACTGGAATGGTCTCAATTAATAGTATACATAAAATAATTGGATTTAAAGCTACTCAGTTTATTTATTTACTTAGATTACTTACTTACTTAGCTACTTACTTACTTAGATTCTAAGCTTCTAAGCTACATTCGCTCATTCAATAAGTATGAATGTAATCGATGTAGAACCGTTTGTGGTGAATCAGTGTATGAATATGTAAAGTGATTGTGAAGTCTCCAAATACACATTTTACGAAACATTCCTAATTTTGAAAAAGACGTCATGACATTGGATGTTCGTCCTTCAATTATTGTTTTGAGATGACAGTAAAAATCAGAGTAATATTCCAATATGGGTTTCGATGTAGAACTATGCTAAGTTAGGAGAGGATACGGCTAACGAACGCACAGAGGAAACTTCGAACTTAAAAATAAACCATGAGGAAAACAAGTCACTAAGGTAAATAACGTGATGGTGGAGGAGAATTAGCGGTATAGTTTGACATTGGAATATCCACAATATTGACTAATTTGCAGCAAATCCCATTATTGCACAATGATAACACAAGACCTCACATTGCTCGTAAAACAGTTTTATCACTACAAGAAATTCAGTTAAGAACCATCCGTCACCCTCTATACTCATCGGACATTGCACCATCTGACTACCAATTTTCCCACAGAAAAAAATTTATTCCCAGGAAGTAATACAAAATGCCATCGCACGTTTTGTGGATTCAAGGACCACAGAGTTTTATCGGAAAGATTTAAATGATCTTCCTATGAGGTGGTAGAAATGTAAAGACAACGAGGGTAAATACTTTAAATGTTATTTTAAATTCAAATTAAAACGGTAGTTTCATATTTAAATATTTCTCATCATAATCTCTTTTTAATTATATGAAATTATGCGTATTTCATAAGTAAAGATGTACCTAGTCGGTATTTTCATTAGCCGGAATCGTATATTGATAGCTCAATTGGCAGAGCACTTACATTGACTGTAAATGTTGCAAGTTCAAGTCCCGGATCAAGGTTAATCTTTTGGCTGTATGTTTGCTATAAAATACTTATTAAAGTGAATGTGAAAGGGTTGGTTGTATTGGGATTGAGTGAATAAATATTTTTTTAATTAAATAAATAAAATATGGAGGTAAAATATTTTTTACTGAAAAAAAGCGAACCCCTGCTTGGTTAATATTTCTGAAGAACTAATCAGATTTCGGTAGAAGGGAAAACGATTGAAATGTCGATGTAGCACATTACATAATGACAATGAGACACCTGCTCGTATTGGATAATACAAATAATTTTTACTTTTATTTTATTCTATACTTTTGTTGTTTATTATTAGTTCTCAAGATATCCGATCCTATAAAAAAACTTACTTACGTACATCCATACAAACACACACACACACACAGATGCACAGGCGTGCACACGCACATACACACACACACACACACTTGTTGTGAAGAAGTAACCAGTGCCGGGATATACACTCCCACATCGTAATGTGGAGAACAGCCTCTTTTTATCAACCACTTTGTTCCTGTGTGTCAAGGGGGTGACCTAACGCCACAACTCTGATGAACACTTTCGATGCTGTGTATCAGGGCTAGATGCCTTAGCTTAATTCCCACACGTCGTAACATATCAACGAAGATAGTATATAGGCTAAATTTACATATACGTATATTTAACCTAGAAAAATTCAGTATTTTCTGCAGGAATAACTTAAACCGAATTCCTATAGCTACAGCTATAATAAACCTTCATATTATAGTCAAAGAGATGCCGCAGTAATCCCACGGCGATAACCGAATTTAACATATAATGAACTGACAACTTACAAAAATTTTAGTTTGGCTGTATAAATGTATTTGTATTTGTTACTTCATCCAATCTATTTTATAAGTTTTTCGGTGTTCAATCTTCGCTGTCAACACTTATTAGAACGTTAGACGTTATTAGGTTTTATATTTTCGAACCATAAAAACTGATTTTTGGTCGGCATATCGCGTTTCTCGAAAAAAAAGTTTCGTAGCCGATGTAAACGTCTATTGACAAGAGGTAAAGTTAATGTTATTTGAAATAAGCTTGAATCATTGAAAAATGATTAAAGGTAATTAATAACTGAATTTTTTGATAACTGCTACTGTACTTAGTAATAATATTGCCCGAATTACGTAAATTCAATTAATTTAACTGTTTGTTAAATATTTATTTTACTTGAAATATTAGATTGTTGAACTATAACTGAAAATTTGATTACTTTCGAGATTTTGGCTTTAGAACATTGGATTTATTGGCATCTTCTTCAATATCATAAATGCTAAAGGGAGTTTATTTGTTTGTCCTCACTTCACGTCGCAGCGGATCATCAAATCGGACTGAAATTTGCCACAGGGATAGTCGAAGGGTTGGGAAAGGATATAGGCTTAGGCTTTTTATGCCGGAAAATTCAAAAGTTTCTTAAGAAATAACTGTAACAAAATTCCACGTAAACGAACTATACATACAGCTTCCGTAGTATAATCAAGAAGTTACCATATAGGAATTCCATGGCGATAACTGAATTTAGCGTGGGCCATTAAACCATATCTAGTGTCTCAATCACAACGACGAACAACACTGTCATTTAATCTTAAAATTCTACTACTTCACATGCCATTTCAAACTGTTTAACTAACAATTTAAAAAGCGGATTTTGTAAGCTCCTATATATGCTACATTTCCTACTGATCGAAATTGTACGTAAAGAAGATTATCTTTAACGATGTGTTGTCATTCTGTACTCAGATACTGTCAAAGATACTCAATGATTTGCTACATTTGAAGACACTGTGGTACGTAACGACAATTTCAAACACAATCGTCATCAGTTTCTAGCCTTAGAGCCGACATAACTTTTTTCAGTCGGTTCCCCTAGAAATAGGACTGGACTAAGGTATCGATCGACCCAATGTACACTAACCCTCCTATAACTATGCTGTTACTTGTATTAAGAGGCTATACTACCTAATATACTAATCTAAATAAATATTTTCATAGCAACTCAAATTATACTACATATGTGACATTTTTTGTCAAAAATTTCTCCGGATCAGTTGAGAAGCTCTGAGCTTAATTATTGACTGTATTCTTCGGTATACGATTTAAACCCTGACAAACGTATAAATACGATTAATGAACTTGTTCAATAAAATAATGCTAACTGCCCTCTTCTTTTAAATGTTTTGGCAAAGAAATCTTCAAAGTTTGGACAGCTTCAAAATTCATAATTTAGTCCTTTCCTATAACATAACCTTGGTAGTGTTTTATACCCTTACAAATAGCATCTTTTGATTACACTCATCTAAATATATAAAAGGGCAATGCCCTGACTGACTCATCATCGCCCAGCCCAAACCGCCGACAAAAATTTGAAATTTGGAGGATGAGTGTGTTATATATTGAAGGCGTCGTCTAAGAACGGATTTGCAAAATTGGAATCCTAAGTGGGTGAAAAAGGGGTTGGAAGTTTGTATTTTTTAAGTCAAATCTATGAAACTCGGTTTTTAATCTATTGAGTAAAAATCACGATTGATATATTTCACTGTTTTTTGGAAAATCATCTCACAGAGGGTAAAATAGGGAAAGAAAGTTTGTATGGGAACCCGGTAATAAAACCATGAAATTGTAAAAATACACTTTTTTTTGCAAATAAAGAATGACGTGCTTCATAATTTTTCGAAATTCAAGCCCTAAGTGGGTAAAAAGAGGTGGCAAAATGTGTATGGGACAAAAAATATAGTCAAATTAACTCTAATCTTGCTTTTTATACTTTTGAACAAAATTAATGAGTGCATGTTTTATAATTTTTTTTTAAATTTTTCCCCTAAGGGGAAAACGAGCTAACAACATATGCGATAACATTTTCCAAATTCAACCTGAACGGGTTTAAAGTATAATTTTGTATAGAAACAATATTGTTTTGGTCAAGTTAGCATTGCTGCTCTTTAAGACAAGTAATGACATACATATTTCTTAATTTTTAAAATTCAGCCCCTAAGAGGAGAAAGCCGTAAGCAAGTTTGTCTGAGATAAAATACTTTAATGTCTTATTACTTCAAACTTAATTATTTAAGGTAATTTTGTATAGGATTGGAAAATATTATTTTTACAGTCAATGTTTAATTTAATTAAGAGTTCAGAACAAAAACTGTCTTAACAATAAATCAATTACGTATTTCGGTTTTTCTAAACTAAGAGGAGAAAGGGAGTGAGATATTTTCTATGATTTGTGTTGCCAAATTCAACCCATTAGGAGAGAATTGGGATGAAAAAATTTGTACAGGATATTTCTATTACCAATTTTTTAAAATTGAATATATATGTATACTTCTCAACACAGTTAATAAACGACATGATTCAGGGTTTCAGAAAACTTAACCCCTAACAGGAGAAAAAGGGGAGGCAAATTTATACGAGGGAATTTTACATGAGAAATAATAATATAATAATAAATAATAGTCAAATTTACTTGTAACTGTTCTTCAACACATTAAAAAAGCGTGTATTTTAACTGTGCAAATCTTATAGTCTATGCAAGCAAAGCTGCGGGTGAAAAGCTAGTGTATAATAAACTAATAATATATTCCTTGTATTTTAATGAAAATCTCAGTGAGTTGAGATGTGGCTGCACTACTTACGCACTCAGCGTTAGTAGTGCGTAGTTACATATCGCGTCATTATTTTTACTAAAGTTTTCTGCCCCGTACTACTTACTGCCTTTTAAATTATTATCATTTAGAAATTCTTAACATTAACATTGTATAAACAATATAACTATTTATCTTTAAGTAAAGTAGGAAACATAAAAACTGATGTTTCGGGCAAAGATAAATAAGTCAGCACTTCGACCTGACCCGAAATCAACTAGCTTAAAGAGAATGAGTTAATTGAATGTCGGATCCAAATAGAAACATGGGTAAATACTCGTCTCAGGGGAAGAACGACCAACCTTGCCACTTTACGTTAAATATTTTCCTGTCAATGTGTTGTTGTCGTTAACATAGGACTGAGTGATTGTTTTATATTAAGTACCATATTAATGTTTATACCATTGATGAAGGAATATTGATACAATTTAGGTTTGTACTTTAATCGTCAAAGTTAAAGGTTTTAATCGAGAATCGCGACTAAGGACCGTTTGGAAGTGTGTTTGTCTATTTTATTTAGTCGCAAAACGATTATTAAACAAAACACAAAAAGTTATATGTATATGTACCTACAAAAATAAGTTGTGTGGCAACACTTCACAATCCTTGTTCTAAATGAAAGTATTAAATGCTAAAAATCTTTATTCTTTATAACGATTTCAGGAGTAAATAGACTATTGTAAATTACTCTGAAAAAAGCTTAAATAATACTCTTTTTATTAACTAACGTTTTAATGCCACAAATGAAGATAAAAATATCGTGTATGAAACACGGTGTTCAGCTAGGAGGGGGTCCAGTGGTTGGATACACAGAGACACACACACATACCCATTTTATGATGTGGATAAGCCTCCTTTCACTAACCACTTTGGTCCTGAGTGACAGTTCTTTTGACGCAGTGTAGCTGTATTCAAATGGCTTTATACATATCCCATATGTCGTAAATTACTAACTTTAAAGTAATAAAGTAACAGGAACACAATAATATACCCACAATTCAAGTTCCTGACGAAATAAAGAACTAAAACACAATTAAAACTGTTGTACATTGATATACTTACCTAAAACGAATCCATACAAATGAAAGAAATACAGCGATGGAAACTTCATAACGCGCCGTTGTCGCATATTGATTTATTCACTACTCACAACCACTTCACGAAATGTCACAGTCAAATATTATTAGAATTATACTGAAGTAGCACATAACTACGACTTTGACACCAATCTGAAATAGAAAAATCAATACTTTAGTTGGTACTAAATAATTAAAAAGACATTACCAAACGCAGATTATGAGAAATTCATAAATTATGGAGTGAAAATGTATTTTGAATTCATAAACGGGTGTTAGGTGTCATATTTTATTTCCATTACCATGCGTAGTTGAAATACTTTAACCTACAGTTAATCACAATTCATTAAAAATGGCGCACTTTGCGTGTCATATATACAAATTATCTATAATAATTGTTATTATTATAAGAATCATTTCAGATATCTGAAGTACATGGGAACAGATTAAGTTTAAAACCATTTTCGTTAAAGGTATGTGTATATTAACATTTTGGAATACTTTATAACACCCCAAAGTATAAGGTACCGATCTAGTTTTTATACCGTCCGGTTGATCTAATAAGACACCTGCTTATAAAATTACATCAAAATTAATTATTGAAGTTTTTAAAATTTTCTATGAGATTTCTTGAAGGTTCCAGATATTTCGATCAGATCTGTATTCAAACTATCATTTTAAATGATGCAATTAACTTTGTACCTAAGCATTTATACATAATATATAAACTATGTAAATAAGGGAGTAGAAGGAAAAAAGGAAAAAACATCAATTTCAATAAAAACCATCTTAAATAGAATTATCTTTATTTAAATTGTCATTACGATTCCAATTCAGCTCTGGTTCCCTAGTTTCAATCCTTATCAAATTGAAATGGGACTAGTCCGTGGATGAACTCTTTCAACTATATCTATACATAGTATAAAACAAAGCCGCTGCCCACTGTCTGTAGCGATGTACGTTTAGATATTTTAAACTACGCAACAGATTTTAATGCGGTTTTCATCAATAGGTAGAGTGATTCAAGATGATGGTTTATGCCTATACATGGAATAATATTGTTTTGTGTTAATTGTCGGATTTACTAACTACTACTACTAAGTGAGCTTTACATGGCGTGCGCAACTCTTAGAGTTCCATACATTTCTAACAGATGGCGATGTAAGTTAGTTGATCGACATAAACATGTCCAGATTGGGTAAATATCTAAAAGAAATCCGCGTAGATGTAGCCGAGGGTAATAGCTACCCCTTTGTCGACGAAGCTATCGGGTAACATACTTGCAAAAAAATACAATTAAATTGCTCCTTGTTTTTGTAGTCGGTCAAAATGCGTTTGGGACGGTTTGAGTTTAAAGTATTTCGACTTTAGGATATTTAACTTAGATGAAATAGATCAGTATGCGTAGAGTCCAACACAATGAATAGAACTAAATAATTATATTTTCTCAAACATGCTACGATATGCGACCATCTTGCACAAGCTTGCTTGGGATAAATCGTACTTGCAGTCGATATGAAATTTGAAAATGCACGTTTTCAAACCCGATCATTGATAACTAAAGAGATAACTTATCAAGTTTTATTTAAATTTCGGACTGGCACAACAAAAAAAATGCGCCATTAAATTTATTAAAAAAAGTAAAAAAAGAAATCGACATTTAAACGCGACGAATTGGCGGCAAAATAACCTAAACTATTTTTATTATTGTCAAAATAATTCGTTTTTCTACACGTATGTTTGAGAAAAGTACTATACAAGCCTTGGCTACAACTGAGCATAACCCGACTTTGTGATGCGTGCCTCGGCCGCGGCCCGCATACTCACGATCGCTCGGTTATATTACTATTACATTACAAACATTTTATATAACTACACATTAATAGTTTTTAACTATTATAGCTTGACTATATAATACATTAGCCTAAAATAAGTGGAAATTAAAATGAAAACTTAATTTATTGTTGTTATAAATACAAATTGCTTTTTTTTTCAAATTTATAACTTCAATTTAGTAGAAATATCGTCACGCAAGCTTTATACAAAAATGTTAGATGTTTTAGTTTAGGGAGCACTGTACGCGTAGCAACAAAGAACGTTACATTTAAACACGAAACATTTATTTATATACTAGCTTTTGCTTTTTTTTTGAAATGCGGTTCACAATGTCGATTTCTACCGAGAAGAATCCAGCAAGAAACTTGATAGTTACTCTTTTAAAAAAAAAATCATTTAATTAATAACATACTACATAGTACATAATATCATAAACGAAAAAAACAAATACAATCATCAACGTATTGTCGAGAACCAAATTTTGAAAAAAGATACCAGTCTAGGGTTCTCAAAAACTAATGACCTTATTTTCTGCTTAGGATAATTATTCATTTGTAATAACAGGCCATTGATATGGTTGATTTTTAAAGTATTTTATAAGAAAAAAATTATGTAATCAACTGCTTAATGTTCTGTTATTATAATCTTAGTATTATTAATAATATTAAGTGTCCCATTCCTCAATTACACACAATGTTTTTTTTTTACTTTATGTAGGTAATATTTTGTCAAACTGTTTCACGGAAATTAAAGATTAATGTAAGGATAAATCTTACAATATTTTTTTCTGGACGCAAACATTTATTTCACTCTAGCCTTTGTAACGTACAGTAACCCTATACAATATGTAAGCATTGCTTCCAGTGTGTTTCATAAGTTCCCATGTATTACAGTGTGTTACAAATTTCTGTGAATGGTATTATACATCTATTGTGAGCCCCACACTATTCTATCTATTACTTTTTGCTCGCATCTTATCACTAAATTCTCTTTTGTTTTTTATTTATATTTCAATGAATAAGGACTTCACGTTCAACAACTTTATAAAAAACAAATTAGTAGTTACTACAAAAGTTTGCATGCAGTAATTACTAAAGTCACGCGAGGCGTTTCACCAGTGTTGTTATTTTTAGTGAATGTGCGACTATGTATGTAAATATTCACCATAGAGAAAAATAAATTATGCGGTGTAAATTATTATATTGTTGACGGACACGCAAATACTTGCTATAATGGTGAATAGAATATTATTGCTATTGAATTAACTTGCTGCTTGTGCAAAGCTATAGTTGTCTCAATTGAAAACATGTATCTATAACAGGGTTGTTCCTAGCAAGAAGATATTTATGAAATCATTAGTTATAAGCAGGATTTAAATGTAAAAATAATGTTAATAATCTTCTTTTAAATTTTTTATCCAATATTAACATTATTTTAATGAAATAAAAAGAAAAATATGGCTTATGCTCTCAATTAGTCCTCGTCGTCTGGCCGGAAAAAAATAAAAAAAATGATTTCACCAGATGGCCGTTAGATAGTTAACTTACAAGTAATGACGCTTTGACACTAACCCTGGTAATAAAAGTTGTGTGGCAAAAACATCCCGTCATAATGTAAACATCACAAACGTCAAATTGACGTTTAGTTGTGTAAAATGTCCGGTGCAACAGCGATTATTATTATTCAGATATTTTCAGGTTAGTGAAGCGACACTCTAAGTTTTCGAACGCAGCGTCTGTGTTGGTAGAAGTGACGTAAAAGATAACTTTTGACCGTTTTCGTATCTAAATTTAAACGCGTCAATTAAATTTAAAAAACAACTACAAGTTATTGTTTTTTGTAGAAAAATTATGTTTTGTTGTTTATAATATATGCTAAAGTACGTAAAATTACTGTTGTAATAAATAAATAATATGATATAAATAAATTTACTTTTTATCTCCCACATAATAAAAAAATAGTCCAGTATTCGGTCAGTTTACACTATGTACCATTGCAATATTCGCCACCCAGCAGCAGGGAAATATCTCAATACCTTTGCGCGAACCCTCGCCACCTAAAACGCTCACAGCTTTATTGAAAATTAAAATTGAAAACTCAATTTTCTTGTAGCACTAAAACATTTTTCAGGCTTACGAGGACAATCCAATGGCTCTGTCGCTTAGTGGGTAATGAAATGCTTGTTGATTTACGCAAAGAAAGGATCCTTATAGGATCACTTTGTTGTCCATCTGCCTGTCTGTATGGCAAGATCTTTTTTCTCAGAACCACGAAAGGGTATCACGTTGAAATTAATATCAAACTTTTACGTTCTACGGTCCCTTGAAGCTGTAAAAATATAAAGCTGTTAGGTCACAAATAAAGCCATTTTTGTCGCATATTTTGTAGTCCGACTCGAACTTGCCCGTTTTTTTTAGGTTCACGTATATTTGTCCTAAACAA
Organism: Apoda limacodes; assembly: GCA_946406115.1. Classification (NCBI taxonomy): domain Eukaryota; kingdom Metazoa; phylum Arthropoda; class Insecta; order Lepidoptera; family Limacodidae; genus Apoda; species Apoda limacodes. The sequence goes on along the minus strand of OX291551.1, from coordinate 23,445,871 downwards.
AACCGCTTTTCAGATATCCGCAATGCAATAATTCTAATTGTAAAGGGCACGCACTAAGATGATATTTTTGTAAATTGTCCTAATTCTTTATTAGTATCCTATAAAGTTAAAATAGTTGTTGTTGTGAGGACATACCTACTTATTCTAAAAAATAATACAACAAAAATATCTAAAATAATTATAAAACTGCTGACTTATTTAATCGACAAATTTCTTGATGGTATGAATGGGTAAATAGCAACAAAGTTGAGGAATAAATTAGTGTCACCCAAATTACCCAAATAAGAGATCCCAACGAACATGACACCCAAGACGAAAGACACAAGTGACACTCAAGACAAGCCAGAAGTAACATATTTTTTTTAACGAAGCGGTTTTCTCAAAAGCATCGCTACATTTACAATAAATGTTATTTTCCTAACAATATTTTAACCCAGACAGCTAAATAAACAACCCTTAATGAAGTCATAAAAAATCGTTATCCCAAGCCCCTAGCAATCAGTTACTGTTTGGCAAAACCGATCACGTAAGCCGTGCGTGTACGAGCAAGACACATAGACGAGTGGGAACAAATAGAATGTACAAGTATGTAAACGTTTTTGTTGTTGCATCAGCCGTTGTTTATCCCCTACAGGAATCCTTTGAGAAGAAGGCCTTAAATAAAGGAGGGTTAGGCCACTAGTTCACTACCATGGTGCCTAGTGCCAATTCGCAAACGTAGCTGAGCTAGTTGCCACTTGACTTACAATTTTCAAGCCGCCCAAATTGCCTGTGACTTGGCTTAACGGGTTGCCCTCCTAACCACGGAGGAGCTCAATAAAATGTGCCACTAGGTGACGTTACCCATGCAATGACTGACTAGGAGTGATTGCATTTTTAAAGGGTCGGCAGTGCGCAAGTAATGCCTCTGAAGTTGGAAGTGTTCATACACTACGGCAATCGCTTCATATTAAGCGGACCGTAAGCTTGATTGCCACCTTGGTGGTATAAAAAAGATGCTAATGTTTGCTTTTATGCACTTGTTGCAATAAATAATACACTTAAATATTTAGTACCTCTAACTAAATCGCACTTGCTGAGTTCTTGTAGTAAACGTATCACATTAAATTACGATAAAATTCAGGTAGAAATTAAATTACCACCTTTCAAATTGAAAATTAAAAAATAAAAAAAATTATAACATGTCAAATTTAGCTAAGATTGTGACTTTCTTAGAATTCAATTTAAATAATTCGATAATATTATTACAAATTGATTACATACAGTTTTTAATACGTACAAATAAATATTATTAAAGGATAAAATTAATAGTTTATAATTATTAGTGCCTAAAAAGCTGATTTTTCAAAAAACTATAACGACTAATTTTTGCAAAAGTTGTAAAATAACTTTAGAGATTAATTTTTATAGAACAATACCTTCACTAATTATGTTTTCGCGTTAGCCAGGGTATAGCTGTTCGTATACCGTAAAACACGATCATTAAATTTTAGTCGGATCTATTGAGCAGATCCAAAGAAATCCTTGCCACCAACAATATAATTTTTAGCCTTAATTAGTAGGAAATGGTTTAAAGGCGCTTGCCTAAAAATGGCGCCTTTTTGGTCGGAAATACGAATGTAACTTTTTTATTTTAATAGGACATATTTTAGTGAAAAAAGTTGCTATTGCACTTCAGCTCCAAAGTGTATCCATCTCGAGATAGAAATGACTTTATGGCACCTCAGCTCCAAAGTGTATCCATATCGAGATAGAGATGACTTTTGTGGGTCACTTTTTGAAACATTTTATTCAAATTCGATATAATAATAAAGTTTAATATCACAATGAAACGTATTTTGTTACATCCATAAAGTATATATAGAGAAACAGATTTTTTTTTTGGACATTACACACAGCGCCGTCTAGCCCCAAAGTAAGCAAATCTTGTGTTGTGGGTACCGGAAAACGGATAAGAATACAAAAATATTACTTTTTTTTGTAAATACATACATATCATACATAACCACAGACCACACCCAGACTCAAAACAAACACAAATGTTTATTTTATGTTTGTCCAGTGTGGGAATCGAACCCACACCCTCTGCACAGCAGCTGGCCACACTACCAACTAGGCTGCGAGGGAGTCATATATGTTTTTATTACACCCCTAAGGTGGCAAACAAGCTAACGATCCTCCTGATGGTAAGCGGTCACCACAGCCTATGGGCGCTTGCAACACCTGGAGCATTACTCGCGCGTTGCCAACCCTTTAAAAATTTAATAACTTCTTTCTTTAAAAGCCCCATACTGTAGTCCTTAGAGAAAACCTTAGCAGGGAGTGTATTCCATACTAAACGTTTCGGGAGGACATTCCTCTGTAAGTGACCAAGGTGTGAGGATGAATTCCAGCCGGTCGAGGGAGGTGTGATGATAGAAAGTAGCCGTGGTCGTCATATCAAACAAATCCTCAAAACACTTCCATTACACAAGCGGTAGAACACACACACACACACGGAAAGTCGCTCATCTGACTTAAGGTTTCACACGCCTTGTGAGTTTGGAATCCTCGAAGATTCTTAGCCCGTCGTTGACCCGAGTCAAAAGGGCTAAGCTGGTTTCCGGGTGCACCCGCCCAGAGACCGGAGCAGTAGGTACTGCATATCGCGCCGGACTTGCCACTTGTAAAGCAGTAGCAGCAATATTATATTGTATACAAACAAATATATAATATGTACTTAGGCTTATACGTAATGTTTATTGGAGTGTTTGTTTATGGTGTAACTTCTGAATGACTTGAACCATTAAGGACATATTTACACAGAAGATATGGTTTTTTCTTTTACAATCACAATAGTTTTAAAAATATATATTGTAATCATATAGTATTATAAAAATAAAAATAACCCATTCACTAGAGTCTCACAAATCCATGACACACCTATTTAATATCTCCAAGATCATTAGAATCCTTGGTGTTGACATGTTTAGTTCCGAGATCATTTAGAAGACAAGGTGAAGCTGGCATCCAAAAAACTTGGAGTACTCAATAGAACAAAGCAGTAAGTACTTTACCTCTGGGGAAAACTTTAAGGCTTAAGTCGTAAATCCAGCCCCATATGCTGCTGCCATATCTGGGTGGGTGTATGTAAATCACGGTCACGTACAGTGCGGTTTCCGCAAACGCTTAGGTCGCGGAATGAGCTCGCTGCCAAGGATTTCTCTAAGGACTACGAGGTGGGGATTTTTAAGAAGGGAGGTTATTAGATTCTTGAAGGGTCCGCAACGCGCGAGTGATGCCCCAGGTGTTGCAAGCGTCCATAGGCTACGGTGACTGCTTACCATCAGACGGATTTTATGCGCTTTAATATGCGGGGTAAAAAAAAATTTGTTTTTAAACCCTTGCTGAGGGTACCAAAATTAAAAGCCTTAAAAGGCGAGTACTTACAGTAAAATAATCGAGCGCGAGTATAAAAAAATAGAAAAACATAACACCAATAAGCTGTGAACCCGACTGCAAGAAGTAAACAAGTGACCCTAAACATACCAAATATATAACTATTAGGTCTTCTTTGAAGTTGCTAAGAGATAATATATACTTTGCCCTTTCGTCCTCAGTTTTTAGCTAGTTTACTGAGTTAGTATTGTTTTTTATGGGTTATTTTTTTTAAATTTCTGTGTTAAGTGAAGCTCTAACTAGTTTGTGTACGAAATAAACATTTTTATTTAAATATGTTAAGATAGACAGTCTGGTGACTGCTTGGTCTTTGGTTCTTTTTCTTATTATAAAAAGATGGTAATAACAAATAGCTTATTTTCGAGGGAGTGAATTTCACCAATCTTTTACCTCTAGTGATGTTAGTAGTTCTGTTACCATAGCCGTGACTTTTCATGATTAGAATTTCAGTTGGATTCGGTTGATTTTTACATTAAAGTCATCTACTATTACGTGTTTTTCAGATAGGTTGAAAGCTTCGTCAATGGTGTTATAAAAAGTTCCACCTCGGAATCCCTGGCTGCGTCTGTTGGAATCGTGTACCTGTACGAGTATAAGACTTATAGGAAAGTTGTTAATATTTAGTGTCAGTAAAGCCACTCTATCTGAGTAATGAAAAATTACATCTTGGCAGCGAAGCATAAAAAGAAGTATGATGAGCATCAGAAAAATACACAAAATCCGCCACGTGAATATAAGGAAAAAAAACAAAGGTGAATGATACTCTTTGCTACGCTCAAAAATTAAAATGGCATTGGACAGGCCATGTAGCCAGAATGGCCGCCAATCGTTGGACAATCAGGTTGACGTCTTGGATAGGACTTAGAGTTAGTAGAAAGAAAGGGAGACCTACAGCGTGATGACCATAGTACGTGTTGCGGGCAAAGATTGGATGCCAACAGCTAAAGATTTTAGAATCCACAGACAATAGGTAGTCACTGGAGAAGGCCTTTAACCTTAACTAAAGAGGGGTTCTTGCAAACAATTACGAAACTGTAATAAAGCTTACAGTTTATAGTATTAAGTTTATATATTATAATTTCTTAGATTACTTCTTATATAATATCATATATCCCTATGTAACTATTTCTATATTATTTTGAAAAAATACGTTTTTATATTTTTAAGTTAAACAATTTATTCTAGTAAATAATGTACTTAAAAGAATGTGATTTAAACATAAAAATGAAAGTTCTTAGTTTTTGTTAGTATTCTTTTTCTTTTACTCTGTAAAAAATGCAAGGATAAAAAGAATATTTTTATTTTTACATATTTTATTTAATATATTTTTTTGTTATTTATTTATATTTATGATCGTCCACCATGTATATTATATAAGAGACGACAGATAAGAAACTGAACAATGTTATTTAATTTCGTGTATGTGAAAGCTTATGAATAAATAAAATGAAAAAGACACTATTAAGCTACAAATATTTTTCATTTGATTTCAAATTTATCTTCTAAACAATTATGCTTTAATAGTAATAAAAATCGGCCAAGTGCGAGTCGGACTCGCGTACGAAGGGTTCCGTACCATTATCTACAATAACGAGCTAAAAAATAACGTATGTTGTATGGGAGCCCCCTTAAATAATATTTTTTTTCTAATGTTTAGTATTTATTGTTATAGCGGCAACAGAAATACATCTTTTGTGAAAATTACAACTGTCTAACTATAAAGGTTCATGAGATACAGGCTGGTGACAGACGGATGGACGGACAGCGAAGCCATAGTAATAGGGTTCCTAATTACTTTCAATTACGGAACCCTAATAAAAAGCCTATTAATATTAACATTTTTTTATTCATAAAAATAATGTTAAAACATGTCTGATCTTTAAATTTTAGCGTAGCAAAAAGGTGCAAAAATATAAATATAACCTGAAATTTAACTAGCGTATTTAAGTTAAGATTAGCTAATTAAACAACACAATAAAAGTTAAGACAATATTTGCATTTACTATCTCTTGTTCGCAGGTGCTGTGTCGCAAGTTTGAATTTTTTTTTTACTTAAAGAATTCCTAAATAAAATTAACAGGATTAAGGGATTAAGGAATTAAGGTGAAACAATGTTAATTAATGATTTTAAACTTAAAAAAAAGGACAGAATAAAGTTGATAGAGACCTAGTAGTTTTCGTGACTGTTTAATTTTAAAAGCATTAATATTATGAGTCTTGTTCTGGGCGAAGGTTAGAGAACGAATAAGTCTTTATTTCTAATTTTTCAAGTATATTATTTGTACACACCAAAGGCTTTTCGGTTTTTCCGGATTTTGGTAGGAAAACATCAGTTTATGAGATGTATATGAAGTCCATAATCCGCACTGAGCCCGCGTGATGGACAATGACTCAAATCGCCCTCGCGCAAGGTTAGGGTAGGCCAAACCCCAACAGTGTGGCATGATGCTGGTAACGAAGGAAGTCAGAAAGGAAGTAGGTTCTATTATTACCTATTCTGTGATGATGTAGATGTTTTATTACTGTCCTAAATACTGCTCTGGACCTATAAGTTTCAGTGGGATTAAAGACGTTTCTTTCGTTAATATATGCCAATGGATTTGTCACATAGAATACTACTAATTCCAGAAAAAGTGTTCTCAGTATTTATTTTTCTATTTGAAGACAGATTTTCAAGACTTACTGTAATTAACCTCCTCCTACTATTTATCTTTCTATTTGAAGAGAGATTTTCAAGACTTAACGTACTTTACCCCCTCCTACTATTTAAAAACAATAATTATAATATAACATGTATAAAAATCTACGCTTACCTATATGTTAGCATTTAAATACAATTCTAGACTCAAAATATAGAATAGAAAAAACAAACTAGAAATATGGATTACTTGCCTGCGTAAACCAACATTGTAAACAGGGTGTAAAGTGAATAACATTAGTACTTGTACTAGTAATTTCCTCTCCTTAAATATAGATAACACTAACAATAAATAGTCTTACATCTTTTGCGCATTTTTTTGGCATCCAACTTTTAAATAAAAATCACTTAAATAGCTAGTTAAATGTTATGTCTACTTCAGGGTTTAATTTTAGCTTATTTTTTACATTTCAATTATTTTCAAGTCTGTTTATTTTATCCACCAGTAAACTTGGCGATTATCATCCTACATACGTCAGTTTTAAGGACATTTGCAGTAACATTTACAGTATAGTAGTATTAACTTGGTTATTATAAATAGTTAACCCTTAAATCTACATGATATAGGCGTGGCAAAATCACTTGTTAATAGCCATAGAGTACTGCATGTCCTTGTATCTCATTTGACGACCCAATAATGTTCACTTCGTTATTTTCGAGAAAATGTAATTTCAGATTCCTTTTTATTATAACTCCTACTACAATCTAGATTTAGACTAGAAGCTTACGAACGCAAAGAGTATTTCATAACGAAAAGCTACTTTACCCGTTTCGCTTCAGCTTCAGCGACTCTAATATGCATAAGCAGGGTTTGTATACATTATGTTCCCAGTTTAAAATCACATGTAGAGAATTCGCTAAATTTTTCTCGACGTATTTTTCGGTTTTTCGTTTGTACTTATAATATGTGATTTTTATTTAATTTTAATATGTATATCCAATTGTATATATCTATTTTGATACTACACACAGTGCCCTCTGGTCCCAAACTAAGCAAAATTTGTGCTATGAATACCAGACAAGGGATACCAACACAATTATATATACTTATTTTTTGTAGATACATACACATACGAAAGCTACGAAACAGAAAGCTACGTTTATATACAAAAAACACCGAGTCTCAAGACAAACTCAAATAATAAATGTTTATCTTGAGTGGGAATCGTACCCACGCCCCTCGATTTAGCAGTCGGGTTACCCACTGAGCGTACCTATACTAAAAATAAATAAAATAACTCATAAGAGTGCCTGATATAAGTCAAAACAGATTTTATTATTTTTTTAATAATAGCTATTCGTATAGTATGTACCGAAAAATACGTATGTGAAGTCCACATACACGTACTATAAGAAGGCCATACTCGGACTGGACCAGCGTGCCGGACTAAAGGTCCAAATCGCCCAAGGAGTTCTTTTCTTTATTCTATGCCCAAGGAAAAGGTAGATCGATGATATAACAGTGAAGACATATGAAGGTTATTAGGAAACTAAAAACTAGATACGCATATGCGTTTACTAAAAATAATGAAAACAAACTAACCTCTGAGTAATCTACAGATTTGAAAAACACAAAATTTTTCATGTGATTTAATCATTTCAAACAATCAAAACATGCACCATTCGTCGGGGCACGAAACATGCAATATTTATTTAAGTAGATAGTTATTCAAGAATAAAATCTAGAGGTTCCTTACAAAAGGTTGTTGGAAGTAGAAGTCGCTAAAAATATCACTACGGTTACAAAAAAACCGACTTAAGATTCCGTACCGTCACACAATTTACGATTACATATCATAACCATAATGCTAGTCAGGAACTTCTTTACTACCTACATATATCTAGCATTAATTTTACTAACTAAAATCGAAGAAAATTAGTATTTGTGATTCCAGAAGCCAATTTAAATTCAAATGCTTTTTTTCTCAAAAATTGGATATCATATCACTTTTTATAGTCAATTAACTACAAGTTAATAGTTACCTACTACCGTTTCAAAACCAAGATGGCGTTTTGGCGAGATAAAACGCCGAAAGAAACATTTCAGCAGTCGCCCTTTTAATTTTAATCAATTAATTTGAATTGTCAAGTAAATTATGTTATGATAACAAAAATGTATTTAAACCCCTACAATTTTATCATTAAGGTAGTCTTTGATTATATTTTAAGCTTCTTTGACAAGTTTTACAAAATAATCAGCCAATTGCAAGTCGGCCTCGCGCACTAAGGGTTCCGTACCATTATCTATAAAAACGGCAAAAAATGACGTTTGTTGCATTTGAGTTCCCTTAAATATTTGTTTTATTTTAATTTCATTATTTATTTTTATAGTGAATATTTAACTAAATATTCTGTGAAAATTTCAAGCGTCTACCTGTTGCCGATATCAATGTCGAGGAAAAACTAGCAAAGAAATCACGTTTGTTGTATGTGAATTCCCTTACATATTTATTTTATTTTGTTTTTTAGTATTTGTTGTTAAAGTGGCAACAGAAATACATCTTCTGTGAAAATTTCAACTGTCTAACTATCACGCTTCATGAGATACAGCCTGGTGACAGACGGACGGACGGACAGCGGAGTCTTATTCATAGGGTCCCGTTTTTTACCCTTTGGGTACGGAACCCAAAAAAAGGTCGGTGTATAACGGGGTATACAAGAAATGTTTTAGGAATACTGAAAATAAAACAAAGATAAGTACTTGAAAAAAGAAAATATGCAACACACCTGGTAAACTAGGAAGCCCAAGAAAGAAAGTGAGACGGACACTAATCCTCAAATGAGGAAAATTATGACGATAGTGCTTACATCTACTGTGAGTACTTATACTCTCAGCCAACTGAAGGATGGGTGATCCGTAGTGTGTGTCATGGTTGGGCCCATAATTCTTTAGCGGAGTTGATGAAGAAAACTATGAAGTTTATATTTATGCACGCTGCCAGCATGATTAAAATAAGTACGTGCTTAACTCCATACCATTTCACATTTTGTCTCTTACACGGAATTTTGGGTTACTCATTATTTTTCCTAATCATAAAATAACTAAGCAATCAAGTATATAAATGAAGTTTATTATATAAAGTTTAATTTGACTTTATTCAGTTTCTGAATTGAATTTATTCAGATAAACAGTCAATTTGTGGCTCACACTTGACCGGTTTTTATTATTCATTATGTTACGCAAAAACAAACCCTACAATTTTTCTTGATTTTTTCTTTTATACCTATCACCGTTTTACCTATATAAAAAACTAGTCGGTCCACGTAAAAATAAGTGAATTTTTTTTGAATTTATCCTTTAAAATTAAACAAAAAATTTAATCCTTTTTATAATATTAGTGAAATAATACCCGCCAAGTGCGTGTCGTTCACGCATTAAGGTTTCGTAGAATGAGAAGAATTCCGGATCTCGGAAAAACTTGTGATCCGATTCTGTTTAAACTCATTTATTTACGTTGGAAATATTAACAACGCCCTAAAAGCTTAACACTAAGAAAATATAATAATATTAAAAATCTCAATTACCTTTTTAAAGACCTGCGTATCCAAGGACGACCAATAGGATGGGGTGCGCCAAAAAAAAAAAAACTCAGGGCGAAATTTTAAGAGTGTTTTAATTATAGACGGACTGACAGACATGACGAAAATTTATAGTTAGGTTGGTAAGAAAGTTGCGTTAAGACTTCCTTTAGGGTTTACTGTTATTTGTAAAAGAAGAAATATTATTTGTATTTTTTCAAAATTTTAAGCAAAGAAGTTTTGAAAATAAGGTTAAGCTAAGGTCAATTTTCACGTGTACGACTCGTCGTCACACCAGTGTTACTCCAAGGATTTTTTTCTTTGCCGTGACAAAGAGTATTTTTTCATTTACGTCATCAGACCGTTATTATAAGACTCGACGTTACACCAGTTTCTTCGTCGTCACACTGCTTGGTAATTAAATAAATTGATATATATTTTATTTTATTTAGCCTAGTCATGTCCATTATGATTGTGCATACTTTTATCTGTGTGTATGTGTGTGTGTGTGTGTGTGTGTGTGTGTGTGTGTGTGTGTGTGTGTGTAAATGTGTGTGGGTATAGGTGTATAAATTTAGTTGTATGTTTAAAAAGTTAAAGAAAGGAGTTTTAAAGCAGGAGACTTGTATGTATTCTAATATTCCGAAAATAATAATAGAGCATAATATTTATATTATATTAATACTATATAATATTTTAATATATATATTTTAATAATACTTTAGATATTCTATTAGAGTTAGCTACAAAAATACAATACAATAAATACAACTGCTGTCATGCTCAAGATTTTATCGGAGCATTTCCAAAAAATACCTCAAGAGATCTCACAATTGAAAAGTATTAGTTTAGTCGTTATAACAAAATTGTCCTTCTCAGTTTGTTTTTTTTTCTTGTTTTTTCCTCGTAATCAAGATCCATACCTCGGCTCAAGATGTCAAAGAATTTATTAACCGTAACATAATTTTTATAAGGGCTACGTACCCAAAGGGTAATGAGCAAAAAAAACCCTTTTACTATGACTCCGCTGTCCGACCGTCCATCCTTCCGTCGCTCACCAGGCTGTATCTCATGAACCGTCAGTTGAAATTTTCACAGATGTATTTCTATCTTTAACAACAAATACTAAAAAAGAGAATAAAATAAGTATTTAAGGGGGCTCCCATACAACAAACGGGTGTTTTTTTTGCTCGATTTTGCTCGAAATTGATAACGGCAACAGTTGGACACTTAAAATAAGAATATGTAGTTATATAATCGCTTTAAAAAATTCAATTATAATAGAACAAATATTGAAGGAGGCTCCCATAAAACAAACATAATTTTTTGCCGTTTTTATAGATAATGTTACGGAACACTTCGTGCGCGAGTCCGACTCGCACTTAGCTGATTATAATTATATTTAATTAATTGCGAATGCCAGCCTTCACAGATATTACTGGTTCTATGTCGTTCTTCAACTACACCCCAATCTGCAATGAATTCTTTATTTTTTAGCCAGTTTCTTTCCATGTAAGAAATAAATTTCTCTATTTGGTTGTCGCTAAATTCATTAACTTCGGTTTTGATATATAGCCTATCCGATTTGTTAATTTGAAGTTAGTGGCAGCACTGTACACTATATATTTATTATTAATTATATATATATATATATATATATATATATATATATATATATATATATATATATATATATATATATATATATATATATATATATATCTATATAATTTTGGAGACAGTCGTTAGTAATCTGATGATCGTAGAGATCCTTCACTTGTGTCAAGAAACTACTAGTCTACAATAAATAGTTACGGAGTTATATCCCTTTCTAGTTTGACAGGTGAATAAAATCTTGATGAGATCTATCACTTCTGAAAATAAACTTCTAATCTACAATCAATAGTTACGGAGACATAGTCCTTCCTGTTTTGAGCTGTCATACAAAATGAAGATCTTGATGAGATCTATCTCTCCTGTAAAAAAACAACTGGTCTACAAAAATAAATAGTTTTGGTGGTATAGGTGGCTAATTTTAAAGCTATCACCTAGAATAAATCTTTAAGATTTTGAGTGCAAAACCCTTCATTAATTAAATTGAATTTGGTTTAAAAGCTTTGGTATTTATATCCCGTATTTAACCCCTTAGTGCGCTTATCTGAATTACACTTTACGTTTTTAATTACAACAACTTCATTCCTTTTGAAAATATCAGTAATGATATTTAGTTCAGTATAGAACCTTCATTGCGTTAATATAAAATGCAAAAACCTCATTTGAGAACCTTCTTTTTTAAAGTCGGTTAAAAAGCTTTAATATATGTTGTTTTACGAAGGGCCATGTAGATTTTGGTTTTCTTATGTTAAAATATTTAGTTGATCCACGAAAACAAAAAATCCCGTTCGTACAACCAGTTGGACATATTAGTTGGACCAACGGGAAAATCCCAATTGGCAGCGCACAGCAGCGGTGTCATCACGATGAAACTAACTTGTCGTTACTCCGAAGAGAGTATCGCTGCTGGTAAAAGGTGGTAAAAGTGACTTGTAACACCGATGTGACCACGAGTCGGGCACGAATTTTCTTCTATATTCTTAAATAACTTTCAAACTATTTACTTTTTACAATAAAAATGTATATGGAAACCTCAAAACAAGCTCTTTTATCAGATTATAAATTTTAAAAGACCGTATTTGGGTCACAGAAACTCATATGTGTACCATATTTTAACTTAATCGGTTTAGGTACGTATATAGATTCGGAAAAAATTGGCGGTGACAGACACACGCATGATAACCATTTCGGTTCCGTGAGCGTGCCGTTTTTTTGAGTTCGAAAATGTTTTCCCACTTTAATACTCTTTTTTCAAACACCAAAATTAGACATAAAATCGTCAAAATATGTTCGGGAAGGACAACGTCTGTCAGGTCCTCTATTATTAAATATTAATGCTTTAAAAGTTTTAAAGTAAAGTTTTAGGTAACGAACTTTTTACTATCCCGTTGCAGGGATACACCTATCTAAGCCTCTTTTCGAAAAAGGCTGCAAGCCGTACTTCACCACGCAGGATTTCACCCGTATTTTATTACAGTCTTTTTATTTCGAATCAGTGAACAAAAACAATCTTTAACAGACGCTACACTAAATTATTAAAAAATCTAAAAATAATTTAAAAATCCTTAAAAACAGATAACTATAAAGAAAAATGAATTAACTGGTAATAACGGAGTTTATTTAATGACTTAAGAGTTTAATCCACTCAACCCTTTTGTCTCTTCATTATTAAGTAAGTAAGTAGGAAGGTACAGCCCTATTTAATAGATAAGATTGATCCATAAGTACATATATACTACTTGAAGAAGCTATAGAGGCAAACTTCTTTATGCAAATCTTGCACGCACAGTTTACCTTGTTTCCGAAATGGGAACGTTGGGTGAAAACAGTTTTTTGAGGAAATTGTTTTGTTACATTTTTTAGTATACTTTTAGCAATTTTGTTTTTCTTAATTACACACAGTATTAAGGAAAAGTTATTTTGGTAAATAATTTACCAAATCGTTATAGATTTTCATATTGAGACTATGAAAATAAAAATATACTTTACAGCCCGGAGATGCATGTAAAAACCATATTTTGTGCTACCACATAAATAAAATCCAGGATATAAATTCTAAAAGCTTTTTGAAAGCTTAGTGCAAAACGATAAAAAGTTAAAGCGTGCAGTGTTATAATGGAAAAGTCCAACAAAACTAAGAATTATTACACGAAATCACCATTTAGTAGGAGTTGCAATAACGACCTGTTGAAATCGGACATCGATGTGTTTTGTCCCGTTCTAACTCGGGTCACTTAATATTTGCTTCTCGTTTTACCCTGAGAGAAAAGTGCGAAGCGTCCGCACGGGCTCGCACTTCGGTACTAACTGGTAACCCTCCACAACCCTCGGCAACCCTCGGATCTATAAGGGTGCCGCCGCCGCCCGCCCACAGCGTACGGTTCCTGAATAAGTAGGACGATAAATATCGTCGGACACCTGCCCTATAGCGTAACACCACACTACGTTTCCTTCGTTTTTTATCTCTCAATATATTGAACCTTAGACTGGGGACACATCAAAGCGCTTTTCATGGATTTTCGTAGTAAAATATTTACAAAAGTACCTTTTTCTAGAAAATGTCGGCACGAAATAATGTTAAGAATCTAAACATTATTTTTTGTAGCAAAGATTACAGATGTCACATAATATTTAAGCTTCTTATTACTGGAGTGCCTCGTTATTTTCAGTGCTGAGAAATTCAAATACCGTTTTTATACAAGTATGTTTTAATCAAAGACTAGTTTTTGCGTGTGGCTCCGCCCGTATTCAATTTGGTTATCGGCGAGGGATTCCTACGGCAATTTTTAGATTATAGTAAGGCAGTTTGCTATAGTAAGCTATGGTTTCTCCAACTATCCCTGTGCTAAATTTGGGCTCAATCTATTGCTTCGTAAAGAAAGTTCAAACTAACAAACTCACTTTTTTGACTAAACTTGTGTGTAACCTAATTAAAAAAATATGTAACAACTTTGGTTTAAAGAACTAATACAATAATTATTAAAAAAATAGGTTCAGTTGGATGTATTCTGATAAGGTCTTGGGGTTAACTCAAGGGAAAGAATAAAGTTAAAATTTGCGTGGGTATGAGTTATCTCGAGTGTAGCTTTAACTGTATACACTGACTTCCTGTGCCTATATCATCAAACTACTAGGAGCTACAACAGTATGAGACTCTTTAGAGGAGAGCGGAGTAATCAATGCGCCTAGTTTAATAAGCGACCATAGACCATGGTGACCTCTTTGCATCAGGCGGGCCGTATTCTAGTTTTCCACCTAAATGGTAGAGAAAAAAAAGTGGTTATTGCTTGCTTCATTAGTTATTTGTTTAACAAGTGGGCAAAGTTGTTTTTTGTAAAGAATGCCAATTTTAAATCCCGAGCCAGCGAAGTAGTCTTGATTTGAATTACGAGCGTAGCGAGACATTTAAAGGCGCGAGGCATAAAGGCCGGATAGTTGCTTCGGTGGGATACATGCCCCGGTTGTTAATAAACTATGTTACGATTATAAGTTGTGTTAGCGCTTTACAACAATAAGTAGTGACCGCCCTACAGGCCTCAGTGCTGCTTAAGGCATCGGAATAGGGGCACTGGTTTTTTTCGTGTCAGCAAAAATCTTCCGCGGCGAAACTTTGACGGGCGTTATAATTATATTGGTTAGTAGTTTCTATTGAATATTTTTATTACTGATCGTGGTTTCAGTAATTTTTTTGTTTCTATACATGCATTCGAGTTTTAATTACATTGTTTATTATGTTTTATTGCTAAATATTTTTTATTTATTTTGCAAATAAATAGGGCAAGTATCCGCATCAAAAAGGATAGTCGCCTTACTTACTTACGTGGATAGTTGCCCCTAGAGTGACTAAAACATTTTTTAACAAGCAAAGACGGATTTTATTTTTTTGTTGTTTTTTTCGAATTTACTGTGAGTAAACTAAACTATTAAATATTAAAACTATCTAAACTATTTAATAATGTTAATTAATATTTAAATTGTACTTAATAAAAGATCTCAGTAAATTATAAAGACTGTTAAAAAGATTACTTTAATTAATATAAATTTATTTCTATCCAAAATAAAAATCGTACCGAGGTTACTTATTTTCCCCGCACAAGGCAAGTATCCCCCGAAGCATTTTCGACTCTAGGCTTCTATCCGCCATAGTAGGCAACTATCCCTCTTCTGAGAGATGAAATAAACCAGTATTTACTCAAAACCATTGTTAATTTCGTATACAAAAATTGGCTTTTATGGGAGATAAAAGACCTATGTTGTGAGATACATACTGAATATATTCAGCAAGTTCGTATTTTAAGAAGAATAAAGCTGTTTCGAAAAATGCGGCAAGTATCCGGCTTTTACCCTTAATTAATTTGCTTTCGTGTGAAACATACAACTTTTAACCTCTACCAGTGCGAAAAAATAGATCTTAGCAATAAGTTTATTCTAAATTACTTATATACTATATATACTCTGCTCCTATCAAAAATTTAACAATAACTTGGTACTAACTATTCTTATAGCACCTTTTGATAGTCGCAAATTATTGAACAATTCGTATGCTTTAAGATATTTTTCATGTGACTTCTCTGGTAAAAAGCTTAGTTCAGCATTAGACACTTGTCTTAGCTCTTCTGGTGTTAAAGAAATGTCTTCGTAACTTGAGTCACTCATTTTAAAAAAATACAATATATACGTAAATAAACAATCTAAGTTTAAGATAAAAAATTGTTTCGCGCCATTTCGCTTTCTTTTTTTTGACGTGCTTTCAGAAATTTACACTTTTATCGAAAACAAAGCATAATTGTTTTGATATTAACGCTATTAATTATAAGTAGGTATTATTAATCATAAATATTAAGTACATCAACAATGAAAAAAATGCAATGTATGTAGTTATGCTTATATTAAAATAAAATTGTTTATTAACCAATCATCGCGTTGTTTTTTTTTCAGTATCGCAAAATCACAAAAATTAATATTTGAACGTTGAATTACGTCGTCTTACGCGCGCAGCAAAAATTGATTTTGTCCACTGTTTTGAACCCTTTTGGTGCTGGAGAGGTGAAAAAATAATTTGCCATTGACGTTAATAGTCAAGTTCGTATTTGCAGTGTTGAATTATTTTTATTTAAGATTCATGAGAATGTGTATTTGAAGCGCTTTTGTTAATTTCAAAATGATTCCTAAACATTAACCTCATACCTAGTTCAACCATGTTCCATATGTATGTTACCATGTCAACTATGTTCTTGTGCTGTGTTTTAATTCTGAAATTCTGGACTCCGCGGTGTCATATTTTTTTTTCTTTCACTAATTCCTAGTCCCCTTCACATATTACTATTAATTTCAAACAAATATTGATTAAAACAGTAGTTTGATTTTATGATTGATGTTTTGTGTTTGGCAGTTTTTTTTTTTTAAATGCATTACAATTATTGACATGTATTACAAATAAAGACATTTTTTTATTATTAACATAATGAATGGAACCGTAATTTTTGAGCTTCGCATTGTTAGGAAGACTGCGTATTAACTAAATCTAACAACCTACCATAATAAAAAGGCAAATTTCATATGTGTATTTATCTGCTTTTATTTCAAAATGTTCCAAACAATGAGAATGTCTTTCGTTCCAAATATAAAACTGACATCGAATTGATCCTTATTTCTTCTGCTTCATTAAACTGCATCGTAATGAAGATCAATTAAATACTAAGCAAAGACATATAACCATTTCATGAAGAATTGGAGAGCGTATTTCCTAGCCAAATATAAAGAAAATGATCGCAAAAGTGTGACAGAGACAAAGTGAAACTGAGGTTTCTTGTCTCTGTCTAAATTGTTTTAATAAACATAAGGAAACAAAATGGCGGATGTTGATAGAAATATAGAAGGTACCACAGGTTTGGTTTGTCTCTTTCAATAAAAAATGGTCAATTTGTGAAGGTATTGCACAATCCGAAGGACAGATTACTTAACTCAAAGTAGATTACCAAATATTGCCAAATATTTAAAAGCATTAATAAATTACAAATAAGGTACGAAAGACACCAATATAACAAATTCTATGCGTGCTTTCTCGAAGTCGAAAAAAAAGTATGATTGTCAGTGCGCGGCAAACAAATAGATACACATTTACGCAAAGAGTTTATTTTTGTTTAATAATTAAAATTGTTACATGGAAAAGAATGTACTCTTCCAAATTTGTTGCAGAGCGGTAATTAAAGCAAGTAATAATTTAGTTTTCGTAAATTTCAGGCATTTATATTGGAAATGTTATGAATATTTTTATAAGTGGCAGGAATCTAGCTATGTGCCAAAAAATTCATACTTGAATAATATTTCATTGGTTTGTTTTGAAAATGTGCAAATAAACTTAAACCATCTATCTCAGTTATGGCTTTGTTTCTCAATGTGACGCAGCATGTTTAATATTACTGCAGACTTACTTTAATTTTACCTGTAATATCCAAAATTTTAGAAAAATTAATTAATAATAGACTGGTAAATAATCTTAATTAATTTAAAATATTATCAAATTTACAATACGGTTTCTGGCAAGAAAAACCAACAGAGGATACCATCTTAGATTTAATTAACCTCAAAGATCATTGATCAAATTGCACCATAGGAAAAAAGTCTTAGTGACTTCTTAGATTTCTTAGATTTCTTAGATTCTGTAAATCAATTTGTAAGTAATGGAACAAAGGGACATCCTGGCGTAAGTATTGTTTACTTAAAAGGATTTACGAAATAAAATATTTTTTTTTTTTTTTCATTACACATTCAAATCACCAACATATTAATTTTTCTAAATGAACCTATTTCCCTTAATATGTCACTAGCTAAGTATTGAAGTGACGGACTTCAAAATAAGTCTTTTATTCTACCGATTAATATTCAATTTAAATAACTCTTAAATCCTAAATATACATAATATGTCAAAATATACAGCCAAAGTTGTAATTGCAAAACGATTTTTGCGATCTGCAAAAAAACTTTTTTTAAACAGACGCATCGAAAGAATTATATAACAATTAACTAAAGTAGCAATGATAAGAAAGAAGACTATTAATTTTTCAGCATTGCTACCTGGTCTAATAATAGGTACGTACATAAAAGGGCCAAAACGGCTGAAAAAATTAAGGCATGCAGAATTTCGTAATAAAATTACAAATGGATTAACAGAAGCCGGCTTCCTAGGTAAACCAATTAAAATAAAAATCTTTTTTTTAAATTTTAAATACATACAACTGCTGCTGCAGTAGAACTCTTGTTTAGAGGAAAATATACGTGCTTACGTAACCTTTGCGGAGGTAAACATGCCCCACGTGCATAAATATCACCAACAATTGACTATTGTTTTTATTTTATTGCCCTAAAGTGATATGATTCTTTGTTGTCTTTCTAAAAACATCAAACATTTACTTTTTAATTGTTTTTGTTTTGTTCGCCTGTGTATCCGACCATTGATATTATCCTAACCCTGATCCTGTTCTATTAGCTTTAAATTATTATATAATGTTGTTGCATAATATTTCGCAGCCATGTTTTTATAGAAACTCACGAGTAGCTTACTCCGATATCATACAATCTCCAAGTGTTGTGTTTTCATCAGAAACAGCGTTTTTATAAGCGTTTGTTTAGTTTCACCTGTCCCGTTGACTGTAACCAAATCTTGCACTTTCAATTGATCCACTGATCGATTGAGTTAAAGTTTTGAATACACATGTAAATCGGATGAAAATGCAATGAGCTGGTCTGATGATGGAGACGGAAAGTGGCCATAGGACCTGTGTAATGAAACGACGCCACCTGACTATTACTATTAGTTTTAAAAGGAAATTTATATTTAATATCTGGTGGACATTATTGCAGTCATAAGTAATACTCATTAAGTATAATACTTCAACAGCGGTACAATTTTTGGATGGCCTAACTTTTAACAGATAACATAAATTTGCGTTAAACTTTCAAATATTTAAAACTTTAACTTTTTCGATCTAAATTATCGAAGTTAACTTTCCAAGTAACGAATTGACGATTAACGCAGTAAATTTTTCAATTAATTTTGTCTCTATAATCCGATTGAACTCGCTAAAACTAGAACCACTGACTAGTCATTTATAAACTAAATATTGTGACATAAATCAAAGTCTATATAGTATAGTAAGGATTAAATTACTTTACTGAAACAAATAAGTAGTTAATTCAAGCACGTTTTATGAATAAACTCTCAAATAACGCCAACGACCGACAGACAGTTAAGCTAAGCTATGGACAAAGGAGAGGTATTCAATAAACCTAGTATAAGCCTAGGGTAAGCCTTCAAGTCTTGCCCTTTTGAAAATAAGCTACGCGATTACATGCCTTTTCATGGAGTTCGTACATCCTTGACAAGGGTCAAATCAATTTTAACTAAAGGTTTACGTACCTACCTAAGTACTTACCTATTTTTTTTCCAATTTTCGAAAAATATATTCTAAGTTGTACTTTATTTTCTTGTATTAGATAAGACGTTAAATACATTGTAACAGAGATACATTTAGATTCGAACACATGGTTAAAAAGTAAGAGACTACTCCCGTGCACAAAATTGATATAATATAGTAGTAATGCTTTATGCATTTTTAAATACATATCGTACGAAATCCCATGATATTGGATGCACAAACAATATATTTGGCTTCACTCTGATATAACTAACGTCATCAGCATACTTAAGTATAGGTAATAGAACTTTTGGACACAATGTTCAATCTTCGCTGCTCTCTAGAGTCGACACCAACCCCTCTGTTACCGCTTACAAAGAACACGCAGACATTGGCACACACGCGTAATTTATTTAAGCAGTGTTTGTATAGCCACGAATATCGCGTTTTTTGTATCAAGTGTACAATGTGTGCTCTTATATTATTAGAATGCTTCTCGAGTTCAGTAAGTTGGATAACATAGTGACTCCAGGATCTAATGGCCTAAATTGATAATTACAGCTATCGCAAATATCATTATCTTCATATACGATAATTGATTCATTTATAAGATACTTCAGCTATACTCGAATATTTAACTAACATTTGTATAATCTACAAAAAAATGAGGACCAATAAATGATGTCCTAATAAGACCTTGATAATAAATAACAATTTAAAAAATTTAAACCGACTTCAAAATTGTAATTATTGTATTTAATTAACTAACTAAAAAGGGAGAAATAAAAGTTTTATCTTTTGAGAAATCTAAAGAATGCCAACTATTTTTTTGAGGTCGGTGCCAGCCTTAATATTTGAAATAAACGTTGTTACTTGGTAGTCGTAGCATGCGATACAATACTGATGAACATGCCACATACCCTACTTATACTTCTGAGTGGCACTGACCTAAAAAAAAAGTTGGCATATTTACTTTAGGTTTTTTTAAAAGATAAAACTTTAATTTCTTCCTTTTTAGTAAATTAATTAAATAAATTACCATTTTAAAGTCAGTTTAATTGATTAAAATAGCTTTTTAGGGTTCCGTACCAAAGGGTACAAACGGGACCCTATTACTAAGACTTCGCTGTCCGTCTTTACCCTTTGGTACGGAACCCTCGTGATTTTTTTCCCCGTTTTTATAGATAATGGTACGGATTCCTTCTTGCGCGAGTCTGACTCGCACTTGGACGGTTTTTTTTATTTCTTCTTTTTATTCAAATTTCATTGGTGATTGAAACTTATTGTAAATTGTTTTTTCGTACAATTATTTTATTGGCTTTTACGTGTATTTTTAGGTAACATTATAGTATCTACCTATATTATTTACAGGATAACTTTTTGAATTGCTAAGCCACTTTTTTAGATTTGAATCGAGATATTCTAGCTAGAAACTAACTTTTTTTTTATACCACTAAGGTGGCAAACAAGCACACGGTCTGCCTGATAGTAAGCGGTCACCGAGGCCTATGGACGCTTGTAACACCAGGAGTATCACTGTAGTCCTTAGAGAAAACATTCGCAAGGAGCTCATTCCACAACCCAAGCGTTCGCGGGAGGAATTTTCTCTGAAACCGTACTGTACGCGATCATTTCGGTTCTAGAGTGTGAGGATGAATTTTTTGCCGATGGCGAGCGGTGCGATGGTAGAAAGTAGCCGTGGGCATCATTTCGAACAATTCCTCAGAACACATCCCATTGTACAAGTGGTAAACACACACAGGGAGGCAAAGTCTCTTCTCAGACTTAGAGATACGGCAAGAGAGTTTACGATCGTCGACAATTCTCACAGCCCGTCGTTGAACCGAGTCGAAAGGACCAAGCTGGTATCCGGGTGAACCCGCCCAGAGATGGCAGCAGTATTGCATATGGGGCCAAACTTGCAACTTGTAAAGCAATCCTTGAAACAACATGGATAATGCCAGTTTCAGAATTGCGCTGTCAAGCCAACGACACATTTTCCTCGTGACTGATACACATTTATCTCTCTATCTTAAAAACTAATAAACCGATTTTGATGAACCTTGCACTGTTACCTAATTTAGTCCAACTAAAAAAGAATTTTTACAATCCGAATTATACATACATACACTTATAAAATTTGGCACACGTGTTTAGAAGCTTAAAGCACGTATAAAAAAACTGTGCAATTCTAACAATATTACATACATAGGGGTCGAATTGATAACCTGCTTTTTTGAAGTCGGTTAATAATATAACATAATTCTTTATGAGGCTAGGAGCGTAGTAGCTACTTGTATTTAATGTATAGTCGTACCATAAGACGTTTTTAGGTTTTTCATCTTAGTTGCGTTGAAATCAACTGTAATTTATCCACCCCTAGGTTTGTATTGTGTGAGGATAATAACAAACTCACTCCCGTTAAAATTGCTCCATAAAACCATTGTGGGGTTACGAGCCCTGCGTAAGATAGCTTGTTATCAAAGTTTACGACGGCCGAGATAGCTTTGAATTCGATTTGCTGCCCCACGACAGTTGCTCTTCGTTGCACAGCGACCTAATAACATGCTTGGAGTAAACTCGACGACGTAAATTGACTTTCTTAAGAAAACAGAACTTTGAAAGCTTAGGAGAGACGAGTCTAGTTAGATAAACAGTATTTTTAGAACTGCAAATTAAAATGGATGTGAAATTCAACAAAATAAGGTACATAACAAATAGCAAGCTTCAAAAGCATTAATTTTAATGTTTTGATGAATTTTAATGTTGTAATTTATATTGCTTAAAGATGCCGAAAAGAAAACAATAAATAAACTTATTATTATATACTTAATAAAAGAAATATGTCGTTGCAGATATCAGTTTAACCGTTATATTGTGGCTGGAAACACACCTACACTATAATGTGGGGTCAACCTTGTTCCATCAACCACTTTTGTCCTACGTGATATGGGGTGAGCCTCATTTTATTAAACACTTAAGCACTATCTGACATGGGGTGAGCCTATCGCCCGCAATATTGCTTCTGGTGCAGTGTATCAAAGGTTACTTTATATGGTTCCTATACGACTATATTGCTAACTTTATGCAGTTCCTATACGACTTTAATGCCAAATTTATAGTAAGTAATAAGCGGTATAATAAAAGACTAGTGACTGGACAAAATAATATGTCCCCACTGCCATCTTAGAAACTAAAAATAAGTCAGGGTTGGAAAATACCTTTAGTATAGGATTTATTGATTTATTTAAAGTTACTGCACAATTGTGTTAGCAGTAAGGAATAAAAATTATGTAAGCAGTGTTGATATGGTTTGAGACATTTTTCCTGTCATTTCCATTCCCAATAAATAGGTATACTTAACGAAAAAACATGTTTTTACTTTTAACGAATTTTTTTAAACGATGTGGCTATGTATGTATATTAAATAAAAAAAACCATGTACAGTTCAATCTCACCAATCCGGTACAATTTAAAACCGGAGGGTGCCGGATTATTGGAATGTTCGGATTATTGGATTATAGTGAAAAAGTCATAGGTAATGAATAATATAAAGCATTTCATAGAGGGAATAGTGTAACGCTTACGTTAAAATTTCGTAGTAAATAAAATATTTAATAAAAATAAAACATAATTAAATATAATTATAAACCCTTAATAATATTAAAACTGAAGCTAATTAGTTCTAATCACTTAAATCTATTTTATATTTTCTATATCTAAACAACATAACAATTAATGCTAAAATACAAAAATAAATTTAATAATACACATTAAACATTAATCTTTCAAAACTTATAAAGGACAAGTAAATTATTTCTATTAGTAGATACCTAATCACCTAACATCATCGCCGGCATCGACATAATTGTCACGTTGAGCTAGGGTGACATATTAAATAATAAAAAAATGAGTTAAGAAATAAATTATTATATTAATAAAGTTAAGTTATAATGACTATATAGAATTAGAAGGGTCGGGGTTCTTTTACTCTGACTAACAATGGTCTTCGAATTGCATCGCGAATTGTCTACTTATGTGTAGTGTATAGGCTTCCCTGCGTTCACCAAGTTCACCAAGGCGGCGGCAGCAGGGTAAGCTTAGAAGTCGCCTGCCGGTAGACTGCAGGCGTCAACAGGAAGTACCAGTGGTTGTATTCACCGGATTTGTTAGTAGAATTGAAAAAACCCCTATAGTTTTGGGGTTTTTTACTAGTAAGTATTTAGAACTACTTTTAATAGCAATTTAGTATAAGGTAGAATATCTTATCTTTAATACAAAATATAAGTCGCATATCTTGCCGATAGCTGGTAAGGTGTGTGTGTAGTCGAGGAAGCGAGACCAAGCGGTGCGCGCACCAAACTTGCCAAACCGGTTCAGAGGTATTTAATTAACATGTACATATGTAATTTTATAAAATTCGATTGCTTTGGCTTTCAGAATTACTCGATATAGGAGTGTGTTTAGAACGCCGTTGTATGAACCACATGTAGAGAGCATTTTCCAACTTTGGACAAACGCCAACTTTTAGTGTTTTACGCTTTCTTGACGTGGTATACTATCTTTTGCCTTTTTATCTTAAGATCGTATATAGTAGCATGCTCAACACCATATTCTTTTGCCAATTTACACATGTTTTCTCCACTATCTAACTTCTTTTAAAACTCCATTTTATTATTCAAGTCTAGGTATTGTGTTTGCAATGAACTATTCTCACTTGAAAACGTATACAACTTATACGCATACGAAAACGAAAACAAATACGTAAGCACGTGCACGTGATAAGGTTAGACTACTAGTCGACGATGCAGCGATTATTGCGCAAAGGTGTTGAGGGGCGGAAGGTGCCGGATTATTGGACGTGCCGATCTATCGAAGTGTCGGAGTAGTGTGATTATACTTTATTTCTGGTATGCACACACGTTCTGTCTCTACATAATATATAAAGAAGCACACCATAAAATTTAGTAACTATATTTACTATCTTATTTATCAGGGGATTTACTAATATTTTTATTGCAAATTTTAATAAATCAAATCCAATATCATTTGTTCAATTTAAGCTACAATAATTGAGCACTTATGAATGTCACTACGCCATCGGTTCGTAAGTCGGGCGGGAGACCTTGTACTGAGAAGAACCGGCAAGAAACTCAGCAAGGGCATTTCTTTTCTCCCTTTTTCTTTCAGCGTCCACTTAAAATGTTGGAAAATGTCCTCCCTATCATAGAAGGACACTTTCCATTACAAACACAAAAAACATGAAATGCATGCAGTATCTAATTGCAAAATATAAAAAAAGACAGTTTATGTATTCATCACCAATGTCTTACAGTATTGATAAACAAAACAAAAAAGTAAGACTAAATACAAGGATACAAAGAAGTTTGCAAGAGTAGATCAGAAATGATAATATGAATAATGCGTGTAATACATGATGAATAACAGACAGGCAGAACATCTCCGTATTTATAATAAAAAGTGCAGATCCAGACATCTCCCTTAGGTGCAGATATAGAAGTCAGTTCAGCTAAACCCAAGTAATACAGAAAACCAAAATCCATACACAGAGGACACGATAAGTTTGATAATCAACCAAGTTCCACAAATAATTGTCTCATATTTTTTAACTAAGTGTATTCAATAAATGATTAATAAGAGAAGTAGTTATACTTTTTAATGAACAGTTATACGATGAACCTTATTCTGTTCACCTTACAAATAATGTATGTAAACAAATCTTGAAAGTTGAATTTGACCAACTTCTAACTGCCGTATAATAAGTAGAGAAATAATACGTGTAGAAGAAGTAATTAATAATACACACACGCAGGTCTGGTCGTAAGGGTTTGAACTATTGCAATTATATGTACGTAATACCGATAAGTATACGATAATTAGGTTCCATCGAGCTAACTGGATGAAGAAATTGGGAGGTTGATAGTGTAACTCTTCGATGGCTTCTAGTAAACCCATCCAGGTTTGACTCATTTGGTTTATTTTAATGATTCCAAAACTTTACACTTGGTGACGCGTTGAACACTTAAGAGGTATAGTAGATACCCCTATCTATGTTCACTTCGCACCGGCTAGGTGCTCAGAGAGCGGGTTCAGAAAATAAACAAGGGTTCGCTAGGTCAGGGTTCAAAGTCGAAGTCAAAGTCAATTTTTTTTTATTCAAATTAGAATTTTACAATCACTTTTGAATCGTCAAAGTTATGAAATACTATTTTTTGAAATCCGGTTCACAATGTTGTTGATTTCTACCGAGAAGAATCGGGCAGAAACTCGATAGTTACTCTTTTAAAGTAGTACGCAACGTATCGCGTCTCCCCGGCGAGCTCCTATTTAAGTTAAAAGAGCCTACGGGCGGATACGTAGTGTTAGATGATAGGTAGCGGCGAACACCGGCGACCCGCCGACTCAAGGTACTCAAACGCAGTTGCTGTGATGCTCGGTGTAGCAGCTGCAGCTCGCCCCAAGATATCGGACAGCAGTGCCGCCTGTGCCGACGATATTGAGGTGAGTCATCATACTCTCAGAAGCCTCGCAACGCAAAACGCGTGCAGCGCCACACATGAGGGTGCAGTAAGCAAACAGTACGCCAAGGTCCGCTTCGACCGCATTTATTGCAGCAGTAGGTTTTTCCAGAGGGAAAAATCCTAACTGAAAACCCGTAGTCTCTTTAGACGTATGAGTTTTTTGACCTAGTTGGTGTTACTAATATGCACCAGGCAACACGCCAAATTCATATAGTTGGCAAAAAGTAAACGTCGTTTCTCTTTTTCGCCTATGAAGACGATCATGGCAGTATCGAGAAACATCTAGGGTTTCTCGTATCTCTGGTCCATCTTCCTACGGCTAGAATCAAAACAGGATCTTTATCCTGTTATAGGGTGTCTGGATTATGCATCTTGGAGGATGTTAGCGGCATTCTTTAATGGTAAGTAACCTCCGAGTTTGCGCTCATGTGGTTTGTTTCAACGAGTCGAATATATAGGTACATCAAACTTGGAGACAAGGATTTGATGATAAACGGATACTAGTAAACCCCTCAAATTAGGGCTTGAAGCTTTTTTCATATTTTTTTTACTACATATTTATCTTTTTTTAGATAAGAGGAGTGGTCAACCGGCCCCTCAAAACTTTATAGGAAATGCACAATATTTCACAAAGCAATGTCTGATAATTGTGTGTTATGTTTTCTAACATTTAATTTACTGTAAAATATTTTTAAATGTGTAAAATAAAAAAAAACCCTACCATAAAACACTGAGTTAAGCCGTGATTTTTTTTATAATATAGACATTCTTAGCACATACAAATATTGTGCTTTATATAAATGCAGAGACTAGAACATTGAAATGAACTTAACTGACAAATAAAACCTTGCAAATAAACGATAGAGCTAAAAGCGAAACGCAGTTTGGTTTCAACGAACTGTACTTTGGATTAAAATAAAGAAATGTAGAGCCAGCAGACAGCGCTTTTCAATTTGTATTCCCAACTCGTTGTCCTAGAAGTATACGTGAGGTTAGCCGAAATGACTCTCATAGGTAGACCTAGGGGACATGTATAGAAACCGCACCCTCCATCGAAAACAAAGGGATTCCCTCTAAAAGGAAAGTTTTTAGTGCTACGAATATTAAAATTTTAAATAAATTACTATACCAGACACTGTAACCTGATTTACTGATTTATAATGTTGTATATCCCGTTTTGTTAAACGACCAATGTTGTATTTCCGTATAGGTAGGTACATTGTATTCACAATTTCGCTCTAACTAACGCATGTATAATATTAGTAAGATTCCATACAAAAGTGCGATTGGAAATAAATTAAACTTCGCATCATATGCATCGACGTAAATACGGAAACTATTCCAAAAATAATGCATACAATGATTATTACAGTTTTCTTATTCAAAGAAGAAAATCTACTAGGTATTGCTATCACGTCGACATCTTGGTGAGTTCACCCCAGCCTGAGTACGTGCGCATATATTACCAGACCTTACTACCTAGCAATATAAAATAGATAAGGAACAGACTTAGATGCCTCGTCGCATGATTATAATACATAACAATTCAGGTCAAATAAGGTAAAGTTGATAAAAGTTGGTGGTAATTAACTATTTAAATTTGTTGTTTAAAAACTCATAAAAAATAATAAGAGTTTGATATTATAATTTGATCAGATTTTTGCCATGGCTTTAGGATTCCTACGCCAACTATGTAGGTACTTGTTCAGCAAGATAAAAAATATTTTATGTTCCTATCTGGCCCTTTGTTACACTGTAAGTCGTAAAGTAATATAGCCCGAGATCTTTCCAATGTAAACTCTCGATAATAGTACAACTATATTTCTTTCTGAAATCTTCGAAACTAATCCCGTGTCAAAAATCAAGTTAACCAATTTTCTATTGCGACACACGCGACCCGTACAAAAATTTATTCCTGTGTTCCTCAACTCTCGGACATAATTAATAATTATCCTATATCTTCCATACCTCAAGTTTAAAGTAATAGTCATAGGTTATGGCGAGTTTTGATGGAAAAGCTGCACTTTGTGTATAAAGCAAGCCGCTTTGCACAGTGACCAAAATAAGCGATTTTTGCTGCAGCGGTAAAAGCCCCTTTACCCTTTAGGGCCGGCTTATACCGAAACCGCATTTTGAAATAGCATCACATTATGGACCTTGTTCACTAAACAAAAGATACAAATTATAGTAAGAGCACAAAAGTGAGAGGTAAGTGTCGAAGTACACTAACTAATCGTTGGTATGGATGGGGATTGGATGGCGTCTCGTGTCACTACGAGCAAGCCTGCCCCATTCGAGTCCAGATACTAATTCAGATTTTAAAATTAAATATTCTCATCTGAAATTAATATGTATACGAAGTATTCAATATTTATTCTCTGTTAAATAAACAAATTACAAGTAATTTTAATGTATTTCATATATACCTATTTATAGTCAAGTTTTGTTTTATTTTAGAATTTGTCTTTTTTCCTCAACGCAACTTTTTGTACACACCAGAACAAATAATATAGGTCATAAAAAAATATAATAATAGGTACAAAGAAATTCAACCATGGCAAGCTAAGGAAACCGTGGCAACCGACAAAGTCACCAAGCGACGTGAAGATGCGCCGCGCAACGTTGGGATGCGCCGCGCCGCGCAGCGCGGCGTCTCGTGTTACTAAGAGCAAGGGCAGGCGACGCGACGCGATGAAACGCGAAGCGGCCTTGTCCGGGACCGCTAAGTTTTGAGGTTTCGAAAATTCTAAAGTTGTTCTCTTCACATATAGTTTCCAGACCATTAGCTCAACCTAATACATTAGTTTGTGTCGTCTCAGGTGTTTGCTTAGGTAGAAATTTAGGTATTTGTATTTTTGAACAGAATCGGTCGAAAAGAAAATTACTTTCACGGTAATAATTAAGTAGTAATATATATATATACGCATTTTGTGTTATTTCTATCTACCGGAATAGTGATATTTGAACAATACCTAACTAATCACCTTAATAGCTCTGAAAAAATATTACAGTGGGTAAAATAAGCTTTACGCGTTTTTGATCGCTGGTAGGTATCTGTTGCTAAACCAAATTTGTGTCAAATCCATCCATGGGATTTGAAGTTTTTTATTTTTTTGTCAAAACAAACTGTAAATGTCACAAAAGAAAATTAAAGTTATTAAAGTTTAAGTTTACACTGTTATAGTGGCGTAATGAGACACTATTTATAATTTGTGTCACTTTTGTCCATGAAATCTTATTATTTGATAAAACGGTAACTTTATTTCGCGAGTCGCTCCGGACAGTGCAGTGGACAGGAGGCGGCGCGCGGCAGCACCGCGTTGTAGCCCGCCATTTAATTCGAATATGAAAAATAGGTTTTCTTATCTAACAGAACAGAACTTTAACAACTTGAATATTAATGTAAATACTATACCACTTAACGCAATCAATATACCGACTTCAATATAAACAAATAAGATTATGAACACTTAAATAAGAAAAGGCTGTATGGTGGAAGATCTTTGCCTATTACATTTTTGAGAAATAGAAAGGAAACAAACTGTCAATATTATTCAATATTTATTGTTTATAATTTGTGGCTGTACTTTTCGTTTAGCGTTTTAGCAATTTTTGCCGTTTGGCTTTATTTCAGTGTAATTACTTACTAGAAATTAAATGTCTTGAAGAATAAAATAAACTTAAAAAGGGTTCTATTTTGAAATAGGTATTTTGTTATATTTTTAGAATGGCTTCAAAAATTTACTCTAGAAAACCAATAAATATCAATATAAGAGTCTGCCGAGTCTGCTTTGACGCCAAACACTCGGCTTGTGTTCAGCTTTACCGTGGAGGATTATTAAAAGAATATGAATTCTGTAACAATTTTAAGGTTAGTTTAAGTTAGGAATAAAAATTTAGCTAGTTGGAATCAAGTACTCAGTTCTTTCAATTCTATAATTTCTCTCACAAGAGTTTTTGTGAGTGATTTAAACAATTGAACATCTGGCCAGTGTGGCTTATATACTGTCTTATGTCCGTGTAAATCACAGTATTGCCACAACCTTAACAATCTTTCATTAAGTTAGCCATGGAAATCGTCTGGAGTGTCCAATCGTAAAGTTAGGTCTATGTCATAACATATCCTACCCGCAGCAAAATGTGAATGACCATGACTTCTGAATGTTGTCGGATTTATTAAAGGTTATGGATGACTAAATGTATGAATGGAATAAATATTTTGGATGTGGTACTGCCCTGAATACTGAATTACTGAAGAAACAAAAATCTTTGTAAATGTTAACTAAAAAATATATTGGAATAGCAGTATATGCACATTTAAACAATTTACTTTATCAAATCAACAGACATAGTTATTCATTTTAATTTACTGTAAAACATGTGAAATCAGAAAATAAACTAACTTTATATGTGATAAATTGAAGTTCTTATATAAAATTTTTGCTAGTACCTACTTCACAAACACAATATAAGTCATCACTTTACTTAGTTTTTATTTCTTAAAGCACATGATTTATGCATTGGTTTCTAACAGAATTAGTGTGTATACTGAGACTCTATAAAATCAAATTTCAAATAAAACCAGGCCACATCAATAGATGGCCTTTTCATAAGCCTAAGTCTTTGCTAGTTTATGGTCATGGATATAATTTTTTTTATATAACATCATAATTTACTGCAATCTGTGTTAAAGACATTTAGCAATAGAATTAGAATTAGAATTGTCTTTATTTGCCAGAAATATGGTACATTACAGATGTTAAATACAGATTGTCCAAACATATTTCGCCAAAACATTGGCATGCAAATTGTTACATATATGAACATATTTTAACATATTCAGTGGCGTATTAATAAAATCTAATAAATTTTTCAGTTTAATTCCAATGCCACATCATTTTAATTCGAGTCAAATCATATTATATTATAAACCAAATGTCAACTAAGCATTATTTTATTATAATTACATTTTATGTCAATATTTCAATATGTCATCACAATTACTACTAAAAACTAATAGAACTTTTACAAATTTCAGATTTAACCTTAACTATAGAACAAAATATCAAATGTACAATTAATATTATAAACCAACCTTCCTGTCAAAAATTGAAAATAAAAAAAAAAAAAAAAAAAATACCAAGTTAAACAAATATAATGTTATTAATCGTTGGAACATTTAAAAAAGTCGTGCAAAGTATAAAAACTTTTCTCAATAAGTATTTTCTTTAATTCTATTTGAAATTTTTTAACTGTTAATTCTCTTAAAAATTTCGGAAGGCTGTTGTATACTTTTATACTCATTACTGCGCAGTTTTTCTGGTATAGGGTTATGTTACATCGAGGATATTTTAATTTCGTAGGATCTCGACATGTGAAATTCCGAATTCGGTCATCTGCTACCTTAACAAATAAATGAGGATGTTTTTTTACAAAAATACTTATTTCATACACATACAGAGATGTCAATGTCATTACATTTAATTTTTTAAACAATAATCTGCAAGATTCATAAGGACCAATGCCAGTAATTGCTCTGATACATTTTTTTTGGGCAACAAACACTTTATTTATGTCTGTAGAATTACCCCAGAGTAAAATGCCATACCTTAGCAGTGAGGCTACATAGCCATGGTAAGCAGTGAGAGCTGCTTTTTCGCCCACTGTTTTTCTTAAAGTCCTAAGAGCAAATACAAATTTATTAAGCTTTTTACATAAATTGTCAGTGTGACTCTTCCAATTACAATTTTGATCTAAAGTTAATCCTAAAAATTTTACTGCTTGAGCTTTTTCTACCTTCC
Organism: Apoda limacodes; assembly: GCA_946406115.1. NCBI lineage: Eukaryota > Metazoa > Arthropoda > Insecta > Lepidoptera > Limacodidae > Apoda > Apoda limacodes. The sequence continues at coordinate 23,413,842 of OX291551.1, read as the reverse complement.
GCCCATCACTTGTTATATTCAAAACTGGGTTTTCTCTTTTATAATTTGAAAATTGAATATACTTTGTTTTGGTTAAATTAACTTGTAAGTTGTTACTTTCAAGCCATTCTAAAATGTCGTGAACGGTAGAATTTATAACATGTTCATATAAAATGTTGCTAGCATTGTTTGGTATAACTATTGAGATGTCATCTGCAAAAAGAATGCATTGGTGATTTGTTACAGACGGCATTGTTTTCTATTCGTCAAATAGCTTTTTAACCACATAAGAGCAGGACCACGTATACCATATTTTTCACACTTTTGGATAAGCAATTCATGTTTTACAAAATCAAATGCCCTGGTCATGTCGAAGAACAACCCAGTCACTGCACACCTTTTATTTATTATTTCAGTAACGCTACGTAGTAACATAAAGCTAGCTAATGTAGTTGATCTATTTTTTTGAAACCCGTTCTGTTCTGGTTTGATAATACTATGTTTTGTCAAAAAATTTGTTATTCGTACATGCATTGCTTTTTCAAAAATCTTTGAAAAAATTGATATTAATGTTATTGGTCTATAATAATATATTTAAGTCTATAATAGATTTAAGTGTGCTTTAGGCATGGGACATTTTCAGTAATTAGTCCTCGTAATTTTTTTCTCTAGTCTTTTTCTCAAAGTAGATCATGCAGCTCTTTCCTTTTCAGTCTTCTTGGATATTTTTTTTTTCCATGAGGTGTACCAATATATTTGGGTGCATTTCAATCTTTTTGTGTAAACAATTTTGCCATCTTTAATTTCCTGAGTGATTGTTTTGACAGCAAGGTCATGATAAAGTCTGCCATTTGTGATATACAATGGAGCATCTACTATCATCCTAAGTATTTTGGATTGAAATCTCTGTAGAATCTCAATGTTGAAGTTGGCTGCAGTGCACCATAACTGTATGCCATATGTCCATATGGGTTTAATAATGCATTTATAAAGAAAAAGCTTGTTAGTCATTGACAGTTGAGAATTTCTGTTAAGGAGCCAATATATTTTGCATACACGCTGGCCATAATACAAGGCATTTCGTGAAGATATGCCAAGCTCCAAGGTATTTAGAATTGTTTGATTGAGTGATAGCCATTCCATTTAGGGGTAGTGGTGGACAGGTATCTCGTCTGGTGGTGAAAGTGACTTGAACTGATTCCGTCTTGTTGGCTTTTATATGCTTATCTTTGAGCCATTTCTTTATGTTGTTGAGGCTTTTTTCTAGTTTTTTAGATGCTTTGTTTGGGCTCGCATTAGTGGCCATGACTGCTGTGTCATCGGAAAATATACCTATTACTATTCCATCGGTTGTTGGTAGATCAGCAGTGTAGAGAATATAAGATATACCTTTGGTCCAATTACGCTACCATGGGGTACTCCTGCTGAAATAGCATTAAGTGCTGTGGTTTCCTCTCCTTGCATAAAGATAAAGTGTCTTTCAGATCGGCAGGACCTGATTAAGGTATGGTAATTTAAAGGAAATGTTGCTTTATTTTGAGCAAGAGATGCCACACTCAATCAAAAGCCTGTGATTTGTCAAGAAAGCATTTATGGCATAATATTTTAAAAGAGCATATAATATTGACATACCATAATACATAACCTGGAAGACAAGCAGTTTTTTTTTACAATGCCATTTATTGTGAAGTGGTAGAAATAATAGTAATATAACTGGCCAATAGATGTCAAGAAGAGTCATATTTTTCAGTTTATCATTGCCTGAAAATGCGCATAAATGAAACCTAGCTAGATCGATTTAGCGCCCCCGAAAGCCCTTGCATGCCAAATTTCACGAAAGTCATTGGCGCCGTCTGATTTTATATATATATATAAATATATATATATATTGCATGGATTTTTTATTTGCCGCCATGACCTGCACACTGTAGATTTGAAAATCATATGCTTATAAATTTATTTAATTTCAGATGATTTCTACAAATATGCCTCTTATGCTATGCTATCCCTGTGCAAAGAAGGTTAAAGAATTTTCTATATTCAAGAAACAGTGCATTAAATCAGAAAACTTTTGGAAAACTATGCTATTAAGTAAAATAGTGAGTTTAAAATACATTTATTCATTATAACAAAGTAAAGACAGGGCATAGAGTAGCTGAGTGTTCTACGCCTTGACTATTAATTTGCTCAGTCTGAGAAAAAGTTATCCTTTCTTTTCTTTGGGTATTGTACTTCACATGCACAAACTAAGTCTTGGCAATTATTTATTTAGTATCTATTAACCTAAATGTCATAAAAATCAGTGGTTCTATGATTAGTTCATATTAGAAGTTTAATAAACATTTGTTATAGAGATGTTATGCGAAAAAATGTGTACCTGAAGATACAAGACATGAAATAAAGGGAGTTGTCACAGATGACAATGCTATTAATGACAGTGATATTGATTTTGATGAAAATGGTGTTATTGATGAAAGTGATGACTTTTATTTATTGGAAATACCAGATGCAGTAAGCAAACATGATAATGATGTGATAAATTGCAAGGACTGCAAAATGAACACTGACAAAAATGAGATTTGCAAAAGTAATCATACAACAGAATCAGCAAAAGACACTTTAAGTGATAAAAATTTAAAAGAATTGACAACGATGGAAACTGTTAAAATAAAAAATAACGTCAAATATAAAGATAATAAAGATGACGAGAAGACAGCTACTTTAGATAAGGAGCAATTGAATGGAAAAATTACTCGGAAAGGCCTAAAAATCAAAAAGAAAGCCAAAATCGTATATAAGTGTGAGCTATGCAAAAGAAAATACAGTAAGATTTTTATTAATTCTATCCATTAAGAAATGTAAAAATAAGTATGTCTGTTTTCACTAAGTGGTTTTTGGCCTTGTTCCTTAAAAGTTACATTGGCCTTTATCTTGGATTGTCATAGTTTCCTAAGAGAATTAACTCAACTATTTTCTGACACCTGGGATGTTAATTTTCTTGAATTGGGTGACAGCCATTACATAGATCCAGGAAAATTATAGACACTTACCCTAATTAGAGTTCTCATAAGAAACTGTATATAATTCCTGACTATAGCTTTCGAGCTAAAGTGAAATGTAATATTGCCACACTGTTTAAAGATAGAAATGGTAAACCATTAGCAATGAAGTATGTAGTATGTGAAGGTCACTATGTCTACAGGTTGTCTATGTATCTGGTCTGTCTGGTCCCAAAATAAACAAGTAAATTACAAGAATATGGATAAACTACTTATACATTTGGTTTTTTTTGGTAAATACTTAATATTAAGGTAAGTACATAGAAAACATCCAGACTCACGACTAACACAAATATTGAGTTATCGCGTAAGCGACTGTGATGTGCGATAATCGGACCCACGCTCCTCGGTTCAGCAGGCAGGTCATTAACCACTGAGCCACTGAAGAAAAGCCAATTTTTTTATCAAATGAATGTTCCATCACATTTAGTCTATTCACTATCCAGCAGTTTAACATATCGCATAAACATAAAGTTTAAGGTTTGTTAATATAATGATTTTTAATTATAGATTATCGAAAAGCTAGAGACAGTCATGCAAAAAGATGTAGTGAAATAGCAAATACAACTCCCAGATGCCCTAAAAGTGAATCACTGTCTTGTGGTAAGATTTATCTCATTTATATTTAAATTAAAAAAAATCACAATCAATGAGAGATGAGAACATTTTGGCTGCTCTTAACACATCTACTACTGGATACACTCCTGTATCTGTCAAATCGTTTGTCTAAATAATCCAGTAATGCATTATGTACCATAATAATAATAATTTTGGACAAATCACATAGCGCCATCTGGTTCTAAACTAAGCAAGGCTTATTATATGAACCAGACAGACAACATCCATTCAAAAAATATTAATATATATTAAACATAGAAAACAACAAGACTTAAGACAATCACAAATACCTATAATAGTAAGTCATGTGCGAGAATCGAACCCACGCCTCCGGTACCGCAGGCGTAATTATATTAAACCACTGAAACATAGAGGTTGTCCATTACAGCATTTCTAGAAATAAATATTTTTAAGCTAAATGAGAATATATGAATTTCTTAGGGAACCCAGATAAAATATGTTGTAAGATTTTAAATGAAAAATACCATCTTGGTGTGTTTGCTTTGGAGGCTTATTTTTTTTATTTATAGTGGAGCAGTTTTTAGTGCAGGGCACCGATTGCAGTTTTTTTTTAATTTTAAATTCAATTTATTGTGTTCTGTGTATCTATTCGTGTGCCAGAATCAAATCGCTCCTATTTAACTTAGTACTTTTGTATGATTAGCAAATTAAAATTTTAGCGTTTGCAAATATTTGATAAAATCCGAATCACGATTTCCTGCTTTGTTACATATATTGCTGCAGATGTATTTAATTTACTTTGACACCAATTTTAAGGCTGCCCAATATTAATAACATTACTTGCTGATCAATTTAGTTATTTTTGCTGACCAGTAGTAGCAGCTCAATTCATTTTGTTTGCTGACAAAATGCATTTTGGGGCTAACCAAAACCTCTTGGACTCGCTGACCGTTTAAATGATAGCCAAGGAAGGTTTAATGTTCAATGTTTTGAATGAGTTATGAGAGCTTGGTAACTGATTCTTATGTTTGAGAACTGATGAATTTTAATAAATGTGTTATCTAATCCTTGATGTGCATGTAAATTTAATTTTTAGGGCTGTGTGATTTTTCGAATAATGATGAACAGGAAATAAGGAAACACCTATTAAAACACTCAATAGATAACGATTTGCAGTGTCAACTGTGTCAATTTGTTGGCAGAGATTTTGCAGATATGTTGACACATAGGTAAGAAATATTCATTGCACTAGCAAGAGGTTACAATAATTAAACCAAGATACCTCCTTTAGGGATGGGTTTATTGTAATTATTTAAGTAGCATCCTAACATCTTTTTTTCATACAAACTGTGTTACACCTTATATTTTTTAGTTACCCCTCTGCCACACTATGCTCTTCGCGCTGCCGCGATGTTGCAGTCTCTGTCCACACACTGGTCTACTCGCGCAATTAATCACGACGCTCCGTACTAGGTCTTTTGATTAACGCCTAAAAAGCGACAAAACAGGGAACGTCTTTGCCTTCCGCCCTCGCTAATTCCCATGCCACTCGACGAGGCATTTCGCTACTCAAAACGTGTTTTTTTCAAATTCGCTATTCACCGTACTCGCAAAACGCATATTTATCCATAAAATGCTCTTGAATTAATAAACAAAATTTTATTGAATCAATTAAATGTATATAAATAATCAACAAAAACTTTAATTATTTCGTAATTCACTGGCATTCCATCATGAAATATGCTTTTTGCGACAATGACAAATATCAATTTATGGTGATAACTCATTTTAAGCAATATAATATTTAATTAATGTTATGGAAATTAAGTGCATCGAAGGTTGCATAGGAAAAATCTAACTCGGATGCACCTTAACATTGAATTGAAATTCATAATGTAGATAAGACTCAAAAATTTCGATAAATGAAATATTAAAAAACAACTAACAGTATGGAGTTCTTCAAGAAAGAAGTAATTTGATTTCTGAAGGGTCGGCAACGCGCAAGCGATACTCCTGGTGTTGCAAGCGTCTATAGGCTACGGTGACCGCTTACCATCAGGTGGACCGTAAGCTGGTTTGCCACACTAGTGGTATTAAAAAAAAAAAAAAACTTAATACCGCAGATAAGATAAAAAAACATTAAACCTGCTGCCCCATAGCCTGAGTGTTATTAAATACATCAATGGATAAATATATAGGCTTGCATAACATTTATTTCAATACAGTGTCAGAAACTGTTTTTGTTTGAATTGTATGCTAATGGCATCCATACGAATATTATAAAAGCGAAAGTAACTCTGTCTCACTGTCTGTCTGCTACCTCTTCACGTTTAAACCGATAAACCGATTTAGCTGAAATTTGGTATAGAGATACCAGATTCGAGTCCCGGTGAAGGACATAGGATAGTTTTTATCCCGAATTCAATGTTTCCGCGGGAATAACTATAGCTGAGCTTATACGAACTATAGCATACTATAGTAAACTTCATTAGTATAATAAAGAAGTTTTAAATCCTAATACATAATAAAGGATTATGACACTACAAGTATTTTAATTCCAGGTTTAAACATAAATCGAACGATTTGAAGCCTCGATTATTGTGTCCTGTATGTAATAAAATGAGCAGTAGAACAATAATGTCTATGGAGTTTCACTATAGATCAGTACACTTAAAAAAACCTGGTGGGTTGTGTTCTATTTGTAATAAACAATTCCTTGGTCACAAAATGTGGAGGAATCATGAACGATTACATAGAGAAGCAAAATTCATCTGCGATCATTGTGGATTAAGGTGATTCTTTAATTTAAAAAAAAGTTTATTAATTGAAAAAAGAACGCAAGTAAGTCGAAACGCTCGGCCCATAAGGACCTAGCTAAGTTTTTTTAAAGGTTTTGCTTCCAAATTAGTTGCAGCTACGTGTGAGAGAGCTGGCTCTTTCTTCGCTCAGAGAATTAGCATCTCTATTCAGCGAGGAAATGCAGCCTCTTGCCGCCCACGCAGGCAAACACTTTATGAATATTAGGTTCTTTTAATTTTTAGGTTAAATAAAGTTAAATAAAACAATTTCTGTCAAATTACTAAGACGGTAGATATTTTCTATAGTTATGGGTAAGTATTGAAAATATAAAAATATTGTCCCCTGGAAATCCTACATTATCACATGACAATTCAAAAGTGTTCTAAGAAACCTATTTGAATAAATATTGTTTGATTTGATTTGATTAATCAACAGCTACTATTTATTCCTTATTCCTTGCAAATTTCTAAAAAAATGGTAATTCTAAGGCTTCTATGGTATTTATTGTTACATATTTAGTAAACAGTTGTTTGGTCATTATGATTTATTGATTTTAGGTATAACTCTATACTAAGGATCCGCAAATGTCATAAACTTTTTCAACAATTTTGAAATTTTCTAAGGAAATTTTATTTTGTTTCAGGGATAAAAAATTTTGGCAATAGATTTAGTACCAAAATATTTTTTTACCTAAAACTTGAAATTTTCAAAAACAAAATTTTCAATACTTAAAAAAATTTATTAAATATAGGTATCTGTACTCTCTACCAATTTTCTTCACTTAGTAACATTTTCTTTTTTTTTGTGCAGATTTTTATTCAGAAATCATATAGTGACGCACTTAATCAATCATGGGGAAGCCAAAAACTTTGTCTGTGAAATTTGTGGAAGAGGATTTAAGAAAAAATCAAATTTAAAGGTAATGTTTACTATGGTACTATACGTATTTACATTCCATATTGTTTCCTCTTTTTATTTTTAAAGGTAGAAATTCCAATTTCCAATTTTTTGGTCACAGTAGCTTAGTCATCATTCTTTCACGTCACTAGGCTTTTGGCTGCAGTCAACTATTAATCTAACATCATTTAAGCTAAACTTGTAGTATTCCTGGACATTAACACACAACACCATCTATCTGGTCGCAAACTAACGAAAGCTTATACTATGAATACCAGATAACGGAATACTTTACTTTATATGCCTTTTTTGTAAATACATGCATATTATATAGGTATAGATACTCAAAGCAAACACAAATGGTACTAAACTTACAAACTTTGATGTTGAATATTGGCTTGGCTTGTCTTATCCAAGGATTGTCATTATTGGAAACGACCGATAAATGTGCAATTTTTTTACTTTAATTTCAGAGTCACCTACGTAACATGCACACCGATAAAAAGCCACTACCGTGTACTCATTGCGACAAGGTATTCAAAAACGAAGGCACTTTAAACTCGCATCTGAAATTAATATTTAGGGAGAAAAAGTTCATTTGCGAAGTTTGTGCTAAAGGATACCCTTCATCAAATATGTTGAAAAATCATATGATTTGGCACAGTGACGCTAGACCATTTACCTGCGAAGTATGTGGATCAGGATTTAAAGTGAAAGAGCAGCTTAAGGTTCATATGAGGGGACATACGGGACATTTTCCATTTTCATGCGATTTTTGTGAAAAAAAATTTGCAACAAGCAAACAAAAAAAAGTACACCATACCGTTCATACTGGCGTGCGATTACATGGCTGTCAATATTGCACAAGGACATATAATTCTAGGATTAGCTTACTAAAGCATGTCAAACAACGACATTCAGGCATACTTATTGATGTAACGGATTCTGTATAACTTTTAATTTGTAAATTATAAATGATTTAAATAATTACAGGGTTTTATTCAACTCTTAAAAAATGTTATTATAATCGCTTGTATCACAAGGGGAATTAGTCGTCGACACTACATAATCCTTGTCACTTCCTTTTTTTAATCTTCAAAAATCACAAGCCATCAGTATTGGTAGTCTTAAGATATTACCACGTATTAACTGGCAAAATTATTTCCCGCTTGAATCGGATAGCGTAACTATTCCTTTTAGTGATTCTGAAAAAATTTGGGAATAGCCCTTGATAGTTCTCTTTCTTGGATAGCACGGATTAAATAAATTAGCAGAAAAACCTCCGCCTCAATTGGATCTTTGAGATGTTATTGCGTAATCTCTTACCTGTTTCCACTAAAATCGAAGCGAGCTGTACAAATCTCACGGAGGAGCAACTAAGTAAGCTTGAGCTTCTCCAAAATATCTGCATTCGGTTCATATTTGGACTTCGCATTATGACCATATCTTCTAATATAGAGTTCGACTCAAGTGGCTCCCAATTCGACTTCGTCGGAATACTTATATTCTATCACTCCTGTACAATGTGCTGTTCAATCCGTCAACTCCTTGTTACCTAAAAGAACTTTATTAGTTCCACCAATCTTAGGCCCGGATTAAAAGTCGTTGCTAATCTATCAAGACATACGCATATTTATAGTATAAATTTATTATATTTTATGTATTAATTTGTATTAATGTTAATTCTTTTATTTCATGTATTTATTTGTATTTTTTATTTGTTGGTATATATTCTATGCTAATGTTAATATAATTAGTAAATTTAGTATTTATCCATTTATTTCTAATGTGCACCACCTACCTACTCCTATCTGGTTTTCTCTACCTATAGGTTGCCTCGTAAATATCGCTTTAGCGATAAGGCCGCCACTTTCTACAATCTCAAAATTGTTCTTGAAGTTGACCTACTTACTGGCGCAACACTCGCGCTCTATACGTACTTTGCTAAATGTCTTGCAAATACTCATAGAATTAAGTTTCTACTTTTCCGAAAAAGAATATTAGGTAGTAAGTTTGAATATGTAAAATCTTAACCATTATTAAACTGTAATATTTTAATTTATGGACCTGATCCAAACATTTTTCATTAAAATAAATAGTTTATTAATTTTTAATTTGGTTTTTTATTAACACCTAAATAATTTTAATTAAACAACTGCTTGTGTCCACGGACACTGCCACGCGTTTGAATCGTCAAGAAATGACAAAAATATGTTAAAATATACGCCATAAATCTGTTAATAGCTGTTTGATTCAATTTGTAACAATCGCGAAAACCTAAGAAATCATTACCTAATTTTTTATCTTTATTTTGCGGCCCGCGCACCACGACTAACACGTATTTGTGGCCCCAATGAAAAAAAGGTTGAGTACTACTAGTTTTAACGTGATAACAATCGACATGCGCATAGCGTTAACATATTTTTTTTTCAAATAGCTGAAATATATTTTTTAATACAGTTGCTCAAAAAGTGGCGTATTGCAGGGACGTATAGCGTTCGGGATGTGGGCTATTACATAATTGAGCTTTTTCTTTACCTTTTCCGAACTCGTGCGTTCTTTTTTCCAACTGTCAAAATAATGTCTATTAAAAAGAAAAAACCAACCACGAAGTTTTTACTAAAAAAAATCATAGTTTTTATGATTCATGCAAATATTTCTAAAAAGAAGCTACTAATTTGTTTCAATATCAGATTTAATGATTTGATTCAATGAGTTAGGTTAGGTTTCATTTCATTTCATCTCATTAAATTTCATTTTCATTTCATATCAATAAAAAAATTCTACTGAAGACTTGGCTGTATGAGCATAGTTCCCTTTGCCTACCCAGAATGGGTGAAGAAAACAAAAAAAAAATCTTTTACGGTTGGCGCCATTTTCCAAAAATTTTCTTTGCGAGTTTAGTTGTTTGTTGCACAAAATGACTAATTTCGACGATATTTTATTTGAATTAACACCACCGGAACTCAGTATAATTGCAAAAAATGCTTCGGAGAACATTTTACCGGAAAAGTCAAAAAGTCGCCACATATCTACATACGACGAATTTATTGCGTGGTGAGAAGAGAAAAAAGCAAATAGTTTTTCAGAAAATGTTATATTGGCATACCTACTTCTCCAAACTCTCAGCAAAATTAAAACCTTCTACGTTATGGTCGAGGTTTTCGATGATAAAAAGTATGCTGAAAAAGAGGAACAACGTGGATATAAGTGAATACCCAAAACTAAATGCTTTCTTAAAACGACAATCAGACGGTTTTACAACTAAAAAGTCGAAAATATTAACATCGAATGAAATGGAAAGGATTTTGAACGAAGCTCCCCATGATCGATATTAAGCCACAAAGGTAATTTATTAATAAATACTTATATTTTTCTTCAGTATTCAGTTTACGAAATTGCAAAATACAGTCAATATATTATTTAAAAAAAAATATTAATCAAATCCCTTTTTTTGTAGGTTGCGCTGATTTTTTGCGTTCTTGGAGCTTGCCGCAGAGAGGAGTTAGCCAATATCACTTAAAAAGATATTGAAGCCCATGGAAAAATGCTACTATTCAAGATTCCGAATACAAAAAATAAGATATCGAGAAGCTTTGTTGTTGAAGGAGATTTTCTTAGAATAGTGCAGAAATATATGAATCAGCGGTCCCAAAAAGCAAAACCCGACCGTTATTTCCAAAATTGATCAAAAAGGGAAGTGTACTCAAGCAATCGGGATAAACAAATTTGGTAATATGCCAAAAGAAATAGCTACGTTTCTTGGTCTGAGTATTAAACTGGGCACAGCTTCAGGAGGACCTCTGCTACACTATTGGTAGATTCAGGAGTTAATTTGACGTCCTTAAAGCGACTAGGAGGTTGGAAGTCAGACAAAGCTACTGATTCATTAAACATCAAACTAGAAACTGGGAAAAAATCACACAATCCATTCGTGGGTATCTTCTCTTTCACCCTTCTGGGTGTTGAGGTGCGGGTGTCGGGGGAGGGGAATTTACCTCCCACCATGACCCGGGCAGAAGCTCAGGGGTGCTAAACACCCCCGGTGAAATATTAATAAGGAGGCCTACTTTTCAGGCCCCCTAGTGGATAATGATTTTATCGCTGAAAGCGATATAGAAAATAGAAATAGTATACGAGAGTAGGCGCCGTGAATAAAAACAAAAGATAAAATAAAACAAAATAAAATAAAAACGAAGCAAAACGAAATAAAAGCAGAATCGAAAACGAAAGCAAAATAAAAGCAAAAGCAAAAATAAAAACGAACTTAAAACAAAATAATAGCAAAAATGAAAACGAGATAAAATAAGCATTAAGAGCGGAATGAGATAAGGAAAGGAGGTGAGTAGGTAGGAGGGTGAATAAGTAAACTTATTCACCCACAGGAATAAGCTCTCGGGGGAGAGCCCTGCCTTCCGGCGGGCGGGCGTGTAAGGGAGCTATGCCCCTTAAGTGTACATGGTGGCTGTTGTCAGCGCAGGTGAATAAACGTTTCGACAAACCAGATATGAACTCTGCGAGTGGCTCGGTTTTGGTGTCTCTAGCGATGGTGGAGTTGCGGACGTAGCGTCCCGCGCCGGTGATATATCTCAGCGACTTATTTTGGACAGCCTGAAGCTTACATTTACTGGTAGAAGATAGAAGACCGTAACAAGCAGGGGCTGCATAGGTCAGTCTCGACCGTATGTACAACTTGTACAGGCGAATTTTGGTTCTGAGTGGCAAGTCAGAGGAAAGCACCGGTCTAAGGCACGCCCGTGACGCGACCGCGCCTGCTGACACATGGTCTAGCATTTTGCGCATGCGCCAGGGGCGGTCTATAATACAACCTAGGTACTTTACACTGGGTTGCCACTCAATAACTTGACCTCGAAACACAAGTTTCGGTGGGAGAAACTTTTGCAGGCCGGTCAGTATTGCTGCTGTCTTGCTGGCATTAACGGCTATTCTCCACTTGTCCAGCCAGCCAGGCAAAGTGTCCAATAGTCGCTGCATTTTTTTGGCTGCTAAGCTAGCTTTGCGGGAGGAGGACATATAGGCGCTGTCGTCCGCGTAAAGGGCTAGGATGACGTCTTCAACACCTTCAGCTAGACCGGAGTCACTGAGAGTGGGGATGTCGTTGGTGAATAACGCGTAGAGCAGTGGCGATAGGCAGCTGCCTTGAGGTACCCCTGCTCTAATGGGTTTACATGCTGACTGGTTGTTCTCGACCGAGACGTAAAAGCTTCGTTTGTCCAGAAACGAGGCTATTACTCGCCCGAGCATCGGAGGGATGTCCGTCTCTAACAGCTTGTGTATTAAGCCTTCGTGCCAAACTCGATCGAAAGCCTTCTCCATATCGAGAAAGACTCCGACTGTGCGTCTGCCCCTGTTAAGCTCGAAGGCCATGTGATGGAGCACTCGTACAAGCTGAAGAGTGGTACTGTGGCTGTCTCTGAAGCCAAACTGTTCAGGCCTAAGCTGGATATGCGGGGATATCCTAAGTAAAAGTAGGCGTTCGAACAACTTGGCTAAATTGGACAGCAATGTAATCGGTCGGTAATGTTCTGGACGATGACGATCTTTCCCTGGTTTCGGGAGAACAATAATTTTGCCGATCTTCCACGAAGATGGGAAATGTCCAGTGCGCAGTATCCCATTGAAGATACGGGTGAGTGCCACCAGACCCTTCCTAGGCAGCATAATAATCGCTGTGTTTGGAATCTCGTCGGGACCGGGTGATTTGCGCTTGTTAAGTTTAGAGGCCTCCTTCCTAACCTCTTTAGGCGAAATAAAATAATCACCTCTTAGTGGTGGGGCTGGAGCCGCGAGAAACTGCTCTACGCGTTCTGTAACTCCTAATGTGTGGTCGGGGTCGATAATGGGGTTCGGCCTAAATTGGTCCTCAAAATGTTCCGCAAAAAGTTCCGCGCGTTCCGCTGCGTGGTAGTGGCGAATGCCAGCGGAATCTATGAGAGGGCAAATTGGGGCGGGGGTTTTTGTTATTTGACGGGCCAAGCGATACAGAGCCGTATCATCCTCACAAGCTTTAAATATCACTTGGTCCCACGAATGTTGCCTGTAATTGGCGATTTCTGCCCGCAGTTCAGCGCTAAGCTTATTTAGGTCCCTCTTAGCAGTTGGGCAACGTGTTTGGCACCAGTGTTTGCGAAGGGCCCTTTTTTGACTCCCTTAGAGCCTGTGCAATGGCAGTTGTGAAGGTACTAACTGCCTCTTCGACTTCTAAGGGAGTAGAAATGCCACCAGCCGGGAGTTGGTAACCCAACATGGTGCGGTGATAGTTGGCCCAGTCTGTTGTTCTACGGGGGTTGGGGAGCGGTTTACCAGTTGCAGACACTCCAAGGACCAATAAGATTGGCAGATGCTGAGTGTCAGTGTCGTGGAGGACCTCTAACGACATTGACCAGCCGATCTTATGCGCTAAGGCGATGTCCAGTACGTCCGGTGCGTGATTATCAGCAGAGGGGTAGTGTGTTGGTGATCCTGGACCGATGACTAAATAGTTTTTGCTCTCAGCATCTGCTTTTAGTTCACGACCCGATTTGGATGAAATTCGTGAACCCCATTGTTGGTGTTTGGTATTAAGGTCACCTAAAATAAGTGTGGGGGTGGCATCGCAAAAGATATTGTCGATGTCACTTGGATCGAAGGGGGTTGATGGTGGCTTATATGCGGCGAAGACTTTAAGCTCCGCATTGCCGACCTTTAGTTTTACACCTATAGAACGAATGTATGTAAAAAGGGAAAGGGGTAGTAATTCGTGAATAAGGTCACGTCTAATTAATACAGCCGTACCCCTGAAGGCCATATTAACGGGAGAAATTTCGTCTCGCCTATAGGTGAAGAAATTTGGAATGCGGAGCTCATTCTCACCTCGGAGTTTCGTTTCGCCCAGTAACACAATGTGAACATCGTGTTCCTGGACTAACGTTCTGAGGGCGGCTGTCTTGCCGATTATGCCCCCAGGGTTCCAATACACAATTCTTAATTTAAGGCCCCATTAAATTCCCACGTAAGAATTGTGGTGAGTTGTGCCAAGCCGTTAAAAAGGGCTGGCAGGGGATTTTGGCCGGCAGCTATGGCCTCTATGGCCGCGTTTAGCGCCGCTATTGCGGCTCTGGCAACATTTAGTGCACCAGCTTGCATGCGAGGAGGGCCCTGTGTGTGTAGCATGCCACTAGGGCGGTTTGACGTGGTAGGTTGCGTCTGTTGTGTAGCGGTCACTTTAGGCTGTATTTTCGGGATTTTAGTCTGCGCTGACAGTGTCTTGGGGGGTTGCGGGGGGTCCGCAAATTGAGGGGGGGGCATAAAAATGTAGGGGGCGAAATGTGTGTCCTGTGCTAACGGAATATTAACCGGAACCGTTGTTGTGGGTTGGGGGGCGGCTTTTTTCCGGCGTGGCCTCTTTTTTCTCCCGAGAGCTTGGGATCTGTCGGTGGGGGGGTTGGCGGGGGGCATTAAGTTTGCGCCCGAGGACAAGTCGTACTCCTGCGGCTGCAATTGTTGCAGGGGAGTGGGTGAAGGCGGGGGCAAATTTGTAGCCCGTTGGGCTTTGTTACGGGGCAACGGAGGGTTAATGGTCACCCCCCTACGTCTCGCCTCGCGCCGGAAAACGGGACACGAGCGGCTGTTGGCCGTGTGCGCTTGCCTACAGTTGACGCATTTGACTGCAACCGATTGCCGATCGCAGTCAGATGCTGGGTGCTCGCCGCCGCAGCGCACACATTTGATTGGCCGGTGACAATTGGAAGAGGCGTGGCCAAATGCCTGGCATCTATGGCATTGCGCCGGACCGGGGCGAGTACGCCATGCCTCGATCGTTATGCCAGGCATGCTGAGCAGCTCGTTAACTGCGTACAGCTGTTGCAACTCGGCAAGGGTATGCCTGTGCTGAAGCTGGGCATAGTAGATGCAGTTAGGTCGACCCCTAACTGCAGGAATCTGCCGCACGTGCGATACTGGGAAGCCGGCGAAGGCGAGGTCTTCAGCTATCTCATTGAGCGAGGTGTCTTGAGGGAGACCTTTGAGTGCGATTTTTTGTGGCCGCTCGCTGTCTAAGCTGTAGCAGTACCAAGATACTGCTGGGTCCAGCTTAGACAGCTCGTCAATGTAGGCCACAACCGTGCGATACTCCAAAGGAGACTTTGGGAAGAATCGCACCCCTTTGCCAAACGGGCGGGCGTTGGCGGCGTGGCCTAATATGGAGTGTAGTTTCTTTAGGTGCGTCGACCATTGGGGAAGGGACTCGACGACTATAGGGGGGTGACTGTTGTTTACTTTAGGGGCTGATTGGGCACTTACTGTTTGTGGCGGCTGAGCTTTTTCAGTCTGCGAAACGGTTTGAGGCGAACTAATTGCCTGCGCGTAGGAGCGACCGATAGGTGGCGCTGACGTTGAGGGCGCTGATGGCTCAGCGACAGGTTGGGGGGGGGGAGATCTCAGAGACTTCCATCCCCTCAGGTGGAGGGGGGAGCTCTTGGGTTGTCAAAGATTTTTGCCGATCGGCGATGGCCTCTCTTGCCTCGAGGCGTGCTCGCTCGGCAGGATCCTTCGAAGGGCTAAGAGAAAAAGGCCTCGGCCTAACGTCCCTGTTGCGAACCCTTGGGTCCCTGCGCGGCAGTGGGATTGATGGCGGGTTGGTACTTATTGGGGCCGAGATTGGGGGAGTAATTTTGCTGGTCTGACTAGTGTGACTGCCCTTGATTGAGGTGGATGAGTTCGGGTCTGGGCGGGGCGGAGAGTCCTCTATGGGAGAAAGCATTGATGGGAGGGTAGGGAGGTCCTCATCCCTAAAGATTTCGTCGCCGGACTCAGAGGCCGAGTACACCGACGACTGTGATATGGCCGAGGCCATAGAAGTCCTTGATGGGGGCCTAGAGGGTGGGAACGCGACCGAAAAGGGCCGGTCCGCGGTTGAAATTTCTCCGGTAAATAAGTTACGCGCCACTACGGCGGCGGAGGGCTGAGAGCGTAGCCATACGCCGCGTTTGCGTACGCCACCTCTGCGTACCGGTGGGGGAGCTGCTACGGGGGGCGGCATTACTTAAAAGTTATAAAATACACCAAACATACCTCTACGTCGAACAGGCAGCAGTGGGGGGGGGGGGGGGCGGAGGGGCCGCCCTTGAGAAACTGACGACCTAGCGATCCGCGGCAAGTAAAATTGCCGAGCAAAAAGGAAATAAAAGCGCTTACCAAAGTCGCCGAAAAAGCCGCTGAAAAAGCGGCAACCGTCTAACTTCAAGCGCTTTACACGTAGGCGCAAACACGCAGAACACGAACAACACCAAGTTTCGTCTGTGCACGCACGTCCGCCGTCTACAGAAAATATTATCTTGAAGCACATACACAATTTTTGCACTTGGAGATGATATTCACTTTGGAGAATGATTTACCGAATGGCGGCGATGACAATCCATTAATTTAAAGTCCAGTCCGTCTCCTTCACATGACAATACTGAAGAGAACGTTCGTCCATCTATCTTCGTTGATAATGATAATTCATCAGATCCAATTCCATCAACTAGCAAGCGCCATTGTATAACACCTTTGACAAATATACATGAACAATCACACGAAATTAATAATAGTTTGTCTCAAACAGTAAATATGCAACCTAAAACTTCCCCAGTTAGTTTAAAAAAGTGTATCAATTTCAATGTATATTTGAATTATAACTTTTATAAGAAATAAATGATTAGTTAGTTGAGTTTATTGTGACTTTATTATTTTATGAAATTGCTTCATTTTTTCGCAACTGTATTAAAAATAGTTGTTCAGTACACGTGCGGAACCGTCATTGAAACTTGTTCCGACTGCCAACCCTCACCTTCGGCTGCGCCTCGGCTCGGGTAGACATTAGTCGGAACTCTTTGCAATGACACGCTTTCCGCACTCGTAATGAAATATACTATATACTTAAAGCTTTCTTATATAGACATAGACAGACATTTATTTGGCACCAGAAAACACACACAATTCAAAACAAAATACAAAAAATTTAAAACATACGAACAAAAAAATAATAAATTTAAAAGCAGGCCTATACAGAATATTGTGAGTGCTATGATGCCAAAATTGGACATCGACTCAGCATATGCTGCAACACGAGTGTTACAGCGCTGATTTTCAGCGACGCCCATGGTGGAGGTGTGTCCGCGAGACTTGTAGTCGTGTGTATTGTTTAATATAAAATTATACTTAGAATGATAACTAATTGCATATAAATATAAAAGATAAATTTAAAAATATGTGCATGCATATAAGATAAATATATCCTTACATACATGCATATAAATACATTTACACATAAATATATTAATAAATAAAAATATTACCTTACTATAACTTAGCAAGAATTATATTTGACAGTTGATTTTGGCCACTGCAAATTAAACTGTTTTTGAAATTCCAAAAAATATATTTTTAATTTTGACTTAAAAGTTTTTAATTATTCAGATTGCGAATAGGTGGATGTATATTGTTCCAACACTTGGTGGCCGCGTATCTAAAACTGCCTCGAAAAGCGGTCGTGCGGTGTTGAGGTATTTTTAATACGCTGTCAATGGTTCTCATACTCCGCACGTTGTCTTCTCTACGCCAAAAAAATTTATATTTAGGTATTCAGTTTTACCGAATTTTACCACGCCAAACATAAGTGTCGCCAGGTGCAATTCCCTACGAGAATTCATGTTGAGCATATCTGCGTTATTTAAATATGGGCTCACGTGACTACGTGGAGGGATGTAAGAAGCGAACCTGGCACACGCATTTTGTACTCGTTGGACTACCCGTGAAGTTTTTGCCAGCAACCTGGGGCCATAAACAACATCGGCATAACCTATCTTATTTAGGATTAACGAGTCACAGAGTCTTATGCGCATGTCCTCACTGAGAAAGCCACGTACTCGGTATAATACCTTTAACCTATAGAAGCAGTTTCGAGCGATCTCAAGCACGTGACCTTCAAAGCGTAACCCATCGTCCATCAGCACGCCGAGGTTTCGACTTTCTGTGACGCGTTCAATCTGTTCACCGTGAATACGTATAGTGAGACTGTTTGCGAGCACACGGTCTATCTGGAGCTTCGATCGGGTTTAGTACCAAAGAGTTTGTCTCCGACCACAACGATATTCTGTGCAAGTCTTCGTTTATTTTAGCTACCGCAGCGTCGGTTTCATTTGGGTCAAAAGACAAATACAATTGTATGTCGTCCGCGTACAAATGAAACCTACAGTGCAAGATTTTGCTACAAATATCGGCTGTATATAAAATGAAAAAGGACAGGCCCCAAAATAAAACCTTGGGGTACTCCCCTGGTGACAGGGTATGGGGTCGAAAACTGCCGGATGCCATCAGTTTGATTTATGCCAACAATTTGAATACGATTAGTTAAATAACTTGAAACCATTTCACTATATTGTGTTCAAATCCGTAATAACTTAGTTTGGACAGCAGAAGAGGAACACTTTGCAGTCGAAAGCATGTGAAAAGTCGAGAAGTACCATAATTGTTCCACTTCCTATATCCTGTGAAGCCAAGATGTTATCCACCACATCGATTAGAGCCGTAGTAGTGCCGCGAGACTTTCTAAAACCTGACTGAAAAACAGGTAGCATATTTTTGTTCTCTAAGTAAGGGGTAATTTGCATGCACACAGCTCTTTCTAAAATCTTTGAAAGGCAACAAGGAATATTGATAGGTCGTAGATCCCTAAAATGTGAGTCTTCTTTGCCTTTGGGCAAAGGTGTCACTAGAGCTACCTTCCAAGCATCGGGAAAGGTGGATGTAAGTATAGACATATTGTCAATTGATGTAATGACTTCTATCGTGTATGGAAGAGTAAGTATCAACATATCTAAAGAGATGCTATCACTACCTAAAGCATTTGATTTTAGCGACTTTATTATTTTTGCTACTATGCTTTTGTCAATAGGCTTCAATATAAATGACGAGTTAGTATACCTGTTAAATTCGAAGTAGGTCATATCAGATAAAGATGTAGTACTATTTCCAGGCACTGTGCAAAAATGACGATTTATTTCATTTGGATTATTTATATGGTTAGGAAGGTCAGCATCACGCGATTTGCCAGTGACATTCACGGTGTTTTTGAGATTTTTGCAGAGAGCTCGAGAGTTGTTTATGTTTTGGTTTATGTATTGATTAAAAAAGGCACGTTTTTCATTATTTATAGCAGATTTGACGCATTTTTTGAGCTCTTTGTAGAAGTCCTTCTGTTTTGCCAGACCCGTTGATCGATAACGCTTATGACTCTCATTTCTTACACGCATCATCCGTCGCACCGTGTAAGTAATCCAAGGATGAGATTTTTCCTTGGCTATTACGCTTTTTACCGGAGCAAAGAAATCGAAAAGTGTAAGTATTATAAAATTAAATCTAGATATCATGTAGTTTACGTCTGACAAGTTATATGTTCAACAACAACTATTTCTTTTATTATTTTCTATTTGCCTACAAAAAGCTTCAGCAAGTACAATGGCCATGAAAAACGAGTTATCCATTTGTATGGATAAATCTGTAAAGACTTTCTCGTAGGCGGATTGAAAGGATCTCTTGAGAAATCCTCTAAAAGCTTAAAAATAACTTTAGGGATTTTTCCTCTTGAGGTGGAAAAATAAAAAAAAAACGAATAAGTAGGTAGATACTGCTTTTCAATTTAGCTTCTGTGTTAAATTTTTTTGGTCACATGTTTGCTTTATCGCGTGGGCTGTAGAAAATACTAGGGCTACAATTAACAAGTAATCCGCAAAACATAAAAGCATAAAAAAAGTATAAATAAAATTAAAAATTGATTAAAAAAGTGATTATAATTCATAAGATTCAGAAGACCCATTACCTACATGATACCTAAATAAAACGATGACCTTGGTGAGGGTCACATTCAAATAAGGATGAATCACATATTCTTAACTTTTTAAATGTACAGGAATACAGCACTGGCCAAATCTCATCCTACTGATGATAGTACAGACTTTTTTTATTTTTTTGTATTCGTTGAACCATTGTTTCTCCTGTAATTATCACCCATATTTTTGCAGTTACATATCCATCTACAGGACCATCTACGTCTTAGATTTTGATTCGGGATCAACAACAAATCTTGAGGATAGATTTTAAAAGGAACCTTGTCCCCACAAATAATGACTTCCTTAGCTATGTATTTTGTCGGCTCTTACATTTCCACAGATACCACTATGACCTGGGATCCAAACTAGTACAACATGTTATCCTAATTGAGAACACCTAAGTTTTTTACACTCAAATATCATCTGGATCTTACCATTTGCTTTAAATGACTTACATTGTAAAGATTTTAGGGCACTGAGAGAATCTGAACATATTACTGTGTGTGAGAGTTTAAACAGTAAGACATACTTGACTGCTTCTAAAATATATTCTCCTGCATTCACCAGTGTACACTGTATTTTTTGGGGGCACTTGATTTTTTGAACTATGTTATAATTCTCATAATATTAAACCGACACAACCCTAAAAGCATTTCTTTGAAGCATCAGTAAAGAGTGCATGCCAATTTGGCAGTTTTTGATCCCTTATTCTGGCAAAGTGTTTTGATGCATATGGGTCATTTTTAAATAAATCTCTATTGAAACACATGGATGGTTGAAATAACAGTACATCATAATCAAACAAAAATACAGGAAGTTTTTTAACTTTATGGGTTTGGTTTGGTACATTTGAGTCCTACAACAACTTAAAACAAGACAGGAGTTTTTCTTATGATTCCAATACTGTGTAGTGAATATTAGTAGTATATATAGTGTATATTCAGTAAGTAACTGTAATTTTCGCAAGATAGGGTGTTTTACTGGAATGTTCGAAATAAAAACTTATTTGCTAAAAATTGTCTTCTCAGATCTAATGGGGGTTCACTGCATTCAACTTGTAACGCATTAATTGGAGTCGATTTCACAGCACCAATGTTCTCATTGCACGAGACTGTATCTTATCCCATTGTTTTAGGGCCAATTTTACAACCTGGATCAATAAGAAATGATGCATAATCCAATATACTCCTAATTATCGCATTATAATTAGCTTTAAATATTAAGGATGTGCTCCCCACCATTTACCAGCTAAACATCGAAGTAGGTATATTTATGTTCTTTTTACACTTTATAATTGTATAATTTATGTATGAATTGAAGGTTAATTTAGAATCAAGAATTAGTCCTAAAAATGTAAATTCATTAGCAACGGGCATTCTATAAAGATATCTATCCTGGGTCTTTTTGCGTAAAAATTAAAATTGAGCTTTTTTGAGCACTAACTTAAAGGCTCCAAGTACCACCATATCAGCGGCTGACTGTATAAGCACACTGCTTGTATATAGGACCAAATCGTCAGCATATTGTAAAATTCTGCAATAAGGTATGACAGAATTCTTAAGGTCGTATGTAGAGAGGTTAAACAGCAAAGAGCTTAATACTGATCCCTGTGGAAAACCTCTGTACAGGACTCTAAGATTTAATTTCTCCATTAACTCTTAATAGTGCCACTCTCCCAGAAAATAAGTTAAATATGAAGTTAATAAATTTTAGTGGTAATTTAAGGCTTATTAATTTATCTTTAAGGACAGACAAAATAACACTGTCATAAGCTGAGCTTACATCTAAAAAGCAAGCTACTACAGACTTATTTCTTGACAAGGTTAAACGAATGTTTGATACAAAGATGGCTAAAATATCAATTGTTCCCTTTCCCTTACGGAAGCCATATTGTGTATGGGGTAGAATACCTTGGTGTTACATTAACCATTCTAATCTGCTTTAAGAAGATGCTCTGCAAACTTTACGAGGACTGATGACATAGCTAATGGTTTGTATCCATCTGCTACTTCTGGATCTTTTCCAGGTTTTAGGACTGGGATAATTATTTGGGTTTTTAAGTAATCAGGAATGATACCAGTATCAACAATAATGTTTAATAATTGTAAATAGTACTTCTCAAAATTTTATCCTGCATTTATAATAAAAGAATAGGGGAAACCATGTATGCCAGATGCTGAATCTATTATCGCAGAAAGCACAAACTGCAATTCCTGCAAACATAATGGAGAATAGGAAGAAGCTGTGTAATGGATGACCGAAGATGGTGAAGGTCAACCGCCCTCAATCCAGAAAGGCTTCTCCGAAAAGCGCTTTCCTTTTTTACACAACCAAACTACGTTACAGTCTAAAAATGCGAAACTTTGAGACAAACAAAGATTCTTACAAAATTACAATAAGTGTCGAGTAAAACTATGTTAATTAAGTAACGGGTAAGGATGGACTCCCCGAGCCTGGAGTAAAATAAATATGTTGCTGAAACAAATAATACACATAATATTTACAAAGCGAGATCTCCTAAGAAATATCTATTTTAATAACATAAAAATGGAAGTTCAAGATTTTAATTAATTTAAATATATCTTTGTGTAAGATACGAAATCTACATTATCATTCAAAACATGATTATAAACGATTAGGTATATTTGAGCTATATTTGTTAGAATAATTACAGTTTCGCTAAAATTTATTATGCAGTTATACTTAGCTTTGAACCAAGGTCTCCGTACACTATCACGTAATATTTTACAATTCACCCCGTAGTCATAGATTCACTTTTCGCGTGTTACTTCTGTTTCCGTCAAAAATCAACTGTCACGATTCCCGCATTCTTTCTGCAATGCGTCGGCGCACCTCTGTGTCGGAATAAAGCTGTAACTCTCAATATCAAAATTAATAGCGCTCGACCTTATTGCGTTTGCAATAAGCTCGTGTCTCCATTATTCATTATCTCATCCCCTTAAACTTTGCAGCCTTAACTAGACGCGTACTTACACACGTGCAAGCCATTAACCATTAATATTTCTTCGAAAGTCCGGCTCTCTAGAAAGGTTAAAAGATAACAAAAAATATTGTACCTGACTTTACTTCACGAAGTGTACACGTTTTAAGATTTTAAAATACTGCAAGTTATAACTTAATCGCTACATAACATATATTTATTTAGGTACACCCGTTTGGACGTGACAATTTGATTCTTTAAATGATTCACGAAATGCTCGAATATGTTTCCAGATTACTGTGGCAGAAGTCTCTGGTGAAATTTATTCACAATTTTTCTTCCAGTTTTCTTTATATGTAAAATCTTTTTAGTTTCTAGAGAGATTGTGGATAAATTATAAAAAAAATCATTTGTCATTGAATGTTTATATTGAAATTCAGCTTTTTTACGGTTTTGTATGGCAGCTGAACAATCTTTGTCCCGACAAGGATGTGAATGTCTATTAACAGTATGTAGTTTCTTAATTGGCAATAATTGATGAGCTGCCATACTAATACATTGCTTTGATGTAGTTAGACATTCCTCAATGTTATATGTTCATAGTTATTGGACGCAATAGGTTCACATAGGATGATAGAAGTGTCGTAAATTTATATTTCATCATCAAATTTATATTTTAATATTGGAGTTTGCGGAATAGATTTTTCTAGTAAAAATTCAATTGCTATTGCATAGTGGTCACTACCAAAAGTACCTACTGTACGGACACAGTAGACCATGACATCAAAGGAACTTGATAAGCAGAAGCCATAGTAAGATCAACTGCACTGATCATGTCTGTAGGCCTTGTCCTACGTGTTGGGGATCCATTATTAAGTAGGCAAAGAATATAATTATCTAGAACATTAAAAATATATTCTTCGAGAGAGTCTGTGTTTTCATTGCCCCAAACAGGATGATGAATATTAAAATCACCCATTGTTATTACAGGATCCTTAATTTTCGATAATAAGCTACTCAGAATATTCATGATTAATGAACAGACGGTCTTGGTATATACAATGATATAATAACTAATAAAATTTTATTTTAAAGGATTCTAGATTTTTAGCTAAAACTGAGTTGTTGACACCATCATCTCGGAAACTGCCATATCCAGGATTTTGAGATTTCACTCTTTTTACTGTGCATGTTCTGATAGTTCCACTAAATCGCCAGAGATAAGCCATGATTGGATTGAATATTGTTATTGTAGCGTTGTTCGGTTCATAATTTACAAAAGAATATGAAGAAAGCAAATTAGTTAGTGCTTGTAAGCTCTAAGATAGAAATTGATTGTGGACTATTAGGGCTCTGTTGCGTAGCACCATTAGTCACAACTGGATTAGGCTCTGTAATTAATCTACGATGTGCTACTTGGTCGTAACCATTTCATAGTTGTTGTGGTTTTTTTAGGTTTGATATTGACAAGTCGCAGCTCTTTGCATTATTGTATGTAAAGGAGTAGGAATAGATTATGGTGTTATAATTTGAGGCTTATTTTGATTTTTAAGGCATCACTATAGCTTTTTGATATGACTGAACTATGTAATTTGCTCGCTTCCACATAGAATATATTCCTTTCGGCCAAAGAAATTCTAATATTTTTTTGGCTGCTATATTCTGGGCATGACTTGCTTATGGCATTGTGGAAGCCAGCAAAACAGGCAGCGAGCTTCATCCTCTTCCCTTTCGCAAACATCGCCAGAATGTGCTTCTCCACATTTAAAAAACTCGTTCAGGCAATACCTGACCATCAAAACTTAATACAACTGTTTGTGTGGGTTTCCATTCTTTTACTCCATTAATAGTGACTTTATAATTCAATCTTCTTACTTTAAGAATGCTGCCATACCCAACGGGGACAACAACTTCTTGGATAATTTCATCTTCAATCAACTCAGTTGGAATGCCCTTGACTAAACGTAATCTAGTAGTACTAAAGGATGGAATAAAAGCCTTGTATCCATGTTCTTTTAAGATGTATGAAGTATGTACTACAAGAAATTTATTTGCCGAATCAGCATTAGTAAAAGCTAATGATATTCTATTTCTCCCTATGCTTTAATGACTGCCATTTACTATATTTTCAAATTTATGTGTATTAATAAACCGACCAAAATTTACAAGGTGTAAAAAGGTACCTGAATTAAGTGACTCCGTTGATTTTTGAACATGTACTGTATATGGTCTTTTGTCAGTTGTATTGTAACCTGCCTACATTGTATGTCTGCCTACCAGGGGAGCTGGGGCATGATTTGAAGTTTGTATGGTCTGTGGGAGTGAGAATCGGGGAAGCTAGAGAATCAGTAACTTGGGACTCACTGCAAGAGCGCGTCTCTTGAACCCCGTCAGCAACAGTCTTTTGGCCAAGAGGTAGTATCCTTTAAACTCTCTCCATTTCCAATAATCCTGTTTTGTCCAAGTGGAATATCTTCATCATGAATTTTCGGAGTTTTAAATTTTTGCGGGGCAAAGGTTGCTGCTTTACAAGTCGCAAGTCCGGCCCCATATGGAGTACTGCTG
Organism: Apoda limacodes; assembly: GCA_946406115.1. Classification (NCBI taxonomy): domain Eukaryota; kingdom Metazoa; phylum Arthropoda; class Insecta; order Lepidoptera; family Limacodidae; genus Apoda; species Apoda limacodes. Next base: position 23,388,154 of record OX291551.1, on the reverse strand, counting down.
CCATCTCTGGGCGGGTGCACCCGGACACCAGCTTGGCCCTTTTGACTCGGTTCAACGACGGGCTGTGAGAATTGTCGACGATTCCAAACTCACTTGCGGTATGGAGCCCTTAAGTCTGAGGAGAGACTTTGCCTTCCTGTGTGTGTTTTACCGCTGGTACAATGGGTTGTGCACAGAGGAATTGTTCAAAATGAAGCCCACGGCTACTTTCTACCATTGCACCGCTCGCCATCGGCAGGAAATTCATTCTCACACTTTAGAACCGAAATGGTCACGTACAGTGCGGTTTTAGAGAAACTTTCTCCCGCGAACGTTTGGTTGGAGGTTTTCTCCAAGGACTACAGTATGGGGTGCTTCAAGAAGTTCAAGGGTCGGCAACGCGCGAGTGCTACACCTGGTGTTGCAAGCGTCCGTAAGCTTGTTTGCCACCTTATCGGCATAAAATTTTTTTTGGACTTATTTTGTCTGTCGTCTTTTTTTCGAGCCCCTACCTAAAAATCGTGATACGAGATAAGAACGTGTCCTGGATCATCAGACAATGAACCAACAGTAACAAAATCTCCTGAAGATGGACCTCTATTATTATCGTTTATCATACTATCATCAGATGGATCAGGGTCTGGGGGCTTTTCGCCCCAAGAAAAACAATCCATTTTGTTTGTTTATTTTGTCTGTTTGTACGGATTTGCATAGAGTTTTCACTGGTAACTCAGGCTTAGGTTGGAGAAACATAAGGCTTTACTTCATAATTACAAGTTCCATAAAATTCCATAGTTTCCATTCCATAGTAATGCAGTTTTATATATAGCGTGCAACAAAATAAGGCAACTAAAGCCAGCATCACCAAAAGGCATTAAGAGAATGGAAGCATTTTTCCTCACCAGCCTCGGGGCACGGCGTATTTAAGCCATTGCTTTAATTTTAATGCTAAGGAGGCATGATTTTCCATTTTATCCCTTGTTATTTACCAGTATTTGGTGGGTTCTTGGAAGTTGCTGTAAACAGTACCAAATTTCATTTGAAAAGAACCGTACGAAGTTCAATGCTTACCTATGAACAATTGTTTACTGTATGAAATTGAGGCAGTATTAAACAGTAGAGTTCGCATACCGCTGTGCAATAATATCAATTACTTTTAATACTTTTCGCCTGGTCACTTCATCATTGGAAACACCTTACTTTCTTATCCAGAAAAGGATGTTTCCTAAATTTTTAGGGAAATTTGTTCTAACATGAAACAATCCTATTGGAAAACATGGAGTTGTCAATATTTGAACATTGTAATCTAGGCCTAAATGGAAATATGTAATACTCAATATAAAAGTAGGTTCTTTGGTTATTCTTAAAGAAGACAATACTTCGCCGATGCATTGGCCAATGGCAAGAATAATAAATGTTTTTCCAGGTTCAGGCATCTTGATTCGAACAATTGAAGTTAAACTGTCAACTAAGGTATGTTTGCTACGAATTGATTGTTATTAAATTAAGATATTTATTATTATTTTAAAGTTGCCGCATAACGTAAAACTTGATTTTACTAGTAAGATACCCACTGAGCATGAAAGTTACAGCAAGTTTTGGTAATAAGTTAATATATCGCACATTTGTAAGTTTCAGACTTGACATATCTGGAACATGATTAACTTGCATCTTATTGTTACTTTAAACTGGACCTAAGTCGTGTTTTTGACTCAATTAAATAATATTTACTATGGATCAAACTCCGTAACACTGGGTTACCCCCTGACATGTGGTCAGACAGGGTGGACTGACGTAGCTGGTTCTGTTTAATTTATATGTCAATAAGTTGATCGAGGTGTTGAGCAGCACCAGAGCCGGCTGCAATATTGGCGGAATATGTATTAACAACCTAAGCTATCCAGACGATATGGAGCTGCTCAGCCCCTCAATTAATGGCCTAAATAAACTTACAACAATATGCGAAAGATATGCAGCTACTCATCATTTGTAGTACAATGCTAGCAAAACCGAAGTTAGGATCTTCAAGTCTGGTAAAGGCCAAAGTGCCATTCCTCCTATTTACTTATGTGGTATAATTGGCCAAATAATATCGAGCAACCTGTTGGATGATAATGACTTAGAGAGACAGTGCAGAGGTAGGTATTGCTTGTAGGAGTAACGTGCTGGCCAGGAGGTTCAGATTAAGTTAAAGTGCGCTGTTCAAGGCATACTGTCAGGCTTTCTACACCAGCAAACTTTGGTACCATCACACGAAGAGAGTGTATAACACTTCGTGTGCAGTACAACAATGCTTTTAGGGCCATGCTCCACCTGCCCTGGCGGTGTAGCGCGTCTGGCATGTTTGCCGAGAACAAGGTGGATGACTTCTATGCTGTTCTAATGAGACATAAGGCTTCCTTTCACATGAGGTTAATGAGATCTGACAACGCGATTGTTAAGGTGATTTTCCACACCACTTATATATATAGAAAGCAAGCCATTTTGACTGCATGATGCCTAACTTATATTATGTTATTTGATATACATACTATGTAAAATATAATATAATAAATAAATATATTGTAATCATATAATAATAATAGTTATAAATTTATTTATAAAATGTGATGATAGGAGTGCAATACCGAAGCAATGTTTATTTTGAAACATCGTATCAAATTTATCTATCACTTTTCTAACAAAAGTGACTGTGTTTTGAAAACAAAGTTGTGGTTATTTTTGTATTAAACAATACAAAAATAACCACAACTTTGTTTTCGCAATATATTTGTTATTATTTTTCTTATTTTGTTAACTAATTGCAATTATAGTGTATATTTGACTAATTAGGTTAAATGATTAAGAGCAACCTTATCTTCTTCTTAAAAAGATTATGCATATTATATATCACAGCATACGCCAAGGATTCGCAAAAGCAAGTATATCGAGTGCCACACAGTATACTTTTCTCCTTTCTTTACTTTTTTTATTCTCTTTTATTTATGCTCCTTTTTTCTTTTCCCTTTTCAAATGGTTATTTGAATATTATGAAAAACTAGCTGATCCGGTGAACGTAGTTTCTCTTTTTGAAAACAACTGGCGCGCCACCTATGTGTGCACAGCAATTTACCAACATTTTATTACATTTGACGTACCCTTAGTGCGCGAGTCCAACTTGACTTGGCACTTGACCCAAACCAAACAATGACGAACACAACAAAAAAAGAATTATCCAATTTGGTGCAGTCGTTAGATACGGCGTGACCAAGAGAAATATCCTTTCCGCGGACTTTTTTGTAGACCTTTTTGAGGTGTACAAGACTGTAGTACATTATTTTGATGTATATCGTAGGGTTCAGCCAGCGTTTGATATGTAAGCGCAAAAATGTGTTTATTTACGACATCACATTAAAAACCTCATCAGTTTCATCTCATTAAATTATCAGTGTTTCTCTACTTGTGCATGTATTATACATATAAACCTTCCTCTTGATACATATAAATCACTCTATCTATTTAAAAAAACCTCAGCAAAATCCGTTGCGTAGTTTTAAAGATCTAAGCATACATAGGGTCAGCCAGACAACGGGAAGCGACTTTGTTTTATACTATGTAGAGATAAGAAAATAGATTGCGAAATATTTAAAAAAAAATTACCGATGAAGTACGAACGAAGTACTCCTTCGGCCAACATCGGTTTTGTTCGGCCTTCAGGAAGATAACAACTATTAAATTTATTTGGTAGCTTAAGATCTGAGGTTCGTGGCTCGTTCGTAGAGCGGCCGCTGCTGTCGTAGGTTCGAGCCCAGAGTCTGATCACAATTTTTATATAATATATGCCTATTTGTTTAATTGTTACCCTAGCAAAAGCGGGCCGTTTCGACCATCACCTTAAAGAGAAATATGTAGTGATATGTGTAAGAGATCTTGTTTTATGTATTTAAGATAATTAAATGTGTGTAGCTGTGATGTAACAAACTGCCAGAAATATAAATTCTGATGGTATTTTTTGCACTAAATAATTTAAAACTTACAGTAAAGATTTATTTGTAACATTTATGTAACATTTGCGCCGTAACTTTCTGTTACTTTACATATTTAAAGTTGTGTCAATGTTTAATTTAAACTTACGGAAACTCAACCTAGTAACTTGCTCAAACGTTATAAATATAATATTAATGCAACATTACATTTAAAAGTGATGACAAATTTTAGTGATCAGGACTGGGCAAGTTACAGGGGATAGCTAAAGCTTGCTGGAATGTTGCAATCTTGCATTAGGAACTTACAAGCTCTCAAATGTAATGTTCAGCAATGTTATTGCAAGTTTGGCTTGCTTAGTAGGTAGGTATGGTTAAATATTGTATAAGTAAATTTTTACGGTTCGCCTGATGGTAAGCGGTCACCGTGGCCTATAGATGGCGCTATAAAGAGTTATTTTACTTTAAATTTCACAATTTGTGTTTAATCTTCTGTAAGCCGGAGGATGTTGGCAACACTAACATTATATCTTTGTTTTCCTTAAAGTTTTTTTATATTATCTCTGGTTCCCTCCAATGTATTGATGATGTGAAGCGTAATTTTTAATTATAAATATTGTTGCAGTAAACCAGCCTCCAGTCTGCCAATTGTGTACAATGTCACATTTGTCTTAATTTTGACATTTACGGGTTACCTCGCGATGTTTTTATCCACCGAGAAGCCAATGCTGTAAAAATGTACTTAGGAAATTAAGAAAAAGACTAATTGTTACACGCCGCGCTCGAACCTCCGCCCCTCAGAACGCAAGGTGAAATCGACAACTCTAGCTAGACCACCAGTTTAAGATTATAGATACTTAATTTTTTAATTATGATAAGTTTCATCTATGAGAAGGCGACCGATTCAATTCAAAAATAATGCCTGGCTGCTGGTAGGCTTCCTTTAACTATAGGTGATATGTTTTTCGAAATATACCCCTTAGATAATAAAAAAATAAGGCTTTAAGTTTGTAAACATATTGAACGGAAAAAGTGATGGGAGATCTTGGATATAACGTGAAGCATGAACACACACATACCTATAGAAATAATAGTTCTACGCTAAGTGATAACAGATCCAGTAAACATATCAAAAAGGTAACATATTTCGATTATTATTAAAACATAGAGCTTTTAAAAATGTGTCTGAAAACATTTCAGAATTGCCCCTAAAATGAAATTACAGCGGATAAAGCTAATGGTATAATTTCATTTCCGAAGGTACTTTTTGAGGCACCTTTCTGTTCAAACAAACTTCAATACCGAGGGAGGGTTCTCTCTGATGAGGTCAGGTTTATTCGAGGTGACAACGGAGAAATTCTATTTCATAAAAGGAAGGTGTGTTTTTATTAATTTAAGAGAAATAGTTTATTGATGTAATCTTTTAAGTAAGCATTTTGTTTTAGTTGAGTGATCTAAAAAGATATCTAGGTGTCTCTACATAGTACATGCTGCTAGTTTAAGCAGGGCTAGGACGCAGAGATCACACACTCACTTCCTACTAGTACACTATTTTTGCTTGCAACAACAAGCTGAATGATTTAAGGTACTTTTGTTTTCACCCTCTCTGAAGACTCCCTTTTTTGTTTGTTTATGTCTGGTAAGAAACTGCGTGATATAGAGAAGTCCCAACCAACATTAACACATTCATCTATCTCCCCTTTAGCTTAGAACCATAAAATAATTCTTAGTCTAATAACTAACAGTAAAATATGTTTTATCAAATTGGGTCCATTAACTTTAGTCAGACGGAGTATTATAGGTATATTAGGTAAGTACTTTTGTACTTAGTATTGAGAATGGTGCGTTAAGTAAGTAGTAGGCCTACTCAAAGCTAAAACATAAAGATGAAACGTAACATTACTTTGATGCCTACTTAAAATGTTGGATAAGTAGGTACTTTTATATTTATATATGGGTCAAAATCAAAGAGGTGAGTATTTTACGTTTCGTATTTCCGACAAATTAAGTTTGCTTATAAATATAAATATACATATTTTCAAAGTTCTGGCGGTCAATGGGAATTGTGGTAGTCCTAAATTATTTTAATTAATTTAAAATAATATGAAGGTAATCAATATAATACAGAATTGGTTTTGAAAATTGTACACAACACGTTTTTAAATAGGAAAATGTTATTATTTACTATATTTTTACATTTTGTTTGGTGTGAATTCTGAAACATTAATTTATTTTTTTCATTAGTAGACTATGCCGTGTTAAAATAATATTAGGGTAATTCTAGGATATTGGATAGTGGAATAAGTGCCCCAATTTTTATTACACCCATTTCGCGTTTAAATAACTGACCGGTCTGATCAAGCACCGAACAAACCCGCCGCCTGCAACTGGTACGCTGCGAGCTAGTAGTTGAAGTGCCCCTTGGGGCATCTACCCTCTTTAATTTAACCTTAATGAACTGCAATGCTGCGAAAGTATAAAAGAAAAGTGGGTGTAAATCCCCGAATCGTTCCTATCTTAAGACGATGCCAATTTCTCGAACAAGGTCTATCTTACTTATTCTAGATTGAAGAAGTGGCACTAATTACACAGCTAGTTAAAATACAGAAGCTGGGGAAAGGTATAACCTAAAGGAAAAATCGAACAGAATGTTTAAAAAACCCTTAGAATTTAAGAAGACTTCGTAAAAAGGCATTTGAACTCTGATCAGTATTTGTGTATAGTTTGTGTATTGTGTATATTCCCGTGGGAATAACTATAACGTTGCCGTTTTTGAGACGTTCCCGAAAATAACAATGATGGTCTTAAAATGACAGTGAGCATTACAAAACCATTATTACTCAAAATAAATACGCTAATCGCCATATACCTATTTATAGCAGTACCTATATTTAAATGCGAATGTTTGTGTTATAATGTTATTAACCAAAAACTTTGTCTAAAGCAAACTGTTTTCCTTTCTGATTTTGACCCATATTATTAGGGTTGTTCCCCTGTGTCCAACTATTTTGTCCAACTAGTTGTACAAACAAGGAATTTTTTTCCCCGTAGTCCAACTAAATAGTTGAACATTGGAAAACCGAAATTTACAGTGCCCGTTGTACAACTGCATGGCCAGTTGGACCACTGCCCCAAAATGATAAAATTAAAACTTTTTACCGACTTTAAAAACGGAGGTTCTCAAATGAGGTTTTCGTGAAGGTTTTATAATGAATTAAACATTATTCCTTTTTAACCGACTTTTAAAAGAATGGAAGTTGTTCTAGTTAAAAAAAGCCAAGTGTGAGTCTGATTTGCGCACTGTGGGTTTAATACGGAATATAAATACTTACCAAAACTTTTTAACCAAGTTCAATTGAAAACAAGGTTTTGCATAAAATCTTAAAGCTTTATTCCAAGTGATAGTTTTAAAATAGCTCCCTTTATTTCTAAAACTATTGATCATAGACTAGAAGTTTCTTTACAGAAGTGACAGATCTCATCAAGATCTTCGTTTCGGGTAACAGCTGTCAAACTAGAAAGTGCTTTATCTCCAAAACTATTGATCATAGACTAGTAGTTTCTGTACAGAAGTGATAGATCTCATCAAAATCTTCGTTTCGGATGACAGCTGTCAACCTAGAATGTGCTATATCTCCAAAACTATCGATCAGAGACTAGTAGTTTCTTTACAGAAGTGATAGATCTCATCAAGATCTTCGTTTCGGATGACAGCTGTCAAACTAGATAGTGCTATATCTCCAAAACTATTGATCGTAGGCTAGTAGTTTCTTTACAGAAGTGATAGTTCTCATCAAGATCTTCGTTTCGAATGACAGCTGTCAAACTAAATAGAAATTAAATTTTGAACAGTATCGGTTTACAAGTTCTTTTAGATTCCATTTATTTTATGGAATCCTAACTAAATGCGTGTACTTGTCCGTTGTTAGGGTTCCATACCCATAGGGTGCCTACGGAGCCCTTTTACTTAAGCCTACGCTGTCTGTCCGGCTATAAAAGGGCCCTTTCAGACCGAAATAGATGTAAACCTTAAATTTTTATAGAATATGTATTTAAATGGCGAATTAGGTATCTTACATATAATAGGAAGTTAAAAAGTAGAAATTTAAGGTGTATCCCCATACATGGAACGCGTGCTTCATTTTCGTTGTTTTGCTCTATCGTCAATACAGTAACACATACAAGTTTCAATTTTGCAGTAATGATAGTGTAAGCTCTACAGTATAACAACAAATAATAAACATTGGCAAAGTGCGAGACGGGCCGAGCCACCATCCTTAATAACCGTATCAGACCCTTCGGGCGATTATGCAGAGATGAACAGTAACACGTTGGCTTGTTTACTTGTTTTTGTTATTTTAATACCCTTTCTTTAAATGACTATCCATTTTTTTAGTGTTTGAGATTTATTAATAATATACCAATAGCGGTTCCTGTAGTACCATGTGGAGTAAGAATGAATACGTTTAACTGCCAGGCTACGATTATAATTTCGGAGATATAGCTCTCTTTATTCACATATTTAGATCTCAATGGTAAAATAAAGTTGCTTTAAAAACTAAATAGTGGTTTATTATCAGCATCCATATTTATTCTTTGTAAAACTACAAAAAAAACATTATATTGTAGTGAATCAACTAATAAATACATCTTCCTGCAAGCTTTACAATGTGAGTACTTAAATTAAAAAAAAGCTTAAGTAATTTTTTACTCGCCTATAGTTTTACAGATCGCATAAAGGGCACACCGTGTGAACCTATAAGAAGTCCTCAATTCTATGACGAGATTTAAATAAAGCTAGTTAGTAACTCCTGAGATAAATATATATATTCATATATCTTACGGAGATATAGCACTTTTTAGTTTGACAGCTGTCATTCGAAACGAAGATCTTGATGAGAACTATCACTTCTGTAAAGAAACTACTAGCCTACGATCAATAGTTTTGGAGATATAGCACTATCTAGTTTGACAGCTGTCATCCGAAACGAAGATCTTGATGAGATCTATCACTTCTGTAAAGAAACTACTAGTCTCTGATCGATAGTTTTGGAGTTATAGCACATTCTAGGTTGACAGCTGTCATCCGAAACGAAGATTTTGATGAGATCTATCACTTCTGTACAGAAACTACTAGTCTATGATCAATAGTTTTGGAGATAAAGCACTTTCTAGTTTGACAGCTGTTACCCGAAACGAAGATCTTGATGAGATCTGTCACTTCTGTAAAGAAACTTCTAGTCTATGATCAATAGTTTTGGAGATAAAGCACATTCTAGTTTGACAGCTGTCATTCGAAACGAAGGTCTTGATGAGATCTATCACTTCTGTACAGAAACTACTAGTCTACGATCAATAGTTTTGGAGATATAGGTAGCCATTTTAAAACTATCACTTGGAATAAAGCTTTAAGATTTTGAGTGCAAAATCTTGTTTTCAATTGAACTTGGTTAAAAAGTTTTGGTAAGTATTTATATTCCGTATTAAACCCTCAGTGCGCAAATCAGACTCACATTTGACGTTTTTTAACTAGAACAACTTCCATTCTTTTAAATTCGGTTAAAAAGGAATAATGTTTAATTCATTATAAAACCTTCACGAAAACCTCATTTGAGAACCTCCGTTTTTAAAGTCGGTTAAAAGCTTTAATTTTATCATTTTGAGGCAGTGGTCCAACTGGCCATGTACAACGGGCACTGTAAATTTCGGTTTTTCAATGTTCAACAATTTAGTTGGACTACGGGGAAAAAAAATCCTTGTTTGTACAACTAGTTGGACAGAATAGTTGGACACAGGGGAACAACCCTATTATTAGCCATTAATTGTCAATTTTTTTTAGTTAAAACAACTAACCTACGATATTAATAGGTCACCTTTTCTTCATAGCTAGATTTCATAACATTTTCGGCAGCTTTTTGTACTATATTAGGTTTTAAATAACTTCACTATAGATTATATATCTTTGACACACACTTGACGTTTTTTTTTACCTACTAAAGTAGACGGAAACCAGCAAAAATAACAAATTGTCATGTAGGTAAGTGAGTGGGCGCCGATAAAGACGTTGCTCGAGATTTTTTCTCTAAATAAATTCGATTCCTCTGAACGGCGTCGCAAATAAGATCACGTAGTAATGCTATCGGCATTTTAACCATAGGACTGAACGGATGAGGTATGCGTGTTTGAGGTTAAAGGTAATTATTTTTTTTCATTTGGATTTATCATTCGCTGACCCTCGACCCATACACTTATACCTTACGAACCAGCTCCCACAAAAGCTAATTGAATTAACCCATAGTAAAATTTGATATCCTCTTATACGTATCCTTTTCAGCTTAATTTTACTGCCAAATTCTAAGGCGAACGCAGTTTGTATAAAAAAAATGGACGGAATAAAATAAAATAAATGTCAAAGATAGTTTTATAAAAAGCTATTAGGTGCAAAGTGGATGAATAGGTACCTACATTTATGACTAAAATGCTGGGAAAAAAATAGAACTTAATTAATAGGGAGGCAGATGTAGCTACTAATAGTTTCAAATCTAAATATTGTATATTGCGTTTTACTTAGTATAAAACTATATTATATTATTTTTAATAGGAAGTTGAAAAAAAAAAATTATCTACTGAGTTTCTTGCCGGCTCTTCTCGGTATTAAAATCGTTTTGAACCAGTAAGGTTTATAAAATTAATAATTAAACTGACGACTCAAAAGTGCTGTTTAAAAGTCTTCTTCATTAAAAAATATTTGAGTTTGAGTATAGTGGCAATCACAGTTCGTTCTCAGTCCGAACTTGGTCTGATAAAATATACTATAATATCTATACGTACTTGAATGGAATAAGATTCTACTGAAACTTGCCTGTTAGGGACATATACAATTCATGAGACGTGCAGACCGACATTGGACTGAGGACACATAATTCTTGAATCTATTGTAACGGGCCGTATAATACTTAATTTTTTTTAATGTTCAATAGTTAGCAGTTATTTAAAACTTGCAAAAGGTTAAAATTTAGAAAAACATTAGCCATGGGCGGCATGTTAAATTAGTTAAGCGTCAATATTTTTTTTACAACTTAATCACCAGTCAGAGCCATTCTCAAAAATGTTCATTTTTACTTGGAACAATGTAAAAACTAAAGATAAATAGCTATCGTAAATGCCGTTCGTGGGAGTTTTGCTCTAGGCCCTGCACGTGTTGAAACAATAGAATAGAAAAAATTGAGAATTCCTAAGAAAGATGCAATGTATGATATGATGCAAAGTAGAGTATTTAGAATTGTATTTAATGTAGAAATTAATAATAGATTTAATTTTAACTAGTATTGAAAATCAACTGCTTGCTTGAAAACGTGCTTAGCTTGTATTTACTTATGTACCTTAAATATAAATATATATATACGTACTACTACAACACTTACACGATAACATTAAGAGCGCTCTTATAATACATACTTGACACAAAATCACTAGCATTATATATTATTCTATTATATATAGATATATATATATATATATAAATATATATATATATATATATATATATATATAGTTGTAAGATATGTGTGGAAAGAAATCTAGATGATAAGTCTATCTTATATAACTAGTTAGTTATAGGCATGTTAAGCTAATAATAAACCAGTACCTAAAAATTGTGCATGTAAACCATAATGTAATAATTATAATGGGTTTGACCAAATATTATACATTGTCAGTACTTGCTACCAGGACAGATCAATAAAGTAATTTACTTTGGAAATTAATAAAGTATCAGAGTATTCCGATACTATTCGTTAAAAAAGATTTAATAACTCTAACTGCGAGTCCTTCACTGAAGTCAGTAGAAAGTTTAACAAAGGGCTTATCGCGTTGCAGGCAGCAGGACGGGATAGTTAAAATAGTTGAATGAAACTCGACCCTGTTGTTTACACAATAGAGTCGTGTAAATATTAATATGTTCCTCGAGTCTGTTTAAGTATAGCTAGCGACGCGGGCGGGACAGTCAGTCAGGTTCTAACCTCCGTGAGTTGTGGTCGTCAGAAAAATTCCGACGATATCGTGAGTGTCAGTGAAACCGTGAGCCAAGTCTGCGAGTGAAAGAATCAAAGTTGAGTAAAACTGAAATATTATTTGATTTGGTTTAGAATTCAAACTTAAAATCGTCCTAATGTAAATTACAATTAGCACTTGCATTTGAATCTTTCGTGTAGTATCAAATTAACTTTGGTGGTTGGTTACTCACATAACCAAACGTGATATAACCGAGGGTTTGACTAATATAAAAAGATCCTTTACCAGATATCATTTCTGAATGTAGGTTAATTGTAGAGTCTGGAGACTTCTCCATGAATAGGATCGTGTAAGAAAGCAGATATTCTCTTCCGGGAGAAAGATCTGTGGACTGAGGGCGCTGTTGTACCTTCCTGGAACAGCCTGGGAAAGTCTGGCCAATTAAGCCTAGGCTTTGTTGGACAAAAGCTAAGACTTTGGAGAATAAGGTGGTCCTATTCGGTCCTATTCGGCGTTTCAACGCCATTTTCTTTCACGTTTTCTATTATATCGTTAGCCTTAAACGTCTTTTAGTAGACCAAATATATACACCTTAAATTGTCGAGTTTCAGAGAAAATCTTCAACTACGATCTGCCAAAAGGAGCAGACACACAAGCTTGAGCAGAGAGAAGGAGCCAAGGAATAAAAATTGTTCGAGGCAAATAGGCGTGATACCATAATCAAAACAACCAACTGTATGTAATTCATTTGTTTTCTGCTTTGTTTTTTTTCGCACTTGTACGGCACGGAGAAAAATACAACCAGATCAAACTCTTAATTAAAATTAATTAAACGAAATTATATAATAAAATATATAAGATAAAATATGAAATATATAATTAAATTTAAACTAGACGATCCGGAAAATAATCATATTGACTTAGCTATCATTTAAAAACCAAAAGAAAATTAAATAACAGGTAAGGCGTTATTTACCCAGGTAGGGGTCCTCCACACTATTATACCAGACCGATATAGGAGTTAAGACCAAAACCGAACCTGTGATCGGCATAATAGCACAGCATAATAATCAAAAAAATTGTGTGGATCAGCACTGAAGATTGCTGAAATCGTAAGTAGGATTTTCAAGAGTTTTCTCCACATTTAAATAGTTGTAGTACCTAATTTCATTTATATTGATACTTAGATCAATAACGTTGAATATAATTGCAAATAACGATATCTGTTCTGTCCTGAAATTAACTTAAAGTCCTGTTAACATAATTCTTACAACTTTTCAAGGACTTGTTTGCACTCGAGATTTATTTGATACCTACTTGAGTAAGGAGCGAAGATTAGTGAAATTCCAAAACTACTAAGTTACTACTAAGTTCAAGAGCTCTTTCGTGTCAGAACTGGATTAATCACTTTGAAAGTCTAGATAAATAATTTGTAGCTGATCTGTTGCCTAGGCTACTTCAAAGTAATAAAAATTGTTGCATTTCTTAGTCTACCTATTGTATCCACAGCCCTTGTATGTCCTCTGCTAACTGTAAGGATACAGGCCTCTCATTTGAGAAAGAAGGCTTAGTCCATTATTATATAATAGTTAATCACGCTGGCCCAGTTTTGGCGGAAGTTGTTGAGCTGGCTGTGATTTAACTCTTATAGTGCCTTTAAGTTGCTCATAAGGCCACTCACTTGGCTTAACTACCTACTGCTGACATATGACGAGCCATAACCGAAGAACCGACAGACCAATTCAAGATCAAATTATGGTAAAGCTTGCTTGGTAAACCCTGAAGATGATGTCCAAAGAAGCCGGCCTAGCCTAGTTCCCTCTAGAAGCTAAACAAGTGGCCGACATTGCTAAAGCCTTTGAGTGTTTCTGGGGCCCTATGTATTTTTTAATTTAAAGGATATTTGTGTTAGTATACTTCAAAGATATAAGTTAACATTTCGGTAAAAAAAACTTACCCTTTCATGTCAAGTAGGATAAAATAGTTGATTACACAACAAGTGACAAAACGGCAAATTTCATGCGAGGACCTAAGTTAAATTCTGAGAGTAAGGACGAATAAAGTTAGAATCCTAATTCATGTTTTCGTTACACAATGTTTCTCGACTAGGTAGGTAAGTATCGTGCAACAATATAAAACAGTTACTTTTTTTATTAAATTTCAAAGGCGATCTGTTCAATTTCATAAAGGAATTCAAAAATACTTACTCTTTATTAAGTACCTAAAAACCACCCATTACACTTTTAATTAACTTGGTTAATTTGCTATAGCAAACTTTTTTGGTATAAATTCAAGGACAACCGCATGTAGCATCGCAGATAAGACCCACTCGAACGTACACAAAATATATCATTAAAATCGTCCATGTTGTGTAGGAGAAACACTGCAGCGCCACCTACCGGGTCCAATTGTGTTTTCAAACCATCCAGGAACCTATTGAAATATTCAGACAAAATTTCACCCAAATCGTTCCAGCCGTCCAGGAGTAACGGTGACAAACACACGTAAAGAAGAATTATACGTAGAAAAAAAACCACACACAAGTGGGTCACACTTGACGTTTTTAAGTACCACAGACTAAGACTACCTCCATGCCAAATTTCATTTTAATCCGTACAGTGGTTTAAGCGTGACGAGGAAGCAGACATGCAGACAGAGTTATTTTCGCATTCATAATATTAGTATGAATAATATTAAGTAGTATGGATTTAAGCTACTTTTTATTCCGGAAAATTCAAAAGTTCATGCGAGATGAGGAATAAATGTAACCGAATTCCAGCTGGACTAACCTAAATCTACAGCTAAAGCTTGTTAAAAGCAAACTTTTTTACTATAACGTAGTTGCCAAAGAATTTTTACGCCGATAGCAAGTGATATAATATATCTTGATGGCTGATATTGGGAGGTAAGTTTTTTAAGGCGAAAACAGCACCCTGAAAGCGAAAAACCTATAAACTAGAGTGAGACAGTTAACGAGATAAGCAAACCAATTTAGGGAAGCACAATTGGAATCAAAATGATGGTCATTAAGAATTTGTTGATTTTGTTGCCAGTTTGTTATTGTAATAAATTTTTGTTATATCATTATTATAAAACCAACCTGTGGTTCGACTGTGGCACGATCGACGTCATTTCCTTTGTTCTACATTCTACGAAGGTTTTACGGTAAGTAATAAAATTTGTATTGATTTAGTCCCAGTGACACGCTCGGAGGGATCGGGAAGGATGGCAGCTTTAATAAACAAGTGGTTTATGGGTAATATATTCATACTATATAACATTTACTTCGGACCTTCATACTGTTTTATGTATAAACAAAGGTATGCATAGGCATATTATTATGTACTATGCACAAATGAAAGTGCCACTTATATAGTAACTAATTCATTTCTTTCGATTTAGTATACTTTTTTTTATACCACTAAGATGGGAAACAAGCTTACAGTTTGCCTGATGGTAAGCGGTCACCGTATCTTATGGCCGCTTGCAACACCAGGGGTATCACTCGCGTGTTGCCGACCCTTCAAAAATTTTAATAACTTCTTTCTTGAAGAACCCGATACTGTAGTCTTTAGAGAAAACCTTGGCAGGGAGCTCATTCCGCAACCCAAGCGTTCGCCGGAGGAAGTTTCTCTGAAACCGCACTGTACCATGTCATTTCTAAAGTGTGAGAATGAATTCCCTGCCAATGGCGAGCAGTGCGATGGTATAAAGTAGCC
The DNA here is from genome assembly GCA_946406115.1 of Apoda limacodes. Classification (NCBI taxonomy): domain Eukaryota; kingdom Metazoa; phylum Arthropoda; class Insecta; order Lepidoptera; family Limacodidae; genus Apoda; species Apoda limacodes. Next base: position 23,372,481 of record OX291551.1, on the reverse strand, counting down.
GTGGGCATCATTATGACCAATTCCTCAGAACACATTCCATTATACAAGCGGTAGAACACACACAGGGAGGCAAAGTCTTTCCTCGAACTTAAGAGCTCGATTCGGCAAGTAAGTTTGCTATCGTCGACAGTTCTCACAGCTCGTTGTTGAACCGAGTCGAAAGGGCTAAGCTGGTATCCGGGTGCACCCACCAAGAGATGGCAGCAGTACTCCATATGAGTTCGAACTTGCGACTTGTAAAGTAGCAACCTTTGCCCCGGCGTGAAGTACTGCTTCGCTCTTTTGAGTACACCAAGGTTTTTATGGACACCTTTTTTATGGTGAGCTGGCACCTTGTCTACCAAATGATCTCGGAACTGAACATCGCTGGAGATGTCAACATCAAGGATCCCAATGGAGAAGGGAGTATTCTGGAATTGTAGGACCACAGTAATGGGGTTTCCTTAGCGGTGAACGCGTAGACTTCTGTCTTTGTAGGGTTGAATCGGACCAAGTTTTCCCGTCCCCAGTCAGACCCCTTGGACAGAGATACTTATTATACTGTTTAATTAGTATCTTCTCGAGGGCGATATAGACCAGAAAGCTTATTTCTGTAGTACTAAAGCTGTGCATGTAAATGTAAATTGTACCACAAATAATATTTTTAGTGCGAGGGCGCTCTTTTCAATCCACAGTGGAGCGAAGGATTCACTTGACAAGGAAGGAGCGAGCGAACACTTAGGTCAAAAAATCTACAAAAAAAAACATCCTAATTATTCCTCCCACGGACGCTTAGGTGTGGAATGAGCGTGCCAAGGTTTTTTCTAACGACTACAGTATGGGGACTACAGAAAGAAGTTATTAGATTTTTGAAGGGTCAGCAACGCGCGAGTGATGCCCCAGGTGTTAAAAGCGTCCATAGGCTGCGGTAACCGCTTACCATTAGGCGGACCGCAAACTAGTTTGACACCTTAGTGGTATAAAAAAATACCTACGAATCAAATTGTTTAAAACTCTTGAAGGTATATTTATCGCAGCCATCTGGTTAAATTAGCCAGTTAATTGGGCGCCTAAGCAGATCGTCCATCATCAGTAATAAGTCATGTATGTTGGTTCAGTTTCTCTTTTGTCAACGTAGATGCGAAGCGTTTCAGCCAAGTTTTATATAATTATCTGTTCAGTGATATAATAATTTCTTTTCCATACTTAACGATCTGCCTAAGCGACTAATGAACTGGCTAAATTTACCAGATGGCTGCGACATATTTACTGTTTCGTTAATGCTAGTTTATCTCTTATTAACAACATGTAGAGGTGATGAAGTTTCATTGTTTACTTAGTTTATAACGATCCTTTGAAAATTAAACAGATGTTACGCCATATGCAAATTATTAGATCCTCTATGGATACGCTTAGTTTAACAGCGCGGCTTAGGATGATATTACAGGGGTTGATATTGTGAGATAGTGTACCTAACTAATATTCGTTTATGAAACTAAAAGGTCTTTGACTACTTAATCCTTATGTTGAAACGTTAATGTCGGTACAATTACAAGCGCTTTGGTTGTCTTTATTAAATACCTAATGAAACATGACGAAGAACCTAATGTCTCTGTTACTCACAGTTCGATGTGTGAAATTGTATCTTGGATTGGTCGTTTGTTTGTTTGTGTGTAAGCCCCATTAGGTTCTACAATATTTTAAAGTAGAATTTGTTCCTAATACACAAGCCGGCAGGGATTTTTTTCTGCATGAGTTTACAGTAGTGATTTTCTTTTTCACGTTGTAGTTAACTGTGACTCTTAGTAACTTGCATAAATATTGATTTATCAGAAAAGAAGTAAGTACCTTCTTAATATAATGAAAGAACATAATGAAAGAACATTTCACTATCGAGAAAAAAACGATGTTTTGAATTTTTCTACTATACTACTATCTAGAAGTGATCGGTTCAAATACGTGTGAAATAATTTATGTTAATGATAACATCCATACTAATATTATAAATGCGAAAGTAACTCTGTCTGTCTGTTACCGCTGTACACTTTACACAGAACCGATTTAGATAAAATTTGGTTTGGAGATAGTTTGAGTCCCGGGGCGGGGATAACTATAACCGAGCTTAAACGAACTATAGCTTGCTATAAGTAATTAACTTAATTAGTATACGAGTATAATTATTAAGGAGTTGACTTAAGAATCCTACGCCGATAACCAAATTAGGGCGAGTAAGCTGATGGCAAAATTCATTAATAACCAGCTATCCCATTAATATTTATAAATGCGAAAGTTTGGATGTTTGATTTTTTGTCACTCAATCACGCTTTAACCACAAAATGGATTAGGATAAAACTTGGCATAGGTACATATAGGCTAGGTCCTGGAATAGGACATAGGCTACTTTTTATCCCGGTAAATTCAAAATTTCCCGCGGGTGTAAATGTAACTGAATTCTACCAACGAACCATAGCTGTACTAAAACTTGCTATAACAAACTTCAAGGAAGGAAATGAAGGAGTTGCCGCAAGAATCCCACGCCAATACAAATATATGGCGGAATAATATTTATTATGGTTATTAATATATATTTTTTTTTGTAGAAGCTGAAAATTATGTGTTGTTAAGGAAGTTGGTAATTATCTTCTGCTAAGATTCCGAGAGTACGCACGTCTTTTTGGGTTCAGGAATGGGACTCAACACAGAAAAACTGACTTGACCACAGCGCTCAGAACTTTGACTTTGTTGCGCCAAGTAGCTCTGAAAAAGCTCCTCGTTTTCACTACCCCGTGAAAACTTCAAAAGGCATTTTGTGTAACAATCCGGCTACATATGTTTTCTCCAATTTCGACCCCGTTGGGTCCGAATCTTCGTGTTGTCGAACCGAAAATTTACTGGAAGTGAGATGAGTGTGATTCTGGGTTTAGTTCAGACTGTACTGACCTATTTGTGTAAAATTGTATTGGATCCCACGTTTAAGGGGTCATGTAACATAATACAGGTCATAAAAAAACAACCGGATGTCTTATAGCCAGGATGGCGGCCAATTGTGAACGTTGTGCTTATTTCAAAGTTTAAGTATGGATTAATACTATGTTTTCGTTTTAAAAAATTACCACCTGTCTTTTTCTTATCCATACTAATAATTTAAATGCGACAGTAACTCTGTCTGTCTGTTACCTCTTCACGCTTATACCGATTACGATAAAATTTGGCTTGGAGATAGTTTGAGTCCCAAGAAAGGACAGTAGCCTACTACTTGAAAATGTCAAGTGCTAGTCGGTTCTTTCCTATTTTTAAAGAGTTGCCGTTGGAATCCTACACCGATAAGCGAATTAAGAGCGGGTGGAACTGCGGGACAAATTTGGCATGGAGATAGTTTGTGCCCCGAAGAAGGGCATAGACTTCTTGAAAATGACAAGGGTGATTCGGTTTCGTTTTCTATAATTGAGGAGTTGCCTTTAAAATCCTACACCGATAACCGAATTTAGGGCGGGTCTAACCGCGGGCAAAAGCTAGTATTATTATCTTTTCCTGAGTTTTTTTTATTTTTAACAAATATTCTTATTTTATGATTTAGTTGTATTTCAGGCAACAAAAAAAGGGAGAGAGAGAGATCTGTTTTTAACGTGTATAAAAGAACAAACTGATTGACTAAATGATTTAACAGAAGCCAAAGAAACATCTTTACAGTTATTTCAAACCCAACACCTGCTCGTCTTAACAAGTTGAGATGAAACTTGTGAAATAGGCAAAACAGCCTAGAAACACAGACCCCTCGCCCTAAGGTAGAGTTAGAAGAAGCCCGACGCGTAAATGATTTAACGACATATAAACGCTCAGTCCAAACCGTTGGGTCTAGGAACTTGAAATTCAGCATGTAAATTCTTTATGTGACCTAAGACTAAAAAAGGATTTAGCAAAAAAATTAAGGGGATGAATCCCCTAAGGGGGTAATAGGGGGTTGGAAGTTTGTGCTAATATCCGTGGCGAAAAAATGCTTGTTATTCCATGAACAGTTATTTCAAATATTGCCAGACTATGAGAAAGTAATAAAAGATAAATCTTTCCAAAATGTAATAAAACTGTGGTAATAAAATGTTAAAATGTTACCTTGGAATTATTTTGCTATTGAATTAGGGTTACTAACACATTCGAATATTGCAATAAAAACTACTTAACAGTAAAGATTAAATTACGTACGTCATATCATTATTTCACGAAAATCTATGGAGTATTACGGAAGTTATGACCGTGAGAAGTTTTGAGCACTTTTTAAATTTCCAAGATTGCGCGCGCTTGACTCGTGACGTCAGGGTTCCCGTCGATCCGTGTCGCTCGTGCCCCGCGCCGCGCCGTATGAAACTCATTGAAGTGATATCTCGCGGCGCGCTGCAGTTATTTTATGTCATTGCTTTGTTTAGGTATTAGTTTACTGTTGTTGTAACAATCAACCTGTTAGTTAAATAAGTGCCTTGTGAGGAAAATCTGCGCCATGGAAGAGGGTTACCAAAAAGGTCAGTTCGGATAATCTGCCGAAAGTGGATTACTGGATGGTGGCTCAATATTTTTTGAAAAATAAAGATTTTACGTCTGCCGAAATGCGTGGAATAAAACTGAAAAGGTAAGTACCTTAGGTACCATAAGTAGTCTATGTCTTTAGTTTAAAACATTATAGGTTAGACCAAACGGCAGAGAATACACTCTGAAAATGAATCTTCAAAAGTGTTAACGATATTTCTAGTATGTTGTGGTTTTACATACTAGATATAAAAGCCGAAAGTTTAATATTTCTGCCAAAATGTTTCTAAAATTTTATACACCACTTATAAACAAAACACCTACCTATTGTTACTTATTAAGTATTAGTAGTTAAAGGTCATAGTATAGGTAGATAATAATCCTACTAATATTATAAACGTGCAAGTTTGTTTGGATGGATGTTTGTTCCTCTTTCACGCAAAAACTACTGCATGGATTTTTATTAAACTTTACCATCATGTTGCTTATACATCAGAATAACATATAGGCTATAATTTATGCGCAGACGAAGTCGCGGGCAGCAGCTATTACGGAATATTATACGTCCAATACGTATCATTGGTTTTTTTCAAATGCGTACCTACTTATCGCGTGGTTATTTTAGGTCAGAAGTAGGTACTAGTTAGTTAGGTAATAGGTAATAATCACGAGAAAAGGATAAATTAAATAGTCGAATCGAATGATCTTCACAACAAAATGCAACAGTCTTCGGGTCTCTTTGAATCCTGTCTCCATATTGCGGTCGCCCATTTCTTCCTTATAGGATTTTTAGGTATATTAAAAAACAGTTTGTCGGTGTTTTAACATTGGAATTAAAACATTTAGGCACTGCACAGTATTTGCTTGTAATTTTTTCGTAATAAAACCGCAAGTACGAGCGTACAGCATCAGTGATTGAAAGAATAAGAATGCCCGCTCTCCGGGCTAGCGCGCTTCGTTGTCGAGTTGACAGGAATCGTGACGACACAGCGCGATCAAGCGCCGAGTGCGTTTTAATTATGAGACGCGCAAAAAGGCGCACAATGATTGCTATTATCTCGGCCATCTTTGCGGATATAAAAAAAGTAAAAATACAGATGTTCTTGTATTTTTGTCTAGATTACTTTGGCATATCTAGAATAAAACATTGGCCAGGTTGATTGTGTCGGTACGTATCTATATATTCTATACACATTCGGGTAATTTTTTTTTGTTGTGTTTTTAGTGTTAGGGCAAGGTTTCTGAGAAAGAAAAAAAGTGTCAAGTGCGAGTTGGTCTCGCGCAATAAGGGTGAACTTATTGAAATGAAATTTTGGTAAGTTGTTATGCACATGCCGGGGAAGGTTTCTGAATTAGTACAACCCTTTCACAATAGGTTGGTGCGGCAGTTGTTTTAAATAAAGAAACAACGTTCGCTGGGTCAGCTAGTTTCACATATTATTAATGCTATGTAATTTAGATTTAACAGTACACACACTTTACATATATCCATGGCCGGTAATACAATATCCAAATCGTTTTTTTGCTGTGTGGACTATCATGTGTAGACGCAGCCAATCACAGAAATCTATCTTCTTTGGGTTAATACCAGAAGCCACTAATTCCTTCACGTTACTTAACGGAAGAAGTTAATTTTTCGCACTGAAATAGCTGGAGAGAAAGAAAAGAAGATAAGGATACTTCTTGGCCTAATCGAAAGTCCGGGTAAGTTTTCCGCAGGTAAAATCGCGGGACCCCATTGCTTTACGACGCAACTAAGAACCCGGATTTTTGGTGCACGTGTATCTTACCAGAGGCACGAACATAAAAATGAAATGTTTTCATAATTAATTTCATAGCAATAACCAAATTCGGCACGAGCAAAACTATTTGAAATTTAAGACCACTAAATTCTATAGCATATTTTAGTAAATCTTATAAAGAAAAAGGAGGGAAAATAAAAGATTACACTTATAATATTTTAATGCTTCTTGGGGTAATGAAGCAGGATTCAGATAGGGATTGAGGTACAAGGTAAAATTAAAAGTCTTTTATCATCCTGCAATCCTTTGTCGTATTTCGTATTTAGGTTTATTTAAAATAAAGTTAGTAAAAAGTGGTATAACTTTGCTAAGTTTCATCTCACCAGGAAACACACCACTATCAACGCAACTATTAAAAAATATGGCTAAGGGTTGTGCAATAACATGAATTATTGAGTTTATAGATTTTACAGAAAGTCCTGAAAGGTCTGTGGTGTTTTTTATTTCTAATGTTTTAATTGTATTTATGATATCTGTAGGACTAATGTTTTAAATACAAAGGTAACTTTGCATTCAGCAACATTAGTAAGAATTACTAGCTTTATCAGTTTCATAATTTATTATGTTTCATGTGGTTTTTTTATGGTGAATTTATTTTGCAACCAGACAGACTTTTTTAAAAGTTTTTGAGTACTTTACATATTCCCTAAATATTTGGCCATTATTATAATTATATATTATTAGGCACTGTAAGCTCGCAGATATGACGCCACTAGTGAGGTACGTCATATGTCTCAAGAAGCCTTTGAAGAAGCAGATTTGAGAGTGCCGTGAGCGCAATACGGACCCTTGTAGAAATAACATTTCACCGTGTACAGTGTAGATATTTTTTTTACTAAGAATGTAAAATATTTTTGGATATGTATGTATTGAAGAAACAAACATTATCTTCTTCCAAATGTTTACGTTAAAGAAAAGTTTATTTTTAAAAAAATCTGCATCAATTTATTTTTTCTTATTTGTATCATTCAGAGATATGGAAAGCGGAGGGTAAGTTTTCCTGAATGACCAACACGAGTGTTACAAATGGCCACTCTGGAGAATAAATCGAGGGCAACTTTATTGGACATCCCTTTCCTCGAGGGTCCTTAATTCGAATATTCGTACAAGATATTATATATTTCAGTGAACCATGTATTATTGTAACTTTGAGGAAAAGGAACTCGTTTGTTGAACTTAAAAAAGATAAACCGAGTATAATTTTATTATTTATTATACTGTACTTATCTTTTTTGCTCTTATAATACACCCTTTAAGAAATAACTGCTTGCATGATTCTACTTGGTACCATTCGAAAATAATTATTAAAATCATAATATCTAAGTGTGTGCAAATACTGTACTGAGACTGGAGAAAGCGAGATGAAAAAATACAGCTACCATTTCTAAGCGAGTGTGAATCTGGATACCAGCTAGGCCCCTTTGACTTAATTTAAAGGCGAACTGTGAGAATACTCGACGATCCCAAACTTACTAGTTATCGAACCTCGAATTTGCCTCTCTTGTGTATTCTTTTCTACCACTTGTATAATGACCTGTGTTCTGAAAATGTTTGGTATTATGCCCACGAACACTTTTTATACCAGCACACCGCTCACCATCAGCTAGCAATTTGTCCTCACACTTTAGAATCTCGTGACCAGAGTTGTAGTATAGTGAGGTTTTGAGGACTTTCCTTCTTCGAACAGTTAGGTTGTCGAATTAGTGCCTTGCCGAGGTCTTTCGTTAGGTACTTTAGTATGTATGGGGTTCTTTTAGAAGGAAGTAATAGATTTTGAATGGGTCAGCAACATAGACTACAGTAACTGCTCAGCATCAGGTGGGCCATATGCTTGTTTGCCACCCTAGTGGTTTTTAAAAACATATTTATAGTATCATGTATCAATATACATAAAAATGAATGTTGTTATAAAGAATAGTTAAACTTCATCACCACTAGTTCGATCATGATGAAAGTTGGCATATCTGGTGTTTGTTTCATGGATAAGGTTTTTATTCTGTTCCCTTAATAGTAGCTTGCCATTAGTCAGGGCCAAACATAGCACCTTTCATAAAACAACGGAAAGGGAAGAATAACATTTGCCGGACCAGCTAACTGTCAAAGAATCTCTAGGAACATCTCCAAACCTAAAATATTTATTTCACCTACAAATCTTTTAAAGTCAAGAGCAATAGTGTTTCGGTTTAAGATTTTGCTAAAATTTTATAGCAAAATATTTGCCCTTTGAGATCAAAGAGCAAAAGCTCTCTCTGCAGGTTAATTATTTAAGAGGTTTTCAATCGCAAACTACATTATTGAGTCAGCGTTACTTCTTTGAAATATGATAATTGCTACCTACTACTTTCTGTTATGGTACATTACTGCCGCGACCTGCAAATGCATAACCGGGTGATTGTAAGAAGGCAGGCCGAGTCGTAGCCGTGATGTGTATCACAGAGTCCAGTTATGCTCAGTTGTGGCCAAGGTACCGAGCACAAAATCACGCTTGACGAACGTCAAAAGCTTTTATCCCGAGGGTACTTAGTACAAAGTTACTTTTCCTACTACTTGAAAGTCCAATATAGTATTGATAAAAAATAAGTAGATTTGAACTCAAATTCCAACCACTGGATTAAGGCCTAAGGTTTTATCCACCGATCGCCAATATTACCGTAGATTGGTACGCGAAGCGATTGAAATAAAAAAGCATAAGAACTTCAATCGTGAGGATGGATACAAACTGTCGCCTGCATGGAATCCAGTCATAGGAAAATACAGCTCTCGAGTTTTACCAACGAGCGCACCCAAGGACACCGTTAGTGTTGTGTGTAGTGATTTTAGCAATTATAAAGACAAGGTGAGGGTAGTTCAACAGGACGCCTCCACTCGAAGCCGACGACGCCGCGCACCGCCAGTCTACCCGTGACCAAGGCTGGTGTAACCCAGCCGAAACGTCGGGAAAAAGGTATTTTGCAAAATGACGCGTTTAATCCTGTTTTATTATTTTTAAATTAGTAATGGAACGCGTAAATTTAAAAACTTATATACTTGCCAGCCTTCATACGCCCTCACTGCAGGGGCACGGCCTACCCTCTTAAGCTAGGGTGATTGGGCCATAGTCCACACGGGCCCAGTGAGGATTGTGGACTTCACATACGTATTTTTTTTTTTTCTTGACGTATGCAGGTTTCCTCACGATGTTTTCCTTCACCGAAAAGCCAGTGGTGTGAATAAATTAATCAGTGTACTTGAGAAATTAAGAAAAGGCTCATTGGTACACGCCGATCCGGGGTTCGAAACTCCGCCACTTGGGACGTGAAGTGAAGTTTAAACCCCTCGGCCACCAAGTTTGTGAGTGGAGTGTGTTAGAATAATTCGTCGATTATTGGATTTTTACTGCTAATAATTACATAAATAGCTACAATGGGGAAAGATTATTATAAAATATTAGGTTTGGCAAAAAATCAGACGACGAGATAAAGAAAGCTTGTCGTAAATTAGCGCTCAAGTACCAGCCAGATAAGAACAAAGCAGCAGGCGCAGAGGAGAGGTTCAAAGAAGTAGCAGAAACCTATGAAGTGTTGTCAGATAAGAAGAAAAGAGAGATTTATGATGCTCACGGTGAAGAGAGGGATGGGTGGTCACAATGGCCCTGGCGGTGGACAGTCGTTCTCGTACACCTTCCATGCAGGTGGCGGAGACCCGAGAGCCACCTTCGCTCAGTTCTTTGGCTCAGCCAGTCCGTTCCAAGCCTTTTTCGACCTGAACGGCAGCAGTGGTGGAGGAAACACAATGTTCTTTGATCGTGACATGGACGTTGAAATGGATCCGTTTGCAAATCTTGGAATGGGCCAGGCTCGACCCGGAGGGCCAGGCGGAGCTTTTCGTAGTCATAGTTTCAATTTCCATAGGTCACCAAATAGGAAAGCCACCCTCCAATCGCGCACGATCTTTACGTTTCACCGGAAGACATAGCTTGCGGTTGCGTTAAGAAAATGAAAAAAACTTATATTGGGAAAGAAAATTGTATATTGGATTTGGTAACTTTCACCCGAGTTAAATACTCTACTTTTGAACACTAATGCGAGGAAACCAAAGGAAACAAATAGTTTTCTTATGAGTTTCATACAAATATGCTTATTGAAGAAGAAAATTAAAATGAATAAAAAAAATTCTAACCGGGTTTCCCTGATAGATGTTTATTATCTAGTCTTTAGTTTTACTGATTCCAGGGTCAATTGATGCGCGCCACGTTTATGTCTAGAAATTATATAAGAGTTTTTCTTTTAAATCCTCAATAAAACCGGAAACAAATCAATTAATTTGTCGTCATCGGGTTTCTGTATTATATTTAGACTTCCAAGTCTCTAGCTTATGGGAAAGCTGGTTAAAAATCGATTGCAAAATTTGTAATAGACAGACAAATATCCCTCCCAGCTACTGTCATTAACATTATTCACGTTTTGTTTTTTTTATATTATTTTGGTAAGTGTATTATAGTCCATAATAACATATGTATTTATCTATAGGTATGTATAAAAGAAGAAACTGACTGGCTGACTGATATATCAACGCACGGCCCAAACTACTGGATCTGGAGACTTAAATTTTGCAAAAAGGTTTCTGTTTAACATAAAACTTAGTATTTGGCCTTTAAGTTAAAATTACGATTGATGTGATTTTTTTTGAAATAGAGGGCAAAAAAGGGGATGAACATTTGTATGAGAATTTCGATATTTCTGTGGCTAAGGACTGAAAAGTTTAGCAAAGAGGTTCCTTTTATGAACATTTACGAGCAATTAGAAAGAATTTTGCAAAATTCACCCCCTATGATGGTGAAATGGGAGTTGAAATTTTGTATGAAAATCTGTCATTTCTTAAATTCAATGTATGAAAATTGATAAGTATTTGGCTTCAGGTTGAAAATTAAGATTGATGTTACACCGGTATTGAATAAATCGTCCCCTAGAGGGCAAAATGGGCAATAAAAATTTTATGTGAGGGAATTTATGTGAATTCCGATGTTTTTGAGCCTAGAGACTTGATTTTTTTTTGTTATAACAAACGCGAGTAATTAGAAAAGATTGATTTACAAAAAAAAAAAGGTTAAGTAACTAGGTTGGAAGTGTGTATGGAAAACCATTTTTTTTTTAAGCTCAATGCATAAAATTTGATATTTTACTTTTTTGGTAAGTTACTATTTTGTACACCCTCGTTAACGTACATAGGAAATAATTCTCATGTATTGAAAAATGGGGAGAATTTAGCTTCAGATAATGTATTACTGGCAGGCAAGTTTGTTTGTGCAAACTTTGTCGATAAATCAACGAAGCGGGAGAGGTAATAAACAGCTGGAAGTTTGCTTTTAGGCAAATGGGCAGCTGTGGGCCGACTGATGAATTAATTATCACAGGTATATATGTATATATAACTGTACAATACCTGTAACAGAATATGGCATGTCTGTGTTAATGAGCTTCCCTGCCAAGGTTTTCTGTAAGGGCTACAGTATGAGATTCTTAGAGAAGGAAGTTATTGGATTTTTGAAGGGTCAAAGCAACGCGCGAGTGATGCCCCAGGTTTTGCAAGCGTCCAAAAGCTCCTGTAGCCGCTTACCATCAGGCGGATCGCCACCTTAGTAGTATAAAAAACCATATTATACCTATACTATTTAATAACTATATTATATAGCTTTGTCGCCTATGGGTATAACAGATTATAGGGACGTACTAATCTAGCATAACCAGAAAGTATGTAGGTATTTAGATAAGGAAGGAAGGATAATTCTTACTACCCGTTGTCCTATTTCCCGTTGTCCCGTAGGAATGAAGCATTTTCCCGGGGTAAAAAGTAGTCTATGTTCATCAGGGATAATTTTGGCTTCTAATGGTAAAAGAATTTTTCAAATCGGTCCAGTAGTTTCGGAGCTTATTCAATACAAACAAACAAACAATCAAATCTTTCCTCTTTATAATAAAAGTATAGATGTACTGAGACGGAAAGGTAATACCTTGATTTCCTTAAATTTATCGCGTAAAGAGGGTCTATAAATAAATTAATAAATTCTTTATTGGATCAAAAAATGGGTGCCAGACTTGCACTTGGCTGTTTTTGATTGAAGTTAAGAATCTAAGCAAAGTCCCTTAAGCCTAAGCCTTTGTGTTAAATGATTACATAGTCATAACACTTACTGGTGATACTCGCTTTGTATCACTATTTTGTAACATCCGCGAAACCTACTAGTAAAAAAAATATATTACCCCAATGGAGTTCAATATTGACCTTCTACAGTACTAGTCGCGCGACGTATAGTCGAGATACTGCTGAAGTCGCGCGGGACCAGCTTGATTGTTCGTGCGTCAAGCGTTAAATAATGAAAAGTTGGTAGGGGTTGGCGACACTGCAAGTGCTTTTTATGGACGCAACCTACGCGTGTATGTTACACATGACCATAGTCTAAAAAATGCTTTGCAAAATTCATTCCCTGGGAATGAACTGGGGGCAAACTGGGGTTTAAAGTTTCTATGGAAATCCATCATTTTAAAGCTAATGAATTAGGTCGAAAACCAAGATTCACGTGTTTTTGGAAATTTATACCGCATACAAATTAAAATACGGATTTCGATATTTTGCAAGTGAAATCATAAACAATTAAAAAGCTGCATATTCTTCAAAAGTCCACGTGGACGCAGGCAATAATCTGGTAAAAATTTGTATAATAAAGCAGGTGTGTAAAAAATGCGTAAGTTATTTTAGCAGCTCCAGTTAAATGTATAATTTTCGCCTTATATTCGTATTGCGTAGGTGTAAGAATTATGAAGCATAAAATTATTACCGAGAATATTATGTTAGGATTACATTACCATTTTGTTCGTTCAGCCGTAATCTTTTGACCTTTTTCTGAGAAAGTCTGTGGTTTCTGAATAATAATACCAGTAATTCTATGTAAGTACATGTTTCGTTACATTCAGTAGCTAGTATTTTGGCTTATTTTAATATATGTGGGTTTATAAAGAATAGGGTAATTAAATAAATAGCGTCTAAATTCGATGTAGCTATAGCATTTTTTACAAGCCGTTTTTAGTTTGAATAAGGATACAAATAGCATTTATGCAGGCTTTTTCATGATCTACAAAAAAATAAAAAATTTAAACCAAAAATCAAACCAACGAAAAAAAATGAAAAGTAATAAATAAAAAAAAACTTTTTTAGTTTTACTAAGATCCAAAACAAAAGTTATTATTTTTATTATTATTGTTATTATTATTTTATTTTTACTATCTTAAACGGTAGTTTAAAGAATTTAAAAACTTGCTCCAAAGTTCTGCTTACGATAAATGAAATGAGTCCAAACACAAGCTGTAACTGTTACGGAGTTCTCTTGACTGCCTTTCGTCTTTATCATCAGGTCCTCTAGGTCTTCATTAAGTAGTATTGCATCATCAGAACTCAATGTGGATGCCAATTTTCAACAAACTCGATTCACAGGTACAGTATAGTTTTATATAATCTATGTCACAGGTAAAAAATCGGTAGGGAAAAAATGACTATCCCCTGTTTTTCTACCTTTAGAGGTAAATTATTTTTTCCAATTTCAAATTAAAATGGGGCCAACTCGGTAATATACCGAGTCTATCCAACAAAAAATAAACCTTTAAATCGTTCTGTAAAAAGTTAAAAATGTATGCAGCATTTTTTCATTTTTCATTTCATTGGCAGTGCAGACCAAGTCACCAATCTCAAATATTCATTTGTAGTACTTAGCTGTGGCTTGTAACTTCCAATTCTATTTCCTGTTGTAATATTAGCAAAGATAACAGGCATAGTAGACTTCGGTACAATAATAGTCTCAAATGGACTAGGTTGTACAATATTCTGAATTCAATTTATTGAATTGGCAGTTCAAAACTTTCTGATCGCTATATTGTGAACTGTGCCAACTTGAAACTTGTTTCAAGCGCCATTCTGAAGTCCTCTGATAAACTTTCCTATATATCTGCCATTTTATGGGAGGGATCACAATTTAAAATTTTCTTTATGTTGACAGAAAATTCAGGGTTCGGCAATAAATTTTCCTTACACATTTTCTGGGTACTTTTCCTGGACGTTACAGCGTAGGAACTTTTTTCTCACGAGAAACATTGTTTTTTGTGCGTAAGACCCATATGCGTATGCATGTGTGTGTGATTAATATAATTTATTTTGCTTTTCCCGCGGCTCCACCCACGCTGAAATATGTGCATTACTGACTTGCTAGTTTTGGAGTTTTGCATAGAAAAATGATGTGCATTACAATGTTATGTAGTATGTTATGTTTTATTATGTGTATTTACCTACTAACATGTATAGATATTATATGACTGTCATAAGGGCTTTTAAAACTTTTTTTTTATTTAGTTAATACTAGTTATTTTATTTTTTTTCCTTTAAACATTATTGGCAGATAATAACTAAGTAAAACGTAACTTACTTACTTTAAACAGTATGGTTTTCTAATAGTCGATGTAAAAATCAAAATGCACAAATACAAAAAAATCATCTCGCAACTTTGAATTACTTACTCCGCTTGGGATTTTACTTTTCAATCACTCGCTATACTTGGGATTAAATTATAGAAACTTTCGTTATTTAACTTAGGTCCTGCATTATTTCACTTTTTTGCCTTTTTTTATGTGTTGTTTAATCATCTATTATGCCATGTATCATAAAAATAAAAAAGGGCCGCGGACGGGGCGCGATCTAAAACTTTGGTACCGCGAAGCAGAGCTTAGGACTACTATTTCGATTTTTTTACGTACAAATACGAACCTATTTCATTACAGTGAAAAATAGCTTGAGTTACAAGATTGATGGTGTCAAGGTCAATAAGCGTGAAATTGAGTCGTTAAGGAAACAGATTAATCTTTTATCAATTGAAGAATTTGAAATTGAATGAAATATCAACACGTTTTCACATTAATAATATACTATAGCTTTTGCCCGCAGCTGTGCTAGCTCTAAATTCGCTTATCGCCCTGATTTTTTTACGGCAACTCCTTGATAATACTTTTGCTAAAGCAAACAATATAAAAATTTAGAAAATCCAAAAGGGCACGCCTAATAGCGGTCATTCACATTTAAAAAAAAAATTCTAAAACAAAATCTCAAGTTTTTTAAAATAAAATAACAAATAAGGTGAGGAAAAAATATACTATAAAATAAAAATAAAAAATATATATATATAGATATACAGTGGTATATTAGTTTTTTATAAATTATAATTAAACGACAGTACTTAGAACGCTAATATTAACCAGGAATCAGCACAGTGTAATACTTTATATATTAAAAACAAAAGTATTCCGGTAAGATGAATTTTTCGACCAATTTCTCTGCCACATACATGGCCACACACATAAACGCAGACTCACGGACGTCCAAGAATGATTAGTTTTAATGTTATTATTTATTATATTAAACAAATTAATTGTTTATAAAATGTACCATATGTGCTAGACAGATTATTTAACTTCATATTAGTGCACTCATATTATCCTGTAAGTGTTATATTCAAAAAAAAAACGTCATTTAAGTTTCGAAAGACTGGGTTTTTTGACATGTCGAGAGTAGAGCACTACCTCACCGCTCCGCTTATGAGGCGTGCAATAAGTAGTTAGTTTAGTTCGTCCACGTGTTCAATTCAGCTACTCTTGTGGATATTTCCTTCTCCATCACTTTTGGAGCGTTTAGACATTTCTGAGCATGACATGTTTAGGATTTCTTCTGCGATTAAGCAGTCTTTAACGTAGCACGACCTGTCTAACGCGTCACTCCCCGCTCTGGGATCCTACACGATAAGATCATTTAAATCTTCAATAATTTAAAGAAAAACGACGCGTAGGTTAAAATAGCTGACGCAGTCAACGAACATGCAAAAGTAAAATGACTAGCATGGTTGCTTCTTTGCAAGCTTGGTGTGGAGCTTACACGATACGTCTCTTAATACAACTGGATGGATGGATGGATAGATGAAGCACTGCCCAGCGTGCGTTAAAGATGAACATTCGAGTGACGTCTGAATTTGCTTACAAAGAACTTAATCTAAATACGAATATTTACATCGAGAAGTGCTAAAAACATACACACGTCACATACTTTTAATGACCAGGTTTACCATTGGGATCATTATTTTAAAAGTTATTTTATTTCTAAATCTTTGTTGGATTTATTAGTATTCTATATTAAGTACTGGCATAATAGTTTTCAAATATTGACTTTTTGTTTGTGTTCTGTGTGACTGCCTAATAATAATAAAAAGTGGTATCTGCTATTACGGAACGACCGTTCAGGTGGTCCGCCTCCGGTAAAAGACCGAATGATGTAGGAAACGATGGAAGTTTCTAGGCTTCCATGTTTAGGTTTATTTCTGGCGTGGAGAATTCAAATAAAGAGATCGGATAATCTTCTTGAGTTTTGACACTGTTATGTCATAAGAGATTACTTTACGTACTGCTTGACGTGGGAGTAACAATTCTGCTTCTAATTATTTTCACGAATAGTAAACTGTGCAATCTACTCCTTAACTGCAAATTAATTGCATAACTACTTCATTAAAATAAAAAGCCGATCCTTGCTTTATATACATATTATATTTATTTTCTTTTGTGCTGTGATTAGTGAATTATTGGTAAGTCGCTAAGCAATATCTTTTTCTCACTGACAGTACGGCTATATGTATATATATACTTTGTATATATCACTACACTACGGCTCTGAACCGTGACTGAGGTCTGGGAGAAGACTACTCTGAGGGCCGGTGCGCGTCAGCCTTCTAACGACGTCAGCACTGAGGGAGGCCTGGAGTGCTCTATACCCCAAATCCTCGTCCTGCCTGGAGTACTCTATACTCCAAACCCTCGGCCTGTACGGTACCTGTGCTTCAGCCTGAGTTATACTCATAAGAGTTATAAAAAAACAATATTCTTGAAGCTTAAAGCTCCTTTCAAAATAACTAAAGGCTATGACAAACAAGCTCACCAAACATTGATTAACGGGTTTGCTATTCCATCGCCATCAAATGGATGTGGATATCTAGAAAAAAAATATCTAACATTGAGGATACTACTTTTCAAGATTTGTCAACTCTCCTCCTAACACCATCCAAAATAATGGCCCAAGTCAATATAGTTCAATGGAACTGTCAAAGAATAAAAAGTCCGATTTCATTTATTTAGTTAGTAAATTCTCTCCTTCTGTTATAACTGTATCTGAAACCTAGCTAAAGCCAGACATCACATTTAATTTTCCAGAATTTGTTTGCTTAGTCAAGATAGACATGGTGGCTATGCAGGCACTGCCATTCTAATTAGAAATAATATACCATATTCTATAGTGGATTTACCTCCACTTTGTGGCAGCTTTCAAGCTATTGCAGTTAAAATACATCAAATTACTTATTGTTCTATATACGTTGCTCATCCCTCAGTATCAGTTTGTCAAGTACTAAATTCTATATTCTCTTCCCTTCCCAAGCTTTTCTTTGTACTCGGAGATTTCAATTGCCATCATCAAGCATGGGGATCCGATATTAGCGACAATATAGGCAATCAGGTGCTGGAAATGTTTGATGTTCATAACCTTTGTTTTTAAATGATGGCTCGCCGACTTTTTGAACCCGGCTTTCAGAGAACATTAGTGCGATAGATTTATCTCTTTATACCCCAAATTTAGCTTCAAAACTTTCATGGCAGGTCCTTGCCAATACATATGGCAGTGTAGACATTTTCCAATTTCTCAGAAACTCATTGCCATTCCGCTAAGGGTAGTTGTTACAAAAAGCTTCTTTTAAAGTATAATATTAATAACCCTGATTGGGAGAAATTTAGAACTCACCAAAATTCTAAACTTCTGTTCTTACCAAAAATATCTGATCTCAGTACTTTTGAATGCTCAGAGGCTTTAGTCAAGGTAATAATTAATAGTGCAAATAAAACATTGCCCCTCAAAACTCCTAAAGAACCAAAATTCCATCCCCCCCTTGATGGGATCATGATTGCACTACGGCGATAAAAAATTGGAAGAAAGCTGAAGTCACCTTTAAGTAAAATGTAAGCGATGAAAATTTTACTACCCTCTTATTATAAAAAAACAAAAAAAAACTTCAGAAAATTCAGAAATTCACAGTCGCCTAAATCTTCATTTGTAGTTCCCTGTCAAAATCTGGCTGATAACGTCATGAATAAACCAGCTCCTCCAACATGTCTTCAACTGCAAGAGCTACCTCAAAAGTTCTTAGATAAGTATCATAAAGATACTATAAACTCTCTATTCTCTCTAGCCAAGTAAGAAGATACTTAATCAATGCTAGAAATTTACATATAAATGCTTTAAATGTCATCAGACAGGACACAAAGCTTCTGAATGCAATTACTTTAGTCCTTCTTGTATGTAGTATGACACTGCTCTGCTGATGGTTTGACTTGACTGGACTGCTAAGATCTTTCCTGAATTTACTAGTATCTGAGCAATCAGCAGTATGGAAGACCTTAATAAAACTCTAGTTCAAATACATACTAAAAACAATCAAAAATTCAATCTTAAATTTATTTATCTCATTTAAGTCTAGATTATCGTACTTATACCACATATGTTTATACTACACAGTTAAAAAATGTTTCTAATTAGTTTATCTCAATAGCCTCCTCGTGTAAATAACCCGCGTCAGATATCCGATACAGCTGACCCAGTTCAGTCTCAATTATGTCTAGTTACGGATGCGTAACTTTCAACCTTTACCCTCATTTGAAATTGTCACGGCTTATATTTATCCGATACCTTTTAACGGTAAAAATATCTTCAGGAATTATTATTATTATTCATATTTTTAACCTATATATGTATGTATATCTTCACGGTTTTTATTTCCAGAAGGGGTAATCAGCGGCTGAATACACATCTACCTAATAATGTGGTGGACAGCCTCTTTTTATATAAAATATATTTGATTCCCTTGTATCCTAGTTAGTAGTGTGGCCAGCTGCTGTGCAGAGGGTATGGGTTAAATTCCCGGACTCGACAAACATTTATGTCATAATATAAACATTTGTGTTTGTCTTGAGTCTGGTGTATTTATGTATGATATGTATGTATTTACAAAAAAAAAATATTTATGTGTTTGTATCCTTTTTCTGGTACTCATAACACAAGCTTTCCTTACTTTAGGGCCAGACGGCGCTGTGTGTCATGTCAAATTTATTATATTTATTAACCACTTTAGTTTTGCGCGACAGGAGTGATCCTATCGCCGCAACAGTGCATTTGATGTAGTGGATCAGGATAAAAATGGCTTTATATTTGTCCTATAATACGTCGTAAGTTATTAATTATAACGTAACAGACAGAATAATATCCCCCATTGCCAGTTCCTGAGGAAAATTTGACACGGGCAATTTTAGGTATTCGAAGCTTTGAACTCCCAATATTTTAATGCGAAACCACGATTGCGGGATCGGTAAGAGCCCCATTACATATTTCTAAACAATTAGTTTAAAATAAAACGATATAAATCTTTGAAAGCATAATTTTTATTGTTGCGTATCGGTAGCAGTGCAGTGAGTTGTAAAAATAATAGGATATAGTTTTCTTTCAAGACGTATCTTATCATTAATATTCCAGTTACAAATTGAAGGAATTACACAAAGCTTTTTCTGAAACGAATTACATCTAATTCAAGCTGAGGCAGTGTAACTGTCTCAAAAGGGGCTCTGATCTCATTGAAAAATACGAAGTAAGCGTAATTTAATTTTAAACGACGGTTTTGAGAGATCGCAAATTACTTTAAACTTTACTTTTGTAGAATTTAATATTTCAAATTGAATGGAGACCATTTTGTTTTTACTTTGTTGTGAAAAGGAGCTGATGGTTATACCACTTGTGGTCGGTCGCCAGAGACTTGTATATTTTTCAGCAGGGTGCACTGTGTGCACGAATCGAAAACAATTTTGTTTACTAAAATAACGCTCTAAATTTTAATACTGGCGTGGGATTCCTTCAGTAACTTCTTAATTATACCGAAGAAGTATACTTCAACTGTCTTACTATCACGGTTCATGAGATATAGCCTGGTGACAGAGGGACGGACGGACGGACAGCGGAGTCTTAGTAATAGGTTTCCGCTAATTGCCCTTTGGGTACGGAACCCTAAAAACAAAGTGGTCTATACAAAATTAATCAAACCACTTTAAGATTTTATTTATAAATGTTATTGTTAACAAGATCAAGGATGTATATTTCATACATTTTATTTTCAAAGAATTTGATAAACTATGTGTTGTTCATACACAGCATTTCTGACGGTTTTAATTTAAGATAATGAATAAATCACATTCTAGATTAAAATTTCCTCGTATCATTAAAATTCCGCCAAAGAACAGAATATAAGTATGAACGTATTTTAATCCCTATGGCTTGTATATCATCGATTGTTTGATGATTTTTTTATATAGTAATTTTGTAGTAAAGTCACATCAAGGCCTCTCGGTTTACAAAAAATAAAATTAAATTTCATCGGAAATTTTAATTTGATAAAATATGTCATAACTCATTATGCAAACATACGTTTAGATTTTGTGACTAAAATTGCTGTCAAGAGTGAGCACGCTTCTACGGTTTGAACATACTGTAGTATGCGACAGAATTTCGTTTAAAAAAAACAAGATTATAGAAAACGCTCAAGCCTTAAAATTTTAACCAACCGAATATTAAATAAATTTTGAATACAATTCGGAAATTGTAAAGACTTCGGTTGTGTAATCATTTATTAACGATTCGTTTAAAATTTTAACAAAAGCAAAATGAATATTGATACTCAACGCGCTGCGAAACAAATTATTGTAATTACGCCACAGCTGAATAAATAATCCTGATTCCACCCTCGGCATATCGCTTTTACATCACTTGTTGCACTTACTGTTTCATCAGGCGCGTGTCGGGTCGGGTAAGAGCGAGACTATTTGGAACGTTTCCAGGGCAAACAAAGTCGTAACTTTGCATCCCTAAGATCGCTAACTATAAAGTGGTGCCTGCTTGTTTTACTGCTACCGACGACATATGCCTATTAGAGAGATTCTAAGAAAAAGAAAAAATACTGGCAAACGTTATCCGCCATGTTTTTTCAAAATATCTAGTTCAAACTAGTCGATCTATCGTCTAAAACAGTTACCGAGATTGATAAACCTCTCAGCACGAGAATCAGGCCCGCTAGCTTTTGCCCACACTTTCACTCGCGCTGTATTCGATGCTATTTCCCCTTTCCTCATAAAATTTAAAAGCTTAGCGGATGAGCCCTTTTCTTTACCCTGTGTGCGCTATCCTGACTCACACTTGCGGTATCGAACCCTTAAATCTAAGGAGGGACTTTACCTTCGTGTGTGTGTTCTACCGCTTGTACAAAATAAAAACTTCATAGTTTTCAATATCCTATTCTCCTTTTGCAAGGTGCAAGCTATAACACTTCTAAATTTTATCAAGACTGGTTCAGTTATTTTGTGAAAAGAACAAAAACGGCCAGACAGAGAGATACGTTGTGTTTTATAATATGTATAGATGAATAGCGTAGTTGTTAATAAGCCGCCCGAACAACTAAAGCAGGGCATAGCGAGTACTTGCTCGAATGAGCGGCCCGAACTGGGGAAGTACCTCCACCTTACAGAAAACCGCGGCCATAATAACACTAACATTGAGTAGTGTTGTGTTCCTGGCGGTGAGTAAGGTTGCCAGAGCTCTTTGAAGATTCGCTGCGCGGAAAGCGGAGGACCGGCGGTGCTTGTTGCTGTCATGCTCGGCGTAGACGCGGCGTGCTGGTTCGGCGGTCAGGGAGTCCTGATGAAACGGCTGACCGCTGGCCGCCCGCAGGTTGAACGGGATCCCGAACCCAGGGATCACTTAATCTCCGCCCTGGGAGGCTGATCCGCCAGCCTGTGTAAAGTATTTGAAGTGGTAGTCGTGCCGGAGAAGGAGACCGGTGTGGACCCGGCTACTACAACAGAGGGGGATCAGGGGCCCTTCCGCCCGCCGTGCCAGCAACCGTATCATCTGTGGCGAGCTTCAGCAGTCTTGGAACCGCAACTTTTGTCCTCTATGCTGTCTGTGCAGTGAATCCTCATCCTTAGTCTTAGTAACTTTTTTTATATATTATGGCCATGAGAACGAAAAAGAAAAGAGTTTGTACAGCGGCTACTCCATCTAAAAATAATGTGGATTTTTGCAACATCAGGGGTATTCACGCAAATCTTAACGCAGTCCACCACCATCTCGAGACTGCGCAGCCGACCATTAATTTCCTAACGGAGACGCAGATATCCTGCCCGGCCGACACATCATACCTTCACTATCCCGGCTACAAACTCGAACACAATTTTATGAGTCGTGCCGGTGAATGTATGTTCGTCCGGGAGGATATCTGCTGTCGCCGCCTTCATAGCCTTGAAGACAGGGACCTGTCGATATTGTGGGTGCGCGTAGATTACGGCGGCCACACTCGTATCTATGTGTGCCTATACAAGTCTCATAGCGGTGACACGGACGTAACTGGACTCTTCACGCACCTGAGTTTGACGACTGACAAAGTTCTAGAGCAATATCCCACAGCAGAACTAGTTATTTTGGGAGACTTTAACGCCCACCATCGCGAGTGGCTCAGTTCTCGAACCAATAACTATGCTGGGATATCTGCTTATGAATTTGCTCTGACCTATGGATTCTCTCAGCTGGTACTTTCTCCAACGAGAATACCAGATATAGAGGAACATACGAGCTCCTTACTGGACCTTCTGCTGACTACTCGTCCGGACGGATACTCCGTCTCAGTGGATGCGTCTCTTGGCTCCTCGGACCACTGTCTCGTTCGGACTCAAGTGTCATGCACACAACCCGATCCTTCTGGGGCAACTAATTGGGGTCGTGTGTGGCACTATAAGTCGGCAGATTGGGATGGATTGCGAGAATTTTACGCATCGTACCCGTGGAGGCAGATCTGCTATAACTCAGAAGATCCTGACGACTGCGCAGCCGCAGTCACTGAGACAATCCTTGCTGGTATGGAATGCTATATTCCTAACCCGCGAGTAGCGGCTGGCGTCAAAAAACGACCGTGGTTTAATAGGTGCACCCGGTGCCCAAAAAGGTCGCTCGACTGGTGACCTTCTAGTGTATCTCACACACCGATGGGCACTAGCCATTGAGAGTCAGGGGGAGGCATTGGCATGTAGCCTGGACATAGCGAAGGCGTTCGATCGGGTCTGGCACCGCGGTCTTCTATCGAAGTTGCCATCTTACGGAGTGCCCGAGGGTTTGTGCAAATGGGTGGCTAGCTTTTTGTCCGGCAGACGCATACGAACTGTAGTTGACGGTAGTTGCTCTGATAGCATGGACATTAATGCTGGTGTCCCGCAAGGCTCTGTGCTGTCTCCTACGCTGTTTCTACTGCATATCAATGACATGTTGGACATCAACAACATACATTGCTATGCAGATGACAGTACTGGAGACACTTTTTACACGGGTCGTGCAAACATCCCTCGTTCCCTTGTGGAGGAAAACCGCGGAGAACTTGTGTCTCAAATCGAGACCACACTGTCCCAGGTCTCTGACTGGGGACGGGTAAACTTGGTCCGATTCAACCCTACAAAGACACAAGTGTGCGCGTTCACCGCTAAGAAAACTCCATTCACTGTGGTCCCACAATTCCAGAACACTCCCCTCTCCATCTCCAAGAGCATTGGGATCCTTGGTGTCGACATCTCCAGCGATGTTCAGTTCCGAGATCATTTACAAGATAAGGTAAAGCTGGCGTCCAAAAAACTTGGTGTACTCAACAGAGCGAAGCAGTACTTCACGTCGGGGCAAAGGTTGTTACTTTACAAGTCGCAAGTTCGGCCCCATATGGAGTACTGCTGCCATCTCTGGGCAGGTGCACCCGGATACCAGCTTGACCCTTTTGACTCGGTTCAACGACGGGCTGTGAGAATTGTCGACGATCCCAAACTCACTTGCGGTATCGAGCCCTTAAGTCTGAGGAGAGACTTTGCCTCACTGTGTGTGTTCTACCGCTTGTACAATGGGTTGTGTTCTGAGGAATTGTTCGAAATGATGCCCACGGCTACTTTCTACCATCGCACCGCTCGCCATCGGCAGGGAATTCATTCTCACACTTTAGAAC
The DNA here is from genome assembly GCA_946406115.1 of Apoda limacodes. NCBI lineage: Eukaryota > Metazoa > Arthropoda > Insecta > Lepidoptera > Limacodidae > Apoda > Apoda limacodes. The sequence continues at coordinate 23,348,007 of OX291551.1, read as the reverse complement.
CTAAATGGTCGCGTACAGTGCGGTTTCAGAGAAACTTCCTCCCGCGAACGCTTAAGTTGTGGAATGAGCTCCCTGCCAAGGTTTTCTGCAAGGACTACAGTATGGAGTTCTTCAAGAAAGAAGTTATTAGATTTCTGAAGGGTCGGCAACGCGCAAGTGATACCCCTGGTGTTGCAAGCGTCCATAGGCTACGGTGACCGCTTACCATCAGGCGGGCCGTAAGCTTGTTTGCCACCTTAGTGGTATAAAAAAAAAAAAAAAAAAAAAAAAACGTAGAAATTGGGCAAAGCTATACTCATATACAACATATGTCATTTTTAAATTAACCAAAAAATGTGTGTGAAAAGAGCACACAATATTTTTTATATCTTTCTCTTGATTATAGTTTTTATTAATACGGGCCAACAAGTCATTAGATTTGTTATATTGATAGCGAAGGAGTGGACAACAGCGCTTTAACTATCTATCTTTCTACCTACAACACGGCAGTAGTTGGAGTGTAATTAGTAAATTGCGTGACGGAAAATGTCTCTTAATAACATAAATTACTAACAAAAACTGAGTAAAGAGATAACAAATTAACTACTTCAGCTTTACCTAACTACTATAGCCTAGTTGTGATCAATTGTTTGATAGAGGAAAATGGTTTATTTTATTATACACACAAAGACAAACAAATGACATATTCAAACAAAATCAGCCTAGTGCGAGTCGGATTCGCGCACGAAAGGTTCCGTATTCCGTCAATTAAATCGTTAAAAAAATCACGTTTGTTATATTGGAGCCCCTTAAATATTTGTTTTATTTTAAATTAATTATTTATTTTGTATATTTTTATATATTTGAATATTTCAAGGGTAACAAGTAGACTGTTACGGTTACCAATATCGAGTAAAAAAATTCACGTTTGTTGTATGGGAGCCCCCTTAAATATTTATTTAATTCTGTTTTTAGTATTTGTTGTTATACCGGCAATAGAAATACATCTGTGAAAATTTCAGTTGTCTAACTAACACGGTTCATGAGATACAGGCTGATGACAGACGGAAGGACGGACGGACGGCCGGACAGAAACGTCTTAGTAATAGGGTTTCACTAATTACCATTTGAGTACCCTAAAAAGTAGGACACTGTACCAAAATAAAATTTATTTAATTGTTAATTTTAATTCAGCGAGGACAACTCCATAAAATGTCAATTTTAAAGGTAAAGTTTTAATAAAATCCTTTAAATAATGCTGTTATTGTATTAGTTACCTTTAAAAATAAATAACAGTTGGTATATTATGATACTGGTGTTGTAGTTTTGTCAATAAGGTTAAAATTATCGTTGAGGTTTATTACGTGTGTTACGTGAAGGTCAAATTCCTAGGTAATTCATTATAAGAAATAGTAATCGAATTAATTAATAACTCTGAAGGTGTTTAGTTTACATTCACTACACAATGCAGGTAGAGCAGCACCTTTATACAGAATGTGTAGTGATTTTAATGTAAATTTTAGTATGCGTGACATTTTACATGATAATAAAAATGCCTTCGAACTGCGTAAAAAAATGGCATAAGATAAATCATTTTTCTTCCTTAGTAGATTGTAAATTAGTTTTATTTCTTCATCACTTAATTTGTGAATTTTAAAATTAAGTAATTCTTATTAAAGGTTATCCTTAAAATAGTTATAAGAAAAAAAAAAAAATGAAATATTTTTGGACATTACACACAGCGTAAGGGCTCTCTGGCCCCAAAGTAAGCAAAGCTTGTGTTATGGATACCAAACAACGGATAAAAATACATATATTACTTTTTTTTGTAAATACATACATAAAACTCACTTGCCGTATCGAACCCTTAAGTCTGAGGAGAGATTTTGCCATTTTGCCTCCCTGTGTGTGTTCTACCGCTTGTGCAATGGGATGTGTTCTGAGGAATTGTTCGATATGATGCCCACGGCTACTTTCTCCGAAATAAATAAATAAGGATTCAAAATTTTATGTTTCATGTAATAGAGTTCAGGAGATTTCAGATTAATTTTGAAGATATAAATTATTCTATGATAAAGTAAACCATTTTTTTTATCAAAGAATTAACCTGCTATACTACAAAAAAATCAAATTCCAATAATGAAATATCTAGAAATTTGACACTCACGTAACACCTTATGGGACATATATAGATCAAGCCACCGTTGTTCGAAATTGCGGCAATGAGATCACCCACCACCCGTCACACAAGACTGAAGTAGTTCATGAAAAGCGGTTGTGTGTCCAGCCACTGGTTACCCTGGTTTCTGGGGATTAAAACCGCAAAGGTATACATGTCTACATATCAATGTATAACAAATATACCTACATTTAAATTATTTACACCACTTAGTAAACTTTATACTTACGGCTGGAACTGATTTAACTTAATTATTCTTAAATAAATATGTAGGTTCTATTCTAACTTCAAAACACACAACGTTATTATAATCAGAGTTTTATATAATACCTAATGACATTTTCCGGGCGGCATTTCCTTTGATACAAATACAAGAATTAAGTTCTGGTAAGCCAAAGCCAAGGTAATACTGTCTCAGAAATGTCAAATTAACTTTGTTTACCTATAAAAGAACACGGGATTGTGAGTCACTGGAAATATTAAAGGAAAAGAAAAATTAAAAGTAAAAGAGTAGATTGCACAACTAGTGATAAAAGGACAATTTCATGCTAGGACATATTGATACGAGTACGTTGAATTCCGAGAGTAGCGAAGGATTCTATTATTCAATAGGTTTTACTTTAAAATATTTCATTTTTTTAATTTCTATGTTTCTATTTATAATTAGGTATAACCTGTAGCCGCGGTTTCGCCTGAGCTAACTTAAGTTAAGCAAAAGAGCCTAAAAGCGTCTTTTTTCCTACTTGATTAAATATTATCGCTACAAGCTTGTTTTTTACATTACTTTAACCAACAAAATATATCCTATAACCTGGCCAGATAATATATCTATTTAAAATTCATTTTTTTTAAATGGATTGCTACGAACACTTCTAAATCGTCAAGAGAATTAAATACAATTTACTTCACAAACTAATTGCAATACTGTTTTATTGTCAGTCACTCAATACTCAATAGTCACTCTTTATGAAACTACAAACGAAACATATAATTAAAGTAAATCAACTAAACAAATACATATTTTGTATTTAAAACTCTTTACAATGCAAATAGTTTAATCTTTAAAAAAACACACTATGTGAAGCGTTGAAAGTCCTCAATTCTGTGACGGAATTTAAATATCGGTAGCAACTCCTGAGATAAATATATTTATTCATATATCTCAACACAGTACATGGACATATTAATATAGATCGATACAATTATATAAATAAATAAAAACACAAATATATATTAAATTATCAATAAAATTATTCTATAGTTAAATAAACTAAGACAGGTTCTATCTGTTGCAATCCTCGATTTGCCGCCTGCGCCGCCGACAAAACCGATAGAGTCCGAACGCGATCGTACGCATCACAAAAATACGCACATAAATACATATATACTATATACATATATGAATACACTAATTTAGAAAGATATTATACACCCGGAAGTGGCCCAGCTTCCAAACAAACACAAGTGCGGAAAAGGACTTGATCTATTTCACTAGTGAGCAATGCGCAACTTTTAAGCTATGTTTTACTTGGTGACAAGTAAAACGGATGCAATGAAATAAATTTAAAACTAGATTTTGCCAGCGGCTCCGTCGGCCCTGAATTCGGTTATCAGCGTGGACCTCCTTATACTAATGAAGTTTGCTATAGCAAGCTGTAGCTGTAGCTATTATTCGTTTAAGCTCGGTTATAGTTATTCTGCGGGAACTTTTGAATTTTTCGGGATAAGCCTATATGCTATTCCAGGACCTATGTTATGTATGCCAAGTTTCATCTCGATTCGACCAGTGGTGATTGAGTAACAACGGATTTAAAATGTATTTTGTATCTTTTAGAATTACCGTGGAGAAAATGAAAAGGAAGGAAGGAAGAAAAGGAAAAATATGGAAAACTTGTGTCTAAAATCGAGACCACTCTGACCAAGGTCTCTCGGGACTTGTTCCGTTTCAACCCTACAAAGACATAAGTCTGCGCTTTCACCGCTGAGAAAACTCAATTCAATGAAGTTCCAGAACACACCCCTCACCATCTCCAAGAGCATTAAGATCCTTGGTGTTTACAACTCCAGTGATGTTCCAGTTCCGAGATCACTTGCAAAATAAGGTAAAGCTGGCGTCAAAAAAGTTTCTAGTATCGTACCGCTCGTCATCGTCACGTACAGTGCAGTTTCAGAGACAGTACCTCCCGAAAACGTTTAGGTTGTGAAATTAGCTCCCTGCCAAGGTTTGCTCTAAGGACTACAGTTTGCGGTTCTTTAAGAAAGAAGTTATTAGATTCCTGAAGGGTCGGCAACGCGCGAGTGATGCCCCTGGTGTTGCAAACATCCAAAGACTTCGGTAGCCGCTTACCATCAGGCGGACCGCAAGCCTGTTTATTTTAAGAAATGCACCACACATGTCTGACCGCTATTTCCCCTTGCATTATGTATCCTCAACGTATAAGATTTATATTCACGTAAATTTTACGCTGGTTTCTGCCCTCGTGAAGTAAATTATTATCTGTGCTTCTCGGTTAGACCTGTTCTGTGTTTAACCACTATTCCAAGTGTTGCCTTAGATGAGTTAAGGCAATTACCATCTTATCAACCTAACAATTTATCAATCAAACAAATATGAAACTCTTTTGGTTATGATTTGCATATGGGTACAGTCAAAGATCAAAAAAAAATTATTGTTGTATTGTATTTGTTGTTAATTTTAACAAACAATTATCGCTGGTAACCATTTTAAAAGTATTTGCTATTAAATAATAAAACGCGCGGTTCAAAAGTTACAGTTGAGCGGGAAACATTTTTTTTATCTGAAATTTTTTAAGACCTTTCCAACAAAACCACAAAAAACAATGGAATGCAAGAAAACATATCTATCTAATACCTTTAAACGAGCAATTCGTGTATATATGTCTATATATATTTACATATATATATATAATCTGAATCTCGAAAACGGCTTCGCTGATTTTCATGAAATTTAGTATGCAGCGGGTTTCGGAGACGATAAATCGATCTAGCTAGGTTTAGTCGTTTAGTCCGTGTTTTCAGTCAAAGATAAACTGTAGTAATAAGCAACACTTAAGCTATTTGACAATAGGTGGCGTTATTAAGCAACACTTAAGCTACTTGACAATAGAAAAAAAACCGAGCAATCCTCGGTCCTCCAGGTACTTGTATGTATACATATATATATATACTAGCTGCCCGCCCCAGCTTTGCACGAGTGGTGCACGGACTAAAAAAAATAAACATAATGTTCCATTTACAGTACGAACATATTCGTTCGTTTCGGCCGGTCCTAAGCTACTCTCATCGAGCTTGTACCTACGTGTAATGAAATAAAATTACAACATAACAATTCGACCATAGGTATACTCTATTGCAAGGCCTTGAGATGTACATTTATTTTTCCTTGCGTAGAGAAAACAAATAGCGGGTATGGTGACCCGAATCTCGATAGTTAAACCCGCAAACGTTGTTTTACTTTAACACCTTCTCTCCTCCCTCTCCTCTACTTTCCTCCATTTTTCCCTATCCGTGCTTTATTTATTACGATAACATGAACTCATGTAATTCATTTTATTTTATAATAATAACTTGACCACAGTGCCACCCTCCCCCCTTCCTTCATTTTTTCCGCCACCCGCCACCGGTCTTTTTCATCTATTGTCAATGGGTTGTACTAATTATTCAAAAACCTTTCCCGGCGAGCCCGACTCTCACTTGACCGGTTTTTTATTCATAATAACCTTGTCCTGAGATTAACAAACACAAAAATATATCAATGATCCAATTTGGTGCTACTGTTCGGAAGTTATTCTAAGTGCGTGAGTCCAACTAGCACTTGACCGGTTATTTTCTTTCGTACAAAATTTGTTCCGACAATAACAAACAATACAAGAAAAAGAATTACCCAATAGGGTGCCGTAATTTGGAAGTTCATCATCATCATCATCATCATCATCATATCAGCCCATTGACGTCCACTGCTGGACATAGGCCTCACCTAACTTTCTCCACAGCGTGCGACTCTGTGCCGCCTGTTGTTTTAGGTCATCTGTCCATCTAGCGGGGGCCGTCCCACGCTGCGCTTTCCGGTTCGTGGTCGCCACTCGAGTACCTTCTTCCCCATCGGCCATCGGTTCTTCGCGTTACGTGGCCTGCCCATTGCCATAGCGACTTTAGTTCTACTACGGATTTCCTCATCCCTGATTCGATCACGTAGGAAAACTCCGAGCATAGCTCTTTCCATCGCCCGCTGAGCGACCTTGAGCTTTTGTATAAGGTCCATAGTTAGCGGCCACGTCTCAGTGCCGTAAGTCATCACTGGCTACACACACTGGTTGAAGACTTTTGTCTTCAAGCATTGGGGTATTAAGGCCGAGAAAATAGTACGCAGTTTTTCGAACGCTGCCCAACCGAGTTGGATTCGGCGATTAACCTCTTTCTCGAAATTGGACCTACCTAATCGAACAGTTTGTCCCAAGTATACGTATTCGTCAACAACTTCGAGGGTAGAGTTCCCAACAGTTATTGGAGTGGGTGCTACATGGCCATTCGACATGATTTTCGTCTTGTCCATATTCATCTTGAGGCCTACTCGTTGGGAAGCTCTACTGAGGCTTTTGAGCATTGTGCTATGGTCCTCCATCGATTCTGCCATGACCATAATATCGTCGGCAAACCCAAGGTGGGTAATGTACTCGCCATTAACATTGATGCCAAGCCCGTCCCAGTCCAGAAGCTTAAAGACATCTTCCAACTGATCCCTGTCTCACACCTCTCTGCAGCTGGATCGGTTTCGAGTTCTGATCCTGGAGACGGACTGACATGGTGGCGTTATCTTACAAGCATTTTAGCACCTCGATATACCGATGATCAATACGGCATCTCTGTAGAGCCTGTAGCACTGCCCATGTTTCCACCGAATCGAAGGCTTTCTCATAGTCCACAAACGCTAAGCAAAGGGGCCGATTATACTCTTCTGACTTCTGTTTAATCTGCCGCATCGTATGTATGTGGTCTACGGTACTATAGCCTCTTCAGAAACCGGCTTGTTCGGGAGGCTGGAAGTCGTCGAACTTGCGAGCGAGACGGTTCGTAATTACTCTTGAAAACAGCTTATAAACATGACTCAGAAGCGCGATGGGTCTGTAATTCTTAAAAAGTGTATTGTCACCTTTTTTAGAAAAGCACCACCACGCCTCTATGCCATGCCTGCGGCGAAGTACCTTCGAGTATGACGGTGTTAAAGAGCTTTTGAAGGACTTTAATTACCGGTTTTCCACCCGCTTTCAGAAGCTCAGTCGTAACTCCATCATCACCCAGGGCCTTATTATTTCTAAGCTGTTTGAGAGCCATACTAATCTCGTACCAGCTGACGTCCGGGATGTCCTCGGTATAGTGTCGAGTCAGTCTAGCTCTGGGGTTTTTAGCTAGACTGCCAACTGGTTTCGATGTCGACGTGTATAACTGTCCATAAAATTTCTTAATCTCCTCCAAGACCTCTGGTCCAGACGAAACAATGCTACCGTCCTCCGTCTTCAGCCTTGGCAGACGACTTCGCCTAGTAGCCAGATCTCTCGCGAACACTTTGGAACCTTTGTTCCGTTCTATTGCCTCTTCAATACGCAATGTATTAAAGTGGCGTTTGTCGCATGCAAGTGATTTTGAGATCAGTCTATTAAGCCACCGATATGACAATGCATCAACCGAAGACTGCAGCCTAAGGTTTCGTCTCTCGTCCATAAGTCTTAGAGTCTGGTCTGAGAGTTTTTCTGTTCCATTTGTACGGTGGGTTTTAAAGAACTTAGACCCAACCGTATTGACAGTTTCCACAAACATGTCGTTGGTATCGTCCACTGATCTTCCCTTAAGCATTCAAAGCGATTTTTGAGTTGGAGCTGAAAGATTTCTGGGTTTTGGATTTGGATGGTTGTGGGTCGGAGCGTGGACTTTATCAGTCGAGACCTAGCATGCCTTATGTTGAGGTTCAATGTGCCTCTTACCATACGGTGATCACTCCCGGTTTTGACCGTGTGGATCACAGAGACATCATTGAACACTTGCTTTTCCGTCGACACGATAAAGTCAATCTAATTCTTCGTGCAACCATACGGACTCATCCAGGTCCACTTTCTGTGTGGGCGCTTCTTGAAAAAGGAATTCATCATAAAGAGGCCTTCCTTTTCCATGAAGTCGGCCAGCATCTGCCCTCTGGAGTTCCGTTGTCCATATCCAAATTGCCCCACTCTCAGCTCATTACCACTTCGTTTGCTTAGTTTCGCGTTGTAGTCCCCCATCACGACGTTATAGTGTGTTTTGGAGGAGTGTATGGCTTTAGAAATGTCCTTATACATCTCCTCCACTACGTCGTCTGAGTGTGTCGAAGTCGGCGCGTATGACCTTGGTTGTATGACCTTCAGCGAACATCGTTTTGATATTCTGAGTATGAGACTTCGGACCTCCGATAGCCCTATAACGTCCCAGCGTAACTTGCTTGTAGCTTCTTCCAGTTCTACTATTTTCTCGTCGGCCCTCAGCGTACGTGCATTGTAGGTTGCCAGGTCCAGTCGTCGGTGTTGGTAGCCGGATCTCTGCCGGGGATTCTTCGCACCCCCTGCCCCGCCGTTACCAAGGCCGCTACCGTAGTCTGGACTAGCAGGGCTGCCGGGGACTAGGGGCCGTTTGTTGTTTGTGCCGTTCATATTGTTGGTGGGTTTGCCATTCTCGCCACGCCTGGCAAGCGGGTTGGCGAGCGCAGTAGTTTTATAGGGGGTCGCTGCTGCCCGACATCCCCTATCGGATAATAGAAGGGAACAAGGAGTAAGGGTTGGGATGTGATGATTTTTGGAAAATGGAAATCGTATGATGAGTGGGATACGTCCAAAATTAGTAGTATCTCGGGAGGCCGGGGTCGCGTACCCGTGTATTCGGAAATTAATTCGGAAGTTATTCTATAATAAATAAGTCTTGTTATTTTTTTTGAAGCCTAGACGCGTCGTGGCCGACTGAATAAAAGATTATTTAAGCTGTAGTAACACTTTAACCTTCAGAAATAATTTGGATTCTGAGGTAGATCTTAACTGGCGTGTGGTTTAATTATGGCTCACTTCACGTTAGCTGTAGACGTCGCGTCGTCGGCAGATCAAAGTTTAGATGAGTTTTAATGAGGTTACTGTAAGTTTATTCTCACATGAATAAAATAAGGCATTCATGCAGAATAAGTATCTTATATATTCGTGAAAATTTCGTTATAAATATAAAAGCAGAAAATTTAGGAAAATATTTTTTTTTGCCTACACCGGTAAAAATTGTTTCTTATAGGGTTCAATTAGATTTTAAAGCTGATTAAGAAGAAATATATACAAAAAACACAGTAAATGCTTATTTTTTAACCTTACTTTATACAAACTTACCTGAAATAAAAAAAACACACGGTTTTATTCCTTTTTAATTTCTGTTTTGATACAAACTTAGAATTAGAATTAGCAAGCTGAAGTGGCAGTGGGCTGGCCACGATTGTCGGAGGACCGATGGTCGATGAAGCAGAAGTGTGACGAAGTGGTGACCGCGTATGGGATGGTGAAGCATGGGACGCCCTCCAGCCCAGTGGACCGACGACTTTGAAACTGTGGCTGGTGGTGGCTGTATGCGGAAGGCAGAGGACCGGAAGAAATGGCGCACCACAGAGTAGGCTTATGTCGAGCAGTGGAACCATATGAGCATCAGATATGATGCTGATGATGATCGAAGAAAAGGTGGAGTGATGTATTCTAATGTCATAGTGTGTTAAAACGGCTGCTCTACACTTATACTTGAGATGTCTTCAATGAGTTTTAAACTAAGTTATCGGTTTCTAGAGTAGTCGGGTGAGCTTATTTAATCGGCACCCTCATCTTAGCAACGCGTGTCACCTAGTTTAAGTTGATCAGAGTAATTTTCAACTTACTGAACACTTAGTTGTGTATTTAAAATGCGTACTACATTAGCTTGATTTTAAGGAACCTATCAGTTGTTATAATTATAGTACCTATAGTATAGTTCTCTTATCCAATAGTTATAGTATTTAAAATGAGTACTATGTTTTTTTTAACCTGGGAAACAAGTTTGTCTTGGACGACTATATCTTGTCAATTACTTGACTATGTCTAGTGGTCCTTTTTTTTTATGTCATTTCAATATATGCTCTAGGAACATTATTTTTTTTTATACTGCAATCAATTTCTAAATTATAATTTGACTGAAACAAACTTTGGAGTTAAATATTACAACAACTAGGCGTACTTTTGAATAAAGCTTTATAATGATTTTGAAGTCTCATGGTAACGATATTTGACGATGTAGTATTTTTTTTAATCTCTGCAACGTACACCTAACAAAACTTGTTAATATCTAGGAACAGCTGTAATTTTCATAGTTTTCGCATTGTGTAAAAAGTATAACAAAAATTGAATACACTGATGATGCAAAAGGCAAACATGTTTCCGACGTGATTTTATTTCTTCAAATGGCTTATTTAAAGCTCCATTTTTATACGCGTCTTTTAATATTTTGCCCTATAATGGGGGTCAAGGAGTCATTAGCTTTATTACCCACGGCACAGCCCACGGTCAAGGAGTGGATAACAGTGTCTCAGCCTTCAGTAAACAAGGCTCTGAAGTATAATTAGTGAATAGCGTGACAGTCTCACGATAGTATAAATTTCTGAACAAACACAGTTTACTGTAGCCTTACGAATTAACTACCTACTTTAACTTTTAACAAACTTCACACACAGGGTTAACGTATAGTGAAATCGTTTTGATCTTTTACGCACTGGGCTATTCAACAATATCACTATGAAAAAACTCATGCAACATTTGCAAATAAATTATTTTGTTCCTGAAAATATAGAATGGTGTTGGAGATACCGGCTACGTTTTTATCTATACTAAATGTGAAAAACTGTTTCTAAGTTCGTCGGTTTGTCCTTTCATAATTCAGCAGCGGAGCAACGAATCGACGTCATTTTTGCAGAGATAAGTAGTTTATAGGCCTAATAGTGACGTAAGCTAATTTTTGTTCTAATTGTTAGTCCACACGGAAACATTTTTTATGCATATTTTTAATATCTCCGATATTACACCCAAATGGCAAGAATTTTGGCACAGACTAGCAGAAATAATGAAGATAGATATAAGATACTATTTATTCCGACTAAGAGTTTTTTACATTTTTTATTTTTTTTTATTCATTACGGCGCCGTACTGAAGCATTTAAATGGCAAGATTTTTAACACATATATAGCTGAAATCATTAAGGTAGATAAGATATAGTTTGCTCTTAAGTATTCTTAATCATTATTTTTTAGGACTAAAATTTATTGGGTTAATCTCAAGTGAGCGATAAAAATCTACTGCATCTCACAAAATCTCACCAAGAGTGAGTGGAGTCCAAATAAAAAAAAAAACAGTGCGGTATTTTTCAAAATATAAATAGGGGCGGGAATCGCGGGCAAATTTGACATACAGAAAATTCAAGTCGCGGGGAAGGAAAACGTCAAATGTAAGTCGATTCGAGGAGTTGGCATTGAAATCCTACATCGAAAACCGAATTAAGATAGAGAGAAGCTAGTATTAACATTTGTAGCTTTTTGTATAACTTTGCGCTGATTTTGTCTCTAAAGTAAATTAACTTTGCTTCTCGGGTATTCAGGTATATATCAATTTACTGCCGCTCAACTGTTCAACCCACACGTGTCGCCTTAAATGAGATAAGTCAAAGTAATTTCCAAGTTATTAAGCACTCAATTTGTCGATTTCCCTTATGATAATGTGTCATAAATTACGGTGTACCATGTTAACTTCTTTGAGGCAAGTTATTTTAATAGGTCCCCATAAAGCGAAATCGCTAAATTTGCGTTTCCTTTAATTTTCGATACCTGGAGGATCGTTTGCCATCATTTTTAGAGTTATATCTATGTGCGTGGGTGTGTGTGTGTGTATGTTTGTAGGTTACCTTTTTTCGATCCACAATATCTAAGTACAAAGGAACAATTTTTCTCGTGATCATTGATCATATCAATCGATACGCCACGTCATGACTTAGATCTGAAAAGAGTTTGGGCGAAATCGGTCCAGCGGTGTGTTTTTTATCGCTAAATGACTCTTTTTTTTTAAATGTCTGTTATATCAGAACTCCGTCATTTATAAACCGATTCGGAATATTTTCACGTATAGGGAAGGAAAAAACCCAGTAAATGGCCCAATTATTAATTTAGTATACGGATTGGTACAAGAAAACCAGAGTTATTTCAGAAAATGTTTTCAAGTTGTATCATTTTTATTATTTACACGAGCTTATACCGGCGTGGTGTAAGCACTAGGTATTAAAATGCAAAATTATATGACGCGCATTTTAGTTTTCAACTCGACATTCTAAGACTGGGTGCAAATCGGTCGCTAAAAAACTGTTTTTTTTTCAGACGCAATAATAATCTTCATGTACCTATATGTTTTCAAATATAAAAAAAAAACTTGCTCGTGCGGTACTGCTAAAAGGAGAAGGTTCTCAATCTGACGTGTATGTTTTAGTGTTTATTTTACACAAATAGTCACGAATTAAAATAGCTTCAACATGGTATCATCTAGGTGTTCCTGTTCGCCTATCTGGCTGGAAATGGAAATAAGTGGATCGACGCATAAACCATAAAAGAAACTATTTTTGGAAAAAAAAAAGAAATATGGAAGTCAAGAGAGCTTGATTGAGCTGCTGATCATATTATATAGGTATCGATCAAGCTAATGGTCATAAAGAATAAAAAATAATTACAATTTTATAAAATTAAAAAAAAAGAAAAATTCCTTATTGCATATACATACACAAATTTTACAGAACACTTAGGAGTATATTTTATAAATAGCATACCATATAGCAGTATAGTAACGAAGATATATTGCAACAAACTATTCTGACCCGTGTGCCTAGTGTGAGTTTCTCCGTGTTTGTAACACTACTATCGCGTTCGCGTATTCACTAAAAGTTAGATAAATAATCGTTTCAAAACGCGTCCGCTAGAGGCGTTCCTTCATTTACATACATGTATTTCTTTGACGCGAACGCGATAGTAGAGTTAAAACTAACACTAAGCACACTGGTTAAAATAAAATCAAAACTATAACACCTAGGGTCAGAAAGTTAGAATAGTTTGAGTTTTCAAGTTAGTATAGCTTCCAAAGTTGTTAATTTTGCACTTGAAAATACCATAGTAATAGAACTTTGTACAACGGTATTGTATCTATACAAATATGCGCATGGCCGATTTTAATCTCTAAGTTTTTCTAAAAGACTTTTTCGATTTTATTGTATAAGAACTTTTCTTCAGAAATCTTGTTAATTTAGCTTCTGAGAGAAATACTGCTATCTTCGCTGACGTGTGGTTTAATTAGGTTAACATACACTTCCAGCTTACTTTAGGCGTTGCTGGCAGCTCAAAGTTTAGATGAGTTTTACTAAGATAAGTATAAATAAGAATATTCTTACGTATACAAAATAGGGCATTTATGTAGATAAAGGTCTCATATATTTGCACAATAAATGGTCCAATAGGCAATTGAAGTAATAAAGACAAAAAATAATTTAATTTCGAAAACACCCGAAAAGCGGATGGATGTCGGATAAAAGTTAACGAGATTTCACGAAAACTCGTTTCTGATGGCCTTTGACTACGCTTAACATTTTAAACGGCGCACGTATCTATGTCGAGCTTTGGTATTCTGTTTAAAGAGATCTACAAAGAGACGGCATAAATCATGAAAAGCTTCTAAGTATATGAACCTTTCAAAACTTGATGTTTCCAGGTTTTATTTTGCGTGCTGAATTAGACAGTATTACCTAGCATACCTACTAGTTATTTATTTACTTGTATATATAGGTATAGAGACAACATCAGTATACAGTACGTACTATTTTAGCGTAAATGTAAGAATAAAGTAGGTATTGCTGGACTTAGAAGAGATTAAGAAAGAAAACATTGCGTTTCTTACGACGCCATTTTTAAGGAAAATGAACAGTGTGATAGCATAATTTCATATTTTATTCCATTTTAGAAAAACAGGGCCGAGTTCACGGCAATTCAGTTAACCATAAAGAAATGCAAATCATATTCTGGTGGAATTGCGGTGCTCATAGACGTGGCTTGGAGGCCTGTAATCATTTTGCGGCGAATGGTTCCGAAATTTAATTGAATTTTCACGTTAACATAACACCTTATATATTTGGAGACAACGATTTACAGAAATCTTAAATTGTAGGAGTTTAATTGTTTTATAAGCTGTACTTTTTATTCGTTTCGTGTTTTCGTTCGATTTCGTAGTCAAAAAAGTTTTCACTAAGGACTACAGAATGGGTTTATTCAAGAAAGAAGTTAATAGGTTTTTGAAGGGTTGGCAACACGCGAGTGATACCCCTGGTGATGCCTGGCTACGGTGACCGCGCAAAATAAAAATTTTGATTATTTAAGATTCATTTAACAAACTAAACTTACCTATAATTAAATTAGGTTGCAGATGAACATTGAATTCTAAAAATGAATAATAATACCAATTTATCATTTCTAATTCAATTTTATCACAAATGAAGGAATGCATTTAGTTTCAGCTATCTATTGAAATTCTAACATTAATTCTGTCGAACAATGTCACCCATAATTTTACACCCAATCTTATGTAATAGTTCGCCTTTCCATTTATTGTCTTTAGAAAGAAGTTATATAATTTGACACATTAAACAGTAGGGAAATAGACAAATGTTTGTCAATTGTTGGGAATATATAATAAGAAAGCCACATTAAAAACGGATTAGTTATGGGTACAAAATGTTGCACGTATTTGCAACCAAACGCAAGAAGCATCTCACAGTTAAGAGGGCGATATAGGCCAGAAAGCTAATTTCTGTAATTCTAACGTTGTGTATGTAAATGAACTATAAATCATTAGATAATGTCATATACATTACTATGAGATATATATGTTATATACTTCTTAAGTAATTTATACCGTAATGACACCTTGAAACTTTAAATTTTTTGTATGGAATTTAACGTTATTACCGTTTTGTAGTCACATTTTTTGACTTTTCGCTACAACTTACAGTCTATGCACTAGATAACAAGCTATATTAAATATTTAACCAACTTTCATTACAAGCAAATGCAAAACACGCTTTAAAAATTTGCACAAGTGTTGAAACAACGGTCACTTCCAGATTTTTTATTAAATTGCATTAAATACAACAAATAAAAATCATTCAGTAAGGTAATGCACTAGTCAAAAGCAAGTTTTATAACATATATTTTTTTTCAATGCCTTAGATGCTATAGTTTTGCCACAAAATTTGCACAAAAACGGCTTATTTTCGCGGTCTAGCCTATACCCTAGCCTTAAGGTAAAAATAAAGTAGATAATAATAAAAATACATACTCGTGAGCAAAGTAGTTCGACTAAAGAATAAAACCGGCCAAGTGCGAGTTGGACTCGCGCACCGAGGGTTACGTACCATTTATGTAATAAAAAAAAATACAAACACAAACAAAAATATTTTTATATTTGAGTTGATTGAATGAAAGGTAAATTGCGGTTTACGATTTATGACGTGTTAAAAAAACTATTTACTAGATCTCGTTCAAACCAATTTTCGGTGGAAGTTTGCATGGTAATGTACATCATATATTTTTTTTAGTTTTATCATTCTCTTATTTTAGAAGTTATAGGGGGGGGGCACACATTTTACCAATTCGGAAGTGTCTCCCGCGCAAACTATTCAGTTTAGAAAAGAATGATATTAGAAACCTCAATATCATTTTTGAAGACCTATCCATAGACACCGCACACGTATGGGTTTGATGAAAAAAAAAATATGAGTTTCAGTTTTCAGTATGGGGAACCCCAAAAAATAATTGTTGTTTTTTATTTATTTTTGTGTGAAAATCTTAATGCGGTTCACAGAATACATCTACTTACCAAGTTTCAACAGTATAGTTCTTATAGTTTTGGAAAAAAGTGGATGTGACATACGGACGGACAGACAGACAGACATGACGAATCTATAAGGGTTCCGTTTTTTGCCATTTGGCTACAAAACCCTAAAAAGGTGTAACATAATGAACCATTTTCAGAAAATGTACTTCCTACTTTTAATAAAATATTGACGTTCAAAAATTACCTTTTTAATTACAAGACTAAACAATTTGCAGGAAACTGTGAAACTTGAAATTAGGAATGGA
Source organism: Apoda limacodes (assembly GCA_946406115.1). Lineage (NCBI taxonomy): Eukaryota > Metazoa > Arthropoda > Insecta > Lepidoptera > Limacodidae > Apoda > Apoda limacodes. The sequence goes on along the minus strand of OX291551.1, from coordinate 23,331,595 downwards.
GGTAGGTTATTCAACTTATACCTATAACGAGAGCCATCGGAAATAAAAAATATAATTATTTTGTGCGTTTGTACAAATTTTCAGCTCTATGAAAACTCACAGTTTAATTTTGTCTATTATGGCTGGGTTAACTAAGCTTAAATTGATATTTTTGAGTCCAGGCTGATATTTATCTAAGTTCAGTAAATGGTGACCAAATCATAATTTATCATGTCACTTAAAAAAAAATAACGTAAGAGAAAATTTGTGAAAACATACAGTAATAATTTAATGTACATTGCAAAACATGTGATAAACAACCATTATGTATGAATTATATGTGTGTATATATGTATATGTATATATTTATATTTGTATCAGTTGTCTGGTACGTATTTTAAGGCTTTTTAGTTTTTATGTTAGTAGAAAACCAAAAAAATAAACGATTAGACTTTTACGAATATTACAGCAGTGAGGATAAAGACCTTGATTGTTTTGGAATGCTGGTTGAAAATACAGTTTTGGTCAAATTTAAGTGCGGAACCAACTTGCTTCACCTTCTTGCCCCTTTTAAGTGTCTCCCGCAGGGGTGTATCGGTTTATTGGCGCCCTCGTTTACCAACACTTCACGTGATGCTACAGATGAGCATCTGAAGTTATTTCCAAGTTAATTGGTATCAATTGAGTTTGTCAAATTACTCTTACGAATTTACAGGAAAAAGGTAAGAGCGAGTAGCACACCTATGGCTCCGTACTGACTTCGTTACTAATTTTCATTTACATTATTTTCTTCTCGAACATCGTTACATATCAAAAGAATTTATGAAAGTTCTTTTTGTTTATTTCGTTATTGTTGTTGCTTAACGCGTCTCTGCTAAGCTATTTTGGTCAAACATATTTTTGAAGAGACAGAGAAGGAGAGGAAGAGGCTTTTATTACAGAAAACGAAAAAGTTTCTCCAGGATTAACTATAAACGAAATTCAAAAAGACAAAATATATTTACGAGTATATTTTAATCAGACTAGCCGATAGGTAACGGAATTTAGCGCAAGCGCAAAGTCACGAACATAAGTACCTACCCACCTACTAGTAGCGAGTAGTTACTACCTATAGAGTTGTTATTACAAACATTGTAATATATCAAGCTTATATAATACTTACATATATTATTATTGAATAAAGTTAAAAAGTTATAATAATAGTGACGGAATAAAAAAAGGGTTCTTCTCACTTAGAATATTTTACTACATAAAAACTTCATAGTAATAACTCCGTAAAAAGCTCCGCTCTTAAACAATATTAAAAAGGTTAAGTAAAAAAGGAAATTTTCCACATTGTTTCTGCTCAAGCTCTCAACCACTCAGAAATGAAAACATTAACTAAGTATAATTTTTGCATTAATACTGTTGGTTCAGTTAAAAACTTTGCCTTACTAAAAGCTGCGATGCCTAGTATTAAAAATCTTGGAGAATTTATAGGTGTTACAAATACTTCAGATGAGCATATTTTCTTATTACAAAAGATAAATTTAAGGTAGCTAAGGCAAATAACTAAGGTTGCCCTAGGGACTGTAGTATGTGTATGGATCTTTAACAGGTAAGTGATTAGAGATTTAAGGGCCCCATATACTGCTCACTAGCGACTTCTGTTAACTTCTACTTTATACAAAGTGTATTTGTATGAAGAGACATTTTCTACATTAATACAAAAAGTTGTGAAAGTAGTTAATCGCTAGTCAGTTTTTTTTTTTTAACTTTTTTGAAATACGCTTTGTATGAAGAGGAAAACAATATTTGGTGGCGGCGCTAGTGTGCAGAATATACGGCCTTAAAAAGTCGAGTATGTAGGGTATATTCGCTACAATTCTAAAATTTTCACTGTGACCTTTTTCAACTATTTTTATGCTTATATATAGACTTGACATATTAACAATTTTACTTTATTTTTTATAATTTTTTTGTACATGTTTTAACTTTGACCAGTAGCGATTAACTTTTATTAATTGTTAATATTTTCTTGACTTTGTTTTGAGTGTTTGGTGGTATATTAATTTGTTTATTTCTCTTTTTTGATTTATTTGAGTTTTTTATGTTCTTATTTCGGAGGGGGGGGGGGGGGTTATTTTGTATAGCTGGGATCAACCTTTTATTGACACAGGCACATCTTATCTTTAGTTTTTGATGTTCACCCCTGTAGTTTCACAATGATATTTTTCATGATGAAAATCTCGGTCGACCTAGCGGCGCTTACCGCAACTCAGTATCGATCATTTTTATCAGTAGTCGGCCTTCATACAACACTTTAAATAACAATTTTTTATTTTTATTTTCATTTACTGAATAAAGTAAATATTTACCACCAACCTTAATAGGAACTTAATTTTGAACTTAAATTTTTGTACAACTCCAAATTGAGTTAGTTTTTTAAGTTGATTTTTATTTGTTGAACTTATTGAAATTTAAATTCTTAAAATTTTTTTTATGGGTAAAAACGGCACCCTATTACTAAGACTCCGCTGTCCGTCCGTTTATCCGTCTTTCACCAGACAGTTAAAATTTTCACATAAGATGTATTTCTATTGCCGCAATTACAACAAATACTTAAAAACAGAATAAAATAAATATTTAGGGGGCTCCCATACAACAAACGTGATTTTTCTTTTGCTCGTTTTTGTTCGATATTGATAACGGCAACAGGTAAACCCTTGATATATTCACAGAATATTTAGTTATATATTCACTTTATAAATTAATAATTAAATAAAAATAAAAGAGTTATTCAGGAGGGCTCCCATACAAGAAGCGTGATTTTTTTGCCGTTTTAATAGATAATGGTACGGAACTCTTCGTGCGCGATTCCGACTCACACATGGCCGATTTTTCTTTTCATTTTACCTTAATTATTGTTTCAGTTTGTACTTTTTACAACTTAATCAAACTTTTTTCCATTTACACTTACAGTACTCTTTACAAGGTTACATAAGTAATGGTTTATAATTTGATTATATATATTTGTCGCTTTTATTTTATTTATTGAATATTGGATATTTATAACACTTTTACAGGCACATTTTAGTACACAAGATCTTACATATTGTTATTTATTTAATTTATTTTTACTAGTGCGGATTGTAACACTATAAATAAGCCCAGCAGCACCGGATTACAACTGTTCCCAAAAGCCAACCGTTAAGTAGTGACTCGGAATGAATAAACTTAATTAATAGTAGATTATAAGCCTACGATTGAGATTTTCCCCTCCGTTATTTTTTATCATTTTGCGCGATGCGTATGGCATCGTCCTTATCACCTATTAATTGTGTTAACGTCATTGCTGTGATCCTTGCCTTTCCTTATCCTAGGCCCATTTTTTATTTACACTATACATGAAATCCTTCCTTTTATATCCCATCATAATATCTACTTTGTGAATATAAATATGTAATTATAGCCCTCCTACTCAACACACAAACAATTTAACACAATTGTCCTGCTAGACCTTTTCTTCTAGGTCTCCTCACTTATCCACTTTCTTTTATCATCCTCAACCGCACCAAAGGCTCTGAGAGTCAGATTTTTTCATTTAGACGAAAAAAGCTTGCGGGGAGCGGTATATTTGTAGCGTATATTCGCTACAATTCTAAAATTTTCCCACAAAAAGAACGCAACTAAATGCTAAGTATCTTACTTAGAAATTTTTACCTCAACAGAAAACAAATTAAAAAATTGTTAAATGGAATCATTTTTATGTTGTAATTTTTTCATTCTTTTATCGAGTTGATTAATTAAGAGCCTGTAAATTTTTCAAAAAGATGCCGTTATAGGCGAAGTTACCAATAAGGTTTAACTTATAATGTGTTTGACATGAACTACAGAGGGATGGCATAACAAGTGTTACAAGCATCTATAGGCTACGGTGACCGCTTGGAATCAGGCAGGCCGTATACTTGTTTGCTACCTCAGTGGTATCGAAAAAACTCAACTGCATTTTTGAAGACCTTTCTAGCGTAAACATGTGGTGCGTGGAAAAAATCAGCCATCTCTTTCTTCAGTTTATGGAGAGCAACCCTAAAAAGTTTTTCCCTTATTTTATTACAAAATTTGTATGGCGGTTTCCATGATATAATTTTTTTATCAGAATTGATGCAAAGACATTGAGATAAATCTATGGCGGATGGAAGAACATGACGAAATTATATGGGTTAGCTATAAGGTTACGGAACCCTAAAAAATACTTCAATTAGATTACACTAAAGCCGTTGTTTAAACGTTACTTCCTACTTAGTAACACGTTACCCTTATAAATTCATAAAATTCTCATTTTTTAACATACTTAAATATAAATGTGACTTGTAGTAGCTGTTACAACACTCCGTTTCTAAATGAAAAACGTGCTCGAGGCACTCACTTTGTGAAAACATCGCGCTGTTTGAAGAGGAAGCAAAATACGCTTTTACTTGGGAAAAAATGTACACTTCCTTTTACATACCGATAAAGATTTCACGTTTTTCCGTTTATTCCTGACTTTTATATCAACGCAATGTTTACTAAACTCATTTATAACTAAGTAACGTGTAACTTACTTATAAAACTGGTATTTCTTATTCTTCCTAGACTATTTTTATTGAATTGTTTCAATACTTGTGCGAATATTTTAAGGGTAAAATTGCATTCGGTTTTTATAGACTTCAGTGAAATCATTAGGATTTGTTGTTATCTAGTGTCTTGACTTACGTAAATCTGAATGTCTGATGTTTGCTAAGGACTTGAAGCTTTTCTTAGGTATAAATGTATTGACAGATTGTTAATTGCCTTTAAAACCCCCTTTATTGAAATACCCAACTCGAGGGTTTTGAATAAAAATATAAAATCCGCCATTTTAATTTTTTAAGAAATTTATGTACCCAGTGTCACTCTCACAATTGAGACAAATTTACCTACATACATACATACATACACTCGAAAAACATAACCCTCCTTCTGGCTCAGTCAGGTAAAAAGGGGCCCTTGAGCTTTGGGTGGTATATGGGCTGAGGCTCCTTCAGAGTCTCGCCCCAAAAAGCCTGGTGAAGCAGTAATGTTATATATTCACTTTATTAAAATGGCGGATTTTATATTTTTATTCAAAACCCTCGAGTTGGGTATTTCAATAAAGGGGGTTTTAAAGGCAATTAACAATCTGTCAATACATTTATACCTAAGAAAAGCTTCAAGTCCTTAGCAAACATCAGACATTCAGATTTACGTAAGTCAAGACACTAGATAACAACAAATCCTAATGATTTCACTGAAGTCTATAAAAACCGAATGCAATTTTACCCTTAAAATATTCGCACAAGTATTGAAACAATTCAATAAAAATAGTCTAGGAAGAATAAGAAATACCAGTTTTATAAGTAAGTTACACGTTACTTAGTTATAAATGAGTTTAGTAAACATTGCGTTGATATAAAAGTCAGGAATAAACGGAAAAACGTGAAATCTTTATCGGTATGTAAAAGGAAGTGTACATTTTTTCCCAAGTAAAAGCGTATTTTGCTTCCTCTTCAAACAGCGCGATGTTTTCACAAAGTGAGTGCCTCGAGCACGTTTTTCATTTAGAAACGGAGTGTTGTAACAGCTACTACAAGTCACATTTATATTTAAGTATGTTAAAAAATGAGAATTTTATGAATTTATAAGGGTAACGTGTTACTAAGTAGGAAGTAACGTTTAAACAACGGCTTTAGTGTAATCTAATTGAAGTATTTTTTAGGGTTCCGTAACCTTATAGCTAACCCATATAATTTCGTCATGTTCTTCCATCCGCCATAGATTTATCTCAATGTCTTTGCATCAATTCTGATAAAAAAATTATATCATGGAAACCGCCATACAAATTTTGTAATAAAATAAGGGAAAAACTTTTTAGGGTTGCTCTCCATAAACTGAAGAAAGAGATGGCTGATTTTTTCCACGCACCACATGTTTACGCTAGAAAGGTCTTCAAAAATGCAGTTGAGTTTTTTCGATACCACTGAGGTAGCAAACAAGTATACGGCCTGCCTGATTCCAAGCGGTCACCGTAGCCTATAGATGCTTGTAACACTTGTTATGCCATCCCTCTGTAGTTCATGTCAAACACATTATAAGTTAAACCTTATTGGTAACTTCGCCTATAACGGCATCTTTTTGAAAAATTTACAGGCTCTTAATTAATCAACTCGATAAAAGAATGAAAAAATTACAACATAAAAATGATTCCATTTAACAATTTTTTAATTTGTTTTCTGTTGAGGTAAAAATTTCTAAGTAAGATACTTAGCATTTAGTTGCGTTCTTTTTGTGGGAAAATTTTAGAATTGTAGCGAATATACGCTACAAATATACCGCTCCCCGCAAGCTTTTTTCGTCTAAATGAAAAAATCTGACTCTCAGAGCCTTTGGTGCGGTTGAGGATGATAAAAGAAAGTGGATAAGTGAGGAGACCTAGAAGAAAAGGTCTAGCAGGACAATTGTGTTAAATTGTTTGTGTGTTGAGTAGGAGGGCTATAATTACATATTTATATTCACAAAGTAGATATTATGATGGGATATAAAAGGAAGGATTTCATGTATAGTGTAAATAAAAAATGGGCCTAGGATAAGGAAAGGCAAGGATCATAGCAATGACGTTAACACAATTAATAGGTGATAAGGACGATGCCATACGCATCGCGCAAAATGATAAAAAATAACGGAGGGGAAAATCTCAATCGTAGGCTTATAATCTACTATTAATTAAGTTTATTCATTCCGAGTCACTACTTAACGGTTGGCTTTTGGGAACAGTTGTAATCCGGTGCTGCTGGGCTTATTTATAGTGTTACAATCCGCACTAGTAAAAATAAATTAAATAAATAACAATATGTAAGATCTTGTGTACTAAAATGTGCCTGTAAAAGTGTTATAAATATCCAATATTCAATAAATAAAATAAAAGCGACAAATATATATAATCAAATTATAAACCATTACTTATATAACCTTGTAAAGAGTACTGTAAGTGTAAATGAAAAAAAGTTTGATTAAGTTGTAAAAAGTACAAACTGAAACAATAATTAAGGTAAAATGAAAAGAAAAATCGGCCATGTGTGAGTCGGAATCGCGCACGAATAGTTCCGTACCATTATCTATTAAAACGGCAAAAAAATCACGCTTCTTGTATGGGAGCCCTCCTGAATAACTCTTTTATTTTTATTTAATTATTAATTTATAAAGTGAATATATAACTAAATATTCTGTGAATATATCAAGGGTTTACCTGTTGCCGTTATCAATAACGAGCAAAAGAAAAATCACGTTTGTTGTATGGGAGCCCCCTAAATATTTATTTTATTCTGTTTTTAAGTATTTGTTGTAATTGCGGCAATAGAAATACATCTTATGTGAAAATTTTAACTGTCTGGTGAAAGACGGATAAACGGACGGACAGCGGAGTCTTAGTAATAGGGTGCCGTTTTTACCCATAAAAAAAATTTTAAGAATTTAAATTTCAATAAGTTCAACAAATAAAAATCAACTTAAAAAACTAACTCAATTTGGAGTTGTACAAAAATTTAAGTTCAAAATTAAGTTCCTATTAAGGTTGGTGGTAAATATTTACTTTATTCAGTAAATGAAAATAAAAATAAAAAATTGTTATTTAAAGTGTTGTATGAAGGCGGACTACTGATAAAAATGATCGATACTGAGTTGCGGTAAGCGCCGCTAGGTCGACCGAGATTTTCATCATGAAAAATATCATTGTGAAACTACAGGGGTGAACATCAAAAACTAAAGATAAGATGTGCCTGTGTCAATAAAAGGTTGATCCCAGCTATACAAAATAACCCCCCCCCCCCTCCGAAATAAGAACATAAAAAACTCAAATAAATCAAAAAAGAGAAATAAACAAATTAATATACCACCAAACACTCAAAACAAAGTCAAGAAAATATTAACAATTAATAAAAGTTAATCGCTACTGGTCAAAGTTAAAACATGTACAAAAAAATTATAAAAAATAAAGTAAAATTGTTAATATGTCAAGTCTATATATAAGCATAAAAATGGCTGAAAAAGGTCACAGTGAAAATTTTAGAATGATTTGATGAATTTCAGAAAAAAAAACATTTTGAGTTTAAGTCAATTGAATTGATTTTTGTCATAGAGATTGTTTAGGGGACCCGAAAAATGTTCCGTAAGAATAATTATAGGTCACCAAATTTCACCTGTAATAACTATAGGTACATAAGTACAGCTGTAATATAACTTCCTATAGCAAACTTTTTTACTATAATCAAAGACATGCTGTAAAAACCCCACGCCGATAACTGAATTTAGCGCGTACGGAGCCGCTGACAAAAACTAGTTTAATAAACAAATTGTAAAAAACTACTTCAGATGATAGTGAAATGTGTATTGTACGACCACAGTAAAGATAAAAGCTGTGTAAGAACGAACAAGAAAAGATTTTCTGAAAACATTTGCAAGCGAGATGTGATGACAGCATAGCGGATGTTTCTACCGTCTGACAATGCGTGCTTTCATAGTAACTACGTAATTCCACGCACGCATACGTGTATTGTGTTTCTTTAAAAGCTTGTCTGTGTCATATCATATATAAAGTACATAGGTATATCTGTGTTGTGTATTAGATTAGTTGTTTATTTTAGGAGACATCTAGTGTACCTATATTTTTCACTTTATATAAATTATTTTTGTTGGTTTCGGTTCTTACATACCTGCGTGAAAAATATCTCCCTTCCCTAAGTACAAAAAGAAGGAATGTTTTGTACTGTAAAAATATATTTTTACTAGCTTTGTACTGCGGCTTGATCCGTGCAAAATTCGGTTATCGGTGTAGGAGCACAAGGAGTTGTACTTATTTATAGGCAGGAACTTAGCTAAGAACTTAGAAACTTCTTTGTTTAGCAAGCTATACATTCTTTAGTTCGCCCACGTAAAATTCGGTAATACTTTCGGGAAAACTTTTAAAATTGCCAAGACAAAAATAAGCATTTGTACCTCTCCGTTTCTAACCCTGTGCGACAGTAAAGGCCAATGCCAAATTCAGTTCAATCACATACTTTAATAGATGTAAGAATTAGAAAGGCTGTTACATATCAATGTTTAAATTTTTAAGGCAGAGCATTATATAGTACAATATATTTAGTAAACCCACCACGGAAACCGTATTTTTATTGATCAATTTATTTAATTTGTTGAGGTAACCTCAAATGTTATGTCTTATCACGCTCTACAAAGACGATAAAAATCTCAGATGAATGTACGCTGAACCAAAATCTTTTTATGTAATTATACCATATCGACAGTACAATCAAAGGCCTCCCGAATGGTATCAGATAGAAAAAGTGATAAAACTGCTGTTAGGCCCACAATTCCTCTTTCAGCCTTTGCTTTAGTGTACCCCAAGACTTTGCTTATCGCCATATACTTCGCGTGCAATGATAGTAGCGAAAGCAAACATAAAGCATTAACATGTAATAGTAGGTACTATTCATTTCTTCGTGAAAACTTTCCATCTGGACAAATGGACTCGGACACCTGTGAAACCTGCTATTAGCACTGCACTAAATTCAAGTTCCCGCGACAGCCCCAGGGGTATCTTCCAGGAGTGCCTTGGGTCCGAAATAGAATTTCCAATTTTGCAATTTGGCTAAAAAACGCTTAAATGAACAATTAAACAGTGACTTTCTCTCACCCTGATTTTAACATGGTAATTTTATATATCAATCATGGACATTCTATTTTTTATGCCATTAAGTATGGAAATTCAATTCAATTTCAGTAGCGATTCACCGCACAATATAATTACAGGCGCCTCTCCAGCCTGGGGCGATGAGCACCGCAATTTCAGTAGAATATGATTTCATATTTCTTTATGGCTACCTAACTGAATTGCCGCGAATTCAGCGATGTTTTCGTGGGAATTGAATAATAATTCAAATTTTAATACCTATCTACTTATTTTTTTTAGTCTCCATTCTGAATTTTCGTAGTCAGATTAAGCGCTTAATTTAACCTATAAACTACCTCGCTGATCTCAGCTGATATGTATGCCTACGCTGAGTACAGGCTTTTCCTTAAAAAAGGAGGCTTAGGCCATAGTACAGCATACTTGCCCAGAAGCGTTGGCGGTCGTTGTCCAGCTAGTGGCCACTTGACTGTCTTCAAGCCATCCATAAGGCCTCTAACTTGGTAGGACGACTGTCTGAAATGACTACAGCCAGGACCGACGGTTTTACGTACGCTCCAAAACACGCAGGAGCTCAGAAAAAAGTTGCTTAACTTTGCATATCGTTTCCGAAAGACGAATGATACTGGGCCACAAGTCTTATGTTTGACCTATAGAGTAAGCGCTGAGAAGAAGTGAGTATGGAAAATATAAGGAATGAGATCTGGTGACTGATATATTCAGTTTGAAATGATAATTGTCATGGTAGCTCTTCATACAATAAACTGAGGGATGTACTTTTTTAACGCACGTCATTTTGTAAGATGTTGTTAGATAGTTGTTCAATAATGCATTTAAAGTTTCTAAGGAGATGTTTCTCTAAAATGTATATTTTATGAGTTATTTGCCTTCGAAGTTAATAGCAGATTGTGTATGAAGGGTGGTAAGGAGACAATTACTAACAAGAGGCTATTTAGAAGCCTAAGGTCAAAGGCTTTATTAACTCTAGTTTTTTAATTTTCGTAGCGACCATGTAACACACAATGTTTTTCATCACATTTCCGAGTAAATAAATAAAAATTTAAGGCCAATAAATCAATAAACTCACCAAAACACGATTGAAATGGTGAGAATATAAGCAGAGACATCTAGACTAGATATCTAGAGAATTTATGAATTAAAAAGTTTTGTCTGAAGTTAAACCTTGTAATTGCTAGCATGTAGTATGCGCGTAGTTCATATCTCATATAATATTATATAGCTTTTATACATACTTGACAGAATAGACGGTACGTAAAGTGCGTCTTTGCGGTCCGTGGGTTCTATGATCGCCTGCTTTGCCTTGAGAAAAGAAAAGTAAGTGTTTATGAGTTAATTGCGTCCACCTTCTAACTTTTAAAAACAGCTTATTTCAGAGAAACAGTTTCCGAAAAACTCCAAATGCATATTTAAAGGCCTATCAAACAAAACCCCACAAAATAGGGTGCGTGAAAATTAAATTCCATCCCTGAGTTCAATGTATAGAGAGCTACCCTTAATAATTTTTTTTCCGTTTCATTACACAACTATGTCGCGCTGTTGACAACTTCCTGGAAAATTTCAATAAAATGTATCCTAAGACGGCGGATAAGGGTGTGATATATGGGTGGGGAGACGAACGGACGTGCGGACTGACGTACATGACGAAATTATAGGATTTTCGTTTTTTTTTCATTTGACTACGGAACCCTAAATAGGCAAACAACATAACACGCTTCACCGTCATATATGTCAACGAACGCGTCTTAAGAATGGAAAAAAGTGGAAAGTTGGGGGATAAGTAGGGTATACAACATCTGATCTGGCAATATGTATTTTTAGGTTGCTTATACGGATCAGATAGAGTGAGTTTTTGAACGCGACTAGGTAGTTATTCTAAGATAAATGCGATCGATTTTTGTCTTTGTTAATAGGTATAGTGCAACAAACTTTTCTGAACCGGTGGTTAAACATCAAAACTACAATCAGCATATTGAAATGTTGTGAACAAGGTGTGAACTTACAACAAATCTAGCGACAGACACCCGGCCAGAAAAGTTTGTTGCACTGTACAACTTTGTTTTGCTACATACTAGTATAGTATTATAACGAAGCTTATTTTTGTGTGTTGTTGTGGTTATTTAAAGTTGGTTAATTTTTTTGCTTGATACTCGAACTACTAAAAATATATCAGTTAATAATACTTTTAATAACTATTTTTTATCTTCAATCTTCTTTCTGCCTGTCCGATCAATTCACTGAGATTCGTATGTTGTTCGACGTCGCACCCAAAGAAGTTTTCTATAATAGATGTAAGAGCGGCGTCGACACCTTCTGAGAACACTTCTGAATCGTCATTACAATATAAACAATGTTGCCAGCCAAAAAGAGCTGGCAAGAAGTTCTATTTAAAGTAATAATACAATACTTTAATAATCAGCTAACAAGTATGTTATATGTTTTAAAACACTAAGTAATATAAATAAGTTAGTAAGCTACTGAAAAAAAAGTCAAACACATGTCAATTATCATTTTTTGTTTTTATGCAGCGTAGAGGGCGCACCATATAAAGCGTCAAATATGTCTGTGCTTATATAAATTTTTACAACAGCTGTTTTTAATTAATCTACCTAGCCAGCAATGTACCTATCCCACAGCAATATAAAATAATAATATGCACACAAACAATAAATTGTCTTTAGTAATTAGTCTTTAGTAGGTACTCATTTTCCTAAATCAAAAGACTCTTTGTGTTTTTAAAATAAACTCTTTTTAAAGGTGGATAAAAATATATATTCACCAAGGATATACCTAAACTGCACTGTAACCAAGTAAAACAACAACGAAGAAATCGTGTTGGACTGATATTTTATTTCAGAGCAATAGGCTCAAGACTCCATAAAAAGAGTCATCAGCTACACAAAAAGCTCGTGCATCACACGATAAATGTCTGAGTGCTGCGTTTCCTTGTTTTCCACCTATTCTTTTGTTGGTTTTAGAAATCATTATACTAAAATGCTCTGTTGTTCAGCTGGTTACATATTTCTGTAGAACATTTTTGAAATTCGCCTTGTACAAAGAGGAAAATAAAAATATATATTGGCGGCGATAGCGGACTTTTGTAACTCTTTTAATGACATATTTTCAATCAAAGAACAAATGCTAAAAAATAAATTTTAAAAAATTCAGCATAAAAAGAATTATTTCTGTTTTTTAAGTGAACGCGAATTATAACTTGTTAAGACAAATTAAGCAAGCCGAAGTCTAGGTCATATGGCCACCTTCCGTCTCCATCATCAGACCAGCTCTGTGACATCATTTTATTGCATTTTCATCCGATTTGCATGTGTATACAAAATTTCAACTCAATCAAACACCAGGAAGTGGGTCAAATTTAACTTTCAACATTTGATTACACACGGGACAGGTGAAACTAAATAAAAGTTTGTAACAAAATCATTAATTTAAAAATTAAGAAGATTTTGATATTACTAATTAAGTTTGAATCCACATAAAATATTTTTATGTTTACTGTACAAACAAGCGTTTTTAATCTGAGTACTAACGATAGGAAAACATGAGTAAATTCACGACCTTGTTTTTCCTGGTAAAGTTCCAAACTGTCCTACAAGTTAAGGAAGGCAACTGAAAAGATATTGTCGAAAATAGTTATCGTCCTAGACGGAAACAGAATTCCTAGAGAACTAATTCTTTTTTACTATTCGAATACCTTAGTGTGGAATCTACCGAGAGGCGTAGATTCGGTCTCCGTGTCCTAATATTTGTGTAATAAAACTATACGTATGCAGCAGTTGTCTAATACGGTCCATAATTTAATAAAGATACGTTCTCTTAGATAAGTCTTGCTTAGTTTATGACGAGATTGCGCAATGTAATTTGTCCAAAAAGATATTATTATTATTATAATTTCATGAACCACCAGATTACTACAAAACAGCCATAAAACAGATATACTTACACAATATTATCGGCTATTCAAGAGGCTATACTACCTAAACCTAATTTTTTTTGCAAAGGTTTTACCGGATCCGCTGAGCAAATCCAACTAAAACTTAATAACTGTGTTCTGTTCTTCTGGATATGGTTCAAACCCTGATAACGTGTAAACACGATTAATTTACCTTTTTATTAGATAAAAAACCCTAAACTGACCTCTTTTCACTGTTTTTGAGCAAATAAATCCTCTAAGTTCTAAGTGTTATTTACAACCTTGCTAAAGCATAGCAGTGATAGTGTTTAAGACCCTGAGAAATGCATTGTTTTACAATTATAAACTATTTATTTAATTTATGTCTTTCAATGAAAAACTCAATGAGTTGAAATGTGGCTGCACTACTCACGCACGCTCAGTTGCATATCGTGTCATCCTTATTTTTACTCAAGTTTTCATGTCACGTTGTAGCATTTTAAAACGAATTCTTATCCTTTTACTATATTCATTAATTTCACTATATGTATTAGTGAAAGTTTTTATGTGTGCCTATGTCAATTCGGCTAATTTTGGCACAGAGGTACCAGTTAAAGAGAGAGAAAGACATATTTTTGTGCCGGAAAATTTAAAAGTTTCTACAGGAATAACTACAACCTAATTTCACGTGGAGGAATTATAGCTACAGCTTGCTTTTGCCAACTTTCTTAATATAATCACAGAGTCGCCGTAGAAATCCTACGCCAGTAACCGAGTATAGAGCGGGTGCCAAGCGGGGCCGCGGACAAAAGCCTGTTAATACTTATTACATTTTCTATTTACAAACTGCGGAGATGCGTAGTACAGGCAGTCTAAACAGTCCCTCCACGACCACGGTCCATGAAACTGTGCCAAAATATTTTCTTGAAGCTTTGAAACAACTGCGTTTTTTCAATTACAAGTCCCTGGGCCAAATTTCAGTTCCATTGGATGTTCCGTTACGACGCAAAGAAAGGACAAACGTACAAATAAACCCACTCACTTTTGCACATTTACAATATTGTTACTTGTACAATAAAAGTTTCTCTGATATTGACGTAATGATACCTGAGGTCATACAAAGAGTATTCTAATGAAAACAAATCGGACAGAACCTTTTAAAGTTTCTTGCTTTGAGCATATTCGTGTTTATTTCCAGCATTTAAAGTGGAAAGCCAGTGTGTGGGCGAACAAAGCTATGTAGGCGTAACAAGGTTTCAAAGGAATTTGTAGTTAATCCAGTGATTATGTTTAAATTAAGCAAGTATATTAAATTCAAGTCATCATTACGAATTTCATTGCATATTTTATTACGTTTAGAAATGTAAAGCCTTTGACTTTGAAACAAACGGACCAGTGGACAGACAGCTTGCCACAAATAAATGGGTTTTGTCTGAGTACTCTTAGGTTAGAGCTGAGGGGTAACCTATATAATAGTAATCAATATTAAAGATACAACTATCTATGAGTATGTAAGCAGACAATCGACTTTGAGAAAAAAATCTTGAGTCCTTTAAAATATATTATTTGACTAAACTCGTTGCAGAACGATCTTATATAAGTGGTTACTTATACGTTATAAAGTGTCCATACTTATATTATAAATGCGAAAGTAACTGTCTGTCTGGTAGCTCTTCACGCTGAACCGATTTTATAGTGTTGTGTGTTGAGAAAAAAAATACGAAAAAATAAATCATACATTACTGTTATCATTCATCATACTTAATAATTATGAACAAGAATAACACCATAAAAAACTTAACACATACACTTTTACTTTTAAGCACAAATAGTACATTTCTGCCGCGGCCCGCAAACGTAGCATAACCGAGCGATCGTGAGCCCGAACATGCGTGTGAAAAAAACTAATTATATTGAAAACAGTATTGACAATAATAAAATTGGTTGAGTTAATTTTGCCCTCAATTCGCCGCGTTCAAAAGTAAAACTTTGAATACATGAATAATCTAAAAATTTATTTATGATTCGATATATTTACTGTTTATGTCTATGTTTTACTGTTACATTGGTTCGTGACAACCGAAAAAGGTTCGTAAAAATATTAGATTTGTAGCTCTATATAGCTTCAATTTAAACTGACTAAATAGGATTTTTCTGACACTAATTAAACGAGTTTGGTATTGTTTTTTTAGTAACTTAATAATCAATAATTTTAGTTTGTAATTTAAGAGTGAAACAAATGTTTTTACTTCTTTTATATTCAAATTAACTCTATTTTGGATGAAAATGTTATAATTACTTTGTTGATAATCTGCTACTTCATAAAGCTTTGACTGACTGACTAACACATCGCACAGCTTTGACCGATGGGTAAGCATAAAACTTTGCACAGGAGTAGGAAATTAAGAGTTAGTAGGTAATATGGCTAGTTTATTCATAGTAGAGTAAAAACGTGTAAGATAAAAATTACTGATATTGTTGTGCTCTACATACATAGATTTATAGATATCCTAGATACTATTTAGAATAGCTATATTATCGGAGACTATGTTCGTGTGAACCTCGGTAAATAACTGTCAAAAAAAAAAAGAAATTCTGTTATTCCGCCTTCTAACATACTTAATGCCTATATCCTTACTCTTAAGAAATCACGATATATTTTTTAATATTTATGGCTGCAATATATGGTTATTTTAGTTACTTTTTCAAATTTTACGTCTAAAATAACAAAATTCCCAAAAAGGTTAAAGCGGCAAATGAACTGAACAATTTTAAGTCGGCATAAGTTTTGATTTTTACTAATCTATGTTTGAGTTTTTTTTATTTAATTATGATAAAGAGCTACACTAAACATCAAACCTGCTACGATATGCGACCATATCTTGCACCAGCTTCTTTGAGTTAAATAGTACTTGCAGTACAGTATCAGAGAGCGACCCGCAATGTTTCATATTTAATTGCGGAGCTCTAGAGCGGTCAATATGAAATTTAAAAATAGAATGAACTTTTTAAACCCGAACATTGATAACTAAAGGGATAACTAATTAAGTTTTATTATAATTTTGAACTGGCACATTAAAAATGAAGTAAAAAAAGAAATCGACATTTGAACGCGACCGAAAATACATCAATATTTATTTATTTATTCGATTAAAAACATAGCGTACACTGATACATTGTTTTACGTAGAATAGAATATTAAACTAGGTAAGTGCCGCTATTATTATAGGTAAAGACAACAAGTATACAATCTAAACAATATACACGTAGGTACCTTTTTATTACAAATAAAGGTTTATTAATTAATTAATTATTAATTAAATGCTGCCTCGAGGTTCAGTAAGAAAGCAACTGCCAGAGCAAAATTCCAATTCATCGGCAAAATAGGTGGGCGACTTGCGAGCTATCCTTCTGGGAGTCGTGCTTTCTGGTCGCTTGCCAAAGCTGCCGAAGGGAACTTTTGCCAGTCGTCGTTACCACCACTGCGAAAGCCCGATGGTGACTTGGCCCATAGTGCTAAAGAGAAAGCTGATCTACTGGGCAGTCTCTTTGCCTCGAACTCGAACATGAACGATGAAGGCGCTGTACCACCTACTATACCGTGGTGCGGTAAGACCATGCCGGAAATCTCCATAACGCAGCGGGAGGTCAGGCGGGCGTTGCTTTCTCTAGACGTTCATAAGTCGAGTGGGCCAGACGGTATACCAGCAGTGGTGCTTAAGCAGTGTGCTCCTGAGTTATGTCCTGTACTCACGCGCCTCTTCGCGCTTTCCTACCACACTAGGCAATTTCCGTCTTCATGGAAGACTGCGAATGTGCACCCGGTGCCCAAAAAGGGCGATAGATCAGATCCATCGAATTACAGGCCTATCGCTATTACCTCTCTCCTCTCTAAGGTGATGGAGCGTGTGATAAACACACAGCTTCTAAGATACCTAGAAGTACACGATCTGGTCAGTGACCGTCAATATGGCTTTCGCCACGGTCGCTCCACTGGTGACCTTCTAGTGTAACTCACACCCCGATGGGCACTAGCCATTGAGAGTCAGGGGGAGGCATTAGCATGTAGCCTGGACATAGCGAAGGCGTTCGATTGGGTCTGGCACCGGGGTCTTCTATCGAATTTGCCATCTTACGGAGTGCCCGAGGGTTTGTGCAAATGGGTGGCTAGTTTTTTGTCTGGCAGACGCATACGAACCGTAGTTGACGGTAGTTGCTCTGATAGCATGGACATCAATGCTGGTGTCCCGCAAGGCTCTGTGCTGTCTACTACGCTGTTTCTACTGCATATCAATGACATGTTGGACATCAACAACATACATTGCTATGCAGATGACAGTACTGGAGACGCTTTTTACACAAACATCCCTCGTTCCGTTGTGGAGGAAAACCGCGGAGAACTTGTGTCTCAAATCGATACCACACTGTCCCAGGTCTCCGACTGGGGACGGGTTAACTTGGTCCGATTCAACCCTACAAAGACACAAGTGTGCGCGTTCACCGCTAAGAAAACTCCATTCACTGTAGTCCCACAATTCCAGAACACTCCCCTCTCCATCTCCAAGATTATTGATGGAGCATTGGGATCCTTGGTGTCGACATCTCCAGCGATGTTCAGTTCCGAGATCATTTACAAGATAAGGTGAAGCTTGCGTCCAAAAAACTTGGTGTACTCAACAGAGCGAAGCAGTACTTCACGTCGGGGCAAAGGTTGTGGCACTTTACAAGTCGCAAGTTCGGCCCCATATGGAGTACTGCTGCCATCTCTGGGCAGGTGCACCCGGATACCAGCTTGGCCCTTTTGACTCGGTTCAACGACGGGCTGTGAGAATTGTCGACGATTCCAAACTCACTTGCGGTATCGAGCCCTTAAGTCTGAGGAGAGACTTTGCCTCACTGTGTGTGTTCTACCGCTTGTACAATGGGTTGTGTTCTGAGGAATTGTTCGAAATGATGCCCACGGCTACTTTCTACCATCGCACCGCTCGCCATCGGCAGGGAATTTATTCTCACACTTTAGAACCTAAATGGTCGCGTACAGTGCGGTTTCAGAGAAGTTGTGGAATGAGCTCCCTGCCAAGGTTTTCTGCAAGGACTACAGTATGGAGTTCTTTAAGAAAGAAGTTATTAGATTTCTGAAGGGTCGGCAACGCGCAAGTGATACCCCTGGTGTTGCAAGCGTCCATAGGCTACGGTGACCGCTTACCATCAGGCGGACCGTAAGCTTGTTTGCCACCTTAGTGGTGAAAAAAAAAAAAAAAAAAAAAATTATCATCCTCTTAAGTATGCCAATATATACTTTACTTAAATTTCAGAAACGTGTAGAACCTTTATTGTAATGTTTTGCAAACTCACTTACCTACTATAGATTATCTTCGAAAGCAAAAGATTGAAATTGTTTAGGATTATACATAGAAGATATTTTTTATAGTGTGTTCGGGTTTTGAGAGCCTTATTTTCTAACTTTTTGTTTAAATTACAATTTTGGTCTATGATATTACCATTTATTATTTTTTCTCATTACCATTACTCTAAAACCTCATTACCGATTCTTGTAAAAATTCAAACGTCAATTTATTACAAAATTAAAGCAAAATCTACAGTAACTTTCTCTTTGTTATAATTGATAAAAACTTGTTGTGCACTATATGTACACATATAGTATATGCGCTGTATTAAAAAACACAATAAAAACACGAAATAACACGTCATAAACGCGCCGTGCCGAGAAGCGCGATGTTTTACAGCGGGTGGAGGGACGGGATTTGCTAGAGACTGCCCACTCTCTCAAGCTCGTTGGCTGCTACATAAGCCTTAATCTTTGGTAATTTATACCTTATCTGTGGTCCATACTTAAGAAATAAAGCAGTTTTTTTTAGCAGATGACATACGAAGTAACACAGCTGAATGAATAAATAAAACAATAATAAAAAAGTAACAATGAAATAACAAATATTAAATTGTGTTGATTTATTATTGAAAAAAGTTTATACTAAATACCCTGTAGTGTTATTTAATCTGGCTTTCATAGGACCGTAATTATTTTCACGCACTATATGTATATGGTCTTACTACGGACAAACATATAGGACACAAAGCTGTAAATTGCAGTGATATATACATAATAAATACACAAATTGGACGCGGCGCATTACATTGCCTAGAAAATGTATTAATACTCATCATATTTGATCTTATATAACACTAGTTTATCGCCATTTTAAATGCCGCATAGTACTACAGCAGCGCTCTGATTGGTCGCAACTTTTTCGCTATTGGGTAAAACTTCACCAATATTCCACGTAAACTGGTTGATGTGTTTCTCATATATTAGCAGTCTATGCTACTCGAATGTTTTTGGCACAAGTAGGTACTGCATTGTTAGCTGAAATGATAATACCTAATGTGAATTACATTAAAGTATATTGCGTATTAATTGTGGTAAAGAGAAAATTACTAACGAAAGGGTATTAAGAAGCCAAAGATTTTAATGACTCCAGTTTGTAAATTCCGTACCACACGTATTGCACATAATGTTTTTCATCACATTTGCGCGTAAATAAATAAAATTATAAGGTGAATAAGTAAATAAAAATACCAAAACACAATTGATATGGTGAAAATAGAAGATGCCAGATGGCGGAAAAATTTTGGCTGAAGTTAAAACTTGCACCTAATTGCTCGTTTGTAACAGTACAGCTTTTATACATACTTGATAAAATTGACGCGCAATTACCGCCCCCGGGTTCTATAAAAGTACACTTCGCTTTGTAAAAATAAAATTTATAGAGAAAAAACCCGTGGGACTAATTAAGTTCTTAGCACCCGCTTTACGTGCACGTAATGGCACTGTTTACGAGTTACTGTGATGAAAATATATTAAACTCGTTTCAAAAAAAAAACAAATAACGAATATGTTAATTACATATCTGTAGACACAATGACGCAATATCCGTTTAAAGTGATGATTATCTTCGCGATTTGCATAAAGATCCAGAAAAAAAGTCCATTTTCTCTGTTACACTGCACGCCACGTACGAGCTGTAACAGCAATAAAGTTCCAAATGAAAAGCTCTCTTCAAGCTTTTGCTGTGTAAAAACAATGAGCTAAATACACTGTGGATTATATCAAAGTGCTTGCTGCATTGTGTTTTTTATTTTATAGTTTTATTGTTATTATTTTGGCTTGTTTACTAAACTAGTCACTTTCAAAAAATAGATATAATCATTCAGGTTTGGTTAAATAATGAAATATATTCATATATACTTACTAACAAAATATGCTTTATTTTAATGAAAAAAAACGTATGCTTTTAATTTCTAATCTGAAAATTTTAATTATTCGGAGCCTAAAACAAAATTTTACAACAAGTAGGTGTTGCCAGGGACGACTGTTGGCCTTCAATAAACTAAAAGACAAAATCTCAAACAGTCAGCAACATGAAGTGGCAATGGGCAGGCCAGGCAGTTATTACGTAAAAGTCGGAGATGCTTTGAGCAGAGAGATATAGGTCACTCAAGGGACAGCCCAAGGATCTGCCCTTGGCCCAACTCACTACCTGGCATATGTTAATGACGTCAGAAATGTAATCAGATACTGCTCATTGTACCAATTTGCTGATGATACTTGTCTCATCTCATCCCATAGAGATATTGAAGTGGCGGAACGCAACCTAAATGAAGATTTTACCGAACTTTGCAAATGGTCGTATGACGTAGGACTGGTACTTAATGCACAAAAAACGAAAATTATGCACATCCACTCGAGTCATAACAAAACAAACAAAAAAATTAAATTGATAGCTCATAACCACAAGTGCCTTCACGCATCGAATAGTCTAAATTGCAAATGTATTTCGTTCGGATTAATCATTGATGATAGATTTAACTGGAAAGCTCATATCAATAGTGTCACCACAAAGCTTAGAGCTATATTAGCAAAATTTAACATAATAAAGAACAAAGTGCCATTCAGAATATTAAGGAACTTATATATAGCGTTAGCTGAATCTATCATCTTTTATGGTTTGACAAGTTATGGACGAACATATAAAACCTATTTAGACAAAATTTACGCCCTTCAAATGAGACTGATAAAATAAACTGTACCTCCAAATGTTATAAACGACAAATGGCAGAAGATTACAACTTACTCTTCAAACATTGTTAGCTAATACCTTTACACAAAAAAGTACAATATGCCTTATTAGTGGAACAGTATTACCGCAAATAATTACAAGTACCCATCCGCCATTTAATCGTTACAAGAAATATAACCAAAAAACAACTAGTTACAAATAGTGCTAAAAACACTTATGGTCCAATACCCTGGGAATACATGATTCCGAGACTAATAAACTCTATCCCAACTGAAATAAAAAATAAAATAAACGATAAAAATATCAAGAATATACTTTAAGAATATTTTATTGGGAATTAATCTATTTTTATGTATGTGTATATATGTAGGTATGTACATATGTATGTATGAATGTATGTACTTCTATAGTTACATGTGTATTGTGTTAATTTGTGTGTGTGTATTTGTACGCGTACACGTTTACATATGTGTATGTGTTTAGATACATATAGAGACAAAATGAAACTTTAAAACAATAAAAATTTTATTTAAAAATAATTTAATTTTATAACTACACAAAGATATTAATAGTACAATTACAAATTGAATAAATACTACATAAACACCAAACAAAAAGAAGCAGCCTGTATATAATAAGTAACTAAATCAGTTACACTGTATTCTGTGAATTGATGACAACACAAGTTTTTGTAATGACCTATTTGACAAAGAATGTTATCATGAGAGTTGTTAACCTACCCACTAACTTTAAGATTATTGCGCATGCTATGCCAACGATAGTCTTATTTTTAAAATACATGTTACTTACTTTTGTTTACCTTGCTGTAAGTATTGTGTGTTATAGCGACGATCGTGCAGCGTCCGCATGAACATATTTTGTTTTAAGACGCAAAGAACTGTAAAAACAAATTGTATTTTTCTTTTTGTGAAGTAAAATAAAAATAAAAAACACATCGCTCGTCGAATCTTTAAGATGGGTAAGAAAGGTTCTCGAATGGCGACCACAGATGGAATGACGGCAGCGTGTAACGGTTTCCAACCCCGTGTACAGACGACTTGGTTATAGCCGCAGGAAGCCGATGGGATGCTCAGGAGTACTGAGGACCGACCGTAGTGGTGACATATGGGGCAGGCCTACGTTCAGCAGTGGACGTCTTCCGGCGGAGACTTCAAAGTGTTGTGTAAAAGTAAGTCAGTGAATTTTTAATCCTAAATTTAAGTAATTTTTATCTTAAGCCATTAAATTAACCCGCAGATGCAGTTTTAGCTGAAAATGGCGAAAAGAAAAGGGTATTTTAAATATATTTCAGGTGTTATTATTAAAGTAAGAAAGTTCCTATCTAATCGTTTGAAAATAAAATGGTTAAAAACTTCAAATGTAGGTTTTGAATAATCATAACATTTTATACACATGATTTAAGCTTTTAAGCTCTACTTTTTAAAAAAAACATTTTGCTAAAGGTGTCCACAGACCAAAGCTCGGCGGCGGCCGAACCCGGCGGCTTCAGAATTACACATCACTACTCCATTTAAAGCCGGCGGGCAACTGAGCGAGCGAAGAAGCCGGCCGCCAGCATGCCGCCGGGTAAGACACGCGGCCCAAGCCGCCGGCATGAATGTTTCAAAATAAGCCGGGAGCTATGGTCTGTAGACACCTTTAAGCTAGCCTATACAATCTAAATACCACTACCGTGTGTGAAGAGCACTGAGTAGTACATTGTTAAAATTAATAATCAAAAACAAAAAAAAAACAGTAGAAAAACGTATGATAAGTATTTTAAATACGAAAACAATAGAAAAATAAAAAAATGCTTACACCATATACCATAAATGAATAAAAAGTCCAATACGTATAAAGTAAGACATTTACAAAGTCTGTAAGTAGCTTTTCTCCAATTCCGAGATAACTAAACAGCTTTAACTTTGACCATAAAAAGTAATGGTCAATAACTACAACTGTGTTTTCCGTTTTCCCTTCAACTGTTCGATTTGTTTCAAACTTTTGGAATAAGTAAGATCTATGTAACTTACCTTTTTCTTTTCTTTTTATGTCAAATAATATTGTTCTGAGTTCGGAGAATACAATTCGCGGCGCTTCGCAGCGTGCTTCATACAAATGAATTTTCTATTTATTTTTGACAGTTGCTGATTAAACACTGTGAAATTTTTTAGACGTAATCCCAAGCCGAATATCTATATGTCTATCCAAAGTCCTGAAAAATGTTTCTATTAACTCAAATTCTTAATTGAGACCGTTTGCATGAAAAACTAGAATTGTCTTGACGCCGGCAGCTACTCGCAGGTTAGGAATGAAACATTGTCAGCGAGGATTGTCTCAGTGACTGCGGCTGCGCAGACGTCAGGATCATCTGAGCTAAAGCAGAGCTGCCTCCACGGGTACGATGCATAAAATTCTCGCAATCCGTCCCAGTCTGCCGACTTATAGTGCCACACACGACGCCAATTAGTTGGCCCAGAAGGATCGGGTTGTGTGCATGACATTTGAGTCCGAACGAGACAGTGGTCCGAGGAGCCAAGAGGCGTATCCACTGAGACGGAGTATCTGTTTGAACGTGTAGTCAGCAGAAGGTCCAGTCAGAAGCTCGTATGGTCCTCTATATCTGGTATTCTCTTGGAGAAAGTACCAGCTGAGAAAATCCATAGGTCAGAGCAAATTCATGAGCAGATATCCCTGCATAGTTATTGGTTCGAGAACTGAGCCACTCACGATGGTGAGCGTTAAAGTCTCCCAAAATAACTAGTTCTGCTGTGGGATATTGCTCTAGAACTTTGTCAGTCGTCAAACTCAGGTGCGTGAAGAGTCAATTTACGTCCTTGTCACCGCTATGAGACCTGTATAGGCACACATAGATACGAGTGTGGCCGCCGTGATCTACGTGTACCCACAATATCGACAGGTCCCTGTCTTCAAGGCTATGAAGTCGGTGACAGCAGATATTCTCCCGGACGAACATACATACACCGGCACGACTCAAAAAATTGTGCTCGAGTTTGTAGCCGGGATAATGAACGTATGATGTGTCGGCCAGGCAGGATATCTGCGTCTCCGTTCGAAAGAGGATGGTCGGCTGCATAGTCTCGAGGTGATGGTGGACTGCATTAAGATTTGCGTGAATACCCCTGATATTGCACAAATCCACATTGTATGTGGATGGAGTAGCCGCTGTAAAAACTCTTTTCCTTTTTCTATTTCTGGCCATTTTATATAAAGTTACTTAGACTAGGGGTGAGGATTCACTGCACAGACAGCATAGAAGACAAAAAAGTGCGGTACTAAGACTGCCGAAGGTAAACACAGATGATACGGTTGCTGGCACGGCGGGCGGAAGGGCCCCTGATCCCCTTCTGTTGTAGTAGCCGGGTCCACTCCGGTCTCCTTCTCCGGCACGACTACCACTTCAGAGACCTTACACAGGCTGGCGGATCAGCCTCCCAGGGCGGAGATTAAGTGATCCCTGGGTTTGGGAACCCGTTCAACCTGCGGGCGGCCAGCGGTCAGCCGTTTCATCAGGTCTCCCTGACCGCCGAACCAGCACGCCGAGCAATGACAGCGATAAGCACCGCCGGTCCTCAGCTGTCCGCGCAGCGAATCCTCAAAGAGAGCTCTGGCAACCTTACTCACCGCCAGGAACACAGCACTACTCAATGTTAGTGTTATTATGGCCGCGGTTTTCTGTAAGGTCTCATTCGAGCAAGTACTCGTTATGCCCTGCTTTAGTTGTTCGGGTGGCTTATTCGAGCGAGTACTTGCAGTACCCTACCTCTCTTATTTACCTTTTTTACCTTTGTTGTTTAATTGTAAATAATCTTTTTGTACGGAGCACGCTGCGAGACATAGCAAATCGTATTTGGTGTAAGTGGTATAACGTTTGACTGCCATATGAAGAAAGTCTCAGGTGCGGTTAAAGGCAGGATCTTAGTGAAATTATAATTTTTCTCGACTCTGGTTTGTGCCCGGTACGGCGATATGCTTACCAACACACTTCACCACCCATCACGTTTGTGGCACGGAATACCACCGGTAGTAATCGGTACTACGACATATATATATCATAATGATTATGCTTGTAGAATGATATAAGTAATATTTTTTATAAGAAATGGTTCAAATGCTACTGCTTTCTAATTTTTGGTTATAATTAATATGTTTTAAATTTCATTTAAGGGATTTTTAATTTGATTATAATTTATTCTACCTCATATTTTTATTCCATGTCCATTTTATTCCATTATATGCATGTCCTAAGATTGAGTGAAAATTTGATTCAACTATGATAAAAACGTTTTGATCTTTAATGTACTCGTGGTCCTTCATTTTTAATAACTCCTGTTTTTTAGGGTTCCCTAGTCAACAAGGAATTTAACACTTATAGTTTCGACATGTCCGTGCGTCTGTCCGTCTGTCTGTCTGCGGCTTAGCTCCGAGACCATTAGTACTATAAATTTGATAATTTGACAATGGTATACATATT
Source organism: Apoda limacodes (assembly GCA_946406115.1). Lineage (NCBI taxonomy): Eukaryota > Metazoa > Arthropoda > Insecta > Lepidoptera > Limacodidae > Apoda > Apoda limacodes. The sequence continues at coordinate 23,305,379 of OX291551.1, read as the reverse complement.
TATTAGGCCGACAAAGTGGTAAAATAAAAAAACTGGGACCTCCTCTACACGTAAGTAGGTATGAATATTTTTTTTCTAGTGTATCCCAGTGTGGGGGTTTGTTAGATAGCTTGTTTAAAAATATTGAGGGTGTGTTAAAACCGTTTTTCGATTCAGCGATGCGTTTTTGAAAGTCGAAAAAAGTCCTATAAGAAAAAATCGTCTCAAATCGCTAGCGTCCGCTAGAGGCGTTTCTTCATTTCCAACGCGATAGTAGCGTTAAAAACTCACTTGAGGCACACTGTAAACGCTTGCCTCTACGATTTTCTTCACTCTTCATATTAATATGGTATAGTTACGATAAAATGTAGCTCAAACACCTTAAAAAACTTCTAACCCTAGTACATAAAGGTAATTATTCAAATTAGGCTCAAAAATGACAATGCCAGAAGACAGAAAAAAAAATGTATATAACCAACCCTTTAACGATACAATAGTTAGGTATACTGTATAAATCTTAGTAAAGGACTAGGAATGTCCCGAGAGAGTCGATTTCCTAAAAATGGGTACTTACAAATTAATAATACGTGATTATTTATTACCTTTAAAACAAGTGCATACATTTTTTTACCATTGCCATTGGAATAAGGGCAATCGATAACAGTGAATAAAACTAGTCTCTTTTACTCACTGAGTGAATGAAAACATTTTGAATTTGGAACAATTGTTAAATTGTTTTAATTGTTATTGTAGTTGTTTAATGTCATAATAATTACCAAATATGTACTAAAATGTGATAATAGTACTTTTTATTTTCTTGTAGTCAATGGTATAAATTAGAGTATACAACACGTGAAAAAAAATAACCCACGCTCCGTTCAGGATTCTTATCTAGGATCCTCCGCTGCTCTCGGGATCCACCTAAGTCCCTCGAATTAATTTCCTTGTAGTATAATCTACTATCTTCGCCAGCAGTTACTTTCATTTGTTTTATAGTAATTCATGATAAACAATAATAAATAAGTCTCCGTCCGTAAGGATCTGATCATGGATACCAGTGTAGGGCATGTTAAAGTAACTTTAATTCGCTTAAATTTTCGTCGTAGATAATACTGGCTTGCAATATCTAGTACATATGTATATTACGGTTTTATACACAAAGGAGGCCAGTGACTGGATACACACCCAGATAACAATGTGGGGGACTGCGTTTTTTCATTAACCCTTAAATCCTGCGTGACAGGCGGTGAGCCCAACGCCATAACACTGATTAGCCTCTAAAATATTGGCGCCTACATTTTTAATAAGGACATTTATGTAGCTTGAATAACTCCTAGTTTTAAGACATAGTTTAACTTTTATTTAGACAATAATCCCATGTTAGATACTTTTCACAGTTTTGATAACGCCAGTTTTGCCAGAGAAACCCATCGTTCATGTAGCTTTGGAACGTTACTAACAAAATTATTGGTTTAAAACGAACAGTTAACGTACAAACAATTACGACAATTTTTAATTAAGTAAATTACTTACGAAATTTATAAAGCGCTGTCTTGTGCATAGTTTATTTCAATCCCATGTTTGTCTAAAGATTTATTTTTCGGTGTCAAAGTGTTAAAAATAACAAAATAAAAAAAAAAAGAAACGCCTGACCGTTTGTTAAAGATGATACTAAAATATTGATATTTTGGACACCAATGATAAACGAACGGTTGAACGGTTAACGAAAATAATGATTATTTATCCCAAAGCAAACATAGACTTAGAGTAAATGACCATCAAAGTTATGTGTATGATAGAAGAGAGAAGTGTCTATAAGGGATTTTGTAAAGAATTTTTATGATTAATAAGATTTAAGAGCTGAAAGCTGTGATAATAGTTCGTTCGGTTAGAATGGAAATCATCATTATTTAAGAGCTTTGTATCCATTCAGTGAGTTGCACGTATTTTTATTCATTTTATAGTAGGTACGATCAGCATTTTCAAAAAAAAAAATTTTGTTTTATAGACAATAAATATCTACACTATGGAACAAGGTGTACACGATATTTTTGTAACAGCTAACAGATAAAACATATTTAGGATATTTTATGAATATTTTCAATAGAACTCTGTATATTTCAATAAAGTAAGGACTTTCTTAATTGTTACCCTTTTTAACGATATATTGCTATTAGTTATTACCCTTTTTAAAGATATATTGCTATTAATCCCAATTCGCATATAAAAGCAATGTAAATTGTTTGTTCGGTATTCCTCAACGTTGAAACGAAGACAAAGCAACCACCTGACCTTATTTTTAGTATAAGGACAGTTGAAGGAACGAAGAAAGACATAATTGGCTATTTATATCGCGATAAAAAGTTTCCTCGGGCAATGATTTTTCTACAGGTCAAAACCGTGAGCACTATTAATTGGCGAAATTTTAATGTTTTGATCATATAAAACATATTTTAATCAAATTTGTGGCCGACTCTCTCCAAAGCTTTGATACGCCTACAGTGTATTTGCCTGCGGCAGTGACTGGTAATAAATGAAGTAGGTACCTAAAATATGAATATTTCTATTTGTAAACGAAAACTTTTACAGTAGGTTCTATCTGCATTTTCAATTTAAACATATTCATAAAATATTGGTAATAAAGTGCTTAAGAACGCAATTTCAATTATTTTAAATAAACTATGCACAAGACAGCGCTTTATAAATTTCGTAAGTAATTTACTTCATTAAAAATTGTCGTAATTGTTTGTACGTTAACTGTTCGTTTTAAACCAATAATTTTGTTAGTAACGTTCCAAAGCTACACGAACGATGGGTTTCTCTGGCAAAACTGGCGTTATCAAAACTGTGCAAAATATCAAACATGGGATTATTGTCTCAATAAAAGTTAAACTATGTCTTAAAACTAGGAGTTATTCAAGCTACATAAATGTCCTTGTTAAAAATGTAGGCGCCAATATTTTAGAGGCTAATCAGTGTTATGGCGTTGGGCTCACCACCTGTCACGCAGGATTTAAGGGTTGCTGAAAAAAGGCAGTTCACCACATTGTCACTGGCCTCCGTTTGGGTATAAAACCGTAATATACATATGTACTAAATATTGCAGGCCAGTATTATCTACGACGAAAATCGAGGCGAATTAGAGTTAATTTAACCCTACACTGGTATCCATGATCAGATCCTTACGGACGGAGACTATTATTGTTTATTATTATTTACCATAAAACAAATGAAAATAACTGCTGGCGAAGATAGTAGATTATACAACAAGGAAAAAAAGGGAATTTAATTCGAGGGACTTAGTTGGATCCCGAGAGCAGCGGAGGATCCTAGATTAGAATCCTGAACGGAGCGAGGTTTACAAAGGACCGAGATGAATTTTTTTTCACGTGTTGTATTCTTTAATTTACACCATTGACTGCAAGAAAATAAAAAGTACTATTATCACATTTTAGTACATATTTGGTAATTATTATAACATAAAACAACCACAAAAACAATTAAAACAATTTAACAATTGTTCCAAATTCAAAATGTTTTTATTACCTCAGTGAGTAAGAGAGGCTAGTTGTATTCACTGTTATCGATAAAATACCCATATTCGAATGGCAATGGTAAAAAATGTATGCACTTATTTGAAAGGTAATAAATAATCACGTATTATTAATTTGTAAGTACCCATTTTTAGGAAATCGACTCTTTCGGGACATTCCTATTCCTTTACTAAGATTAATACAGTATACCTAACTATTATATTGTTAAAGGGTACATGATTCCATTCAATAATAGTACATTGTTTACCAAGGGGTGAAAGTGACTGGGGAATCGTCTTTCATCCCGAGTGATACATAGTGATTTACACTACAAATGCGAGGATAATAAAATATAATTAATTAAAGTTTTAATTTACTTAACAAATATTAATTCACTTTTATAAACATAGATGGCGCTGTACCGAATAATTACAAGCTATGGTTATGTCTTCTGTTGTTTATAAATAGTGAGTTATCATTTTCTTGATGAAATTGGTTAGCTTTTATAATCACAGATGGCACTGTTCCAAATAAAAAGTAGCTATGTAATTGTTCCGTCAGCTTTAAATACAAAGTGCTTTTTTTTATTTCTACTTTCTTTCCTCTAAACGGGCAAGAAAGGAATAATCTCTGCAAACACTTACTTCTAACTCTATTTTTGACTATGCATGAAGGTTCTTTCAGAGCATAAGAAGTGTAAAAGTTTTTTTTTCTGTTTGCTGGCATTTTCATTTTTGGGCCTCATATGAATAATTACCTTTATGTACTAGGGTTAGAAGTTTTTTAAGGTGTTTGAGCTACGTTTTATCGTAACTATACCATATTAATATGAAGAGTGAAGAAAATCGAAGAGGCAAGCGTTTACAGTGTGCCTCATGTGAGTTTTTAACGCTACTATCGCGTTGGAAATGAAGAAGCGCCTCTAGCGGATCTAGCATCCGTTACTTATCCGCCGTTTTGATACGATTTTTTCTTATGGGACTTTTAATGAATACGTGAACGCGATGGTATAGTTACAAACACGCAAAAACTCACACTCGGCACACTGGTAAGCGAAAAACCAAAGTAAGCCTAATAGCTAACTGTAACAAAAGAAAAGCCGACGAAACACCAGGTAAACGGAATTCTTTTCAAACACTGCCATTTATCCTGAAATGCAAGAACATTTTTGAGTAGCAAATGACACATTTTATGAAGTATCGAGCCTATTCCTCTGGAATGAAATATCAGCACAATTGTTCGTTTTTGCTTAACTTTACTTATGTAGAGAATGTGATTACCTACTGATTAAAAAATTTAAAAAGGCTCTCATGTAATCTACTGATTACAAAAATTTAATTATGTAGAGAAAGTGATTATCCATTGATTACAAATATTTATTCATGTAGGAAATGTGATAACCTCCTGATTACAAATATTTACTTACGTAGGGAATGTGATAACGTACTGATTATAAATCAGCCCTGTGCTGAGCTGCTATAGAGAAATTACGTTAGACTGTGTTTTTCTTTATAAACTAAACTATTGAGTATTTCGTTTTATACAGCCACAGCTTAGATATAGAGAAAAACTTGAGATATATTTCAGATCTTACTAAGCCCCGTTTCAGTGTGTTCTGAATTTTACGCAACATTGATTGTCTAGGTTCAGTGAAAAGAAATAGGAGACCAAAGGTAATTTAATAAAAACCAGCACAAAAGGTCGACTTTGCTCAAAGAAGGTTATCAAAATAATGATCACACTACAAGCGTTTTTGAGTTATCATCATCATCATTTTCATATCAGCTTATCTAGGTCCACTGCTGGACATAAGCCTTCTCTTTGGCACGCCATTTCTCGCGGTCCTCTGTCTTCCGCATGCAGCCATCACCAGCCACCCTTTTAAGGTCGTTGGTACACCAGGCTGAAGGTCACCCCACGCTTCGCCATCCTATACGCGGTGTCCACTCTAGGACACGTCTGCTCCATCGGCCATCGGCCCTCCAACAGACGTGGCCAGCCCACGGCCACTTCAGCTTGCCAATTCTATATTTATATATTTTTGAGTTAAGTAAATTAATATAAAAATACTTATGTAATTTAGTCGGGATTTCAGGCGGCGGGATCTCTATACCCCCTCTTCCTTTTTCATATGGCCAACCGTGTTTGGTTCAGGTTCTAATATATACAGGATCAGTGCGGTTATCTATGACCTTAGCCTCCTTTCTCCAACAAGAGACCATTGCCGTGGACTATCACCTAAGCCTCTTTTGAATAAGAAGAAACCAGAGAGAGATAGTTTACCCATGGAAACTCTCGAACAGAAAATAAATCAAATGTTTTAAAATTATACAATTGTTTAAACCAAGTTTTAAATAATTGTATGCCCAATGCCACCTATGTTAATATACTAAGAAGTTTAGTAAAATCTTACAAAACACCTTACCCTCTATATTATTAATATAATTTTATCGGTGACAGGGGTAATGTTAATAAAAGTAAATTAAGACAATATTATAAAAGTATAAGTACACTTAAAGTAAATAAAATTGTAATGTTTACATTTTCCTATTGAAAGAGTTTGTAACATGAGAAAAACAACTTTAAGTGTCAGTTAAATTTAGCTTTGCATACTATGTTTAGCAATAACAATAACTTCCGCCTTCAAACATACTTAATCCCTATATCCTTACTCTTAAGAAATCACGATATATTTTTTAATATTAATGTCTGCAATATATGGTTATTTTAGTTACTTTTTCAAATTTTACGTCTAAAATAACAAAATTCCCAAAAAGGTTAAAGCGGCAAATGAACTTGTTGTTTGTTTTTTTTTTTTTTTTTTATACCACTAAGGTGGCAAACAAGCTTACGGCCCGCCTGATGGTAAGCGGTCACCGTAGCCTATGGACGCTTGCAACACCAGGGGTATCACTTGCGCGTTGCCGACCCTTCAGAAATCTAATAACTTCTTTCTTGAAGAACTCCATACTGTAGTCCTTGCAGAAAACCTTGGCAGGGAGCTCATTCCACAACTTAAGCGTTCGCGGGAGGAAGTTTCTCTGAAACCGCACTGTACGCGACCATTTAGGTTCTAAAGTGTGAGAATGAATTCCCTGCCGATGGCGAGCGGTGCGATGGTAGAAAGTAGCCGTGGGCATCATTTCGAACAATTCCTCAGAACACAACCCATTGTACAAGCGGTAGAACACACACAGTGAGGCAAAGTCTCTCCTCAGACTTAAGGGCTCGATACCGCAAGTGAGTTTGGGATCGTCGACAATTCTCACAGCCCGTCGTTGAACCGAGTCAAAAGGGTCAAGCTGGTATCCGGGTGCACCTGCCCAGAGATGGCAGCAGTACTCCATATGGGGCCGAACTTGCGACTTGTAAAGTATCAACCTTTGCCCCGACGTGAAGCACTGCTTCGCTCTGTTGAGTACACCAAGTTTTTTGGACGCCAGCTTTACCTTATCTTGTAAATGATCTCGGAACTGAACATCGCTGGAGATGTCGACACCAAGGATCCCAATGCTCTTGGAGATGGAGAGGGGAGTGTTCTGGAATTGTGGGACCACAGTGAATGGAGTTTTCTTAGCGGTCAACGCGCACACTTGTGTCTTTGTAGGGTTGAATCGGACCAAGTTTACCCGTCCCCAGTCAGAGACCTGGGACAGTGTGGTCTCGATTTGAGACACAAGTTCTCCGCGGTTTTCCTCCACAACGGAACGAGGGATGTTTGCACGACCCGTGTAAAAAGTGTCTCCAGTACTGTCATCTGCATAGCAATGTATGTTGTTGATGTCCAACATGTCATTGATATGCAGTAGAAACAGCGTAGGAGACAGCACAGAGCCTTGCGGGACACCAGCATTAATGTCCATGCTATCAGAGCAACTACCGTCAACTACAGTTCGTATGCGTCTGCCGGACAAAAAGCTAGCCACCCATTTGCACAAACCCTCGGGCACTCCGTAAGATGGCAACTTCGATAGAAGACCGCGGTGCCAGACCCGATCGAACGCCTTCGCTATGTCCAGGCTACATGCCAATGCCTCCCCCTGACTCTCAATGGCTAGTGCCCATCGGTGTGTGAGATACACTAGAAGGTCACCAGTCGAGCGACCGTGGCGAAAGCCATATTGACGGTCACTGACCAGATCGTGTACTTCTAGGTATCTTAGAAGCTGTGTGTTGATCACACGCTCCATCACCTTAGAGAGGAGAGAGGTAATAGCGATAGGCCTGTAATTCGATGGATCTGATCTGTCGCCCTTTTTGGGCACCGGGTGCACATTCGCAGTCTTCCATGTAGACGGAAATTGCCTAGTGTGGTAGGAAAGCGCGAAGAGGCGCGTGAGTACAGGACATCACTCAGGAGCACACTGCTTAAGCACCACTGCTGGTATACCGTCTGGCCCACTCGACTTATGAACGTCTAGAGAAAGCAACGCCCGCCTGACCTCCCGCTGCGTTATGGAGATTTCCGGCATGGACTTACCGCACCACGGTATAGTAGGTGGTACAGCGCCTTCATCGTTCATATTCGAGTTCGAGGCAAAGAGACTGCCCAGTAGATCGGCTTTCTCTTTAGCACTATGGGCCAAGTCACCATCGGTCTTTCGCAGTGGTGGTAACGACGACTGGCAGAAGTTCCCTTCGGCAGCTTTGGCAAGCGACCAGAAAGCACGACTCCCAGAAGGATAGCTCGCAAGTCGCCCACCTATTTTGCCGATGAATTGGAATTTTGCTCTGGCAGTTGCTTTCTTACTGAACCTCGAGGCAGCATTTAATTTGCGTTTTAACTCAGAAATATTCGGATCCTTATTATAACGAGCCGTGGTCCAAGCCTCATATGCATTTTGCTTAAGAATTTTAGCTTTTCTGCAAGACCTATTAAACCACGGTCGTTTTTTGACGCCGGCAGCTACTCGCGGGTTAGGAATATAGCATTCCATACCAGCAAGGATTGTCTCAGTGACTGCGGCTGCGCAGACGTCAGGATCTTCTGAGTTAAAGCAGATCTGCCTCCACGGGTACGATGCGTAAAATTCACGCAATCCATCCCAGTCTGCCGACTTATAGTGCCACACACGACGCCAGTTAGTTGGCCCAGAAGGATCGGGTTGTGTGCATGACACTTGAGTCCGAACGAGACAGTGGTCCGAGGAGCCAAGAGGCGCATCCACTGAGACGGAGTACCCGTCCGGACGAGTAGTCAGCAGAAGGTCCAGTAAGGAGCTCGTATGTTCCTCTATATCTGGTATTCTCGTTGGAGAAAGTACCAGCTGAGAGAATCCATAGGTCAGAGCAAATTCATGAGCAGATATCCCAGCATAGTTATTGGTTCGAGAACTGAGCCACTCGCGATGGTGGGCGTTAAAGTCTCCCAAAATAACTAGTTCTGCTGTGGGATATTGCTCTAGAACTTTGTCAGTCGTCAAACTCAGGTGCGTGAAGAGTCGAGTTACGTCCGTGTCACCGCTATGAGACCTGTATAGGCACGCATAGATACGAGTGTGGCCGCCGTAATCTATGCGCACCCACAATATCGACAGGTCCCTGTCTTCAAGGCTATGAAGGCGGCGACAGCAGATATCCTCCCGGACGAACATACATACACCGGCACGACTCATAAAATTGTGTTCGAGTTTGTAGCCGGGATAATGAAGGTATGATGTGTCGGCCGGGCAGGATATCTGCGTCTCCGTTAGAAAAAGAATAGTCGGCTGCGCAGTTTCGAGATGGTGGTGGACTGCGTTAAGATTTGCGTGAATACCCCTGATGTTGCAAAAATCCACATTATATGTGGATGGAGTAGCCGCTGTGCAAACTCTTTTCTTTTTCTGTCTTCTGGCCATAATATATATAAAAAAAAGTTACTAAGACTAAGGATGAGGATTCACTGCACAGACAGCATAGAGGACAAAGGGTGCGGTTCTAAGACTGCCGAAGCTCGCCACAGATGATACGGTTGCTGGCACGGCGGGCGGAAGGGCCCCTGATCCCCCTCTGTTGTAGTAGCCGGGTCCACTCCGGTCTCCTTCTCCGGCACGACTACCACTTCAGATACTTTACACAGGCTGGCGAATCAGCCTCCCAGGGCGGAGATTAAGTGATCCCTGGGTTCGGGATCCCGTTCAACCTGCGGGCGGCCAGCGGTCAGCCGTTTCATCAGGTCTCCCTGACCGCCGAACCAGCATGCCGAGTCTATGCCGAGTATGACAGCAACAAGCACCGCCGGTCCTCCGCTGTCCGTGCAGCGAATCCTCAAAGAGCCCTGGCAACCTTACTCACCGCCAGGAACACAACACTACTCAATGTTAGTGTTATTATGGCCGCGGTTTTCTGTAAGGTGGAGGTACTTCCCCAGTTCGGGCCGCTCATTCGAGCAAGTACTCGCTATGCCCTGCTTAGTTGTTCGGGTGGCTTATTCGAGCGAGTACTTGCAGTGCCCTACCTCTCTTTGAGTTTTTCTTATTTAATTATGATAAAGAGCTACATTAAACATCAAACCTGCTACGATTTGCGACCATATCTTGCACCAGCTTCTTTGGGTTAAATCGTACTTGCAGTACAGTTTTAGAGAGCGACCCGAAATGTTTTATATTCGATTGCGGAGCTCTAGAGCGGTCAATATGAAATTTAAAAATAGAATGAACTTTTTCAAACCTAAACATTGATAACTAAAGGGATAACTTATTAAGTTTTATTAAAATTACGCACAATACGTATACGTAGAATAGAATATTAAACTAGGAAAGTGCCGCTATTATTATAGGTAAAGACAACAAGTATACAATCTATACAATATATACGTAGGTACCTTTTTATTACAAATAAAGGTTTAGTATCATCCTCTTAAGTATGCCAATATATACTTTACTTAAATTTCAGAAACGTGTAAAACCTTTATTGTAATGTTTTGCAAACTCACTTAACTACTATAGATTATCTTCGAAAGCAAAAGATTTAAATTGTTTAGGATAATACATAGAAGATATTTTTTATAGTGTGTTCAGGTTTTGAGAGCCTGATTTTCTAACTTTTTGTTTAAATTACCATTTTGATCTATGTTATTACCATTTATTAATTTCTCATTACCATTACTGTAAAACCTCATTACCGATTCTTGTAAAAATTCAAACGTCAATTTATTGCAAAATTAAAGCAAAATCTACAGTAACTTTCTCTTTGCTATAATTGATAAAAACTTGTTGTGCACTATATGTATACATATAGTATATACGCTGTATTAAAAAACACAATAAAAACACGAAATAACACGTCATAAACGCGCCGTGCCGAGAAGCGCGATGTTTTACAGCGGGTGGAGGGACGGGATTTGCTAAAGACTGCCCACTCTGACAAGCTCGTTGGCTGCTACATACGCCTTAATCTTTGGTAATTTATACCTTATCTGTGGTCCATACTTAAGAAATAAAACAGTTTTTTTAAGCAGATGACATACGAAGTAACACAATAATAATAAAACAATAATAAAAAAGTAACAATGAAATAACAAATATTAAATTGTGTTGATTTATTATTGAAAAAAGTTTACATTAAATACCCTGTAGTGTTATTTAATCTGGCTTTTATAGGACCGTAATATCTTTCACGCACTATATGTATATGGTCTTAATACGGACAAACATATAGGACACAAAGCTGTAAATTGCAGTGATATATACATAATAAATACACAAATTGGACGCGGCGCATTACATTGCCTAGTAAATGTATCAATACTCATCATATTTGATCTTATATAACACTAGTTTATCGCCATTTTAAATGCCGCATAGTACTACAGCACTACTGATTGGTCGCAACTTTTTCGCTATTGGGTAAAACTTCACCAATATTCCACGTAAACTGGTTGATGTGTTTCTCATATATTAGCAGTCTATGCTACTCTAATGTTTTTGGCACAAGTAGGTACTGCATTGTTAGCTGAAATGATAATACCTAATGTGAATTACATTAAAGTATATTGCGTATTAATTGTCGTAAAGAGAAAATTACTAACGAAAGGGTATTAAGAAGCCAAAGATTTTAATGACTCCAGTTTGTAAATTCCGTACCACACGTGTTGCACACAATGTTTTTCATCACATTTGCGCGTAAATAAATAAAATTATAAGGTACATTAATAAATAAAAATACCAAAACACAATTGATATGGTGAAAATAGAAGATGCCAGATGGCGGAAGATATCTAGAGAATTTATGAAATAAAAAAGTTTTGGCTGAAGTTAAAACTTGCACCTAATTGCTCGTTTGTAACAGTACAGCTTTTATACATACTTGATAAAATTGACGCGCAATTACCGCCCCCGGGTTCTATAAACGTACACTTCGCTTTGTAAAAATAAAATTTATAGAGAAAAAACCCGTGGGACTAATTAAGTTCTTAGCACCCGCTTTACCTGCACGTAATGGCACTGTTTACGAGTTAGTGTGATGAAAATATATTAAACTCGTTTAAAAAAAAAAAAACAAATAACGAATATGTTAATTACATATCTGTAGACACAATGACGCAATATCCGTTTAAAGTGATGATTATCTTCGCGATTTGCATAAAGATCCAGAAGAAAAGTCCATTTTCTCTGTTACACTGCACGCCACGTACGAGCTGTAACAGCAATAAAGTTCCAAATGAAAAGCTCTCTTCAAGCGCTTGCTGTGTAAGAACAATGAGCTAAATACACTGTGGATTATATCAAAGTGCTTGCTGCATTGTGTTTTTTATTTTATAGTTTTATTGTTATTATTTTGGCTTGTTTACTAAACTAGTTACTTGCAAAAAATAGATATAATCATTCAGGTTTGGTTAAATAATGAAATATATTCATATACTTACTAACAAAATATGCTTTATTTTTATGAAAAAAAAACGTATGCTTTTAATTTGAAAATTTTAATTATTCGGAGCCTAAAACAAAAGTTTACAACAAGTAGGTGTTGCCAGGGACGACGGTTGGCCTTAAATAAACTAAGAGACAAAATCTCAAACAGTCAGCAACATGAAGTGGCAATGGGCAGGCCAGGCAGTTATTACGTAAAAGTCGGAGATGCTTTGAGCAGAGAGATACAGGTCACTCAAGGGACAGCCCAAGGATCTGTCCTTGGTCCAACTCACTACCTGGCATATGTTAATGACGTCAGAAATGTAATCAGATACTGCTCATTGTACCAATTTGCTGATGACACTTGTCTCATCTCATCCCATAGAGATATTGAAGTGGCGGAACGCAACCTAAATGAAGATTTTACTCTTTAAACATTGTAAGCTAATACCTATAAACAAAAAAGTACAATATGCCTGATTAGTGGAACAGTATTACCGCAAAGAATTACAAGTACCCATCCGCCATTTAATCGTTACAAGAAATATAACCAAAAAACAACTGGTTACAAATAGTGCTAAAAACACTTATGGTCCAATACCCTGGGAATACATGTTTCCGAGACTAATAAACTCTATCCCAACTGAAATAAAAAATAAAATAAACGATAAAAATATCAAGAATATACTTAAAGAATATTTTATTGGGAATTAATCTATTTTTATGTATGTGTATATATGTAGGTATGTGCATATGTATGTATGAATGTATGTACTTCTATAGTTACATGTGTATTGTGTTAATTTGTGTGTGTGTATTTGTACGCGTACACGTATACCTATGTGTATGTGTTTAGATACATATAGAGACAAAATGAAAATTTAAATCAATAAAAAAATTATTTAAAAATAATTTAATTTTATAATTTATAACTACACAAAGATATTAATAATACAATTACAAATTCAATAAATACTACATAAACACCAAACAAAAAGAAGCAGCCTGTATATAATAAGTAACTAAATCAGTTACACTGTATTCTGAGAATTGATGACAACACAAGTTTTTGTAATGACCTATTTGGCAAAGAATGTTATCATGAGAGTTGTTGCACTACCCACTTACTTTAAGATTATTGCGCATGCTATGCCAACGATAGTCTTATTTTTAAAATACAGGTTACTTACTTTTGTTTACCTTGCTCTAAGTATTGTGTGTTATAGCGACGATTGTGCAGCGTCCGCATAAACATATTTTGTTTTAAGACGCAAAGAACTGTAAAAACAAATTGTATTTTTCTTTTTGTGAAGTAAAATAAAAATAAAAAAAACATCGCTCTTCGAATGGCGACCACAGATGGAATGACGGCAGCGTGTAACTGTTTCCAACCACGTGTACAGACGACTTGGTTATAGCCGCAGGAAGCCGATGGGATGCTCAGGAGTACTGAGGACCGACCGTAGTGGTGACATATGGGGCAGGCCTACGTTCAGCAGTGGACGTCTTCCGGCGGAGACTTCAAAGTGTTGTGTAAAAGTAAGTCAGTGAATTTTTAATCCTAAATTTAAGTAATTTTCCACTTAAGCCATTAAATTAACCCGCAGATGCAGTTTTAGCTGAAAATCACGAAAAGAAAAGGGTATTTTAAATATATTTCAGGTGTTATTATTTAAGTAAAAAGTTCCTATCTAATCGTTTAAAAATAAAATGGTAAAAAAACTTCAAATGTAGGTTTTGAATAATCATAACATTTTATACACATGTTTTAAGCTTTTAAGCTCTAATTTTAAAAAAACCATTTTGCTAAAGATGTCCACAGAACAAAGCCGCCAGCTCGACGGCGGCCGAACCCGGCGGCTTCAGAATTACACGTCACTTCTCCATTTAAAGCCGGCGGGCAACTGAGCGAGCGAAGAAGCCGGCCGCCAGCATGCCGCCGGGTAAGACACGCGGCCCAAGCCGCCGGCATGAATGTTTCAAAATAAGCCGGGAGCTTTAGTCTGTAGACACCTTTAAGCTAGCCTATACAATCTAAATACCACTAACGTGTGTGAAGAGCACGAAGTAGTGCATTGTTAAAATTAATAGTCAAAAACCAAAAAAAACAGTAGAAAAACGTATGATAAGTATTTTAAATACGAAAACAATAAAAAAATAAAAAAAAAGCTTACACCATATACCATAAATGAATAAAAAGTCCAATACGTATAAAGTAAGACATTTACAAAGTCTGTAAGTAGCTTTTCTCCAATTCCGAGATAACTAAACAGCTTTAACTTTGACTATAAAAAGTAATGGTCAATAACTACAACTGTGTTTTCCGTTTTCCCTTCAACTGTTCGATTTGTTTCAAACTTTTGAAATAAGTAAGATCTATGTAACTTACCTTTTTCTTTTCTTTTTATGTCAAATAATATTGTTCTGAGTTCGGAGAATACAATTCGCGGCGCCTCGCAGCGTGCTTCATACAAATGAATTTTCTATTTATTTTTGACAGTTGCTGATTAAACACTGGGAAATTTTTAGACGTAATCCCAAGCCGAATATCTATATATCCATCCAAAGTCCTGAAAAATGTTTCTACTAACTCAAAATCTTAATTGAGACCGTTTGCATGAAAAACTAGAATTGTCTATAACTATTAACTTATACAATTTAATAGAAATCTGGCATACTGCACACCTAGATATTTATTCCTAGAACATGTCTTCAAAATTTTACTCCATACTGTAGTCCTTAGAGAGAGAGAAAACCTTGGCAGGGAGCTCATTCCACAACCTAAGCGTTCGCGGGAGGAAGTTTCTCTGAAACCGCACTGTACTCGACCATTTCGGTTTTAAAGTGTGAGAATGAATTCCCTGCCGATGGCGAGCGGTGCGATGGTAATGGAAAGTAGCCGTGGGTATCATTTCCAACAATTCCTCAGAACATAACCTATTGTACAAGCGGTAGAACACACACAGGGAGCCAAAGTCTCTCCTTAGACTCAGGCTCGATACCGCAAGTGAGTTTGGGATCGTCGACAATTCTCACAGCCCGTCGTTGAACCGAGTCAAAAGGGCCAAGCTGGTATCCGGGTGCACCCGCCCAGAGATGGTAGCAGTACTCCATATGGGGCCGGACTTGCGACTTGTAAAGCAGCAACCTTTGCCCCGACGTGAAGTACTGCTTCAATCTGTTGAGTACACCAAGTTTTTTGGACGCCAGCTTTACCTTGTCTAGCAAGTGATCTCGGAACTGAATATCGCTGGAGATGTGAACACCAAGGATTCCAATGCTCTTGGAGATGGAGAGGGGAGTGTTCTGGAATTGTGGGACTACAGTGAATGGGGTTTTCTTAGCGGTCAACGCGCAGACTTGTGTCTTTGAAGGGTTGAATGGGACCAAGTTTCCCCGTCCCCAGTCAGAGACCTTGGACAGACCGATCTCGACTTGAGACACAAGTTCTTCACGTTTTTCCTCCACAACAGAACGAGGGATGCTTGCACGGCCCGTGTAATAAGCGTCTCCAGTACTTTCATCAGCATAGCAAAGTATTTTGTTGATCTCCAACATATCATTGATGTGCAGTAGAAACAGCGTAGGAGACAGCACAGAGCCTTGCGGGACACCAGCATTAATGTCCATGCTATCAGAGCAACTACCGTCAACTACGGCTCGTATGCGTCTGTCGGACAAAAAGCTAGCCACCCATTTGCACAAACCCTCGGGCACTCCGTAAGATGGCAACATCGATAGAGACCCCGGTGCCAGACCCGATCAAACGCCTTCGCTATGTCTAGGCTACATGCCAATGCCTCCCCCTGACTCTCAATGGCTAGTGCCCATCGGTGTGTGAGATACACTAGAAGGTCACCAGTGGAGCGACCGTAGCGAAAGCCATATTGACGGTCGCTGATCAGGTCATGTTTTTCTAGGTATCTCAAAAGCTGTGTGTTGATCACACGCTCCATCACCTTGGAGAGGAGAGAGGTAATAGCGATAGGCCTGTAATCCGATGGATCTGATCTATCGCCCTTTTTGGGTACCGGGTGAAGTCGTCTTCCATGAAGACGGAAATTGCCTAGTATGGTAGGAAAGCGCGAACAGGGCGCGTGAGTACAGGACATAACTCAGGAGCACACTGCTTAAGCACCACTGCTGGTATACCGTCTGGCCCACTCGACACGACTTATGAACATCTAGGGAAAACAACGCCCACCGGACCTCTCGCTGTGTTATAGAGATTTCCGGCATGGTATTACCGCACCACGGTAAAGTAGGTGGTACAGCGCCTTCGTCGTTCATATTCGAGTTGGAGGCAAAGAGACTGCCCAATAGATCGGCTTTCTCTTTTGCACTATAGGCCAAGTCACCATCGGTCTTTCGCAGTGGTGGTTACGACGATTGGCAGAAGTTCCCCTCGGCAGCTTTAGCAAGCGACCAGAAAGCACGACTCTCAGAAGGATAGCTCGCAAGTCGCCCACCTATTTTGCTGGTGAATTGGAATTTTGCTCTAGCAGTTGCTTTCTTACTGAACCTCGAGGCAGCATTGAATTTGCGTTTTAACTCAGAAATATTCGGATCCTTATTATTACGAGCCGTGGTCCAAGCCTCATACGAAGTTTGCTTAAGAATTTTAGCTTCTCTGCAAGACCTATTAAACCACGGTCGTTTTTTGACGCCGGCAGCTACTCGCGGTTAGGAATGAAACATTCCATACCAGCGAGGATTGTCTCAGTGACTGCGGCTGCGCAGACGTCAGGATCATCTGAGCTAAAGCAGAGCTGCCTCCACGGGTACGATGCATAAAATTCTCGCAATCCGTCCCAGTCTGCTGACTTATAGTGCCACACACGACGCCAATTAGTTGGCTCAGAAGGATCGGGTTGTGTGCATGACACTTGAGTCCGAACGAGACAGTGGTCCGAGGAGCCAAGAGGCGCATCCACTGAGACGGAGTATCCGTTCGGACGTGTAGTCAGCAGAAGGTCCAGTAAGAAGCTCGTATGGTCCTCTATATCTGGTATTCTCGTTGGAAAAAGTACCAGCTGAGAGAATCCATAGGTCAGAGCAAATTCATGAGCAGATATCCCTGCATAGTTATTGGTTCGAGAACTGAGCCACTCACGATGGTGGGCGTTAAAGTCTCCCAAAATAACTAGTTCTGCTGTGAGATATTGCTCTAGAACTTTGTCAGTCGTCAAACTCAGGTGCGTAAAGAGTCGAGTTACGTCCGTGTCACCGCTATGAGACCTGTATAGGCACGCATAGATACGAGTGTGGCCGCCGTGATCTACGCGCATTCACAATATCGACAGGTCCCTGTCTTCAAGGCTATGAAGTCGGCGACAGCAGATATTCTCTCGGACGAACATACATACACCGGCACGACTCAAAAAATTGTGCTCGAGTTTGTAGCCGGGATAATGAAGGTATGATGTGTCGGCCGGGCAGGATATCTGGGTCTCCGTTAGAAAGAGGATGGTCGGCTGCGTAATCTCGAGGTGATGGTGGACTGCATTAAGATTTGCGTGAATACCCCTGATATTGCAAAAATCCACATATGTGGATGGAGTAGCCGCTGTAAATCTCTTTTCCTTTTTCTCTTTCTGGCCATTGTATATAAAGTTACTTAGACTAGGGATGAGGATTCACTGCACAGACAGCATAGAAGACAAAAAAGTGCGGTACTAAGACTGCCGAAGGTCAACACCGATGATACGGTTGCTGGCGCGGCGGGCAAAAGGGCCACTGATCCCCTTCTGTTGTAGTAGCCGGGTCCTCTCCGGTCTCCTTCTCCGGCACGACTACCACTTCAGAGACTTTACACAGGCTGGCGGCTCAGCCTCCCAGGGCGGAGATTAAGTGATCCCTGGGTACCTCTCTTAATTAGTAAGTATTAAAAATAATCTTTTTGTACGGAGCACGCTGCGAGACATCGCAAATCGTATTTGGTGTAAGTGGTATAACGTTTGACTGCCATATGAAGAAAATCTCAGGTTCGGTTAAAGGCAGGATCTTCGTGAAATTATAATTTTTCTCGACTCTGGTTTGTGCCCGGTACGGCGATATGTTTACCAACACACTTCACCACCCATTACGTTTGTGGCACGGAATACCACCGGTAGTAATCGGTACTACGACATATATTATATATATCGTTATATATATATATATATAACGAGGTAATGATTATGCTTGTATAATGATATAAGTAATATTTTTTATAAGAAATGGTTCAATTGCTACTGCTTTCTAATTTTTGCTTATAATTAATATGTTTTAAATTTCATTTAAGGGATTTTTAATTTGATTATGATTTATTCTACCTCATATTTTTATTCCATGTCCATTTTATTCCAATATATGCATGTCCTAAGATTGACTGGAAATTTGATTCAACTATGATAAAAACGTTTTGATCTTTAATGTACTCGTGGTCCTTCATTTTTAATAACTCCTGTTTTTTAGGGTTCCCTAGTCAACAAGGAATTTAACCCTTATAGTTTCGACATGTCCGTGCGTCTGTTCGTCTGTCTGTCTGCGGCTTAGCTCCGAGACCATTAGTACTAGAAAGCTGATAATTTGACAATGGTATACATATTTATTAGGCTGACAAAGTGGTAAAATAAAAAAAATGGGACCTCCTCTACACGTAAGTAGGTATGAATATTTTTTTTCTAGTCTATCCCAGTGTGGGGGTTTGTTAGATAGCTTGTTTAAAAATATTGAGGGTGTGTAAAAACCGTTTTTCGATTCAGCGATGCGTTTTCGAAAGATTAAGTTTTATAGTGCAAAATTTTATTAGAGCTCGTGTGTCGCAACAGCCAGCTAAATGGTTGTTTTTACGTGTGTGAAAAAATTGCGTATTACGGTGGTAGAAAGAACCCTCCGACTGGCACTTGGCAGGTTTTTTTATGAAACCTGTGTGTGTGTGTGTGTGTGTGTGTGTGGTTGATTTTCAATGCTTCACTGTTGTTTTATTTCCCATGAGAACTGTTTATCCGATATAAGTATTTCTTTTCACTGATCCTAGACAATCAATGTTGCGTAAAATTCAGAACACACTGAAACGGGGCTTTGTAAGATCTGAAATATATCTCAAGTTTTTCTCTATATCTAAGCTGTGGCTGTACCAAACTAAATACTCATATAGTTTAGTTTATAAAGAAATACACAGTCTAACGTAATTTCTCTATAGCAGCTCAGCACAGGGCTGATTTATAATCAGTACGTTATCACATTCCCTACGTAAGTAAATATTTGTAATCAGGAGGTTATCACATTTCCTACATGAATAAATATTTGTAATCAGTGGATAATCACTTTCTCTACATAATTAAATATTTGTAATCAGTAGATTACATGAGAGCCTTTTTAAATATTTTAATCAGTAGGTAATCACATTCTCTACATAAGTAAAGTTAAGCAAAAACGAACAATTGTGCTGATATTTCACTCTAGAGGAATAGGCTCGAGACTTCATAAAATGTGTCATTTGCTACTCAAAAATGTTCGTGCATTCCAGGATAAATGGCAGTGTTTGAAAAGAATTCCGTTTACCTGTTGTTTCGTTGGCTTTTTTTTGTTACAGTTAGATATTAGGCTTACTTTGGTTTTTCGCTTACCAGTGTGCCGAGTGTGAGTTTTTGCGTGTTTGTAACTATACCATCGCGTTCACGTATTCATTAAAAGTCCCATAAGAAAAAATCGTATCAAAACGGCGGATAAGTAACGGATGCTAGATCCGCTAGAGGCGCTTCTTCATTTCCAACGCGATAGTAGCGTTAAAAACTCACATGAGGCACACTGTAAACGCTTGTCTCTTCGATTTTCTTCACTCTTCATATTAATATGGTATAGTTACGATAAAACGTAGCTCAAACACCTTAAAAAACTTCTAACCCTAGTACATAAAGGTAATTATTCATATTAGGCTCAAAAATGACAATGCCAGCAGACAGAAAAATAAAATGTAGGTTAGGTATACTGTATAAATCTTAGTAAAGGACTAGGAATGTCCCGAAGGAGTCGATTTCCTAAAAATGGGTACTTACAAATTAATAATACGTGATTATTTATTACCTTTAAAACAAGTGCATACATTTTTTTACCATCGCCATTGGAATAAGGGCATTTTATTCATCGATAACAGTGAATAAAACTAGTCTCTTTTACTCACTGAGTGAATAAAAACATTTTGAATTTGGAACAATTGTTAAATTGTTTTAATTGTTATTGTAGTTGTTTAATGTCATAATAATTACCAAATATGTACTAAAATGTGATAATAGTACTTTTTATTTTCTTGCAGTCAATGGTGTAAATTAGAGAATACAACACGTGAAAAAAAATAACCCTCGCTCCGTTCAAGATTCTTATCTAGGATCCTCCGCTGCTCTCGGGATCCAACTAAGTCCCTCGAATTAAATTCCCTTTTTTCCCTTGTAGTATAATCTACTATCTTCGCCAGCAGTTACTTTCATTTGTTTTATAGTAATTCATGATAAACAATAATAAATAAGTCTCCGTCCGTAAGGATCTGATCATGGATACCAGTGTAGGGCATGTTAAAGTAACTTTAATTCACTTAAATTTTCGTCGTAGATAATACTGGCTTGCAATATCTAGTACATATGTATATTACGGTCTTATACACAAAAGGAGGCCAGTGACAATGTGGGGGACTGCGTTTTTTCACCAACCCTTAAATCCTGCGTGACAGGTGGTGAGCCCAACGCCATAACACTGATTAGCCTCTAAAATATTGGCGCCTACATTTTTAACAAGGACATTTATGTAGCTTGAATAACTCCTAGTTTTAAGACATAGTTTAACTTTTATTTAGACAATAATCCCATGTTAGATACTTTCACAGTTTTGATAACGCCAGTTTTGCCAGAGAAACCCATCGTTCGTGTAGCTTTGGAACGTTACTAACAAAATTATTGGTTTAAAACGAACAGTTAACGTACATTTAACAATTACGACAATTTTTAATTAAGTAAATTACTTACGAAATTTATAAAGCGCTGTCTTGTGCATAGTTTATTTAAACCCTATGTTTGTCTAAAGATTTATTTTTCGGTGTCAAAGTATTAAAAATAACAAAAATAAATATCAAAAAACGCCTGACAGTTTGTTAAAGATGATACTAAAATATTGATATTTTGGACACCAATGATAAACGAACGGATGACAGGTGACAAAATTAACGAAAATGATGATTATTTATCCCAAAGCAAACACAGACTTAGAGTAAATGACCATCAAAGTTATGTGTATGAAAGAAGAGAGAAGTGTCTATAAGAGATTTTGTAAAGGATTTTTATGATTAATAAGATTTAAGAGCTGAAAGCTGTGATAATAGTTCGTTCGGTTAGAATGGAAATCATCATTATTTAAGAGCTTTGTATCCATTCAGTGAGTTGCACGTATTTTTATTCATTTTATAGTAGGTACGATCAGCATTTTCAAAAAAAAAAATTTTTTTACATAGACAATAAATATCTACACTATGGAACAAGGTTTACACGATATTTTTGTAACAGCTAACAGATTAAACATATTTAGGATATTTTATGAATATTTTCAATAGAACTCTGTATATTTCAATAAAGTAAGGACTTTCTTAATTGTTACCCTTTTTAACGATATATTGCTATTAGTTATTACCCTTTTTAAAGATATATTGCTATTAATCCCAACTCGCATATAAAAGCAATGTAAATTGTTTGTTCGGTATTCCTTAACGTTGAAACGAAGACAAAGCAACCACCTGACCTTATTTTTAGTATAAGGACATTTGAAGGAACGAAGAAAGACATAATTGGCTATTTATATCGCGATAAAAAGTTTCCTCGGGCAATGATTTTTCTACAGGTCAAAACCGTGAGCACTATTCATTGGCGAAATTTTAATGTTTTAATTATATAAAACATATTTTAATCAAATTTGTGGCCGACTCTCTCCAAAGCTTTGATACGCCTACATCAGTGTATTTGCCTGCGGCAGTGGCTGGTAATAAATGAAGTAGGTACCTAAAATATGAATATTTCTATTTGTAAACGAAAACTTTTACAGTAGGTTCTATCTGCATTTTCAATTTAAACATATTCATAAAATATTGGTAATAAAGTGCTTAAGAAAGCAATTTCAATTATTTTAAATAAACTATGCACAAGACAGCGCTTTATAAATTTCGTAAGTAATTTACTTCATTAAAAATTATCGTAATTGTTTGTACGTTAACTGTTCGTTTTAAACCAATAATTTTGTTAGTAACGTTCCAAAGCTACACGAACGATAGTTTTCTCTGGCAAAACTGGCGTTATCAAAACTGTGAAAACTATCAAACATGGGATTATTGTCTAAATAAAAGTTAAACTATGTCTTAAAACTAGGAGTAGTTCAAGCTACATAAAAGTCCTTGTTAAAAATGTAGGCGCCAATATTTTAGAGGCTAATCAGTGTTATGGCGTTGGGCTCACCACCTGTCACGCAGGATTTAAGGGTTGGTGAAAAAAGGCAGTCCACCTCATTGTCATTGGCCTCGGTTTGGGTATAAAACCGTAATATGCATATGTACTAAATATTGCAGGCCAGTATTATCTACGACGAAAATTGAGGCGAATTAGAGTTAATTTAACCCTACACTGGTATCCATGATCAGATCCTTACGGACGGAGACTATTATTGTTTATTATTAATTACCATAAAACAAATGTTAGTAACTTCTGGCGAAGATAGTAGATTATACAACAAGGAAAAAAAGGGAATTCAATTCGAGGGACTTAGTTGGATCCCGAGAGCAGCGGAGGATGAACGGAGCGAGCGATTTTTTTTTCACGTGTTGTATTCTCTAATTTACACCATTGACTGCAAGAAAATAAAAAGTACTATTATCACATTTTAGTACATATTTGGTAATTATTATGACATAAAACAACTACAAAAACAATTAAAACAATTTAACAATTGTTCCAAATTCAAAATGTTTTTATTCACTCAGTGAGTAAGAGAGGCTAGTTGTATTCACTGTTATCGATAAAATACCCATATTCGAATGGCAATGGTAAAAAAATGTAGCACTTATTTGAAAGATAATAAATAATCACGTATTATTAATTTGTAAGTACCCATTTTTAGGAAATCGACTCATTCGGGACATTCCTAGTCCTTTACTAAGATTTATACAGTATACCTAACTATTATATTGTTAAAGGGTTGGTTATATACATGATTCCATTCAATAATAGTACATTGTTCACCAAGGGGTGAAAGTGACTGGGGAATCGTCTTTCATCCCGAGTGATACATAGTGATTTACACTACAAATACGAGGATAATAAAATATAATTAATTAAAGCTTTAATTTACTTAACAAATATTAAATTACTTTTATAATCACAGATGGCACTGTACCAAATAAAAAGTAGCTATTTAATTGTTTCGTCAGCTTTAAATAGAAAGTGCTTTTTTTTTATTTTTACTTTCTTCCCTCTAAACGGGCAAGAAAGGAATAATCTCTGCAAACACGTACGGTTAACTCTATTTTTGACTATGCATGAAGGTTCTTTCAGAGTATAAGAAGTGAAAAAGTTTTTTTTCTGTTTGCTGGCATTTTCATTTTTGGGCCTCATATGAATAATTACCTTTATGTACTAGGGTTAGAAGTTTTTTAAGGTGTTTGAGCTACGTTTTATCGTAACTATGCCATATTAATATGAAGAGTGAAGAAAATCGAAGAGGCAAGCGTTTACAGTGTGCCTCATGTGAGTTTTTAACGCTACTATCGCGTTGGAAATGAAGCAGCGCCTCTAGCGGATCTAGCATCCGTTACTTATCCGCCGTTTTGATACGATTTTTTCTTATGGGACTTTTAATGAATACGTGAACGCGATGGTATAGTTACAAACACGCAAAAACTCACACTCGGCACACTGGTAAGCGAAAAACCAAAATAAGCCTAATATCTAACTGTAACAAAAAAAAAGCCAACGAAACAACAGGTAAACGGAATTCTTTTCAAACACTGCCATTTTTCCTGGAATGCACGAACATTTTTGAGTAGCAAATGACACATTTTATGAAGTCTCGAGCCTATTCCTCTGGAATGAAATATCAGCACAATTGTTCGTTTTTGCTTAACTTTACTTATGTAGAGAATGTGATTACCTACTGATTAAAAAATTTAAAAAGGCTCTCATGTAATCTACACGGAAAAAAAGAGTTTCCAAGTTCTATTCCACCAAAATAATTTGCATTCAGTCAAGAAATCCAACTATTTTGGACATATTTTGTTCACAGAAGGCAATATTATTTCCCAGAAAAAAAATCATTTTATCAATCGAAATTGATAAACTTCTTTTCGTATGAACATTTTTTTTTTTTAACCAAATAAATGTTCGTTTTAGATCAACCAAACTTAAATTAATTACCCTAAGACAGTTAATGCTCTTGTATAAAATAAATACATTTTTATATGCAACATTTTATTTTTCTTCGTTTGAAACAAAAAATAATTTTGCTTTGATATAATTTATTTTGCGCCAAAATCATAGTTTTCTTTAATCTGCGACGTCACTTATTAAAAACTATATCTTTCGATGAAAATAATTGTATCTTAAATCAAAACCAGTGAAATATTCAGTTATAATAATATTGTTTTGAATTAGAGAAAATAATAATTTTAACAGAATTTTTTAGATTCTTGACTCAAAATCTGATATTTTAAGCTGAAACTCTTGTTTTAGTCGAAACAAATAAAATACCTGGTTTAAAATATTAAACGTTTTCGTTGAAATTAATCAGCTAGTATCGCTTTGAACGAATTTTCTTTTCGTTTAAGTAAATACCTGCATTTTTAAAATTGAATGAACCTCATCACTGTCCTTCATAGGATTTCATGTTGGCTTTTAGTTTTAAATAATTGTTTATTGTAGGGTTTTGTGCGTCAAATTAGTATCAGTTTATGCGAGAAACCTACAGTTAATTATTTTCTGAGAATTGAAAAGCTCGTGGCCCAGTCGCATTCGTCTATCTGACGACAAAGTCCATATAAAGGCACTGCGGTAGACTGACTATATGGCCCAAGCCTCCAGAAAAGAGGCCTGTGCCTCTGCAGTAGGGCCCTAGCTCGACAAACTTCCTATAAGACACACAAAAAGTCAGTGCGGTAGACTGACTCTATATGGCCCAAGCCTCCAGAAAAGAGGCGTAGGGCTTTTTAAAAAACTTTATTTAATTTTGACGGATAACTATGTCATTTTGGACAGAAACATTTTTTGTTTTAAACTAAAATATAATGTTATTTATTTAAGAGCTGATGTAGTCAAGTTAAGAGCACTATTCTCTTGTGTGAACTAGACATTTCTTCAGTGCAATAACATACGAAGTTCTACGCCCAAGAAAACTAAGTGTTTCAAATAAAGAAGCATATTTTTCTTCAATGAATTAAATACTGTTTCAAACTTAGTTTCTTCAGTTTTAATTACTGGTTCAAAGAAATTTGATCTTGTGTTAACTTCATATTATTTTAAATATCTAAGAGAAATAATATCTTAGATGAAGTAAATATTCGTTGGTGCATATATAAAACGATATTCTCTTGGCACAACTAATTCTTTTTTACCGTGTACTGATTACAAATATTTACTTATGTAGAGAAAGTGATTATCCACTGATTACAAATATTTATTCATGTAGGAAATGTGATAACCTCCTGATTACAAATATTTACTTACGTAGGGAATGTAATAACGTACTGATTATAAATCAGCCCTGTGCTGAGCTGCTATTAAGAAATTACGTTAGACTGTGTATTTCTTTATAAACTTAACTATTGAGTTTTTAGTTTGGTACAGCCACAGCTTAGATATAGAGAAAAACTTGAGATATATTTCAGATCTTACAAAGCCCCGTTTCAGTGTGTTCTGAATTTTACGCAACATTGATTGTCTAGGTTCAGTGAAAAGAAATAGGAGACCAAAGGTAATTTAATAAAAACCAGCACAAAAGGTCGACTTTGCTCAAAGAAGGTTATCAAAATAATGATCACACTACAAGCGTTTTTGAGTTATCATCATCATCATTTTCATATCAGCTTATCTAGGTCCACTGCTGGACATAAGCCTTCTCTTTGGCACGCCATTTCTCGCGGTCCTCTGTCTTCCGCATGCAGCCATCACCAACCACCCTTTTAAGGTCGTTGGTACACCAGGCTCAAGGTCACGCCACGCTTCGCCATCCTGTACGCGGTGTCCACTCTAGGACACGTCTGCTCCATCGGCCATCGGCCCTCCAACAGACGTGGCCAGCCCACGGCCACTTTAGCTTGCTAATTCTATATTTATATATTTTTGAGTTAAGTAAATTAATATAAAAATACTTATGTAATTTAAACGGGATTTCAGGTGGCGGGATCTCTATACCCCCTCTTCCTTTTTCATATGGCCAACTGTGTTTGGTTCAGGTTCTAATATATACAGGATCAGTGCGGTTATCTATGACCTTAGCCTCCTTTCTCCAACAAGAGACTATTGCCGTGGACTATCACCTAAGCCTCTTTTGAATAAGGAGAAACCAGAGAGAGATAGTTTACCCATGGAAACTCTCGAACAGAAAATAAATCAAATGTTTTAAAATTATGCAATTGTTTAAACCAAGTTTTAAATAATTGTATGCCCAATGCCACCTATGTTAATATACTAAGAAGTTTAGTAAAATCTTACAAAATCACCTCACCCTCTATATTATTAATATAATTTTATCGGTGACAGGGGTAATGTTAATAAAAGTAAATTAAGACAATATTCTAAAAGTATAAGTACACTTAAAGTAAATAAAATTGTAATGTTTACATTTTCCTATTGAAAGAGTTTGTAACATGAGAAAAACAACTTTAGGTGTCAGTTAAATTTAGCTTTGCATACTATGTTTAGCAATAACAATAACTTTCATTTCATAGATATTAGCAGTATTTTTAGACATAATTTTATAAGGACAAGACATAAATATTATCTCACACACCATTGTATTAGAGTGTTAGCGGCGTCGCTATCTTTTTATATTAATTCCACAGCCAATAATCTCTTTTTATTGAGCAGTGTAATTATAATAGTGTAATTGACATTTCAGCCAAGTATTTGGCTCAACAACCTGCTTCTGTTTAGCAGTACAGCACTTTGACATGTAATAATTTAAATTAGATTTACAGACAAAAAGAACAATATATAGCACATCCCTTAGCCATAATTTTTAAAAGTTGTGTTGATAGTGGTATGTTTCCTGATGATAGTTAAGTTTGGCTTTATGAAAGGCCGTTCCACAACTGATACAGAAGTCGCACTTTTAAAAAATGTATTTAAATCGCAAGATGCTGTTGAAGTGGTTTGTGATTTATCTAAGGCATTTTAGATAAATTTATCTAAGGTATCTTAGACATTTTAACTGTGTCTAACGTCAAAATCTCATCAGGAAGCTACATCACAATGGTATAAGACGCAAAGCTCTCCACTTTTGATTCCTTATATGAGCAGCAGAGTACAGAAAATAGATATCAACAGTGAAATATCTCCGGGATCATTGAGTCACCGTGGGAGTCCCTTGGGGCTCAATTTTAGGTCCTTTTATAATTCTTATTTACTTTAATTATCTCCCATATCATGTCAAAAACCATGACATTACCTAATGTTCTGACGACACTTCTCTACTCTTTAAAGCTTAGAGACGACAAACATGTTATGTTAAATTAAATAACGCCATTTCTACGGTTGTTAATTTTTAAAGATTTAACGCTAATAATTTGTTACTTAAGGAAAAGAAAACCAAATGTGTTAAATTTACATTACCAAATTTTAGTCAGATCCAGACATGTATTAATATTAATGGCGAGCAATTAGAACTTGTTGATTCAGCAGTCTTTCTTGGCATTAAACTGGATTCCAAACTTCATTGGGGTCTTCATATTCATAACCTAGCGAAAAACTTAAAATCAAGAAAATAAGACAATTGATCGATGACGATACTGCAAAAATAGTTATATTTCGGCTTTTTCACGTTTACAAAGTAAATACTAGAAATAAGCTCTTGGCACACGTCTACACAAAATTAGTTACTCTTTTACGGGGCAATTTATAAACTTTTACAACAAAGTTCCTAATACTATTCAAAATATAAAATAATATTTAATAATTTTGACGATTGTTGTGAAAGTGTTTGTTAAAACATAATTTATTTTTAATTTACTTTATTTAAAAGTAAACTCATTCAAAGTATTATTACATACATTCCAGTATATCATTTAGTATGATAGATTATTGGTGGATAATTTTCACATTGTACAAAAGCAAAAAATACAAGCGTTTGTCATTTCTAAGGATAAGTACTTTAAACAATAATATGAATGCAAAATGAATATCTAATAACATCCCTGAAACAGTTCCCATAAGGTGGCCTTATGAGTCTCAAACTTCACTTCCTTTATTCCTTTCCAAGTATTTTTTATGATTATAATAAATAAATAAATATAACTATTTCCGGTCTATATAGTATGGTATATATAGTCGGTGGTTGCTTAGGGGATTCGATTTCGCCTATTCCTGAGTCGTGGAGGTTTGACCAATAAGTCTTTTTCTTAATTTCTCAAGTACCTACATTGATTTATTCACTCCCGGATTTTTGATGAAGAAAAAAATCGCGAGGAAACCGGCATACGTAAAAAAAAGACGCATGCGAAGTCCACAATCCGCACTGGGTCCGCGTGTGGACTATGGCCAAATCGCTTTCGGTGACGGTAGGCCGTGCCCCAGTACGTATGAACTTGATAGGGATAAACTATTATAAGCTATGCTAAGCAAAGCTTGCACTATGGCTTCCAGACAACGCAAACAAATACTTTTTTTAATCACTAAATATTAAACACAGAGACAGCTAGTCTCAACAAACACAAATGTTCATCACATGTTTACCCTGTGCGGGAATTAGACACCCCTCCGTTCAAAAAGCAGGTCGTTACCCGTTGAGTCACGGTGCCGCAAACATTTACTTAGAGGCTGTAAGTGAGAGCAAAATTAAATGCTTCATCTTCATCATAATCTTTGCATGAAGACGCCCACTACTAAATGCAGGCCTCACCCTTGCTTCCACAAGGATCGGTCTTAACTACTTTTGAGCCGCTAGTGTCATCAAAAAAATTTACGGTAATATTTAAAGCATGTTCGTTATGAGATAAAAAGTTCTTACGTTTGATAATTTTCACACTTTTTATAACACCAGTTTTGCCACCAAATCCTATCGTTCGTGTAGCTTTGACCGGTTGACGTACACAAACAACAAATTTCTGAAACTTAGAGTCTCATTATTCAGTGGCAAAAGTAACAAAATTTGTTGATAATATTGGCATCAATGCTAAACGGACGTCACGTGACAAAATAAGCAAAAATAATGATTACTAATCCCAAAACATCCCAACACGAGAACACCCATAAAACCTCGTTAGGAACTGAAATGAGGTCGGGGTACGTTTCTAAGGCAACAAAAAAAAATTTGATCACTTATTCTAAAGGTAAAGTCCAGTTAAAAGCCTTTTAAGAACTGAAAAGAAAAAATATATTAAACGGCAAAAAAACAAAAAATTAGGTCGAGATCGAAGAAAAAGGTTTTATTTAAAAGGTACAATGGTTTGCGAGGTCATTGTATCAAAACAAAAGTAGTCTTTTCCATTAAGTTTAGGGATGGAATATTTTCATCGGCCTCATAAAACTGAAATAACAACTAAGTTTTCTTTCGGAGTATATAGACATACGATGTTAAACAAGTAGGCAAAACTGTTTAATTTTAGATAGGTAGTTACAAAAAGCACACACTTAGGTCTGTAAGAGAAAGAAATATACCTATAACTATACTACTGGACATGACAAAATAGTCGCGGTATAGTTTATCTAACGATGTAGTTTAACAACCATTGCCGTCTACTAGTGAAAAGGTATTCACATTTTAATAAAACAAAGTTAGCACATGCGTCGGTAAAAGTGATCTCACGTCAGCTACAATGTGTTTAAAGTGAAACACGTGAATAAATGAAACACGTGAATAAATGAAACAATGATACAAAACCGTAATACACTATTATTCGTTTGTTTTTTATAAACATATTTGGGTAGAAGTTAAAATAATCGATCACAACTAACAAGAATTCCTGTAAGATAACGTTACTCACTTGACAAAAAAACTGTCTTATATTCACAGGAATATAAGGCAGTAATCATATTGAAACAATAAATAATACATAAACAATTAGTTTTATATTAAAAGTTTCATATTTTTTTATGTACTTACATAATAACCTTATGTTTATGTTTATACTTATTTTACATATTAACATAACATAACAAAATAGATCAAATTTAACACCTGGTAGTACCACTTTTTTTTGTTCTAATGTGTATTTATGAATAGATACTTATTGCTACTAAACATTTATATGTAAATAAATATGTGTATAATATTATATGAGATTTTTTATATTATAGTAGTCGTAATCCCAACTAATATTATAATTGCGAAAGTAACTCTGTCTGTTTTACGCTTAAACCGCTGAATCAATTTAGTTAAAATTTGGTAATGAGATATATTAGGTCCCGGGCATAGGCTACTTTTCATCTCACAACTAAGCATAAATTTCCACCTGCACGTTATAAAATGTAGTCCAGCCATGAGCAGAAAGCTAGTATCCTATATAATAAGAACGTGGTCGACATCTTAAGGCGCATATAGCAGCTAACTAGCGCCGCCATTAGATATCCTCAATTTTCTCTTCGTAGAAAACCAATTTTTTAAATCCAAATGTCGCTAATATAAAGCTGGTCATAAGCTATTTTTAGAAAGTTTAATGTAGTTTCTACATAATATCCGTGAGTTTTAGTTGGCATTTCTGCTAAAAGTGGCCGTTTTTAGCTTTTAGGATATCTAATGACGGCGCTAGTGGGCTGTAAGAGGGGCCTTAAAACATAAATTAAAAAAAGCAGTCAAGTGCGTTTATGACTCGCACACTGAAAATTGCTTGGAAATAATTTTAAACAAAGTAAAAACAGCTTTTATTTCAATGGTTTCGTAGTTTCCTTTATTCAATCAATTACTTTACCTTTATATTACTTTATACTTAACTTTATCTATAAATTAATTATTATAAATCCCTTTAGTGGATATCTACATCTTATAAGAAATCTTTTACCATTTATCAGCTTTGTAGGTTAAGTCTTTTTTTAGATAGATGAAACTGATTCGTAACTAACAAGTGTTACTCACAAGAATAAGTGCATTAAAATCCTATGATTTCAATAAGAACTAGCCCTAAGTTGCCTTTTTGTTGTCTACAAGAATGATAAACGCAAAATATAGCCTATAAAATTATTTATCACAATAACAAAAATCTTACCTTGAAACCAACTTTCTGTTTGTGTTATGTAACAATATATACCGTTAAAAACTATAACTTCAGGCTAGATAAGTCATTTGTTAGTCACCGGAATAATTTGTGAAACTTATTTGGTGCGTACACTTTTTTTACTAAAACTAAATTTTGCAGCAAGATGGCTGTCTGAAGACCACGTGACATACAATAAAAGAGTTGCTAAAGTAAAATAAAAAATATCGGCCAAATGTGAGTCGGACTCGCGCACTTAGGTTGTCGTACCATTTTATCTATGAAAAAAATCACGTTTGTTGTATGGGAGCCCCCCTTACATATTTTTTTTATTTTATTTGCATTGTTTATTTTTAAAGTGACTATATAACCAAATATTCTGTGAATATTTTAAGCATTTACCTGTTGCCGTTATCAATATCAAGCAAAAACAAGCAAAAAATTCACGTTTGTTGTATGAAAACCCGCTTAAAAATTCATATTAAATACATCTTCTGTGAAAATTTCAACTGTCTAACTATCACAGTTCATGAGATACAGCCCGGTGACAGACGGATGGATGGACGGACGGACAGCGGAGTGTTAGTAATAGGGTTCCGCTAATTTCCCTTTGGGTACAGAACCCTAAAAAGCGATATGGTATAATTTCTAAACGGAAGTGCCTTTAATCACCGTTACCTCTCTGAATTTATGCACAGGAAAGATTTGTGAGACGTTATTTTAAATATTTATAATTAATTATAGAAACAACGCGCTACGATTATAATAAAAGAAAACTGTAATTTCATTATTAATTAACAAGTATTAATAGTTTGCACACGACATTAAAGGTTATCAAATACATTATTTTAAATTTTAAAATTTGCATTACGCGGGAGGACGCTTTAGTATTGTATGGAACTAATTTATGACTTTTTCTTTATATTTTTTTTTGTGTATAGTTAATTTCCTTACACCACTGAAATGCCTCTTTTCTTACTAAATATTATGTATTCATTTATATAAAATAGTTTATTACTTGAAATACCTTGGAATAACGAGAAAAATGTTTAGGACATAGTATTTTTTCAACCTGTGGTCGATTATTATGACTTTTACCCATTTAGCTTTTTTTGGCTCAGTTACCTCTGTCTATATGATGAACGATATGTGAAGTTAAGCAACATTGAGTACGGTTTATCATAAGTTGGGTAACCGCTATATACCTACTGGCCCATTTCCTAGCTTCATGTACTTAACATATAGTCCTTATTTAGTGATAACTGCAAATTGAAGTGTTCTACACACACATGTACCAAGTGCTTCGAAAGAGTCAAATAATAATGCAGGTGATAATTCTGCTCCTTATACTGAATAACTTTCCCCAAGGAACATGGTTCGTAGTCTCGAAAAAAAATTTTGAAGTCTCTAGTAAAGTGCCGATCAGCTGATAAGCTGAAGGTTAAAAGTATCTCCTTTCGAAGCACAAAGACACGAAGTCTGCTGACTGAGTCAATAAAATCCAGACATATTTTTAATACATATGTTTATTGACCGTACAATATTAAACGTGTTCTTTTCTTTCTCTTCAAATGTCTTTCTCAAATTGGAAATGAAGGTTTACTACAATAATAAATATCTTACCTACTATACTATATTTTGAACTGTGAATAAGAAATGCACTTTTTGAAGACGACATTCCGGAACCACAAGTTTATTGATGTCCCGTGGGATGAACGAGAGACGGTAAGCTACCGTCGAGGTAATCCCATCTCAGCGATGTCAAATCAACTTCATTTACATAAAAATAGGGAAATCTCGAATAAAATTTAAAATAAAGTAAACTCTTTTTGTGATTTGTGCGCTCTTTTTAGAATGAATGTTAGGGAAATGAGTACGGGTTTAGTCACTGTTGGAACATTGTTTTTGTTTTTTTTTTCAGAATCAGTAGTACCTACCTATATTCACATTGCAAAATGAAAAGCTTACAAATTATGCTTACCTACCTATTTCCGTACTTACTAGAGGCATCATTCCTTAGTAACGACGAAAGAAGTTAATAAACTTGAAATTGTTAAATTTAAGTGTATCGAACAATTTAGGGTGTAAACAATTTAGGATTGAACTAGCTGAAAAACTACGTAAAAACCCAAAGTTGTTTCCAAAATATAACAAAAATTGCAATTTATTTTACGTTTTTATCATTGTCTTATTGAACTACACAAATGATTTATTTAAAAACATTGAGGATCAGCGACGACTTCGCATGCGCATAACGACATGTTAATTTCAAATCCGTGGGTAGCGGTGCTGGTGGCACAATAACAAAATCATTGTATAACTATTTATTTTATCAGACTCATTGTGAACACTGTTTGTGATAAATAAAAAATATATATATCGTTTTATATAAATGTGAATACGCTACTACGAACGTTCGTAAAACTACTGTTAAGAGCAATCTTTATATCACTACTTTCATTATTTTAGAATTTATGTCATTTTTAAAGTTTTTAAAACTTTTGTGAAACTGTTTATACAAACACTAGCTTTTTCCCACGGCTCCGTCCTTGCTGAATTCGATTGTTGACGTGGGATTTCATTGATAACTCCTTGATTTTGAGAAAGTTTGTAGCATAGTGAGATATTATAGCAGAGATCGATAATGTTATACAAATACATAGTTACAAATGTTACAATACTTTCAGTGGCTATAGTACGTCAGCGTGGAATTTCTATTGATCATTCCGACTTCAGATAGGTGAAAATTCAGCGATGTCTCTGTGATCAATAGAATGAAAACTGGCAAAGTCAGATGCGCGCTGAATATTAACCTTGAATTTAAAAGAATATGTTTCCTAACGCCTACGCGCCGTCCAACCACTGCCTACATACACACACACGTTAAACATTTTCAGCTCAAACTGATTGAAGCAGATTGCGAAAATATGGATGATTTAAATGACAATTTAGTGGAAACTGCCAAAGCGGTTGAAGCTAAGTTCATAAAATCTCGCCGCACAAATAGAACACAAAAACTGTTTGGTCAAACTGTCTTATCCAATCAGTTGTCCCTTGCAAACAGGGTTGCAGATGGGGTAAAAATTAAGAAGTAAGATAGGGCGTCGAAAAAATATTAAAAAAAACCTGAATGAAGCTTTAAAGCGAAAAAAAATACACATATATTATGCCAAAACGTACTAATTTAGAGCTTTTTTTTAAATAATAGAGTTTGAAAAAAAAAAACAAATTACGTCCGATTGCATGATTACTCTAGGAAAGTACGGCCCCAAAAGAAATTGCAATCTTTATCTAATAGATCTGAATAGACCCGGCTCAATAGACAAATCTCGAAATATAATCATTTTTATAATTAGCTGTCGAATCGGACAATAAATTTTACTGAAATTAAAATAAAACCTAAGATAGCTCATTAAGCTGAAACTCAAACTTCTGCTACAAGTTAAATACTTAATGTTACACATATGAGAATTAACTTCAGACGGAAACTCATCTAAACTTTGGATGAGCTGCCAACAGAAAAGCTAAACTTAAAATTTTAATGAAATTGAAGTACTCATTCATGATCTTGTATATACATATTATTTATTATACATATATTACACATGTACATTAGTCACCTTTTCTATCTTTACATTTTTACAACTTACGAAATATATGTATGTATAACTTTTTCCCCTAATCAGAAGCTTGGTGTGTAACCTACAACATTATGTGGTGGACAGCCTCCGTTTACTGATCACTTTAGCCTGCATGACAGGTGGTCAACCTATCGCTGCAATATTGTTTCTGATTGTGTTATAACTAGACGCAGGACCGAAAAATCGTAACAGACCATTATTAACATGGATGTCTGCTATTAAGAAATATTACAAGCCAGATAACATCCTCTTACCTATGACTATCGACGCGCCTGTAACTAAACCAAACAGTTTTGTATTTTGAGACACAGAACTATATTTTATACGGGCAAGATTATAATATGTAAGAACAATATATTGAAAGAAAACAACATACTTTTGTATTAATATTTTTTAACTAGCGATTGGTTGTAAGATAGTTATAATATAATATTTGTACGGACACAAAGTATTTTAACTAAAAAAAAACAAAATTTTACTATTCGATTTGGCAAATCTACGTTCTAAATCTACCTTTTTTAATTTATCGTGTTGTATTTCTAAATTAATCCTTTTCGATTTAATTTAAATTCATAACATGTATTTTCCTATCCACTGAATGTTGACGTAGAGCTGCAGAAACAAGACGATCATTCACAAAGTAAATACAGCAAGGAGGCCTGAAACAACTAAATTTACATAACATATTTTGGAAGCTAACGCTTTAGTATTCTGAAAGGCAACTATGAAAAATTAACTTACTTTATTTGTAATAAAATTTCACACGTATGGTAACCGAACCAACCAACCAAAAAAAGTTGGATGTTATTTTAGAAAAGCAACAATTTTATCTTGTCGCCGCAGCACAAAAAGCACTTTTAGATATATAAATAAATAAATAGATTTATTTGCAAGAAACACGGTTACATATGATGGTCCAAGGTATTTAAGTACAAAACATGTTTCACCTCCTTAAGGCATGCAAAATTATTCTTACAATATCTTGGTTTACAAAATTATCACATTTGATTATTTATATTCGAGAAATTATTTTAACGTTTAAAAGCATCGATTCACAATTTATTGTGCAGTCTGTATTTGTAATGATTAATTGTAAGCTCTCTGGTGTCTTTAGGCATCTTATTGAACACCATAATTGACGTGATGTAATATTTTTTTGATATAGAGTGCTTTTATGATTCTAGTTTTAATTTTGTGATATCTCTTGAGCTTTATTTCAATCCGTCATTGGCTTTTTTATAAATGTAAGCAGTTTTCTTTACAAAGAGACCTATTTGAAGTATGTAAAGGGAAACAAGTGTCAATATCTTTAGTCTTTTAAACAAAGGTCTACATGAATAAATGGCCCAACACCACAAATTGCTCTAATACATTTTTTTGGGTAATAAAGGCTTCGTTTAATAAAGTTGAATTGACGCATAATAAGAGTCCATATCTCAATGCAGAAACAACATACCGTTAGTGCAGTTGCCAGTGTTCGTAACTGTCTAAGGGCGTAAGTAAAGCTATGTATTTTGGAGCATATTTTCTGGACATGAGACTTCCAGTTGCAGTGTTTGTCTAATCCCAAAAACTTTATTTCAGAATCTTCTTCAATTTTTTCTTTGTTACAATGTATATCACATGACTTCGGTTTTTGTTTGTAGTTAGTAAAAGCAATTTTTTTTTTAGAGATATTACTACACAAGTTATTTTCCTCAAGCCATCTAACTGTACATTCTGTTGTAGTATTTAGTACAAACTGAAATTTTTATTTTTATCTGGTACTACTACTGAAATGACATCGGCGAAAAGTACACATTGATATTCCTTGATTTTTGGCAAATCGTTATTATATAATAAAAACAATAGCGGGCCCAAAATGCTGCCCTGTGGAACGCCGCATATGTTCATTTCATAGGGGGATTTAATTTTCAATAACTCTTGAGATGTGTTCATATAATTGATTTCAACACATTTTTTTCTTCCAGTCAAGTAGGTTTGAATCCAATGAAGAGCAGGTCCTCTTATATCAATCCGTTCGCATTTTTGAAGTAAGATTTTATGATCAACACAGTCAAATGCTTTATTCATATTTTTGTCGAATTTTCCAGTTATACTTTTTATTAAGTTAAAAGTAGAAGGGTTGTAGACTTATTTTTGTGGAAACCGTTTTGTTCAGGATTTATAATTTGATGTTTATCTCAGAAGTTTGAGATACGATTATGCATAGTTCTTTCAAATATTTTAGAAAAAAGGGATAATAGTGTTACTGGTCTATAGCTGTATATATAGTGGTTTTATAATACATATTTTGAGTTTTTCTGGAAATATTCCTTGTTCCAATGAAAGGTTGACAAGGTAAGTTATTATGGGAGTTATTTGTTTGGTAGCTGCTTTCAAAACTTTAGGTCACGAAGTCATAGCCAAAATTTTTTTGATATTGTTATGGATTTCATCTTCAGAGCATGGTTTGACAAACATACTGCTTTCGAAATTTCAATCTTAGGTTTATTACCCAAAGTATTTCTATGAACTTTTTTACTCTCAACTTTCATAAGAAAGTTATTAAACTCTTTGGCGATTTTCACCGGATCTGTTTCAGAAGTTCCATTTATTTTGATAGATTATCTTTTACTATATCCCAAATTGCCTTACATTTGTTTGTTGCTTTTGAGATATGTGTATGGTTCATACTTCGCTGTGAGTAGTTAACACATTTTTTTAATATTTTTGTATATTGTTTGCATAAATCCTTATGTTTCGGTGTTTTACATTATATATTTAGATATGTGTATATATAATGTAAAGTAGATAGGTAACAAAAATGTCAAAATGAACCACAAATTGTACTTATAAGTGGTTCTTTTTGTAGAATAATCTATTTCCGATATAAGCACATGGACTAGGGATGATACATGGCCCGTACCCAAACAAGCGATTTATGTCTCGGAGTTGGTGGAGTAATTTTGAAAAAATACAATAAAAAAACTAACTGAAAAACGAACTACGCTAAATAATTAAAAGTAAATGAAGAAACCTAATATTCAAAAAGTGTATGCCCGCGTGATAGGATAGCAAGAATGCCGGCTGCATTTCCTCGCTGAATAGAGATGCTAAATCTCTGAGCAAAGAAAGAGCCAGCTCTCTTGTCACCCGCAGCTGCTATTAATTAGTGAGCAACCCTTTAAAAAAAAATCGTCAGCGATTAGTTTCTCATGGGCCAACTGACACTCGTTTCAGTAAGGCAAGTAAGGCAAGATGGAGTTAAGGTGTCCGCACAAGTGGCGTGCTAAACTAAAGCCCGACCCCACGGCCCAGGGAACGAGCGTTAGACCATTTGGTCTTTTACCATCGTAAAATCCTCAGAGACTTAAGAACAGATGGAATATTTATAGTGACAGGTACTTTTTTAATTGTGACGTTTAAAGAGCTATGGCAAGAAAATCTTCTAGCACTTTTTCGCCATTTTTTATGCCACTAAGGTGACAAACAAGCTTGCGGTCCGCCTGATGGTAAGCGGTCACCGCAGCCTATCGACGCTTGCAACACCTGGGGCATCACCCGCGCGTTGCCGACCCTTCAAAAATCTAATTACTTCTTTTTTTAGAAACCTCACACTGTAGTCCTTATAGAGAACCTTGGCAGGGAGCTCATTCACCTAAGCATTCACGGGAGGAGGTTTCTCTGAACGTGACCATTTGGGTTCTAAGGTGTGACGATGAATTCACTACTGATGGCAAGCGGTGCGATGGAAGAAAGTAGCCGTAGGCATTATTTTGACAATTCCTCAGAATGCATCCCATTGTACCAGCGGTGGAACACACACAGGGAGGCAAAGTCTCTCCTCAGACTTAAGGGTTCGATACGGCTTGTAAGTTTGGAAACGTCGACGATTCTCTCAGCCCGTCGTTGAACCAAATCAGAGATGGCAGCAGTACTCCATATGGGATCGGACTTGCGACTTATAAAGCAGCAACCTTTGCTAGCAAAAAAGCCCAGCTAATCCACAAAGTTACCAAACATGCAAGTATGTGGATGACATACCTGAACTCCAAGACAATTGCTATCGCGATTTTATGACTGTCGTTGTCGAGCATTGTCCCAACATTGATGGATGGTAAAGCATGAAGCCAGTAACCGGTCTTTTACTGACACTGCTTAAAGACGTGCTTTGTGACGATAACTTACAGAATTTTACATCAACCTTTTATGCAATGCCTAATTTTTATTTATTTTTAATATATTTTTATTCTAGTATAAATAATAAGACAATTTTTATATTTATGGAAATGGTAATTTGTGTCAAATCCATATAATTGCTGTGTAGTTACTTGTCCAGGTACATGATTTCATTTTATTTTTATCGAATGGATTTTTTATGAATGAAAAATTTATGAATGGCAAGGAATGAATAAAAAAACTTTAAACTTTATTTGAAAAATAATTGGAATGTCCTGGGATTTGGTCTCCGTGATCTCTTGTGTTCTTAGACTGAGAATAACGAGACTTCGCTGATGTTACTTTTTTATCACGGAATAGGTAATAGAACTAAAATATATTAATAGTCCTTACAAGTTACCCTTAAAGACCCCACATAAAATATATCAACAATTCGTTAGATATAACTTACTAGAAGAAACAGTAAAAACCGTAATAATTAATTCATGATGGCAGCTGTACGCCGACCTAGCTCCCGTTTGCTTGAAAGCATACTTACTCCTAGTTGCTTATTTCCTTGCTCTATAACCAAAGTTTTGTATAAACAAACTCAGTTTATGAATAAGCTTTCTAAATTCTGAATATATTCCGATCCTATGAGTATGTATGTAGTTATACACTGTATGTCACTCCGCCTAAGTTTAGTATTGAACGTTGTTAGTTCTCCTTAGTATGTTTATCTAATGATCAGTCTTGAACCGACTACATCCAGTATCTTTCTGCAGCTCTCACCAGGTTGTCTGTCTAACTTGTTGACCCCACGCTGCGTCATCTTGTACGTGGATGCTTTCTGAGATCTTTCTTTCTTAACTACCATTGGTTCTGTAAACGATGTAATCTTGCCATTGCAACTTCAGCTGGCTAACTATTACGGCCAAAAGCTATTTTAGTAACATTAGTCGTTTGGCGGATTATCTCATTTTACTTTTCACTGTGTAAAAACACTTAGCATAATATTCTCTATGGCTTGTGAACCACTTTGATCTTATTTACAAGGCCCGACAAGCTACCCGCAATACATACTGGTTGTAGATTTTTATCTTAAGGCACTAAGGTTACAACAGATGTTACATAACTTCCGAAATAGCTGCGCAGTTGAGTTGGGTGTATCTGTAAACGTAGGTTTCTTTTAACTGTTATTTTTATTGTAACTATTATTTCCATTATTTTATTAAACAATATTAACAATATTTGACTACGGTCACGACGACAACGGAGTAATTTTTCATCCATTTTCATCACAGACATTCATGGCGTAAGTATCTTCAGTGCAACAAACTATTCTGACCCAGTGATTGTCCGTAGTGTCGTTGAAGTTTATGGCGACTGAAGTTTTGATTTTCGACCATCAGGTCAAAAATGATTGTTGCTCTGTAGATATTGTAGAGGTTCCTTTTGTGTAGGAATGAGGAAAAAGAAAGATGATAAACTTATTCGCAGGCTGAATAGTCCTCCACGACATCGAGCGAGTCGAGTTCACAGACCCGGTAAGGTTTAATATTGGTGTTCGATTCCTGAATTTTATTAGATAGCATATAAAATGCCAAAATAAAAGCACCTAAATCATGGTAACCCCTAGGTGTAAAAGGGTAAGGTATACGAATACCAAGTTTATACTCTTAGTTTAATCCACTTATCAGATAGCTTTAATTACGAGCTATCTACTGGAGTTAGGTTAATATAATTATTGTTAACAAGCAAAAAAAGAAAGTTTTGGAGCGAGGAGCTATAACAATCACACCTAGATTTGAAGTAGATTTAAATATACGTATTGTATTGTAGTCCATTAAAAGAGTTTAAGGATTAATTTATTGATATTTTTGATAGGATTGAAAATAACACCGTATTAATGATGATCTTAGATGTTAATCTTTCTTTACTTGGTGAGATTCCTCGGTGCAGCTAGTAAGTGATAGTTCGAAAGAGCTGCGTCCCGTCAGTCTGCTCGACCTTATTCCACCAGCTCCATTACAATGAATCCTAATGTCCCAAAACTATATGGTCTCCCAAAAACACATAAAGAAGATATCCCTGTTCGTCCAGTCATGTCCTATATAGGAGCTCCAGCATATGATCCTGCTAAAAAATAAAACTACATACTTAAAATTAATACAAAATTTAAAACCATGCATTCTTAAAAAATAGTCTTAATTAATAATATTCAGAATATTACGATACCGGCAGATTTAATTATAGTTTTGCTGGATGTGGATAGTATATTCATCAATGTTCCATATCAAGAATGTTTAATTTTAATATCAGATATGTTCGATAGACAACTTTTACATTCGCAAGAAAAACAAGAACTGTTGGATGTAACGACAATTTGTATGCAACAAAAATATTTCAAATTTAATAATTAGTTTTTATTACAAAAATTAGGACTTGCAATGGGTTCTTCTTTGAGTCTCCTGATGGCGGGTATATTCATAACTAAACTTACTTTGAAACTAAAACATAATTTGTTACAGTAATGTTCTGTACTACCATAGATATTTAGATGACATAATATTGTGCTGGATCCTGTCCTGGAGACTAAGAACTAAAAAAAATTTAAAATAATTTAGACAACGTACATCCAAAAATTTAATATAAACTTCTTTTAATTATATTCTCAATTTTTCAGACCTTACTTTAAAAAGAAACCAAAACAAACATACCTTTTAAATGTACAGAAAACCAACTCACATCAACACAGTTTTTCCAGCTTCATCTTGTCATCTTTGTCAACATAAACATTCAATTCATACATACATCGATTATTGTCAGTACCTCTGCACTGAGAGAACATGATTATTCCACAGAACTAAATATAATTTATCAAATTGCTAATTGCAATGGATACGACCAAAAGCTGATAGACAGCTTAATAAAACAGAAACTTTATTCCAGGGCAACAGCGGCACTCTACCCTGTTATTGAGAAAAATATTAAAAAATACAAAGGCAGTTTAACTTAGTATGGATAAATTTCAGAAAAAATAGCTAAAACATAGCGTCTTAATGACATTTATGTGGCCTACCATACAAATAATACATTAATAAGGGCATTGTGCAATGCCAAAGAACGCACAGAACATTCAAAAAAGTCTCCTTCAGAGTCTCGCACCACAAAGCCCGGTGAATCAGAAATGGCTGCAATAGCCAACTGCATAGACAGTCAGAAAAAAAAATATTTTACGTCATTTGGTGAAGGTATACGGCACGCACAACTTGCGTCTCCTGAAGATGCCTCGTGTTAAGTCGAAACTCGTGTCGAGTTTTGTTAGCAATTTAGTAGTGTAATGTTATCCGGAGTCGGCATCATACACATTAGGAGGCAGGAAGGGAGGTGCACTCCTACACATGAGGATGGTGTATTTCTGTAGGTGAGTGCTAATGATTTTTTTTAGCGGATTTGCAAGATAACGGTTAAATAACATTTAATCACTATTATATTTTTCTTAAGTCGGTGGTGGCCGAGGGGTTTAAATTTCACTTCACGTCCCAAGTGGCGGAAGTTCGAAACCCAGGGTCGGCATGTACCAATGAGTCTTTTCTTAATTTCTCAAGTACACTGATCTATTGATTCACACCACTGGCTTTTCGGTGACGGAAAACATCGTGAGGAAACTTGCATACGTCAAGAAAAAAAAAAGATGTATGTGAAGTCCACAATCCGCACTGTGGACTATGACCCAAATCACCCTCGTTGAGGGTGGGCCGTGCCCCAGTAGTGGGGACGTATGAAGGCTGACAATGATGATATTTTTCTTTAATATGCAATGTTTTTTTTTATTAAACTTTAATTTTTATCAATCCTTCTTAATTTAAAACTTCGGTCCTTTGAGACAACAACTTGTTACTTTCAACACAAAATAAAAGAGAAAAAATCCAGCGTTTCGAGAAACCACCACGAATTATAATCAAAGGATTTTCCCTGGGGCGAGTTTGCGATTCAACTAACTGAGAACTTTATTGTGTTAAATTTAAAACAATCTATTTATACTTTTGCCTGAATCTGTACCAACCTATATTGAATTTGTATAGCAAGGTATATTACGATATATTTTGCCATATTATCATACTAGCTATTGCCCGCGGTTCCATCCGCCCTAAATTCGGTTTTTTTTGGGTAACTTTTGCTTTTTGCCAAATAACATGATTCTAGGTCAACGGGAAGTACCCCATAGGTTTTGATTTATTTGTGAATGCCAAAATATGCGACAAAAATTGGCGTATTCCGGCATTTATTTTTTACACCGCTGACTTAGACGCTTGAGTTTTTTACAACTTAAAGTGTCCTTAGACTTTAGTATTCGATATTTATTTCAACTTGATACCTCCACGCGTTCTTGAGTAAAAGGGTCTTGACAGACAGAAAATTTGTCTGTCAATAATATAAATGAGTACGTAGTTAAATTTGATAGAAATCTAGCAGAGCAGTCACATGCCTACTCTACATCACCTAATCTCAGCTTCTTGCCAATAGCATTGGAATCATTTGTCCTTTTAAAAACTAATGAAGCTGAAATCGATGCTTTATTACCTCAGTGTAAAAAAGACAATGTAGCCAGTTTGGATCGAATACCTAACAAAATATATAGAATGTTCAAAAGTATATAAGTTCCACCTATAACTTACACCTTTGATTTATGTAATGACATTGCGGGACATTTCCTTCTCTTTTCAAAAATTCACTAGTTTACCCAATTTATGAAAATGGAGACAGAGACTTTTTTACGAACCTTATCTAAAATAATTATAAATAGCAGGCCTACCAACTACCTAGAAAAGAAACAACTATTATCGAACCGTCAGTTTGGATTTTGTAAGAAAAGATCAACATCTGATGCAGTGCAAGA
Source organism: Apoda limacodes (assembly GCA_946406115.1). NCBI lineage: Eukaryota > Metazoa > Arthropoda > Insecta > Lepidoptera > Limacodidae > Apoda > Apoda limacodes. The sequence goes on along the minus strand of OX291551.1, from coordinate 23,260,938 downwards.
ATTGACTTATTATATTGTACAAGGGGAAAAAATGTTTGTCAATTTTACTTAACTTGATAAAGGCTTGACTTGATACTGTCTCTGGTCCCATACTTCTGTAGAAACTTGTCAACCTTGGTATACGAGGAAATCAACTGAATTTATTCCGCAAATACCTGTCAGAATTAGTAGTACTTTGAATTTACAATCAAACAACAAAGGTAAAAAAGCTTAATAAGAGAGGTAGGGTACTGCAAGTACTCGCTCGAATAAGCCACCCGAACAACTAAAGCAGGGCATAGCGAGTACTTGCTCGAATGAGCGGCCCGAACTGGGGAAGTATCTCCACCTTACAGAAAACCGCGGCCATAATAACACTAACATTAAGTAGTGCTGTGTTCCTGGCGGTGAGTAAGGTTGCCAGAGCTCTTTGAGGATTCGCTGCGCGGACAGCGGAGGACCGGCGGTGCTTGTTGCTGTCATGCTCGGCGTAGACGCGGCGTGCTGGTTCGGCGGTCAGGGAGACCTGATGAAACGGATGACCGCTGGCTGCCCGCAGGTTGAACGGGATCCTGAACCCAGGGATCACTTAATCTCCGCCCTGGGAGGCTGATCCGCCAGCCTGTGTAAAGTATCTGAAGTGGTAGTCGTGCCGTAGAAGGAGACCGGAGTGGACCCGGCTACTACAACAGAGGGGATCAGGGGCCCTTCCGCCCGCCGTGCCAGCAACTGTATCATCTGTTACGAGCTTCGGCAGTCTTAGAACCGCACCTTTTGTCCTCTAAGCTGTCTGTGTAGTGAATCCTCATCCTTAGTCTTAGTAACTTTTTTTAAATATTATTGCCATGAGAACGAAAAAGAAAAGAGTTTGTACAGCGGCTACTTCATCCACATATAATGTGGTTTTTGCAACATCAGGGGTATTCACGCAAATCTTAACGCAGTCCACCACCATCTCGAGACTGCGCAGACGACTATTCTATTCCTAATGGAGACGCAGATATCCTGCCCGGCCAACACATCATACCTTCATTATCCCGGCTACAAACTCGAGCACAATTTTGAGAGTTGTGCCGGTGTATGTATGTTCGTCCGGAAGGATATCTGCTTTCGCCGCCTTTATAGCCTTGAAGACAGGGACCTGTCGATATTGTGGGTGCGCGTAGATTACGGCGGCCACACTCGTATCTATGCGTGCCTATACAGGTCTCATAGCGGTGACATGGACGTAATTCGACTCTTTACGCACCCGAGTTTGACGACTGACAAAGTTCTAGAGCAATATCCCACAGCAGAACTAATTATTATGGGAGACTTTAACGCCCACCAATGTGAGTGGCTCAGTTCTGGAACCAATAACTATGCAGGGATATCTGCTCATGAATTTGCTCTGACCTATGGATTCTCTCAGCTGGTACTTTCTCCAACGAGAATACCAGATATAGAGGAACATACGAGCTCCTTACTGGAACTTCTGCTGACTACTCGTCCGGACGGACACTCCGTCTCAGTGGATGCGCCTCTTGGCTCATTGGACCACTGTCTCATTCGGACTCAAATGTCATGCTCACAACCCGATTCATCTGGGCCAACTAATTGGCGTCGTGTGTGGCACTATAAGTCGGCATTGCGAAAATTTTACGCATCGTACCCGTGGAGGCAGATCTGCTTTAACTCAGAAGATCCTGACGACTGCGCAGCCGCAGTCACTGAGACAATCCTTGCTGGTATGGAATGCTATATTCCTAACCCGCGCGTAGCTGCCGGCGTCAAAAAACGACCGCGGTTTAATAGGTCTAGCAGAAAGGCTAAAATTCTTAAGCAAACTGCATATGAGGCTTGGATCACGGCTCGTAATAATAAGGATCCGAATATTTCTGAGTTAACACGCAAATTAAATGCTGCCTCGAGGTTCAGTAAGAAAGCAACTGCCAGAGCAAAATCCTAATTCATCGGCAAAATAGGTAGGCGACTGGCGAGCTATCCCTCTGGGAGTCGTGCTTTCTGGTCGCTTGCCAAAGCTGCCAAAGGGAACTTTTGCCAGTCGTCGTTACCACCACTTCGAAAGACCGATGGTGACTTGGCCCATAGTGCTAAAGAGAAAGCCGATCTACTGGGCCGTCTCTTTGCCTCGAACTCGAACATGAAGGAGGAAGGCGCTGTATCACCTACTATACCGTGGTGCGGTAAGACCATGTCGGAAATCTCCATAACGCAGCGGGAGGTCCGGCGGGCGTTGCTTTCTCTAGACGTTCATAAGTCGAGTTGGCCAGACGGTATACCAGCAGTGGTGCTTAAGCAGTGTGCTCCTGAGTTATGTCCTTTACTTACGCGCCTCTCCGCGCTTTCCTACCACACTAGGCAATTTCCGTCTTTATGGAAGACTGCGAATGTGCACCCGGTGCCCAAAAAGGGCGATAGATCAGATCCATCGAATTACAGGCCTATCGCTATTACCTCTCTCCTCTCCAAGGTGATGGAGTGTGTGATCAACACACAGCTTCTAAGATACCTAGAAGTACACGATCTGGTCAGGCTTTCGCCACGGTCGCTCGACTGGTGACCTTCTAGTGTATCTCACACACCGATGGGCACTAGCCATTGAGAGTGAGGGGGAGGCATTGGCATGTAGCCTGGACATAGCGAAGGCGTTCGATCGGGTCTGGCAGCGGGGTCTTCTATCGAAGTTCCCATCTTACGGAGTGCCCGAGGGTTTGTGCAAATGGGTGGCTAGCTTTTTGTCCGGCAGACGCATACGAACCGTAGTTGACGGTAGTTGCTCCGATAGCATGGACATTAATGCTGGTTTCCCGCAAGGCTCTGTGCTGTCTCCTACGCTGTTTCTACTGCATATCAATGACATGTTAGACATCAACAACATACATTGCTATGCGGATGACAGTACTGGAGACGCTTTTCCGCGGAGAACTTGTGTATCAAATCGAGACCACACTGTCCCAGGTCTCTGACTGGGGACGGGTAAACTTGTTCCAATTCAACCCTACTAAGACACAATGTGCGCGTTCACCGCTAAGAAAACTCCATTCACTGTAGTCCCACAACACCAGAACACTCCCCTCTCCATCTCCAAGAGCATTGGGATCCTTGGTGTCGACATTTCCAGCGATGTTTAGTTCCGAGATCATTTACAAGATAAGGTAAAGCTGGCGTCCAAAAAACTTGGTGTACTCAACAGAGCGAAGCCGTACTTCACGTCGGGGCAAAGGTTGTTACTTTACAAGTCGCAAGTTCGGCCCCATATAGAGTACTGCTGCCATCTCTGGGCAGGTGCAACCGGATACCAGCTTGGCCCTTTTGACTCGGTTCAACGCCGGGCTGTGAGAATTGTCGACGATTCCAAACTGTAAGTTACGCTAGCATATTATTAATTTACCTATAGAATAATTTATATTGTATAACTAGGTAATTTGTAATGTGCTCATAATTTTTCAAATAAATAAAGAACCAAAAAAAAAGAACTAAAGACAGACAAACTTTTTTTTGAAAATGTTGTAACTAAAAAATAACTAATTTCGGATTTTTTCATATATTTGTGATGCAAGGCCTTGCTTCGTGTTTAATTTCATGATTCTAGGCTGTTATTTTTATGTGAATGCCAAAATATGCGACAAAAATGGCCTATATGGTATTTCGGCCAATTTTATTGCGTTGACATAGGACGATTGTTTTTTTTACTGTTTCAAGGGACCGAAGAGTTTATAATTAGTATTAACTTATTTTAGCATTTGATATTAATTTCAACTTGATACCTTTACAGGTTCCTAAAAAAGGGTCTTGACAGACAGAGAGAAAGACGAACAACAAAGTAAACCTATAGGGGTCCTTTGTTCCTTTTATTGTTCGGAACCCTAAAAAGATTGACTATGGAAGGTCATAACATATAGCTATACTTATAGCTTCTGTATTATACCGAAACTTACTGTATTGTACAGAAACTATAAGATTTTGACATAATAACAAACTAGTGGACGGACATAATAAATTTAAAAGGGTGCAGTATCAGTTCCATGTTCTATTTCGATACGGACTCCTAATAATCTTATTGAGAACTCAATCACAACGAACTGTAACTGATTTACATCATATTCATATGACGTCAGTTCGAAGTTCGATTAGTAAATAACTACATGATTAAGACAGAAAAGCGGTGTTGTCATACAGAAGCAGGTGATAAATTAGACCTCATGGGCCGCTTAGAAACTCTGGCAGTCGATTGCCACCGACAGGACAATGTCTTTTAATCTGCTTTGAGCCAGTGTGGTGGACTATGGCCTAAGCTTACTCCCTCCATGCAGAGGCTTTTACCATGCCTATATCCTGCAGTTTCACACTGGGCTAACGTGGTGGGCTAAGGCCTAAGCCTCCTTCCTCCTAGGATGTGCTTGAGATCCCCTGCATTTGATAGTAAAGCAAGCAGCGTATATAGAAAAAGAATTAATTTGCCGTCGTCTTACTTTTTAGTTTACGATATGTGGTACGGTATTTTTCTTCTTGAAATTCAGTATACAGTACAATGGTAATTTTGTTTCGGTTTGCATTGTTGTTCTGTTACTTTATTTACCTGTTTAACGATAAACACATTGTTGCTTTTGTGAAATTTACATAAAGTGGCACTTCTGCTGAATTCGTGTACTTAATTTAAACTTGAATACATTTCACCTGACAAACGGGACTGGTCGTAAAACTGGATACTAAGGTTTATCTCTCGTCAGATACGTCCACATAATATTTGTTCAAAATTTTAAGTTTGTAGTCAAAGATATACAACTAGATTTTGCCCGCTCTAAATTAAATTATAGGCGTTCGATGGCCACGGCAAGTCCTTAATTATAGTAAGAAAGTTTATAGCATAGTAAGCTATTATAGCAGAGATTGACTATGTCACACGAATACATAGTACGTCCACGGTAAAAGCCATTTTTGTGGTAACTTTTGAAAATAAACTCAAATGTTGCAACCTTTGTAAAATTTTGTAACCCAAAGACACTAAGCAATAAGAACAGGAAGACTTTCAGAAAATATATATAAGTATGGATTTTTTGACTCACGAATGATATTTATCATTACTCATTATTCTAATTTTAACTGGTAGTTGGAGTCGCTTTCTTTTTATGTAAAATCCGTAATGAGAAAATTTACCGAAGTCTCCGACATAGCTCTGATAGTCAGCTAGTTGAAGAGGCAATAGGCAGGCCACATCGCTCTTCGAAGCGATAACCGATAGGTAAGAAATATTCTCGAGTGGTGACCACGGATGGGAAGAAGCACCATAGTGGATAGTCGACCAGGAGGCCTACAACTGATATCAGTTTCAATCGTAAAATCCTACGGCGATCGAGAAATTTACAAAATTGGTACTCTTGAACGTTGTTGTAGCGCTCAATCGAGAACAGAATTTGGTGGCCAATTTCGGAACTAAAATCCTATACAAATATTAAGAATGGGTACTCTTTGAGCCATCGGATCGAGAGTGAAATTAGGTATGATGATCTGTGAAAAGAAATGTCAAATGTCAAAAAGCTTGCCACGAAATTGAATTGAAACTGGATTGGGATTGAAACTGATATCAGTTTCAATCCAATTTCGTGGCAAGCTTAAACACGATCTCCATCGGTACTCCTAAACAAAATTGCAATTGGATTGAAATTGGGATTGGGAAACTAATAAAAATTTAAGAGAAATTTGAATCTTTGTAGCGATAGTTTTGTTTTGTTTATTTAAAATTTTGACATATCTTTTCACAGATTATAATACCTAATTTCACTCTCGATCCGATGGCTCAAAGAGTACCGATTTTTAATATTTGTATAGGACTATAGTACCGAAATTGGCCACCAAATTCCGTTCTAGATTGAGCTCTACAACAACTTCAAGAGTACCAATTAAGTAGATTTCTCGATCGCCGTAGGATTTTACGATTGAAACTGATATCAGTTGTAGGCCTCCAGGTCAGTGCCGCAGGAAGCCAGTGAACTTATGCTCAAAACCTGACGTTGTGAAGACATCGAGGAGGCCTACGTTTAACGGACATTGTTTAGAAGCAGATGAACGAATCATCATTATATCAAGAGACATCTAGACAAAGCAACATGGGTGCGGTCCTGAGGTGCGGCGAGACATTTTGGTACTTTTGTATACCTTATCTTATTTATATGGTTTTATTATTAGTACGCGATTATAATTTATTTAGCTCTTAAAATTTCAGTTGTATAGATATTTTTATTTTCTACCTGTCTATTTACATAAGTGCAGAAAAAGGGTCCACGTTGATATACCAGTATCGTTAAATCACCAACCATTTTTATCAAAGGATTCTCCCTGGAGCAAGTTTGTAATTGAATAAGCCAAGTATCTTTCTCTTCAATTTAATTTTGTAGATAAACTTTGTTTCGAATCTAAAAAGTAATCGTAGATTTTTTACCAATAATTTTTTTGTTACTAGACGTTTCTACCAGGCCTACATATAATTTGAAATATTACCGCTACTACCAACGACAGCAGTTCTGCCCCCGTTATTGTAATTACAGTAAGTCAAATAGTTTAAATTGCGGGAAATCACACTTTTAATTCATGATTTTTAAATTGGTGTAGCTAAATGATTATACCAGATAACTCAGATATTTAAACGGACAACAAAAAAGAAATTTGCATAGATGGATCCTGAATATAATTTATTCGTTTAATATAAATGTTTTATTTTTAATCTAACTAAATGTATCCATAATTACTACTTCTATTAGCCCAACTAACAGTTTCTTAAACATATTTACAGTAAGTCGGTAACATACTGTAAATATATTTAACGAAATGTCCTGTTTATGTTAGTTACTGTATCTATGTTAACTACGAACTCTATATAAATGCCTACAAATCCAATGACTTTTCCTGCAAACTGTGTATATTTAAGATCTTTGATACAATTTTTTAAAATGTTATTGAGTAAAATTAAATAAGAGAGCAGGTCAGCAATTTAATTTAGTACATACTTACAAACAAAGTGTCTTCATCCTTTCGTGAGTGTATTTTACTTACTTTTTTGTTACTTACACTTAAGTGTATGTAAATGAGACATTCGTATGTAAAGATAGTTTTATGAGTGTGCTAAATGATCTACAAAAATACACCATGTTTTGCCGACATTGGGCTTTAATTTAAAGGCTTAAAATTTCTATAATAGAGAAAAATATTTATTTACCAATCGAATTTGCACTAAATGTTTTTACAATAATAATATGTATGTTAATGGTTGAGTCTTTATGTAAGCGTTTAGAATTATCATGTAAGTACTCATTTGGCAAAAACTACTGGTAATAATTGTTAAAACAAGGTATGAATTATTATCAGTTACAGTCTTATAAAGGATTTTAAATTTAGCCTCCATTCATCACTAGTATCATTAACACAAATTTAATAGGTTTATAATTATTATAAATCCATACAATCACAAAGTATCATTAAAAGGCTTTTCTCACTTAGTTGTACCTAAATTAAAATCTATCATTTATTTGAGATCATGCGAATTTTGTAGTTTACCTAATTATAACATACAATGTTCTTCTAAACAGTATAATCACATTTTTCAAACAATGTTAAAAGTCATACATATAACATGTTATATTAAAAATAAGTAGGTAACTATAAAAATATGATAAAAATTAATTAAAAAAAATTATAATATTTATTTAATCTTCGAGGAGATTAGAAGCATTAGACGTTGGTATATTCAACCAAAATGCTCGTCTATTTTCTGGCATCAATGGTACTAGTTTTTCTAATATCTCTTTTTTCCTTTTCCTCTGTAATGCCTCTTGGAGTAGGTTTTGGTTTAAGTTCAGGAAACGATTTCGATTGTGTTGGTGGCAATTAGGTTACTGTTTATAATATTTACTAAAAAAGACAACAAAGCCCAGTTCTTATTTTGCGACGAGCAGTTATCTGCCCACAACACATTTTTTTCAGTATCTCGATTTTGCAAAAAGAATGTTCTATATGCCGAAAGAATATCCTGTGAGCTTCTACCTGACACGGGTACATTCCACAATACTGCAATAGGAAAGTTTTTCGAAGACTTACCAAGTGGAACAAAACTCTCATTGAAAGCAATAATTCTGCTGCAGAAAATCGCCGCTTAATATTGTTCCATTCTTGGGAGCATTACGACCTTTTGAAGGTCCACGGAATAATATTTAGCGTCAGTTTCGTTTGCACTATTTTCAGCATCGAATTTGTTTATTAATTCGTTATAAAATAAATAAAATTAGTAATTAATTCGGCTTGTGGTGTAATTATTTTTATGAGCCAAGTATTGTTTACAAGTATCACAGTTCTGGTCTTGACTTTCAAAGTGATCCTTGTTGTGCTCTTGGAATAACGCGCAAAGTTCACATTCTTCATTTTCCAAGTTGGCAAAGGATATATTTATTTCTTTTTTATAATATGACAGTATGTTTCTATTGACACTTTGATATCAGGTTGAGTTTGGCAAAAATTTTTATACATTTCTGTCATGTTTATTTACCTAGGTAAGTCTTTTTGGTGCATGTTCGCGTCTTTAATGTGATATGGCTGGGCTGTATTTTAATACGTGATTTTTTATTATGTCTCTATTTATTTTATTCTCCCGTATATATTTACCTCTTTTATCTTTCTGATCATCCACATTTCTCATTAATATATTTAAAACCCTGCAATCATTTTTACCATTGTAACCCAAAGTAGATAAAAAAAAAGTTTTACACACTTCAATTCTGTCACCATTACTATCTTTTAAATGATATGCATAAGTTGTACTTCGTGTAGGATTTTCTTTTTGTGACGCTCTTCTTGTCTTTACTTCTTTTGTGTCAACCATTCCCTTTATGAATATACCTTGAGATTCTTTGTTAAGTGTACGGTACATTTTATTAATAGTGTCCCTTTGAAGAGGTGTAAACTTGCACGGACATTTTTTTGGACATTTTTCTCCGCAATGGGGTTTCAATTCAAGTTTTGCAATTTCAGACTGTAATTTTCTTTTCTTTCTTTCTACTAATGGTTAGGAAATTACCCGTCTTTTTCGTGGCAAACCTGTTTTATTTAATCCTTTATCTTTTTGAGTTTCAGTGGCTATTATAGTATTATTGGAAAATGGAGGCAAACCTGGTATTGAAGAACCTAGTATCAGTGTTGGGTTCTGTAAGGCGTTGAGGTGAACCAGATCGTGAACTTAGTTGTGGCAAGTATGATTCAAGTAAAGATGGCGTACCTGGTGGTGAGCATCTTGGTCGCGTACCTGTTGATAAAGCGGGTGGTGAACGCCATGGTGGTGAAGCTGATGGCAAACGTGGCGGCAGAGTTTGAGATGTTCGAGATGCTGCTGACTTACGAGTATTACTAGCATCATCAGATTCTGAAGATGATAGGTCCTTAGGAATATAATCTTTGTCTAGGACTCTGTCATCAAAATCTTCAAAAAATATTGCTGTTTGTTCCAGTGGTGATTTACAAGGTTCTTCATCTGATTCTAACATAGTTTCATCACAAAGCAAAGTGTTTTTGACTTGTGATTTAGATTTAGTTTTAGATTGTAATTTGAGTTACTGTCTTAATTTTGAAGGAGATATTTTATTTTGCTGGATGTCATTTAACGAAGTCTTATATTTGTTATAGAAGTCAAAAATCACAGGAGTGACATTAAAATCTACATATCTGTTTAATTTATTTCTTAGTTCTTCGTTTTCCTTATCATCAAACGCATATCTTGTACTGAGACTAGATCTAGGTCCAAAACTGGAATTAAGTTCTCTATAAGATTTCTTGGCTAATTCTAATATCAAATCTCTTGTTGACCCAATTTTGATTCCTGTAAAAGGAAGAAAAAATCGACAACATTTATGTTACGACACAAAAAAGACACTCTTAAACAAAGTAGTACCACTACAAAATTATTATATTATTATTTTTTTAAAAAAACTAACATAGTGCAAACGAAGCTGACATACATTTATTTCATGGTTCACAACAATAGTGATAAAATAGCAATAGGGTTAGCGAACAAATATACAGTATAATTTCTCATATTATTCCTTCATCTTTGGGCTACACACACAAGGTGGTCAGCCGCGCGCGGTTTTATTCATTATGTACCTTCAAACATTTTGTTACTGAGCGGCAAATGTATGAAACCGCGTACGGCTGACTGCCTGGTTAGATAGACCCTGAGTAATTAAATTCAATTATAGCAGAGTTTAACGCGCCAAAAGACATATCTTATAAATAAGCGAAAAAAATACTTACGTTATTTTACAGGATGTATTGGCGCCAATTTTGACCTTCCCTAGCCAAAACAAGTCTTTGTCTTGCAAGCGGTGGCGCTTGAATACAGACAAAAGCGGGGTCCAGGACTGGACAAGATAGATTCCCTCACGCCCGCGCGCGTCTTTGCGACGATCAAAAACCTACAGTAACATATTTACAGTAACTATCGACTCTACTGTTGGATTGACAAGATAACTTGATTTTCACTTGTAAGATGTATTTAGCATACTTAAAGTGAATAGTCTTACTTTGTTAAAAATAAAGAGTGTGTTGGTCTATGGTAAAGATTATCTTAGCATTGTTACAGTAAGTATATATAGACTAAGACTTACTTGAAGTATGTTTACGCATCGGTTTTATTTTTCAAGAGTTACACATATTATAAATATTGTAACTATACAAACTGTGAGTATGTGTTGCGGCAATACCATATTTAAATAATGTTAATCTACCGTGACTTTAGTTACTGTAAATATGATAGAGAACCTATGAAATAAAACATAATTTTGAAATAGTAAGTCTACTTACTGTCCTTGTTTTAACAAACAGTTGAATCTTCATAACACTTACTGTGATTTAGCTTATCGTATCTTTGTTAATAATTGAGATATAAAAAAAAAGAAAATTATTCCATGTAGGACTTGATTTAAGGATCACAGTACTGTAGAAAAAATCATAACACCAGTAACACGACTTACTGTAATTATAACAACGGGGGCAGAGTTTATCTTTGGCTGCTTTTGTTTTCACGCGAACCATCTCTGCTAATAGGTCAATATGTTTATATCGTTTATTGTAAACGGCACTACTAGCGGCACTACTTATAGTGCCGTTTACGATAGATCTGGTAATGGCGTTTACAATGATTGTCAAATCTCTCTAAGTAGGTATAATCGTTAACTAAAATACAAACAAGGAAATAAATATATTAGACCGCAGAGTTTTATAAGGTGGATAGCTTTAGAATGGTTATATCTCCGAAACTATTTAACATAGACTAGAAGTTTCTTCATAGAAGTGATATATCTCATCAAGATTCGTAGCGGATGACAGCTGTCAAAATAGAAAAAGCTTTAACTCCAAAACTATTAATCGTACGTACACTAGGAGTTTTTTTACAAAAGTTTTAGATCTCATCAAGTTCTCTATTTCAGATGACATCTGTCAAACTAGAAACCGCTTTATCTCCGAAACTATCAATCGTAGACTAGGAGTCTTTACAAAAGTGATAGATCTCATCAAGATCTTCATTTTTGATGACAGCTGTCAAAATGGAAACCGATATATCTCCGAAACTATTAATCGTAGACTAGGAGTTTCTTTACAAAAGTGATAGATCTCATCAAGATCTTCATTTTTGATGACAGCTGTCTAACTAGAAACCGCTTTATCTCCAAAACTATTAATTGTAGACTAGGAGTTTCTTTACAAAAGTGATAGATCTTATCAAGATCTTCATTTTTGATGACAGCTGTCAAACTAGAAATCGCTTTATCTCCAAAACTATTATACGTAGACTAGAGGTTTCTTTACAAAAGTTTTAAATCTCATCAAGCCAAACATTTCGGATGATAGCTGTCAAACTAGAAAAGGCTTTATCTCCAAAACTATTTATCGTAGACTAGGAGTTTCTTAACAAAAGTGATAGATTTCTTCATTTCGGATGACAGCTGTCAAACCAGAAAATCGTAATAATAAAACCATTTGAAAAGGCAATTAAAATGTAATATAAAGCATTTTTTACTGCTATGTTATTAATGGATAAAATGTTTATAATATTTACAATCGTTAATAACATCGTTAATTATATGATATTTAATTTTTGATATAATTGAATCAAAAGATAGTGGCTGTTTTTGGGAATTTATTTTCTAGCCTCTGTAATACCCTTAATGCTATATCCGAAATTTTTCCGACATACAATTGAAAGATTGCTTTTACCACTGGTCGAGGGTGATAGGTACGAGTTAATCAAAATGTTCACAAGTCGAGTGGGCAAGACGATATACCTGCAATGGAGCTTAAGAGGGCGATATAAGCCAGTAAGCTAATATCTTTAATACTAACGATACGCATATAAATGTACTAAAACATCATTGCTAAAAAGCATCACGATACGAATATAATATATATACACGAATATAAGTGCCGTCCACAATAAACGATTATTATTAGATATATTTGTTACTAGCTGTTCCACGTGGCTTCGCTCACGCAGAATTCGGTTCATCGCGATGAGATTTCTACGGCATCTTTTGATCGCAATAAGTAGGTACCTATAGTCAAAGTCAAAGTCAAAATGTTTTATTCAAATTAGGATTTTACAATCACTTTTAAATTGTCAAATTTAATGCAGTTGAGCAGTCTAGTTGAGCAGTGGGGAAGAAGCGGTTTCTCTTAGTATTTTGTTTAGATTGACTTTTTTAAATTAAAATCTCATTCGCTGTGGTTCTACAATTCCACGACACACCCCTTACCATGTCGAAGAGTATTGGGATCCTTGGTGATCATATGGAAGACAAGGCCAACTTGGCGTCTAAGAAACTTGGTGTGCTCAACAGAGCGTAGCAGTACTTCACTTAGGGGCAAGGATTGTTACTTTATAAGTCGCAAGTCCGGCCTCAAGTGTACTACTAGACAGGTGCACCTGGATACCAGCTTGGGCCTTTTGACTCGGTTTAAGGAAGAACTGTGGGAATTATCGACGAACACATACTCACAAGTAGTCTCGAAACATCTAAGGAGGAGTCTGAGGAGAGACTTTGCCTCCTTTTGTGTGTTCTACCGCTTGTATAATGGATTGCGTTCTAAGTAGTTGTTTGGAATCATGCCTACGGGTACTATTACCACCGCACCGCCCGCCATCGGCAGAAAGTTCATCCTCATACCTTAGAACCTAAATGGTCCCTTTACCAGGAGCACTACTGGTAGTGCCATTCACAGGTTTTCTCCAGGAACTACAGTATGGGGTTCTTCAAAAAGGAAGTGATTGGATTTTTAAGGGGTCGAAAATGCATGAGTTATGCCCTTGGTATTGCAAGCGTCCATAGGGTAAGGTAACCGCTTAACATCAGGTGCGCTGTAAGCTTTTTTGCCACCTGAGCGGTATACAATAAAATGTCATCCGAAATAAAGATCTGTGACGACATGACATCATCGTCACAGTGAGTCATGACGTCACAGAATCATATCAACGCTGGCTGATGCGAACCGTGTATTAGTGCAGGCACAGGATTGCCTACCTAACTGTGTGGTGCCTTAATTACGTATGTAATACTACCAATAGTGCCACTGGTGGTGCAGTTTACAATAAACGGTATTTGTTTAGAATACAACATCAATTACCAAAATACCGTTTTTCATTTAACTCCTTCTAATAAAAAGACATAAAATCAGATTCAACCGCAGAGATCTTGAAAAAATCTATCGTTAAAAACTCCCAGTCTACGATTTATAATTTTGTAGATAAAGCCTTTTCTAGTTTGAGAGCTGTCATTCGAAATGTAGAGCTTGTTGAGATCTAAAACTTTTGTAAAGAAACTCCTAGTCTACAATTAAAAGTTTTGGAGATAAAGCGGTTTTTAGTTTGACAGCTGTCATCTGAAATAAGGATCTTGATGAGATCTATAATTTCTGTATAGAAAGTACTAGTCTACGATCAATAGTTTCGGAGATACAGCCAATTCCTGTTTGACAGCTGTCATCCGAAATATAGATCTTGATGAGATCTATCACTTTTTTAAAGAAACTCCTACTCTTCGATTAACAGTTTTGGAGATAAAGCGGTTTCTAGTTTGACAGCTGTCATCCGAAATGTAGATCTTAATGAGATCTATCACTTTTATAAAGAAACTCCTAGTCTACGATTAGCAGTTTTGGGGATAAAGCGGTTTCTAGTTTGACAGCTGTCATCCAAAATGAAGAATGAATAGTAAGAAAAACAATCTAGCACCTAGACTAGCTCATAGCCTATGTTATAATTATAAAATTGCAGTCTAATTACTATTTTTTGCTATCGATCTTTTGACTTGACTGATTTGTATTTTAACGTAAATCCGATAAACGTCTTCCTTATCATCCCAACAGTCATTCCAGAAGTCATTCAAGAAAAAATAAAAAAAATTATGTCACGAAAAACATGAAGTTTTGTTAACGATTGTACTTTGAAAAATTTGACAAGCATTGTAAACGGCACTACCAGACCAATTGTAGATGGCACTAACAGTAGTGCCGCTGGTAGTGCCGTTTACAATAAACGGTTTATATAAGGTGTTCCTAAATTACGCCGTCTGTGCAATGTTTTTTAAGGCTTAAAAGAAGACAGAGGCAGATCGAGGCCGTGCGCGTCGAGCGTCACCCCTACTCAGCACTCGGCGCCGGCGACACGGACCTTTACAGTCGCTTCAAGCTTGACTTTTTCGTTTTGCTCTGAATTAATGCTCGTGCCGACAAGTATAATCAGTCGTGAGACTGATAAAACCCCTTAAGTTTGACTTCAGTGATTTAAGGCCATTGCGTTTGACGATAAGGGCCGGTGCAGACCAGATGTGTGACGTGACGTGACGTGCGCAAGCACCATTTGTAATGTATAAAACTGTAAGAAAGGTGCCAGATCAAATGCGTGACGTGTGCACGCGCGTGACCTGCGCACGCATCTACTGGCAAACCGATTGCGTGCATGTGTGTAGTGGAACGGCAACTTCGCACTTTGTATAATATTGCGCTCCCTGTTAGATGCCAGACCAGGGATGCACGCACACGCATAGCTCAGTGCTGCACGTTCGTACGCACGGCAGGTTGTATTTATTTACAAAAGTAATACAGTTCACGAGTGTTTTTATGTTTTTCAATTAACTCATAGCAAATTCTGCAAATATGAGCGTCTCTACAACACCAAACATGAAGAGTACAAAAATAAAAATTATAAGTTATTATTGCGGTCAAATGTCCTCAACTTCAATATGGCTGCATTCATGCATGAGCTGCCTGCGTGCCGTTTGCTGTATTGCGTTTGCCGGTGTGACAGGGCTTGCACGCGCGTGCGCACGTCATGTCACGCCACGCATCTGGTGTGCTCCGGTCTTAATACGACGGAGACATGCGACAGGCTCACGCTTTAATCGTGTACGATCGATGATACAGCATGGTGCGCGTCAATGGCGCGCATGCCTACTAGTGTAGTATCAGTGCAGTAACATTTTTATAAGGCATTTTTCCAGCTATGTTTTCATATCAGCGGTGTACGGTAAAGGCGGCGCAGCGCGACATGAGTGGAAAGCGTTGGACCATATCCACACTGGCGGCAGACGCGCGTTTCATAGTTTGTTTAAGGTCTACGGGTCTTTCAAAACCTGTTGTAATATCTATATTGAAGTATTCTGGTTTAGCTACCTTACTTGCAACGCTTAAATTAAAAAATAAGTTAATTTTTTTTTTTTTGTGCATCTCTTAACCTCTCAAGTTGGGGTCAGTATGGATAACCTTGATCCAGTTACACTATTAGTGTAAACTTTAAAGTAAAACAGAGTACCTATATTAAAAAATCTTCTTCAATATTCTACGAAATATTGTCATTTTCATCTTTGCATTTAATTGCTACAAACAAGTTATCAGGCATTCAATTATATATATATATATATATATATATATATATATATATATATTACTGTTTGCATAACGTTTTGTAGATAATTGTGTGGTAATACGAAACCCTTAGTTAACCTAACCCTTCCAGAACTATCTACTTTAGCTGACAACATTTCAAATATTAAAATCTCATAAAAGGTTATAAAAAAACTTAAGTGCCTTCTATTTCTTATAAAATAAATAACAAAAACTTTAAAAAAAGAATTATCTTATTATATGTTACCTTATATCTTCTACTAGCTTTTGCCAGCGGCTCTGCCTGCCCTTTGTTATAGCAAGCTATAATTCGGTTATAGTTACTCCCGCGGGAAATTTTGAATTTTCCGTGATGAAAAATAGCCTATGACCTTCCCCGGGACTTAAACAATCACCACACTTAATTTCATCTAAATCGGTTCCGCGATTACCGATCCATCCGGTGGTTTAAGCGTGATTGAGTAACAAACAACCAAAAATCCAAACTTTAATCCAAATTTTCATCGAAATTGGTCCAGCCGTTGAGCGTGAAGAAGTTACAAACTTTAGTCACAAACTGTGATTGGCTAGTGCCCGAGCTGCTTTTCCGCGGTCTCCCCTACTGAGGAAACTCATGCCATAATGTCTAGCATTGTCTCGTCTGTCACCGCGATCTAAAGGGGTCCACCTTTAGTTATAAGTGTTAATTTTGGCAGTTACGATAATAGAATCGTTATTTCCTATATTATTAGTAAAATAGCTTAGTAAGGTTGCTTAGAAAAAATATATTCTTTATTTAGGAAATTCATTAATATAATTTGTTATACTTCAATGCCTTATAAAATAGCTTTTCTTTACTAGACCATCCTTAACCACAGTTCTAAGGTAAAACTTTGAAAGTTTTTTTGATAAAAAAGTTTAAAAAGAAGTGAAAGACAGCTTAATTGGGACTTTTATTAAATAAAAGTATGTTACATTAATTGACCAATTGGCATTGCTAAGGATTTGCATCAATTTTTACTCGGTCAGAGCAGCAGATCCAGAGCTTAAAAATAAATAGAGGTATCTGACGGTAGGCTTATAAGGTGGTAAATAAATATTTAATATAATCAAGTCCTTAAGTTTCTCAAAGTTATCAAAAGTACTAGGTATTAGTGAAGTCGGATAAAAGTTAAATTAGTTTACTTTTTGCCGTGTAATATCTAAAGGCAATGAAACTTTTTAAAACGATACTGTTTTTTTTTTGAATAGAAAAATAAGTGTAAAAGACTATACTAACCCAGACTGCTAAAACTAATTACATGGAATAAAGATAATAGTGTAGGTTTTTGGAAATAAGAATGAACATGAATGTTAAGTATTAAAACATAGATATATTAACAGGAAACGTATCAAAATACTTGTACATAAAGCCACACAGAAAATATATTTACTGACTTAAATACATACCAGTACATAAATAAAAGAAAATTTAAATGCTGTTCATTAAGTAAGCGCATCGCTTCGTTAGAATAATTTTATAATTTTTTATGTCATAATGTTTTCTAATAATCCGAATAACATTTAGAGAATGAAAACTGAAGATTATTGTCCGAAAAATTGGAAAGAAATGGGAGAAATCGAATGTTTTATTTTTCCTAGGATTATCGTTAGTAACCTTAAGACCGTAACTCACAATTTGAACGAGATAACAACCAAATTTATAAATAAAACAGTACAACTGTTGCCTTAGCAATAGTTTACTTAAATATGAAATTGCCGTTCTGCATGAGCACTTTGATTCTTACATATTTAAACAAACAACGGCTCTAACAATTTGGATAGAATTTTGTATTTAGATAGGGTTTTTTGAGTTTACGTATATAGTTGTATTTTTTTTGTAAAAACACGATTTCGTTCTAAAAATGTGCCAGATTTCAAAGTTAAACTATAACATTCAACATAAAAAAAAAGACATTATACGTTCGTCTTTTTAATTGTTTTTACATTCAGCTTCTAACCTGCAGATTGATACAACGACAATCAGAGTGATATTCTATACAGTATGGAGTTCTTCAAGAAAGAAGTTATTAGATTTTTGGAGGGTCGGCAACGCGCGAGTGATGCCCCAGGTGTTGCAAGCGACCATAGGCTGCGGTGACCGCCTACCATCAGGCGGAACGCAAGCATGTTTGCCACCTTAGTAGTAAGTGAAAAAAATAGTACAATAGTGTAGACTAAGCGAAAGATAAGTTAGAAGTAGTTTTGAATTTTAGAAGAGCATGTACTTTTCACTTAAATATTAGGTTAGTAAACGCTTTAACAATTACCAACATATTTTACCACTAAAATTTATTTAAATTTAGTAAATTGAATTCTAAGATGATTGAATTTCCAGGCTGTCCCTAGATAAGAGCCACTAAGCCACCGTCAGCGTCGTCGCCGAGATAATACCATCTCGGCGACGTCAAATCAACTTCATTTACACAAAAACAGACGGATTTGAATTTATAATAAATTAAGATTCTTCAATATAAGTTATTTATTAAATATTGCAAGTGAAGGTAAACAGATATAAACTAAAAGTTCCTACATTGTGTCCTAATTGACTATACTCTATTTCACATATAGTATGATGCATGGCAAACTAAAACCGGTGGTCTAGATTTTTACATGAAATTTAAACATTTTTTTCTGTGACTTACCTAAATACTTATTAAGAAAGGAGTTACTATATATCCTAAGAGAATAGAAGGAACATAAGTTTGAAATAAAAATCCAGTCTTCTTTGTTATACCACTCAAGTGGTTAACAAGCTAACGTGCCGCCTGATGGTGAGCGGTCAGCAGGGGCGTCACTCCGCGTTGCCGACCCTTTAAAAATCGAATAACTTCTTTCTTGGAGAACGGTATATTGTAATTACTTTATTAAAATATTGTAGTATTGGCAGGGAGCCACAACCTAAGCGTTCACGGGAGAAAGTTTCTCTGATACTGCAATGTGCGTGACCATTTTGATTCTAAGGCGTGAGGATGGCCGATGGCGAGCGGTGCGTTGGTAGAAAGTGGCCGTGGCCATCTTTTCGAACAATTCCTCCGAACACACACATACAAGCAGTAGAACACACACAGCATGGCAAACTCTCTCTTCAGACTTAGGGCTTCGATACGGGCCTATTAGAAATAACAAAAAACGCATTCCAGTGTTTATTTGAAATTATTCCGAAAACCTAATTGTATGTGAATTGTGTGTAAAAAAGTTATTCGTGAAGTACTGTGATATATAATTTTGGACAACCGACGTTACACCAGGGAAGTTATTTACATGTACATTCATTATATAATTGTAATTCTTAGGTACCCTTAGAAGACATTAGGACAGACAGACGTAGTCCTTATAGGTACGTACAAGATTACAATTGAGGTAAGTAGCCTAATAGTTTCATTTGGGTTTAGTTTGTACCAGTCATCGTTAACGAAACTCACTATGGTCACTATGGTGTTGAACTTTGTGTCCAGGCGATTTTTTCCAAAATAATTAGACGTAAAAATTAAGGGATTTGATCTAATATAAGAATAAAAATAAAAAGCTCTCTCTCATACATTCTATATTTCCAATACATAGAATTTCGCAGTGAGCTTAATAACAATTAAAACTTAAAAGCTCCTCTTCGTCATTCTATAATTTTATACATAGGAGTTCGCAGTGATATAATACTATCTTTACCTACTACCTACAGTACCTATTCCCACTATTTCAATTGTGTTTTGGTGAGTTTATTTATTTATTCACCTAATATTTTTATTTATTCACTCGTAAATGTAATGAAAAACATTGTGTCTTACACAAGCGGTACGAGAATTTCAAACTCAAGTCATTAAATTCGGCCTTAGCCTCTAGTTAGTAATTTTCTCCTTACCACCCGTAATACTCACTGTACTATTTACCAATAGCACCGAAAGAAAGGTTTTGAAAATATAATGTTATGGGGTTCTAAGCAAAAAATTTGCAAATAGCAAAATATACCGGGAGATAACGACAAAAAGTTCCCAGTCATTTCAATGGCGATTCTGGTCGAATTACGTAAGTAATGAAACAAAATTATGTTCGTGAAGCTGGCTCACGGGGCGTTATCGCTGAACGATAATTTATTTGAATTTATCGAATAAATTGTGGGTTCCAAATCTCTAATAAAACGAAAATTCTTGTGTTTTGCGATGGTCGATAAAAATATGTTCGGTGCTAGCAAAATACCATTACCTTACCTCTCCTGATGGGGCTCTTAGCCCATCATTCCAATTAGTTAATGATTAACACGTTATTTTTTTAATTAGTTACAAGATTTTTTTTTTATTTGTACACGATTTTTTTTCATATTGTTTAAAATATATTTTTTTCATTATTACTTTTGAGTAGTCATTTAGGAAATCACCATGCCGACTGTTCTAAAGGTTTACAAACAGACGCCATACGCCGCGAAGAAGAATTAATTAATCCAAAACATTTTTTTACGCGACCTCATCGTAACAAAGGTTATGTCACAGTATTCAAACAATACCAATGATATTCCATATGTGTGCGGAATCGGGCGTCAGTTCAATTCAAATGCGGAGAGAGAGGTGCAGCGGTTGCTGTAGCGGATGGCGGTTGGATGTGTCGTTTCTGTTTCGGAGATAGGTCTTGATGATGGAGCTAACACACACAGATTCAATAAAAACAGCGGATTGCGGTATCGGTATTTAATTTTCGGATTACAATTTTATATTGTCTATATTATAACACGCGCGTTGTCGCGGTGCGTCTTCGGCGAGCGGGGCGGGGGGCGCTTCAATGAGCGTGAGGTGCGTTCGTGACGGCTAGCTTGGTACAACTGTCTGTCGATGCAGCGGGCGGCTTGCAAGGCGCTGGCGGCCTTGGGTACCTTTCCATCGTAGGTGTCGGTGTCGGTATGGTCACGTAGTCTTGTACATTGGGTCCCGTAGAATTATGTCAGTTACATATAACGTACGGTCGGTAGTCGGGTGTAGGGAATTTATTTATTTATAATATAGGTATAAAGGAAAATAAGAAAATATATGCGAGCAAATTCGAGGGGCGAATTTTAGCGAACATAACTCGCGGCGGCCGGAAAGGGATCAGAACTATGGTTTGATCGGGAATAAACAGTGGATCCTTCGGAGGGTCAATTAAATACACACAAAAAATTTGTTTACAAATGTTGAAGCGGTAGCCTTGTTTAGACGCCTTAATTTAATATAAACGTTGATAAACCAAACACAAAAAGGTTTTTCAAAACAGGGTAAGACATGTCTGATCTCCAGGAACAGACATCGGCACAACCCGGATATGGAGTTGAAGAGGCGGCTAGCATCTCAACAAAGGTCGCGGTGATAAGAAACTCTTATCGAAGGAGCGGTATGTGCTTTAAATTGCACTATATGTTTACGGAACCCTACGGCTGGTACATTGTCAAGTGCAATGTTTACTTAAATAAAACTTATAGTTAGTACGAAATCGACGGCGGCTTAAATTAAATATGAACTATCGGCGGATTACCTACTATGCGTAACGAATAATGAATAAAATAGAAAATGGTTTAATAAAATAACCTAAGCTAATTCTGTAGCTTGAACACGGGATAGCAACTTCGTGTGCTACGGGTAATTTCGACGGCGCGCGGTGCGTACGGAAGCAAATTGTAAGTAGGTAACTTACAGGTAGGAAAATAAAAATGTTCGAAGACGGATATTCGAACTTATACGTATTAATTTTACGTTCTAATGTCAAGACGTTTCGGAAACTAATTTCGAACACAAATAAAACAACCAAGTAAACTGGTCCTTGTGTTTCGTACACGGAGCATTAGGATGGACGGTTGTAATAACAAAGTTTTAGTTTTACAAATAAAATAATCGACGGAGTAAGTGCGGTCACGCTAATACCTAGTTAGTGTAAGTAAGTACTTATCTATGTAATATATTGTAGGTACTTATCGGTGTACGCAAAAAAACAGTTGCAAATACGGACAGAGTTTAAAAATAAGTTATCCGTTTCGGTGTGATGTGTACCTAAACAAACATATAAGTTACGCGGTGCGAAGTTATAAGTAGGTACACTACAATAGATAGGACTAAAATATATGTCTGCTTCAACGCATTCCTACAACTTGGAATGTGTGAGAAACGGTTACCGTATAACTACATATAGTTGGTAGTTAGACGGGTGTTTGTTTTTATATCGGTAAAGTAATATGTATGTACAATTAGTTCACAATTTTGTTTACGGATTTGAGTACGTAATCGGTACGGTTGATTGATGTTATAAATCAAATCAAAAAATGAAGTAAAAACTTAATCGGAAGGTTTTAACATCAAAGCGGCAAAGTCGGGGGTTTCACATGTTAATTAACGGTTTATGCGGGCGGTTGAGATCGCGGAGTATAACTAGATAGTTTGATGTTTATATGCATCAAATATTAAACAAAAAAAAATAATAAAAACTTATTAGACAGTAAAAAATAATAAAAGATTTTAAATATTATCTGTAAAGACGGAGAGACATGAGCAATGCATGCGAGCGGTTAAAAAACGCGGCTTACAACTACATAACTTGATAAAAGATAATGAAAATCAAAAACTTAATCAAAACTAAATTGTGACTTATACCTAAAGTAAATAAAACAAAAAATGTAAATGGAGCGGTGATTGAGCGGCGCGGGGTGAAGCGGTTTAGTTTAGGTTGCTGTTCGGGATTAGCCATCGGTGCCAGCAGGCTAGAGTTATTTGCTGAAGGCTTTGATAACGGGACAAGCAGAGGTTTTCGTATCGGCTCAGGCGGATTAAACTTCCACTGGACGTTACGTTTACGGAACTCGTCATAAAGCACGGCTTCATTGTCCAGTAAGAACTTATTAACTTCGGTTAAATATTTATTAGCGTTATTTAGTTCCTCGATCGGAACGCATTAAAGCGGGTAGTCCACGGCGACTTACAAAGCGGGTGAAAGCGGCAATAAAAGCGTCTACGGATAGGCTTGCGACGGCCTCCAAATGCACTGCCTTAATGGCAAGACAAACAAAAAACACATAAATATGCCGTAACGGAGCGAGCGGAGCGGAGTAAGCGGAGCGGAGTAAGCTTGACTTTACAAGGTAGGGACCTGCAAAGTCGGTCGCGGTACCAGCAAAGACACGTGATACTTGCACGCGATCAATAGGCAAATCGCTCATTAGCGGTGGCTGTGAAATAGCACTAAAGCGGTGGCATGTAACACAACGATGCAATACTCTAGACACTTGACGTCGTATAGAAGTGATCCAAAATTCCTGTCTTAGGACAGCAATTAAAGCATTAGGTGCGGCATGACAGTGTTGTCTGTGATAGTGTTCGATGAGAACGTATGTAAACCGGTGCTCCTTAGGTAAAAGCATCGGGTGTCGGGTATCATAAGACAACAGTGATTGTTTGAGGCGACCACCTACGCGGATAATGTTATCGGTATCGATAAATAAATCGAGTTTTTATAACGATGTGCGGACGGCTTTACCCTATTGTATAAGTGGTATCTCAGAAACAAAGGCGGTAGATTGTACAAATTTAACAAAAAAATGTTTAGCGGCGCGTGTTTCAGCCACAGTTAGGTATTTTAAACGAACACGGTGTTCATGTTTTGATTCAACGTTGTGAATAAATCTGAGTACGTACGCGGTTCCGTCTGCAGTGACGGGTCCTCTCCCTCTCACGGTAGATGGGCTGAGGCGCGAATGTGACACGTCTTTCACACGGTGACGTACGCGGTGACGTACGAGGTGATGTACGCGGTGATGTATGTGGTGTACGCTAGCTCGCGGATCGGACCTACCTTTGTCATGGGACCTCCACGCAGACGGGTACTGCGATACAAAATTACTGCGCTTAGTTTGGCGGATAGGGTGTTTTGAGGAACACCATCTATAAATTTCGGCTATCGGAGCCCATTCGCGGAGTTGCGTGGTACTCATAGCTAATTGATCGGAGCCGGGGGGCATATGCAACACGAAGTTGCAATGGTTGCAACAGCTCGTGTGTTGCGAGCGTACTGCGGACGGAACGGTTCGGTATGCTGTGTAAGTACAGCTCGGTGCGGCTTGTCGGACTAGATCGGGGTGTCGAGCGGGATTTAAATCGGAGTACTGGTTGCACCCACGTAATGTGTGCAACGTTGAGTTGCAAAAGTTGCAACCGTGTCTTGGTTGCATTCGTGCTGCTGACGGGCGGTACAAATCTGACGGGTGACGGATCGGCGTGACGGACGGACGATCGGACTGACGGGCGGATCGCGTGACAGACGGACGATCGGATACGGGTTCAGTAAGACTGACGGGATCGGTTGTCTTCGGTCTATCGTCGGACAACGGTGGTGCTATATGCGCGATATGCTCGTGGTCTCGCGGAGGAGGAGTCTCGGTCGGCGATAGCGGAGATGGGTCGGTAGGACGGACAGGTTCGACGGAAACCGTAATTTGGTCGGTGGGTTTCAGGACAACTTCATTTGAATGCATCGCATTCCTTATCTCCATATCCAACATGAAACTATGCATGTTTGAAAACCGGGTACGGTAGATGCCGAGGTCGGTATCCCCGAGATTACAAATCAGGTCCGTATAGGCGGCCTCTAATTTGGTAAAATGCCTAAAGAAAATCCTTTCTGCAAAGGCTATCGCGGTTGCGGTTTTGGCGGCTCGGATCTCGTCACGGACTTCACTTAGAAGCTCGTGCCTTATGTTAAACGTGGCTACGCACTTCAACATTTTATAAAATCAAATTATGGACAAACAAATAAATATAGATAACTCGGATAAAAGTTAATTGAGCGGAATAAAATAAATCGGGGGGTAGGTAAGTACGTCACTGTTACCGTTACGGTCGTAGCGTCCAGTTAGTCGATTCAGCGTAATCAGCGGTCGGGTTTCTGTCGCTATGCCTCACAGCATTCAGCGACTCAGCGGCTCAGCGGCTGTCGCGCTTGAAAGCGACGTGCGGTGTCGGCGTGACCTTAGCAGGACGCCTCGTGGTTTTAACGGCGGCAACGTGGTTTGGCGGGAACGCGTGGTTTCGGCGGCAACGGCGGCGTAGTTTTGGGGGCTGCGTGGTTTCGGCGGCAACGGTTTGGGGGGCCGCGTGGTTTCGGCGGCAATGGCGTGGTTTCGGCGGCAACGGCGTGTTTTCGGCGGCAATGGCGTGATTTAGTGGGACCACGTGGGTTCGGCGGCAGCAGCGTGGTTTTGCGGGGCCGTGTGGTATCAGCGGCGTGGTTTTGCGGACCGCGTGGTTTCGGCGGCAACGGCGTGGCCTTTAGGTAGCGGGTGCTGCTGATGCGCACGTAGTCGTATAGCAGATGCGGATGCGGATGCGGATGGTCCAGTGATGGTGGCCCTCTTGGCTTCTCTTCCAGGACGATCCCACGATCTCGGTGGGACCTCCAAAAATGTGTGCGGAATCGGGCGTCAGTTCAATTCAAATGCGGAGAGAGAGGTGCAGCGGTTGCTGTAGCGGATGGCGGTTGGATGTGTCGTTTCTGTTTCGGAGATAGGTCTTGATGATGGAGCTAACACACACAGATTCAATAAAAACAGCGGATTGCGGTATCGGTATTTAATTTTCGGATTACAATTTTATATTGTCTATATTATAACACGCGCGTTGTCGCGGTGCGTCTTCGGCGAGCGGGGCGGGGGGCGCTTCAATGAGCGTGAGGTGCGTTCGTGACGGCTAGCTTGGTACAACTGTCTGTCGATGCAGCGGGCGGCTTGCAAGGCGCTGGCGGCCTTGGGTACCTTTCCATCGTAGGTGTCGGTGTCGGTATGGTCACGTAGTCTTGTACATTGGGTCCCGTAGAATTATGTCAGTTATATATAACGTACGGTCGGTAGTCGGGTGTAGGGAATTTATTTATTTATAATATAGGTATAAAGGAAAATAAGAAAATATATGCGAGCAAATTCGAGGGGCGAATTTTAGCGAACACCATACTTAATCAGAATATCTGAATTTCGTCTTTTCACGAATAAAATAAATCAGCTCCAACAAATTGTATCAACGTATTCCCTTGATTTCTGATCAAAGCAAATTCTCTTGTGCATTACAATACATTTTTCTAAATTTTCTCTTTGATCTAGTCATGTGGGTAAAAGGTTTGTGACTGTCACCAGCGGCTGTATACACATATACATTATAATTTTTCCCAGCCTCTTTTCACCAACCACTTTAGTCCTGCGTTGAAATGGGGTAAGTCTATCATTGCAACACTGATTCTGATGCAGTGTATCTGGACTAAGATGGCTTTATTGTATATGTCCCACACGTCGTAAGTTACCAGCTTTAATAGTATATTACTGCCCGCAAATGCACTATAACCGGGCGATCGTGAGTATGCGGGCCGAGGCATAGCCGGTAACAGAGTCCGGTTATGCACAGTTATAGCCAAGGCTTGAATATTTCGTTTCTCAAACATTCGTGTAAAAAACTAATTATATTGACAACTGTATTGACAATAATAAAAATAGTTCAGAAAATTATGTCGCTAATTCGCCGCGTTCAATTTTCGATTTCTTTTTACTTTTTTTAAATGAATTTAATAATAACCTTGATAAGTTATCTCTTTAGTTATCAATTTTCGGGTTTTATAAAACGTCGTTCCATTTTTAAATTACATATTCGAGCGCTCGAGCGGACGGCTAAAACATTGCTCTCTGATACTGTACTACAAGTGAGATTTATCCCAAAGAAGCTTCTGCAAGATATGGTCGCATGTCGTAGCATGTTTGAGAAACTGTACAAAGTGAGTCAGGAATTGGCAACTGTTTCTTCTTGACATTTTGATGACATTAATTCTTAAGTGCCTTTTAAATAAAATCTTGAAATATTTTTAGTTAACCCTAAATGTGAAGTCGGGATGATTAATTTTGTCTTTTCTATTCTGTGGGATGTAGATCATTCAAAAATATTGAGGGCGTGTAAAAATCATTTTTCGAGTCACGGATCCGTTTCCGGAGCATTTTGTTGTGTTAATTTTTTTTAGAACCAAGTGTCGCCTGCAAGAAAAGTGGTCGTTTTTTGATATAACTGAATTTCACATCCAAAATCAAACAGAATTCATAGCATTAGTACATATAACGAAATAAAAAGAGACTACCAAACCTAGGTGCAGAAGTTAATGTGTAATAGTCGACCAACTTATAAATGTAATGGAGAAATAAAAAGGAAAATTTCGTACAAATTCCTTAGAAAATTATTTAGATGAATTTGTTATTTGTGTAAACCAGGTATTGAATGAGCCATGTGAAGTTTCCGAAAATGTAAAATGTCCACATATTGTAACATGTTCGTCTTTTTATCCATTTTGTGGTATTTGAAGATGCTAGAAGCTTTGAAGATATTTTTGCATAGGTGACGTGTTTTAAAACGTGATACTTTTTGAATTATTACGAAACTGTAAGTTAATGCGTTTGCGTCACATATATTTGAGCTTTATATTTAGTAGTTATAGCATTATTTTAAGCTAGAATCTATCTCAACAGTTTAACATCACTGTGTTCGGTAATCCTTATTAGAATCAGGCTTCGTTAGCTCTGGAATTATTTGCTCACACTAAAAACACCATTTTACTCACTTATTAAACACTGTTATTTTCAGTATTAAAGAATATTTTTTTCCGTATTTTCTATTTTAATGAACACAAATCACGCAGCAAATTTTGTACATTTGTTACCTCAACATTCGCTTTATCGTTTTAAAAGTATATATAGAAATATGACGACATTCATTCTCATAATATAATATTTTTCAAAGTATATAGCATACAAACAAACATTCAGTTTCGAAAGAAATACATATATACTATTTCCATTTCTTTATTTCCTCGATGACAGCTCCTGTGGAAACTTGAAAGAGCGTCATTTTTACATTATGTATATGTCGCAGGCAAATCGTATAATCCGCCGTTTCATAATAAGCCTAAAAAAATCGTAAAGTATGGAAGCGAAAGAAACAGAAATCGCACTGTATATGTCATGTATGTTACGTTAGGTTCAGTTTCACTTTTGTAAACGTAGACGTTCCAGCCAAGCTTCATATAATAATCTGTTCAGTTATATGATAATTTCTATTCCATACTATACGATCTGTCTTGGCATATTATGAAACGGCGGATTATGCGATTTGCCTGCGACATATACATTATTTAATTCAAATATGACGCTTACGCACGTACATGGTCATAGCAGAGTCGGAGAAACTGATAGGGATGGAGCTATCGATAAACGTTACACGTTTACAGACCCGATATTTTTTTACAAACAACTAAACTTATGCCGGATAATTTTATACGAATTTATTAACATGACATAACAACTTAACGTATGGATAATGTGAAAAAACTCACCGAACAAAAATGTACCTAATGACTATATAACACAACCGTCTTGTTGCAAGTGACAGATTAAAACAAGCACAACATGGCGGTAGGCCATTGAGTGTTCCCACCTTGAAAAAATATATTGGAATGTTTTTGTTGCATTTGTCTTTGTTCAAAACATAATAAATATATGCGTTCGATATCATTACTTATTTGGTCACAACACTACAACTATCAAATTAGAACTGTCATCGAGAAAATAAAGAAATGGAAATAGTATAACAGGTCAAAATCGTGGAAATATTAGATTAAGTATAAAAAGCTAAATTATTCATAGCCATAATTACATCGAAATTAGTGAATAATATCAAGTTATTGAAAATTAATTAAATCAATTATACTAGGTTTTAGCTTATTATGCTAACACAAGTAATGGTTGATAGGATCCAGTATTTTGTAATGCTGTGTTTTAGGCTAAGCTTCATGTATTTAGATTCTAGAAATGCTTTAAGTTTATGTTATATTACTTAATAGAAGATTTGCAATAACGAAGCCCAGGGGATACGTAAGTAATATCTGGTTATCTCGCTCGCACGCGCTGGCTTTTATACCTTGCTCCGTATCTTTATTTCTTATCTATTACAAAATGCGAAATAATTGTAAACATATATAGTGCAACAAACTTAAAAGATATAATAATTCAAAATCAGTTCGGCCTAGGCTAAAGTAGTTAAGCCTAAAGTATTTAGGCCAAACTAGATTGTCCTGGGCTAAACTAATATAATATATGATGACACTTAAGGATGAACCCGTTTGACCTAGGACCAACTAATTTGGCCTGAAATCTGGTTTGGCCGGTAACATATGGCCCAAATCACCCTCGGTGAGAGTAGGCCGTGCCTAAACAGTAGGGGTATATGATGCTGATAAAGTGCATATATTACCCTAAACTTGGGTACAGTAGGTACTTTTTTTTTACATTGTCATGCTAACTCGACTGTTGTGATTGTCAAAATGACAGATGTTTATTGTGTTATTACAGATTTTTATTGTGTTAAGACTGGGGTATACGCCAACGACCTTGCTCGTTTGAGCGAAGCTAGTAAAAATGCACCCCGCGCGACCCATCAACCTATTTACGCAGTCGAACTTAGACTCGTCGCGCCGGCGGGCAGTAAGATATTTTAAACGCAGCTTATAAGAATAGGGCCCGCATACGTTGCAAAAATTTAGGACAAGTAAAAGTAAATGTTAAATTATGATTCAAATTAGGCAGTGTGATTTAAAGTTATTTAAGAATCCAGACTATTATTATAAATAAAAAAGTGTGTCTGTACGTTCGTTGGTTTGCTCTTTCATAACAGCATGAGAGCTAGAAAACGACAAGAATTTTTTGCACAATTTTTTTTTATCCTGACTGAGAGGAACATGCAGTAGCATTTTTTTTTTTTGCATTCTTACACGACACAAAAATAAACTAAAAAATAACAAATAATATTTTAAACCTATTATAATTATTATCGTCACATATAATATGTAAGTTCAAATATTTTTATTTTTATTAAGCGTCATCGCGTCGGGGGATCGAAAAGTTTATAAAGTATTTTTCCAACAACAGTTAATTATTTATTACGAATTAGTGCGACATGCAGCGCGAGGGCGACCAGAACGGGCAGACACGTGAGTCGATTTTGCGAATTTTTCGGAGTAAATTCTTTTGTTGCAATCTGCGACTACTCCTGTTTTTCTCACACAGCGGTCCCCGACGCAACGACGCTTAGAAAATAAAAATATTTGAACTTACATATTATATGTGACGATAATAAATATAATAGGTTTAAAATATTATCTGTTATTTTTTAGTTTATTTTTGTGTCGGGGGGGTTTTTAAAATTTTTAATTTGACTTTCATTTTGTCCTTTTTAAAGTAGGTATAAGCAATAATCCTTTCAATGTAAATGTGACAGTAAACTTTGGTGATGCTAATAATGTCAACGAAATCTACCATTAATGCAAAACCATACCGATGTTATTCCTGCTCCTATTAACACAGACAATACTATCAATTGACAGTATCAAATTTCGAATCGATAGGACAAATGGAAGGAAGTCAGATCCCCTCATCAACTATTAAAGAGCTGTTGATCTTCAAACGGCTAATTAGGACATGGTTACCTTACCATATACTTTCAATATCATTGAAGTAACACGGTACCAAATTTCGAATCGATCGGACATAAGGAAGTTAGTCAGATCCCCTCATCAACTAGAAAAGAGCTAATGATCTTCAAACGGCTGAACAGATTTTCATGAAACATAGCTAAGAGCACTCGAAATAAAATTATCTATGACACAAAAATAACTAAACGTAAATCGGTTCATTCGTTTGGGAGCTACGTTACCACAGACAGATACACAGATACACAGACAGACACGTTAAACTTATAACACCTCTCTTCACCTCAGAAAACTATGAGTCTATTGAATACAGTAATAAACGTATCTTACATCATAATTGGCTCTTAGTGTAGAAAGTAAGTGTATTTTCTTATCTATGTGTGTGTATTTTATGGTAGGATTTAAAGTTAATTTTAACACGAAATGGCTGAATATTTTTAACAATGAGCAGGATTCAAAGTTACCTTTAAGATAAAATGCCTCAAGATTTTTAAGAAAACACTATTTAGAAACGCATGCTTTCTAAAAAAATTGTTATTTTGTTTTTCATCACACTCACTTGTGCACAGTGTTATGACATGCAGACAAAGCAGATTTTAAGCCCTTATTTACTTCCATAGGCTGCTTCATTGTAAATTTTACATTCGAGGCAAAACGGGCATTCATAGAACCCACGGGCGATAATGACATATAAAATATGTCCTGTGCGCACTGCGCGCGCTCTACGAACTTTATCTACCAAGTATGTTATTAAGCGTCGGTAGTTCAAGATATGAACTACACGCCCAGCGAGCAATTACAAGTTTTAACTTTTTAATCCATAAATTCTTCATAGTTGTTGTTATTCTTATGTTTCCGTCATTTTAATTCTGTTTTTTTTTATTTATTTATTCGTAAATGTGATGAAAAATATTCTGTGTATCATACGGGCAACCGAGAAATTACAAACTCGAGTCATTTAAGCCTGCCCTCAGCCTTAGCCTTCTAAATAGGCTCTCGGTAGTTTTCTTTTCTTTATCATATTTACTTTTACTTGATCCATTTGTTTCGTATTGTTGATTATTTTATTAATGTTGATTTTGAGTTTTTTAAATATAAGAGCAGAGAAAGAGATCCTACGAACACACTTACAAAAAAAATTGTATATTTGTAGTTTTATTCTCTTGTTAGTCGAGTGTAGACGTAGTGTTGAACATGGAGCAATATAAGTGTGCCAGGATCGAAACAGGTAAAAGTTTTTTAGGAAACCCTCTTAGTAAACAGGCGTGATATTATGTGTTTTACTTCAGTTGATATTGAGTTTTTTTATTGATTTGTAGAGTGGTATAATGAGAAATTTGATAGTTCATGTTATTATACATATAGGTCGGTAACTAAGTTAATTTATGCTTATATCTTTTATTAAAATGCTTTCAGTTTAATATTGTTTTGACTGTTGAATCATCATAAGCTTTAGCCATGAGTGTATAAAATTGATAACGATTATTTAAACGCAAATTTTCGACCGAGCAAACAGTGATCTTTGATGTATAACTTTACCAAGTAAAGTGTACCTTACCTATTTGGTCGGATATTAACATTTCTATGATCATTCTGAACTACGACACACTACTAGAGGCATAAGGACGTCTGTTTGTTTTTTAATTACAAGTTTTAATTTTAAGCAAAAAAACCACGTTTGTTGTGTATTTTATTCTGTTTTTAGTATTAATTGTTATAGCGGCAACAGAAATACATCATCTGTCAAAATTTCAACTGTCTATCACGGTTCATGAGAACAGCCCGGTGACAGACAGACAGACGGACAGCGGAGTCTAAGTAATAGGGTCCCGTTTTTACCCTTTGGGTACGGAACCCTAAAAAGTACAGCAACATAAACATATATTTTCGTGGCAACTATTTAGAATAAAAAGGATTTTTATATCTTATGAAATCCTTTCAGTTATCCCTGTGACTCAGTGAAAAATCAGTTCACCTCATTGCTTCGTTGCAACGTAAAGGAATAAATAGTTCTTTTCTTTCTTACGACTTGATATTAATTTTTTTTGTATTATTTAACATATAATCAAAACATTTATCAACAATTGATATAGCCTATGTTACTATGGAGCGGTGTAAGTTACTAATGTGAAATAATTTTTACAATCGATTCAATAGGTGGCAGAGCAGAGTCCTCCGTAGCCCGCAGTGCGTAAAATTTGTTTGTTCTTTATAATATTATATTAGATTAAATATGTAGGTATAATTAAAATTTACTAAACATTTCACAAAACTGCATTCTGGTGTTGCAAGCGTCCATAGGCCACGGTGACCGCTTACCATCAGGCGGGCCGTGTGCTTGTTTGCCACCTTAGTGGTATATATAAAAAAAAAAAAAAAAAAAAAAAAAATTAGGTACCTATCTACCTCACTTTACATCTATCTCCATCGCCGCTTTATCTGTCGGCTAGTACCTAAGCTATGCGGATCATCAAAGTGCTGTAAATCCGTACCTATACCTACATTTATTGTAAAAATGCGACAATACAAATCAATAAATAGGTACTATGTATGTATGGCCATTATGTTTTTTAGTCTTCTTTTTTCGTCTTCTGTTACATATTTTTCGTAAAAAAAAATCTTGTTTGTTACCCATTGTTATTATTATACCAAACTTAATAAAAACGAATCAAAAAGTTAAGACTAAATTCGTGTCTAATTAATGTTTGTAATAAACACTATACACAAATAATAATATATAACTAGTAGATACGAGTAAGTACGTAAAATAAATTAAAAGTATTAATTTTAGACGTCCTAAAAAACTAAAAGTGTCCTCACACAGTAAGCCGCAGTTGCACCAAATACCTAAAAGCTTAAAAACAAAACACTGTACCTAGCACGACGTAACGCAAAACATACGCATCACTGCAGTGAGAGATCAAGCGGCCAGGACACAACTTCTAACTACGACCGCAGGCCGTAGACAGAAGAACGAAAGCAAGCTAGAGTCAGTTCACGCGTACTCACATAAGGAATTTTGCAAATCAAGCCGGTGTAACTTTTATATTGCATGGAATAATTTCGCTCGTATTTAGGTTTTTATTTTATTAAAAAAAAAGTAGACACTGTATCAAAATTCTATTCGATTCTATGGAGAATATATAAAAATATCTTTCCATTGCATAAAATAAATTATATGATACCCTTACAAATTATCGAGATCTTCGACAAGTAAACTTATTTTGAAGCCTTTTTTGCGATTTTTTTTCTTAAATTATGATTTCTTTTTTCGAAATACTGTTCGATTGTCTGTTTAGATTATGTTTTTCCCTAGCCTATGTATTTTTTTCAGCTCTGTAATTAGTGCCACTTCTTCAATCTAGAATAAGTAAAATAGACCTTTTTTGATAATTCCGTGTAGATCGTCGTCTTAAGAGTTAATTATAAAAATAAGGAAAGTGGTGCATAGCAGTTCGTAGCATTACATTCACAGGTTTGGCCCAAGTTTACTCATTTGAATATTTCAAGTTTTTTTAATAATTAAGGTTTTTTACTGTAAAATATCACGTTTAACACGTTCCTTTCAACTTTTATAATATTGCAGAATATTAAGATGTCTTTAAATTGGCCTCCAACGTTTAAGTTAATATTTCTGCATAATATATTGTTGTGAAAATGGTTTGGGCTAAAACTTTAGTAAATAAATTCATTCTAGTCAAACTAGAGTGTTTTTTTTTACTACGTTTCTTAACACTAAAAAAAATATTTCTAAAAATTTTGTGGGTCATAATTTTTCTTTTACTTTTTGTCACCCTTGTCAATTTTCACCGAGATATTGGGCTCTTGTCAATTTTCACCGAGATATAATACATGACAGTATTGTTATCGGCCTGCAGTTATTTATGTCGCTGAGACTTCCATTTTTATTAATAGGTCTTATTATTTCTAATTTTCGAAATACATGTGTTTTTTATGTGCGTGATGATAGTTTGAGTAGCGTAATAATTAAAAAGGGAAATTTTCCGGAATGTTGGTAAACCGTATACACTCAAAAAGGTCAAACAGGTCAAGAAAAATTGGCTTTAACTATTTGTTCGTTATGCACACTCCAATGGCATAGGACAGATTATAACTCGAAGTCTATGGCTATTACCTGTATTATACTGTTAAAACTTTTGGTGTTTGCGATCCATCTTTTTTAACTGACATATTTAGATCCGTTGATGGTGTTATCCTTTCCAATTCAATTTCAATTCGTAATTTAAATTTTCCTACTCACTGAATGTGTAGCTGAAGCAGGAAAAACATGATGGTTATTTCCAATGTAAATACAAAACAGGGAAAAATAACAAAATTTACATCAAATTCGCATTACAAGCCTTGTAATAGTTTATTGTTTTACTGAAAATTAAAGATTAATTTATTATTGTTGTACGTTTACTATATTCTTATTATTACTATTGTATTAGTTTTATTTTATTACTAGACTTTGCCAGCGGCTCCGCCCGCCCTAAGTTCGGTTATCGTCGTGGGACTCCTATATTTAATCTCAGTATTAATACTGTGATTTACTCCTTAATTGCAGTACTGAAGTTTGCCATATCAAGCTGTAGCTATAGCTATAGTTCGATTCTGATCGGTTATAGTTATTCCCGCGGGAATTTCAGGATAAAAAGCCTATATGCTATTCCAGGACCTTGTTAAGACTCAATTCCCCAGGGGAAGATAAATGAAAAGATAGGTTCGTTAATACAATTTATTTTTAGTTTTATATACAATCACTATTTCACAAATAAACAATTTAAAAGTCTATAATTCCATAATAAATTGCACTAAATTCAGTTTCCGAATTTATCTGTTTTGCCGTCTTTTTCCTATCTAGACGATGGTTTTGTAATTTTCCCTTCGGGTCGACTGTATTGTCGAAAATATCAATTAATCGTAATATGATGTAATATTCACCAATTTTCAGCAATCTATGCTATTCCCATTCTTTTCAGATTGAGAAATTAAAAATCAATATGGCGAAAAAAACCAATCCGCAGAATCAATATAGCAATAATCACCTATCCAAATAAATGCACTTAGGTACCTGTTGGGAGGGTTTATGGTAGAACCCACAACCTTGAGATATTTTATCGAGAAATTCAATCCTTCTTTTATTAAATCTCGTGCGGTAAGTTCCTCTTGTAATTTACATCTCCTTAGTTCCTGTTTCTCGAAGAACTTGATGCACTCCAAAAAGATTAATTCCTATTTATTTTAGGTAAAAATTGCAAATTTTGTTTTTAACATCTCTCTTCGAGAAAATCTCCAAAAGACTGACTTTGAATATTTTTCCATCTGTCATCTTTTTAAAAATCAGATTTAAAAGACTGTTGACGTAAATGAGTATGGCATTCCATGCCTGTATGGATATAGAATTTTACAATGATTTTGAAATAATAACACGCAAAAGGGTAATTTAAAGCTAATTACACACTACATATACAAAATAAAATACTTCACTCGCTACATTATCCCCCCTTCCTCGTGAAAATTCGGTTAGACGAATTTTCCGGCTGTTAGTTTAATAATTTAAAAAACAGAACCGATCCCTAAAAACTTACATCACGTACGCATCTAATACTCTAACCTCATCACTCATACTAACCCAACCTAACACGCTTACCTCATATAATTCCTATACATTCATCCACACACAAAGGGCATAACCGCTAAGGAACCCCATGACCGATCTGTAAGGGACTTGATGTTATTGTTGTATCTTGGCCAAAAGCCTTATTACAACTAGGACTACGATATAAGGCTTATTTAATGAGTTATCCCACCGCTCAAATTCCTCGACAAGGGCTTTTTTAAGGAGTTGTCAATCCGCTCCATATTTTGGACATAAGCTTATTTAATGAGTTGTCATACTGCTCAAGCTAAAACCCCGCTGTATTAAAATCCTTTAATTATGAGATTATATAAAAGAGACTGTCTAAAATTGCAAGTTTGAAAATAGCTAGAAAGTAAAACGAGTAAGAAATTAGATAATTAATAAAGAAAATTAGTTAAAATAAATTAAGTATTTTTATATAATAAGCTACAATAGCTTTTAGAATTAATATGAGCCAAAGATGTCGTGCTCTTTGGTCTCCATTTAATAACGCAAAAGTCGTATAACCGACCCAAGGAAGGAGTACTACTAAAGAAACTATGTAAAGCAAATTACAATAAAAAATGTCGCAGACATCAACAACGAAATTTGTCGTTGTTATAGTAATATTGAGAACAAATATAAAATAACGTTAAATTACGTTTCAATTACGTGTCAAATAGACAAAAAAAATATACAATATAGAAATTACGTCTCTTGACGTGTGAGAACAAATAGCTTTTTTGAGAATCAGTTAAAATATTTAAATAAAGAATGCGTCCAATCGACTTTAATGAAAATTATTATTCGTAGTTAAATATAAATACAAATCAAAGCATCTCTTGCATGCCAATCGAAAAAAAATAAAATTATTTTTCCTCTAAAGGAAATAAAAGATAAAAAAAAAACAAAATATTAATAAAGGCCTAAACGTTATTTTTATAAAAACTACGGTGTCGTTAAAATGACTTTTTGAATTTTTAAAAAGGTTAAAAGAGGAATATAAATTAAATTAGGTCTAAATGTTATTTTTATAATAACGACGGTGTCGTTCAAATGACTTTTTGAATTTTGAAGAAGGTTAAAGAGGAATATAAATTAAATTAGGTCTAAATGTTATTTATATATTAAAAACGGTGTCGTTCAAATGACTTTTTGAATTTTGAAGAAGGTTAAAGAGGAATATAAATTAAATTAGGTCTAAATGTTATTTATATAATAACGACGGTGTCGTTCAAATGACTTTTTGAATTTTGAAGAATTAAAAAAAACAACATATAGTGATTAGTAATTCAAAAACACATCAGTAACTCTTAAGTTAGTTGTAAAACAATTAGGAAAGCATATATTAGCTTCATAAACAATAATATATAAAGCAAATGCTTTAAAAACCAATTTCTTTGGTTCATTACATAAGTAGTTATTTATAATTAAATTGCACAAAATGTACCCTCAATTTAAGAGATATCTTCAACATTTAAAATCTTTAATATGGTAAATACCCACATTTTTATCATTTAAGTCCACCAGTTCGTATACTAACGGCGAAACTTTACGTATAACGCGACATTTTACGAATTTCGGAGCTAGTTTAGTGGTGAAATAAGCACCGGCATCACTTAAAACGTGATTGCGTCTCCATACATAATCATTAACATTAAACTCTTTAAAAGTACGACGCAGATTATAATGTTCTGCGTTCTTCTGATGTGCCTTATATAAAGCTAATTCAACCTTGTTAAATATATTAGCAAGAAACCCGGTATGCTCAGCATAAATATCCCTGGGCATAAATACGAAATTGTCGAAGTCCTCGTACTTCGCGAAAATATTACCATCGGTCACTAATTCACGGCCGAAAACTAAAAACGCTGGTGAATAGCCAGTCGTATGATTACAAGACGAATTAATAGCCATTTGTACTTGTGGAATAAATTTGTCCCAAGTTCGGTGGTCTTCGCCTACTAAGGCTGCAATAGCCGTAATAATAGTTTTATTATAACGTTCCACAGTATTTACTTGTGGACAGTAACGTGGAGTGTAAAATACTTTTGGAATGTTATATTATTCCCAAAGATTTTTACAATCGTGACTGGTAAATTGTGAACCATTGTCCATAATTATTGTTTGGGGTACTCCGTAAACCAAGAAAACATCGTTTTCCAAGGTTTTTAATACATTGGCCGCTGTGGCTTTTTTTAAAGGAAAAATTAAACAGTATTTACTGAAACAGCATGTGACAACCAAGATGTTTTGATTCCTATTCCTTGTCATTGGTAGAGGACCAACTAAGTCAATGGAGATACATTGAAAAGGACGTGAACAAATTTTAGGTTTTCCCATGACACCAAATGGGGAATGGTTTTGATGCTTGTAAGCCAAGCATGTAGAACAATCAGCTATGTAGTTAGATATCTGGCGGAACATTCCTGGCCAATAAAAATCTTTTGATATCTTTTTAAAGGTCTTAAAAGCACCAAAATGTGAGTTTGATGGCTCCGTATGTTTAGCCGCAATAATATTAAGCCTATCGTTAGGATTCGGATCCTCCTTCCACATGTAATCACTATCAGGTTCCGTTTCAACTTTTTTAAGTAATTTCCCGTCTTTAATACAAAAATCTAAACAATCTGATGGATTATTTAAGCAATTGGTACGCTTTTGTTCGTACCAAATCATACTCCGATCAGTATCAATTGGTTCTACGTATTTATGGAAAACATCATCTACGTCAGTCTGTACGTCAGTTGATGTGTCCTCTATTATAGGGGTGGACCGAGATAAAATATCAGGAACGACATTGTCCTTTCCTCTTTTATGTTTTAAAATAAAATTAAAGCAAGACAACCGAATGGTCCATCTGGCTAACCTACCCGTTGGATTAGATAATTTTAAAAACCATTTCAATGCAGCATGGTCAGTTAAAATAATAAATTGTTTCCCGTTGTCAAGAAAACAACGCCAATGCTCTAATGCTAGAATAACCGCTAGCGTTTCTCGCTCCGTGGCCGAGTTATTCCGTTGTTGTTTAGATAAAGACTTACTCATGTATGCCACAACAACCTCATTGCCGTCTACCTCCTGAGTAAGCATTGCACCTATGCCAAAACCAGATGCATCACAATGTACACTAAATGGTAGATCATAATTGGGACAAGCTAAAATAGGTGTATTTACAAAATGATTTTTCAAAGTATTAAATGCGTTATCCGCTTCTTTCGTCCATTTAAATCCTGGCGTATTTTTACCCGCAGACGTTAATAAATTAAGAGGACCAGCTACAGTACTAAAATTGGGTATAAAACGTCTATAGTAACTAGCTGTTCCTAAAAAACGACGAACCTCCTTACGCGATTTAGGAGTAGGGATTTCAAGAATGGCTTTCACCTTATCTGGGTCTGTGCGTAGACCACGTTCGTCCACAATGTAACCTAGATATTTTAGCTCATTTTTAAAAAACTTACACTTCTCAAAATTAATAGTTAAACGAGCCTTTGTGAGTTTTTCAAGTACTCGATTTAAAAGGGATATGTGTTCTTCGAAACTCTCGCTAAAAATGATAATATCATCTAAATAACAGAATACTTTGTTGTTAAAATTGGGAGAAAACAAGGAATCCATCAATCTCTGTTGTGTAGCAGGACTATTTGATAACCCGAAGGGTAATCGCTTAAATTGGAAGCTGCCGCGTGTCGGAACGTAAAACGCAGTTTTGTTTCTGTCATCTACGTGTAAAGGAATCTGCCAAAATGCTTTTGCAATATCAATACTGCTTAAATATTTCGCATTAGA
Source organism: Apoda limacodes (assembly GCA_946406115.1). Taxonomy (NCBI): domain Eukaryota; kingdom Metazoa; phylum Arthropoda; class Insecta; order Lepidoptera; family Limacodidae; genus Apoda; species Apoda limacodes. The sequence goes on along the minus strand of OX291551.1, from coordinate 23,221,076 downwards.
CAAATTATCTAAGATTTCATTAATAAAAGGTAAATTATACGCGTCTTTCCTAGTAATTGAATTGAATTTCCTACTATCCAAACAAAATCTCTATTCGCCATTCTTCTTAGGCGTAACTAAGACTGGAGATAACCATGGGCTCTCGCATGGTTCAATAATGTCCCACTTTATCATTTTATCTACTTCTTCACTAAGTACCTGTTGTCTTTCCGGAGATAGCCTATAATTTCGTTGTTTAATCGGTGCGTGATCACCAGTATCTATTCTATGTGTAACTAGATTGGTTTCACCAATAATGCCAGTTTCCTCAAACGAAATAGCTTTAAAATTACTAATAACTCTGTCCGCCGTCTCCTTTTAAAGAGGGGAAAGGTTATTATAAAACTGAATCTTGTTTTCTACTTTAGAAAGTTCAGAAATATTAGATTTTTTAATTTCGTTCTTAACTTGAAAAAGATTAGGTGCCAAATTAAAAGATTTCCAAAAATCTATCCCTAAAATTATTGAAGGGAACAAATCTGGGAAAACAAATGTTTTAATTATATTACACTGTTTATTAAATACCATTGGCAATAAAAAATAGCCAATAGCTTGGTGTACTGCTTTACCAGCAGTCGAAACTTTTATATACTCATCCCTTAAAAGTGTAAAACCTAGCTTTTGTATGGCTAGATGTGAATTATTCCCTAAAACGCTGATGCAAGAACCTGTGTCTAAAAGACCCATACATTCTGTCTCTTTTATATTTATTTTTAAAAAAGGACGTAAATTATCATTTCATTCTTAAACAGGACCGAAGTACGAAAGGAATTGAAAAAAATATTGACTTTGCTAAGCCATGACGACCAGTCGTGTAAATCCTGTCTACAACGATTATAATTTATAGTATTTTTAAAGTAATTCTTATAAGAAGATTGATAACAATTAGGGCAATCTATCGTTCTTAAATTTTTAACACCACATCTATAACAGACAATGTTATTAGATGTGCATTTACTAAGTTCGTGTACATGTACACGGCATCGAACACAAAATGGCGGACGATTTTCATGAACTGCCGCAATTTCCTTTGGCGCTTCGTTATGTATCGGATTAAAACTTTTATTCCTATAAACCGTTGGTTTATAATTAGAAGAACTAGATTCCAACTTAACCAAAGGTTTTTGTTTGTAATTTTTAAAAGATTTAAAATTATCAAGGGGTTTCGCTCGAAACTCTTTCTGTCTCCAATTTTCATAATTAATACCTTTTTTATTCGCAAAGGGCGTTTCTGAAGAACTACTAGGTTTCTTATAATCAAAATCAGAAAAAATCACTTCCCCGTTTTCTGGTTCTTTGAAATTCCTATTTTAATAGAAATTGGTCGTATTTCTTGCAAATATTAATTAAATTGTCAATCGTCATAATATTTGCAGGTATTACAAAAAAAGAATAACATGGTCTAATGTTCCGAAGTAATATTTCTAACTGGTCACTTTCACAAAGAAATCTTTAGCCTATTGAACATTTCAACCATTATTGCAACATAAATAACGATATTTTCGTTCTCCCCTTGAGTACGTTTGTATATATAGTTCAATAATTTATAATCGTAGTCGAAGCTACCGAAATCTTCAACTAATTTAATACAAAGTTCGTCCCAATTGCTTACCTTTTTTTTAATAAATCTAAACCAATGTAAAGCGTCGTCAGAAAAGAGTTCAAACGCTCTAGTTAACAGTAATTCTTTCTTTATATTCCTAGAAAGCCTAAATTCCTCTAGTTTTTGTATAAAAGACCTAGGGAATGATTTCCCATTATAAATAAATCGTTTCAGCTCAAGTGTAGAGCTTCTATCACAAGAAACTGTGATAAATTTATTTTGTTTAATACCTGTTTCTTCTAAATATTCCCTAGATATTTCTAAATTATTGACGACCTCATTAAATTTTTGAGATACTTGGTTAATTCCCGGTAAACTACCGACTTCTGACCTATTGTCATCAGTTAAATCAGAAATTTCTTGTAATGAATTAAATTCTAGTTCAGTAATCTCTAAAATCTTGTTATTCCATAATTTATCAAATTTTTGGAACTCATTTTTAACTGTAACCAGTTCTGGACCCAAGTTTAACTTATCCGTGATGTCAATACGTAGTAATCTAAAATGTATATGATTTAAAAAAGCTTCCAACCGTTTAATTTTTTCCTTATTAATTAATACCTGTGTCCTCTAACTTTTGTTTTATAAAAGTTGAAGTAGCTTTTACACCTTCAATATCCTCTTTGGGATCTAAAGTTGACTCAAGTACCTCATTAGCTGGTAATTTTTCAACCAACTTTAATATTTGACGCTTCAGACCTATTAAAGATTCTGCTGGTTTCTCAAATCTCACTAAAGTTTCATAGATCAGCTCACTCTTATTGAGCAAGTGATATTTAATAGATTTTCCATTTTTACTAATTTTATTTTATAAATATATATATTTTTTTTACATACACTTCCTTTAAAGAAAATAGTAAAATAATCGTAACGAAGCTTTTACTACTTTACAGTCTCTCTGTAAAAACAATATTAATATATTTGATTCCAAGATGTTATACGTGTAATCCCACTTATGTCAAGTACTGCTTTAGACATAATCGACGAAGAATTATTATTAGTAGGGACTTTTTATTTATTAGTTAAATAACGTAGTAAAAGAACCCCTCACTTGAGACAAATATAAATAATTAAACGACACAGCTTTTCACTGTCTCCATTTGTCCCAAAAAAAAAAAACGTTTTTCTCCGAAGTATTTTTTCCTGGTGGACCTATATGAATATTAAATACTATTAATATTAGCAATTCGTTACTAATCTGACGATTAGTACATAAATAAGGTTTTCTTACAATACAACCTTTTAATTGTTAAAACCAGAGACGAAAGAAAAAAAAATAGTTATTAGCCAAACGAGTCCGAAAATCTCATGTAAAACATGAATGTAACGCAGATAGTTGCATTTTGTTTTGAATTTTGAAAAAAAATTATAAATTATGTCTATTTTTTTTTTTAAAAAAAGACCTTTTGCGTGAGGTGATCGTATACAGAACTATAAAAAATTGTATTTTTTATCCCGTTGGGCGCCGCTTGTTAAGACTCAATTCCCCAGGGGAAGATAAATGAAAAGATAGGTTCGTTAATACAATTTATTTTTAGTTTTATATATAATCACTATTTCACAAATAAACAATTTAAAAGTCTATAATTCCATAATAAATTGCACTAAATTCAGTTTCCGAATTTATCTGTTTTGCCGTCTTTTTCCTATCTAGACGATGGTTTTGTAATTTTCCCTTCGGGTCGACTGTATTGTCGAAAATATCAATTAATCGTAATATGATGTAATATTCACCAATTTTCAGCAATCTATGCTATTCCCATTCTTTTCAGATTGAGAAATTAAAAATCAATATGGCGAAAAAAACCAATCCGCAGAATCAATATAGCAATAATCACCTATCCAAATAAATGCACTTAGGTACCTGTTGGGAGGGTTTATGGTAGAACCCACAACCTTGAGATATTTTATCGAGAAATTCAAACCTTCTCTTATTAAATCTCGTGCGGTAAGTTCCTCTTGTAATTTACATCTCCTTAGTTCCTGTTTCTCGAAGAACTTGATGCACTCCAAAAAGATTAATTCCTATTTATTTTAGGTAAAAATTGCAAATTTTGTTTTTAACATCTCTCTTCGAGAAAATCTCCAAAAGACTGACTTTGAATATTTATCCATCTGTCATCTTTTTAAAAATCAGATTTAAAAGACTGTTGACGTAAATGAGTATGGCATTCCATGCCTGTATGGATATAGAATTTTACAATGATTTTGAAATAATAACACGCAAAAGGGTAATTTAAAGCTAATTACACACTACATATACAAAATAAAATACTTCACTCGCTACAACCTAACCTATATGTATGCCAAGTTTCATCCCGATCCGTCCAGTGGTTGAAGCGTGAAAGAGTAACAAACATCCATCCAAACAAAATTTTACATTTATAATATTAGTAGGATTTTTACTAGTCTTTCCCTCTAGAACAAAGTATTTTATGTCATATTCTATCCGTTTAGCAGGGGTTTTTGTAGTAGCACCGAATTTATCGGTGTTGTGACGTATATAAATAATGTACCCCGCGGTATCTCTGGCGAATAAAATCGATTTCTGTAGGGACTTTCGGTCGAGACAAAAAGTATCCTATGGCCTTTAACATATATCGAGCAACCCTTTTACCATACATAAGGTCATCCTGTAGCTCCGTAATGACGTAAAAGAATAGATACTGCTCCGCGGTATAATTCGCAGAAAAAATTATCATAATAAAAAGTGTTCTTAGTTCTTTTCCGTCTCAATATACAAATAAATAAATACAAATAGTTTTTATTTGTTAAACATAGGTAAGATAATACAGGTTTTTAGGGTTCCGTTCCTGAAAGGTAATTAGGAACTTTATTACTAAGGCTTCGCTGTCTGTCCGTCCGTCCGTCTGTCACCAGGCTGTATCTCATGAACCGTTAAAGTTAGACAGTTGGAATTTTTACAGAAGATGTATTTATGTTGCCGCTATAACAACAAATACTTAAAGTCAGAAAAAAAAATATTTAAGGGGGCTCGCATACAACATACGTGATTTTTTTACGTTTTTGTAGACAATGGTACGGAACCCTTGCTCGCACTTGGCCGATTTTTATAACAGATTTTGTGTTCTCTTTGTTTTGCCGTTGATTGCGGCGTACAAATATTTAAGTATGCACTGAAATACACCGTTCTAAAAAATGTAATATTAAAAAATACAATGCTACATATAATACAGAATCACTCATAAAGTCGTTTATTGTGTAGTAACATTTTTTTGTAAGAATTGACACTTAACTTTTTTTGAACAACTGTAATTAAGGATCTACTCCTTAATTTTATCCGGTATTTTATTGTAAAAAAGTGGAGCCATTTCATAAATACTTTTACTCATAAGTGCAGTTTCACTGTTGAGTTCGTGTGGATCTGATTCGTCCTTTTTTTCCATTTTACAAAAAGAGATGGATTGCACTTAACAAAAATACATGTTTCCAAAATGTGTAAATGTCAATATTTTCAGTTTTTTAAATGCAAGTTTGCAGCTATCTTGAGTTTTTAAATCACACATTGCTCTAAAACATCGCTTCTGGGCTTTGAACACTGATTCCTTTTCGGTAGACTTACCCCAAAATATAACTCCATATCTGAGTAAAGATCCTACAGAGCCGTGATAAGACTTTAAAACTGCTTCGAGGTTAACTTATTTTGACAAATTATAATGTGCATAGGTAAATTTATTAAGCTACTTACATATTTCTTCAATATGAGGTTTCCATGTGAAATGACTATCAATTAGGAGGCCTAGAAATTTAGTTGTGTTTACACTTTCTATTTCAGTCTCCTTGTAACTGACTTTAATTTTTTGTCGGTTTAGGCGTTGATAACAATGCATAACTTTTGTCTTAGATTAATAATTTTTTTTTTTTTTTTTAAATACGTTACCGCCTTAGCCAGTGCTTCATTAATATTGTTTTGATAATTCATATTATTTTCGTGTTTTACAATGATCGTGCTGCCATCAACAAACAAAACCATTGGAGAATTAACTCCATTGGGTAAATCGTTTATATATAGTTAAAATAATAATGTTCCTTATACACTTCCTTGTGGTACGCCGCTTTAACAGTTCTCGCGCTGGATAAGTACTTTATTTCTGTTTTTGGTTTTTTGCATATTCTTGTGATCTCAGTATTTTGATGTTGGTCTTGTAAGTATGACTTAATTAAATCTAAAATCGGTCCCCTAATACTAAAGGCTGTTCATTTATCAATTATTATATTGTGATCTACGTAGTCAAACGCTTTGATCATGTCTGTATATATTGCACATATTTGTGTTTTTTTATCTACATTAATCATGATTGAGTCTAGGAAATCAAAAATAACCATATTAATTGTTTTGTTTTTCTAAATCCTTTCTCCTACTATCCCTGTGCAAAAGCAGCTCATTGCTATGTAGGTGCCATTTAATATCTACACATTGGTAGGTGTATTCCACTATTAAAACGTCCTAGGTATATGAGGTATATGGGTGGCTCTAGTGGGAAGGTCATCGGTGTTGCGTGTTGTCAATATGACTCCGTCATTCGAGAACTGTCTCCATAGGACCTACCATACCCTTGTTGCTTCCTGCTTATTTTTGAAAACGTAAGGTCAAGGTCTTGTTCGGTTCGATACAAATCATTTGAACAGGTGCCAAAATGGAATTAAATTGCTAAAGTATAAAATCATCGGTCACTATCTCTACTAAAAAATATCTTTAAGAAATTCTTTCAATTTTTTATTTTGCAAATTAGCTTATAGTTTATTATATTAGTATATGCCTTTTTAAAAATAAAAGTAATTAAATAAATAATATAAACTTATTAAAATGAAATAGAAACTAATAAAAAATAATTAAAATTATTATAAATACAATTGTATCTAGGTCGCTGTCTGTGGGCAAGGTACCCAAAAAGGTGGCGATGTTACCTCTTCGTTCGTTGAATAGCCAAACTTATTCCCTGGCAAAAGAAAGCGCTGGCTCTCGGGTCTCCTGTAACCTCAAAAAAAAAACAAAAAAATATTATTTAATTATCAATATTATTTTATTTTAATATTATTTTGGCAAATTATCCTTGACCAAAACTTAAACTCTTAATTTTGCGAAATTCTATTTGTGATGAAAAAGAAAGAATGTTTTGCGTAACTAATTTATTTGTTTAACTCTCCATTAATTTTGTTTAGGGATAATAGAAACAAATATCAGTTTGTCGAGATAACGACCGGTTTATTGACGAAAACGGTCACGATTAGGAGGGTAAAGGACATTAATTTGGTTTACGGCAAAAATCAAGATGTATACTGATAAAGTCTTACTGTTATTTGACATGATTTTACTAAAAACTAACTTTTTCCGGCGGTTCCACTCGCCCTAAATTCGGTTATCGGTGTAGGATTTCAACGGCAACTTCTCAATTATAGGTAGAAAAAACCCGACTCACACTTTACGTTTTCAAGCAAAACCAAATTTCATCTAAAGAGGTAACAGATATACAAAGTTACTTTTGCATTTAAATTATATATATGGATTCCGTAGTCAACATACAAGAACAAAGTCCGAACAATTTACTATGTTTTTGTCATGGCATCTTCTCTATTATGAAGTCCAAATTTTATGCTCATGAAGCGTGTCTATTGTTACCTTTTCATTACTGATGATCTAGTTTATGTGTGTATGACCTGCTGTTTGGATTTTTCCTATACTGATGTGCCTACATGATTTTGTGCATAGATAGGTTAAGTTAAGATGCATTTTGTTCTGTTCCTAAAGTTGGCTTAGATGGCATATAGTGGGCTGATGTCTCATTACCCTGTATGTGAATGCAAATCAAAACTGGTCCACTAATTCAAACTACTAATCTATAGAATACCTACTCAATATGGATTTAAGGAATTCCTTGATTAGTGTCGATTTTTTTTTATTTTTCTTGGAATATATAAAAAATATCTATCAGGTTAAATTATTTCAGAATTCAGACCACAAATCTTAAAGTTAATTGATAAAATTCAACTGTCTTCTTGTCTACATCTCCAACATCCTAAGACCTGCGTATACCTGCATATCAAGCAAGCATTTTCTAAAGATAAAAAGAGAATATAATCTAGTGATTATATCTAGTGTTAAGATCTTGCAATGAAACAACAGAACCAACTAGTGATGTCTGCAAATCGAATGTGCTTTACAGGTAATCAGTTTCAGGGATAGAATATTACCCAGGTGATTTGTAATCGAATTGAGAGCCTTTTATATAATAAATTAGTACCTTGGTATATTGCAAGTCAACTTGACATTGCTGTAAAGACTCCAAAAATCTACAGGTTTTAATGAAATTAAAGGCATGCATACTTAATTATTCCGATCACAGCTTGACTTAGCGAATAACTTCTAGGACAAAATAATCTTTACCAAAACGTAGATGGCATGATCAAGGGCAGCCGCTTTACTATCAGATCGTAAAAGAAATTGATGTTTCAAATTTTCCCGCTGTCTGGGTTACCACGGACAGAAACCAGTTGAGACACACTATTAAGTTAAAGATCGTACTATGATTAGTGGTTGATGAGGATTTCCGCCTCCGCAAGGGGTCGTCTACAAAAAAACAAGCTAATTTCGAGTCGGACTCTCACATCTGTGGTTTTCGACAAATTTTCTTAGATTTGTAATAACTTTTACTTACTTACTCTTATTCGAGTTATTTTCAAAAAAAAAAATTTTTTTTTGGTTACCTCAGTTTTATTACTTCTATTTTTTATATCTTATCTTTTTATTTTAACCTTATAGTGAATTTCTACGTAACTGTATTACAAAAAACTCATTTTAACGAGCAAAAATATTGATTGCTGCGCCCCTTAGCGAGTTAACACCGTAACACCAATCTCCACCATTGCCAATGGATTACAAACCCTCTACAGAAAACTTAATTTTAAACAATAAACGGATTCATGCAGGGCCCTTTGGCGTGTTAACATATAACTCTGATCTAAGAGACCCTGGTGGTCTACAGCTGTAAAACATATCTAGAAACCGGCTTTGAAATGACATCTATATATATCAAAAAATAGCATTGAAATCGGATGATTAAGTACTCAAAAGTCCTTAAGCACCCACTATTCTGGCTGCTGCAGCACCCCCTGGGGGTCCACAACCGCAAAATTCGAAGATCCTGCTCTGAAATAATATCTTTAAAATGCAAAAAACTGCAACTGCAAGTTTTGCCAGTGGTTTTCGAGGAAAAAGTATCAGTAACTGACATACATACACACATCCTCTAACCCTTAACGCATAAACCGACTCCTACGTTCCGTTCCGTCCGCCGTGATATTTTTTTATAATTTACGTAGGTACCTATTTGCTTAGAAATAAACATACAATCTGTGGATGATTTAATTTTATATTTCAGTTAAAAATAAAAGCTTTGATGAAATGACTTAAAGAAAAACTTTTTCACTTTATTAAGTTATCAAATCAAAAGCTAAGCTTAAGCTTTACTTCAAGTTTGAATAAAGTAATATTGGAGTAAACAAACGTAATCTAATTAGGTTTTTGTTTTGTGTCTTCAAAAGAGCCTAAAAAAGATAAACATAACTTATAAATAAATAAATAAAACGGCAAAGTGCGAATCGTAATCTTATTAAATAAGGGTTCAGAGTATTAGATTTATTTTGGTTATCTGAATAACTTGTGATATTTCATAAAAAAAGTTTCTTAAATAGTTCTTCAAAATATGTACATAAAAATATTTATGAAAATTAGGCTGTAACATCGTCCAAAAGCTGACGTAGTTTCTAACCGCGAGTGTTCCACAACCTTTAAAACCTTTCAAGTTTAGTTTTTATGGTCGGTTTTCTACCTTCTACTAGTAAATAACTTATATGTAGTTGTCTTCGTAGACAAAGAATAAGTGCGAATTACGTTATTACGTCAAAAAGAAGTCCCGCAAATGAACTCGCGAAAAATATTTAAATGTCTAGTATATTTTGTTATAATTGGTATAATTTAAATGTCTAGACATAAGATTATGTTCAAAAGGCAGCTTTTCTTTTCTAAAATGAGCCCCGTGAACTTGAAATATTAATTATCTTAAATCACTCTTGACTTCAAATGTGTGTTGACTTTTCTCAAGCTTTGTAAACTGAAGCTTAAATAAAACGTGGCTTTTTTAATCCTATTTATATTATAATTGTATAAGAAAATTTAGAGTAAGTAAAAGAGTAAGTAATTGTATACGCATAATAGGGAGTAAAATTTGGTCCCGTGGCTCGAGGTACGTGCCAGGTAACCTCATCGTGAGTCAAATTCTTGCCTGTCTCTTTGGGATACGTCTTGGGAGAACGGCGAGGCTGACCGGTGTACCCTGGCCGTTGATTGAGTAATTTGCCTCTAACTGCTCACTAATGGCTAATTACCTTTACTGGAGGAACGCTCCAATGAGCCCAAGGCGTGGGCCCGTTCGGATGCGGAGGCCGCTTGCGGCTAGGTGGTAGGTTGTGGTGGGAAGGGAATGTTTGGGCCTCATTCCTTTCGCGGCCGAGGTGGGGCTGCGGTGGAAGAGTTTGCGGCAGGGTGAAGCGCGGTGGCATGGGTGAGTGGCAGAGTCAGATTGCCACTCATTCTACCCACTGTGATCGGAGTGGGGCCGCGATGGAAGAGTTGTGTTGGTGTTTCGTTGCCTCTCAGCCTGCTTAGCGCAGCCACAGTGGTACTGCACCGCAAATGCAGCGGGAAGGATGTTGCTACTGCTGTAGCCGAGGCCCCGGGCCGGAGGCTTGGAAAAGACTCTCGTCCACATACGATAGGGATGGGGGAGATGCCGAGCCATGTGTTCTCAGCCCGGCTTCTCTGAAAGGGGAGGGGAAGCGGCACTGTTTTGAATGTGCCGCCACCGGAGGCGTAATGGTAATAACCTGTGCGCTGTCGTTGCAGCGCATGGGTATCCGTTAGGATTTCCAAAGCAAAAAAAAATTGTCCCTTGGCTAAGTGGGTCGACTGCTGAATCGAGTTTGATTCCTGCACAAGAGAAAACAATATGTGAAGCTAAGCACACTCGAATGAAGTCAGTCTTTGGATGGGTGATCGACTAGTCGCGCATTTTGCTGAGCTCTTTTGTGATTCGTTGGGCACGTTAAACAGTCTGTCCTGGCTTTTTTCATTTAACAGCAGTCGTTAGCAAGCAAAGCCTCTATAGGCAGCCTAAAATATATAAAATAACAGTCGAGTTGCCGCTATTTCAAAATAAAAATTCGCAGTTTTTCTGCTAAAAAAACCTTTTTAAATAATAAATAATAGTAAATAATAGTACCAACGTAGATAATACAAAGCTCTTACAATAACTGCAATTCTCTGCACGAGACATCACAAATGTCTGTTGTCTTCAGTTATGGAAAAAGCTATGTGTATTCATAGATATTGATATTATATGAAAATTTTGTTTTTAATTGTTATGGTCTCAGAATGGAACTATTGGAATCAGCCAAAAAGTAATCACAAAAAAAACTCAACTCACCGCTACCTGCAATTTATCAACAGCATAGACTTTGACTTGATCTCAGTGACAAATAGAGATAAATAATGAAGAGTCCTCGAGCAAGCGACAGAGTTCATAAATTACAAAGATGGAAGGCCATCACTGAGGGCCGACTCCTACATTAATCTTAGTTTTAGCACTGTTTTGGTTTTAGTAATTTATTATTAAATGATTTGAAATATCATTAAAAATAATAAATATAGTCGCTGGTTTTTTAATTGTTTCATAACTTGAAAGTTTTATTATTAATCAACCATATAAGGAAGTCATCAATTCAATCCGTATATCCTTCTATATATACATATTTGTATATATTACTCTATGTGGGCTTCTTACTAGATGTGTCAAATTTCATAAGTGGACGAATGTATGTATGTACGTGTCTATGTAAGACCCTTTTTCTCAGGAAATCGTGAAGGTATCAAGTTGAAATTAATATCAAAAACTAAGATCCATGGTCCCTTGAACTTGAATACGGTCGAAATACGGACATTTGTCGCATATTTTGTCATACACAAATAAATCAAAACCTATGGGATACTTCCCGTCGTCCTAGAATTATGAAATTTTACACGAAGCAAGGTCTTACTTCACAAGTATAGCGAAAAATCCGAAATTCGTTAATTGATAGTTATAACACATTAAAAAAAAATTTTGTCTGTCTGACAATATCCTCTTACTCAACACCGGGTAGAGGTATCAAGTTGAAATTAATATCAAATAGTAAAGTCTACATTCACTTTATGTTGTAAATAAATCAAGCTTCTAAGTCAATACAATAAAAAAATATATCTAAAATACAATTATTTTCGTCGCATATTCTGACAAAATAAATCAAGACCTATGGAGTTTTAAACTACCTAGAATCATGAAATTCAGGAATAAGTAATACCATGTAGCACACATAAAGAAAAAAATCAGAAGACCTTGAATGTGTTGTTGTATCACAAAAAACAATTTTTTTGCGATTTGCAGTTAGTAAACTAATCGCGACCTATGTCGATGTATTGGGACAACAGTTAAATTCGTCCCTCAATACAGTTTACCTTTTACGAAACCCTCTGTGCGTTAGTCTGATTGACACTTGACCGGTTTTTTATTGAATTGCAAACTTTTCAACTTAGGGAACAGTGCTGGTTTTATAAAACTCGGTTCAGTAGTTTTCAAGATATTAACTGTTAAATCGCTAGAAAAACATGTCGTCGATTTAACTTTGTGCCTAAAAAATTATTGACTCGTATCCTCAGTGAATATTTTTGGCATCCAACTTCAAGGAGAAGAAAACACTTAGCTATGTAGGTGTGCGTATAATCTTTATACCTACTATGGCTTGATGTGTGTGTGTGAGGTATATTTTTACTTTCTAGTAAAGCTATGAAGCTTGTATAATTTTTTTTTTAATACTAAATATTTTTTATATAAAGGTATCAGTAAACTATTTTAAAAGGAAAACGTTGTAAGAAAATGTTTGCATCTAGCAATTCATCTATACGGACACAAGCATATATTTTACGTTTACCCTTTTAATTGCTGCAGTTTAATTTATATTTTTTTAAGGCCCGTAATTTATTTGAACGATTACAGCTATTGTTTTTACACGTACGTACTTTCAATCGTTTTATGACACATAAAATACAGACACACAAACAGAAATAAAAAACAATGTTGTATTACTTACCTCAATAATTGAAAATGCCAAAATATCTTTAATTTTATAATTTGAAGAATATATTATAGCTGAGAAAACTACAGATTTTTCCCTGAAGCTAAGCAATTTCACGGTTTAAAAGATTTTACTTAAAAAAATAAGTTTCAGCTTTTAATTAGCATTTACTGTAGGAGGAGGCTTTAATTAAAGTAGTCGTACGTCGCTAATTGTATAACTTCTCATTAAGCTGCAATTTGTGAGCTATAATTAAAGCGAAAATTTAAAAAAATTAGATTTTCAAACAATTTTTACTATTTTTATTAGAAATTAATCTGGCACTCTTTTTAAAAAAAAAACCGAGAAAATCGAGATTTTCAACGTTCGGTCACGTGTTAGAGCTTATCGTTCGCGGAACTGTGTCTCTTTGTATGCTTTAATAGTGTAATGTAATGTAATAGTGTAAGCCGCTGGTCGAAACCGCACAGTTTTGCTAAGCTATGCCTAAGCCTTAAAGGTAAACTCCGCAGATTTTGCCATAATCTCTGGTTTCCTAAATTTTACTTTACATGATTTCAGAAAAAAATCGTCCAGGTGCGAGTCGGACTCGCGCACGAAGGGTTCTGTACCATTATCTATAAAAAAAGGCAAAATAACACGTTGTTTGTATGGGAGCCCCCCTTAAATATTTGTTTTATTTAAATTTAATTATTTATTTTTAAAGTGACTATATAACTAAATATTCTGTGAATATTTTAAGTGTCTACCTGTTGCCGTAATCAGTATCGAGCAAAATCGAGCAAAAAAAATCACGTTTGGTGTATCGGAGCCCCCTTAAATATTTATTTTATTCTGTTTTTTAATATTTGTTGTTATAGCGGCAACAGAAATACATCTTCTGTGAAAATTTCAACTATTTTAGTCTATAACGGTTCATGAGATACAGCTTGGTGACAGACGGACGGATGGACGGACAGCGAAGCCTTAGTAATAGGGTTCCTAATTACCTTGCAGGTACTTAACCCTAAAAAGAAATAAAATTTAAGAGCTAGCCTTTTTTAGTTTTATGGGATTCTAATAAGCTATTATTTTTAGCGGCCCGTCTCGGCTTTGCACAGGTGGCCTTTCTTTAAGTATTTTAGAATAAACTTAGAGTAAATGTACCTTTATGCATGAAATTAGTATTTTTTTACCTCTAAATGTTTTTTCCTTGAAAAAAAGAAAAATATTCAATGTCGGTTGGGATCCGCTGCGTAGGAAGAAAGGGAGCCGACCTGAACTGGGGCCACCGTCTTTCCCCCTCATGACTGACCGCCAGCGCGGCCTTTCCCATCATTAATGCGCGCGCAGTACCTACTTGATCATTATTTTGCTGCGATGTTATTTTAAAACTGCGATATCTCCTAAGATTTTCATTGAAATAAAATAATGTAGAGGGCAATTTCGTTTTGAAACATTCTTCATTGGTGCTCCGCTCCTATTGGTCCTAGCATGATGATATATAGCCTTATAGACTTTCTCGATAAATGGGCTATCTAACACTGAAAGAATGACCAGTAGTTATCGGACCAGTAGTTCCTGAGATTAGCGCGTTCAAGCAAACAAACAAATCTTCAGATTTATATATATATTAGTATAAATATTTTTGCAAAGGTTCCGGAATTTCTTGTATTGGGCAACTTCAAAGAAATATAAAAAAACAATGGCTTATCCGAATGTCATAAAACTAAAAACCGCAAGCCCTTATATTTTTGTTCATCAAAATACAAAGTAGAGTTCACGAAACACCGAAAATTAAGGCAAACAATCTTTTGTATGAAAAACAATCTACTTTATAACCCTTAAAAATCGCTAACAAGACACATACATAAGTTGTTCTTTAGAGTCGTCAAGAATCGATTCACTGGAAGACTCGACGAGTAACAGCCTTAAGAACAGACTGAGTTTCGAAAACCCTTAGTACTTGCTATGTAAAATGAAAAAAATGATATTGTACGACAGATTTTACAAAATAAAAATAAAAAGTATAATAATTACCCGCTGTGTATTTATTTACGTTTCAGGACTATGAAATGCATAGTTATTGACCTTAACCAGAGCCATTCCTCATTCTCTACAGCTATGTCGTATATGTTCTACGATGTCTGTTATATTGCACTTATTAAGAGAAACATTTACACATTTGTTTATAAGAAACAATATTCAAAGTTAAGCAAAGTCGGCTTGGTCAGTGATTGGATGGGTGACCACTTAGCGGCACATCTTGCATCCTTTTGGATACCAAAAAACAAATATAACATAAATCATAACTAAAAAAGGCGGCGTGCTTTCGCCATTTCTCTGGAAAATTGTAGTGGACGACTTGCTGAAACGCTTAAACTACAGATGCTACTACACGGTTGGTTATACAGACGAAGAAGTTTTCTAACATGATCTGAACATCAATATATTGACAACCTTAGGTAGCCACAACACTATCTTCCAGGCAAAATGTGTTGGGATTACCCGAGGGGCAACCGCGGTACTGTCTAGAAACATAAGCGATCTCTTGATACGCATTGTCTCCGACAGCGCCGCTGTGCTATAAGCTAATAATAACAACTTCATCAATAGCGGACTAATCCTGGAGTGTCACAGTGAGCTGCAGAAAAATGCACTTGAGAATCAGGCCACTCTTCAGTGGATACGTTGCTACAGTGGCTCACTGGGTACGTATGCAGCAGATCAACTGGCAAAGAGGGGATCAGACACTATAATAATGGCACCCGAACCGATTGTACCGATATCCTTGCCCAATTAATTTGGTTGTTATATGACAGAACCACATAACAACCGAAAAACAGTGGGCAGAACAAAGGGACTGCAGACAAGCTAAAGCTGCTGTCGCACAAACTACTGCAACTCAGTAGGGAAAACCCTCCGCCACATAGCTGACATATAACAGGTCACTGCCAACTAAATAAACATCTCTCAAACATCGGCATCACTGGTAGTCCCCTATGTGGAAGCTGTCTGGATGCCGGGGCGACACCAGCTTACGTGACCTTGCACAGCAAAAGTGTAAGCAATCAACGGGTAAAGCTTCTAAATAGTCCGGAAACCTTGAGTGAGTCACTGAGGAGCATCAGACACCTCCTAGATTTCTGGACAGAGCTAAAATAGCATGAGTAGCCAACTACAGACAGATTGGTTACTTACGTACAATGGCCCAATTGTCAGACTAAGTGCGGACAACATACGCCTACTAACTTTATTCTTGTTTCTGCCACCACCTTAGAAAAAGTTGTCTTAGAAGAGAGGTATTTGGAGGTTGGCGACTTTTAATCATAAAGAAAAGAAGTTATTTCACACATATTAGAAAAAAAAATAAACAACAATTCCAATTCCAATTTCCAATTTCCTTGAACTTTTCGTTCACCTCAGAATACATCGCACGTAGGTAATATCTCTAACTTCCTTTTTGAAATGAGTTTCAGCCAGTTTCAGCCTTTTTATGAAAATTCTGTTTAGCAAGAGTTCAATAAAGATAGCAAGTAAGGAGTACGTCGACTAAAAGATATTTCAACGCAGTATAAAAGTGTCGCACAATAGAATTGAGTCATAAAGCTGAGTAAAATGAAAGTTTACTGAGAATTTTATATTCTCTTTGATGCTGTGTTTATTTAGTGATAACTTATTTTAAACATTTCTATTTTGAAGCATATACCACTATTATACGTAGAATAAACTCTTAAAAAAAAAACTAGTTATATTTTAAAATCTAATAATTACGGTTCCGTTTTCAAATAATTTCGTTATTCGCGTCCGTATGTCACAGTTTGAGCCTTTTGATACTTTTAATTTTATCACGGAAGTTTACTGTCAGGCGTCTTGTGTGCACGGCCACACGGTTTTAACTAAACTGTACATTACATGACAGTCTAACGAACTAAAAAACAAACTCGCGCACAAAGGGTTCCGTACCATTAGCAAAAAAAAAATTTTTTTTTTTTTTTTTTATATTTGAGTTGATTGAATTAAAGGTAAATTGCGGTTTACGATTTATGACGTATTAAAAAAAACTACTTCCTAGATCTCGTTCAAACTAATTTTCGGTGGAAGTTTGCGTGGTATTGTACATCATATATTTTTTTTTAGTTTGATCATTCTCTTATTTTAGAAGTTACAGGGGGGACATGCATATTTTACCACTTTGGAAGTGTCTTTCGCGCAAACTATGCAGTTTAGAAAAAAATTATATTAGAAACCTTAATATTGTTTTTGAAGACCTATCCATAGATACCCCACACGTATGGGTTTGATGAAAAAAAATATTTGAGGTTCAGTTTTAAGTATCCCCAAATATATTTTTTTGCTATTTTTGTGCGAAAATCTTAAAGCGGTTTACATAATACATCGAATTATTAAATTTCAACAGTATAGTTCTTATAGTCACGGAAAAAGTGGCTGTGACGTACGGACGGACAGACAGACAGACATGACGAATCCATAAGGGTTCCATTTTTTGCCATTTGGCCTTAGATGGGTAAGAACTTCAAATTCATTACTGAGTCAAACTTATATTAATTTTGTATCTCTCTCTCTCTCTTTTTTTTGACTATTTGTTCTAAATATTTGGCAAAAAATCACAATACCAGAACCTTATCACGTAAAGAGGCTCGTTGCACCAGTGATTTACGTTTAACAGTTAAAAATAGTAATGTAAAGCACTCCCCTATTTTAATGAATGAGAATGAGCTCCCTGCCAAGGTTTTCTGCAAGGACTACAGTATGGAGTTCTTCAAGAAAGAAGTTATTAGATTTCTGAAGGGTCGGCAACGCGCAAGTGATACCCCTGGTGTTGCAAGCGTCCATAGGCTACGGTGACCGCTTACCATCAGGCGGGCCGTAAGCTTGTTTGCCACCTTAATGGTATAAAAAAAAAAAAAAAAAAAAAAAAAAAAAAAAAAAAAAAAAAAAAAAAAAAAAAGTTGCGTCATGCAGATTATGTACTTTTGGCACCTTAGAATTCTAAAACTAGATCACCTAAAACTTAGTTCTTCCTACTTGCTTAAACAAGGTTACCCGAAAGTAGTGCTTCAAGAACTTTGGAGAAGCAGGGAGCTTTTACGAACAGTCTCTAGCATACCAGACTTCGGATTTCGAGAGAAAAATATATGCAAGTAGGTTTTACCTTTTGAGACCCGCCCGAAAAAGTTACCAATAAGCTCCTGAGACCAAGCGGTGTTTAAAAT
The DNA here is from genome assembly GCA_946406115.1 of Apoda limacodes. NCBI lineage: Eukaryota > Metazoa > Arthropoda > Insecta > Lepidoptera > Limacodidae > Apoda > Apoda limacodes. The sequence continues at coordinate 23,203,031 of OX291551.1, read as the reverse complement.
TCCGCCAAAACATCCTAATTCGCCAAAATAGCTTATAACTCTGAAAATATGGGTCAGATCAATAGGGAAAGCTTTACTCCTATCCAAAATGGTTTATAACTAAATACTAAATTATTTATAAATAGGTACAACAATGGGCCTAGGCTATATAGTAAAAAATAAAACAAACCCTTAACAGCTTTAGTCCAAAATGTAGCCTTGTCAGTATTTTGCAGGGTTCCGCACCCAAAGAGTACCAACGAAGCTCTTTAACTAAGTCTACACTATTGATCTGTTTGTCCGACTACTAAATGGCTTATTTTAAACTAAAGATGACAGATTTCTTTATAATAATAATAAAAAAAAAACAAAATATAAAACTTAAGTCTCTTTACATGAATAAAGTTATTGTTGTTTTTAATTTATCTTAAAAACGTTAACACATACAAACTTAAACTTAAAACGATTATACTATAATATATACAACAAAGTTCCTTAGAATATTCAAAAGCTATTTAAAAGTAAATGTAAAGCTCTTCTCAAACAACAACTTTGTAAAAAGCATACTACAATATTTCCAACTATGTAAATAATAAAAATATATGGGACTGAAGATACTCAATTGCAGGACGCGTAGGTAAACCAATTTAAAATAGAAATAATATAATTTTTTTATTTTAAGCATTGTTGTGTTTGTATTTTCTATATAATTATAAAAATAGCATTAAATCAGATAAATACATAGTTATATATGTTTAAATTGATGCTCCATTTCCATCTTCAAAGTGTTCCGGCTCCGTCTTTACAACCAAGGGATCTAATTCGCCTTCTTGTGCCTCTTAACCTTATGAAAACTGCTCTTATCAAAGATATTTGTACTTTTGTTCTCAGCCAGTAAATTATTTGAAAGTATACTTTTCCACATTTCTTGTTTAGTTTAGATTTAGTTTTTCTTAAAAGTGTAACTTTCGAGTTTCTTGTCTGAATCTTTTTGGTAAAATCAACATTGTGAACCAGACGGTGTGTGGGAGGTCTTAATAAAAAATATTTCATAACTTAAAAAAAATAATGAAAATCTACCAAGTGCGTGTCGGGTCCTTGCATTATGCATTGGTATGGAACCCTCAGTGCGCGAGTCTGACTCACACTAAGCGGTTTTCTTTTCAACACATATTTAGGTAATTGCAGCATCGAACACACTTTTACTAAAACTTTAGCAGCTCCGACACAGCATGGGGGTGTGCTTTGCTTTTCACTAAATATCCATATTTATATATGGAGCCCGAACTTTAATATTTTAAATGCGAAAGTTATTTGTTTGTTTGTAATTCCTTTATGTCGCAATGGAACATCCAATTTAGCTAAAATATGGCATACAGATAGGTTTATAACCAGGAATATTCAAAAGTTTCTGCAGGAATAACTTAACCGAATTTCCCGTGCGCGAACTATAGTTACAGCTTAAATTTGTTCTAGCAAACTTTCTTACTATTTATAATCAAGTTGTTGCCGTAAGACCCGCAGGCAAAAGCTAATATAATGTTTACTCGACCTAACAACTCATTTAAGCTAACCTACGAATGGTTATCTCGTTACATAAACGTGCTAGGTAGTAAGGAAGGTAGAAACGGTTTGTTTCGCTTAAAGCTAAAAGCCTCCCTAACTTTAGTCATTGGATTTTTTGATTTAGATTCCATTTTCAGTTTTTGATATATTGTTTATTTTACTTGTCTTTTTTATTCGTATCATATTATCTTACTTTTAGGGGCATACGTTCTACAATCGTACAAAATTTTAAATCATTACCATTAATACCCAAAAGAAGCAAAGCTGTAACACGCAGTTATTAAAGTTTTACCACAAGTAACTTTTCACCAAATTAAGTCTAAACCCCAAGAATAATACTATACATAATTGAAACAGCTATTGCCATCTGTTTTGCAAGAAAGACATCGTGTTTAATTACTTTCAAAAAATCGCCACCTAGTGGTCAACTCTCGTAAGAACATAGTAAAGTGCTACCAAAGTAGTTACTAATAAGTGGCAATAGATGTCAGTTATAATGATTTAGTAAAGTCTAACACTATTATACGTCGAGATGTCTATAAAAATTTGTTTATCTACACAGACGGTTTGCTAATTCAACAATAACACAACAAAAAATTCAAAAGTTCTTACATTAATCGAGTGCTATGTGAACGAACTGTAGCTAAAGCAATGCTTGATATAGCAAACTTCCGTATCCAGTTTTTTTTTCAACGGAGGTTTTTGCAAGGATAATTCTCATACAGTATTAGGAAAAGTTCAAACAATAAATAATATAATAAAACTATTATATACAACCTATTCTCCACTGTGCACTTAGATTTTTTCTTTAGGATCTCTCTAGGTTGGCATAATACGCAAGTAACGCTTTTAATATTGCAAGCGTTAATATGCTTGTTTGCCACCTTGGTAGTACAAAAATATATAACCGTAAATATATAGTTTGTTATAGGTGACAATAAATCTAATATATTTAAACTAGCAATTATTGTACATATAATTGATCTGGGTAAAATTTTGTATTCAGATAAGGTTTTATTTTTTAATTTTACCTTCCTATGAAGTTGTATTTTTTGTAAAAAAAAAAACGCCGAGCAAAGTTTAGACGCTCAGGTAACTACTGTAAGACATAAGCATAGACTAACTGCGTATGAAATTAAAGCTGTGCCTAGGAAAATACCCAGGGTATCTGAGTCTGAACAAATACTGTGCAGGACGCATGCGTGGACTTATCGATCCCTTCAAGCCTCGTCTGGGGCTTGTATCACTTGTCCCGTGGTAACAAATTGGTGAGTACACATTCTAAATTTAAAAGTGAGAAAAAAATGATATTTTTTTTTAAATCAGGACATTAAAACGTTCCGTTGTAATCGTGCTTACAAAAATTACGTGCATGTATCTCGCAGTAGCCCTTATTATCATTATCGCGAGCTTAATCCGGCTCCAAGTAAGTACTTATGTTAAGCTTTTTTGAGTAATTAACTTAGACGTTACTTGAAATAGATTTGTGGATTAGGAATGATTAGAAGTTAGTGTTAAATTGCTTGGTTGGTGGAAGTTGTTGTGATAGAGCCAAAATAAAACCAAAATTAAAAGATATTGCGTCTTGAAATGACCTTCAAGTGCGCTGTAATTATTTTCACTTATTTATTACAAACCTGTTAGATGTTAGTGTAAAATTTAGCAATAAAGAAAAAAATAGCTATGAATTAACTTAAGCAGGGACTTATTAAAGTATGTATCTAGTAAAACGTAAGTTTTTTTTTATTTCTTATACTATGTTTGTATTTCAAGAACTTGTGTATTATAGATGCATAACATAGATGTGTGTGTTATCATAAGCCATTCGTATATATTAATAAGGATTAATACAACTTGTTTTATTTTTAGAAGATAACTTTTAATGTAGCTCTTGTCAAGACCCACAAATTGGTCGCATATTAATTCAGAATATTACCCTATTATAAAATAGAACCTCTTGTATCTTGAATTTGGGAACTGTGTTTCGCTATATATTTTACATCAGTTTTATATAATAAACTAAGTATATACTGATATTAAATTGCCACGTATATCAAAATAGCCACGTCACAACAAGAACGCAACAGGTTTGGAGTCTGCGCTCTTGCAATTTGCCGGCAAAACATTGGATCGATAATCTTCTTTCCGCCATATTGGCGTTGATACATGGTCGCCAATTCATCATACAAAACATTTATGGTAGCACTAGTCGTGCCCGCAGCTCTGCCTGCGCTGAATTCTGTTATCGGTTTGGGAATCCTACGGCAACTTCTTTATTATAGACTACTGTCGGTAAGAAAGATTGTAATAGCAAGCTATAACTGAAGGTTTATAAGAATTTAGTGAAAGTTGTTCCTGCTCAAACTTTTCCAAAATCGTGCAGCTAGTGAAGCGTAAAGGGTTACGAACACACAAACTTTAGCATTTATAAACTTAGTGTAATACATAAAAACTATGGTTGAAGCTTGTGACTTACACGCATGCTAGTGAAATTCATTATTCAGTATAACATATCGCAATGTTCAATACTGTTACTACTCGGAATCCATAGACGTAACAACAAGTAAATATATATATATATATATATACCTATAAAGTTAAAGTGTATAAATGGACTATTTATTATCTCATCTGAAACAAAAAAGGGACATATGAATCTGATGTTTGAAATAAGTAAACAAAAAAGTTTGATGATGTACAGTACTCTTTAACTATAGTTATTCAGTATACTGAACTGATCCAAAAAACTCTATTTCTTAGTAGAATAGCCTATATTTTGTTTTGGTTTGGAAAAGATTTGGCTTCAATCCGGCTATTAATAGATATTTGTTACTCAAGTAGGAAAAAAAAATGCACGGTCTTCACATTGCAACGAAGCATTGAATTTTGGCACAGAAATCGTTGGAGGGGCTGAGACGGATATAAAATACTTTCAATCCTGGTTGAGAGTTCCCATAGAAGCATTTTTTTTTCTGCGGGGCCTTACGTTCTAATTGTCTAATACATTATATAATAATAATATGTATGTTAATTTAGTATGCTAAATATATTTTTATGTACAGTCAGAAGCTCATTTTGAGCTTTCTTATTAACTTTTCTAAATATAAAAGACGTTTAATTGTAAAAAGTATGTTTTGAAATTTTATTGACAGTTAAGAGACACTACTCACAGTGGACAAACTACTCACAGTGGACAAACTACTCACAGTGGACACACTACTCACAGTGGACAAACTACTCACAGTGGACACACTACTCACAGTAGACAAACTACTCACAGTGGACACACTACTCACAGTAGACAAACTACTCACAGTGGACACTATTCACAGTGGAGAAACTACTCTCATTGTAAATATTAATTGTAAAAAGTATGTTTTGAAATTTTATTGACAGTTAAGAGACACTACTCACAGTGGACAAACTACTCACAGTGGACAAACTACTCACAGTGGACACACTACTCACAGTAGACAAACTACTCACAGTGGACAAACTACTCACAGTGGACACACTACTCACAGTGGACAAACTACTCACAGTGGAAAAACTACTCACAGTGGACACACTACTCACAGTAGACAAACTACTCACAGTGGACACACTACTCACAGTAGACAAACTACTCACAGTGGACACTATTCACAGTGGAGAAACTACTCTCATTGTAAATATTAATTGTAAAAAGTATGTTTTGAAATGTTATTGACAGTTAAGAGACACTACTCACAGTGGACAAACTACTCACAGTGGACAAACTACTCACAGTGGACACACTACTCACAGTAGACAAACTACTCACAGTGGACAAACTACTCACAGTGGACACACTACTCACAGTAGACAAACTACTCACAGTGGACAAACTACTCACAGTGGACACACTGCTCACAGTAGACAAACTACTCACAGTGGACAAACTACTCACAGTGGACACACTACTCACAGTAGACAAACTACTCACAGTGGACAAACTACTCACAGTGGACACACTACTCACAGTAGACAAACTACTCACAGTGGACACACTACTCACAGTAGACAAACTACTCACAGTGGACACTATTCACAGTGGAGAAACTACTCTCATTGTAAATATTAATTGTAAAAAGTATGTTTTGAAATTTTATTGACAGTTAAGAGACACTACTCACAGTGGACAAACTACTCACAGTGGACAAACTACTCACAGTGGACACACAACTCACAGTAGACAAACTACTCACAGTGGACAAACTACTCACAGTGGACACACTACTCACAGTAGACAAACTACTCACAGTGGAGAAACTACTCTCATTGTAAATATTAATTGTAAAAAGTATGTTTTAAAATTTTATTGACAGTTAAGAGACACTACTCACAGTGGACAAACTACTCACAGTGGACACACTACTCACAGTAGACAAACTACTCACAGTGGACAAACTACTCACAGTGGACACACTAATCTCATTGTAAATATGAGATATATTGTAACCGATATTATATAGCTCCCTAATAGTACCTACTTTTCGTCTCCTTTATCCATATACAGAGAGAGTTACTTTCGTGTCTGTCTGTTACCTCTTCATGCATAAACCGCAACCGATTTAAATGAAATTTGGTACGGAGATAGTTTGAGTCCCGGGAAAGGACATAGGATAGATTTTATAAAGAAAAATTCAAAAGTTTCCGCGGTAAAAACTATAACCAAGCTTACACGAACTATAGCATGCAATAGCAAACTTCATTAGTATAATAAAAAAGGAGTTGACGTAGAAATTCCACGCTGATAACCGAATTCAGGGCGGGAGGAGCCACTGGCAAAATCTAATTGTTATATACGCATTAATAATGGCTTGCATATTATTTTAGATAAGGAATAGCAACACATGTTTGTCAACACATGGTTCAAACGCCTTCGCTAACGAAGCAGAAACGACAAAAAATATGGCTCCCTTCCTAGCGATCGTAACTAACTTCATTGCTGTCCATGTTTACTTTCAAAAAATGAATTATAATATTATTTTTCATTTTTAAATAGTTCAATAAAATCTTATCAAAACAACAAAATGGCTTAAGGCAATCCACATTTGAACCTGCGCCAAAATGATGAGCTGGTGGAGCTGTTACCATCGAGCCAATTTTTACATAGATAACGTCGTGAAATTATGGATATTATTTTGCTTTATGACTACGTTCATTACGAACAACTTTCGTAATAACTGTAATTGTGTGAATAACTAGATATACACGGGCGTATGCCACGCGATATGGTTTTCTTATTCTATATGGACTTTTGTAACAAACTGTAATTTACCCGTTCCTTACTACGTATCTGTAATATGTATGTACATGACCCCTTTCGAATCTGTAACATACGTAATTTCCCATCAGTTACTTCCGCGCCGATACGCACTTACGCCTGTTTACGCAATTTCACATCGGCGCGGCGGCGCCGCCTTCCAATATACGTCTCTATAAAAAAAATTAATGCATTTGATGGATTCTTGTTTGTTTATATTCACTCAATTGCTACTGTACTTTTGAATTTAACAGCTTTTGTGAGGTATTTATTTCTAGGTTACACAGGATGTAAATTATATTTGACAAGAAGGTCCATTAAAAAATATCGTCTTTATTTTATTTATAGATTTTTATTTCATCTGGTAAGTAGGATTAGGTCCCACGACGACGACTTTTTCCACGGCAGCCATTTGAGCACAGATTTACCCATCAAGTGGTTCTGTAAGCATATAGTGTCCTACCTTTTAGTACTTCAGCTACCTAATCAAGTTATGTTGGTGACTTTAGTTCTTCCGTAAATTTTCTCATTACTAATTGGTTTCATTGTGCTGAGACACTTAGTTCTCTCCATAGCTAGCTGAGCGACATTGAGTTTTGACCAGTAGTTAGTGACCACATATCTGCATCGTAACACATTTTACAAGTTGTAACCCTTAAACTGGTGATTAAAGACTTGGTTATGGGACAAATATAAAACTACCTTAGTCCAAATATTGTATCAAAGTAACTACACAAAACATCGTATATGAAACTAGACTACGTTATACTAGCATTAATTAGACTTATATTTGGAAAGAATATGCAAGTGGCCCCAAAAAAAGATTTTTCAGTGTTTCGTTTAGATTTACGTTTCGTTTTACATTACTTAAAATCTGAATATTTATAATATACGATAAATTTAATGGATGGAGATGAAACGCTTAATTTTATTTGAAAACATAAAATCGATAGTGAAGTGACTGCTGATGGGCGTGTATCGTTAGACATCGACCCGGATCCAGAATCCCGGATCCAATCGACAGCGTTGTGACTAAAATATTAATGAGATTGCGCTTCTGATAAGTTGTTTGCTTACTGTTTTAGGTTTTCATATGATTTTGAAATTTATTGATTTTCAACTAAAGTCCAAATTGGTTTATATACGAGTTTTAATACTTTGATGTATGTAATGCTCAAAATAAAATCTAAAGTTGGTAAATCTTCTTAAAGTTAATATATTGTAAGATTCATTTGTCTTTGCTACAAAATTTATATGCATGGCAAAATAGAACAAATATATCACTGGAATCATTTCAACAAAAGAGTTTATTCCGAAATCGTGCCATTTAAATTTCAAATAGATTATCTAATGATGAGTTTGAGGAGAAATTACAGCTAATCAACCACAATTGCTGTTATCGCATAAATAAACATTGTTTACGCAATCAAACAACATAACATCATATAATATCATCAAAACTAAAAAATAATAACTTTTAAACAAAAAAAAAAAAAAACAACCGGCTTCAAAAAGATGCACTAAAAAGGTAAAATAAATTACTTATTTCCAAAAATCTAATCTGAATTACAGTTCGAAGTAAGTGTCTATGTGCCTAACGGTTTATCAAACACATTACTTGCACGAAACCAACTTCATACTGTAATTAAGATCAGATTTTTGACAATAAGTAATTATTTTTACATTTTAAGTGCATCTTTTTGAAGCCGCTTTTTTTTTGTCATTGAATATAAGACCTATCGAATACAGATTTTTTTACTAAAGGTGGCAAAAAAGCTTACAGTCCTCCTGGTGGTAAGCGTTTACCGCAGCCTAGTGACGCGTACAACACTAGGGGCATTACTCGCGCTGTTCAGACACTTGATAACTATATTCACCTCTTTCTTGAATGAAAACCGTAGTCCTTGGAAAAAACTCTAAGCAGGAAGTTCATTGCGCAACCTGAGCGTTCGCAAGCCGAAGTTCCTCTGAAACCGCGCTGTGTGTGATCATTTATCTAAGGTGGGAGGATATATTTACTGCCGATAGTGAGCAGTGCTATAATAAGCCCTGGCCATTATTTAAAACCATTCCTCAAAACACATCCCATCATACAAGGGACTTGAGTTCGATACGGTTTGTGTGTCAGTGATGGGAGATAATAGCGATTGCCTTGTAATTTGTTGGATCTAATCTATCGCCCCTTTTGGGCACCATATGCACATTCGTAGTCTTTCACGAAGACGGAAATTGTCTAGTGAGGTAGGAAAGCGCAAAGAGGCGCATGAGTACAAGACAACTCAGGATTTTGTTTAAAGAAGTTTTTAGTCTAATAAGGATTCACTGGACACTACTACACAGACAAGAGGACAAAAGTTGCCGTACTAGAACTGCCGAAGCTCGGCCCGGATAATAAGATTGCTGGCATGGCCGGTGGAAAGTCCCCTGATCCCCCTCTACCTACGTAATCACAGAAGTAGGTAAAAGGTGAAAAGGTGTAGTAGTAAACCAAATGAACTAGAGAGTATTTATTTCATCTCTTTAATATAAATAGAAGTATATTATTTCATAAAATAGACGGTATATGGTATTTAAACTTATTCGGCATAAGTACAGATAACTATAGACATAATACAGTGTATTAACAGCCTCTCTCTGTCAATAAGTATAATTTCATCCATATAAAATTTAAGTTACGTTATACTATGAAGGCGCCCCCGCATGAAAACTGGTTAGCCGTAATACTCTTAGAGATGCGCTTCTATAATTTTTATCGATACTCAATTAACAAAAAGTGTGACGAAAGCAATTATTTTAACTTAAATTTTAATTATTTCAACAACTACAAATGCGAAATTATTCTGTTTTTTTAATTTTTCACGGCTTACCGGTCTACTCGACTACATCTCGATGAAATTGGGCAAGGAAATTGGTTACACATTAGGGAAGGACATAGGTTACTTAAAAACGTTAAGAGTGAGTAGATTACATAAAGGGTTCGTTTTAACCCTAGTTCTTAACTGTTGAACCGATTAAAATATCATGAGGGAAGGGGAAATAACATTAGCTATGTCATATTATTTTTTTCACAACATTGATATTAATATTTATAAATATATATAAATATATTTTTACTTCACAACTGACTTGCAAACAGTTTGGGTGCACAAAAGGTCGGTCAACAACCGACGCTGGCGTTGAGCTTATTCAGCACATATTTGATGATTGGGAGTATTCAATGGATGCCTTGGGTGTTTCTTGTGATCTATCCAAAGCATTTGATTGCGTCCAACATGAAACCCTAATTAGGAAATTGCACTTAAAATCATTAGCTCGTACCTGGACAAAAGGATTCAGACAGTTGATACAAATGGGGAGCGCGCCATTTTAAATTAAAATGGGCGTTCCACAGGGCTCCATCCTATATCCATTCCTATTTCTTATATACATTAATGATCTGCCAGAGGTCGTTAAAAATAATCACGAGATAGTGTTGTTCGCAGATGAAACATCACTTTTGTTTAGAGTCAAAAGACGCGAAACAGATTATGTATTCTAGATAATGTAAACAACTGTCTCTCTATAGTTGTCTACTGGTTCAATATGAATAATTAGCTTTTGAACAATAAGAAAACTAAATGTATTAAATTCTTAACGCCAAGTGTTAGTCAAGTAAGAACCAGTGTACTTATAAATGGGGAGCAATTAGATATTGTATATAGCGCTGTATTCTTAGGCATTACTTTAGATGCAAAACTTCAATGGGGCCCACACATAGCTGGATTGGCGAATAGACTTTTCTGCAGCTTTTGCGGTTAAAAAGATTCGTCAACTTACAGAAAAAGCCACAGCCCGGCTAGTATAATTTACCTACTTTCATAGCGTGATCCTGTTATGGAGACACGCAGCTGATATACAGACAATAATTATACTGCAGAAGAGGTCTATTCGAGCAATATACAATTTAACAGACACTCTTTAAGGGATAAATTTAAAGAGATCAATATATTAACTTTACCTGGTCAATATATATTTGATAATTTAATTTTCATAAGAATATTAATCTTTTTTAAAAAAAATAGTGATGTTCATAATCGAAATACATAAAATAGACACAAACTGTCTCTGATCCACACAATGCTTGAGAAAATTGATAAATCACTTAAAAGACAATGTGTCCGTTTTTACAACAAAATCCCTGCAGAAGTATGTAAACTGAATTTAAAAAAGTATAAAAATTTTGTTAAACAGAAACTTGTCAAAAAAGCTTACTATTCAATTAAAGAATATCTTATATATAATAACAGCTGGAGAGTTTCTTTCGCCGTTTCTTCTCCCCAGAACGCCATCTTGATTCTGAAACGGTAGTAGTTTATAAATTCCTTGCATATTATACTGTCGTCAAAAAAGTGATATTTTATCCTATTTTTGAGAAAAAAACTATTTGAATTTGAATTTTTTTGAATATGTCATGCTTTAAAGCAGTGTCTTCAAAAAATAGGAATTAAGCAGAACATTTAAGAAGGTTTTTATAAAATACAATATGGAAATAGCTTATTAAAGAAGGATACAGCAACTTAAAAAACGTCAAGTTGGAGTCAAATTAGTCCAGTGAGAGTTTATTATCTACTAAATAAAAAAACAAAGCTGTTTAAACCGACTTTAAAAAGAAGATTGGGTTTCAAAATTGTCAGAATTTTGAGCTACTTATTCCTATAGTTATCAACTTATTTAAATGTTAAGCCATTTTAATATCAATAATTTGCTCAGTTTGGCTTTACAAAAGATCGTTTGAGGCTTTAGAGGATTCGCATGATACTGTAGAAGTGTTTTCAACGTCAGACTGTTGACTGATGATGATACTGGAAAATAGTGTTATTTCATTTTAGTATTTTCCTAGCTTGATAACATAAGGTAATAGTGGAGTAATGCTGGAGATATTGCTATGCTATTTATGTTACAATATAGGGAGATCCGTGATTTTTATAGACTAGGATCTAGGGTATCTCTGACAGATATATAAAGGAGATAAACATATTGAGTGTGACGTCTCAGTGCATTCATGATAACCTTTTATATTACCATTATAAATGTAATATAGGATATCTAACATCCATGGAACTGAAGATGTTCAGTTAACTGAAAGAAAATACGTCTTTATATTGAATAAATTTAATATCACTAAGTATATAAATTTTAAATCTGTTGGACTTATATTAGGGAATATTTATAAAAAAATTCTATTTCTAAAGATAAAACACAAAAGTTGTAACTAAAAATACTTAACTAGTTGTAATAAAGAATAAGATTTTTATAAAATTGTATCAAACACTTACAATAGTTACAATAGGTACCTACTTAAGCTTATTAAAAACTACACACATACTAATTTGACTAATAAATTACAAAAAAGTAGCCAAGTAGCCTGTTCATCTCATTAAAACACCGAACTACAACTTTAAGTGCATTAAACTCATTTTACCTTATTTGGCGGCATCGTAAAATGGTTACTTTGTAAGTATCGATATTTAGTGTTGACAATGATGGAAAGCAAGCGCAGGTCGCGCGGGCGGGACGAGCCGCCAGATCGTTCGCCCACGAACGGCGCCCGCGCAGGTGTCGCCTGTCCCGCACAGGCCCGCACGGCACATCTCTAATGCAAAGAATATAAACTTGTGAAAGAGCATACAAACACAGAATAGCAGTTAAGAGTGTGCCAATGCATAACTAGAGGAGCAAAATAAGCAAATACAGTTATTAGTGGACTAGATACAAGTTTATTTCTCAGTGCTAATATAATGTGCCAATCTTAAAAAAAAAGGAAAAACCAAGATGATTCATAAATATTATTATTATGACAAATTCTTTATTGCACCATAGAATTGAATACAACAGTGAAAAACAAATAAAGTATTACATTATAGGCGGTTTTATCGCTAAAAAGCGATTTCATCTAGACAACCTTAGGGTAGAAAAAATAACAAAACAACTGTAAAGTAGGAAGTGCATGTAAATCTACATTTACGTCATACCCTCGAATAACATCTAACTAAACTGTCTATAAGTATTTGGTGATTCTTGCTACAATAACTTTGGAGAATACTTTTGATTTTATTTTGCTATCAAATCAAGTATTTGCAATCAAGTATTGGGCTACGTTTTTCTTTTCAGTATATACTGTTTTATATCAATGCAAATAATTGTTTTAGATTAAAAAAAATGATGACACACTATTAATATTTTTAATTTCTAACAACTATTGTTTTTAAAAAACCTTGTTTTGATTAAAAAACTAAATTGTTACCAACTTTGTTTAGCTGTAACAAACTTGCCATATCATTACTAACCGCTTTTTGATTTATCACCAATATAGTTGAATAGCCAATTATAAGTGCTTCCGAAGTTTTAAAGTCATAGACTTACTTACCTCTTCTTTGGTTTGAATATATGATTTGTTCCCTTAATTCTGGTGAAAATATTCTAGGTTTTCCATGTCGTCTAAGGAACAGCACGGTTTACCAATTGCAACTGTGCAAGTAATCTTTTAATATTAAATCTGCTTCTTTTTTTTAATATATGTTTCTCTAAGTAAAACTGTATGTAAAATTTTTAATATGTTATGTGAAGTGTCATCTCTGCGAATATCTCGTTCGTGGTAAACGACACATACAACAAACATTTTTATTTCCAGAAAAACATGTCAAAACTATTTGCATGATGAAATCGCAACCATATGACTGTTTACTTGTATCAAAGTTTTATGATCATGTTAATATGACAAGCAGAAAACGTTATTTCGCACATGTACTTTTTTTGTTGATTATAATAGTTTCAATAAATATCTCTTACTAAAAATCTTTTAAAAATGTTTTGTACTAATTTAAATATAAAACTCACTCCAAAATAAAATCAATGCTATTACAAGAACACTGGTTGCATTAGGGTTAAAACAGAAAACTGTGAATCGATGCAATGCGAATACGCAACGCAGAAAACTTCAACGCAAATTTCTGCGATGCGATTTCATGCGGCAAGGCATCTCCGTTCTACGACTCGTGTAACCATACCATCGAAGATCGTCGACCTTACTGAACGTATTTTTATACAGGTAGTGGCATGGATCGTAAAAAGCTTGACGCACTGCTATTATTGATAAGAAGACACAAAAAAGGCATAGGACATTTTGTGTTCATCCATTTATTACAAGCATGAACCCTAATGGAAACTATGCTTATCGAAAATATAAAGCTTTGAAAACAGTCGAAAACATATCTTTATTGGAAGAGCTTTAAGGTTTGTTAACGCCATATCAACTAAAACTATCTTGCAAACGCACTGTCTCCCACTGTCTGACTTAAAATGGTGTCAACAAGTGTCTGCATAGCATCGCAGAAATACGCGACCTCGCACGAATGCTGGCAAGGACTTGCGAATTCATTCGCATCGCGCATTCTTGCGATGTTGATGCCATTTTAAGTCTAGTAGGAGACAGTGCGTATGCAAAAAAAAATCAGCAGATATGGTGTTAATAAACTTAAAAGCTATTCCAATGAAGATATGCTCATTCTGGAAAATCAGAAAACATTCTATCAACTGTTTCCAAAGCTTAATATTTCCGATAAAAATAATTGCGTCAGCATTTATGTGGCAATAAATGGATGAACCCAAAATATTAAATGTTTTTTTCTGTATCTTCTTATTAATAAAAGCAGTGCGAATATGATAAAAAAAATACGATTCAGGAACATTAAAAACTGGTATTTTTGCTTTGTTCTTTAATTTTCAGCTACAGGTAGATACTGTCTTTTAATATATAATGTATTTAAGTAGCTAAATGCAAAAGTGAACAATCAAAAATCTGAACAAATGTGTCATAAATAAAAGACAACCTGAAGTATAAAATTCACTTAATTTAATTTAATAAAATGCTAACCCCAAAAAGCGATTTTCTTTAAAATGATTTATTCAATAAAGTTTGAACCGCAAAAGAAAATTAAAAACAGGCATAAAACTGACCTGTGTGCGTGTGGCATGCGACCACAACATAAAATATGAACCTCATAATGTCAACGTCAAGCGTCCTCTCTGCGGCTGATGACTTATTGTCCTCTTCAAAACAATAGATAAATGCCGTCTACAAAATATTCTTTGGTCGTAGAAAGCTTGAATGAACGTTAGTGAATGGACGGACAGTGTAGATGTGTAGTCCTGAATAGAACGTAGTCCTTGTCTGAGCCATGTTTATGGCCTTACTTCGAACATGAACTTAGAAACCAGTACTTTATCTTACACTTAGCAATTGCCATACACAATTAAATTATATTGCGAAACGTTTGTATGATGCGAAAGTACTGACTAGTTTCTTATATCGTTACCCCACACATATTGTACGTGAATATTGTTAACAATATTCTGTCTATAATATGTATATATAATATATTTATATATATAAATATGTACACATAACGGAGACTACTTACAAGTTTATTGTATTAGTTTTTATAGTTTGCCTACAGTCGTAAATTTTATTTAATGGTTGTCTAAAAACGGTTTGAGACATGTTTGGCGCGTGCGGCGTGACCGATGTAGGTATGTACTTCGTTTTTTTGTATTTACCTACATTTGTATTTACAACTGAAGTTACGGATAGTGTGTTTTGTATGAACTTTTTTAATCTCAATTTTGATTTTTTTTTAATTGAATGATATAGAAAATGCAAATGTTACTTACATAGACAAATGTAAATAATATGGGAAAAAAAAATTAATAGACATTAATTAATATTCTTCATTGCATGATTAAATTGCATTAAAAAACACGCTGTAAATATTAAAAAAAATATAGAATATAATAATATAAAGGGCGGTAGGGAGAAAATTACTAAAGAGAGGCTGTTTAGAAACCTAAGGCCGAAGGAAGTCATTAAAGACTTGAGTTTGTAATTTCCGTACCGCCCGTGTTACACACAATGTTTCATCACATTTGCGAGTAAATAAAAGAAAATATGAGGCGAAAAAACTTACATACTTAAAAATTTTGTTATTCAAGTGACCTTTGTGTGTAAATATTTATCGTCAAGAGCTTCAATAACAATTTTTTCCTCATTTTTTCCCGTAAGTACCTTCGATTTTTTAAAACCTAACTGACGTAATTTTAGCGTTAGGATCTTTTAACGCAGGTTCAGCGGCAGGCCTGGACGGGATCCGGCCGGCACATCTTAAAGAGTTGACTTCCATGTCGGCGGGTGAAAATGGGAGGCGCCTTAAAGGGTGTTTAACCAAGCTATCAAACTTTCTGCCAAGTGGTCAGTTAAATCCTCTTGTATGTCCTTATCTTTACGGGGCCTCCCTCTTAGCTTTGAACAAAAAAGATGGTGGTTTAAGACCGATAGCGGTGGGCAGCGTTTTTCGCCGCTTGGCTGCCAAAGAAGAAATGGCCAGTTACTTGCAGCCACACCAACTGAGATTTGGCACACATCTGGGTTGTGAGGCTGCTATCCACGCCACGCGCAAGTTTCTCATGAATCCGCAGAATGAAGGCTATATTTTGCTGAAACTTGATATTCGCAACGCTTTCAACTCTTTGGAAAGAGACATTCTGTTGAGTGAGGTCAAGGATAAAATCCCGTCTCTCTTCCCTTTCCTTCATCAAGTCTATAGACTTCCCTTTCCTTCCAACCTTTTCTTCGAGAAAAATCTCATTCTTTCAAAAGTGCTCCCACTTCCCAGCAGGGAGACCCACTCGGTCCGCTTGTGTTTAGCCTGGTTATTCACAAAGCAATCTGTGATCTCAAATCCGCTCTAAACATCTGGTACCTAGACGATGGCACAATCGGGGGTAAACCAGAAGACGTGTTTCAGGATCTGGAGACCTTAGTTCCCCGACTTAAAGACCTGGGTCTAGAGGTTAATCCCTCGAAGTGCGAGTTCTTCGCCTGTGGTACTGAGGCTCGAACACACATTTCTGGTTTTCATTCTCTTTTACCTGGCCTTAAGGAAATTTCTATTCCTGACTTAAACCTAATGGGTTCCCCAATATTTATTTCTGGAGTCACTAATCAATCAATCAATGCAAGAAAACATTTTCTACTTTCCGCTCACGAACGTCTTAAGGCGCTTCCCGCACACGTGGCGATTATCTTGTTGCGCATTTGCTTCGCTCTTCCGAAGGTCACCTATTTATTGCGGACTACCCCTACTTGGCTCTGCCCTGAGAAGGTTTCATCATTTGATGAAAGTTTAAAATTGGTGGTTGAGTCATTTCTTAATGTCTCCCTAGATGGTCCCCAGTGGTTTCAAGCAGCTCTGCCTGTCCCGTTTGATGGTCTCGGGATACGGTGCGCTAAGGAGGTGGGTCTGCCGGCTTTCCTGCCGTCTGCGCACGGGGTTGCCAACCTAGTCACTGTTTTACTTCCTTCCAATGGTGACGAGGGAAGCTTGGTTAGCCCTTAACTCGGGTGCTACAGTCCCAGAATTGTC
This sequence comes from Apoda limacodes, assembly GCA_946406115.1. Lineage (NCBI taxonomy): Eukaryota > Metazoa > Arthropoda > Insecta > Lepidoptera > Limacodidae > Apoda > Apoda limacodes. The sequence continues at coordinate 23,185,742 of OX291551.1, read as the reverse complement.
GCATGTTCAGCGGGCTTGGGATGATGTGGGTGTAAAAAGGCTTCAAGAGCAATTGCTAGATGATGCGGGAGTCGATAAGGCCAGACTTCGAGCTGTGTCGCAACCTGAATCCGGGGCTTGGTTACAAGCGGTTCCTTCGCATCACCTGGGCACCCTTCTCGATGATGACTCTTTGCGTGTTGCGGTGGCTCTCCGTCTGGGCTGTAAGCTGTGTGAACCTCATGCATGCACCTGCGGTTCCATGGTGGAGGCCGATGGTTATCACGCTCTGAGTTGTCGGCGGGGCACTGGGAGATTTCCACGTCAGCATGCCCTGAACGACATAGTTCGGAGAGCCCTTATATCGGCTAATGTCCCCTGCCTGCTTGAGCCTCCAGGTCTCACCAAGTCTGATGGAAAGAGATCAGACGGGCTGCCTCTGGTGTCATGGAAAAATGGGAAGTGCCTGATCTAGGACACAACTTGCGTGAGCACTGTCGCCGGCAGTCACCTGAGTCGCACGATGCTCTTTGCATCTGCCGCTGCCGAAGACGCCTGCCCAAAAAAAAAGGCTTAAATACGCTTGCTTGGAGTCGCTTTATCATTTTGTACCTGTAGCAGTGGAGACCTTGGGCAATTGGAGTGTAGATGCGAAGTGTTTAGTGCGACAAATAGGCCGCAAACTAAATGAAGTGACAGGAGACTCCCGCTCTGGGTCGTTCTTGCTGCAAAGTATTGCCATCGCTATACAGCGAGGTAATGCTGCAAGCATTATGGGCACCTTTGCACCGGGAATGGTCAGGGGTGAGTTATTTAATGACTAACTTTTTTTTGTATTAAATTATATTTAGATATAACCTAACTGACTAACTGAAAGTTCACACAATTTCAATGTGGCGACTGTAGTTTTAATTTTTGACCACTGGGTCAGAAAAAATTGTTGCACTATACATTGCTCGCTTGCCGCGTAGTTCATATTTTAAGCTACAGATGGCACTTTTGTAAATACTTGATAAAATAGATAAAAGAGTACGTAAAGTCTACTTGTTGTTTTATCGTCCAAGTCGAGCGCACGCAGTGCATTCAATGACATTAAATCTTATAGCCCGTGGGTTTTATTAAATCTTGCTTTGCCTCGAGGAAAGAAAAATTTACAAAGAATAAGCTCGTGGGGCCTTAGCACCCACTTTACCAGCACGTAATGACACTTTTTACAATTAATTGTGACGAAAAGAATATAACTGTACAAGTGTACATATACCTAAAAAGATAACATATATATACATATAAAAAATATACATGCGTCGTATTTATTTACTTGTATGCTTAAATCTTAAGAAGCTATTCATAATTTATATTGAAATCAAGATACTTCTAGATAAACATTATAAAATGGTGCTGTTTCCGCGCAAAATCTACAAAAACATGACTTTATTTGTACTACCTACATTAGGTACATAGTGTTAAGTTTAAAAATTGTAATCAATACCCATGCACTGTATTTATTATATACCTATTATATACCTAGGTACTAGAGATATTGCATATCGCATGATGCGATAATGATTTTCCCTTGTGTTAGTATATTTCCAGCAATTTCCTGTTTTCTGTAGTTACCTAAATGGTTAAAATAGTAAATATGTATTTAATATTGACTCCCTCTCAGCATAGTTGGTAGTGTGGCCAGCCGTTGTGGAGAGTGTGTGGGTTCAATACCGCAGTTTCATAAAATAAACATTTGTGTTTGTCTGGAGTCTGGGTGTATTTATGTATGCTATGTATTTATTTACAAAAAAATGTAATATTTATGTATTTGTTTCCGTTTTCTTGGTACCCATAACACAAGCTTTGCTTACTTTGGGGCCAGACGGCGCTGTGTGTTAATGACCAAAATTATTTATTTACTTTTTATTTAATTACAGATTCGTAATGGGACCACAAGAGGCATTGGTATTGGTCATCAGCATCGTAGGAACAATGGCGTTTATCCCCCATGGTTCTTTTGGGGAAAAGGTTAGTTATTATTTCAATATCTTCATCATATCAGCTGTATTCACCCGGTCTTGTGCCTTCCATATGTGTCATCAATTTATTACGATTTGTTCTTATAATTGCACGGGTTTCTGAATACCTATCGGTTTTTCAACCTGTGTCAAGAGTTTAAGTCTCTCTTATTATAAGTATATTACAATAAAGTTCATACAAATCCATTCCAATTCCTTTTATGTCAAAGCTTAATATAAACAGTGACCTATGTCGTGCATGCTACTTCACTCTTAGGGCACTTGTAGACGTCCGTTTTTTTTTCCCGAATGAATGACAAAACGGACCGCATGCAGTGTTGCTTAGGGTACAATGAGAGCGTGTTGTACACGTGCCAGATTGAATTGGAGAGTTTCTGTCGGTCCGTGTTAAAACAGACGTCAACAAGAGACCTTACGCTACCTATCTACTAATTGAAACTTTTGTAGAAAAAAATCAGTTTTTCAAAAAAAGTCTGCCTTACACACATCATAGATATTAAAGATTAAGTTTTCTGGTTAGGTCATGAAACATGTTCATTTAAATTTTCATGAGATAACGACCATTTAAACAGGATCATATCCTAACCGAAGCTTTGCTTCGTGAAGTCGTGGAACGTATGGGGAAAGATTTCAACGAAGCGGCTTCAGGATATCTGGAGATTCCTTCGAGCGAGAGACAGCTAGCTTTGATGGCTCGGGCGAGCAAGGACTTGGAGAATGAACAGCTGGATTACGACTCTTTGATCGATGGGAACCCTAATCCTAGCTTGCGTGATCAGGAGTACTTACAGCACAGGTACAGACCACTTTCTTGTCACTAGAATTGATAACTGAAAAGAGGAGGAAAAGGTCGATATTAATTGCTTCTCAATTGGGCCTTCTCTTTGCATCAAGTAGAAAAAACTTGTTGTACATTTAACGAAACATATAGGCCGGTCACATATTACGAGAAATGTGTAAGTGTGCTTCCGCACCGTGTTTTTTATTGAGCGGTTTTTATTTGTGAAGTTTGAAACACTATAGAAGCGCTCACACTGCAAATTTTTTTCCACCGCGGAATTTAAAAACGCAACTAGCCACATTTCCCTGAGTGGATTAAAAATCGCGTCTGAAATGTGGTGTATAAAATTATGTCAAAGTGTTCGCACTGCAGCTTTCCGCGCGCGGTTTTTTCTCGCAGAGACACCGCTGTAGCGACACGTCACATCATTATTGGACATTCAGAAATACCTAATTAAAAAATATGTCCAGATGTTCCTTAAAATTACTGTAAATTTTATAAAAGAAATCGTTCGTCTGAGAGAAAATGCACCCAGTACCGATTTGTCATTTTTTTCGATTACAAAGGATCAATGCGACGGCACAAGCTTTCTGTCGGAAATCCATGTCGAAATTAGTAAAATGTCCGCTTCTAAAAATCAGCAGTGCGGAATACTGAAACGTAGTTAAAAATTAAGCCCTCAAAAAATCGCAGTACGGAAGCGCACTAATAGAAAAAAACCGGCCAAGTGCGAGTTGGACTCGCGCACCGAGGGTTCCGTACCTACCACACTTTATGTAATCTACAAACACAAACAAAAATATTTTTATATTTGAGTTGATTGAATGAAAGGTAAATTGCGGTTTACGATTTATGACGTATTAAAAAAAAACTACTTACTAGATCTCGTCCAAAACAATTTTCGGAGGAAGTTTGCATGGTAATGTACATCATATATTTTTTTAGTTTTACCATTCTCTTATTTTAGAATTTACAGGGGGGCGGACACACATTTTACCACTTTGGAAGTGTCTCTCGCGCAAACTATCAGTTTAGAAAAAAATGATATTAGAAACCTCAATATCAGTTTTGAAGACCTATCCATAGATACACGTATGGGCTTGATGACAAAAAATTGTTAAGTTTCAGTTCTAAGTATGGGTAATCCCCAAAATGTATTGTTTTTTTTCTATTTTTGTGTGAAAATCTTAATGCGGTTCATAGAATACATCTACTTACCAAGTTTCAACAGTATAGTTCTTATAGTTTCGGAAAAAAGTGGCTGTGACATACGGACGGACAGACAGACGGACATGACGAATCTATAAGAGTTCCATTTTTTGCCATTCGGCTACGGAACCCTAAAAAAACTAGAGCATGCGCTGTATACATACATTTTGTGACGCGTTTGTACCGAGAGCCTTTCGGCGCGCGCGAGAATATCTCTATTAGAAATTTTTCGTAAAATTCGGCCGGCCTTAAACAAATACTTTTTTTCATTATCTTAATTTTATATTTTTTAACGAGCAATTCTTAAACATATATTATATACACATATTTGCGTATCTGGAAAATGGTTCTAACGATTTGGAAACTATTTTTGCTTTTGCTCAGTCGCCCTGGTACTAGGTTTTTGTAATTAAGTAAATGCAAAACTACACGCCAAATCTATTTTGAGCAAAACATAATGCCGTTGTGTGAAAAACAAATAACTGCATCACAGAAATAATTAATTTTGCCAGTGCGGTACGAGTTAGATTCAATCATAAGGTCCAAATATGAATTTATAAGTAATTTTTCAAAATATATCGCTAAGAAGAGCAACTAACATTGGAATAAAATTCTCATTAAGTATCTTGAGATATCTCGCACCCTTACTCAGCAATCACTTCAACATTCATTTATTAAAAGCTGTTTATGCAATTGTTGCGAATGTAAGTTCTTTTGTAACACTAGATAGTTTGTGAAGAAAGGCGCAGCAAGTGTTAAAAAGCTATCAATATCAATAAAAGGCATTTAGGGGACGCGTGACGCACCACTTTACTTTACAGTACAGTTTACTCGTTACTCGTGTTTTGATGTTGCAAATACATACTTCCTGCGCCGGCCAGGCATTCATCATTCATCATCCTTGTGTATAATACTCTCCAAGTTCAAATTATCTCAAGTGAAAAAGTGTATGTGCTTCAAGACAGCAATTCCTGTAGACGGCGGACGTGCGTGCACAGACAAGACTAGGGGATTTTCGTGTTCTGCGTGTTTGCGCCTACAAAAGCAGCGCTTGAAGGTAGACAGTTTCCGCTTCTTCAGCGGTCTTGAGTAGGATTTAGTGGTAAGCGAGTCTCATTTTATTTGCTCGGCATTTGTTGCCACGGATCAATGTCGTTTGTCGCTCTTCTAAGGGCGGCCCTTTTGGGCCACCCCTACAGACCCAGCTGCAGCCGGACTTGCATCGGGGGATGCTGGTAGCAGCCATCTAGCAGAATGCCGCCACCACCAGGACCCCCATCACCGGTACGTAGAGGAGGGGCGTATGGTTACGCTCCCAGCCCTCAGCCGCCGTCGTGGCGCGTAATTTGTTTTCCGGCGAAATTTCTGCCGCGGACCGGCCCTTTTTGGTCGCGTTCCCACCCTCTCGGCCCCCATCTAGGGTTTCTAAGGCCTCGGCCATTTCTCAGTCGTCGGTATACAAGGCCTCTGAGTCCGGCGACGAAATGTTTAGAGATGAGGACCTCCCCACCCTTCCGGCAATGCTCTCTCCGATAGAGGACACCCCGCCACGGCCAGACCCGAAATCGTCATCATCCAAACAAGGCAGTAACACCAGCCAGACCAATAAGGTAACACCCCCAATGCAAGTACCGCGGAATTTGAATTCGCCCTCAATCCCTCTGCCGCAGAGAGACCCTAGGGTACGCGGCAGAGACGTTAGGCCGAGACCCTTTTCTCTCAGCCCAGCGAATGATCCCGCCGAGCGTGCCCGACTTGAGGCAAGAGAGGTCATTGCCGATCGGCAAAAGGCTAACCAGCCGTCTACATCAAAAGCCGCTGTAGAGGCTCCACAAGACCCGACTCCACTGGAAGGGATGGAAATCCCAGAATCCACCCCACCCCCCCCAGGCGGTTGCACCCCTGACGTCAGCAGACGCTCTTACGCGCAAGCAATAGGTTCCCAACCCGCTAAAGCTCAGTCGTCGCAACCTGTCGCTCAGCCAGCATGTGCCAGTGCCAGTGTCACTGCGAATAAGAAAGACAAAAATCACCCTGATAAATATAGTAGTTGAGTCCCTTCCGCAATGGTCAACGCACCTTAAAAAGCTGCATTCTATATTAGGCCACGCACCCAACGCCCGGCCGTTCGGCAAAGGGGTACGATTCTTCCCGAAATCGCCAGAGGAATATCGTACGGTAGTTGCCTATATAGACGAGGCCCAGCGCAATGCCATAGATGCCAGGCATTCGACCATGCTTCTACAACTGCCACCGGCCGATAAAATGTGTGCGCTGCGGCGGCGATCACCCTGCGTCAGACTGCGATCGGCAAAAGGTCGCAGTAAATGTGCTAATTGCAGACAAGCGAACACAGCCAACAGCCGCTCTTGTCCAGTCCTCAGGCGTGAAGCGAGGCGTAAAGGGGTGACTATTGCTCCTCCACTCCCGCGCAACAACGCCCAACGGGCTACAAATTTGCTGGCACAAATTTAATGCCCCCCGCCAACTCCCCCACCGATAGATCCCTAGCTCTCGGGAGGAAAAAAAAGAGGCCACGACGGAAAAAATCCGCACCTCAGCCCACAACAACCGTTTCGGCTAATATTCCGACAGCACCGTACACACAATTCACCCCCTACATTTTTATGCCCCCCCCCCCCCCCCAATTTGCGGACCCCCCGCAACCCCCTAAGCCATTGTTAGCGCAGACTGTCCAAAAAACGCAGCCTCGAGCTGCCGCTCTACAACAGACGCAACTTGCCACGACAAGCCGCCCTAGTGGCATGCTACACACAGAGGGCCCACCTCGAATGCAAGCCGGTGCCCTAAATGTAGCAAGAGCTGCAATAGCGGGGCTTTCCGCAGCCATAGAGGCCATAGCCGCCGGTCAGAACCCACTACCAGCACTTTTTAACGGCTTGGCACAACTCCCCACAATTCTTACGTAGCACAATTAAGAATTGTGTACTGGAACCCTGGGAGCATAAACGGCAAGACAGCCGCCCTCAGAACGTTAGTCCATGTTCACATTGTGTTACTGGGCGAAACGAAACTCCGAGGCGAGAATGAGCTCCGCATTCCAAATTTCTTCACCTATAGGCGAGACGAAATTTCTCCCGCTAATATGGCCTTCAGGGGTACGGCTGTATTAATTAGACGTGACCTTATTCACGAATTACTACCCCTTCCCCAATTTACATATACTCGGTCTATAGGTGTAAAACTAAAGGTCGGCAATGCGGAGCTTAAAGTCTTTGCCGAATATAAGCCACCATCAACCCCCTTCGATCCAAGTGACATCGACAATATCTTTTGCGATGCCACCCCCACACTTATTTTAGGTGATCTTAATACCAAACACCAACACTGGGGTTCACGAATTTCATCCAAATCGGGTCCTGAACTAAAAGCAGATGCTGAGTTGAAAAACTATTTAGTCATCGGTCCAGGATCGGACCCGCATTACCCCTCTACGGACAATCACGCACCGGACGTACTGGACATCGCCTTAGCCCATAAGATCAGCTGGTCATTGTCGTTAGAGGTCCTCCACGACACTGACACTCAGCATTTGCCAATCTTATTGGTCCTCGGAGTGTCGGCAACTGGTAAACTTGCTCCCGAATCCCCGCAGAACAGCAGACTGGGCCACCTTTCACCACGTCCCTTGTTGAGTTATCAACTCTCGGCTGGTGGCATTTCTACTCCCTTAGAAGTCGAAGAGGCAGTTAGTACTTTCACAACTGCCATTGCACAGGCTCTAAGGGAGTCTACTAAAATTTCAGCCACAGCTTCTGGAAAGCAGCTTTTACCGGCGCACCTCCGCGCAAAAATCAAAGAAAAGCGAGCCCTGGTGCCAAACACGTTGCCCAACTGTAAAGAGGGACCTTAAAATAAAATCAGCGCCGAACTGCGGTCAGAAATTGCCAATTACAGGCAGCATTCGTGGGACCAAGTGATATTTAAATCTAGTGAGGATGACACGGCTCTGTATCGCTTGGCCCGACAAATCACTAAAACCCCCGCCCCAATTTGCTCTCTTATAGATACCGCTGGCATTCGCCATTATCACGCAGCGGAACTTTTTGCGGACCACTTTGAGGACCAATTTAAGCCGAACCCCATTATCGACCCTGACCACACGTTAGGAGTTACAGAACGCGTAGAGCAGTTTCTCGCAGCCCCAGCCCCACCACTCAGAGGTGATTATTTTATCTCGCCTAAACAGGTCGGGAAGGAGGCCTCTAAGCTTAATAAGCGCAAATCACCCGGTCCCGACGAGATTACAAACACAGCGATTATCATGCTGCCAAGGAAGGGTCTGGTGGCACTCACCCGTATCTTTAATGCGCACTGGACATTTCCCATGTTCGTGGAAGATTGGCAAAATTATTGTTCTCCAGAAACCAGGGAAAGATCATCATCGTCCAGAACATTACCGACCGATTACACTGCTATCCAATTTAGCCAAGTTGTTCGAACACCTGCTTTTACTTAGGATATCCCCGCATATCCAGCTTAGGCCTGAACAGTTTGGTTTCAGAGACAGCCACAGTACCACTCTTCAGCTTGTACGAGTGCTCCATCACATGGCCTTCGAGCTAAACAAGGGCAGGCGCACAGTCGGAGTCTTTCTCGATATGGAGAAGGCTTTCGATCGAGTTTGGCACGAGGGCTTATTACACAAGCTGTTACAGACGGACATCCCACCGATGCTCGGGCGAGTAATAGCCTCGTTTCTGGACAAACGGAGCTTCTATGTCTCGGTCGAGAACAACCAGTCAGCATGTAAACCCATTAGAGCAGGGGTACCTCAAGGCAGCTGCCTATCGCCACTGCTCTATGCGTTATTCACCAACGATATTCTCAGTGACTCCGGTTTAGCTGAAGGTGTTGAAGACGTCCTCCTAGCCCTTTACGCGGACGATAGTGCCTACATGTACTCCCCCCGCAAAGCTAAGTTAGCAGCCAATAAAATGCAGCGACTATTGGATATTTTGCCTGGCTGGCTGGACAAGTGGAGAATAGCCGTTAATGCCAGCAAAACATCAGCAATACTGACCGGCCTGCAAAAGTTTCTCCCATTAAACTTGTGTTTCGAGGTCAAGTTATTGAGTGGCAACCCAGCGAAAAGTACCTCGGTTGTATTATAGACCGCCCTTTGCGCATGCGCAAAATGCTAGACCATGTGTCAGCAGGCGCGGTCGCGTCACGGGTGTGCCTTAGATCGGTACTTTCCTCTGACTTGCCACTCAGAACCAAAATTCGCCTGTACAAGTTGTACATTCGATCGAGACTGACCTACGCAGCGCCTGCTTAGTACGGTCTTCTATCTTCTACCAGCAAACGTTAGCTCCAGGTTGTCCAAAATAAGTCGCTGAGAATAAAAACCGGCGCGGGACGCTACGTCCGCAACTCCACCATCGCTAGAGACACCAAAACCGAGCCACTCGCAGAGTTTATATCCGGTTTGTCGAAACGATTATTCACTCGCGCTGATAACAGCCACTATAAACACCTTAGGGGCATAGCGCTCTTACACGCCCGTCCGCCGGAAGGCAGGCCTCTCCCTCGAGAGCTTATCCCTGTGGGTGAATAATTTCAATTATTCACCCCCCCACCCTCTCACCTACTTTCCTCATTTCCATTCCGTTTTTATTGCTTATTTCGCTTTTATCTCTGTTTTATTTTTGTCATTTTATTTCATTTTTATATCGCATTTATTGGTTTCGTTTTGCTTTTATTTTTGTTTCGGTAATGTTTTTGTCTTTGTTTTGCTTGGTTTTTGGTTTTGTTTTATTTTTTATTTTATTTTTCATTTCGTTCTTTTGCTTTGTTTTGATTTTATTTTTGCACCTATTCTCGTTTTTACTTCCATCTTCATATCGCCTCAGGCGATAAAATATTATCCACAAAGGGGCCTGAAAAGTAGGTTTCCTTTAAACTTCACCGGAGGTGCTCAGCACCCCTGAGCTTCTGCCCGGGTCATGGTGGGAGGTAAATTCCCCTTCCCCGACACCCGCACCTCAACACCCATAGGGTGAAAGAGAAGATACCCACGAGATACATACTTTTTGAAACGGGTTGTTTGACAGAACAAATATAATATTAGTTTTAATTTTACAAATTGAATATTACAAAAGTTTTTTTTTTATAAAGCTCACTGTGGGGTCATCAATACGTAACTGGTGGAGCAGGCGAGGGGGAGCAGAGGTTACAACCTTCAGGAATCGTGCCGAATAGACAAATGGTCAAGACCGATGCCGTTCTACCAGCCTACTGCAACCCACCCAACCCATGCCCTGTTGGATATACCGGTGAGGATCACAAGGGGTAACCAGTTGCTGTAAATACTCCTTCATCATAATGCATCATAATGTGGCCTCTTTTTACCTACCAATTTAGCCCTGTGTGACAGGAGGTAAGCCTATCACCGCAACATTGTGTCAGACGCAGTGTATGTGGCATAAGGTAGTTTATATACGTACCTATGTCCTACTCATCAAATTATTATAAAACCAATATATATAATGTATTCTGACTATATATTTTTTACAGAAGAACAGGGTTGTATCAGCGACTTTGAGAACTCAGCGTCATTCAGTCGAGAATACCAGCAGGCGCAGCGCTGTATGTGTGACGGGGAACACATGTTCAGTTGTCCTCCAGAACCTCATCCAGATCTTGATTTGCGATTCCCTGAACACCACAAGAATCTCGTCGCTAAGAAATTTAAGCCACATGTTAGTACTTATGTAACGAAATTATACTGCATTAGTAGGTTTTTTGCACAACCAATGTGGCAAACAAGTTTGCGATTTACCTGGTGTTCAGCGGTCAACGAAGTCCATGTACGCTTGCAACATCAGAGGTAATCAGTCCCGTATTAAGGGCCTAAACCTATACTGTAGTCCCTTAAGAAAACCTTGACAGTGGATAAGGATGAATTCTCTTGTTTAATCTTCAAAATAATGCCTGTCGTAATGAAGTTAACATATAATAAAATATCAAATGGCTGTCTGAGTAGATTAAATATTATCGGAAATCCTAAATGACTTTAAATTACCTAAGTGATATACGGTAATATTGAGAAAAGATATAGCCATCTTCTTGTTAATGTGGCAAGGCATCAAACGCCCACTTGATTGAAAGTGGTCTGCCCACCACAAAGCAACGGTGACATGCTATGGCATATCTAATGAACGAGTCTATGATAAAACTCTTTGTACGTGTGTGCGGGAAGCCTACATGAAAATTTCTAATTAAATTTTACAAGATAGATAAAATGTATTTGTACTATTTTGTAAAGTTCTCCGTTTTTGTTTGCCTATTGATGAAGATAAGAAAATTATTTCCAACTTTTGTTGTGAGAATTCTCGACGATCCCAAACTCACTTGCCGTATCAAGCCCTTAAGTCTGAGAAGAGATTTTGCCGCCCTGTGTGTGTGTTCTACCGCTTGTACAATGTGATGTGTTCTGAGGAATTGTTCGAAATGATGCCCACGGCTACTTTCTACCATTGCACCGCTCGCCATCGGGCAGGGAATTCATTCTCACACTTTAGAACCGAAATGGTCGCGTACAGTGCGGTTTCAGAGAAACTTTCTCCCGCGAACGCTTGGGTTGTGGAATGAGCTCCCTGCCAAGGTTTTCTCTAAGGACTACAGTATGAGGTTCTTCAAGAAAGAAGTAATTGGATTTTTAAAGGGTCGGCGACGCGCCAGTGATGCCCCTGGTTTTGCAACAACATGGCTCTAAAAAAATAGTTGATGGCTCGTTTTTCTATTTTTAAAGCATAACTCTTAATGTCAAATAACCACAAAGCTTAAAACTTACCGTAATAGTTTTTCGATAACCAATTGGTATAATTATAATTAAATTATTTTCCACTTTTTTGTCACAGATAAATTAATATAGCATAACATAAATGTATATGCGCAATTGGGCTCTTTTAACTTTGCATTCCAAAAAAGACCCTATGCGCACTAACATCATGTATTTTCTATTAACATTGATTTACCATGCATGTGTCAAGCAGTAGACACGGAAATTTAAGCAGTTTTTTTTTTCTTTTTTCACAGAATCCATATTTATCCGGAGAGCGTCTGCCGATCGCAGCCAAAAAAGGTTTTAATGTAAACTTTTTCTAAATAGGTATTACCAACTAATTACAGTATTTTAATATTTACTTTAGTAACTTATAAAGGTACTTACATTTTTCTTAAAGTAGAATCTGTCAAAAGTATACTTAGTATACTTGTACTCTACTTTGCCGTAAAAATATCAACATTTCCAAAGTAACTTCATTACAACCTCATTTTAATGGAATTTCAATGTTTTTTTATTGTTTTATGCTTAATTTTGGACTTGTATTGGCCATTACGTAGAATGAACTATTTATAATATATATAATTTAAAAAAAATGCGTACTGAATCTTATCTTTATATAATCTCTATATATATAATATTTATGTGTCGATTAAAAGGTTCGCCAAAGGTTTTCATATATAAATATTAAGGTGAGATTGTCTAGTGTATTTTACGTTACAGATCAAAGTGAAAACTTAGGTTGACTGTAATTTGTTCTCAAAATTAAAGGCAACATTAATCTGTCTATGTGGTTTAAGTAAGGTTAGGAATCAGTGCTATCGAAATTTTTTTTTTTATAAATTTAACTTACACTCAAAATGTCTGTGGCTCAGTGGGTACCCGTCTGCTGAGTCAAGGGGCGTGGGTTCGATTCCCGCATAAGGGAAACATTTATTATTTGTGTTTGTCTTGAGACTGGGTGTTTTCTATGTATATTATGTATGTATTTACGAGTTTTATATAGGCATGTTTTTGTATCCGTGGGCTTTAGCATACACAAGCTTTGCTTAGTATGGGACCAGATGGCGTTGTGTGTAATGTCCAAAAATATTTGTTTATATATTTTTTAATGATCATTGACTGTTTTTTATAGGGACACAAGAGTACTTAATTTTTTAAGAAGCAAGATATGAATTGCTGGAATATTAAAATTGTATATTTTTAACGTGAATTTGGAAAATGGGTATCTATTTTTATAAAATTTATGTCAATGTAATTGATCGAATGACAGACAAAGTCTATTTAGTTTACGAGTTGTTGAATCAGTGAGTTCAGATTTACAGATAAAATCTAGAACCTGAATTTACTAAATTGAAAAATACTCAGGCTTGTGACGGTTCAGTAGTTTCCAGCCATCCTTGTTACGAAGAGGATCAGAGTTGTATCGCTTGACAATAACTTTTCTCCAGTTTTTCTTCACTACATATGAGTTTTTCTACAACTACGGCACATAAGCTTCTGTCTCGTTCGGATAGTAATGTTTCTTTTAGTGCGAAATGATACTCTATGAGTCAGGCTATTCACGTGGAAATTCGATACAATCAATGAATAATATGACAACTCAATATGGTTGTTCGTGACTAGGTGGCTTTATTATTTGTACGTTGTATACAAAAAAAACATATTTAATTTTGTTTTGGTTTTTTTTATGTACTTTTTTGAATTTCGAATCACATTCGATTTAAATTATTAAATCGCTTGTAATTGAAAACGATAAACAATATTTGTCATCTCGAGTCTTAATTAAAATACTCATAATATTTCCGGCAAAACCTCAAATCAACAATTACGACCCAACTGCACTAACTTGCATTCAATCACACTAAGCGAAAGTTTGTGAGTGTGTCTGTTACTAAACCGATTTTGATGAAATTTGGTATGGAGGAAGCCGACACCCTGGCCTTAACACATAGTCTGCTTTTTATTCCGATAAATTCAAGTTCCTGCGTGAATAACTATAACCGAGCCTAGCAAACTTCATAAGTATAATTAAGGTGTATCACGGCGATAACCAACTTCAGGACGGACGGAGCCGCTGGCAAAATTCATTAATTACCAGTTATCCTTACTTTTTAGCAATCCCATTAATATTTTAAATGCGAAAGTTTGGTTGTTTGTTACTTAATTACGCTTCAATAACGAGATGGATCGGGATGAAACTTGGCACATATATAGGTTAGGTCCTAGAATAGAAAATAGGCTATTAGTCCGGTCAAATTCGACCAAATAATAAGAGTAAAGCTACCTAAATTTCCACCAAGCTGAAAATCAGTAATATTGTTTAAAATATGATTAAAAATAAAATTTGAAAGTTCCCCATCTTTCCCCTGTATGGAAAAAAATTATTTAAGGTCAAAAACGAGTTTTTCGCGATTCTTACTAAAACGGTAAGTTTGATCATAAAGATACTTCAGACAAAAATTGTAGATCATAAAATGATGTACAAAAAATGTATTAATTTTTTTTTTCTACTAGCCACAGTTTTTGAGATATAACGATTCAAAAAGCTGTAAATGTTGTAATCGTTTTAAAATGCATGAGTACGCCACGTATATATCATATCAGCCCACTGATGTCCACTGCTGGACATAGGCCTCACCAAACTTTTTCCACAGCGTGCGACTCTGTGCTGCCTGTAAGCAACGGCTACCCGCTACCTTTACGAGGTCATCTGTCGATCTAGCGGGGAGCCGTCCCACGCTGCGCTTTCCGGTTCGTGGTCGCCACTCGAGAACCTTCTTCCCCCATCGGCCATCGGTTCTTCGAGCTATGTGCCCTGCCCATTGCCACTTCAGCTTTGCGATTTTAGTTCTCCATCGGATTTTCTCAATCCCGATTCGATCACTTAGGGTAACTCTGGACAGAAAATAACCGTTTTGGTGACAGTCACGAAAAACTCATTTTTTTAACCTTTGACCTTGAATATTTTTTTTTCCTTACATCTTTAGGGGAAAGATGGGGAACTTTCAAATTTTATTTTTAATCATATTTTAAACAATCTCACTGATTTTCAGCTTGGTGGGAATTTAGGCAACTTCGAATGTCTAAATGACTATAAGTATTTTATATCCCGCAAAATTCAGAACTTCCCGCGGGAATAACTATAACGGAGTTTAAACGAACTATAGCTTGCTATAGCAAACTTCATTAGTATAAGGAGTTGACGTAAGAATCCCACGCCGATAATCAAATTTAGGGCAGGCGGAGCCGCGGGCAAAAACTTGTACAAAATATGCATCGCACATGCTTTACTGTCGCATGCTATACAAAATTACAAACATTCTTTACTGTCACAGAAAAAAATTATAGACCTCTTTTAATATAACTATGTATAAAATGAAACTTCCGAACTTAAAGAAAGATAATAAAAAACAGCTGTTAATTAAAAATATGGCACACCTAGTGCTTCAATAAAAAAAGTTCATTGAAATTTATTTATTTTTAATTTTCAGCAAATGTCCATATATAAATAATTAAATATACTAGTATAATAGGCACTTGCATGGCACATCGTTTAACTTAGTAATATTTTAAGTAATGAATAAATACTTGATGTAATTATATATTGTTAAAAAGAAAAACTTAAGAGTTAACATAAAAATATAATTTAATTAATAGTACGTAAAGTTTAAGAAAAACTAGGTCGCATAACTTTATTACTTTAACTAAACTCTTACAAGAGTATTGTGTTACAATAGATATTGTCATATAAAGATAACTTCACATCACATAACTGGTTTGCAAAGGGGAAAATGTAGTTAGGTATTAGGTAGTGTAGGTAGGTCGTCTTACTTTATTAATTTCTCTAAACTTTGTATTAATATTTTTCATTTTATTTAATTAAATATGAATATTTTCATTTAATTAATTATTATATTCATTAATTATATTATTATATTAATATTATTTAACGTGAATGTTTGGATTTCCCCAACTTTCTGCATAATATACCTATATAAATAATGTAAATTGTAAAAATTAGAAACACACTGTTTAGGTCGACGACCTGAATAGTTAAATTATAATTTTATTAATTAATTATCAATTTGTAGATAGTTCCTGTGATTAAGTGACCCAAATGAATGTCTTCCTTAGAACTCGTACGAAACTTTGTGTTTGTACAAAAAACAACATACTTTGGTACTTGGAGTATTCAATAAATAATATAGGCCTTAAATAACTTTTTTTAATTTTTTATTTAATAATACTTTATTTTTGCATAAAAAGTATTATTGATTTAGTTTTTTATTTACATGAATTTATTATAAAGTACCTATCTATGCGGTGGAAAGGTTAGATTTTTTTTTTATCTAACATTTTTATAACAAGTTTCTATTTTTATTCATTTAATGTACATACTTCGCAAGTACCTATTCGTAACGCAACTTGACTTTTCAAAATATATTTTATATCAACCACCAATAAAAAGAAAGGTATTTTCATTTAATCTAAGTATATACATAATAATATTAAGAGTTATTCCTAACTATACTTAGAAAAACAATTGTATGCTATGTTTTTGCTACAAACATAATTATAATATAACATTGTGGAGTAAGTAGTTTGTAATCCGAAAAAAAAAATAAGTAAAAAAAAACTAGGTTAGGTAGATATTTGAAAATTGTATGTAAGTTTTTAATATAAGTTTTTATTGTCACAACTCATAAAAACAACTTAACTTATAACAAAAATATTACCGAGAAATTCATGACCATTGTTCTTATTTAATTAAAAATAGAAACTAGATATTGTAATGATTATGAAAAAATACGAATTAACAGATTAACAACACAGTCATTTTACGAAAAATACTGAAGTTAAGAAACTAACCTGTTTCAATTTCGTATTTAACTCAAATAAATAACATTATAAAAACCAATTTAAAGTTCTTTCATAGACAACACTTAACTAAGGCATCAATACTATAGCAAAAAAAACTAAAAAGCAATCAATATTTTTATAAGAATTTTGATTCTATTTAAATAAGTACTTTTGTTAAGAATAAAACTTGCTTTAAAAACTACATACTGGCGAGCAAGACCAAGAGAGATCATGGGCTATCTTGTTTTAAACTTTTTCAATCGTACACAAAATCAACCGAATCGACTAATTGTGCAACCCACAACGTATCATCCCCCCGACCGACCTCGGCATGGTCATAAAACTATAGTTACGTACTAACGGCCCCAGATGATAATTTCGATGTCCGGATAACGAGATTAGTCTCTAAGACCTCCCCTAATAGGGCCCCCCCTAACACGATGCGGACGTCCCCGGGGTCGTCGGCGCCCGCAAGGATACACGAGGTATCAAAGAGTGCCGGGGCGCTTCTCGCCCCCACTCAATCACAACCGCACCCGCGTAACGGGGAACTCCTTCGGGTTCGAGGCTGACGTCAGTCGAAGGGACGCCCCTAAGCCCTTGAGCGTTGGGCTTTCTATGGGCTGAGGCTCCTTCAGAGTCTCGCCCCAAAAAGCCCGGTGAAGCAGTAATGGCTGCAACAACCAAGTGCATTGTCAGATCAGAAAAAAAAACTAAGCAAGACAGGTACGGTTAGCAAAAACGATAAGTCATAAAAAGAAAAACATGTCTTAAATAATCGTGTTATTTAAGATATATTTTTTCTTTTTATAACTTGTCTTTTTTGCTCACCGTACCTGTCTTACTTAATTATTATGAGTATATAATATTTTTTAATATAAGACTTTTATTTTATTTTTTTGAATTAGTTGGTAACTCGTTTTAATTTTGCATATTATATCCTCTCCGAATACAAAAATGTTATATGTAAAGAATTGGGTTGTAGATTTAGCAAATTCAAAAACATATAATCAGCAAAACTTATATTCCAGTAGGTACTCAATATTGTAATGGTTGATTTGGTTTGGATTGGTTATTGCTTAACATTATGCGAGCCATAAAAAAGTGGGCCAAATAAATTATATTGTCTTTGCGATTCTATTTCGGGGTACATAATTACAGGCAGCGGTCAGTGTCTTTCCTATTCTTAGTTTAATTGTATAGTACGTCCCGATATTGCGTGGAATAAACGATGCAACATAAAATATAAGTCGGGGCATGAGGTGCCCTTACTACCTTTTGTTTTTTTTCGTTGGGAATCCTGCGAGGACAGCACACGGACTCTTACCGACTAAAACCAACGGTGTTCCGTCTCGCGCCTTTACGACGTAGCCACGGAAACTCTTTAATGCGTTCACGTCTCCGCCAGCAGCAATATTCTACCCTCTGAATTTGCGATGCAGTACCGCTGTGGCAAAAACCAACACTAACACAACTCTTCCACCGCGACCTTACTCTGATCGCAGTCTGCTTCTGCCACTCACCCATCCCACCACGCTCCATCCTCCCGCAAACCGCAGAGCGAACCTGCCAAGGCCGCGGTGGACAGGCTGAGCGGCAACGAAACCAAGGCCGTTTAAGGAAGGTAGCCTATACACCACCGTCTTCCCAACACAGCTCATCACCTAGCCGCAAGCGGCCACCGCATCTGAACAAGCCCACGCATCATTGGAGCAATCCTCTAGTACAGGTTATTAGACATTGGTGAGCAATTTGAGGCATATTAATCGACCAATGCCCAGGGTACACCAGCCAGCCTCGCCGTTTTCTCAGGACGTATCCCAAAGAGACAGGCGACGAATCCGGCTCACGAGAAAGTATTTCTCCATCGAGACTTATCAAACTTTTTCTATTCGAATCATATTGAAATGGACGTTATAAATTATAATAAAGTTGAGACGATCGTTTGGATACGCAAACGTCATAAATTTATATTATATGCATCTAACGAACTGTCAAGTGCACGAGGCGCGTCAACGCTATCGAGCAATGTATTTATGCAGCCGGCCCTCAGACAGGAGTGGTCCCGGATGTGTTTCCACGGATTGCAGTGTGCGTTCGAATACGAACTATTCTTTCCTTTTTTCACTATTAATTCAAAGGGATCTAATTAATTTTAAAAATATATCAGTGTTGAATTAATTTATTTTGAAATTACATACACCCACATCCTCGCTTAAGGTGAGGATAGGCCGTGCCCTAACATTGGGGAACAAATACGAGTATAAAGGAAATGAGGACGTATGAGGCTAGTAACAAACAAACAAACATAAATAATCAGATTTTTTTTATTAACTAAATTAAATATTAATGTACAGTAATAAATAAAAATATTCTCGTGCGTAAGTCAAAATTAAGATAGAATATTATTATTTTTTTATAAGAAATGAGAAAGCAAAACATTTTATTGTGTAAGTTACAATAATTTATGTGTATAATGCAGTTGCAATATAATATCTGTTACCATTAGAATGCGGAATACGTTAATTTGCGTATTAACTAGGTAATCTGCAGATTACTGGTGTGCCTAGTGTGAGTTTTAACTTTACTATTTGGTTCGTATCAACGAAATATTTGTATGAAAATGAAGCACCACCCCTAGCGGACGCTTACTTAAGACTGTTTTTTTTCTCATAGGACTTTAGGAGAATACGATTCGCGGCGCCTTTGATGTTTTTGACATTTATACCTACTGATCAAACACTGTATAAACTGACTTTTCTGAAGTCATAACGGACTCGGCTAGATAATCTGCATATTAACAAGTTAATTTGCATTTTAACTGATTTATGCACATTAGCGGTAACATCCACGACGAGTACTTCTCTAGTCAAAATGTAGTTTATAAATACTTAATAAGTAAATTAAAATTGTAAAGTATATTTTTAGGTTAAAAATATGTTTACGAAAAACACTCATCAGGCGAATGGTTCTACAATAAAGAAAATATATTTTTGTGAGTTTAAATTAAGGAGGTATTTAAGGGCACCAACAAGTCAAGTCAGCTATGAGTAAATTCTAGTCAAAACTGTAGTTTGTATATATTATAACTAGTCAAATAAGTTAGAGAACATGGACATGCTTAGCTTATAAATATTTGTGTAAGCTTTATGTTTTAAAATGGTTGTACCTAATATTGTGTTTATGAAATGGACCTAATGTTGTCTTAATAAATATATATACAAATGATGAAAACTGTATTGATTCATTTAATTATATGCTAGTCAATCTAGTCGGTCTTTGCAAAATATATATTTTAAAATATATATATTATTTTATTTGCTAAACTGTGTTATATATTTTTTTCTATAAAATTATTCTGATTAAGAAAACATCGTACTTTTCACTTGGCGTTTTAACTTGGTTAGCTCTATAATATAGTATATAGTATTATGTTGTCAGTGACCCTAGAAAATCTTAATTCAGCCTACGTACATTCTAGAGATTTTAATATTTTAGTTACTATATATTCAGGGTATTATTTTGACCGATGTGATGCAAACCTCACAATAATTTTGAATTTCCCATTAAACAATGTCCACCAATTTTATTTTATCCTTACTACTGTATATAAGGGAGGTATCCTATTTTATTTTTCGAAATATTGATAAGTGTATATTTACGTAACGGATATACATTATTCAGCGATATTTTTTAAATAAAAACACTGTGATATCCAGACGGACATACGGACATACTAACGACCGGTTAGACATGGCAGAATTATAATCTTAAAGTTCGCATGACCTAAAAGCCAGATTTTTTTGTAAATTTTTATTTATTTTAATTGTTTATAATTAACTAGATTACCTCGAAAATCTATGAATCAATATCTGCTTTAGTAATTTGGTAAATGATTAGTAAGTAACAGCGCGAATTAAATCACTATTAGTTATAAGGTATTTTTATTAAGTAAAAATATGACATGGGCGTTTCGAAATGATCTTATTTAAAATGTAGTTTCTAATAAAATGTAAATATGTAATCTAAATAAGTGCTTAATAAAATAACAAAGACAGTGTTACTGATACGAATTAACTAAAACACGTTTTTATTTATTTAACATGATCTTAATAAACCTTAATGTAGGCAATATAAGGTGTAAAAAGGGGAAATATTCTTATTTAAAATCTATGACAACAGGTAATTAAAAATATTAAAAAAAAATTGTTTCATTAAAATAAATAATAGTTTATCATTTTTGCTTTATGATAAATACGATTATTAATTAGTATTCAAAACACATGCAATTTTCTCTTGCGAATGAAACTCTAATATGTTAATTCAACAATACCTATGAATTACATTTAATTCCTGTTTCAGTATAGATTTAATGTATCCATATATATAAGATTTTTATTATTTATCATGGTTGTAAAGGTATAAATTAACTACACAATATGTACCATATAGTAAAATGTATAATTCAATGTTTCTACTTTTTTTATAAATTACCTGAAAATAAATTCTCTAAGCACTATACAAGGGGTGATCAATTAATAAACATTAGAACATGTTTCATGCAGAAGTTTTGTTGACGGCTCTGACTTGATATAAAATGAATGAATTTTCAAAATGTGACTGTGTTTTTAAATACCTTTAACCTGTACCTACTAGTGAAGGTTTAAGCAAGCTCTCTATTTTTTTTAGATTTTGTGAATACTAGAATATCCGATTATCATGACTTTTTGATCTTCCCTCGTATATACTAAAATATAACTATAGAATAAATTCACATACTTATATAATTCACATTCAAGTAAACATTATTTATCATTTCTAAAAATTAAAACAAATACAAAATTAAAAATCTGAAGCTATATCATGCAAAATAAAAAAATACTTTATATTTTTTTTTACCTTAAAGGCATTTATTAAAATTTAGAAAACTATAATCGTACATAAATTACTTTAATTAAATTAAATTAAATAAATCTATAATTCTAAGTAATTAATCGGCTGTCTTATTTTTCGCACTACTATCTAGGCCTTAGGAAATATATCATAGTACGAGCAGCCCTTAGTAAGAAACATCACAAATGTCCTACATTACATTTGAAATGTGTCTTATGTTTACACTTTAATGAAATTGTCATTTGTAATCCTGTTTAATTTATCCAAATACTAACCATTTACCTTCGAATGTGTAACTAGTTCTATGTTTATTTAATAGTGACATGTCATCATTCTGTAGCATCGGTGAATATCTGCGCAGTCAGCAATTGTTGATGACAATAATTGAAAAAAAATGGTGTGTTATATAACTTTTTGCTAAGTTTGTTTATGCTTTGTAAAATATTATGTGAAAAAAGTGAAAAATGTTATCTAATGATTGGAAATTTTTTTTGGCAATAAGTGAATAAAAAGATTAGAATATGCCCACAGAACGGTAAAAATGCTTAATTCTATACAAAAAATTAAAAGGTTCATAACGACATTATGGTATAAATTACTTAACTATGTAGGTATGTAGCAATTCATCTTATAGCCTGTAAGTAATTTATATTATATTTTATAATGAAATTCAGCGTGTACATGCAAATTACCTTTCAGGCCAGAATAGCATAAGCAATCACTGACATTAAGTACATATTTCGGGCCACCCCAGATTTTCTGAATTGGTGGCAATCCCGAATGGTGTGTCTCGGTTCGTAGCACACCCCACACCGTTCAGTCCGTTCGACCATCAAAATTCTGGGGGCCGAAATGACCCGGTACCTCGCGATGTCCCAGAACGAGGTTGTTGACGGGGTCCATACGGGGCCGCAAATCGTGACGGTCCCGGTTGTGGCTCGGCCGGTTTTTACTCCATCTTCCTACTCTGGTCCTCCAAAAATGACACTAAAGTGTCGAAAGTAGGTATGTGTGACGCCGAGTTACCTCGTGCAATTGTTCAAAACGAGCCCTGACGTCATTGGGCAATTGTTTCAATACAATGTGCAGCAATAAAAATTACCACTCTGTTACAGGGAATTTTAGGTCCCTCAACGCATTTGTCGCCACCAAAATAGGGTTAGGGTTATCTGCAATGCGACGGTTATTTTGGTACTGCTCACCAATAACTCCCTGGCTATATTATAATTGACATGAGTGATGTCCAAATGTTTCACTAAACAGAGAGGCTCACCCCTGATCGACGTTAAAAGGTAGCTTAATTTTTGTAAGTCACATAAATCAGTCCGTCGGTCTACAATCCTATCAAAAAGTGTAATGAAATTAGTCCACTCATCCAATGATCCGCTAAAATGTGGAATATCCAGGGTTGGCAACCGTTTATTGCATTTTTGGTCCGAAACCTCCTTCCTACTTGCCGGCTGCGGGGTAGCCTCTAATTTTGACACAGCTTCGTTAACCTCGTCCACTACTAACATACAAAAATCATAATCAGAATTTGCCGCCTTTAGGATAATTTCGTCATCCGTTAACGATAAGAGACCCTGGTATGCCTGGTCCAGTTCACTGATTCTTGTCGGAAACTGTGCCGCTCTTTGCTTCAATGCAAACATCCTATCTTCCCGTTTTACCAATCCTACAGCACATG
Source organism: Apoda limacodes (assembly GCA_946406115.1). Classification (NCBI taxonomy): domain Eukaryota; kingdom Metazoa; phylum Arthropoda; class Insecta; order Lepidoptera; family Limacodidae; genus Apoda; species Apoda limacodes. The sequence goes on along the minus strand of OX291551.1, from coordinate 23,162,496 downwards.
AGAACCATCGCACTAAATTCGTTAAGACAGCCCTGAGCTCCTTGACCGATGGCGTCATTTTCATAACTGAATTAACACACAAAAAACAATTTGTTATATATAGTTGATAGCGTAAAAGTATAAACCCCAAAAAACCCCTACTACAATGTACAAAACCCCGACTTTACAATAACACAAATTGAATAAGATAAGACCGCAAAAAAATATAAGCCTATTTATTCCAATCTATTTTAGCCGCAACAAAAAAAGTGGGTAAGTACCTAATTAGCTACACTGCGAATATGTCCGACGAGCAATGCGATAAAACTGGTAAACTATGCGACGTGACCCAACGTCACGAATTGTAAATTTATTTTTTGTGAATCCGACGAAATTAAACTAACTGTAAATCGCAAATTATTTGTAATACGACACGAAATGATTTGTGTCTCGAACCACACTCTGCTACCTGCTATTTACTAAAACTAGGCCATACGTAGGCCCTAAGGAAAATTACGTAGTACAGTAAATTACAATGACTTACCGGTTTTAGCGTCAGATGTTTTTGTGTAAATTTGTGGTGTAGTGAGTTGTATGTTTGTTTGTGTATGTGTAATACGTTTTACTGACTTACCCACTTTAAATGTAAAATTAATTCAATCAAACCGATGTACGCAGCCGCGACGTGTCAAAGATTATGACTGACTGGGGTGCCGGTCCACCCAGAGTAGGTGCGACAATTCTATTACGTCGGTCCAACCGACGAGTAATAAATCTTCCAGAACAAATGACATATTTAAAGTGTTTCTCTGTAAGTGAATTGTGTAATTCTTCTTGAGAAATAAAGAATCTATAACCTTTAGTAACAAATTCTACAATAGCAAATTTACTAATTAAAATTAAAGTAACAAAATCTCCTGTTTTACTTAAGAATACTAATTAATTTAACTAAACAACATTTTATTTTAAATAAGTTACATTTCAAATCTCAATTAATTCTGATTTTATGTAAAATATATATTGAATTAAAATAATTTTGTAATTAATTTTAAACTATTGTATTGTAGTATATTATTTTTTTCAATTTTTAATAGATTACTTCCAAATATAAAGCTTCGTAGCGTTCTATTATGACAACGGAGTTTTTGTTAACAACAAAATATTTTCTTTGCCCTTGTGTTTAAAATATATAAATAAAATCGAACTAACTGTATTTATAATCTCTAGATACTCGTGAATGTACTTTTATCTTTATTTTAGTTGCTGTCTCTACAGCTAAGCTAAAATAATTAAAATAGAGCCACAATACCTCTAGTTCTAAGTACATAGGATAATAATAAAAAACTATACATTATCTATGAATAACAAATAACAACTGTAAATTTGAAATAAACTTTAAAAAAAAAACTAAAGGTTTATATTTAATTGAGGACATTAGGTATAAAAAATGATTTTCATAAAACATTGAACAGATAATTAATATTTATTATTAAATTAAAAATGAATTACGGTAGATCATCATTTCATAACTACATTCGAAGCCATGTGGCTTAGCCATGTATTATGTACCTACTGTGTTTTATTTTGTAAATATATTTATTTACATAATTTATTATTTAATAATAATATGATTACTAGTATTAACAGCAATGCAAATATTTGATTGCTTAATAAACTTAATAAACCAACGCTTTAAACTATTAGTATGGAATAGAAGTTATTTTTAAAATCGAGCAGACTAGTAACACTGCAGGCAGAAAATGTGTTTTATATTTACAGTATCTATATAAATAATTTAAGTATAAACAAAACATAATAATAATAATAATATAAATTATATATATCGTAGCATAATGTAAATAAAACAAAGCTAATGCGTTTTCAATGCAATGTTGTACATTTCGTGCGTGCATTAGGTATTAAGTACCTATTATGTAAAATGTTTAGAAGTGTATCACGTAATAATAATAATAATAATAATATAGTTAATCTTTCTTCGTGTATAAAAATTAACGTTATTTTAAAACTTTATAAAATATATATTTTTATATTCAGAACCAACGATTTCCAGTGTTTATTTTGTTAAACTTACCAAATTCTCAAAAATGTATAGTAAATGTGTACTATGTTAGATTTCACTGAGACACGATACTTAAAAGATTGCTTAACCACTTTTTTTATATTACTTATCCTACAACTGAATCTAGAAAATGAATAAACTGTAGGTTCTACCTAAGTTATTATCCATTTATAGCAAAACCTACAGTATTAACCTATCAATTTCTAATTTTCTAATACTAACATCTAATTTTCTATTTTTTTGTTTTGCTTTCACTCTCCAAAAGTATTTTATTTAAAAACTCCTTACCTATTTTATATTTCTAACGTTTGGTACCTAATACACTTGGCATACATGTATGCACGTCAATAATCTCTCAAGTGGTCTGGCGTAGAAATAGCTCAAACTCATTTAAATCATCGTTTGGTGTCTTAAAGAGTTTTTCTATTTTTATGGGTATGATTTTAAATTAGAACTTGATATACGTTTTTGAAATACCTACAATATTTTACCATTTTTTTATTTTATTATTAGGTACTTACTTCTTACCTATTATCGCTCTTCAATAGGATAGTATGTTAAATAAGCTAAAATTTAATTATATTATAATTATTTATTTAATGTTAAGTGTACATTGAAAAAAGTGGCAGCATACCAAAAACTGAACTAGTAATTACTTAATCATTAAGTAGAAAATAATGAATAAATATGTAATATAACTTAGTGGTAATGATAATAATTATATTAATCTCGACGAATAGAAATAGGGGAAATTGAATTTCACTCTCGCCAACCCCTACCCATTACTTTTTTATTCATGTTTTGTGTTTATACCTTGTTTATTGTTAGATTATTGCAAAGTCCAACATAATACACCACCGGTAATAGATCTCTAGCATTATTGTAAATAACCAAACATTCTTAAACTTTTATATATTTCAATCATTGTTTATGTTTTTATGTTATTTTGACATTAAATTTAATTTTTGCATTTTCATATTGTCATTAAAATTTATTGATTTTATTGCGTAAACAATAGTGTTCCTAGAATTGTATTAGATATCTACTGTGTCGTTGCGATAAACTTGCTATTTTAAAATTTATTTGATGCGCATCTGAACACAACATATACGTAGGTATATCTTTAAGAATGATTTCAACATCTACTAGGTATATTCAGATATTGGAATATCAAAGTTTACTTGTGTAGCTTTTCAACTTAAAATTTAAATATCAGAAATATATGTTTAAATTTCTATACAAAAAAACAGATAAAATTTTCGACGGTAAAAATATATTACGATACAAACAAACAATTATATTTTTAAAGTCGCATTTAACTAAAAAAAAACAAACAATCTTTCGCATTATTATTATTAGTAAGAATAGAGAATAAATATCCTTGACTTAACATATGTATATATGTTGATAGAACTGTCTCAGTGTAACAAACAGTAGTGTGTATATGTATGTAGTTAAATTGTTGTGAAAATACTTTATTTTTTTATTATATTAGCTCAGACAAGCTAAAAGGTGACTATTTTAGTATAAAAGGCTAAGAAGGTAATACATAATTATTCTAAAGCGACGTGCAAGTTAGCAAAGGAAAAAAAGAAAATTGTATAATATAAAGTATATAAGCTTTATTTATTATAGTATATCTTAAAATAAAATAGATTTACTATCTTATCTTTAAGCTATTTAAGTAAATATAAAAGAAAATGTGGAACGTAACTGGGTAGCTTAGTAAATGCGGAATTCCTAAAATTTTTGTTACGCTTTCTTCTTCTATTCGGTAATATAGACTTAGTTTAAAAACGTACCTACTGTAATGGTAAAAAGAGTAATCTATTTCGGATCCGTGGACTTGAAAAGAAGATGCCATACTAAGCGTTAAAATCTCTACCTCTACCGAAAAATATCCAGAATGATAAGTAATTTGACAATAATAATCTAAATCTATTACATCATTGATGCTTCTGTATGTTGTACTTTATTAAAAAAATACCAATTCAAAAAAGGCAACCAAAACTCTGAAATATTTAAATTGTCACACGGCCATCACTTTGAATTTTAAAATGCTATTAATCAAGTAAACTGTAACCGCCTTCCCCTCATAATCTAGTTGATCCAAATGTAATATAGTGTCTACGTACCTATTGACATAAACGTGTAACCGCTGAACCACATAGCTAAGCTTATTATAGTAACTTAATAACATAATTTTGTAGCTTAATAAATATTTATATTAAACAATACAAAATTACAAACTTAAAATGGTTTAAAAAAAATATATAATAACAGACATACCTATAACGAATACTATTATTGCCAATTAAATATTACGAGCGATATACTACGTGATAATATAGTTGTGTGGTTGTATATTATTATTATAATTCTTGTTTTATGTATTAAGTTTGTAATTTTGTGTCCGCATTGTGCGTCGACAACTCAGCAGGTTCACCATAAGTACCTAGGTGTTAGATTTTAGTATTAGTACCAGACGTAAGTTCACTACACAGATTTATTTATTTTATGTAAAATTAAATTAAGTACTAAAATTAAGAAGACAAACAATTTCTAATTTCCTTTTTTTCCGAATACATATTTTCTTTTTTAAAATAAGATAAGTACATGTTGTTTGACAAAACAATAGTTGACTAGGGTGAGTGAGATTACAGTATAATGCCTTAAATGTTAATAGTAAATCTAGAATCATAAACATTGAATTATTTTAAATGGAAAGTATTCGCATTTACCTACACAAATTTACAATTGCAAATTGTATTTTTTTTGTGATTAATAATAAAACTAAAAAAAAGTTTTTTTCTATTATACAATTCCCAAATCTCTCTGTCACATAACTCTGGCCTTTAAGTAAATTATTATTAAAAAAAAAACTAGAATTGGTTTATGTATATCTTAAAAATTAAAGTAATACTTATAAACTAAAAAAAAACATTGACATTTACAAATATTAATTTGGCCCAGAACTTTACATATTTAATATAATCAAATGACTAAATAATGAAGTAACCAACAACCCTGTTTAAAACTGTAGAGTTGGCGCCTTATTGATAATTCCAATGGCGCCACAGAACAAACACTAATAAGCAATATAGCGTGGCGCGACATGGCAATAAAATTGTTATATCAATACAAACTACATCGTAGATCGTGCCTGCAATACTGCTGTATAGAAACCTATAATTAATTTTATGATATTCATTTTTTTAAATAAAATGCGTGACAACTGAAATGTAAAGCAGGCTTAAAAAATTTAGCGTTAGATTAGACAAGCTATAAGCTTGGTCATTAGAATGTTGATAGTCGAACTCAAACAAAGTGTAATGCAGCTACGATTTTCATAAATCTCCCTTTGGTTTTTTTTATTTATTAGCCGAAATCAAACTTATCATACATTTCATTGCTAAATAATTAATTCCAGTGACTTATAATATTTGATTCAATATGTTCTCGTTCCTATTCATATAGTCTCGTTTTTGCCAATTAGGTACCTAACTCCTAGTATCTAAAATCTATCTATATGTTAGATCTCAAGACATTGGCAAATATTCAAACGTATTTAAGGTAAGGTTGTATCTTGAGTATAAATAGGCCCTATCTTGTCTTACACATAAATAAAAAAATAAAGAATACTTTACACTCAAGTTGCTCCTACTATAAACTGACTGACGCGTTACTCGAACTTAAGAATCGGCATTGTCTTGAGATTTATCTATAACTGTAAGTTTTTCATTTTTAAACTTTCATTAAAAGGATGTTGTGTTGACGATTTTGAAGATGTTAAACAAATCAAATATGTATACACTTTATTTCCATATTTATTTTATTTTACTTAAACTAAGTTTTATACAATATACATGTCCAACTATATTACGCTATTCGAATAATTATTCTCAAGTTTACATGTATACTGTACTTTAATATGTTCTGAAGTTCTTAACAAAAATAATTCTCAAAAAAGTACCGTTACAATTGCTGTAACATTAAAAAAGTGTCTAATTTACTTTAAGAATAAATATTAATATTATTATTATATATGATGATATTTAAATTATAAAAATGAATAATTCAAATGCCTTACCATTTATTATCTATAGTATTTCTGTGAAAACAAGAGTTAAATATGTGTTATTAATAACCCCTTATATAGTAAAATCGAGTATTTATTTCTAAACAATAAAAGATTAGTCTTAGAAAAGAAAAATAATTTAAAGATTTAATTCGTCTCTAAATATTGACCAGATATAATAAATACTCTAATATTAATTTTAATTTTGTTTATTATAAAATTATCTATAATATATCTGTGGTACACAACGCTGGTTCTTCTTACACTTAGCACATTTTTATTTAATATGGCACTCAAGCTCTTTACTTGTTATATGTATATTTTTGCTTAAATTCATAATGTTAAGTGGTAAAGGAAGTAATTGCTAAATAAATAAACGTAGCTGGAAATAGATCTAGATTACTTAATAATTGCTTAAATAGATATAAATGTTAAAAAGTAACTTAAGCATAATCTTTATTAAGCTTAGTGTGGACATAATAAGCTTCATGTGGCAAAAGTACTTAATTTTATTAAACTTAACATTATATCGGTGTTCACTTTAATTTAATTATAAGAAATATTTAATAATGTACATGGATTGTCTCAGCAGCGTACCAAAGAGAAATTTGTAGTAGATTGTATTATATTAGATGTAAGGTATTTGTAGTAGATTGTAATATATTAAGTGTAAGGTATTTGTTTTAATTTTGTAAATTAAGATAAATACATTTATTATATTAACTTAAAGCTAATTTAAATATAGGACATTATTTGATGGGCATATAAGTTTTTGTAGAGTTTTACTAATAAATTTGAATATAAAACTATTTATACTTTGCTGACGTTAGTAAGTAAAAGCCTTTTGATACTTAAAGTTTGTTCAAGTGTCTGAAAAAATTACTTGTCTTACAAACTACAAACATTAAAGTAAAGCCCAAAATGGCAATTTAAATAATGATTTCTATTTATCCTTGATACATAGTGCTAAGTGCTAAGTTCATTATAGCAGCAAAAAATATAACACAATAATATACTGACACCTAAATCGTTGATATAAAAATACAAATTTAACTTTCTTAATAGGTAACAAGGCAAAATGTTTGCCACCTAATACAAAAATAATAAAACCAAAGAATTCATACTTAAAGTTGGATTTCAGGATTGTGTATGAATTTTTTAATAACTTATGAATAAAATGTGTTTTAGGTAAGGTAGTCTTGAGAATGAATTGTAATAATTAAAGTTGCGTTCATAAATAAATATTGTTATCAAGGAATACTTCACTCTCAAGATACTTTTACGATAAATGTATTAACATGGCATTCGAAGTCTTGAAATCTGATTACATTATGAGTAACTTTTACCCCAATCTAAATCTTACAGAGTGTGAATTATTTTAGTTTTATATAGTTATGATGTAGCTTTGATGTAGTAATCTTTATTTTAGTAGGTGAACTTTAACTGTAAACATTCCACTACTCAAACCGTTAATATTATTTAAAACGCTTAATTTACCATAGTCGCAAAAAGTTTTTTCATGCATAAAATGCCAGTGAATCATTTAATAACCAGAGTTTCAACTAGCTTAATAAATATTTGAATCAAACAAATAACAAAGCCAAACAAATAATGAACAAAGATCATAAAATTACTTTAAAGAAATAATTTAAATTTGATGTTATGGCGAAATGCGCCGACTTAAAACTAATTACTAACATTTATTTAGAAACTTAGTAAAAGCTTTATTTTATTTTTTACTTTTCGGTTTTTCGGGTTGGTTTTTTTTTAAGTTTTACTTTAGTATAGTTCTTTAATATTTACATGTAGGTATATAACTCATATTAGTGGTGATTGTGTCAATGTTTATTAGATAAGGTCTTTTTCAAATAAGCAAATTGTTTAATTAAGTTCGTTTAGCTTGCTTAAGGTTTTTAATATAAACGGGTATCCATAAATTCAATAAAAGGAAAGAAAATACCTTCTCTTTGCATATCTTTACTCCTAAAAAACAAAAAAAAAACTGTAGGTCGCTTGTAAAATATTTTTTGATGTCATAAATCTTAATTACGAAATTGTGCACTTCTTATACCTATATAAAGATATGTAAAAAAAGTTATTATAAAATATTTTACGTGAAGTTGAACTGCTTATTTTTAATATATTTGTAACGATTATTATTGTGCAATTATTGATACCTTCTTAATTTGTTAAGTAATGTATCCTAAATATAATTTTTTAGAGGTTTCGCATGTAAACGAAAGAATACGGAAAGGCGCAGAGTCAAGTATTTTAGAAATTATGTAAATTTGTTTTAAATTTTATGTATTGATTAACCTTCTAAATGTTTGCCATCACTTATTCATATCTTTTAAAAGAAAATAAGGACCCCTAACTTGTAACCCATTCCTAAAATAAATATTGCTTTACAGTAGTTTCAACCAAACTAAAGGGTAAAAGTTATGTGGTTTGATTTTAGGTCTACGAAAATAAAACGGGTAAAAGGTTAACGGTAAACACTCTTAAAAGGAATATGTGTGCATTTATAATAAGTATAATAATTATTATTAATGAATTTTATTCATTTATATGTATCAAAAAACGCTTAATAACTTTAATTAGGTACATAAAAGCTCTAATATTTCTTATGTTATAAGAAGTTTTTCTCATTTGTGGTTTTGCTGCATCACTGACCTATTCTATGTAACATTTTGCTAACTTCGTCTAAATTTTTACTACCTAAAGTTCGTATTTATAATAAATAACATTTATTAATTTATATTTTTAAATTAAATTGTCATAATGGCTCTGTGTTTAAATCTCGTTATATTTTTCTTTTACACAGGATTTCCTATTAGTTCGTGCCATTTTGATTAAACCATAGCTCCCGCGTAATTTGTTAGTTTTTAGACACTTCGACCGTCAAAGTTTGCTAATGCGTGAAAGATACCAGTAGGTCGATAAATTCAAAATTTGCTTTCCAGCAATATATTTATAACATTAACAAATAAATACATATTATAGACTAAAGTATAAATACATAATAATCAAACCTGAATAAACATGTTCTTTAAGTAGGTCTGTACATATGTATTTTATATTATACGCATATTTTTTTTCCATTAAGGTGATAATGCACCGCCAGATCAAGTTCGGTGATATTTAGTTTAAATTATACAGTTAAAGTTTTAAGTCAGGTAGAATAAGAAACTCGCTAAAGTAGAAATATTAGATGAAGTTAAGATTAAGTCGCGAATAGATTAAGTTAAGCATAATTAGTGAATATGAGAGACATAAAAAAATTGTTGCGTTTGAGTGTGTGCTCGTGTGTAGGTGTGTGTTGTTTGCGTGAACAAATGTGTGTATTTTTTATCATTAGTTTTACTTTCCGTGCGTAAGATAATTTTTAATAAACGGTTTAACTTAATTTTCTTTTTCGCTTTCAATGTTTTCTCTTTCTTCTATTCGAGAGATATGTAGATAAAATTCGAACGCTGCATTCATGTATTTATCTTCTTTAAAAGGATTTTCTACCTAAATTTAATTTTTTGGCAGATCCGACTGAAATTTAATGACTATGTGTTCAAACCCTGAAAACCGTGAATACACGAAAATGAACTTTTGTTTGATGATAAAAATCCTTAACCGGGGTCAGTTACTTCACTGTTTTTTTTTTTTTAAGTTTTGGCAAAGAAATCTCTTAAGCTCTAAAGTGCTATTAGTTTCTACCTTTGCTAAACCATAGCCGTGATAGTGCTTTAAACCCTGAAAACGCATTTTTTGATAACAATGATGTGTTAATAAATAATTAATTAAGTTCGAAGTATTTCGAAGAAAATCTCAAAGAATTGAGAAGTAGCTGCACTTACATATCGCGTTATCCTTGTTTTTACTTAAGTTTTCTTTTACGTAGTACTGCCTCTAAGGCCCGCCGCATACTACGAAAAAAATCCGATAATAAAAATCTTATACGCGCCGGACGGGCACTCCGTACGTTTTGTTACAAGAAATTTTCTGACAGTGTGCGGGACTGGGTACAAAATGTATAAACGGAGTAACCGTCCGGCGCGCGCTACAATTTTTATCGGAAATTTATCGTAGTGTGCGGCCGGCCTTAATGATAGGCAACTATCATTTTGACACTCAAAACTTATTGCTAATTTCACCTCGTGCTGAATGTCTTTTTATATAATATCCTGCACTCCCAATATATTAACAATAATAAATCATACTGAACTGTACTGAACTACTAACTTATTGAAATTGTATTTTTATTTCGAAAAAGATTATTTATAGCCTTTATTGGCTGACAGGCTCAATCCATTTAAGCCTTCTTAGCGGCATTAGGTAAGGCACGTAAAAATTTAAATAAATCACACTAGGATATACATATATATGTATAATATTAATAAAAAAGTAAATATTATAAACAGCCTATATACGCTAAATATACATATATTTCAAATTAATTAAACGTAATGAGTAAATAAGATTATGTATGACGCAATTTCATTATATACAAATTACTTCAAATAAATGTATGTATTATGCACTTTCAATAATGTCATATTTTTGGTACATATATACATAGGTACTTATACAACATAAATAACCTCAGGTGAATAAATAAATATATGTTTATATCACAGCATTCAAAGTAAAGTGTTTAACGAATAAGCCTCTTTTTCGATGTATTTAAATTCGGCACATATATATTTTACTGTATTTATGTCTATATACTTATATTTCCACATAACTTAGTACTGAGTCAAGCAGTGAAGAGTACTTTTTATTGAAAAAAGTTAATTTTTTAGTGGTTTCTAAGGAGTTTACACCAGTTCATATCGTGAGTGAAGTATTGTCGTTTAAATAATAAACAGCGCCACGTGTTGTAACTTGTTACTATCTTTTGACCACCTATTGGCTCAGTTCATAGGCTTTCTGCTGTAATTAGGGTGCGGGTTCGTTCCACGCACAGGACAAAAACATTTGTATTTGTCTTGGGTCTGAGTGTATCATGTGAATGTATTTACAAAAACAAAAGTATATAATATTTATTTCTTTGTCTATTTATATTTTACTTTACGACACATTATTAATACTAAAAGATCACCGCTAACTTCGACATGCTTTACTTTTTGAACGCACCGATTTCTTTGTGTGTTTCTGTCTCTTATGTATGTTGGTCTGCGTGTAGCACCCTGGATTATTAGAAAACCTTTTAATATCTAGTAAAATAGGTACCTAATGTAAAAAAAGTAAATAATAATAGCGCTTGTATATTGCTATTAAGTTAGATTGCTGACAAACATGAAGTACAAGTTCAGAATAAAAACACTAAAATGGTAATGATGAATCTTCATACTTCATTAGCCAATAGTAACGCATGTTTCCTATAGATCGTTTCGACGTAATTCGATAAACGTCTTCCTCGTCATACTGGCGCGGGCATACCAGAAAATTGGTACTTTGAAGAAAGCTTCATACTCCGGAATGTAAAGTCAGAGAAATGATATTTATGGCGTTGGAAGGAACTGACAGCAGCATAAAAATATGTGTTTAACCCTCCCCTCCTACCTCCGCAATGACGTCATAGACTGTGGAAGTGCTCAGTACCTACTATTAGTTGGATTTAAACAAAATGAACTGTTCTTCATAGAGACACAAAAATAAATGGATTAAGTACCTAATATATTTATAATATTATCACCCCAAAATGCCTAGACCAAAACTAAAAAAAAACATACAGACGAATTGAGATCCTCCTCTTTTTTTGAAGTCGGTTAACAAATCGAAAATAGTTAAAACTACAAGACTTAATCCTTTTTCCAATCAACGAAAGTTGTAGAAATGTGTCGTGCCTATCGAACTAAGCACAAAGAAACGCAGAAAATGTGAACCCAGGTTGGTAAAACAGGCGAGCGGCAATAATCGATTATTTTAACTTTGCAACCATTAACATGTGCCACACCTGATTTCAAATTATTCGTATGCAATTGTTTATCGAATTCACGAAAAAAAACCCACCTCTATTTTCTTCAAGTCGTAGGCAAATTAAACTGCAACGCCTTTTGTTAAGTATGTACTAATCTAATACGAAGTGTGTGTGTGTGAGTTTCAGTCAGTTTCAGGTATGTGTTTTAAGCAATATATTATATTTTATCATTAAAATTTTGTTTACTTTTTAATATTGGTGGCGTATATATCAATAAAATAAACGTAAGTTCTTGCATAAATCAAAAATGTAAAAAAATAATTAGAATAGATAAATAAATATATTGCTAAATATGTAGACAGTAAGAACTTACACAAAAGTGTAGAAAAGTAGTAGGTACACTACCAAATAATTTAGTGGTAATTGATTATGGATGGGTATAATGTACTCCTCTATATATGACTGTAAATAATAAAATTATAACAACTTATATTTTAGTAGTTATAGTTATTTGTGAAAAAAAACTAAGTGCTATTTAACACTGTCAAAATTTTCGTGATGTCTAATCCGACCCATTTTATTCTATTAACACCTCATTACTTTAAATATAATTTAACAAGAAACATTTTTACTCAAAATGCGTTACTATCATATAGGTAATTAGTAACCATATACATTTTTTTTAATAATTTAATAACCAGAGCATTTGTGAATCATTGTTAAAATTCTAGAAAAGCTGGTTATTTTATTATTTATTGCCATTTTACGAATGAATATTTATTTTTTGGTCAAAGCACCACTCCCTTCTTCTATGGGGTAACTCGACAGACTCTAATCGAGTGTTCTTTACAAAAGAGGAACTTATTTTACTTGTTGTGTAAACAAGTCAAGTCAGGTACCTTCAGAACCAAAGATTTTTTACTCGTATATTTATTAACACTTAACATCATTGAACGAAAGCTTCTCATCTGCACATTACTAAAATTTTAGTTTTAAAAAGCACTTTTTTTCACTTTGTTTACAAACAACTCCTTTACAATTTAATAATAAAAAAACATTAGTAAATGTTAAAAATATAGACTTCAAAACACGGAAAATAACGCGAATAATTATTGATACAAGAAAAATTGTAGAATCAACAAAATAATTGTGAAGTGAACTAAATTCTGGTTAAAGTTACTATATTTAATCATGAATTTTCACAATTAAATGTGGTAGCCATAACCAGGATCTAGTTGACTTTACAATTATTTTTGTACTATAATATTTGACAACGATTCATATAGTCTACATTTTTATCTTTGGTGTAGAGTTGATCTTCACGGAAATGGATTGAATACTTGATATTCATTTACCTTACTAAACTGCTATGTGCTTTGTGTATGTCTATTTACTTATATGTATTTTTTTTAATAAATAAAACTGAACATGTATGTATCTAACTTTTTTGTGTATGTTTATACATGAAAATATATTTTAGATTCGTAAATATTTATTTTTATTGTCCAAATATTTCGTGTACCCTACCACTTAATTGTACGCGTCATCGGCAAAAGAAATCTCCTATTAAAGATAGATTCACCTTCGTGCGCTATTTATGAAAATATACTATCATGTTATCTGTAAAAATTATGTGGGCTAGTGTCGTTGTAAGTTCACACCATTTCAATAGTGCGACTGTAGTTTTGAGTTTTGACCACTGGGTCAAAAAAGCAATTTTGACTCGTTAAGTATATTTCTTTAAAATGTGAACTACAGTTGTACAATATAATTATAAAAATTATTTTTAATAAAGATATAGGTTATATTTTCAAAAACACTTATTAACTCCTACGTAATAATATTCTATGTGGTCACCAGGGGCAGCAATTGAGTAAATAATCTCGAATCAAGCGCAACATACTATGTAAACGGGAGTATCGCTTACACTAAAATACCAACGCAAGAGTTCCGGGTTCGAAACCTAGATTGAGCTCTTTTGTTCTACTGGACTACATGCCAGCGAGGTTTACCTATCATCGTACAGGGTTTCCTATCTTAAGACCAAATCAATGTATATGTTTGTGTGCGATTATTATTAGTATTACACAAACATTAAATGTTCTGCAAACAAATGTACTACAACGCATTTAAAATGGATGTTTGATATATATATTTAATAAAGCGACAAATGTTAAAAAATGTATTGATCGCAGTTTTGCAGAAAAATTTATGCAGATATTTCTTGTATTGTTTTGATTTATTGTAAAATTATGAACAGAAAATTTTGTAATTCTTTCTAAATAAAATGAGGTTGTAAGTGACAAAACTTTAAATTGATGTTCTTCTAAAGTTTGATGTTAATAAAAGCTTTTAGCAACCGAATTGAGCTTTTATTTCGCATGCGTCAAAGCTCCTTATTCATATTTGACTAACCTACCAACTATTCGAAATGCCCCTTAGATTTATTAGATTTTACCTTATAATACAGGCAACCTACATGTTGCACCACAGTTCCATCCAAACCCAAAAAGGGTTGGCAAAGTTTGTATGGCAAATAATATTTATATTGTAAAATCTATTCGAATATACATATTTATGAAAGGCAATATTTCCGACTGACTCATTATTGCCCAGCCCAAACCGCTATGGCTACAAATTTAAAAATTTTAACAAACAATCAGTTTTTCAAAATTCAACCCCTAAGGAAGTAAAACAGTGGTTGGAAGTTTTTATGAAAATTCATAATTGTTTTAAAACTGAGAATGTAGCCTAAAATAAAAAATAATACATAACTGGAAATAACGTTGGTTTTGCATATAAAATCATGAAAATGAATTTTTCGAAATTTAAGCTTGAAAAAGAAGAATTACTTATATTTACTGACTAATGACTTATACTTATATTAGGGGTTATAAAATCAGTATTTAACTTTTTGGTTAAACATCAAATGTAACGAGTTTCACGTTTTTGGCATTCATCCCTTACTTATTCCAATTGTCCGTTTTTTCATCTAAAAAACTTTTCGGGTAGGCATTACTTGAAGATTTCGCTTGTAACAACGAGGCGCCTACAGACTGTAGCTTATCTTAAGTTATTTTAAATACATTGCAAGGAAATAACATGCTATGCAAGGACATCACACTTATTTATACTTGCAGCACGCCGCTGTAGCGAATTGTTAAACATTATCTGGGATATGCCATTACCAAACTGTGTTAATTTGCACTTAAATTTTGTTTTGCAATAAATATTAACTTTGGTTCTGCAGATGTACAGTAATGGTGACGGTTTAATTTAATTATATGACAGCACATTAAAGCGTTCCAAATATTGTTTAGCTTTAACAATTGGTACTTTGTAAATGGAACCCTAAATTCATGTAAGTTAATTGCCGTATTGGTTTATACTTCACAATGTTTGGAATTCCATCGAGGAGATGAAGAAGATGATAACATGAAAGAGGTGGTCCACTTCATTTTGAATATTAAGGAATTACGTAGATGTTGACATGAAAAAAATATTTGATAGACTTCAAAATTCCGATTGAACTTTGACAGTTGCCCTTCGGAACGTAAGATTTAGCATGTTAGTCAGAGGGCGACATCCAGGACAGAACGTAAGGATATATTTATTTAACTACGTCAGCATATCCAAGTACCATTTCTAATAATTATTATAGCGCTCGACCGGTCCAAATGCATGGACGGTCAATTTTCAGATTCGACCCGCGCCGAGGCCAATAGACAGCGGTGGCAGATCAACAGAACATTCCATTCAATTTTACGTTGGAGCTCCAATAAATGTAATTTAAACTAATACGCCTTTAAGCCTAATACCTTTACTTACACCCAGGTAGTTCCCACTCACCTGGGTTGGACCTCCAGATGTTTACCATTACCTATATCTATAATTATTATCATATAAAATTCAATGTCCTAACTGATTCATCAACGCCCGGTCCAAACCACTAAGGGTAAAAATTTGAAATTTAGAGAATGAGTTTGTTATATATTGAAGGCTTGGTTTTAGAACGGGTTTTACAAAATTCGACTCTTAAGGGGGTGAAATAGAAGTTTGTATGAAAATCCCTAATTTTTTCATTCAAATCTATGGAACTTGGTATTTGACCTTTAAAGTAAAAATCAAGACTGATATATTTCACTGCTTTTGGAAAATCATTCTACAGGGATAAAATATAAGCTGAAACTTAGTATAGAGATCCGGTTATTTTTATGAAGAAAACTAGAAAAAATTGTACATAAACTTTTAATTGCAAATAAAGCATGACGTGTCTCAGTATTTTTCAAAATTCAATATATGGTATATATGCATTTTTAAGGATTTAAAGAAAAAGGAACTTTTGGGGTGTTGAGCTTTAACCTCCAAGAAGAAACTTCGTATCTAATTTATAAGAAACTTCGTATCAATGCTCTTCAATATAAAACATAAACGCTTACGTTTGGTGTTTTCTTCAAATCTGACTACCAATAGAGGATGAAAAGTAGCGGCAAAATTTGTATGGGAAAGATATTTTTTTTGATCATATTTGCTTAAAACTTAGTATTGATTCTATTTAACACAATTAATGACATACCTACTAATTACCTAATTTTTTATAATTCAGCCCCTAAGGAGAGAAAGGGGTTAGCAAGTTTGTCTGAGATAAAATATTTCTATGGTTAAGTTACTTCAAACTTAATATTTATATATATATATGCTTTTTAAACACAAATAATAAACACATTATTTCGCGGATTTTTTAAATTCCAATCACCAAGGGATTAAAATTTGTTGCCAATATTGTATGTTATTGTAAAATATTATTTTTACAGTTACATTTTTACAAATCTTAATATCAATGGTTTCCAACACAAAAATTTAATTGAAACACAACTAGAAAAAGGAAATGACAATTTTTTATTATAATCACAACAAGTTTGAAGCTTTACGATTAGTAAAAGATTTTTTAAATTTAATATCCATGTAAATGTTCTATAACAAAATTCATATATTATTTGTACGTTTTAGTGCATCTTTTTGAGGCCGGTTGTTTTTTTTTTGTTAAAAAGTTTTTATTTTTAAAGTTAATGTTCATGTAAATGTTCTATAACAAAATTCATAAAACATGTAATTCTGAAAATGTTTGAAATTAAACCCCATGGTAAAAGGGATTACAAAGTTTGTAAGGAAAATTATATTTGTATGCTTAAATTTACTTAAAACTCAGTATTAATGCGCTTACACACTGAATAAAACACTTATTTAGGCATTGTAAAAAAATTTACCGCTTATGAAAAATAGGGAATGAGAAACTTTGTATGGTATTTAATATTTTTAAAGTCAATTTAATTGAAACTTGGTATGTATGCTTCTTAACACAAAAAACTAACGACGTGTTTCGAGGTTTCAGAAAACTAAGCCCAAAGGGGAAAAAAGGGAATGGCAAATTTTTACGCGGAAAATTAATGGCAAATTTTTACGCGGAAAATTAAATTGTTAGGATGAAATTCACTAACAACAGTTGCTAAACACAAAAAAAGTATGTGTTTTTCATGGTTCTTAAAAGTGGCTCAAGGACTGAAAGGAAGGGTGTGGTAAAATTTTAACAGAAAATAATATTTTTATGTTCAAAGAGTTCAGAATAATACTGTCTAAACAATAAATAAATACGTATTTTGGTGTTTTTCTAAATACAGCTCCTTAGTGAAGAAAGGGAGTTTGTATGACAAAAAATATTACAAGTAATACTGGGTATATTTACATGTTTCTCAAGATACTTAACAAACCATGGGTTTCGGGTTTTTTTTTATCACAAAGGTGGCAAAAAAACTTGCGGTCCACCTAATGGTAAGCGGTCACCGCATCCTATGGACACTTGCAACACCTGGGGCATCACTCGCGCGTTGCTGACCTTTCAAATATCTAATAACTTCTTTCTTGAAGAACCCTATACTGTAGTTCTTTAAGAAAAACTTGGCACGGCGCTTCCAGAACCCACAACCCTAGCGTTCGAGGGAGGAAGTTTTTTTAGGTTTTCTCTGAAACCGCACCGTACGAGACCATTTAGATTCTAAGGTGTGAGGATGAATTCCCTGCCGATGGCGAGCGGTGCGATGGTAGAAAGTAGCCGAGGGCATCATTTCAAACAGAACACATCTCATTGTACAAACGGTAAAACACACACAGGGAGGCAAAGTCTCTCCTCAGGCTTAAGGGTTCGATACGGCAAGTGAGTTTGGGGTCGTCGACAATTCTTACAGCCCGTCGTTGAACCGAGTCAGAAGGGCCAAGCCGCTTGTATCCGGGTGCACCCGCCCAGTGATGGCAGCAGTACTCCATATGGGGCCGAACTTGCGATTTGAAAGCAGCAACCTCTGCCCTGACTTGAATTAGTGCTTCGCTCTATTGAGCGCGTGTTTTTTGGACGCCAGCTTCACCTTGTCTTGCAAATGATCTCAGAACTGAACATCGCTGGAGATATCAATACCAAGAATCCCAATGCTCTTGAAGATGGAGAAGGGAGTGTTTTGGAATTGTGGGTCCACAGTAAATGGGGTTTTCTTTGCGGTGAACGGGCAGACCTTTTGTTTTCGTGGGTTTGAACTGGACCAAGTTTTCCCGTTCCCAGTCAGAGACCTTGGACAGGTCTCGATTTCAATCACAAGTTCTCCGCGCTTTTCTTTCACATCGGATTTGCACATCCCGTATAATAAGCGACTCCAGTGCTGTCATCTGCATAACAAAGTATGTTTTTGATGTCCAACATGTCATTGATGCATAATAGGAACAGAGTAGGAGACAGCACAGAGTCTTGCGGAACACCAGCATAATTACACACAATTGTCCATGCTATCAGAGCAACTACCGTCAACGATGGCTCGTACGTGTCTGTCAAACAAAAAGCTAGCCACCAATTTGCACAAACCTTTAGGCACTACGTAAGATGGCAACTTTGATAGAATACTCGGGGAGAAATAGCATGGATGGCAAAATTTCGAGTTTCCTGAAAAAATCGTAAATGGCACAGGGGGGAGATTTTAATAATATTTTTTTTGGTTATATTAACTTACACATGCTATTCGACTCAAATAATGCCTAATGTGTTTTGAGATTTTTGTTAAAAAAACAACATTCGTGTGGAAAACTAATTAATGACCATCACACAGTTAAAATTGCTACTAATAGAAATTTAGGAATAGAATAGAGTGTAGAATAATAATATTGTAGATATCCTAAAAGATTTTTTTTAAACGCTTAAGGGTGTGAGACGTGCTTAGATGTGTAGCAATAATAACTGGACGATCAAGCGTTTGGAAATTTTTACACATGGCGGAAAAGAGTAGGCTTTGAAAGCAACTTGAAGATTATATAATGAATGATTTTTATGGATACGAAAGAAATTTTTCAAAATTCACCCATAAGAGCGTGAAAGAGCGTGGTAAATTTTGTATGGGTTATCTTATGCTTATATTATAGTCTGGTCAACATGTACCTTTTTGGGTGAAATTTTTGTATAGTCTCCGAAAATTACGATCAAGGTGTCATTCGATTCGGAATATTATGTAGAAAGTTTAAGAAAAAGTTCCAAAAGGGGCCGATGAAAATTGCAAAAGTTATAAACAATTTAAAAAAAAAAAAAGTAGGGATTTGTTTTTTTTTGAATATCTCAAAAACCATCAAAGATATTCAAAATTTGAAAAAAGATCTAAAAAGAGGAGGAAATTTCCTAAAAAAAAGTCCTGCCTCCTGGAACTGTATCTTTAATATTTATAATTTTTACGGAGCCCTGAAAATAGCGCTAAAAGCGGGTAGTCTGGCTTCCGCTCGCGATTTGTCATTCGGACACGGTAACAATAAAAATCATTTTAATATATTAAATATGAATATTAAGGAATAAAAATAATCCGTAGGCGAAAAATTTTTATCCCCATTTTTCCATTAGTTATGCATTAGTTAATTAACTACTTTTTCTGAATAGAATGTTAACAGAAAAAACCTGATTATTATTAAACTA
Source organism: Apoda limacodes (assembly GCA_946406115.1). Classification (NCBI taxonomy): domain Eukaryota; kingdom Metazoa; phylum Arthropoda; class Insecta; order Lepidoptera; family Limacodidae; genus Apoda; species Apoda limacodes. Next base: position 23,142,449 of record OX291551.1, on the reverse strand, counting down.
CAACCCTAGGATTTTTTTCACTTCGTGGAGTTATTCTTAAAAGGCATTAAAATAGATCCCCGTTGGAAAAATTTAAAAATGTTAATTTTCCACTTTTTTATTAACAATCGAAATCATTAAAAAATTAAAAACTGCATAAAAGTTATTAAAAAAATTTTGTTTTTCAAATATTTCAAATTTTATGATTTCTAACGGTTAAAAGTTACATGAAAATAATTTTTTTTAATTTTTTACCGCGATTGTTTAAATAATTGTTATAAACAAATGCATTGTTTATAAGATAATCAACAAATTTTTTTTTCCTTATCTACTTGTTGATATAAATTATGATTTTTAAGAAAAAAATTATTCCTTAAAAAAAATTATTTATTGCTATAAAATGCATTTCTTAATTAACAATCGTTTTTTACCACTAAATATAAATATTAAGGAACCATTTTTTCTCTAAAAATCATAAATTCTATAGTTCTTAAATATTCTGGAAAAAAAAATTTTTTTTTTTCATTTTTTATTTGTTTATTAAATAAACAATTTGTTATAAACAAATGGATTTTCTAACTTTATTTTTTTTTTAATTCGTAATTTCATTATAAAAACAGCTATGTATTATTTTTTATGAAAAAAATTTTTTATCTATTTTTTATATAACTTCTAATATTTTTATGTCCTAAAATTTGCCTTTTTATCTCGCTCTTTTTCTTTTATAATTGGTATACGACAATTATACTTCAAGTCGTTTTTATTCACTATAAATTAATGAACAATTTAAGCTTTTAACTTCAGCTCTAGCTCTATTATTTATGTTAATTATTGACAATTGTTTATAAAAAATAAACCGAAAAAATTCTAAAGTAATTTTAAGAATCTTAGTTTGGAAAGATTGATAAAAGAACACTCGTTAAAATGTAATTAACATAATGGAAAAGTTTTAAAATTTTTCGGGAAAAGTCTATGCAAATACGATTGTAATCAATTTTTAATAACAGCAAATTAGTAACATGCAAGTCATCAAAGGCTCATAATTATAAATTTATGAACATTTAACCACGTTTTGGAATAGAAAAACAAGAAAAAAAAAATTTCGGTTTATTTTTTATAAACAATTGTTAATAATTATCATAAATAATAGAGCTAGAGCTGAAGTTAAAAGCTTAATTTGTTCATTAATTTATAGTGAATAAAAACGACTTGAAGTATAATTGTCGTATATATAATAGTTTAAAAGTTATACCAATTATAAAAGAAAAAGAGCGAGATAAAAAGGCAAATTTTAGGACATAAAAATATTAAAAGTTATATAAAAAATAGATAAAAAAAAATTTTCATAAAAAATAATACATAGCTGTTTTTATAATGAAATTACGAATTAAAAAAAAAATAAAGTAAGAAAATCCATTTGTTTATAACAAATTGTTTATTTAATAAACAAATAAAAAATGAAAAAAAAAAATTTTTTTTTCCAGAATATTTAAGAACAATAGAATTTATGATTTTTAGAGAAAAAATGGTTCCTTAATATTTATATTTAGTGGTAAAAAACGATTGTTAATTAAGAAATGCATTTTATAGCAATAAATAATTTTTTTTAAGGAATAATTTTTTTCTTAAAAATCATAATTTATATCAACAAGTAGATAAGGAAAAAAAAATTTGTTGATTATCTTATAAACAATGCATTTGTTTATAACAATTATTTAAACAATCTCGGTAAAAAATTAAAAAAAATTATTTTCATGTAACTTTTAACCGTTAGAAATCATAAAATTTGAAATATTTGAAAAACAAAATTTTTTTAATAACTTTTATGCAGTTTTTAATTTTTTAATGATTTCGATTGTTAATAAAAAAGTGGAAAATTAACATTTTTAAATTTTTCCAACGGGGATCTATTTTAATGCCTTTTAAGAATAACTCCACGAAGTGAAAAAAATCCTAGGGTTGTAGTTTAATAATAATCAGGTTTTTTCTGTTAACATTCTATTCAGAAAAAGTAGTTAATTAACTAATGCATAACTAATGGAAAAATGGGGATAAAAATTTTTCGCCTACGGATTATTGTTCATTTATATATCCCAATAGTACTTAATTTTTTTTATTCCTTAATATTCATATTTAATATATTAAAATGATTTTTATTGTTACCGTGTCCGAATGACAAATCGCGAGCGGAAGCCAGACTACCCGCTTTTAGCGCTATTTTCAGGGCCCCGTAAAAATTATAAATATTATAGATACAGTTCCAGGAGGCAGGACTTTTTTTTAGGAAATTTCCTCCTCTTTTCAGATCTTTTTTCAAATTTCGAATATCTTTGATAGTTTTTGAGATATTAAAAAAAAAACAAACCCCTACTTTTTTTTTTTTTAAATTGTTTATAACTTTTGCAATTTTCATCGGCCCCTTTTGGAACTTTTTCTTAAACTTTCTACATAATATTCCGAATCGAATGACACCTTGATCGTAATTTTCGGAGACTATACAAAAATTTCACCCAAAAAGGTACATGTTGACCAGACTATTACACAAAACTTATAAATTAAGAAAGGATTCATTTTATTATAGGTTTTGTGGGCACTTTGAAATTCAAACTAAGGAGGTGAAGGGTGGTAAACTTTACCTACTGTGATTTAATAAGTCTATGCGAGCGAAGCCGCGGGCGGAAAGCTAGTTTAAGATGTGGAAGTTAGAAACTCTTTCGTAGTTTTATGTCAACGATAAACAACACTGAAGTTCAGCTCCTAAACATAGGTTCTTGGAAAGAGTTCTCCTACATCTTTACGAGCATCGCACCGCACAATGCTCTATCTGAATTCTAGACGCCTTTGATTCCTCACTCGGATTCAGCACCCGAAAATCTATCGAAAAAATCAGTCTGTTTTTTAATCGTTTGCCTGATTCAAGATTGCTTTGAACTAAATTTTACACGGGTAACACCGCGGCGAACAGCTAGTTCAATATAATTATGCAAATTTAAAATAAACAACGCCTTACCATACTTATAGACAAAGGCATAAAATATTTTTAGTGGATCGAAACTATTTATAAAGGTAAGACTAGGTTAATGCCCACACATAATATTGTTTTTAAAAATAGCTAGAAAATTTCTTTTAATATGGGCAGTAAAAAAACCATAAAGATATTTTATTTGCTCGCGTTTGATTTATAGAATAAAAGCAGTGAACTAAAGTTTAGGTGCACTGCATAAAAAACAGAAATTGAAACAACAATATGGACAAAATCGTATTTTAGACTATCGTTAGTACTAAATGCGTCTTTTTTTATCTTTTAGTTCTAATTTCTTATGTTCTTGATCTCGTGTATTTATTTAATGCTGTACAGATTTTTTTCATAAAAAATTTTGCCAAAATCACCATTTCACTAACTATTTTGATACCCTGCCAACACGAACCAGCTCGCTCATATACCCTGGGATACGGGTTTTTAGGAATTAAAACCCCGTAACTTTGGCTACTGTGTTATTTATGTATTTGGTCATAATCTAACATGGAAAGCTGTTCCTACCTTATCCCATAATTTAACATGGAACCTTATTACTACTTAACCAATTTTTAATGCCATTAGTGTACATTTGGAGAACTTATATATATATAACACCTAAAGACGAATGCAGTAGTCTTATTTTCTTTAAATTTACAGATCAATATCCTCATAATATTAATATTTTGGTATCCATTAGTCGGACCTGATGAGGTCTCTCTATTCTGAAGTTTTAATGAGGAAGTACTTCCGTTAATTAATAGCTCATTGGATCTGAATTTTATACAATAGATTCCAATAACAGACAAAAATATTTTAATAAAGATCAATTTAGTTTTCTCGCCAAATAATTCTAATAATTAAAATTCTTAGGTGCGTTTTTCCACCTAATTTCTTTCCTCTTTCACCAGAATCTGCAGTTTTCTTTTTATTTATTTAGGTTTTCAATATTACGAAAGTTTTACAATTTAATATGTTGTTACAGAATATTCTGTCAAACTGCATTTCAGTTTTTTGACATAAGCTGCCCTTATTTTTTTTATATATGGCGGTTTGCATAAGACATCTGTCTGTAAAAATTCATCAAAATCTTTGGACAAATGGCGGAATTCTCATTTTTGGATATAACACACAGCGCCATCTGCTCCCAAACTAAGGACGACTGATACAACGAATACCTTACAACAGACACAAATACATATATTTGTTTTTTGTAAATACATATTATACATAGGAAACACAAATGTTCATCACATAAATGTTGAAGCGGGAATCGAACCCACGCTTCTGAGTTCAGCAGGCAGGTCATTACACTAAGCTACGGATAGGTATATATAAAGTTAGACGGATGGACGGACCAGTTAAAATGTTAGAGTCTATAATATCAATAAGGTAATAAATAAAAGAAAAGCAATGAAAACGAAATAAATCTTACTTTATTCCTGTGTACTATACGGCACAAACTTTAGGTGAGCTGGGTATTATTCACCAGACTTATTATTTAATTATTTCATAAAATACCTTAAATAAATCGTAACTTGACAACAAAATATAATTTATTTTTAACATTGTTCATGATCATTTTGTACTCTGTGCAATAATACAAATAAGTTTTAACTTGTAAAAATAAGCAAAAAAAATATTTTACTTTATAAAAATAGAGATTGTTCTAAATATATGTATTACACATAGAAAACCTATATGGAAAATGTTGTAAATACCTAATTAGTGTTTTTATACTCAGTTTAAAAACACAAGTATTTATTATCATAATTATGTTCAGAAATATACATGTAAATATATATGTATAAGGATAAATAAATGCAAATTAATTGTCAGATCATATTTTCAGTTTTTTTTTTTTTTTATCGAGATTGCTCATAATATTTGTATACAGTTGGCAAGCTTACATAAAGAAAATAAACATCGTAAGTACAAATACCTGTTTAATTATAAAATAGATATTTCTGATTTCCATGCCCATGACTTATGGAAAGTTTATATGTTTTATTAGTTTGAATAATAAAAATGTCCTGGAATTATAATTATCGTTTTTTTTCAGACTTAAATGCATTTTCAAAGCTTTAGTGTGCAAAATCTTATTAGGTAACTATGCCATGTCAAAACTATCTGTAAATGCGATAGCATAAGTATTTTAAAACTAACATTGATTAACAATATATTTTGATTTAACAACATTCAATTGTAAGGTCTTATTTTACCTTAATCAGTAAAACTATAAAAAAATACCGTAAAGGCTTATAAAACTAAAATATAAATTCGTATTCGAAAAAAATATGAGTACCTTTCAACAAAAGTTTGTTTACAAATGAGTTTTAGGTATTAAGTCACAGTAAAGTGAGATAAAAACCTACTAAGTTGTCAAAATAATTTAGAACTTTATTTGTTTAAGAAAAAATTTTAAAAAATATTTGAAGATACGTAAACGTTTATTTATGTACAGTTACCAACAAAGCACACTTAGCCAAAACTTGCACAAACTATGTGCCGCTGTGGTGTGTAGGCTAACCGTACTTACTAACCAAAATAATAGTTTTAAAACGCGTATCTATATTAACATACATACCTTTAAATTAGACATCATAAGCGTATTTTTGTTTTTAAGTTTATCAACACTTATTATAAGTATTAATTAATAAACTATTTACAATAAATATTCAATTTCTAAAAAATCTAAGTTTTACGCAACTATACTTATTTAGTAACATTAAAAACAAAAGCCGATCTACCAACAACTATAACTAATATCACACTTCGAGGATCTTTTGCGTGGAATTGTAAAAAAAAAATAATGTTTTCTATGTAAGAAATCATATTTTTTTTAATAACACGCAGACAGTATTTCAGCCATATTTTCAGTCAGACATTTTGATGACCGAAATGTTCATAAGTACTCAACTATATTCAAAGTAATTAGGGTGTGTATGGAAAAAAATATAAGTCGAATTCACCTTGACCCATCACAAGGTCATTCATTTCCTAACACACTACCTAATTAGTTACTCCACAGACTATTAAAGCTTACTTGTCAGGCTGCTGTTGGCGGCACCGCGGCGCGCCACTAGTGTATACTTAAACATCTACCAGCTATATGCATCACATTACGTCAGACTTGTTGACGTAGGAGAGCACGCGATCTGAATCTATTTAATCAATTCGCTACCATCATAACTGAAATATGCGTGTAATACTCATCAGAACCATTAGATAACAAATTTTCGACGTAATTTTTGAAGCACATTCGCGGATTCCACTAACTTCTGACCTGTTTCTTCTCTCTTTCCCTGCGTGCTTCTTGGAACGGGACACATTTCCGTATCTCGTTCATTTCAGACGGGTATACCGTCCCTGATTGAGAGAGATCGTTACCAACAGAATGTCAGTTCACAGCCACTGGTAAACACTTGCACTGTTTTATCTTCTGCAAACGCTTGATCCTGAAGGGAGGATTTTGTCCCGGACAGTGGAGTTTCACTGTCATCCATGTGACTTTCTTAGGCCTGCAAAACGAACAGGACTTGAAAGCTGGTGGAGGTCGCTCGTCATTGCCATCGCGTCTTCGCGGCCCTTTCGGTATATAAAACGAGTTACACTGACCATAACAGAATTTGTTAAGCACTGTAGTCGGTACACAACCTGGTTCACGAATTTTTTGCACTAAAGGTTTCGTTTTACACCAATCGTCTTTAAGGTACTCCTTCTTCGTAACCACAAGAGCGTTCTTCGAAGATTTCAAAATTTTTCTGAAGTCGATATCAGGTGGCAATTCTGTACTGTCATCTTGCTCCGGTACAGAAACAACCATAGAGTTCAAGCCACCTTCCCCAAGCTCGTTTCGTAGATAAGAGTTGGGAGGTAGACCAGCCTGTTCACTCTGTCTCTGCGCAGCCAGAAGCTTCTCAACTTGCTCGGTGTTTATGATGTCCAGGATCGAATCGGTTGGCGTAAATGGCTTTCTACTCCCGACGCCAGCACCACTGCATACCCTCACAGCAGTCACAACAGCCGCAACCGCTGCCCAGATTCGGAAATTCGTAAAAGTCTTCATCTATAAAAAAATTAACAAAGATAAATAAAAAAATGTAAAAGGTATTATCGACAAGTTTCAAATAAGGTATCTCGAGGTAAAGTCTGTAGGCTTAAGTCGAGAGGAAGTCGTAGGCGAATGTAACTTACGTTGATTCGAGATATGGGAGCCAACATGTCGTAGGCAGCACGTCGGAGGAGAGCGGTCCGCAGCGCTTGGTATGCGTGCGCAGAGCCAGCCGGCGAAGCGGTAATGAGCTCGAACGAGCCTCAATGGACCACTGCTCTCAATGGACGAGATGAGTCACGCACCGCACCGCCGTCACCATAGAACGATTAGTAATCCCCCTGTACAGAACCGACACCGTATTTATGTACACCTGTTCTTGCTTAAGACTCTTAATCCGATTTAATCCTTTCTAAACTTATCCTTCTTATACATTATTTACGGAATATTTGTCGTTAATGGGAGATCTTTATCAGTTATTATTTACAATTGTTCATTGTGTATTAAGGGTGTTAAGGAGAAAATTACTAACAAGAGACTATTTAAAAGCCTAAGGCCGAAGGCCAGAGGCTTTGATGACTTGAGTTTGTAATATTTGTACCGCCCGTGTTACACACAATGTTTTTCATCACATTTGAGAGTAAAAACATAAAAATATAAGCTAAATAAGTAAATAAAATCACCAAAACACTAAAGAGATGGCGAGAGTAGAAGTGGAGAAAACTACGCCACCGCCAGATATCTAGTAGGTAGGTAGAATATATTAATTAAAAAGTTTTGGCTGAAGTTAAAACTTGTAATTGCTCGCTTGTAGTGTGCGTGCAGTTCATATTTTGAACAGACAGCTTTTATACATACTTGATTGAATATGCGCGTCATTACTGCCCTTGCTTTAAAAAAAGTAAAATTTACGAAAAAAAAGCCCGTCGGGGTAATTAATGTCTTAACTTTTCCTGCACGTAATGACACTGTTTACAAGTAAGTGTGATTAAAAGTGTATTGTATTGTGGATGGGAAGCCGGCGGAATTCTCAGTAAACTTAACTTATTTTATCTATATAGTTGCAAATTAACAGAATCGGTTTGACATCTTTAAGTTAATGATAAATGGAATAATAAAAACAATATTGAAATACTTTATTACGAAACAGCTTTTTAGTGAGTAAATACTTAAACTTTTACTACAACAACAAGAATAATGCGAAGATTAGCCCATCACCTCATGCGTTATACGCCCCACTGCAGGGGTGCAGGCCTCTTTTTAGAGAAGGAGGCTAAGATTATCATTCACCACTCTGTCCTAGTGCGCATTGGTAGACGTTGTTGATCTAGTGGCCATTCAACTGTCAGTTAAGTTTTCAAGCGGCCTATAAGGCATTTGACTAAGCTGAACGATGAGTAAATTATCATAAATCTACATTTAGTATCAAATAGGCCCTGAAAACGTCCACTGCTGGTTATAAGACTCTTAATAATATTCCAAAAGAACGTTTCACTTTGGAATCAGAGTTATAATTATTAGGCTTTTAGTTTTAATAACTGTAAGACATTACTTTCAGCATATTTACAATATCGGTTTTTTTTATAAAATAGATAGGTAGGTACTGTCATCTACTATGAGTTTGGTGTGGCCTAGGGATTTCGATTTCACTTTGCGTTGAATTGCGGAGGTTTGAGCCTGGCGTTTACACAACTCATACTTATACGATATATGAAGGGTTATACTAAATAAATGTTTTCTTCTTTCGTGTATCGCAATCGCGCTATACACAATAATTTTAAAGCAAACGAATAAATTTATGCTAAAACAAAATTTTCAAGTCTCTTAGAGGGCGACTGTACACGGGTAAAACTGATTTCAGCGTAACTTGCGTGTCTGCTTGGACGATTTTAGAGCCGGAGAGATTTTCTCACCTCTCGCAATCGGCGCGAGCGGCGCCAAGCCTCGCCGGCGATGCGCTCAGCGGGCACGGGGCGCCGGCGCAGATGCCCCGCAACACTTAGATACGTAAACACGTTTCCGCCCATTTGTGCTTCCCACAATAGGTACCCATAGAAATGGTGTACGCGTCCACAGGCTTCTGCGAAACGTAGGCGCTTGTGTGGGCGCACGCCGTGCCGTAGCTCAAATAACGTCTTTAACAAAGTACGGATAATTCCATTGAGCGCGGATAATTTGCGTGAGTCGTAGGACTCGTAGGCTCCGGCACGGCTGATGCCGAACAAGATATTTCCATTCACTGCGCTCTGATTAGGTGGTAATTGAATGCGATTGCAGCGAGTGGTATTGGTATAATTTGCTAGCTGTGTAGCCAATACACATGTTGGTACTAGGTACTGTAATTCAATTTTTTATTATTATTATAATTCGCTTATCAAATTAATACCGATGTAGGTATGTAGAAGTCCTAATATTCAAGGTAGAAATCCAAGGTGGAAGTTAAAGAAAATGTAAGCATATGCAAATCTTTTTGATTGATGCTTTAAATATCTATAACTAAACATCGGCCAGGAGTATAGATAGATATGATAGAGAAACTGTTTATAGTTATAGACTACAACATACTGCAGCCTGCCGATGGAGCAGACGTGTCCTAGGGTGAAGACAGCGTATGGGGAGGTGAAGCGTGGGTCGCCCTCCAGTCCGGTGGATCGACGATCTTAAAAGAGTGGCTGGCTTTGTCAAGCAGTGGACCAATATGAGCTGATATGATGATATTGATGATATCTGTACTAATATAATAAAGAGGCAAAGTTAAATTTGTTTGTAGGAAATAAACTACTGAATGAGCTATATATCGTTTGTATGAAGCACGTTGCGAGGCGCCGCGAATCGTTACCTCTTATGATTTTTACCCACAAAAATATCGAAATTCTCATACAATTTTTTATCCCCAATTTAACTCTCTTAGGGTTTATATTTAAAACGGTGACATAAGTTAATCTTTATTTTCAACCCAAAGGCCACAAACCAAATTCATGCATTGAGCTTCAAACATGACGAATTTCCATACACACTTCTAACGTTCATTTTATCTCCTTAAGTGATGAATTTTGCAAATCATTTCTTAGTATCGCTTACGTTATAATAAAAATCTCTGTGCAAAATTTCAAGTCTTTAAAGTAAGGACTGTGCGTTGATATATCAGTCTGTCAGTCAGTTAACTCTTTTATGGTACCCTGTTACACTTTATTGTAATAATTTCCTGAAATTCATGATTATGAAAACAGAAAAGTTGTGATTGATTAAATCCAAACTAATATTATAAATGCGCAAGTAACTCAATCTGTCTGTCTGTTACCTCTTCATGCTAAAACCACTGTACGGATTAAGATTAAATTTGTCATGGAGTGTTGCCAGTTTTTTTCCTACTTACGTATAGTTCTTCTGTACGTGTGTTTGTCATCAAACTCATCCTAAACGGCTGGAACGATTTGGGTGAAATTTTGTCAGAATATTGCAATGGGTTCCTGGATGGTTTGAAAACACAATTGGATCCGGTAGGTGGCGCTGCAGTCGGTGTGCCCCTGATCTTCTCCTAAACGGCAGGGACGATTTTAATTATATTTTTTGTTGACGTTCGAGTGGATCCCTGCAAGGTTTGAATTCACACATGGATCCGGTAGGTGGCGCTGCAGTCGAATGTGTCACTGATTATCTTGACTTGAATGAATGATAAAATTACATTTAATTTCTTATTTGGTTTACGTTTCACATAAACGAACTATGTATGTTTCATATTTTAAAGTATTCTTTCACCTATGTCGGTATATTACGCCTTATTAATTTTAAAAGGTAGATTATAAAGAAAGGTATGCGTTACGATTACGGTGTTGTTATTGATTTGTAAAATAGATTCAAATTCAAATTCAAATTCAAAAACATTTATTTGTGAATATGGGTACATAAAAGATGTTAACATTAAGCATATAAGGAGTCACCATATCCTACCTCATAGAAGGCGTACAAATACAATTTATAATATAATGAATTAACTAATTATATATTATTATGTTCACACACAGTTCTATTTAAATATATTAGTACATTATTCAATTTTTCTACAACTTATCATTCAAGTACTCTCTGACTATGTAGTAAGTTTTCTCTACTAGGAAATTTCGCAATCTAATTTTAAACTCTGTAACATTACTTACGTCACGAATAATTTTGGGCAGCTTATTATAGATCATTAGAGCCATATAAATAACACTATTTTGTAAAAAACTAGTTGTAGCTTGCGGTAATTTCAATTTACCCGGAAATCTATTATTCGTACCAGACTTGAATAGATCCGGATTCGTTTTTACAAATACAGAAATTTCAAAAATATATAGTGATGGAAGAGTTAGAATACCGAGTTCTTTTAAACTTTCAGTTTGCTTAATACCGCACATTGCTCGTACACATCGTTTTTGAGATTTAAATACTAATTCTTTGTCTGTGGAATTTCCCCAAAATATAACTCCATACCTAAGACGAGGCTACATATCCATAGTATGCTGTAATAACTACCGATTTATTTACAACTTTACTGAGCATATACAAAGCATAACAAAATTTATTTACTTTTTTACACACAGAATCCACATGCTGTTTCCACGTAAGTTTGTTATCAATTTGTCAGTCAGTCTCATTAATCTTAATACCGGAATAGGTGATGTCTAGTGCTTTATTATGGTCACGTCTTATTGTAAAATGTAAGATTTGTGTTTTTTCCAAGTTGATTGTAAGACTATTTAATTGTAACCATTCTATTATTAGTTTCAAACTGTGATTGATATTGGTTTCTATGGTATTTTTGCTACTATTGCTATAAATGACTGTACTATCGTCCGCAAATAAAATCATTGGTAAACTTGTGCAACTTGGAAAATCATTTATATAAATTGAAAACAAAGGAGGCCGATACATTCTCTGAATTTGTTTAAGTTTTCCATACAAAAGTCACGTCTCTTAATAAACCAATAGTCAATTGAACAGGTTTTCTTAACAGGAAATTTTATTATTTGCGCAGTGTGGACTGAAAGTGCAAGGTCAAGGACTTCAGTTTGACATATTCTGCCGATAGTAAATGCTATATTATTGATACAAGTTACTAATCTACAATTAATAATTAATAATTAATTAATAATTAATAATACATTAAATCTAACTGAGAGTCTGATCTGGGCACTCTGTATATACACATTACAACAATCGAATGTTCAGTGAGTTCTACCGCACACCATTAAAGTATATTGGAGACCGAGAGAGATGTTACTTGAGACAGTATTTTGTACTTAAGATTATTTCTTATTAAAATACAAGAACCCCCGTTTCTGTTTTCCCTTGAAAAGTATGAAGCTAATGTAAAATCTAGTATTTTCAATTGATTTGTGTCACTTGAGATCATGTTATGTTCAGTTATACATATTACATCAAATCAATCCATTAATATTTTGATGTAATCCATGGATATATTTATACACAAATAACTTTTTGTCAACAGAATGTTTAATACTACTTCTATCAGACACAGATTCGGTTTCAACTTGTATAGTAGTACGGTTATTAAAAATATTAACGTTATCTGGTTCAGTTTGAGTAAATTTATTTAAGACGATGATCTACGCGGAATTCTCAAAAAAGGTATATTTTACTAATTCAAGATTGAAGAAGTGGCACTAATTACAGAGCTGAAAAAAATACATAGGCTAGGGAAAAACATAATATAAACATACAATCGAACAGTATTTTGAAAAAGGACATCAGAATTTAAGAAAAATTATCGCAAAAAAGGCTTCAAAATAAGTTGACTTGTCGAAGTTCTCGATAATTTGTAAGGGTATCATATTATTTTTTTTTTTATGCACTGGAAACATATTTTCATATATTCTACATAGAATCGAACAGAATTTTGATACAGTGTCTACTTTTTTTAATAAAATAAAAACTTATACGAGCGAAATCATTCCATGCGTGTGTGTTGGGTCGTTACGTTCCCTAAAACATGGTTGAGCGAAGCGATGGCTGATTCATGTGTCATACTCGTGAACGGGTGCCGCCTGTGGAGGCTGGTCTGCTCCTGCAAACTTCTTTGTATTCTTAGTATTTAGTCTTACTTTTTTGTTTTGTTTATTAATACTGTAAAACATTGATTATTCCTTAGTGATGAATACATAAACTGTCTTTTGTTTATATTAGATACTTTTTTATGTTGTGCTTGTGTTTGTAATGGAAAGTGTCCTTTTATGATAGGGAAATACATTTTCCAATATTTTAATTGGACGCTGTAAGATAAGGGAGAAAAGAAATGCCCTTGCTGAGTTTCTTGCCGGTTCTTCTCAGTACAAGGTCTCCCGCCCTGTAGACTTACGAACCGATGGCGTAGTGACATTCATAAGTGCTCAATTATTGTAGCCTAAACTGAATAAATTAAATTGAATTTGAATTTGAATGCAATATAGAAGTTATACAGGCTTGATTTGCAAAATTCAACCTTATGTGAGTGCGCGTGAACTGACTCTAGCTTGCTTTCGTTCTTCAGTCTACGGCCTGCGGTCGTAGTTAGAAGTTGTGTCTTGGCCGATCGATCTCTCACTGCAGTGATGCGTATGTTTTGCGTTACGTCGTGCTAGGTACAGTGTTTTGTTTTTAAGCTTTTAGGTATTTGGTGCAACTGCGGCTTACACTGTGAGAGGACACTTTTAGTTTTTTAGGATTTTTATTTTATGTACTTACTTAGTTATATATTATTATTTGTGTATAGTGTTTATTACAAACGTTAAATGGACACGAAGTTAGTCGTTACTTTTTTATTTATTTTTATTAAGTTTAGTATAATAATAACAATGGGTAATAAACAATAATTTTTTTTACGAAAAATATGTAACAGAAGACGAAAAAAGAAGACTAAAAAACATAATGGCCTAGAACCTATTTATTGATTTGTATTTTCGCATTTTTACAATAAATGTAGGTATAGGTACGGATTTGCAGCACTTTGCTTATCCGCATAGCTTAGGTACTAGCCGACAGATAAAGCGGTGGAGGAGACTCAATCAGTAACGTGAGGTAGATAGGTACCTACCTAGGTAACAATGAAATGTTTTTTGGAAATTGGAATTTTGTCGACGCTGACGTAAGTGACAATTATAGTAGAAATTTGTCATCATACATCTTTTTTTTACAAGTTTAAGGTCTATATCAAAATAGAACTTCAATAACTTTTACTACCTATTCTTTTTTTAAAACAAAGTTCACTACAAACTCGCCTATTATAATAGAATGTCAGTACCTATTGATATTGACACTGGTAGTACAGATAATTCCGATAATACCGGCCATCTAACATCCAACCAAATTAAGATAGGTACCTACTTGCATTTTTGTGAAATGTTTAGTAACTTTTAATTATACCTACATATTTAATCTTATATAATATTATAAAGAGGTAAAATTTGTTTGTTGGCACGTATGGGTTCACGTACTGCGGGCTACGGAGGACTCTGCTCTGCCATCTGCCACCTATTGAATGGATTGTAAAAAATATTTCACATTAGAAACTTACACCATTCCATAGTAACATAGGCTATATCAATTGTTGATAAATGTTTTAATTTGATCAAGTTTTAATTTAAACTTAAAAAAAATTAATATCAAGTCGTAAGAAAGAAAAGAACTATTTATTCCTTTATGTTGAAACGAAGCAATGAGGTGAACTGATTTTTCACTGTGTCACAGGGATAACTGAAAGGATTTCATAAGATATAAAAACCCTTCTTATTCCAAATAGTTGCCACAAAAGTATATGTTTATGTTTTTGTAATTTTTAGGGTTCCGTACCCAAAGGGTAAAAACAGGACCTTATTACTAAGACTCCGCTGTCCGTTTGTCTATCTATCACCAGGCTGTTCTCATGGACCGTGATAGCTAAACAGTTGAAATTTTGACAGATGATGAATTTCTATTGCCGCTATAACAATAAATACTAAGAACAGAATAAAATAAACAACAAACGTGGTTTTTGCCGTTTTTTGCTTAATATTAATAACGGCAACTGGTAGACGCTTGATATATTCACAGAATATTGGAATATTTAGTTGTATATTCAATTTAAAAATGATTAAATTAATTAAAATTAAATAAAGATCTAAGCGGGACTTGTACGGAACCCTCGGTGCGCAAGTCAGACTCGCACTTGGTCGGATTTTTTAGTCGATTTGACCCATTTCAGCTATATTTTTTATTTATTTTTTTAAATCAGATCTAAACTAGATGCTGTTATTCAAAACGTGTCACAAATAGGGCATGTAATATCGGACGTTTTTCAATTCCAATACTGATTTTGTTTTACTGATTTTCTTTTTATATATTTCAAAATCAATATAAAAAACAAACAGACGTCCTTATGCCTCTAGTAGTGTGTCGTAGTTCAGAATGTTCATAGAAATGTTAATATCCGACTAAATAGGTAAGTAACACTTTACTTGGTAAAGTTATACATCAAAGATCACTGTTTACTCGGTCGAAAATATACTACTACTACTATACATTTTGTTTTGTAAGTGTGTTCGTAGGATCTCTTTCTCTGCTCTTATATTTAAAAAACTCAAAATCAACCTTAATAAAATAACCAACAATTCGAAACAAATAGATCAAGTAAAAGTAAAGATGATAAGGAAAAGAAAACTACCGACAGACTATTTAGAAGGCTAAGGCTGAGGGCAGGCTTAAATGACTCGAGTTTGTAATTTCTCGGTTGCCCGTGATACACAAAATGCCTTTCATCACATTTACGAATAAATAAATAAAAGAAACAGAATTAAAATGACGGAAACATAAGAATAAAAAACAACTCTAGAGAATTTATGAATTGAAAAGTTAAAACTTGTAATTGCTCGCTTGGCGCGCAGTTCTTATCTGGAACTACCGACGCTTAATAACATACTTGGTAGATAAAGTTCGTAGAGCGCGCGCGGTGCGTACAGGACAGATTTTATATGTCATTATCACCCTTGGGTTCTATGAATGCCTGTTTTGCCTTGAATGTAAAATTTACATTGAAACAGCCTATGGAAGTAGTTAAGGGCTTAACATCTGCTTTTTCTGCATGATATAACACTGTACACAAGTGAGTGTGATGAAAAACAAAATAACATTTTTTTTAGAAAGCATGCGTTTCTCTTAATAGAGTTTTCTTAAAAATCTTGAAGCATTTTATTTAAAGGTAACTTTGAATCCTGCTCATTCTTAAAAATATTCAGCCATTTCGTATTTAAGTTAACTTTAAATCCTGACATAAAAATACACACACATAGATAAGAAAACACACTCACTTTCTACACTGAGAGCCAATTATGATGTAAGATACGTGTATTACTGTATTCGATAGACTCATAGTTTAGTAGGAGATCTTAGGTCCCGTTTTCTAAGGGGACCTTGCATTTTTGAGACAAAGCAAACTGTTTGGAACAGGCGTACCTGCATTGTAGGAGCGTGAGCGGTGTGCAGCTTTTAGAATTTTTAAGTATGTTAAGATGATTTCTGATAAGTTGTTATTCTTATGGTTGTAGATTACATTAATAAATTACTTCTGGATTTGATATATATACAAATATAAATTAAATATATAAATAAACATGTTGGGAAAACTTTCGCCGGTAGAGTTATTATAATTGTGATAAAATTAACATAGCGAGAATGTTTGACAAAAAATGCGGGTTAAAATAAGATTTTTTTTTTTCGCAATCGCCACTACATGCACATAGGTTCGTGCATTTTAGTTTTTTTTTAACGCAGTTGCACCTCCTTGCGCATTTTGTTTTGCAGCGGCAACGAATAAGCTCTAAACAAGCAGCAGCCGCCGCAGGTAGGCTTGTCCATATGGGCTCCCAATAACAGTTTTGTTTAGACCAGCCCCAGTCAGCAGGGCATGGTAACTGTTGCTGAGGGGCTTTAATCTGTCCCCAAACATAGACTCCTTGGTAAACTGCACGGAGAATATGTTTACGTAGCGCATCTTCCGTTGGAGGCAGTTTCTCTAACTGGAGATTTATTTTTGTAAAAAGTACTTTTCGGCACTCATTTACACTCGTTGTACCTGATCTAAAATCAGTAACAGAATGCATAGTGTTAAAATAATGCTAGACATAGGACCATACACACCTCGTAATTCAAATCTGTTCAGGCTTTACAATTATCGTCACATATAATATGTAAGTTCAAATATTTTTATTTTCTACGCGTCGTCGCGTCGGGGACCGCTTTCTGAGAAAAACAGGAGTAGTCGCAGATTGCAACAAAAGAATTTATTCCGAAAAAATCCGAAAGATTCGCATAGATAATAATTATAATGGGTTTAAAATATTATTTGTTATTTTTTAGAGTTTATTTTTTTGTCGGGGGGTTTTTAAAATTTTTATTTTAACTT
Organism: Apoda limacodes; assembly: GCA_946406115.1. Classification (NCBI taxonomy): domain Eukaryota; kingdom Metazoa; phylum Arthropoda; class Insecta; order Lepidoptera; family Limacodidae; genus Apoda; species Apoda limacodes. Next base: position 23,124,986 of record OX291551.1, on the reverse strand, counting down.
TTCGTAAATAGGTTTATAAGAAATCCCAAAAAATCAAAATAGTAACATTTCTCTATTTCCTTCCAAATTTATTGAGAAATGTGTAGTCTACTAAAGCACGATACTAGTAGATATTTTGAATCTGTGAACTCCTGCTATCAATTTTGTATAGCCTATTTGACCTCTCACTAACTCTTTAAATTATATCCATGTTTGTGTGAATGAACCAAACGCATTGTAGAATGAATTATGTATGGTAGCTCTTTAACTGCTAGATAAAGAGTTAATGAGATAACATTACATTTCACGTACAAAGAAGCGTGGGCTAGCGACATTTACGCTTTATTTAATCCCAGTTAGAAAAATTTACTTATTCGGATATTACGATATTGGACCATCTAGTATCGGAACTATAATATCGTACAAAGAAAGCCTCCCGAGATTCTGGAGTTACGATACTCCGAGATTCCGATATTTATGCCCTAGTCACAAATTAATGAAAAAAATACTGTTACACCCAACTTTCAAAAAAAAGATATTTGCAATGCATATGGGTTTTTTTAAAGCCGAAAAATATTTTATTGTTTTTATTTTAAATTTTATATATATAAGGGTAAAAACGGGACCCTATTACTAAGACTTCGCTGTCCGTCCATCCGTCTGTCACCTGGCTGTATCTCATGAACCGTGATAGCTTGACAGTTGAAATTAATTGAAATGTATGATGATAACAATGTATTGTCTACTTTCTTTAAATTTGAGATCAGTTGCCGTCGACTTAATACATAGTGTGTTAAGGTTATGGAATGAACTCCCTGCCGAGGTTTTCTCCAGGGACTACAGCATGGGGTTCTTCAAGAAAGGAGTGATTAGATTGGTATTGCAAACGTCCATAGGCTACGGCGACCGCTTAGCATCAGGTGGACCGTAAGCTTGTACCACCTTGGTGGCATAAAAAAAAAACAAACATACCATACATACCTACATGAACACTTAAAACATTACACTTCTTTTTTGGGCAGTCGTGTAAGAATGCAAAAAAGAAATGCTCGTGCATGTTCCTCTCAGTCAGGATAAAAAAATCTGTGCAAAAAAATCTTGTCGTTTCCTAGCTCTCATGCTGTTATGAAAGAGCAAACCAACGCACGTACAGACACACTTTTTTATTTATAATAATAGTATGGATTCTTAAATAACTTTAAATCACACTGCCTAATTTGAATCATAATTTAACATTTACTTTTACTCGTCCTAAATTTTTGCAACGTATGCGGGCCCTATTCTTATACGCTGCGTTTGAAATATCTTACTGCCCGCGCCGGCGCGACGAGTCTAAGTTCGACTGCGTAAATAGGTTGATGGGGTCGCGCGGGGTGCATTTTTACTAGCTTCGCTCAAACGAGCAAGGTCGTTGGCGTATACCCCAGTGTTAACAAATTTTTTTTCGGTTTATTTTCTGCCAGTAGTTGTTGACCGTACCTATACATTTTAAACTTATAGTCAATGTGCAACATTCCCCTCGAAAGAAACCTACTCAAATTAACAATAAAATTATGTTTATTTAGAATAAAGCTGCTATAACTTAAATCTAAGAAAGTAGCATTTTCATACTTATCACAAATATATTTCAGTTCATAATTAAGCTTTTTCATTAGAACCACCTATGAATATACAATAATCACCCATAGACAGATTTGATATTTCGTCTTTTGCTGATTTCATCACTTCCTTAACGCTAGCACTAAGTTTCCAAAAACTCTTCACTATATAATCTTCACCTTATATTTTTTGTTACGATTGGCGGACACCACGCCCGCCTTCATCAGCAATTATAACGCCTTTCTGTTTTTGTTCTAGAAAATCCTGACTCATTTGCTCCTTTTGGCAATCAATAGGAATATCACATTCACATATAGAGCCATAGAAACTCTTCTTTCAGGTGTTTTTTCTATACTTACAGTTTCCATTTGTTCTATACTAAAAGTTTCCATTAAATGAGTTTTTTTTCTGGATTATTTTCCACCGATTCTTCTGTCTGAATCTGTGTAGAATACTCCTTTTGAATACCTATATTTTTCTGAGAGATAGGTGAGTCCATAGGAGAAATTTGGCATGTAGGAGTAAAAAATAATTCTTTTGGTTCAATGTTGTGTTGAAGTTTTAAAGTTTTTCTTTTCTTTCTTTTCCTTTTTGATAATGGAGTCATAAAGTCATCATTTGTCGTTACACTTTTATACATCTCTATTACCTTATGGCATTTTTCTAAATCATGTTTGTATTTATAGTTTTCAGAAAGTAAATTTTCGACTTCTTGGTTGGCGGACTGGAGTTCTAAACTTAATCTTTCTATTTGTCCAAGGACACCTTCAATATCTACGTTTGTACTAATGTTTGGTTAACTAATTGAAGAAGAATCCAATAAAGAAGTCTGGTAAATGTCGCTTATAGACTGAGAAATTTGTCCAAGAGCTATGTTACTTAGTGGTAGTATACTTATCGTATTGTAGTAGGTACTTGTCACGACAATTTAACCTATTTAACCTATTTAACCTATTCTTCACCAGCGCACACAACCCTTACTGATCACAAATAAATAATTATATTGTAATCAAAAACCCAGTACACAACACAATATTGTTGTAACAAACATAAATATTATAAAAAATGATGACAAACCATTTTTGATGGGTAAATGCGTTAAGAAGTCCTTAAACACTTTATCTGACCGCTGTATGTTCCTTTTAGATTGGTGGTCAGTCTCTCACGTTCACTTATAATCTATAATATCTGTAATATATGAAGTATGATCTTAAATCGAAGTTTACATTATTAAACTAGTGTCACGACACTACTTCTATCAACAGTTTTACGTATAATCCTCTACTGTTACAATATGCATTGGGATATAGAGCAAAAAAGCGTGAAACGAATCCATAAATACAACTTCGTTCGTGACACTAGTTTAGTAATGTAAATTTTGCCCAAAAGGAAATATACTGCTATTTTTCCCCATACAAACGTGTTATCTTGTTTTCTCGTATTTTTCACACTATATTTGTATGTTTTGTTTTTTTTTTATATGCCATTCCTAAAAATGTCTGAGCCCCTGCGAAAGTCCAAAAAAATTATTCATTATTATTTTTGCATTAGTTTTTTTTTATTTCTTTAAAGATAAATTTATATCACTTCATGTTTACTAAACGAATGGTAGCCACAGGTAAAGCAATATCTAATTTTTGTGACATTTAGCACAGAATCGAATATTAGACTGATGTGATAATGATATGTATTGTCAAAACGTCACGGTGTCAATTGATAGGGTTAAAAGCTATTTATAAAATGGTTCTAAAATAAAGTATGTTTGCAGATATTAAAATCAATTTACTATTATTCCATGTCTATATAAAGAGCTCTGTAAAAGCTCGAGTTTTTGATTTGTTTCTCGGCAGTTTTCAGAGTCAAGTTACCCAGTTGCACCTTTGCAAAGTGAACGAATAGTGCCCTGCTCTGTAAAGAACATAAACAAACAGATTTTCGTGTTTTGTGTTGATTTGAGAGCATATATGAAGTTAAAAAATAAAAAACCTTGGTCGCGTCTGTCGCGTCAATAAGGGTAACCTGTATATG